>CAWUFW010002151.1:0-1200000 GCA_963921515.1 Calotriton arnoldi
TTGATGCACAAGTTACTAACTTGTGTAACGATATATCTGTAAGAGACAGTAGTTAGTGACAGATTCCTTACCTTAGAATATCCCCAGGCGTCAGGCTGGATCCGGAAAGTTTTTGCGTAGCAGTACCCTTGCGCGTCGGTAGGCGGCGTCGTGCGGCTCCGCGTCCGTCGTCGGCGTCGTGATCGCCGGGATGACGTCGCGGGCAGTACTTAGGCGCCGCCCCTGCGCGCTGACGTCAGTTCTGTACACGACTTTCCGCGCCAGGAACGCAGAGCCATGCAAGAAGCTGACATAGGTGTCTGAAAAATACTAGGGCCCTGAAAGGGATGTCCTTAACCCTAGAAATCAGTTCGCAGAACGGGGAGGATGGGTGGGGCGGTAGGAATCTGTCACTAACTACTGTCTCTTACAGATATATCGTTACACAAGTTAGTAACTTGTGCATCTGAAAGAGACACGTTAGTGACAGATTCCTTACCTTAGAATAGATACCCCAGCAATACCAACCCCGGTGGTGGGTCTGCGAACAAAGATCAGACAAGGAAGTCCTGGAGGACAGAACGGCCAAAGAAGCCGTCCCTCCGGACCTGACTGTCAAGGCAGTAATGCTTTGTAAACGTGTGCAGCGAGGCCCACGTAGCTGCCTGACAGATAACCGGCAGCGGAACACCGCGGCCCAAGGCCGTGGTAGCAGCCGTTGCCCTGGTGGAATGGGCGCGCAGCCCAACAGGAGGCTCCTTCTAGCCAAAGAATAGCAGGTCTTGATGCACAAGGTAACCCAGCGGGAGATGGTCCTCTTGTGCACCGCCCGACCTTTTTGGCGCCCACGTAGCCAACAAAGAGCTGGTCATCCACCCGGAAGTGTTTTGTGCGGTCAATATAGAAGGAGAGCGCACGTTTTGGGTCCAGACGGTGGAGCCTCTCTTCCTCTCTGGAAGGATGCGGAGGAGGAAAGAAGGTGGGCAAAGTGATGGTCTGCCCAATGTGGAAGGCAGTAACCACCTTTGGCAAGAAGGACGGACGCGTCCGAAGAACAACCTTGTCTGGATGGACAGACAGAAAGGGAGGTTTACATGATAGAGCCTGGAGCTCACTCACCCGCCGAGCGGAGGTGATGGCCACCAGAAAGGCTGTCTTCAGAGTCAGAAGACGAAGAGGACAGTTATGTAAAGGCTCAAAGGGAGCGCACATGAGAAAGGTAAGAACCAAGTTCAAGTCCCACTGAGGCATCACAAACGGAACAGGAGGGAAAAGGTGTGTAATGCCTTTAAGGAATCTGTTAACAACAGGGGACTTGAAAGGGAGGGCTGATCAGGAAGCCTCGAGGAAGGCCGAAATGGCACAAAGATAGCCCTTGATGATACCCAGGGCAGAACCCTGTTGGGCCAGTGAAAGAAGGAACAGAAGAACCTCAGAAAGAGGGGCAGAGGGGATTCACAGCCTTTGCTGTGCACCATGCCACAAACTTGTTCCACCTGCAGGCGTATACCACCTTAGTGGAGGGACGCCTGGCTGCCAGAATCACATCACAAACTTTGGGAGGCAAGTCGAAAGGAATCAACTGCCGCCGCTCAATCTCCACGCAAGCAGGTGGAGGCTGGACAGGTTCGGGTGGAGGACCGTCCCCTGCTGCTGCGACAGAAGATCCTCCCGAAGAGGCAGACGGATCGGGGATCGACGCTCATACTGAGTAGCTCGGGATACCAAACTCTTCGAGCCCAGTCCGGAGCCACAAGGATGACTTGGGCCCGTCGCGCCGAATCTTCTTCAACACTCTGGGTAGAAGTGGTATAGGCGGAAAGGCGTACAACAGACCGCAACTCCACTCGCGACGAAAAGCGTCGCCCGAGCGAGTGCCGCCTTGGAAATTCCAACGCGCAGAACTGATGATATTGCGCGTTCTCTTCGGTGGCGAATAGATCTAACCAAGGCTCTCCCCACTGCAGAAAGAGACCTTGCGCCACTTCCGAGTGAAGACGCCATTCGTGATCCATCATGCACCTGCGGCTGAGTTCGTCCGCCCTGGCGTTCAGGGAACCTGCCAGGTGTTGAACCATCAAGAACATGCCCTGATGTTCCAGCCATGTCCAGAGGCGCAGAGCCTCCTGACAAGAGGGTCCACGACCCCACCCCGCCTTGTTTGTTGCAGTACCACATGGCGGTGGTGTTGTCTGTGAACACCTGCACCAGCTTCCCTTTGACAGAGGGAAGGAATGCCTTGAGTGCAAGTCGGATCGCCCGGAGCTCCAGAAGGTTGATATGGAGCCGGGACTCCGCCGGAGACCAGAGGCCTCTGATCTCCGCCTCTCCCATGTGACCGCCCCATCCCAGAAGGGACGCGTCCGTCACAACTGTGTGCTCTGGCTGGGGAAGGGAGAGGGATCTGCCCATGACCCATTGCCGGTTCGAGAGCCACCACTGCAACTGTTTTGCAGCCCCTCTGAGATCTGGACGTGATCGGACAGGTTGCCCTGGTGCTGCGCCCACTGGAACTTCAGGTCCCACTGCAGAGCCCGCATTTGCCATCTGGCATGATCGACCAGCAGGATGCAGGAGGCCATGAGGCCCAGCAGCCTCAGGGTCATCCGTGCACGAAACCCAGGATAAAGGCTGAAAGATTGGAATCATAGCCTGAATATCCCGGACTCGCCGTTCGGGAGGAGAGGCCCGAAACTGCGTCGTGTCCAGAATTGCTCCGATGAAAAGGAGCTGTGGAGAAGGAATCAGATGCGACTTCGGCACATTGATGGAGAACCCCAGCGAGTGCAGAAGTTCGGCCGTAGTCTGGAGGTGGGAGACGACTGCCTGGGACGAGCCCGCCTTCAGCAGCCAGTCGTCGAGGTAGGGGAATACTGGAACCCCTGCCCGGCGCAGATGAGCTGCGACCACCGCCATCACTTTCGTGAACACCCGAGGGGCACTGGTAAGGCCAAAGGGGAGCACGGTGAACTGAAAATGCTCGAGGCCTACCGTGAACCGTAGGTAACGCCGGTGGCCCGGCAGGACGGGGATGTGGAAATAAGCGCCCTGCAAGTCTAACGCTACCATCCAGTCTCCAGGGTCGAGGGCAGTCAAGACCTGAGCTAGGGTGAGCATCTTGAACTTCTCCTTCCGGAGGAAGCGATTGACGTTCCGGAGGTCCAAGATAGGACGCATGTCCTCCTTGTCCTTTTTGGGCACCAGAAAGTAGTGGGAGTAGCAACCACGCCCTACTTCTGGGGTCGGAACATGCTCGATGGCCCTCTTGGACAAGAGGGCCGTGACTTCCTTCTGTAGAAGCACCAAGTGATCCCCTGACATGCGGTGGAATTGAGGTGGCATGGCTGGGGGGTGGTCTCGAAGGGGAGGGAGTAGCCCCTTCGGACAATGTCCAAGACCCACCTGTCCGAGGTGATGGGACGCCAGTGGTGAAGGTGATGGCGGACCCTGCCCCCTACTGGCGTGCTGTGCACCTGAAAGGAAGGACTAGGAGGGCTTGGAGGCCACGGACGGGTTGGAGGTAGTGGCCTGACCCGCACGCTGGTTGCCCGAACCGCCACGGCGGTATCCACATCCTCAGCCACGCGAAGACGCTTGCTGCGCGGGCCGGTGGCTGGGCAGCTGACGTGACTGGGCGCCCCTTCCGTGGCCACGAAAGGGGCGAAAAGCAGAGGTTTGCGGAGGGCGCACAACAGAAAGGCCCAGGGACTTGGCAGTAGCCCGTGAGTCCTTAAAACGCTCCAGCGCATGGTCTGCTTTGGAACCAAAAAGACCGACTCCATCAAAGGGCATGTCCATGAGTGTATTCTGGACATCACCCGAGAAACCAGTTGTCCTCAGCCAGGCGTGGCGACGTAGCGCCACCGTCGTTGCAAGCGATCTGCCCAGCGAGTCGGCGGTATCAAGGCCACAACGTATGGTGTATTTAGCCGCATCTCTTCCTTCCGCAATGGCGCGGGTAAGCAGTGTCTAGACCTCCTCAGAACACTGTGGCAAAACAGCCGCCACCGAATCCCACAGGGAGTGGGTATATCGGCCCAAAAGGCAAGCGGTGTTGACGGACCGCAAGCCAGCACTGGAGGAAGAAAAGCCTTCTTCCCAAATTGGTCCAGGCGTTTGGATTCCCTATCCGGAGGGGCGGTAGGGAAGGCGGTTTGGGAGGCAGAGGCTGGACAACCAAGCTCTCGGGGGTGGGATGTTGGGAGAGAAACAAGGGGTCGCCCGGAGCAGGGCGATGGCGTCGGGCCACGTTCCTATCCACAGGAGCCCCTGTGGTGGGCATGGACAAGGCGCCCAAAAGAACGTCAGTGAGTGCATCATTAAACGGCAGCACAGTCTCCGTGGAGGAAGCTGCCGGCTGAAGCACTTCCGTCAGGAGATTAGTCCTGACAGCCACAGTAGGCAATTGGAGATGCAAGGCTCCAGCTGCTCTACGCAACACCGTTGCAAAATTAGCTCCCTCCTCCGTAGCCACGGGAGGAGACAGCATGCCAGTGTCAGGGGAAGTGTCTAGACCACTGGCATCCCCAAGTTCCTCAGCCCAGTCCTGATCATACTCACACTGTTGTGTGAGAGGGTCTTCCGACCCCTCCCAGCTTCTCTTGGTCCTCCTCTGGTTCAAAATATGGAGGAGGAGGGACATTTGGGATCCAAGGTCTCATCGGCGCCGGAGCCGGCGTCGAGCGATGTCGGTCCGGCTCCATGTCCGGAGCCGGAGAGAGCCCCGGACGGCATCAGGAACGGCACCGGGGACGTCGGCGGAGGCGTGGTTAGGTCAACCGGCGTCGATAGGGGTTGCGGTACCACCGGAGCCGGGATCGAGGCCGGGGCCGGAGCCGAGGCCGGGATGAAGGCTGGCAGGACAGGCGGCGCCGGGACCGGAGTCGTCGGCGACGCCGGAGCAACCCCATCAGGGCCCGCGGGGCCCGAAGGCGCACCGGAGGGACCTTGAGGCCCGAAGAGGCGGGCCATGGCCGACAGGAATTCCTGTAGCTTCGGCCGGAGTCGCCCCCGAACCCGGAAAGGACGGGTAATGCGGGGCGGCTCCACAGGCACGTCCGGGGCCGCGGGGACGGTGCCGACAGGGGCCTCAGCCGAGTCGCGAGACCGGCGAGGCGAAGTCTTAGAGCGATGATGCTTCTTAGACTTTTTGTGCTTCGACTTACCCGAGGAGCGCGAAGACTTGGACTCCGACGACCGGCGGGGACTACGCGACCGGCCCCTCGACCTCTCCCGGGACCGGGGCTTGGTGCGGGCGCGGAGCCGACTGCCGGACCTCGAGTAGCTTTCGAGACCGCTCTCGCAAAGCCTTCGGGTGAAGTTTCCGGCAGTCAGGGCACGACTTCGTGTCGTGGTCTCGGCCGAGACAGAAGAGACACTCTAGATGCGGGTCTGTGATCGACATCATTCGACCACAGGCGTCGCATGGCTTGAAGCCGGGCATCCCTACGACACCTAGGAGTCGAGAGACTCGAAAAGAAACAGTGAAAAAATTCACAAAAAAGTTAGTAAAAAATTGACTAGGGCACTGCTCTTCCCGGATCTGCGCTTACTGGCGCGGAAAAAGAAGAACTGACGTCAGCGCGCAGGGGCGGCGAGTAGGACTGCCCGCGACGTCATCCCGGCGACCACGACGCCGACGACGGACGCGGAGCCCCACGACGCCGCCTACCGACGCGCAAGGGTACTGCTACGCAAAAACTTTCTGGATCCAGCCTGACGCCTGGGGATATTCTAAGGTAAGGAATCTGTCACTAACGTGTCTCTTTCAGATATGCTAAAACACAAGCCATCCTGCTGGAGGAGGTGTGAACACCTTTCTCCGGAGCGGGCATTGTTTTTGATCTCAGAGAGTGCAGGCTCTCACTTGCAAGGGGTTCAGAAGCTGGTCTGTGGTGGCTGAAACCAGTCAACCAGCACACTAACTAGTAGGATTCAGGGGGCAACTCTAGGGTGCATGTCAGGACAAATCAGATACTGGGATCAGGATGGATTTGTCAAGACGAGGTGTTTGATACCACACACCGTTATTTACAGTGAAGTCATTATGTAGCTGGGTAACTCGTAATGACCAGTGCCCAGTACATATACTTAAAATGGCTCCCTGATCACTTATAATAGCTACCAATGGAACTAGACATCACAGAGGCATACCTGCTCATGCAGATGTGCCCTCACATGTAATATAATGCACCCTGCCATAGCGCTATAAGGCCTGCTGTAGAGGTGACTTACATACTGCATGCAGTGTCCGTAGGCATGGAACATATGGAATGTGCCATGTCGAGCTTTCACAATGGTTTGCACCATTTCACACAGCCTGCATGGATTTGGGTGTGGGTCCCTTAGGGTGGCGCAATACATGCTGCAGCCCTTAGGGATCCTCTTTAGTACCCATGCCCTAGGTACTGGGGTATCATTTGCTAAGGACTTACAGAGGTGCTAAAATCCTTGCCAACTGGTTTAACAATTGAACATGTAGTTTGTTTTAGGGAAAGAGCACTGTCACTGGGACCTGTTTTGAGTCGAAAAACATCAGTACCCGTGGCAAAAAGTAGGGGTGACCATGTCCCAATGGGGCACTTTCCTACAGTGCGGTGCCTTTATAGGCGCCACCCCAGGGTGCAGACATCAGTTTCTTTTCATGACATTTCCGTGCCAGAAGCACAGAACCACGTTACAAAGACGATGAAACTGTGTGCAAAGACTAAGTACCTACAGGGAGCTTCTAAACATGAAAAATCTGTTTGCAAAAATGGGGAGGATCGGTGAGAAATCCGTAGCTAGATAGAGTCTCTACCAAATAAAGCATTACTGAAGGTAAGCAACTTGTTCATCTGATAGAGAGTTCTAGCCGCAGATTCTTTACCTTAGAATAGATTCCCAAGCAATACTTCACCGAAGGAAGGTCTGCAAACCGATTATACCAAGAAGTTCTGAAGGACCGAATGGGCTAAGTGCCCATCGCGATGGACCTTGCTTTTGCGGCACAAGTGTTTGGTTGCCTATGTTGCAACCTGACAGATGTCCTGAATGGGTACTCCTTGATCAATGTAGGACATAATGCTCTTTAGAAGGGTGAGGCGGAGCATAGAAGGGCAGCAGCATGATGCTCTGGCCGATGTGGTAAGGCATCACCACCATTGGTAGGAAAAAGGCACGGGTGCGGAGAACCAGTTTGCCTGGAAATACGTTGGTGAATGGAGGATGTACAAAGAGTGCCTGTAGCACACTAATCCTCCTGGCCGATGTAATGGCCACTAAGAAGACTTTTAATGGTCAAGAGACCCAGAAGGCAACTGTGCATGGGCTCAAAGGACAAACACATCAAAAATGCTAGAACCAAATTAAGTCCCATTGAGGCACAATGAAGGGTTTTGGGAAAATATATCTGGAGTCCTTTTAGGAAACGGGTCAAAACAGGGAGGGCCGTCCGGCAACCGTAAAAAAAAACGATATGGCGGAAGTTGCTTATCTTCAGTAACGCCTTATCTGGTAGAGGCTATCTAGCCGCAGATTCTTTACCTTAGAATTTTCTAGAGGTGTCAGACTGGATCTGGAAATTTTTTCGAACAGTACCGTTGCACGCCTGTATATGGTAAGGTTTAGATCTGTGTAGCGTCGTCGGCATAGTCCAAGCCAGAAGTGATGTGCGTGGTACATATATAGGTGCCACCGTGGTGCGCTGACGTCAGTTACTTTCGCGTCTTTCCACGCCAGGATTGCAGAGCCACTATGAGCACCGACTACTGGTGTGATAGACTAAGGCCCTTGAAAGGGTGTTCCTACACCATGATTGCTTCGCGGAATCTGCAGCTAGATAGAGTCTCTTCCAGATAAGGTGTTACCAAAGGTAAGTAACTTGTTCATCTGATAAAGTCTTCAAGCTGTAGATTCCTTACCTTAGAATAGATACCCAATCAATACCTCCCCAGAGGTGGGACTGCGAAACGGATCAGACTAGAAAGCCCTGAAGGACTTGACACGTAATGACGGACCTGACTGTCCAGGCAGTAGTGCTTGGTAAACATGTGCAGTGATGTCCACGTTGTTGCCTGGCAGATGTCCAGGACTGGGACACTGCGTGCTAACACAATGGTCACAGCCTTGGCTCTGGTGGAGAGTGAATGCAAAACCTCAGGGATTGCTTCTTGGTCAATGCGTAGTAGATCTCAATGCACAGGACAATCCATCATGAGAGGGTTCTCTTCTGTACTGCCTTGCCTTTTTTTGCTCCAACATAACCCACGAAGAGTTCATCGTCCTTCCGGAATTCTCTTGTGCTGTCAAGGTAGAAAGACAATGCTTTTTTAGGATCTAGACGGTGGAGTCCCGCCTCTTCTTTGGAGGGATGATGTTGAGCAGAGAAAGTAGCCAGGGCGATGTAGTGGCCTATATGGAATAGAGTCACAACTTTCTGAAGGAAGGGTGCATGTGACCAGAGGACCAACTTGTATGGACTGAAAGTAATGTAAGGAGGATGCGCTGAGAGTGCCTGTAACTCGCTGACCCTCCTGGCCGAAGTTATGGCCACTAAAAAGGCAGTTTTTAAGGTCAAGAGCCTAAGAGGACAACTGTGGAGAGGCTCGAAGAGTTTATGTGAGACCTGACAGCCTTAGGGTACGTCTCCGCCCCCCGCGCCCAACATTTTGCCCTTCTCCACCACTTTTCTGACCTCGTTTTTGCTGGCATTAGGACTCTGCACACTTTAGCACTGCTAACCAGTGCTAAAGTGCTTGTGCTCTCTCCCCTAAACATGGTAATATTGGCTCATCCCCAAATGAACAAGTTACTTACCTTCGGTAACGATATATCTGTAACAGACATAGATTAGTTATAGATTCCTTACCTTTAGAATTACCCCCAGGCGTCAGACTGGATCTGGAGAATTTTTTCGTCAGCAGTACCCCTACGCGTCGAAAGGTGGCGTCGGTCGGCTCCGCGTTCGTGGTTGGCGTCGTGGTCGCCGGGATGACGTCGCGGTAGCTACTTAGACGCCGCCATACCGCGCTGACGTCAGTTCTTTTACACGACATTCCACGCCAACGCAGAACGGTGAGGATGGGTGGGGCGGTAAGGAATCTATAACTAATCTATGTCTCTTACAGATATATCGTTACCGAAGGTAAGTAACTTGTTCATCTGAAACAGACAATTAGTGATAGGTTCCTTACCTTTAGAATAGATACCCCAGCAATACCAACCCCGGAGGTGGGTCTGCGAACCAAGTTCACACCAGAAAGTCCTGGAGAACAGAACGGCCAAAGAAGCCGTCTCTCCGGACTTGGCTGTCCAAGGCAGTAGTGTTATGTGAACGCGTGCAGAGACGCCCACGTAGCTGCCTGACAGATGTCATTGTGGGGGACTCTCCATCCCAAAGCAGTGGTAGCTGTCGTCGCCCTGGTGGAATCCCACTGGAGGCTCCTTCTTTGCCAAAGAGTAGCAAGCTTTTATGCACAAAACGACCCCCTAGAGATGGTCCGTTTGTGCACGGCCCGACCATTTTTGGCGCCCACGTAGCCAACAAAGAGCTGGTCATCCACCCGGAATTGCTTGGTGCGAGCCAAATAAAAGGAAAGCGCACGTTTTGGATCCAGGCGGTGGAGCCTCTCTTACTCTGAGCAGAAGTGATGGCAACCAGAAAGGCAGTCTTTAAAGTGAGAAGGTTGAGAGGACAGTTATGCAGCGGCTCAAAGGAAGCGCACATACGGTAAGTAAGAACCAAGTTCAAGTCCCACTGAGGCATTACAAAGGGAACAGGAGGAAAAAGATGAGTAATGCCCTTAAGAAAGCGATTTACAACAGGGGACTTGAAAAGAGAAGGCTGATCAGGAAGCCTAAGAAAAGCTGAAATGGCTGAGAGATAGCAGTTAAGAGTGCCCAGGGCAGAGCCCTGCTGGGCCAAAGAAAGGAGAACCAGAGAACGTCAGAAAGAGGGGCAGAAAGGGGATCCACAGCCTTTGCTGCGCACCATGCCACAAATTTGTTCCATCTACAGGCGTATACCGCCTTAGTGGAGGGACGCCTGGCTGCCAAGATAACATCACAGACTTCGGGAGGCAGGTCAAACGACGTCAACTGCCGCCGCTCAATCTCCACGCAAGGAGGTGGAGGCTGGACAGGTTCGGGTGGAGGACCGTCCCCTGCTGCTGCGACAGAAGATCCTCCCGAAGAGGCAGTCTGATCGGAGGATCGATGGCCATGTGTAACAACTCGGGATACCAGACTCTTCGTGCCCAATCCGGAGCCACAAGAATGACTTGGGCCCGGTCGCGCCTGATCTCCTTCAGCACTCTGGGCAGAAGTGGTATAGGCGGAAAGGCGTATAGAAGACCGCAACTCCACTCGCGACGAAAAGCGTCGCCTAGCGAGTGCCGCCTTGGAAATTCCAACGCGCAGAATTGCTGACATTGCGCGTTCTCTTCGGTGGCGAATAGATCTAACCAAGGCTCTCCCCAGTGTTGAAAGAGTCCTTGCACCACCTCCGAGTGAAGACGCCATTCGTGATCCATCATGCACCTGCAGCTGAGTTCGTCCGCCCTGGCGTTCAGGGAACCTGCCAGGTGTTGAACCACCAGGAACATGCCCTGATGTTCCAGCCATGTCCAGAGGCGCAGAGCCTCCTGACAAAGGGTCCACGACCCCACCCAACCTTGTTTGTTGCAGTAGCACATGGCGGTGGTGTTGTCCGTGAACACCTGCACTACTCTTCCCCGGACAGAAGAAAGGAATGCTTTGAGTGCAAGACGAATCGCCCGAAGCTTCAGAAGGTTGATGTGGAGCCCAGACTCCGCCGGAGACCAGAGGCCTCTGATCTCCGCCTCCCCCATGTGGCCGCCCCATCCCAGCAGTGATGCATCGGTCACCACTGTGAACTCTGGTTGGGGAAGGGAGAGGGATCTGCCGTTGACCCAATCCTAGTTCGTTAGCCACCACTGCAATTGATGTGCAGTGCCCTCCGAGATCTGGACGCAATTGGACAGGTTCCCCTTATGTTGTGCCCACTGGAACTTCAGGTCCCACTGCAGAGCCCGCATATGCCATCTGGCATGGTCCACCAACAGGATGCAGGAGGCCATCAGGCCCAGTAGCCGGAGGGTCATCCTGACCGAAACCCGGGATAGAGGCTGAAAGATCGGAATCATAGCCCGAATATCCCGGACTCGCTGTTCGGGAGGATAGACCAGAAACTGCGTCGTGTCCAGAACCGCTCTGATGAAGAGGAGCTTCTGAGAGGGAGTCAGGTGTGACTTCAGCACGTTGATGGAGAACCCCAGCGAATGCAGGAGGTCGGCCGTAGTCTGGAGGTGGGAGACGACAGCCTGGGGCGAGCCCGCCTTCAACAGCCAGTCGTCGAGATAGGGGAAGACTGGAACCCCTGATCTGCGCAGATGAGCTTCGACCACCGCCATCACTTTCGTGAACACCCGAGGGGCGCTGGTAAGGCCAAAGGGGAGCACGGTAAACTGAAAGTGCTCATGGCCTACCGTGAACCGTAGGTAACGCCGCTGGGCCGGCAGGACGGGAATGTGAAAGTAAGCGTCCTGCAAGTCAAAAGCTACCATCCTGTCTCCAGGGTCGAGGGCAGACAAGAGATGAGCTAGCGTCAACATTTTGAACTTCTCCTTCCGGAGGAAGCGGTTGACGTTCCTGAGATCCAAGATAGGACGCAGGCCTTTGTCCTTCTTGGGCACCAGAAAGTAGTGGGAATAGCAACCACAACCTACTTCTGGGGCAGGAACTCGCTCAATGGCTCCCTTGGCCAAGAGAGCCGTAACTTCCTCTTGGAGAAGAGCCAGATGATCCTCCGATATGCCATGGTACTGAGGTGGCATGGCTGGGGGGGGTAGTCTCGAAGGGGAGGGAGTAGTCTCGAAGGGGAGGACGTAGCCCCTTCGGACTATTTGCAAAACCCACCTGTCGGACGTGATGGTGCGCCAGTGGGGGAGGTGATGGCGAATCCTGCCGCCCACTGGCGATTGGTGGCCCTGGAAGGTCGGACTAGGAGGGTTTGGAGACTGCGGCAGAGGGGGCTGTGGTGGACTGGCCCGCCCGCTGGCCCCCAGAACCACGGCGGTGGTTCCCACGTCCCCGGCCGCACAGGGGCTGAACAGCTTCCGCTGGCCTGTGGCTCTGGGCGGGACGTGGCGAGGCACCCCTTCCGTAGCCACAAAAGGGGCGGAAAGCAGACTGCGCAGGGAGGGTGGTGGAGAGGCCCAAGGACCTGGCCGTAGCCGAGAGTCCTTAAAGCGCTCCAGCGCGTTGTCTGCCTTGTCGTCAAATAGGCTACGGCCATCAAAGGGCATGTCCATAAGAGTGGATTGGACATCCCCTGAAAAACCAGTCGACCTCAACCAGGCGTAGCGTCGAAGGGCTACCGACGTGGAAATCGTCCTGCCTAGTGAGTCGGCGGAATCCAGCCCACAGCGGATGCTAAGCTTGGCTGCGCCTCTCCCTTCGGCAACTGCACGGGAGAGTACGGCCCGGGCCTCCTCCGGGCACTGAGGCAGCACTTGCGCCACCGTATCCCACACGGAGTGGGTTTACCGACCGCAGTCACAAGCTGGAGGAAGAAAATATCTTCTCCCCAAGATGGTTCACCTTTTTGGATTCCCTATCAGGTGGTGCGTTAGGGAATGCGCCTTTGGAGGTGGAGGCTTGGACCACCAAGCTCTCAGGGGTGGGGTGTTGAGTGAGGAAAGTTGGGTTGCCCGGGGCCGGGCGGTGGCGTCGGGCAATCATCCTATCCACAGGAGCTCCTGTGTTGGGCCTGGACCAGGTGCCCAAAAGGATGTCGGTGGGGCCTCATTAATCGGCAGCAGGGGCTCCGAGGAGCTCGCTGCCGGTTGAAGCACCTCTGTCAGGAGTTTATACCTGACTGCCACCGTAGGTAGCTTGAGGTTGAGAGCCTCGGCCGCCCTACGCAACACCACGGCGTAAGACGCTCCCTCCTCCGTAGCCACGGTAGGAGGAGACAACATGCCACGGTCAGGTGATGTATCCAGACCACTGGCTTCCCCCAGTTCCTCTCTCCAGTCCGGTTCATAGCCCAACTGGTCAGTTAGAGGGTCTCCAGACCCCTCCCAGTCCTCCTCACCCTCCTCTGGCTGCCAACCTGGTCTCAAAGAGCCATGGTAGAACAGGGGCACAAAAGTACCGGTCAGCGCCGCGTCCGGCGTCGGTCGACGCCGGTCCGGCTCTGTGACTACCTCGAGGTGGAGGCCGGGGTCGATGCCGGCTGGGGACACAAACGGCGTCAGCTGCGGACGTGGTGCCAGTGGAAGCGGTGCCGCGGGAGGTGTAACTAGGTCGAGGGCGCCAAACCGGATCCAGGCCTGGATCCAAGAGACCCTGCGGTGCCGAGGCCGGAGCCGCCGGTGTCGAAGGCCCAGGTCCCCCAGCCGAGTCTGCGGGGCCCGAAGGTGTGCCGGCGGAGTCGGGCTGCCCAAAGATGGCGTGCATCGCTTCGTAAAATTGACGAAGCTGGGCAGGTGTCGCTCCAGGTCCCGGAAAGGGAGGGAAACCCGGAGTCGACCCTTCGGGCTCCGCAAGCAGAGCCGTGGGAGGGGCACCACCAGCATCCCTCGTCGCGTCGGCCGACAGACGGGGAGAGGTCGAAGAGCGACAATGCTTCTTCGACTTCTTCTTGTGCTTCGACTTACCTGACCCCGAGTGCGAAGACTTGGAAGAAGAATGATGGTGGCTCCGCGACCAGTCCCTCGTCCTCCTACGCGACCAGGACCTCGAGCGGCGCGGAGTTGACTGCCGGGCCTCAAGAAGCTTTCAGGACCGCTCCCGCAAAGACTTTGGATTCATGGTCCGGCAGTCGGAGCACGACTTGGAGTCGTGGTCGCACTCCAGGCAGAATAGGAACACGCGGTGCGGATCAGTCACCGACATCAGTCGACTACAGGAACCGCAAGCCTTGAAGCCGGGCATCCCTGACGTGCACCAGGAGTCGAAGACTCAAAAACGGTGTCGACAAAAAGTCAGTCAAAAAATGACTGGAGGTACCGCTCTCTCCGGATCTGCGCTGGCTGGCGCGGAAAAAGAAATAACTGATGTCAGCGCGCGAGGGCAGCGTCTAAGTTGCTACCGCGACGTCATCCCGGCAACCACGACGCTAGCGACGAACGCTGAGCCGACCGACGCCACCTTTCAACGCGCAGGGGTACTGCTGACGAAAAAATTTACGCATCCAGTCTGACGCCTGGGGGTAATTCTAAAGGTAAGGAATCTATAACTAATTGTCTCTTTCAGATGGCACATTTAATTTACTTATAAGTCCCTAATAAAGTGCAGTACATGTGCCCAGGTTCTGTAAATTAAATGCTACTAGTGAGCCTGCAGCACTTATTGTGCCAGCAACTTAAGTAGCCCTCTAACCATCGCTCAGGCAAGCCATTGCAAAGCCTGTGTATGCACTTTACACTGGCATGTAGACCTGGCAAAATAAACATTTTGCCAGGCCCAAATCATCCCTTTTTATACATATATATCATCACTAAGGTAGGCCCTGGACAACCAAAAGGGCAGGGTGCAATGCATCTAAAAGGCAGGACATGTACTTTTAGGGTTTACATGTCCCGGTAGTGAAAAACACATTCGTGTTTCACTACTACAAGGTCTACATCTTCCATAGGATAACATTGGGATTACCTTATTACATTTTATAAGAATAATTTCCAAATGGAAAGATGTAATTGAACCAAGCTTGGTGTCTCTGTAATCACAATTTAAAATCCAAACTCAAGGTGAAGTCAAATTTTAAATTGCTATTCTGAAAATGCCACTGTTAGAAAGTTGGCATTTCCTTACTTTAGCCATTTGGTGCCTGCTGCCTGTCTCTGATCACATGTCTGGGGTGGGTGACAGCTGGACTTTGTGTATTCACTCTAGACAGCCACACACAATGGGAGCTTAGGTGTGACTTGATGGGCCATTGTAGCAGGAGGGAGGTTGAAGCTGGACCAAGCCTCACACTTGAATAAGCTGTGTCCTGGCCACACACAAAGGGGGGCTGCAGCCAGGGCAGGAAGCGAGGACCTCTGTACACTTCAAAGGCAAATCTTTGAAGTCTCCGTCACTTCAAAGGCACAACTGGGTATGAGTAATGGACCTCAGACACCACCACTTTGGTACACTTCTGGATCTGTGGATATATGGGGAGGAAAAAGGACTGCTATGATGCTAAAGGCCTGCCACTTTGCTGGACTGCTGCTTTGTTGGACTGCTGCTTTGCTATGCTGACCTGCTAGTGTGCTGCCCTCCTGCCTAGGTGAGAAGGACTGGGCCTGATCACTTGACACCATAACCCCCAAAGTGACTCCAAAGGCTAGATGGCTGGTCTCATGATCTGAAGTCTCAGGGACATAAAAGATGTCCAAACCCTGCACCGGGACTCTGCCATCTGTGAGTCTAGCCTGCCAAGTGGTGCCACCCCAGTCCTGAATTCTTGTAAGTGGGCCTAAGGCGCTTGCCAGCGGAACCGCCTCCATCTCAGCTGAGCGGGGCATCACAAAGCAGAACCGACGCAGCGCCGGTGTTGCGTGGATTGGACCCGTCCCAAAAGACTTGCATCGCTGCAACCTCCCTCATCTGGGACTGAAGCATCGCTTTCGGAACAGCCGCTGCACAACGCTTTATCTGGCAACGCCGGAACTCTGCATCGCAGCTTCACCGCTCATCGGAATAGACGCATCACCTCTGATACGCCTCGCATCCTCGACACCGGACTTCGTATCGCAAGCCCCGTCGAAAGGATCCTCGATGTCGACTCATCAGCAACTCGCACTGCAGCCTTGTTGCATCTCGGAACCGACGCATCGCTTCAGCTGCGCGACCCATCTTCGGCACGGATTCGTGCAACACTCAGCAACCAGGATTAAGGTACTTTCTTCATCTGGCCTAACTGGGTCCCAGTAGCCGGCCCACGCTCCATCGTGCTCGGCCTGAACTTGTGGCATTGTCCCGATGCGACTAGATATCCCCAATAGCGCTTTATGCTTCTAGGAGCTATTTTACTTAAAAACTTTGAAGTTCAATATCTCCAGTTCTATTAATTGGATTTTTGTCATTTTGGTCTTGTTTTATTTATTTAACTAAGTTCTGTTTTTCGAACCTGGTGGGGAATCTTTGTGTGTGGCGTTTTCCTGTTTGAAGCATTGCACAAATACTTTACACATTGCTTCTTAAATTAAGCCTAACTGCTCTTTTTCCAAGCTACCAGAGGGTGAGCACAGGTTAATTTAGGGTTTGCCTGCTACTTACCCTGACTAGGATTGTGGTTGCTGCTAGACTAGGGCTCATACCCCAATAAACCAACCCAATTTCTAACAGAGTACACATGAGAAAAGAGAACCAAATGGAGGTCTCCATGAGGCATTATGAATGTGTAGGGGGAAACAAGCTGCAGGCCTTTAAGGAACCTAGCCACTAGAAGTACTTAAAGAGAGAGGGT
Organism: Calotriton arnoldi; assembly: GCA_963921515.1. Taxonomy (NCBI): domain Eukaryota; kingdom Metazoa; phylum Chordata; class Amphibia; order Caudata; family Salamandridae; genus Calotriton; species Calotriton arnoldi. The sequence goes on from CAWUFW010002151.1 coordinate 16,439, forward strand.
TGGTCCGGCAACTGCATAATGCTGAGATAGCAGAAAGGTAACTGTAGGAAAGTAGGATCTACTTTTATGGTTACCCCCACTTTTTGCCTGGTGTTATGCTGTTTCTGACTAGTCTGACTAATAGCCTGCTAATCAGGACCCCAGTCTCTGTGCTTTCTTCCCTAAATTAGTATGGTAAGTACTTAGGTACATCCCAGATTGGGCACTGGTGTACCCTTATCAGTCCCTAGAATATGGTACTGAGGTACCCAGGGCATAGGTACACCAAGACTCCCCCATTGGCGGAAGCATTAATTATGCCACCCATGAGGGACCACTCAAACTGTAACTACAGGCCTGCCATTGCAGTCTGTGTAAGCTAGTGCTAGCACCACTTACGAAAGATATAGGCTTCCCTATATCTAAGGTCACTGCACTTAAAACCTACAAGTCAGCCCTAAAGCAGGCCTTTCAATCCTGAAGGCAGGGCACTCGGTTCTAAGTGTGACGCTGCCCCTGCATGAGCAGGACATTCCTACAGCCTTTGGAGTCCATTCTCCCGGGCTGTAAGTACATCAGTCATTAAGGTACATAGAGTGGCCATGCGTCATTACGCGATGACCATCTCTAAACTGGCTGTAATGAACCCTATCATGTTAGGTATCTAACATGCTGGAATCATACCCCCACACCGTAAACGGTGTGGGAGGTATAATTCTATGCACTGTAAAACTCCTTCAGGAGGCCCTCAGTGCTCCCGGTACCAGTGTTCTAGACAAGAACAGCACAACATGGCTGCTGCCAACCTGAGACACAATTCTGCCCTCCTGCTGCTGAGCCAAGCTCCAGCAGGGGAAGGCAGAACAAAAGGTATCCTGTCAAAGGGTGGTGTGACCACCTCCCAAACAGGGTTTAATGTATTGGGGCCGGGTGGGAGCGCTTGCCAGCGCTACTCAGTCTGCTTGAAGGGCACACTTGGTGCCCTCCTTGCACAGTCCAGTTCAAACCAGCTCAGGGAGCCGCTGGCTCCCGCTCTGGCGCGAAACTGGACAAAGGACATAGGAGTATCCTCCCCACTGTCCGAACCCTCCCCTGGGAGGGAACCCTAAATCGTCCCAACCCTTTTCTTAGGGTACTTAAGGGCTTACCTGAGGGTGGGTCCCTAGATTTGTCGTGGGACAAGATTCATTTCAAGACACCACTTCTTTTTCGGCCCTAACTAAATTTATAAAACAAAACTAGTTTAAAACCTGTAGATGTAATAAAAACAGTGTATGAAGCTAAGACGGTATCTGCTGCCACTTATGGAGCGGCTGTTTGGGGAACCAGAGACTGTGCGAAACTGCAATCTATCGAAGATAACTTTAAAAAAAATTACTTTCACTGCCAAAGTCATGCGCCAATTTTAAGTGCCATATGGAATTGAGAGCCCCTTATATTACCGACAAAATTTCTGTGGCGCCGATTTTAATGTGGCAATCAATATGGCGAAAGGAGACCCTCACACTGACAAGAGACATTATAAAGGATGTTTTGAAATTAGACGGGGCGGGTAGTATAAACTGGCTACGATATGTTGAATCTACTTTGAAAGTAGCTGGGTTACACCATCTCTTTGAAGACCCTACAACCTGTTGGTCTATTTCTAAGAATGACTTGAAAGTTCATTTTCTATCTAATCTACAGACAAGAAGGGAGGCTCTAAATACCAAGCTGTCGACAGTTAAAACATACCTAACAGCCCCTAGCATAATGCAAATGGATATAAACTGAACATATTTATCGCTCGTCACTAACCTACAACATAGGTATATCTTGGTGAGATTCCGTTTAAATTATATTCCTTTGATGTTGGGTCTCCCTTGTAATATCTATGTTGCCTCTGATCTCCCATTTTGTCCTTGTGATGAGCGATCTATACAGAATGATATGCACTTTTTGTTTTTCTGTAAATGTTATCGTAATGAAAGGAAAAGGTTCATTATCCCCCTCATGCGTAAAATGAATTTTAAACAGCGTCGTGTGGCCGCTACTATTTGCAGTTATTATCTGACCCTCTTACCTGTTTATCTTTGGCGTCTTTCTTTTTATCTGCCCTAAAAAAGAGTCGTTCAATTTGTTGAATTTGTATTTCTAAAAGAGGAATCAATTTACTGAATTTTGCTAATAACTATGTATGTATCCTTTTATAATGTGGAATTTTCATATAATCTTTGTATTCTAAACTTTATTGTAATGACGTGGAATGTTTTTTATATGTAGTATACTTTTTATGCCTTCATTGTGTTGGCGAAATAAAGTTATTCTGACTGACTGACACCACTTCTTCTTCGACCGTCTGGGCACTCTGGACTTCGCTCTCGGCATCAGGGCTGCAACTGGGAAGACTCCTGCTGCTCCTGATCTTGTAACCCTGCTCGTCTGCTGCAACGTCCGTGCCTGTGCTCTATGCAGGAACCTTCCAAGGCCTGTGGGCATCCAAGACACCTGAAAGAATCTCCCTTGAAGCGAAGGAGTCACTTCCTTGCATCTGCAGGCACCACAACTAAGCTGACCGGTCTGCTGATCCTGGGCTCCCACAGACTCTGAAAGGCTCAGCAACACAAGTGGTGGTTCTTCACATCCCTTGGGGCCTGCCCCGTCCTCTCATCAAGCTTGATGCCAGTATCCCTCGTCGGAGCAGCAGGAACCAAACCCCTGTGCACCGCATCGACTTGCAGTTGCAAAGGCTCGTTGGCTTCCTTCCACCGAGATCTTCGGGCTCCAAGAAGCCCAAACCTCAAGCATCTCCTGTGATCAAGATCTTCGTCCCCACCGCATCACTTGCATTATGGGCCTGTATCTTTGGTGAGCTGCTCGAGGTCCTCTTGCAATTCCAGTGCCTCCGACCGGTGGGTCTTCTTGAGGGTCATCTTTGAATTCTGTGGGCTCCGCTGATTGCTCGGGGCCTGCCCTGACTCCCCTGCTTGTAGCGAGTCACCTGGACCTTGCTGGTCCCAACAATGCACCTTCTTCACTTTCCACTTTGTTTGCAGTTGCCAAGGCTTGTTGGTTCTCCCGACGGACACCGACCCCTCAACTCTCGAAATCCAACGTGGGACAGCTCGTGACCGGCTCCTGGTCTTCCACAGAGTCGCCTGGTCTTCACAGCTGCAGCTCCAAGGTCACCGTCCTCTCTCCTGCAGCACTCAACATCGGTGGGCATTCGTCTTCCGTGCCTCCTGGTCACTCCTGAGTGGCATAGACTCTGCCCCCTCTGCTTGCAGGTACTTCTCGACTTGAATCCACCTTTGGGTTCCACCGGACACTCGCCTTACCCAGCAGCGGCATCTTCCTGAAGCACAAGTTACTAACTTGTGTAACGATATATCTGTAAGAGACAGTAGTTAGTGACAGATTCCTTACCTTAGAATATCCCCAGGCGTCAGGCTGGATCCGGAAAGTTTTTTGCGTAGCAGTACCCTTGCGCGTCGGTAGGCGGCGTCGTGCGGCTCCGCGTCCGGCTTCCCTGGTATAGGTATCCTTGTTCCTAAGGTATCCACGGGTGGGGTGGCTCTCCAACCTTCTGTCTTCCAACGGGAAGGGTCCTTCTTTAAAATTGCAACAGTGACTTACCCACTGACTTGCATTGATCCTGCGGTCGTGTTCCCACTCTGCACACGGCCTACGTGGGGGTCCTGGTTACTTACCTTGGATGGTTCCTTGGGTCCCCGGCACTTCTACGTCTTCTGGGTATAGTCTTGACTAGAGTCATGGTTCGCATACCACTATTTTAGTATATGGTTTGGTTTCCCCCTGGTGACCACTGTGTATTATGTGCTACTTTACTTACCTGTTTCTATTGAAAAGTATTGTGTGCATTGCGTATATCTCCGGCTAGGAGATACCGGTTTGTGTTAGTGAGTGTCCTATAATAAATACATATTTTTATAAATACACTGTGTGGTTCTTTTTCACTCAATCTATACCTATAAGATTATGTTCTGGGTAAAACAACCTGCTTTACACTCCTTCTGGACTAAGCCTGAAGGCTGCTCTCCACAGCTACCACTTATAGAGCTTTCTAAGGTTGTCTAAGACCACTAAAATCACCATAAGGGTTGTCTGGATTGGTGCAAGGTGCCCACTTACATAGGTGTACACCATATACCAAGCCAGCTTCTCACATCTCCCGTCTGTAATAACTTGGGAGAGGAGAGCCCGGTCTCCCTCCAAAACTCTGGGCATCACTTGCGCAACCGTATCCCATAGAGATTGGGATTAATTGCCCAAGAGGCATGCAGTGTTAACCTACCACAATGCTAGGCTGGTGGAAGAGAAGTTCTTCTTACTGAAGCTGTCCAGTCTTTTGGATTCCCTGTCCGGAGGTACGGAAGGGAACGTGCCGTGGGAAGTGGAGGCTTAGACCACCAAGCTCGGTGGGGTGGGTAGAGAGGAAAGCTGGGTCGCCCAGTGCAGGGTGGTGGCGGCAGGCAATGGTTCTATTCACAGGAGTCTCTGTGCTGGGCTTGGACTAGGTGCCCAGTAGAACAACTGTCAAGGCCTAGTTGAAAGGCAGCAAGGGTTCTGAAGAGGAGACACCAGGCTGCAGGACCTTCGTCACAACGTTAGTCTTGACTGCCACCGTAGGAAGCTGCAGGTCTAAGACCTCCGCAGCCCTATGCACCACCATTACGAACGAAGCTCCCTCCTCCATAGCCAGGTTAGGGGGAGACAGCATGCCAGAATCTGGGGAGGTGTCCAGGCTGCTGGCATCACCCAGGTCCTCATACCAATCCAGGTCTTGATTGGGTTGTAGGATTTCCAAGGGATCCTGCTGACCCTCCCAATCTTTATCATCCATGCCGAACCCTTCAGATTAGGGCAGGTTGAACGGCATGGAGCTGTACGGCGGGGAACCCACGAAATCTCCTTCAGCGGAACCTGCAGGGCCCGAAGGCGCGCCGGCAGGGTCAGGCCGCCCAAATAAGGCGCACATGGCATCATAAAATTCTTTTAATTGGGCAGGGGTCGCTCCCGGCCCCGGAAAAGGAGGGAAACATGGAGTCAACCCAGGCACCAGCTCCGTGGAGTGGAGCCTCAAACGCAGGGGCTCCTCTGTCTCGTAACACGATGGACAGGGCAAAGTCGAAGCACACTTCGACTTCTTGTGTTTGTTATGGTGCTTCTTACCTGACTGCGATAACTTCGAGGAAGAAGACTTTGAGCCCCCGGGATCGACAAGGCAATCTCTGTGGCGCCGGATGCTGGGCCACGATCAGCTTTAGGGACCTCTCCCTCAAAGCCTTCAGCGCCATGGCCCGGCAATAGGAGCACAACTTCTTGTAATGGTCACGCTCCAGGAGCCTGAGACACACCAAATGGGGGTCCATTACCAACATGGCGCGGTGATAGGCACCGCACGGCTTGAACCCAGAGTCTTTCTTACTAGACATACCTAGCACACCAAAGGAATTGACAAAAAGTCAAAAAAATGTCTGTCAAAACGCGACATGGGGTAGCTCTCTTTCGACGGATCTGTACTGGCTGGCGCAGAAAGAAAAGAACGGATGTCTGCGTGCTGGGGTGGCGCCTATATAGACGACGCAGACGTGACAACAACAAACCCAACACCTACGTCGTCACGCGGAGTCGACCGACGTCACCGATCGGCGCGCAGGGGTACTGCTATCAAAAATCTTCCAGATCTCACCTGACGCCTGGAAGTTCAAAGGTAAGGAATCTGCGGCTAGATGTCTCTATCAGATTAACTCACATGGGAAGGGCTCCCACACTTAGTGCAGTTTTCAAGCAGGCCCTTCTGTCTTCAGTATGCAGGCTTTGGCAGCAGATCTCCACCACCCTATGGAGTGATTGCTCGCACAGTGTTCTCGCTCAAGACATGGACCCTTGTATCCTAGTTATTGTTGTCCCCAAGAGGGTGACTCCTTTGGTTTAATGTTCTCCCATCCTCTCGCAGGTCTCCTCCTCTCCTTTCTCTCCTACCTTCTCTATTCTGCTCAAGATACCTTTTATGATATGCAACACTTGGTCTGGCATACTCCTGCCTCGGACATGTCATGCATTGCACCGTCACACACAAACACATGGTGATATCTGTACTTAGCCTTAATGTATGAGGCCTTAAGGCACCGGTAAATCATTTAGCTCTCCTCTCATACCTTAGGGACACTAGATGCGATGTAGGCTTGTTACAGGAAACCCACTTGCTGCAGGGGGATTGGAGACGGATGCACTCTCGTTGGTTTGACCGCCAATATTTTTCATCTGGGGTGGTCAAGAAAGCTGGGGTTACAATTCTTCTCGCCACACATATCCTGGGAAAGGTGGTACATGTTTACATGGAGATTCCGGGCAGGCTCTTGGCACTGCGTATTGACGAGAAAGGGATTGGGTACACCCTGACCACTATATATGCGCCCAATGACCATCAAGAGGCCTTTATTAGGGATTACCTGGGTCAGTTGCTGGCTACGCCACAAAGATATTGTGATAGGTTGGGACTTCAACATCATGATGGATGCGCAGAGGGACAGGTCCACACCGCGGGTGGGTCAGGTTGTTGGCTTTACTCCGGCCACTAAACAATGGTTGGGGGAGGCTGGTCTAACAGACACCTGGAGGTACATGCATCCCACATCCACTGAATACACTTTCTTCTTAGCTGCGCACCAAACGTACGCATGCATTGATTACTTCCTCACATCGCCACATATAATGCAGGAGTCCGTATCAGTGGATACTGGTGCTGCGGCACTCTCTGATCACTCCCCTATAATATTGGGATATGAGCCATATAGGGACTCATCGGCCCCCAAGATTTGGCAGCTTAATACTAAACTCCTTACCTTTGATCACATCCTAACAGACACCTCGGCAGCCATAACCTAATTTCTGCGGACTAACGATATGCCAGGCACGTCTGTCCCAATCCTTTGGGAGACCTTAAAAGCGGTTATGCAGAGCCATTTTATTGCGATAGCCACGGGCTACAATAGGGATAGACCTAACAAGCGGCTCCAGCTAGAAACCCTGGTTAAGGAAATGGAGGTTTCTCACACCCAATCTGGTTCAGTGGCAGTTCGCCGTCAGTTAACGGTGACACAGAAGCAACTACGAGCACTGGAAATGGGAAGGGCGGAATATGCACTGCTTAGGATATTATGCTGGGGGCAATAAGGCAGGATGTATGCTGGTGCATTGCCTCAGAGCACAGGCAGTTAACCAGAGAATCACTGAACTGCGGGGAGCTGATGGCTTCCAGCGATATCGGGATGAGGAAACTACCCAAGACTTTGAGGCCTTTGACGCTGCCTTATATGTAGCAGATACCCTATTAGAATCTGATGCGGTAGCCTACTTGTCACGGGTCCCCTCTTCCACGATCCCGCCAGCTATATTCACCTTCCTTGATGCAGAAATTACCCCTCAGGAGGTATTGGTAGCCATTCAACATTTACAACCTGGTAAAGCCCCTGGGCCAGATGGCTACGGTGCTCAATTTTATGAGGCTCTCAGTACACAGCAAGCTCCTGTATTGGCGCGACTCTTCACCACGTTTACTGCGGGCAGGACACTACCAGAGTCAATGCGCCTAGCCACTCATGATTCCCAAAGCGGGCAAAGATCCCCAAACAGCGCGCCCTATCCTCCGATTTCTCTTTTGAATGTAGACGTAAACATTTTCACGAGCATTCTGGCTCACAGACTGGCTCCCTATGTTCAGGGATTAGTTGATCCTGACCAAGCCAGGTTTGTCTCAGAGCAGGGGTGTAGTGAAAACACGAAACGGTTGTGCCATTTATTGGATAGGGTGCAGCTTACACAGATGTTCGCCCTCCTTTTGTCAATTGACGCCGAAAAGGCTCTTGACCGGGTTCACTGGCCCTACATACATTTAGTCCTTGAGGGTATGGGCTTCGGCCCGCGATTTCGTCAATGGGTTCATTGCTTCTACACCCCTCCCGGAGCTAGGGGGCGAGTAAACAGAGTGCTGTCCACGCCTTGCACCATTACCCGTGGGACCAGACAAGGCTGTCCACTATCGCCCCTGCTCTTAGCTCTGTATATGGAGCCGTTTGCAGAGCGAATCTGTGGCAATCCCCAAATCGCAGGCATCCAAATGGGTGGCAGGGAACACAAAATCATGTTATACGCAGATCACATCCTTCTGACTCTAACTGCCCCAAGCACTTCATTGGTGGAGCATCTTGTTTTAAGACCAACTTGCAAAAATCTTCCATTCTTAATTTAACTATCCCTGATCTTGCGAACGCGCGCCTTATCTCCCAGTTTCCCTTCCAGTCAGCGGACCAGGGCCCATCATATTTAGGCATACAGATCCACTCCACGCCTGCAGCCATGGCTGCCCACAATTATGGAGACCTCTTAGCGACCACAAGATCTGATCGTACAAGATAGTAGGGCCATAGCCTTTCCTGGTTAGGACGAGTGGCAGAGGTCAAGATGACGCTTCTGACCAAGATTCTTTATGTAACACAAACCCTTCCCCTAAAACCGCCTACACGAATGTTAGTCAAGCTGCAATCCCTTATCTGGGAATTCTTTTGGGAGGGCAAGCATGCAAGGATGGCCAGGGCCCACGCATATATTCCATTAGCTGCTGGGAGTCCCGAACCTACGGTGCTATTATCAAGCCGCACAGATACAGTATATGGTGGAATGGTTGCGACCGTACATTGAAAAACATTGGTGTTTTATCGACCAAGCTGTCGCTGGCATCCATATTTGGAAGGTGCCCTGGTTCCCGAAGCCTCACAGGCCAGCAGGAGTCTTTTTCTCACACGGTGCTGTGAGCCATTGCTGGGGTTTGGGATAGCGTACAACTGAAATATGGCCTGTCTACTCCCTTATCCCCACAAACACCATTGACAGGCAATCCAGATTTCACGCCGGCTGCGAAGGGGACAGCGTTCACAGTTGGCAGGAGGCTAACTACAAACAAATAGGAGATCTTTTTGATGTAGATGGTCGTATGGACTTCCCACCGCTTAATCAGCTTATGGTCTCCCCGACACAGCACGCTGGCAATATTTGGCAGTCTCTCAATGGGTGATGCAGCCCTGGCTTCGTCCACATGCTAGCTGGGTGGTCACACTGTAGGAGGCTGACTTGGTATATGGTGCACACTTATTTAAGTTTCCGGTCCAGGGAAGGCAGTTCGGGCTGGACTGTTCCCATGAGGAACAGGGTCAAGACTGATTTCCATATGGCTGGGTCTGACCTGGGGTGTCAAAGTGATCTAAAGAACGATGATGGATTAAACCCAGATCTAATAGTGACTGGGGGTGAGTGTCTGAAACGTTTCAGCGCTCGGTCCATCATCTCCTTGTGTTGACTTATTTAAATGTAGCACCCTGCACTTATCTAGACAACCCTTATGGGGATTTTAGTGGTCTTAGACGTCTTAGACAACCTTAGAAAGCTCTTTAAGTGGTGGCTGTGGAGAGCAGCCTTCAGGCTTAATCAAGAAGGAGTGTTAAGCAGCTTGTTTTACCAGATCTAATCATATAGTGTAGATTAAATGAAAAAGAACCACACAGTGTATTTATAAAAATATGAATATTTATTATACAACACTCACTAACACATTGTGGCACATGGGTGGCACATCCTTCTCTGTTCAAGCAGCCAAAATACGGAACTCTTTACCCCCCAACATAAGATCCACCGACAACCACCTTATCTTCAGAAAACTACTCAAGAATTGGCTCTTCCCCACATAAGCACCATAAGCAAACAGAAATATACAGCATATCCCTCTGTATATAAGCATTTATTTGTGCTATAGATATGTACCTATATATGTGTATTGCTCTGTATAAACATGTCGAATAATTATGTTAAAAAAAAGTTTTAAAAAAAACAAATGAATAAATAAATACATTTTTAAGTACAACACTTGAAAACCAGAGTTTATCAAATGCATCTTTAATCTACTTATACTTCCTTCCTTTATGCATCTAAATACCTTCCATGTACTTGGATCTATGTATTAATTACATTCCTCCCAAAAAAAAAAAAAAGCATATTCAATGTACTACCCTATTGAAGTGTGTATTGTGGCCTCATAGTCGACATTGCTAAGTTAGCTTAAGGCCTAGTTGCCATGATGCCTCCTTTGCACACGTTACTCAGTGACTTTGTTTTTCCAGACTCTGCTTGTGACCGTTCACATTAGAACTGTCTGCATTTCTGCCTTTCACCTTTTCTGATGTTCTCTGTGGTTTTCGTCTGCACACAATGTACAAGGTCGAAAAACAACGTCCCTTGTTGTTGCTGTTCTGGTCAGCCCCTCGCACTTAGACATTACATGAAATACAGCTGCACTGGGGAGATTCGGGTGCTTTTAATATTGTGATCTCCCTGTTGGAGGCACTTGGAGAAAAACCTTTCCAGGGAGAAGAGCTGTACTTGTCCGATGATGTAAACCTTGCATCTAGTGCTTGAGGTATGGGGGTCCCCCTGACAAAGCCCAGAGGTCTTCTCTTTTTATAACAAACTAGTTACTAGCACGGGGAGGGTGGCAAGGCATTATAGTCATTCATCCACTGTCTTTATAAAATGCTGTCCCTGTTTGTATTCTATGGAATTGTAATGATGCTTACTATTTTGTCTTTATGCATTATGCTGCTAGTACTGGCACGTGTACTGTGTCTTAGAGCACGTTAGTTGAAATAAACATTTTAAACTGTACTGTGTCTCTTAATACGCACGTTGTGGACAAGTATGAGTGAGTAATGAAAGAGTGTTCTTGCTCCCGCGATTCCTGAAAGAGTCCGTGTTCTGGGATGTCTAATCATTGGTAGCATCGCTGTAGTACGGAGAACGAATGAGACACTATAGCTAGTAGGGTTTGGGATTTTGGGCACTAAGGTGGATGGTTGGTACACCACTATACACCAAGGTCCTGTTTTCCTGCGCATAGTTCTGTATATGTGCAGAATCCCCGCAACACTATTTCTCACCCTATACCTCTATCAATATCTTTAATCTACATACACTTCCTTCCTTTATGCATCTATAAACTTTCCAAGTACTTATGGATCTATATATTTATTACTTTCTTCAAATTCAGAATATCCAATGCACTACCCTATTTCTCACCCTATACCTCTATCAATATATCCTCTACATCCACTCTCATTCATCTCAAACCCCATACCTCTGCTATGACCCCCAAAATAGAACTTTCTAGACTCTCCCCTACTCTACCCCTCCTTGCACCATCTGACACCTTTTTTACTATACTGATCCCCCAAAACAAGCCTTTCTAAACTCTTCCCTCCGACTCTTCCCCTCCACATCCCTTTTTACTAATCCCAAGCCTCCCACTACTGCAATGACGTCCCAAAAAAAAAAAAAAATCTAAATCCTTCACTCTTCTATCCCTCCACTATCTTTTTCAATCAAAATAACAGACTAACATGTCCACTTATCAAAATCATATTTCACTATACTAATTCACCACTAATCCTTTATAGGTTCCGAGTAGCGTGCTACTCGCCGAAAAAAGCGCTTCAACACCTCATTAGGGGTAACAAGCACTATATAAATATAAACCTTTTTCCATCCTCTATCCCTCCGCTATCCTTCTCAATTCAAATAACTGATTAATATCCACCACTCAAATTACTTTCATATTTCACTATACTAATTCACCACTAATCCTTATGGGTTCCGGAGTAGGGTGCTACTCACCAAGAAAGTGCTTCAACCACTATTAACACAGTACACACCATGCCGTAACCTAAGATCCAAGGGTAGGGCACTGGTGACCGTACCAAGAATATTTAAAGCTAGAATGGGGGGCACGATCCTTCAGATACCTCGCGGCAAAAGCATGGAACACTTTACCGATGGCCCTAAGAATAGAACCATGCGAAACTAGATTTCGCAAACAACTGAAGACATGGCTATTCTTAACATCACACTAGATATAGCACGCTGGTCCAATGTGAGTGACTAGGAGTGATATGCAAATAATGTACCGTATCCTTCCAGAGTGTCTGTTTTTAGCGCGGGGACACACCGGTGGTGTAACCATGCGCTCTATAAATGGCTAAACTAAACTAAACTTCAACACCCCATTAGGGGTAACAAGCGCCACATAAATGCAAACCTTTTTTTCCCCTCCTCTATTCCTTCGCTATCCTTCTCAATCCAAATAACTGACTAATATCCACCACTCAAATTACTTTCATATTTCACTATACTAATTCACCACTAATCCCTTATGGGATCCGGAGTAGCGTGCTACTCGTCAAAAAAAGCGCTTCAACAACCCATCAGGGGTAACAAGCGCTATATAAATGCAAACCTTTTTCCCTCTTCTATCCCTCCGCTATCCTTCTGAATCCAAATAACTAACTAACCTATCCACCACTCAAATTACTTTCATATTTCACTATACTAATTCAACACTAATCCTTCTTGGGTTCCGGAGTAGCGTGCTACTCGCCGAAAAAGCGCTTCAACGCCTCGTCAGGGGTAGTAAGCACTATATAAATGCAATTACAATACAATACAATTGTTATATCGCCTACCTGGAGATATCAACACAAATACACACAATACTTCAATTGTAAACAGGTAAGTAAGCACAATACACAGTGGTCTCCAGGGGGAGAACAAACCATATACTAAGAAAGTGGAATGCGAATTGCAATCAAAGTCGAACTTGGACCAGGAGACTCAGAAGAGCTGGGGACCTAAGGAACCACCAAAAGTAAGTATCCAGGAACCCCACAGAGGCTATGTGCAGAGTGGAAACACAGCTGTGTACTCAATAGAAGTTAACAGGAAAGTCGCAGTTGTAGTTTTGAAGAAGAACAACCCTTACCAGTGGACCCTAAAGAAACCACGTGGAAGATGGAAGGTTGGAGAGTCACCCCACCAGTGGATACCCCAGGAACCAGGATACCTACACCAGGGAAACCGGTTGCATATGTGCTAAGTGACGTTGGAAACCGCCGTAGACCACAGTGGAGGACTTCAGAAACGATGCAGCAGGCGAAGAATGTGCAAGAGCCCGGTGGAATCCAAGGGTGGATTCCCTGAAGAGAAGAACCTGCAAGCAGTGGGGACAGAGTCTATGCCACTCGGAAGTGACCAGGAGGCACGGAAGAGCAATGACCACCAATGATGGAAGATGCAGGAGTGATGACGGTGATCTTGTTGCTGCAGTTGTGAGGACCAGGTAATGCTGTGGAAGACCAGGAGGTGTTCACGAGCTGTCCCACGTCGGAAGCCGAGAACCAGGGGGTCGGTGTCCGACAGGAGCACCAACAAGCCTTGGCAGCAGCAACAGACGTGAAAAACGATAACAGGGCAACGTTGGGACCAGCAATGTCCAAGAGACTCACCAAGTGCAGGAGAGTCCGAGCAGGTCCCGAGCAAGTAGGGGAGCCCACTGAAGCAAGAGAAGACCTTCGAGAGGACGCACGGGCCAAAGGCACAGGAGTCGCAAGAGGACCTCAAGCAGCTGACCAAAGATGAAGGCCCATGGTGCAGAGGATGCGGTGAGGAAGAAGATCTTGGAAGAAGAGATGCTGGGGGCTGGAGCTTCTTGTAGCCCGAAGATCTCTGGAGTGCAGAGCCAACAAGCCTTGGCAACGGCATGTTGATGAGGTGCACAGGGGTTCGATCCCAGCAGTTCTGACGAGGGATTCTGGCCCCAAAATTGCAGAGAGGACAGGTCAGGCCTCGAGGGACTTGTAGAACCACCACCTGTGTTGCTGAGTCTTTCGAAGTCCGTGGGACGTCAGGAGCAGCAGACCGGTCAGCTTCGTCGCGGTGCCTGCAGATGCCGGGTAGAGACTCATTCACTCAAAGGGAGATTACTTTGGTTGCCTTGATGCTCACAGGTCTGTTGAAGATCCTGGATGAAGCACAGACACAGACGATGAAGACGACTTGCAGAACAGCGAGACCAGAAGCAGCAGGAGTCTTCATTGCTGCAGTCTCGGTTCCAGGCGAAGTCCAAGTGTCCAGACGGTCGAAGAGTGACGTGGTTTCAGGCTTGAGTCTTGTCCCACTACGAATCTGATGACCCACCCACAGGTAAGCCCTTTTATACCCTAAGAAAGGGGTTAGGACGACTCAGGCACCCTCCCAGAGGAGGGGCAGGAATGAGGGGAGAATACTCCCATGTCCTTTGTCCACTTTCGCGCCAGAGCGGGCTCCCAGAACTGGTTCTAACGCACAAGTTACTAACTTGTGTAACGATATATCTGTAAGAGACAGTAGTTAGTGACAGATTCCTTACCTTAGAATATCCCCAGGCGTCAGGCTGGATCCGGAAAGTTTTTGCGTAGCAGTACCCTTGCGCGTCGGTAGTCGGCGTCGTGATCGCCGGGATGACGTCGCGGGCAGAACTTAGGCGCCGCCCCTGCGCGCTGACGTCAGTTCTGTACACGACTTTCCGCGCCAGGAACGCAGAGCCATGCAAGAAGCTGACATAGGTGTCTGAAAAATACTAGGGCCCTGAAAGGGATGTCCTTAACCCTAGAAATCAGTTCGCAGAACGGGGAGGATGGGTGGGGCGGTAAGGAATCTGTCACTAACTACTGTCTTTTACAGATATATCGTTACACAAGTTAGTAACTTGTGCATCTGAAAGAGACACGTTAGTGACAGATTCCTTACCTTAGAATAGATACCCCAGCAATACCAACCCCGGTGGTGGGTCTGCGAACAAAGATCAGACAAGGAAGTCCTGGAGGACAGAATGGCCAAAGAAGCCGTCCCTCCGGACCTGACTGTCAAGGCAGTAATGCACAAGTTACTAACTTGTGTAACGATATATCTGTAAGAGACAGTAGTTAGTGATAGATTCCTTACCTTAGAATATCCCCAGGCGTCAGGCTGGATCCGGAAAAGTTTTGCGTAGCAGTACCCTTGCGCGTCGGTAGGCGGCGTCGTGCGGCTCCGCGTCCGTCGTCGGCGTCGTGATCGCCGGGATGACGTCGCGGGCAGTACTTAGGCGCCGCCCCTGCGCGCTGACGTCAGTTCTGTACACGACTTTCCGCGCCAGGAACGCAGAGCCATGCAAGAAGCTGACACAGGTGTCTGAAAAATACTAGGGCCCTGAAAGGGATGTCCTTAACCCTAGAAATCAGTTCGCAGAACGGGGAGGATGGGTGGGCGGTAAGGAATCTATCACTAACTACTGTCTCTTACAGATATATCGTTACACAAGTTAGTAACTTGTGCATCTGAAAGAGACACGTTAGTGATAGATTCCTTACCTTAGAATAGATACCCCAGCAATACCAACCCCGGTGGTGGGTCTGCGAACAAAGATCAGACAAGGAAGTCCTGGAGGACAGAACGGCCAAAGAAGCCGTCCCTCCGGACCTGACTGTCAAGGCAGTAATGCTTTGTAAACGTGTGCAGCGAGGCCCACGTAGCTGCCTGACAGATAACCGGCAGCGGAACACCGCGGCCCAAGGCCGTGGTAGCAGCCGTTGCCCTGGTGGAATGGGCACGCAGCCCAACAGGAGGCTCCTTCTTAGCCAAAGAATAGCAGGTCTTGATGCACAAGGTAACCCAGCGGGAGATGGTCCTTTTGTGCACCGCCCGACCTTTTGGCGCCCACGTAGCCAACAAAGAGCTGGTCATCCACCCGGAAGTGTTTTGTGCGGTCAATATAGAAAGAGAGCGCACGTTTTGGGTCCAGACGGTGGAGCCTCTCTTCCTCTCTGGAAGGATGCGGAGGCGGAAAGAAGGTGGGCAAAGTGATGGTCTGCCCAATGTGGAAAGCAGTAACCACCTTTGGCAAGAAGGACGGACGCGTCCGAAGAACAACCTTGTCTGGATGAACAGACAGAAAGGGAGGTTTGCAAGATAGAGCCTGGAGCTCACTCACCCGCCGAGCGGAGGTGATGGCCACCAGAAAGGCTGTCTTCAGAGTCAGAAGACGAAGAGGACAGTTATGTAGAGGCTCAAAGGGAGCGCACATTAAAAAGGTAAGAACCAAGTTCAAGTCCCACTGAGGCATCACAAACGGAACAGGAGGGAAGAGGTGAGTAATGCCTTTTAAGAACCTGTTAACAACAGGGGACTTGAAAAGGGAGGGCTGATCAGGGAGCCTGAGGAAGGCCGAGATAGCACAAAGATAACCCTTGATGGTACCCAGGGCAGAACCCTGTTGGGCCAGAGAGAGAAGGAACAGAAGGACCTCAGAAAGAGGGGCAGAAAGGGGATCCACAGCCTTTGCTGTGCACCATGCCACAAATTTGTTCCACCTGCAGGCGTATACCACCTTAGTGGAGGGACGCCTGGCTGCCAGAATCACATCACAAACTTCGGGAGGCAAGTCGAAAGGAATCAACTGCCGCCGCTCAATCTCCACGCAAGCAGGTGTAGACTGGACAGGTTCGGGTGGAGGACCGTCCCCTGCTGCTGCGACAGAAGATCCTCCCGAAGAGGCAGACGGATCGGGGGATCTATGCTCATATTGAGTAGCTCGGGATACCAAACTCTTCGAGCCCAGTCCGGAGCCACAAGAATGACTTGGGCCCGGTCGTGCCGAATCTTCTTCAACACTCTGGGTAGAAGTGGTATAGGCGGAAAGGCGTACAACAGACCGCAACTCCACTCGCGACGAAAAGCGTCGCCGAGCGAGTGCCGCCTTGGAAATTCCAACGCGCAGAACTGATGACATTGCGCGTTCTCTTCGGTGGCGAATAGATCTAACCAAGGCTCTCCCCACTGTAGAAAGAGTCCTTGCGCCACTTCCGAGTGAAGACGCCATTCGTGATCCATCATGCACCTGCGGCTGAGTTCGTCCGCCCTGGCGTTCAGAGAACCTGCGAGGTGTTGAACCATCAGGAACATGCCCTGATGTTCCAGCCATGTCCAGAGGCGCAGAGCCTCCTGACAAAGGGTCCAAGACCCCACCCCGCCCTGTTTGTTGCAGTACCACATGGCGGTGGTGTTGTCTGTGAACACCTGCACTACCTTCCCTTTGACAGAGGGAAGGAATGCCTTGAGTGCAAGCCGGATCGCCCGGAGCTCCAGAAAGTTGATATGGAGCCGGGACTCCGCCCGGAGACCAGAGGCCTCTGATCTCCGCCTCTCCCATGTGACCGCCCCATCCCAGAAGGGACGCGTCCGTCATAACTGTATGCTCTGGCTGGGGAAGGGAGAGGGATCTGCCCATGACCCATTGCCGGTTCGAGAGCCACCACTGCAACTGTTTTGCAGTCCCCTCCGAGATCTGGACGTGATCGGACAGGTTGCCCTGGTGCTGCGCCCACTGGAACTTCAGGTCCCACTGCAGAGCCCGCATATGCCATCTGGCATGATTGACCAGCAGGATGCAGGAGGCCATGAGGCCCAGCAGCCTCAGGGTCATCCGTACCGAAACCCAGGATAAAGGCCGAAAGATCGGAATCATAGCCTGAATATCCCGGACTCGCCGTTCGGGAGGATAGGCCCGAAACTGCGCCGTGTCCAGAACTGCTCCGATGAAAAGGAGCTGTGGAGAAGGAATCAGATGCGACTTCGGCACATTGATGGAGAACCCCAGCGAGTGCAGGAGTTCGGCCGTAGTCTGGAGGTGGGAGACGACTGCCTGGGACGAGCCCGCCTTCAGCAGCCAGTCGTCGAGGTAGGGGAAGACTGAGACCCCTGCCCGGCGCAGATGAGCTGCGACCACCGCCATCACTTTCGTGAACACCCGAGGGGCACTTGTAAGGCCAAAGGGGAGCACGGTGAACTGAAAATGCTCGGGGCCTACCGTGAACCGAAGGTAACGCCGGTGGGCCGGCAGGACGGGGATATGGAAATACGCGTCCTGCAAGTCCAACGCTACCAACCAGTCTCCTGGGTCGAGGGCAGTGAAGACCTGAGCTAGGGTGAGCATCTTGAACTTCTCCTTCCGGAGGAAGCGATTGACGTTCCGGAGGTCCAAGATAGGACGCATGTCCTCCTTGTCCTTTTGGGCACCAGAAAGTAGTGGGAGTAGCAACCACGCCCTACTTCTGGGGTCGGAACATGCTCGATGGCCCTCTTGGCCAAGAGGGCCGTGACTTCCTTCTGTAGAAGAACCAAGTGATCCCCTGACATGCGGTGGAATTGAGGTGGCATGGCTGGGGGGTGGTCTCGAAGGGGAGGGAGTAGCCCCTTCGGACAATGTCCAAGACCCACCTGTCCGAGGTGATGGTGCGCCAGTGGGGAAGGTGATGGCGGACCCTGCCCCCTACTGGCGTGCTGTGCACCTGAAAGGAGGGACTAGGAGGGCTTGGAGGCCGCGGACGGGTTGGAGGTGGTGGCCTGACCCGCACGCTGGTTGCCCGATCCGCCACGGCGGAATCCACGTCCTCGGCCACGCGAAGACGCCTGCTGCGCGGGCCGGTGGCTGGGCTGCTGACGTGAAGGGGCGCCCCTACCGTGGCCACGATAGGGGCGAAAAGCAGAAGGCAGCGGAGGGCGTGTAGCAGTAAGGCCCAGGGACTTGGCAGTAGCCCGTGAGTCCTTAAAGCGCTCCAACGCATGGTCTGCTTTGGACCCAAAAAGACCGACTCCATCAAAGGGCATGTCCATGAGAGTATTCTGGACATCCCCTGAAAAACCAGTGGTTCTCAGCCAGGCGTGGCGTCGGAGCGCCACCGTCGTTGCAATCGACCTGCCCAGCGAGTCGGCGGTGTCAAGGCCACAACGGATAGTGTATTTGGCCGCATCCCTTCCTTCCGCAATGGCGCGGGAAAGCAGTGCCTGGACCTCCTCAGGGCACTGGGGCAAAACATCCGCCACCGAATCCCACAGGGAGTGGGTATATCGGCCCAAAAGACAAGCGGTGTTAACGGACCGCAAGCCAGCACTGGCGGAAGAAAAACCTTTCTTCCCAAACTGATCCAGGCGTTTGGATTCCCTATCCGGAGGAGCGGTAGGGAAGGCGGTTTGGGAAGCGGAGGCTTGGACAACCAAGCTCTCAGGAGTGGGGTGGACAGAAAGAAACAGGGGGTCGCCCGGAGCAGGGCGATGGCGTCGTGACACGTTCCGATCCACAGGAGCCCCTGTGTTGGGCTTGGACCAGGCGCCCAAAGAACGTCAGTGAGGGCGTCGTTAAACGGCAGCACAGTCTCCGCAGAGGAGGCTGCCGGCTGAAGCACCTCTGTCAAGATGTTAGGCTTGACCGTCAAAGTAGGGAGCTGGAGACGTAAGGCCCCAGCAGCCCTACGCAACACCGTACCAAAATTGGCCCCCTCCTCCGTAGCCACGGGAGGAGACAGCATGCCAGTGTCAGGGGAAGTATCCAGACCACTGGCCTCCCCTAGACTCTCTGTCCAGTCCTCATCAAACTGACAGTTGCGCGTCAGAGGGTCATCAGACCCCTCCCAGTCCTCCTGGTCCTCCTCTGGTGCAAAATAAGGAGGAGGAGGGACATTGGGGACCCAAGGTCCCATCGGCGCCGGAGCCGGCGTCGAGCGACGTCGCTCCGGGTCCATGTCCGGAGCCGGAAGGAACTGGGGACGACGCCGCCCGGAGCCCAGGGCGGCGTCGAGAACGGCACCGGAGACATCGGCGCCGGCGGAGGCGTGGTTAGGTCGACCGGCGTCGATGGGGGTTGTGGAGCCGGGATCGAGGCCGGGGCCGGAGCCGGAGCCGGGATCGAGGCTGGAGGCACGGGCGACGCCGGGGCCGGAGCCGTCGGCGACGCCGGAGCAACCCCATCAGGGCCCGCGGGGCCCGAAGGCGCACCGGAGGGGCCTGAAGGCCCGAAGAGGCGGGCCATGGCCGACAGGAATTCCTGTATTGTGGCCGGATCCGCCCCGAACCCGGGAAGGGCGGGTATGACGGGGGCGACTCCACAGGCATGTCCGGGGCCGCGGGGGCGGGGACGGTGCCGGGAGGGGCCTCAGCCGAGTCGCGAGACCGGCGAGGCGAAGTCCTAGAGCGATGATGCTTTTGGACTTTTGTGCTTCGACTTACCGGACGAAGAAGACTTCGACGCCGACGACCGGTGTGGACTCCGCGATCGACCCCTGGACCTCTCACGCGACCGGGCCTTCCGCGGAGCCGAATGCCGGGCCTCGAGGAGCTTTCGAGACCGCTCTCGCAAAGCTTTCGGGTGGAGGGCCTGGCAGTCGGTACAGGACGCCGTGTCGTGGCCTCGGCCGAGGCAGAAGAGACACTCCCGATGCGGGTCGGTGACGGACATCATCCGCGCACAGGCGCCGCATCGCTTGAAGCCGGGCATCCCTACGACACCCCGAAAGATGGAAAAACAGTGAAAAATCACCAAAAAGTATGGTCAAAAAATGACCAGGGCACTGCTCTTCCCGGATCTGCGCTTGCTGGCGCGGAAAAAGAAGAACTGACGTCAGCGCGCAGGGGCGGCGCCTAAGTACTGCCCGCGACGTCATCCCGGCGATCACGACGCCGACGACGGACGCGGAGCCGCACGACGCCGCCTACCGACGCGCAAGGGTACTGCTACGCAAAACTTTCCGGATCCAGCCTGACGCCTGGGGATATTCTAAGGTAAGGAATCTATCACTAACGTGTCTCTTTCAGATGCTTTGTAAACGTGTGCAGCGAGGCCCACGTAGCTGCCTGACAGATAACCGGCAGCGGAACACCGCGGCCCAAGGCCGTGGTAGCAGCCGTTGCCCTGGTGGAATGGGCACGCAGCCCAACAGGAGGCTCCTTCTTAGCCAAAGAATAGCAGGTCTTGATGCACAAGGTAACCCAGCGGGAGATGGTCCTCTTGTGCACCGCCCGACCTTTTTGGCGCCCACGTAGCCAACAAAGAGCTGGTCATCCACCCGGAAGTGTTTTGTGCGGTCGATATAGAAGGAGAGCGCACGTTTTGGGTCCAGACGGTGGAGCCTCTCTTCCTCTCTGGAAGGATGCGGAGGCGGAAAGAAGGTGGGCAAAGTGATGGTCTGCCCAATGTGGAAAGCAGTAACCACCTTTGGCAAGAAGGACGGACGCGTCCGAAGAACAACCTTGTCTGGATGAACAGACAGAAAGGGAGGTTTGCAAGATAGAGCCTGGAGCTCACTCACCCGCCGAGCAGAGGTGATGGCCACCAGAAAGGCTGTCTTCAGAGTCAGAAGACGAAGAGGACAGTTATGTAGAGGCTCAAAGGGAGCGCACATTAAAAAGGTAAGAACCAAGTTCAAGTCCCACTGAGGCATCACAAACGGAACAGGAGGGAAGAGGGGAGTAATGCCTTTTAAGAACCTGTTAACAACAGGGGACTTGAAAAGGGAGGGCTGATCAGGGAGCCTGAGGAAGGCCGAGATAGCACAAAGATAACCCTTGATGGTACCCAGGGCAGAACCCTGTTGGGCCAGAGAGAGAAGGAACAGAAGGACCTCAGAAAGAGGGGCAGAAAGGGGATTCACAGCCTTTGCTGTGCACCATGCCACAAATTTGTTCCACCTGCAGGCGTATACCACCTTAGTGGAGGGACGCCTGGCTGCCAGAATCACATCACAAACTTCGGGAGGCAAGTCGAAAGGAATCAACTGCCGCCGCTCAATCTCCACGCAAGCAGGTGTAGACTGGACAGGTTCGGGTGGAGGACCGTCCCCTGCTGCTGCGACAGAAGATCCTCCCGAAGAGGCAGACGGATCGGGGGATCTACGCTCATATTGAGTAGCTCGGAATACCAAACTCTTCGAGCCCAGTCCGGAGCCACAAGAATGACTTGGGCCCGGTCGTGCCGAAACTTCTTCAACACTCTGGGTAGAAGTGGTATAGGCGGAAAGGCGTACAATAGACCGCAACTCCACTCGTGACGAAAAGCGTCGCCGAGCGAGTGCCGCCTTGGAAATTCCAACGCGCAGAACTGATGACATTGCGCGTTCTCTTCGGTGGCGAATAGATCTAACCAAGGCTCTCCCCACTGTAGAAAGAGTCCTTGCGCCACTTCCGAGTGAAGACGCCATTCGTGATCCATCATGCACCTGCGGCTGAGTTCGTCCGCCCTGGCGTTCAGGGAACCTGCCAGGTGTTGAACCATCAGGAACATGCCCTGATGTTCCAGCCATGTCCAGAGGCGCAGAGCCTCCTGACAAAGGGTCCAAGACCCCACCCCGCCTTGTTTGTTGCAGTACCACATGGCGGTGGTGTTGTCTGTGAACACCTGCACTACCTTCCCTTTGACAGAGGGAAGGAATGCCTTGAGTGCAAGTCGGATCGCCCGGAGCTCCAGAAGGTTGATATGGAGCCGGGACTCCGCCGGAGACCAGAGGCCTCTGATCTCCGCCTCTCCCATGTGACCGCCCCATCCCAGAAGGGACGCGTCCGTCACAACTGTGTGCTCTGGCTGGGGAAGGAGAGGGATCTGCCCATGACCCATTGCCGGTTCGAGAGCCACCACTGCAACTGTTTTGCAGTCCCCTCCGAGATCTGGACGTGATCGGACAGGTTGCCCTGGTGCTGCGCCCACTGGAACTTCAGGTCCCACTGCAGAGCCCGCAAACGCCATCTGGCATGATTGACCAGCAGGATGCAGGAGGCCATGAGGCCCAGCAGCCTCAGGGTCATCCGTACCGAAACCCAAGATAAAGGCTGAAAGATCGGAATCATAGCCTGAATATCCCGGACTCGCCGTTCGGGAGGATAGGCCCGAAACTGCGTCGTGTCCAGAACTGCTCCGATGAAAAGGAGCTGTGGAGAAGGAATCAGATGCGACTTCGGCACATTGATGGAGAACCCCAGCGAGTGCAGGAGTTCGGCCGTAGTCTGGAGGTGGGAGAAGACTGCCTGGGACGAGCCCGCCTTCAGCAGCCAGTCGTCGAGGTAGGGGAATACTGAAACCCCTGCCCGGCGCAGATGAGCTGCGACCACCGCCATCACTTTCGTGAACATCCGAGGGGCAATGGTAAGGCCAAAGGGGAGCACGGTGAACTGAAAATGCTCGAGGCCTACCGTGAACCGAAGGTAACGCCGGTGGGCCGGCAGGACGGGGATGTGGAAATAGGCGTCCTGCAAGTCCAACGCTACCAACCAGTCTCCAGGGTCGAGGGCAGTCAAGACCTGAGCTAGGGTGAGCATCTTGAACTTCTCCTTCCGGAGGAAGCGATTGACGTTCCGGAGGTCCAAGATAGGACGCATGTCCTCCTTGTCCCTTTTGGGCACCAGAAAGTAGTGGGAGTAGCAACCACGCCCTACTTCTGGGGTCGGAACATGCTCGATGGCCCTCTTGGCCAAGAGGGCCGTGACTTCCTTCTGCAGAAGTACCAAGTGATCCCCTGACATGCGGTGGAATTGAGGTGGCATGGCTGGGGGTGGTCTCGAAGGGGAGGGAGTAGCCCCTTCGGACAATGTCCAAGACCCACCTGTCCGAGGTGATGGGACGCCAGTGGTGAAGGTGATGGCGGACCCTGCCCCCTACTGGCGTGCTGTGCACCTGAAAGGAGGGACTAGGAGGGCTTGGAGGCCGCGGACGGGTTGGAGGTGGTGGCCTGACCCGCACGCTGGTTGCCCGAACCGCCACGGCGGTATCCACGTCCTCTGCCACGCGAAGACGCCTGCTGCGCGGGCCGGTGGCTGGGCTGCTGACGTGGCTGGGCGCCCCTTCCGTGGCCACGATAGGGGCGAAAAGCAGAAGTTAGCGGAGGGCGTGTAGCAGAAAGGCCCAGGGACTTGGCAGTAGCCCGTGAGTCCTTAAAGCGCTCCAACGCATGGTCTGCTTTGGACCCAAAAAGACCGACTCCATCAAAGGGCATGTCCATGAGAGTATTCTGGACATCCCCTGAAAAACCAGTGATTCTCAGCCAGGCGTGGCGACGCAGCGCCACCGTCGTTGCAATAGACCTGCCCAGCGAGTCGGCGGTATCAAGGCCACATCGTATTGTGTATTTGGCCGCATCCCTTCCTTCCGCAATGGCGCGGGAAAGCAGTGTCTGGACCTCCTCAGAACACAGGGGCAAAACAGTCGCCACCGAATCCCACAAGGAGTGGGTATATCGGCCCAAAAGACAAGCGGTGTTGATGGACCGCAAGCCAGCACTGGAGGAAGAAAAACCCTTCTTCCCAAATTGATCCAGGCGTTTGGATTCCCTATCCGGAGGGGCGGTAGGGAAGGCGGTTTGGGAAGCGGAGGCTTGGACAACCAAGCTCTCAGGAGTGGGGTGGACAGAGAAAAATAGGGGGTCGCCCGGAGCTGGGCGATGGCGTCGGGACACGTTCCTATCCACAGGAGCCCCTGTGTTGGGCTTGGACCAGGCGCCCAAAGAACGTCAGTGAGGGCATCGTTAAACGGCAGCACAGTCTCCGTAGAGGAGGCTGCCGGCTGAAGCACCTCTGTCAAGAGATTAGTCTTGACCGCCACAGTAGGGAGTTGGAGATGTAAGGCTCCAGCCGCCCTACGCAACACCGTTGCAAAATTGGCTCCCTCCTCCGTAGCCACGGGAGGAGACAGCATGCCAGTGTCAGGGGAAGTATCTAGACCACTGGCATCCCCTAGACCCTCTGTCCAGTCCTCATCGTACTGACACTGTTGTGCCAGAGGGTCATCAGACCCCTCCCAGTCCTGGTCCTCCTCTGGTTCAAAATAAGGAGGAGGAGGGACATTTGGGACCCAAGGTCTCATCGGCGCCGGAACCGGCGTCGAGCGACGTCGGTCCGGGTCCATGTCCGGAGCCGGAAGGAACTGGGGACGACGCCGCCCGGAGCCCCAGGCGGCGTCGAGAACGGCACCGGAGACATCGGCGTCGGCGGAGGCGTGGTTAGGTCGACCGGCGTCGATGGGGGTTGCGGAGCCGGGATCGAGGCCGGGGCCGGAGCCGGGATCGAGGCTGGAGGTACGGGCGACGCCGGGGCCGGAGCCGTCGGCGACGCCGGGGCAACCCCATCAGGGCCCGAAGGCGCACCGGAGGGACCTTGAGGCCCGAAGAGGCGGGCCATGGCCGACAGGAATTCCTGTATTTGGCCTGGATCCGCCCCCGAACCCGGGAAGGACGGGTATTGCGGGGGCGACTCCACAGGCATGTCCGGGGCCGCGGGGCGGGGACGGTGCCGGGAGGGGCCTCAGCCGAGTCGCGAGACCGGCGAGGCGAAGTCCTAGAGCGACGATGCTTTTTGGACTTTTTGTGCTTGGACTTACCGGACGACGAAGACTTCGATGCCGACGACCGGTGAGGACTCCGCGACCGACCCCTCGACCTCTCACGCGACCGGGGCTTGGTGTGGCGCGGAGCCGAATGCCGGGCCTCGAGGAGCTTCCGAGACCGCTCTCGCAAAGCTTTCGGGTTGAGGGCCCGGCAGTCGGAACACGACTCCGTGTCGTGGCCTCGGCCGAGGCAGAAGAGACACTCCCGATGCGGGTATGTGATGGACATCATCCGAGCACAGGCGCCGCAACGTTTAAAGCCGGGCATCCCTACGACACCTTGAAGTCGATTCGAAGAAACAGTGAAAAAATTCACCAAAAAAGTTAGTCAAAAAATGACTAGGGCACTGCTCTTCCCGGATCTGCGCTTGCTGGCGCGGAAAAAGAAGAACTGACGTCAGCGCGCAGGGGCGGCGCCTAAGTACTGCCCGCGACGTCATCCCGGCGATCACGACGCCGATGACGGACGCCGAGCCGCACGACGCCGCCTACCGACGCGCAAGGGTACTGCTACGCAAAAACTTTCCGGATCCAGCCTGACGCCTGGGGATATTCTAAGGTAAGGAATCTGTCACTAACGTGTCTCTTTCAGATCATACTAACACTGTTGTGTGAGAGGGTCTTCAGACCCTTCCCAGCTCTCTTGGTCCTCCTCAGGTTCAAAATATGGAGGAGGAGGGACATTTGGGATCCAAGGTCTCATCGGCGCCGGCGTCGAGCGACGTCGGTCCGGCTCCATGTCCGGAGCCGGAGAGAGCCGGGGACCGACGCCGTCCGGAGCCCCGGACGGCGTCAGGAACGGCACCGGGGACATCGGCGTCGGCGGAGGCGTGGTTAGGTCAACCGGCGTCGATGGGGGTTGCGGTACCACCGGAGCCGGGATCGAGGCCGGGATGAAGGCTGGTGGGACAGACGGCGCCGGGACCGGAGTCGACGGCGACGCCGGAGCAACCCCATCAGGGCCCGCGGGGCCCGAAGGCGCACCGGAGGGACCTTGAGGCACAAAGAGGCGGGCCATGGCCGACAGGAATTCCTGTATTTCGGCCGGAGTCGCCCCCGAACCCGGAAAGGACGGGTAATGCGGGGGCGGCTCCATAGGCATGTCTGGGGCCGCGGGGACGGTGCCGACTGGGGCCTCAGCCGAGTCGCGAGACCGGCGAGGCGAAGTCTTAGAGCGATGACGCTTCTTAGACTTTTTGTGCTTCGACTTACCCGAGGAGCGCGAAGACTTGGACTCCGACGACCGGCGGGGACTCCGCGACCGGCCCCTCGACCTCTCCCGGGACCGGGGCTTGGTGCGGAGCCGACTGCCGGACCTCGAGTAGCTTTCGAGACCGCTCTCGCAAAGCCTTCGGGTTAAGTTTCCGGCAGTCAGGGCACGACTTCGTGTCGTGGTCTCGGCCGAGACAGAAGAGACACTCCAGATGCGAGTCTGTGATCGACATCATTCGACCACAGGCGTCGCATGGCTTGTAGCCGGGCATCCCTACGACACCTAGGAGTCGTGAAGACTCGATAAAGAAACAATGAAAAAATTCACAAAAAAGTTAGTAAAAAATTGACTAGGGCACTGCTTTTCCCGGATCTGCGCTTACTGGCGCGGAAAAAGAAGAACTGACGTCAGCGCGCAGGGGCGGCGAGTAGGACTGCCCGCGACGTCATCCCGGCGATCACGACGCCGACGACGGTCGCGGAGCCGCACAACGCCGCCTACCGACGCGCAAGGGTTCTGCTACGCAAAAACTTTCCGGATCCAGCCTGACGCCTGGGGATATTCTAAGGTAAGGAATCTGTCACTAACGTGTCCCGTTCAGATTAGAGTATGCAAGGAGGACACCAGACATGCCCTTCAAAGCAGTCTGGTGGTGCTAGCAAGCGCACCCACCCCAGCCCAATACACCAAGTCCTGTCTGGGAAATGGTCACACCTCCCTGTGACAGGAACCCTATTGTTCTACCTTCCTCTGCTCGAGCTCAGCTCAGCAGCAGGAGGGCAGAATAGTGTCTGGGGTCGGCAGCAGCACTAGCGTGCTGGCAGACCCTGGAAGGTTGTTACCGGGAGTACTGGGGGCTTCCTGGAGGAGCCCCCCTATGAATGGAATCATACCACCAACACCGGTAATGGCATTGGGTATGATTCCAACATGTTTGATACCAAACACGCCACGGTTCGGCACAGCCACTATATAGTTAGCCATCGCATAATGACGCATAGCCACTATATGTATCAAAATGGCAGACTGCACTTACAAAGCCTGGAGAATGTACTCCGGGGTTTGTAGGGGGCGTCCTGGTCATGCAGGGGTTCCCTCACACATATAACCCAGCACCCTACCTTCAGGATTAAAAGGCCTGCCTTAGGGGTAACTTATAGGTTTTAAGTGCAGTTACCTCAGATATAAGGACATGTATATCTTTCGTAAGTGCTGCTAGCACCAGCTTACACAGGCTGCAATGGCAGGCCTGTAGTTACGGTTTGAGCGGTCTCTCATGGGTGGCATAATACATGCTGCAGCCCATGGGAGACCCCTGGTGTACCTATGCCCTGGGTAACTTAGTACCATATACCAGGGACTTACAAGAGTACACCAGTAGCCAATTGTGGAGGTACCAAAGTATTTACCAGGTCAAATTTAGGGAGGAAGCACAGTGGCTGAGGTCCTGTTTAGTAGGATCCCAGCCAGACTAGTCAAAAAAATATACTGACACCAGCAAAAAGTGGTGGTAACCATGAAAGCAGATCCTACTTTCCTACAACTACCCTCCGATATGCCTAAGTGTTCGCCCATAGTACCACAAAAGAGGGCATTTGGGGCCTCATTTGTGCCTCTGTAATTCCTTTGGGGTTTTCCTCGACTCTTTACATAGTGTATCTGTTTTTGGTCCACTATATAAAGAGATAGCTTCCTACACCGGTGTCACGATTCACTCCCTGTGCTCTCGTTCCCACCACCAGGGGGCCGAATTGTGGGGCTTTCTAGTATTCTAATAAGCTTCCAGACCCTCCCCTTCATGTAGATACTGACTTCCAGCCATTTAGATTCTACTTGCAAATTGCGATCCATTCCCAATCCATTCCGTGTTTTGTGGAAGCCAGCCTGCTCAATCTGGAAACTCCATTACCTAGAATTCCCTGCTCACTGCTCCGTCTCCACCCCTGCAGGCCAAGGATGGGTGGAGAAATCCAGTTCACCTGTGGCTGGCTGCTGCTAGCCTGCTCACACCTCATGCATATGATTACTGTGAGCTCTTTTAAGCCCCAGCTCCCTTCAGTCCAGTGTTGGTCATTGTAGCTGTTTTCCGGTGAGACCGATCCTTGTTTCCTGAGCTTTTGATATTCCTTGATTCCCGAGCCATAGTTAATCCTTGTTCCTTGATTCCTGAGCTATAGCTATTCCTTGTGCCTGAATTAGCACTGCCTGCAGTGCTACCTTGTTTCCTGAGTTCCTGAGCTATAGCTATTCCTTGTGCCTGAATTAGCACTGCCTGCAGTACTACCTTGTTTCCTGAGTTCCTGAGCTATAGTTATTCTTTGTTCCTGTTCCTGGGCTTCAGCTATTTCTTATTCCTGATTTGCACTGCTTGCAGTGCTCTCTTGACTCCTTGTTTCCCTAGCTGTAGCTATTTCCTGTTTCCTGAACCAGCACTGCCTGCAGTGCTACCTTGACTCCTGAAGCTTTAGTAATTTCCCTGTTCCTGAACTAGCACTGCCTGCAGTGCTACCTTGACTCCTGAAGCTTTAGTAATTCCCTGTTCCTGAACTAGCACTGCCTGCAGTGCTACCTTGACTCCTGAAGCTTTAGTAATTCCCTGTTCCTGAACTGCAGCAGTTTCCCTTGTTCCTGAACTAGCACTGCCTGCAGTGCTACCTTGATTCCTGAGCCTTAGCATTCCTTGTTCCTGACCTGCAGCAGTTTCCCTTCTCCTGAACTAGCACTGCCTGCAGTGCTACTTTGACTCCTGAGCTTTTGCTCAATTCTAGTTCCTGCTCCAGCACTGCCTTCAATGCTACTTTGTTTTCTTGATTCCGTAACCTGCACTATTCTAGTATACCCTTGTAGCCTCCCCTTCTGTATATCCTTTTCCAGTCCCTGCCTTTCTTCCCATTTCCTTGGTTCCAGTTCTAGTTTGCTGTCTTTCTATTCTGCTGTCTTGCTTCTGTTACCTTGTATGTTTGTTACCTGCTTTCTGCCAAGTGTGCCCTGTGATTTCCTTCCTTTCCTGTTAAGCACTCCTCCTTGCTAGCTCCTTGTCTATTCTGCTTGTGTTTAGTTCTACCCCTTTGCTGTTACTGCCTTGCGTGTTCCTATTTGATCGCAAGGATCCGTGGGCACAGCTGACTACCTAGGTGGTGTTTCTTGTTCACTGTGAGTATTGTCTTTGAGTTACTGTTATAACATCACCATAGGTATAAGCTCCACAGACCCTGCCTTTGCATACATAACCTATATGTGGGTATTTTCAGTCAGTATCTGTAACAGCAATTGTGGGAGAGGAACTTACTGAGCTTCAGTCTTACCGTGTGGAGCTCCCGAGTGCTTTACCCCACATCCCCTTTATTGTTAATTTTGTTTTATATATGTGTATTGCACATCCGTCCTGGGTGTAGTGATTCTGAATGCTGAGCCGCCTCATGAGTGCCTGTCCTTTCTGAGTCTCACCCATCTTGTTCACTTGTACAAGCTTCCCCTTTGGATCCCTTTTTATCCTCTGACTTCCTGTGTGATCCTGGGAAGCGCTGTACTACTCTTTCTGTGTGCGTTTTATACCCAGTTCCCAGTTTTTGCCCAAGTCCCTGACTGTGTTCCTGACATAGTCCCGGACAGTCCCTGACAACCGGGACATCAGGATTATAAGACCGCAACCTCCATTGTTGGGCCAGTAGCCCCTGCGTGCCCTGTGGCCCTCTGAAAGGGGTTCGGACAGAGGTTTCAAGAACTAGCTCATAAAAATAATAATTATACTCAAACAGTATAGGAATTAACAAAAAATGTCACTTACATTTTCAGGGCCTTTAGTTCCCATGTAGAAATGCACCATTGTTGATATTGCTTGCAAAGACAGCAAAAACTGACTCTAAAAAAAGACAAGTCTTGTATTACAGCTATATTCATGAAAAGTGGTGTCATATACAGTATATGTATTTTCACGAACAGCATTTGTTTAATTTATTTACCTCTTCCTCCCCCATTTTGGCAAACTCGTAAAGAAATGCAAAGTACTCAGTGAGGTGTTTGCTGTGAGGTTTGACACCATGCTCCATGATGGACAACAGAGTCTTTACAAAGCGGGTTACACAGGAGCGGCTGCCAATATCTTCCATTGGTCCATCTATGTCGTCAGACCTGAAAGATTTAATTAAAAGATTTTATAAAACATTAAACCTGCAGATTCTCTTTTTTGTTAAAATTTATTAAAAAACCCCTCATAATTATTCTCCTGTAGACGTATCATAACTAAAGGAAGCAGCTGCACATGAAGTTACTTTCCAGATGCTGGGCAGGTTGCCTTAATTCAAACACAGTATTGTAAGGTTTTGCGGTGTTATACTAAGCTGAACCTGCGAGGTAAAGAACAAGTTACCTACCTTCGGTAATGCTTTATCTGGTAAAGTCTATCTAGCCGCAGATTCCTTACCTTTGAATATCCCCAAACTCTATTTTCGGGCAGTCCGCCTGCGTGCCGGTAGGTGGCATCTTTCGGCATCCACGAAGGAAGTGACGTGCGTTGTACCTATATAGGTGCTACCTCAGCGCGCTGATGTCAGTTACTTTCTCAACTTTCATGCCAGGAGCGTGGAGCCATGATGAGAACTGACCACTGCAATGGAAAAGACGAAGGCCCTGATAAGGGGGTCTCTTATACCTGAACTGGTTCACAGAGCGTTGAGAGTGAGTGGGTCGGTCAGGAATCTGCGGCTAGGTATAGAGTCTCTACCAAATAAAGCATTATTGAAATTAAGTAACTTGCTCAACTAATAGAGACTTCTAGCCACAGATTCCTTACCTTTGAATAGATACCCAAGCAATACCTCCCCAGAGGTAGGTCTGCGAACCTGATTAAACCAAAAAGTCCTGCAGGACCAAACAAAAGAAGTGCCTGTCACGACGGACCTGAATGTTCAGGCAATAATGTTTTGTGAATGTGTGCGTCACTGCCTGACAGATGTCCAGGAGAGGAACACCGCGAGCTAACACCGTGGTCGCAGCCTTGGCTCTGGTAGAGTGAGCACGCAAGACCTCAGAGGGCTATTTCTTGGCCAATGCATTGCAGATCTAAATGCACAGAATGATTCTTCGTGAGATGGTCAGCTTCTGAACAGCCTTCCCTTTTTTGGCTCCGAAATAGCCCCCTAACAGTCCATCATCCACCCGGAACTCTTTTGTGTGGGCAAGGTAGAACAACGCTCTTTTTGGGGCCAGACGGTGGAGACTTTCCTCCTCTTTGGAGGCATGAGGCGGAGCAAAGAAGGCAGACAGTGTAATACTCTGGCATTCATGGAAGTGAGTGACAACCTTTGGAAGGAAGGAGGCAGCTTGTTCGGGAAGAAGGTGGTATAAGGAGGGTACACAGAAAGTGCCTGCAATTTGTTGACCCTCCTGCTCAATGTTATGGCCACTAAGAAGGCTGGTTTTATTGTCAGGATAAGGCAACTGTGAAGAGGCTCGAATGGTGCACACGTAAGAGAGGTGAGGACCAGGTTGAGGTCCAACTGAGGCATGACGAATGGCGTAGGGGGAAATATGCATTGCAGACATTTAAGGAACCTAGCCACAACAGGTGACTTAAAGAGATGGTTGGTCCAGCCACCGCACAAATGTCGAGATGGCAGAGAGGTAACCTTGAACAGAGCAGAGTCCTGCTGGGCCAAAGATAAAGCACAATATACAACAACGTGGACGAACCCAATAAGGGATCCAAAGTAGAGAAAATGACCCACTGTAATTCACAGGAATGTTGAGAAACCCTTTGGTTGTTACAAGAACCCTCACCCACCAACCTAGTTGGTGGCATGCTTCATCATAGGGTTCCCAGCTGGGCTGCCGAGTGCAACCCAGCTGTGCTACGACGCCTGGACTACAGCGGAGCTGGTTTTTTTGAGTGATAGTGTGAGAAAGACAAGTGCAAATTAAAAGTACCTCCAGAGTATCCAATCGTTAATTTTTATTCCTGAGTCTCTGGGGCACGTTTAAAAATGGAGTCGGGATACGTATGAAGATAAAATTGATCTTCTTTATCCCAATAGCTGATCTACATGTTTCAGCCTCAACAAAATAGTACTGAGGCTTTCATCAGGACCGAATCGGAGTGCAGGAAAGAAAAGTGAGCACACACGCTAAGGTGTGCTATAATACAGTGACAGTACCGTACTTACGGTTACCACTGAGCAGTGAGCTAATCTGAAACAAAAGAACAACATAAAAATGAACAGTTCTCATGTACAAATTTGATACTGAAAGCGGGAAGGGGTGTGCTGGTGGAGACACCTACTATGAATGGTGAAGTTGTGCTTATGATATAACATTCATGTGAGGTCATGTAAAACAAGTGACAGGATCCACATTACACCCATACACACGGGCAGGCAATTGTACACAGTGAATGCTATATTTACGCAAAAAATCGTGTACTGCAGCATGCCGGTGAGTGGAGTAGGGTGTACACGTGAAGTGAGCTAGGGCCTGAAATAGGCCTGGCTATTTCGTAAGTGCGAGACGATTGAGTCCTGCAGATAGCGTAGCTTGTCAAAACTGAAAGGAAACGTTGTGCCAAGATCTAAAAAGCAGATAACGTCATGCCTTGAAAACTATCAAATGCCGATGCAGAGCATTATGCTAGCGGCGGTTGTAGTCAATGTGAAATAAATGGCAGAAAAAATAATAAGGCTTACAAAAGCTACATGTGTTCAGTAGCTTAAATGATCCCGGAGGAGGGGGGGGGGGGGGGGAGGGGACTCCTGTAGTCCCACACTACGGGACGAAAAAGAGGAAAATCAGTCAGCCCTCCAGTCAGAGGTAGAAAGAGCCAGAATGGAGTTTGGAGGCGAGACTTACTTCATCAAGGATGTCCACCCTCTAATACCTACGACGGTCCTCTACGGGATCCCGATGATATCGCCGGCTGGCAAAGATTGCCGGTTTAAAGTGCGAGCGCCGTAAGCCGGTGGGTGTAGCCACACCCATCGCGTATGGTCACGTCAGCGGCGTGAAGGCAAACAGCGCTTGCTAGAGCTAGAGCGCTCACCAAATTCTCTGAATGGCCAGCAGAAGTGATGGAATATTGCCTCAGTTCGAGGTGATTGAAAAGGTAACTAGGTTGCACAATCAGATTTCCACTAAGAGGCTTGAAGTGGAAATAAGATTGAATTTTGGGAAAGCCGTATTAGAGAAGGAAGCAAAAGAGATCGAAATTTAAAGAGGCAAAATTCAGCAAATGTTAGAAAAACACATGTTGACACAGGTGTTATTCAAAAATCCTGAGTCAGGAGTACAAGCGGTAATGGTTTTAATACGGACAAACATTCTGGACCAGAAAATGATGATGATAGAGACAAGAACAGATATGTGTAATGTCGCTGCATAGTGGGAATTGCGACATTGGGCTCGTGGGCACAAGAAAGATCAGCTAGTTAAAACCCAAGAGTGATAAAGATGGGAATGCGCTATGGGCGCAGGACGGAGAAAGAACATGCAGATGTCATGAGGATATGTTTAAAGATTATTAATTGCGTTCCAGGGTATATTATCTTTTAGGCCTAACCTGTTAGTGGCCAGGCGATATACCCAACGTTGCTCCTTTTCAAACAAGCGAAAAGATAAAGCAAACAAGAAAACCTTGGATAAAGGTGCAGATAGGGAGTCAACGTTGTGGGAAGCACATCATAACACAAACTTACCCTAAAGGCAGATGTATACCAACTCAGTGGAGGGAAGCATGGCTGCCAGAATAACATCACAGACTTCGGGAGGAAGGTTGAAAGCTGTTAACTATTGCAGCTCAATCTCCACGCATGAGAGGGTAGAGGGTGCAATTGCTCGGTTGCAGAACCCTGCTTTGTTGCTGCGACA
Source organism: Calotriton arnoldi (assembly GCA_963921515.1). Classification (NCBI taxonomy): domain Eukaryota; kingdom Metazoa; phylum Chordata; class Amphibia; order Caudata; family Salamandridae; genus Calotriton; species Calotriton arnoldi. The sequence goes on from CAWUFW010002151.1 coordinate 50,581, forward strand.
GAAGATCCTTCCGAAGAGGCAGCCTGGAGGGCTCATGATCATGATCAAAAGCTTGGGATAGCAGACTTTCTGTTCCCAATCTGGATCCACAAGAATGAATTGGGCCCGGTTGTTCTTGATCTTCTTGAGAACTTGGGCAGGAGTGGTACTGGCGGAAAGGTGTACAGGAGGCTGGAGCTCCACTCAAGACAAAAAACATCTCCGAGCGAGAGTCGCTGTGAAAACTCCAGCGAGCAGAACTGCTGACATTGCACATTCTCGGCAGTGGCAAACTGATCTAACCAAGGCTCTCCCCACTGTTGAAAGAGATCTTGCACCACCTCCGGATGGAGACGCAATACGTGGTCCGCTAGGTATCTTGGGCTGAGCTTGTCCATGCTGGCGTTCAGAGATCCCACCGGATACTACACCACCAGGGATATACCCCGACGTTCCCAGCCATGTCCAGAGGCGCAGAGCCTCTTGACACAGAGTCCACGATCCCACCCCGCTCTGTTTGTTACAGTACCCCACGGCAGTGGTGTTATCAATGAACACTTATACTAGCCTTCCCTTGATCCAAGGAAGAAAGGCTTTTAATGCCAAGTGAATCGCCTGAAGCGCCAACAGGTTTATGTGAGCTTGGACTCCACCGGAGAACGGAGTCCTCTGATCGCCACCTCTCCCAGATGTTCACCCCAGCCCAGGAGAGACATATTTGTCACCACCATTAGATCTGGTTGGAGAAGGGAGAGAAGTCTGCCACTGACCCAATTGCGGTTTTTTAGCCACCACTGCAGGTCTTTCCCTCTAAGATCTGGACCATGTTGGATAGATTCCCCTGATGGTGCACCCACTGGGCCTTCAGGTGGCCATGAAAGGGGCGGAAGGCAGACTGGGGTTGACAAGAGGCCATAGACAAGCCCAAGGACCTGGCCATAGCCCTGCTGTCCTTGAAGCGCTCCAGTGCTGAATCCACCTGGTCTCCAAAAAAGCAAGATACATGAAAGGGCATGTCCATGAGGAAAGCTTGGACATCCCCTGAAAAAACAGATGTTCTCAGCCAGGCATGGTGCTTCAAAGTCACAGACGATGAGATTGCTATACCCAGTGAGTCGGCCCGGTCAAGTTCACATCTGATGGTGAACTTTGATTCATCTCTCCCATCAGCAACAGCCTGAGACAGAGTATGACCCGGGCCTCCTCCGGGACCATAGGCAGCACTTGCTTAACCGAATCCCAAAGTGTATGGGAATAACGGCCCAATAGGCCTGCAGTGTTTACCGACCACAGTGCCAGGCTGGTGGAAGAGAACATTCTCTTACCGAAGGTGTCCAGCCTCTTAGATAACATATCCAATGGAGTGGTAGGGAATGCACCAGCGTGGATTCGGGATGAGGAGGCTTGGACCACCAAGTTTTCCGGGGCGGGGTTCTGGGTTAGTAAATTGGGATCCCCAGTAGCGGGGCGATGGCGGCAGACAATCATCCTATTCACAGGAGCCCATGTGCAGGGCTTGGACCAGGCCCCAAGTAGGATGTCAGTAAGGGCTTCATTGAATCATCTCGTCTGACTTTGACGGATGCGGGGAAGTCGAAGAGTGTTTGGACTTCTTTGATTTCTTGTGATACTTCCCCGATGACTTCAAGTGCAATGAAGAACATCTGGCGGGGCTCAGTGAATGGTTCCGAGACCTCCCACGAGAACAGGACCTCGAGTGTCGCGCCATCGACAGACGCTGGGCGGCGAGGAGCTTGAGGGATCGATCACTCAGCACCTTCGGATGCATGGCACGGCAGTCCTCACACACCCTGAAGTCGAGTCCCAGCTCCGCACACCACAAACACACCATGTGGGGGTCTGTCACTGACATTTGCTAATGACAGGCACCACATGGTTTGAAACCAGCCGATTTCTTCGGTAACATCCTCACACAAGAGTCAACAAAAATTCAAAAAAGACCAGTCAAAAAGGGACTCAGGGGTAGCTCAATCTTGATCAGCGCTATCTGGTGTGGAAAGCAAAGAACATACGTCAGCGTGCCGAGGTGGCATCTATATAGGTACTGCGCACAAAACGTCTGGCGCAGACAACGCCGACGCCACCTACTGGTGCGCTGGGGTACTGCTCAAAAATCTGGATCCAGTCTGACACCTGGGGATATTCAAAGGTAAGGAATCTGTGGACAGTAGTCTCTATTAGATCACAGATTGCAACATGGACAATGAAAATGAGGAAGCCACCTGAATGCTGTGGGTGGGTTCATAACAGACCTTAAGAGGAAGGACATGTAGGAATCAGGGTACTGAAAAATGGATGGGGTCACACAGATGTCATACGGAGACTGGGCAATAGGTAGTGTGTCATAATAGTGCTGAAAGCTGGGTGGGAATATCAAAAGGCTAATTGGGGATGAATGAATGGTGAACTGGAAAAGAAGGATTCTGAAAAGGATGTGGTATCACAATGCCGAAAGCTGATATTGAAACGAGGATGCTAAAGAAAGCAATCTCAGGGTGCTTTATGAGCATGCTCTTTATTCAATTGCGCAATAGTGGTTTTGAGGTATTAATGTGCTGGTGGCGGGTGTGACACTGGGGCGCTTACGATGGACCGCCACTGAGTCAGGACCCCAGCTTCAGCAATTTCGATGAAATTGACCTCAAAACAATACACAAATATTTTGAATCAAGCATTCACCAAACAAATACACAAATGCTGAAATGCACAAGTTACTAACGCACAAGTTACTAACTTGTGTAACGATATATCTGTAAGAGACAGTAGTTAGTGATAGATTCCTTACCTTAGAATATCCCCAGGCGTCAGGCTGGATCCGGAAAGTTTTGCGTAGCAGTACCCTTGCGCGTCGGTAGGCGGCGTCGTGCGGCTCCGCGTCCGTCGTCGGCGTCGTGATCGCCGGGATGACGTCGCGGGCAGTACTTAGACGCCGCCCCTGCGCGCTGACGTCAGTTCTGTACACGACTTTCCGCGCCAGGAACGCAGAGCCATGCAAGAAGCTGACACAGGTGTCTGAAAAATACTAGGGCCCTGAAAGGGATGTCCTTAACCCTAGAAATCAGTTCGCAGAACGGGGAGGATGGGTGGGCGGTAGGAATCTATCACTAACTACTGTCTCTTACAGATATATCGTTACACAAGTTAGTAACTTGTGCATCTGAAAGAGACACGTTAGTGATAGATTCCTTACCTTAGAATAGATACCCCAGCAATACCAACCCCGGTGGTGGGTCTGCGAACAAAGATCAGACAAGGAAGTCCTGGAGGACAGAACGGCCAAAGAAGCCGTCCCTCCGGACCTGACTGTCAAGGCAGTAATGCTTAGTAAACGTGTGCAGCGAGGCCCACGTAGCTGCCTGACAGATAACCGGCAGCGGAACACCGCGGCCCAAGGCCGTGGTAGCAGCCGTTGCCCTGGTGGAATGGGCACGCAGCCCAACAGGAGGCTCCTTCTTGGCCAAAGAATAGCAGGTCTTGATGCACAAGGTAACCCAGCGGGAGATGGTCCTCTTGTGCACCTCCCGACCTTTTGGCGCCCACGTAGCCAACAAAGAGCTGGTCATCCACCCGGAAGTGTTTTGTGCGGTCGATATAGAAGGAGAGCGCACGTTTTGGGTCCAGACGGTGGAGCCTCTCTTCCTCTCTGGAAGGATGCGGAGGCGGAAAGAAGGTGGGCAAAGTGATGGTCTGCCCAATGTGGAAAGCAGTAACCACCTTTGGCAAGAAGGACGGACGCGTCCGAAGAACAACCTTGTCTGGATGTAACAGACAGAAAGGGAGGCTTGCAAGATAGAGCCTGGAGCTCACTCACCCGCCGAGCGGAGGTGATGGCCACCAGAAAGGCTGTCTTCAGAGTCAGAAGACGAAGAGGACAGTTATGCAGAGGCTCAAAGGGAGCGCACATTAAAAAGGTAAGAACCAAGTTCAAGTCCCACTGAGGCATTACAAACGGAACAGGAGGGAAGAGGTGAGTAATGCCTTTTAAGAACCTGTTAACAACAGGGGACTTGAACAGGGAGGGCTGATCAGGGAGCCTGAGGAAGGCCGAGATAGCACAAAGATAACCCTTGATGGTACCCAGGGCAGAACCCTGTTGGGCCAGAGAGAGAAGGAACAGAAGGACCTCCGAAAGAGGGGCAGAAAGGGGATCCACAGCCTTTGCGGTGCACCATGCCACAAATTTGTTCCACCTGCAGGCGTATACCACCTTAGTGGAGGGACGCCTGGCTGCCAGAATCACATCACAAACTTCGGGAGGCAAGTCGAAAGGAATCAACTGCCGCCGCTCAATCTCCACGCAAGCAGGTGTAGACTGGACAGGTTCGGGTGGAGGACCGTCCCCTGCTGCTGCGACAGAAGATCCTCCCGAAGAGGCAGACGGATCGGGGATCTATGCTCATATTGAGTAGCTCGGGATACCAAACTCTTCGAGCCCAGTCCGGAGCCACAAGAATGACTTGGGCCCGGTCGTGCCGAATCTTCTTCAACACTCTGGGTAGAAGTGGTATAGGCGGAAAGGCGTACAACAGACCGCAACTCCACTCGCGACGAAAAGCGTCGCCGAGCGAGTGCCGCCTTGGAAATTCCAACGCGCAGAACTGATGACATTGCGCGTTCTCTTCGGTGGCGAATAGATCTAACCAAGGCTCTCCCCACTGTAGAAAGAGTCCTTGCGCCACTTCCGAGTGAAGACGCCATTCGTGATCCATCATGCACCTGCGGCTGAGTTCGTCCGCCCTGGCGTTCAGAGAACCTGCCAGGTGTTGAACCATCAGGAACATGCCCTGATGTTCCAGCCATGTCCAGAGGCGCAGAGCCTCCTGACAAAGGGTCCAAGACCCCACCCCGCCCTGTTTGTTGCAGTACCACATGGCGGTGGTGTTGTCTGTGAACACCTGCACTACCTTCCCTTTGACAGAGGGAAGGAATGCCTTGAGTGCAAGCCGGATCGCCCGGAGCTCCAGAAGGTTGATATGGAGCCGGGACTCCGCCGGAGACCAGAGGCCTCTGATCTCCGCCTCTCCCATGTGACCGCCCCATCCCAGAAGGGACGCGTCCGTCACAACTGTATGCTCTGGCTGGGGAAGGGAGAGGGATCTGCCCATGACCCATTGCCGGTTCGAGAGCCACCACTGCAACTGTTTTGCAGTCCCCTCCGAGATCTGGACGTGATCGGACAGGTTGCCCCGGTGCTGCGTCCACTGGAACTTCAGGTCCCACTGCAGAGCCCGCATATGCCATCTGGCATGAGTGACCAGCAGGATGCAGGAGGCCATGAGGCCCAGCAGCCTCAGGGTCATCCGTACCGAAACCCAGGATAAAGGCTGAAAGATTGGAATCATAGCCTGAATATCCCGGACTCGCCGTTCGGGAGGATAGGCCCGAAACTGCGTCGTGTCCAGAACTGCTCCGATGAAAAGGAGCTGTGGAGAAGGAATTAGATGCGACTTCGGCACATTGATGGAGAACCCCAGCGAGTGCAGGAGTTCGGCCGTAGTCTGGAGGTGGGAGACGACTGCCTGGGACGAGCCCGCCTTCAGCAGCCAGTCGTCGAGGTAGGGGAAGACTGAAACCCCGGCCCGGCGCAGATGAGCTGCGACCACCGCCATCACTTTCGTGAACACCCGAGGGGCACTGGTAAGGCCAAAGGGGAGCACGGTGAACTGAAAATGCTCGGGGCCTACCGTGAACCGAAGGTAACGCCGGTGGGCCGGCAGGACGGGGATGTGGAAATATGCGTCCTGCAAGTCCAACGCTACCAGCCAGTCTCCAGGGTCGAGGGCAGTCAAGACCTGAGCTAGGGTGAGCATCTTGAACTTCTCCTTCCGGAGGAAGCGATTGACGTTCCGGAGGTCCAAGATAGGACGCATGTCCTCCTTGTCCTTTTTGGGCACCAGAAAGTAGTGGGAGTAGCAACCACGCCCTACTTCTGGGGTCGGAACATGCTCGATGGCCCTCTTGGTCAAGAGGGCCGTGACTTCCTTCTGTAGAAGCACCAAGTGATCCCCTGACATGCGGTGGAATTGAGGTGGCATGGCTGGGGGTGGTCTCGAAGGGGAGGGAGTAGCCCCTTCGGACAATGTCCAAGACCCACCTGTCCGAGGTGATGGTGCGCCAGTGGGGAAGGTGATGGCGGACCCTGCCCCCTACTGGCGTGCCGTGCACCTGAAAGGAGGGACTAGGAGGGCTTGGAGGCCGCGGACGGGTTGGAGGTGGTGGCCTGACCCGCACGCTGGTTGCCCGATCCGCCACGGCGGAATCCACGTCCTCGGCCACGCGAAGACGCCTGCTGCGCGGGCCGGTGGCTGGGCTGCTGACGTGAAGGGGCGCCCCTACCGTGGCCACGATAGGGGCGAAAAGCAGAAGGCAGCGGAGGGCGTGTAGCAGAAAGGCCCAGGGACTTGGCAGTAGCCCGTGAGTCCTTAAAGCGCTCCAACGCATGGTCTGCTTTGGACCCAAAAGACCGACTCCATCAAAGGGCATGTCCATGAGAGTATTCTGGACATCCCCTGAAAACCAGTGGTTCTCAGCCAGGCGTGGCGTCGGAGCGCCACCGTCGTTGCAATCGACCTGCCCAGCGAGTCGGCGGTGTCAAGGCCACAACGGATAGTGTATTTGGCCGCATCCCTTCCTTCCGCAATGGCGCGGGAAAGCAGTGCCTGGACCTCCTCAGGGCACTGGGGCAAAACATCCGCCACCGAATCCCACAGAGAGTGGGTATATCGGCCCAAAAGACAAGCGGTGTTAACGGACCGCAAGCCAGCACTGGAGGAAGAAAAACCTTTCTTCCCAAACTGATCCAGGCGTTTGGATTCCCTATCCGGAGGAGCGGTAGGGAAGGCGGTTTGGGAAGCGGAGGCTTGGACAACCAAGCTCTCAGGAGTGGGGTGGACAGAAAGAAACAGGGGTCGCCCGGAGCGGGGCGATGGCGTCGTGACACGTTCCGATCCACAGGAGCCCCTGTGTTGGGCTTGGACCAGGCGCCCAAAAGAACGTCCGTGAGGGCGTCGTTAAACGGCAGCACAGTCTCCGCAGAGGAGGCTGCCGGCTGAAGCACCTCTGTCAAGATGTTAGTCTTGACCGTCAAAGTAGGGAGCTGGAGACGTAAGGCCCCAGCAGCCCTACGCAACACCGTACCAGAATTGGCCCCCTCCTCCGTAGCCACGGGAGGAGACAGCATGCCAGTGTCAGGAGAAGTATCCAGACCACTGGCCTCCCCTAGACTCTCTGTCCAGTCCTCATCATACTGACAGTTGCGTGTCAGAGGGTCATCAGACCCCTCCCAGTCCTCCTGGTCCTCCTCTGGTTCAAAATAAGGAGGAGGAGGGACATTTGGGACCCAAGGTCCCATCGGCGCCGGAGCCGGCGTCGAGCGACGTCGCTCCGGGTCCATGTCCGGAGCCGGAAGGAACTGGGGACGACGCCGCCCGGAGCCCAGGGCGGCGTCGAGAACGGCACCGGAGACATCGGCGCCGGCGGAGGTGTCGTGAGGTCGACCGGCGTCGATGGGAGTTGTGGAGCCGGGATCGAGGCCGGGGCCGGAGCCGGAGCCGGGATCGAGGCTGGAGGCTCGGGCGACGCCGGGGCCGGAGCCGCCGGCGACGCCGGATCAACCCCATCAGGGCCCGCGGGGCCCGAAGGCGCACCGGAGGGGCCTGAAGGCCCGAAGAGGCGGGCCATGGCCGACAGGAACTCCTGTACCTTGGCCGGATCCGCCCCCGAACCCGGGAAGGGCGGGTATGACGGGGGCGACTCCACAGGCAAGTCCGGGGCCGCGGGGGCGGGACGGTGCCGGGAGGGGCCTCAGCCGAGTCGCGAGACCGGCGAGGCGAAGTCCGAGAGCGACGATGCTTCTTGGACTTCTTGTGCTCGAGACTTACCGGACGAAGAAGACTTCGACGCCGACGACCGGTGTGCACTCCGCGAGCGACCCCTGGACCTCTCACGCGACCGGGGCTTCCGCGGAGCCGAATGCCGGGCCTCGAGGAGCTTTCGAGACCGCTCTCGCAAAGCCTTCGGGTTGAGGGCCTGGCATTCGGGACAAGACTCGGTGTCGTGGCCTCGGCCGAGGCAGAAGAGACACTCCCAATGCGGGTCGGTGACGGACATCATCCGCGCACAGGCGCCGCATCGCTTGAAGCCGGGCATCCCTACGACACCTGAATGGTGGAAAAAGACAGTGAAAAAATCACCAAAAAGTATGGTCAAAAATTGACCAGGGCACTGCTCTTCCCGGATCTGCGCTTACTGGCGCGGAAAGAAGAACTGACGTCAGCGCGCAGGGGCGGCGTCTAAGTACTGCCAGCGACGTCATCCCGGCGATCACGACGCCGACGACGGACGCGGAGCCGCACGACGCCGCCTACCGACGCGCAAGGGTACTGCTACGCAAAACTTTCCGGATCCAGCCTGACGCCTGGGGATATTCTAAGGTAAGGAATCTATCACTAACGTGTCTCTTTCAGATTTGTGTAACGATATATCTGTAAGAGACAGTAGTTAGTGACAGATTCCTTACCTTAGAATATCCCCAGGCGTCAGGCTGGATCCGGAAAGTTTTTTGCGTAGCAGTACCCTTGCGCGTCGGTAGGCGGCGTCGTGCGGCTCCGCGTCCGTCGTCGGCGTCGTGATCGCCGGGATGACGTCGCGGGCAGTACTTAGGCGCCGCCCTGCGCGCTGACGTCAGTTCTGTACACGACTTTCCGCGCCAGGAACGCAGAGCCATGCAAGAAGCTGACATAGGTGTCTGAAAAATACTAGGGCCCTGAAAGGGATGTCCTTAACCCTAGAAATCAGTTCGCAGAACGGGGAGGATGGGTGGGCGGTAGGAATCTGTCACTAACTACTGTCTCTTACAGATATATCGTTACACAAGTTAGTAACTTGTTCATCTGAAAGAGACACGTTAGTGACAGATTCCTTACCTTAGAATAGATACCCCAGCAATACCAACCCCGGTGGTGGGTCTGCGAACAAAGATCAGACAAGGAAGTCCTGGAGGACAGAACGGCCAAAGAAGCCGTCCCTCCGGACCTGACTGTCAAGGCAGTAATGCTTTGTAAACGTGTGCAGCGAGGCCCACGTAGCTGCCTGACAGATAACCGGCAGCGGAACACCGCGGCCCAAGGCCGTGGTAGCAGCCGTTGCCCTGGTGGAATGGGCACGCAGCCCAACAGGAGGCTCCTTTTAGCCAAAGAATAGCAGGTCTTGATGCACAAGGTAACCCAGCGGGAGATGGTCCTCTTGTGCACCGCCCGACCTCTTTTGGCGCCCACGTAGCCAACAAAGAGCTGGTCATCCACCCGGAAGTGTTTTGTGCGGTCAATATAGAAAGAGAGCGCACGTTTTGGGTCCAGACGGTGGAGCCTCTCTTCCTCTCTGGAAGGATGCGGAGGCGAAAAGAAGGTGGGCAAAGTGATGGTCTGCCCAATGTGGAAAGCAGTAACCACCTTTGGCAAGAAGGACGGACGCGTCCGAAGAACAACCTTGTCTGGATGAACAGACAGAAAGGGAGGTTTGCAAGATAGAGCCTGGAGCTCACTCACCCGCCGAGCGGAGGTGATGGCCACCAGAAAGGCCGTCTTCAGAGTCAGAAGACGAAGAGGACAGTTATGTAGAGGCTCAAAGGGAGCGCACATTAAAAAGGTAAGAACCAAGTTTAAGTCCCACTGAGGCATCACAAACGGAACAGGAGGGAAGAGGTGAGTAATGCCTTTTAGGAACCTGTTAACAACAGGGGACTTGAAAAGGGAGGGCTGATCAGGGAGCCTGAGGAAGGCCGAGATAGCACAAAGATAACCCTTGATGGTACCCAGGGCAGAACCCTGTTGGGCCAGAGAGAGAAGGAACAGAAGGACCTCAGAAAGAGGGGCAGAAAGGGGATTCACAGCCTTTGCTGTGCACCATGCCACAAATTTGTTCCACCTGCAGGCGTATACCACCTTAGTGGAGGGACGCCTGGCTGCCAGAATCACATCACAAACTTCGGGAGGCAAGTCGAAAGGAATCAACTGCCGCCGCTCAATCTCCACGCAAGCAGGTGTAGACTGGACAGGTTCGGGTGGAGGACCGTCCCCTGCTGCTGCGACAGAAGATCCTCCCGAAGAGGCAGACGGATCGGGGGATCTACGCTCATATTGAGTAGCTCGGGATACCAAACTCTTCGAGCCCAGTCCGGAGCCACAAGAATGACTTGGGCCCGGTCGTGCCGAATCTTCTTCAACACTCTGGGTAGAAGTGGTATAGGCGGAAAGGCGTACAATAGACCGCAACTCCACTCGTGACGAAAAGCGTCGCCGAGCGAGTGCCGCCTTGGAAATTCCAACGCGCAGAACTGATGACATTGCGCGTTCTCTTCGGTGGCGAATAGATCTAACCAAGGCTCTCCCCACTGTAGAAAGAGTCCTTGCGCCACTTCCGAGTGAAGACGCCATTCGTGATCCATCATGCACCTGCGGCTGAGTTCGTCCGCCCTGGCGTTCAGGGAACCTGCCAGGTGTTGAACCACCAGGAACATGCCCTGATGTTCCAGCCATGTCCAGAGGCGCAGAGCCTCCTGACAAAGGGTCCACGACCCCACCCCGCCTTGTTTGTTGCAGTACCACATGGCGGTGGTGTTGTCTGTGAACACCTGCACTACCTTCCCTTTGACAGAGGGAAGGAATGCCTTGAGTGCAAGTCGGATCGCCCGGAGCTCCAGAAGGTTGATATGGAGCCGGGACTCCGCCGGAGACCAGAGGCCTCTGATCTCCGCCTCTCCCATGTGACCGCCCCATCCCAGAAGGGACGCGTCCGTCACAACTGTGTGCTCTGGCTGGGGAAGGGAGAGGGATCTGCCCATGACCCATTGCCGGTTCGAGAGCCACCACTGCAACTGTTTTGCAGTCCCCTCCGAGATCTGGACGTGATCGGACAGGTCGCCCTGGTGCTGCGCCCACTGGAACTTCAGGTCCCACTGCAGAGCCCGCATATGCCATCTGGCATGAGTGACCAGCAGGATGCAGGAGGCCATGAGGCCCAGCAGCCTCAGGGTCATCCGTACCGAAACCCAGGATAAAGGCTGAAAGATCGGAATCATAGCCTGAATATCCCGGACTCGCCGTTCGGGAGGATAGGCCCGAAACTGCGTCGTGTCCAGAACTGCTCCGATGAAAAGGAGCTGTGGAGAAGGAATCAGATGCGACTTTGGCACATTGATGGAGAACCCCAGCGAGTGCAGGAGTTCGGCCGTAGTCTGGAGGTGGGAGACGACTGCCTGGGACGAGCCCGCCTTCAGCAGCCAGTCGTCGAGGTAGGGGAAGACTGAAACCCCTGCCCGGCGCAGATGAGCTGCGACCACCGCCATCACTTTCGTGAACACCCGAGGGGCACTGGTAAGGCCAAAGGGGAGCACGGTGAACTGAAAATGCTCGAGGCCTACCGTGAACCGAAGGTAACGCCGGTGGGCCGGCAGGACGGGGATGTGGAAATAGGCGTCCTGCAAGTCCAACGCTACCAACCAGTCTCCGGGGTCGAGGGCAGTCAAGACCTGAGCTAGGGTGAGCATCTTGAACTTCTCCTTCCGGAGGAAGCGATTGACGTTCCGGAGGTCCAAGATAGGACGCATGTCCTCCTTGTCCTTTTTGGGCACCAGAAAGTAGTGGGAGTAGCAACCACGCCCTACTTCTGGGGTCGGAACACGCTCGATGGCCCTCTTGGCCAAGAGGGCCGTGACTTCCTTCTGTAGAAGCACCAAGTGATCCCCTGACATGCGGTGGAATGGAGGTGGCATGGCTGGGGGGTGGTCTCGAAGGGGAGGGAGTAGCCCCTTCGGACAATGTCCAAGACCCACTTGTCCGAGGTGATGGGACGCTAGTGGTGAAGGTGATGGCGGACCCTGCCCTCGACTGGCGTGCTGTGCACCTGAAAGGAGGGACTAGGAGGGCTTGGAGGCCGCGGACGGGTTGGAGGTGGTGGCCTGACCCGCACGCTGGTTGCCCGAACCGCCACGGCGGTATCCACGTCCTCGGCCACGCGAAGGCGCTTGCTGCGCGGGCCGTTGGCCGGCCTGTGGACGTGACTGGGCGCCCTTCCGTGGCCACGAAAGGGGCGAAAAGCAGACGTTTGCGGAGGGCGCACAACAGCAAGGCCCAGGGACTTAGCAGTAGCCCGTGAGTCCTTGAAACGCTCCAGCGCATGGTCTGCCTTCGAACTAAAAAGACCGACTCCATCAAAGGGCATGTCCATGAGAGTATTCTGGACATCCCCTGAAAAACCAGTGGTTCTCAGCCAGGCGTGGCGACGCAGCGCCACCGTCGTTGCAAGCGATCTGCCCAGCGAGTCGGCGGTATCAAGGCCACAGCGGATGGTATATTTAGCCGCATCACGCCCTTCCGCAATAGCGCGGGTAAGCAGTGTCTGGACCTCCTCAGAACACTGCGGCAAAACATCAGCCACCGAATCCCACAGGGAGTGGGTGTATCGGCCCAAGAGGCAAGCGGTATTAACAGACCGCAAGCCAGCACTGGAGGAAGAGAAAGCCTTCTTCCCAAAGTGATCCAGGCGCTTGGATTCCCTATCCGGAGGGGCGGTAGGGAAGGCTGTTTGGGAGGCAGAGGCTTGGACAACCAAGCTCTCAGGGGTGGGGTGTTGGGAGAGAAACAGGGGGTCGCCCGGAGCCGGGCGATGGCGTCGGGCCACGTTCCTATCCACAGGAGCCCCTGTGGTGGGTTTGGACCAGGCACCCAAAAGAACGTCAGTGAGTGCATCGTTGAACGGCAGCACAGGCTCCGAAGAGGAGGCCGCCGGCTGAAGCACTTCAGTCAGGAGGTTAGTCCTGACGGCCACTGTAGGCAACTGGAGATTTAAGGCTCCAGAGCTCTACGCAACACCGTTGCAAAATTAGCCCCCTCCTCCGTTGCCACGGGAGGAGACAGCATGCCAGAGTCGGGGAGGTATCCAGCCCACTGGCATCCCCAAGTTCCTCAACCCAGTCCGGGTCAAACTCGCACTGTTGTGTGAGAGGGTCGTCAGACCCCTCCCAGCTCTCCTGGTCCTCCTCAGGTTGAAAAGATGGAGGAGGAGGGACATAAGGGACCCAAGGTCTCATCGGCGCCGGAACCGGCGTCGGGCGACGCCGGTCCGGCTCCATGTCCGGACCCGGGGAGAACCGGGAACGACGCCGCCGGAGCCCCGGACGGCGTCGGAAACGGCACCGGGGACATCGGCGGAGGCGGAGGCGTGGTTAGGTTAACCGGCGTCGATGGGGGTTGCGGCACCACCGGAACCGGGTCGAGGCCGGGGCCGGAGCCGAGGCCGGGACGAAGGCTGGTGGGACAGGCGACGCCGGGACCGGAGTCGACGGCGACGCCGGAGCAACCCCATCAGTGGCCCGCGGGGCCCGTAGGCGCACCGGAGGGACCTTGAGGCCCGAAGAGGCGGGCCATGGCCGACAGGAATTTCTGTAGTTCGGCCGGAGTCGCCCCCGAACCCGGGTAGGACGGGTAATGCGGGGGCAACTCGACAGGCACGTCCGGGGCCGCGGGGACGGTGCCGACAGGGACCTCAGCCGAGTCGCGCGACCGGCGAGGCGAAGTCTTAGAGCGATGACGCCGCTTAGACTTCTTGTGCTTCGACTTACCGGAGGAGCGCGAAGACTTGGATTCCGACGAACGGCGGGGACTCCGCGTCCGGCCCTCGACCTCTCCCGGGACCGGGGCTTGGTGCGGCGCGGAGCCGACTGCCGGACTTCAAGGAGCTTTCGAGACCGCTCTCGCAAAGCCTTCGGATGAAGTTTCCGGCAGTCAGGGCACCACTTCGTGTCGTGGTCTCGGCCGAGACAGAAGAGACACTCGAGGTGGGGGTCCGTGATGGACATCATACGACCACATTCCTCGCAGGGCTTAAAGCCGGGCATCCCTACGACACCTTAGGAGTCGTGAAGACTCGTTGAAGAAAACAGTGAAAAATTTCACAAAAAAGATAGTCAAAAAGTGACTAGGCACTGCTCTTCCCGGATCTGTGCTTACTGGCGCGGAAAAAGAAGAACTGACGTCAGCGCGCAGGGGCGGCGCCTAAGTACTGCCCGCGACGTCATCCCGGCGATCACGACGCCGACGACGGACGCGGAGCCGCACGACGCCGCCTACCGACGCGCAAGGGTACTGCTACGCAAAAACTTTTCCGGATCCAGCCTGACGCCTGGGGATATTCTAAGGTAAGGAATCTGTCACTAACGTGTCTCTTTCAGATACTTTATTTAAGTCATGTAGGAAAGTAGGATCTACTTTCATGGTTACCCCCACTTTTTGCTGGTGTCAGTCTGTTTTTTTTACTAGTCTGACTGGGATCCTGCTAATCAGGACCCCAGTCACTGTGCTTCCTCCCTAAATTTGACATGGTAAGTACTTCTGTACCTCCACAGTTGGCTACTGGTGTACCCCTATAAGTCCCTCGTATATGGTACTGAGGTACCCAGGGCATAGGTACACCAGGGGTCTCCCATGGGTTGCAGCATGTATTGTGCCACTCATGAGAGACCACTCAAACTGTGACTACAGGCCTGCTATTGCAGCCTGTGTGAGTTGGTGCTTGCACGTCTCACGACAGATATACGTTTCCTTATATCTGAGGTCACTACACTTAAAACCTACAAGTCATCCCTCTGGCAGGCCTTTCAATCCTGAAGGCAGGGTGCATAGTTGTAAGTGTGAGGGTGCCCCTGCATGAGCAGGACACCCCCCTACAAACCCCAGAGTCGATTCTCCAGGCTTTGTAAGTGTGATCAGCCATTTTAAAACATATAGTGGACATCAGTCATTACGAGATGTCTAACTATATAGTGGCTGCACCGAACCCAGTCATGTTTGGTATCAAACATGTTGGAATCATACCCCAACACAGATTCCAGTGTTGGAAGTATGATCCCATGCACTGGGGGGCTCCCTTGGGGAACCCCCCCTATACTCCCAGTTACAGCCTTTGAGAGTCTGACAGCAAGCTAGTGCTACTGCAGACCACAGACAAATTCTGCCCTCCTGCTGCTGAGCCAAGCTCGAGCAGGGGAAGGTAAAACAATAGGTAACCTGTCGCAGGGAGGTGTGACCACCTTCGTGTACTGGGCTGGGGGCATTTGCCAGCGCCACCAGACTGCTATGAAGGGTACATTTGGTGCCCTCCTTGCATACTTCAGTTTGAGCCAGTTCAAAGAGCCCTTGGCTCCCGCTCTGGTGCGAAACTGGACAAAGGACATTGGAGTATCCTTCCCTCTGTCCAGCCCCTCCTCTGGGAGAGATCCCCGAGTCGTCCTAACCCTTATCCTAGGGTATTTAAGGGCTTACCTGTGGGTGGGTTCTCATCTTCATCGTGGGACAAGACTCAAGCCTGAAACCACGTCACTCTTCGACCGTCTGGACACTTGAACTTCGCCTGGAACCGAGACTGCATCAAGGAAGACTCCTGCTGCTCCTGGTCTCGTTGTTCTGCAAGTCTTCTTCATCGTCTGTGTCTGTGCTTCTTCCAGGATCTTCAACAGAACTCTGGGCATCAAGGACACCCGAAGAGATCTCCCTTGGAGTGAAGGAGTCACTCCCCTGCATCTGGAGGCACCGCAACGAAGCTAACTGGTCTGCTGCTCCTGATGTCCCACGGACTTCGAAAGGTTCAGCAACACAGGTGGTGGTTCTGCAACTCCCTCGAGGCCTGAATTGTCCTCTCTGCAATTTTGAGGCCAGTATCCCCCATGGGAACTGCTGGGACCAAACCTCTGTGCACCGGGTCGACTTGCCGATGCGAAGGCTTGTTGGCTCTGCACTCCAGAGATCTTCGGGCTACAAGAAGCTCCAGCCTCGAACATCTCTTCCTGTCAAGTACAGCGTCTTCACTGCATCCTCTGCACCATGGGCCTTCCTTCTTAGTGAGCTGCGTGAGGTCCTCTTGCAAACTCTTGTGCCTGTGGGTCCTCTTGAGGGTCCTCTCCTGCTCCAGTGGGCTCCCCTGCTTGCTTGAGGCCTGCTCGGACTCTCCTGCTTGTGCTCCTTCTTCGCTTTTCACACTTATTGCATCTGCCAAGGCTTGTTGGGGCTCCTGCCAGACCCCGCCCCCTTGATTCTCGACTTTCGACGTGGGACAGCTTGTGCACGGCTACTGGTCTTCCTCCGAGTCGCCTGGTCCTCACAGATGCAGCGACAAGGTCACTGTCAACTCACTTGAACCGTCCGTCATCGGTGGGCATTGCTCTTCTGGGCCTCCTGGTCCCCTCCGAGTGGCATAGACACTGTCCCCTCTGCTTACAGGTTCTTCACTTCCAGAATACACCCTTGGATTCCATCGGACTCCTGCACAGTCTTCTTCAGCAGCATCTTTACCTCTATTGTGGTCTATGGCGGTTTTCGACATCAGTTCGCACCTATGCACCCGGCTTCCCTGGTGTAGGTACCCTGGTTCCTGGGGTATCCACGGGTGGGGTGACTCTCCAACCTTCTGCCTTCCACAGGGTTTCTTCAGGGTCCACTGGGAAGGGTCTTTCTTCTTAAAAACTGCAACCTCGACTTCCCCGTTGACTTCTATTGGACACACAGCTGTGTTTCCACTCTGCACACAGCCTTCGTGGGGTTCCTGGGTACTTACCTTGGGTGGTTCCTGGTGTTCCCAGCTCCCCTGAGTCTCCTGGTTCAAGTCCCGACTTCGGTCGCAGTTCACATTCCACTTTCTTAATATATGGTTTGGGCCCCCCCTGGAGACCCATGTATTTTGTGCTTACTTACCTATTGCAATTGAAGTATTGTTGTGCATTTGTGTTTATATCTCGAGGTAGGAGATATACCAATGTGTTAGTGAGTGTTGTGTAATAAACAGACATTTTTATATATACACACTGTGTGGTTCTTTTTCATTTAACCTACACTACGTGATTTGGTCTGGTAAACCAAGCTGCTTAACACTCCTTCAAGATAAGACTGAAGGCTGCTATCTACATCTACCACTTAGAGAGCTGTTTCTGGTTGTCTAAGACTACTAAAATCACCATAAGGGTTGCCTGGTTTAGTGAAAGGTGCTTCATTTAAATAAATGTGCACCATATACTAAGCCAGCCTCCAACAAATCACAAATAAAAAAACAAATTTGTCATTATAGGACGTTTAGGGCTTTTCAAAAGTCAACTGAGGCCACCCATCATCCTTACTATACTATGTTTGATTCATTTGCACTACTCCCATGAATCAATCTGAGGATAGCAACTTAATTTTAGATTTAAGTTTCAAATTCTTTCACATTTACAGAAACTTTTAAAATTTAAATTTTACATTTTGCTACTTTATATGTATGCACTTTATTAATCTGCTAATATTATTTACTTTTCTAGGCAGTCGCGGACTCCCAGAGTAGGCGTTGTGGGCCCCCATGGGTCCCTGGATCACAGGTTAAAAACTAGGGGTGGGCGGAATTTGCGTAGTCGCGCTACGCAAAGCTCCGCGAAACGGCAAAAAATCTCCGCGAGCACGCAAAAGTTCCGCGAACACGCGGAATTGCTTGTTCCGCCTGTTCGCGATGCTTTTTTCCTGTTCGCGAACGCTGTTTGCGTGCTCGGGGAGAAATATCTCGCGAACACGCATTTTGAAAGCGCGAACAAGCAAAAATTCCGCAAAGTTGCAGATCGCGGAATTTTTGGCAAATTCGTGTTCTCCGCGGAACGCGAAATTACCCAAATTCCGCAAATTCCGCGAGCGGAACGGAATTTACCGCCCAGGCCTATTAAAAACCACTGCATTGGAGTTTTGACGCACAAGTTACTAACTTGTGTAACGATATATCTGTAAGAGACAGTAGTTAGTGACAGATTCCTTACCTTAGAATATCCCCAGGCGTCAGGCTGGATCCGGAAAGTTTTTTGCGTAGCAGTACCCTTGCGCGTCGGTAGGCGGCGTCGTGCGGCTCCGCGTCCGTCGTCGGCGTCGTGATCGCCGGGATGACGTCGCGGGCAGTACTTAGGCGCCGCCCTGCGCGCTGACGTCAGTTCTGTACACGACTTTCCGCGCCAGGAACGCAGAGCCATGCAAGAAGCTGACATAGGTGTCTGAAAAATACTAGGGCCCTGAAAGGGATGTCCTTAACCCTAGAAATCAGTTCGCAGAACGGGGAGGATGGGTGGGCGGTAGGAATCTGTCACTAACTACTGTCTCTTACAGATATATCGTTACACAAGTTAGTAACTTGTGCATCTGAAAGAGACACGTTAGTGACAGATTCCTTACCTTAGAATAGATACCCCAGCAATACCAACCCCGGTGGTGGGTCTGCGAACAAAGATCAGACAAGGAAGTCCTGGAGGACAGAACGGCCAAAGAAGCCGTCCCTCCGGACCTGACTGTCAAGGCAGTAATGCTTTGTAAACGTGTGCAGCGAGGCCCACGTAGCTGCCTGACAAATAACGGGCAGCGGAACACCGCGGCCCAAGGCCGTGGTAGCAGCCGTTGCCCTGGTGGAATGGGCACGCAGCCCAACAGGAGGCTCCTTCTTAGCCAAAGAATAGCAGGTCTTGATGCACAAGGTAACCCAGCGGGAGATGGTTCGTTTGTGCACCGCCCGACCTTTTGGCGCCCACGTAGCCAACAAAGAGCTGGTCATCCACCCGGAAGTGTTTTGTGCGGTCGATATAGAAGGAGAGCGCACGTTTTGGGTCCAGACGGTGGAGCCTCTCTTCCTCTCTGGAAGGATGCGGAGGCGGAAAGAAGGTAGGCAAAGTGATGGTCTGCCCAATGTGAAAGGCAGTAACCACCTTTGGCAAGAAGGACGGACGCGTCCGAAGAACAACCTTGTCTGGATGAACAGACAGAAAGGGAGGTTTGCAAGATAAAGCCTGGAGCTCACTCACCCGCCGAGCGGAGGTGATGGCCACCAGAAAGGCTGTCTTTAGAGTCAGAAGACGAAGAGGACAGTTATGCAGAGGCTCAAAGGGAGCGCACATTAAAAAGGTAAGAACCAAGTTCAAGTCCCACTGAGGCATCACAAATGGAACAGGAGGAAAGAGGTGTGTAATGCCTTTTAAGAACCTGTTAACAACAGGGGACTTGAAAAGGGAGGGCTGATCAGGGAGCCTGAGGAAGGCCGAGATAGCACAGAGATAACCCTTGATGGTACCCAGGGCAGAACCCTGTTGGGCCAGAGAAAGAAGGAACAGAAGGACCTCAGAAAGAGGGGCAGAAAGGGGGTTCACAGCCTTTGCTGTGCACCATGCCACAAATTTGTTCCACCTGCAGGCGTATACCACCTTAGTGGAGGGACGCCTGGCTGCCAGAATCACATCACAAACTTCGGGAGGCAAGTGGAAAGGAATCAACTGCCGCCGCTCAATCTCCACGCAAGCAGGTGTAGACTGGACAGGTTCGGGTGGAGGACCGTCCCTGCTGCTGCGACAGAAGATCCTCCCGAAGAGGCAGACGGATCGGGGGATCTACGCTCATACTGAGTAGCTCGGGATACCAAACTCTTCGAGCCCAGTCCGGAGCCACAAGAATGACTTGGGCCCGGTCGTGCCGAATCTTCTTCAACACTCTGGGTAGAAGTGGTATAGGCGGAAAGGCGTACAATAGACCACAACTCCACTCGTGACGAAAAGCGTCGCCGAGCGAGTGCCGCCTTGGAAATTCCAACGCGCAAAACTGATGACATTGCGCGTTCTCTTCGGTGGCGAATAGATCTAACCAAGGCTCTCCCCACTGTAGAAAGAGTCCTTGCGCCACTTCCGAGTGAAGACGCCATTCGTGATCCATCATGCACCTGCGGCTGAGTTCGTCCGCCCTGGCGTTCAGGGAACCTGCCAGGTGTTGAACCATCAGGAACATGCCCTGATGTTCCAGCCATGTCCAGAGGCGCAGAGCCTCCTGACAAAGGGTCCACGACCCCACCCCGCCCTGTTTGTTGCAGTACCACATGGCGGTGGTGTTGTCGGTGAACACCTGCACTACCGTCCCTTTGACAGAGGGAAGGAATGCCTTGAGTGCAAGCCGGATCGCCCGGAGCTCCAGAAGGTTGATATGGAGCCGGGACTCCGCCGGAGACCAGAGGCCTCTGATCTCCGCCTCTCCTATGTGACCGCCCCATCCCAGAAGGGACGCGTCCGTCACAACTGTGTGCTCTGGCTGGGGAAGGGAGAGGGATCTGCCCATGACCCATTGCCGGTTCGAGAGCCACCACTGCAACTGTCTTGCAGTCCCCTCCGAGATCTGGACGTGATCGGACACGTTGCCCTGGTGCTGCGCCCACTGGAACTTCAGGTCCCACTGCAGAGCCCGCATATGCCATCTGGCATGATTGACCAGCAGGATGCAGGAGGCTATGAGGCCCAGCAGCCTCAGGGTCATCCGTACCGAAAGCCAGGATAAAGGCTGAAAGATCGGAATCATAGCCTGAATATCCCGGACTCGCCGTTCGGGAGGATAGGCCCGAAACTGCGTCGTGTCCAGAACTGCTCCGATGAAAAGGAGCTGTGGAGAAGGAATCAGATGCGACTTTGGCACATTGATGGAGAACCCCAGCGAGTGCAGGAGTTCGGCCGTAGTCTGGAGGTGGGAGACGACTGCCTGGGACGAGCCCGCCTTCAGCAGCCAGTCGTCGAGGTAGGGGAAGACTGAAACCCCTGCCCGGCGCAGATGAGCTGCGACCACCGCCATCACTTTCGTGAACACCCGAGGGGCACTGGTAAGGCCAAAGGGGAGCACGGTGAACTGAAAATGCTCGAGGCCTACCGTGAACCGAAGGTAACGCCGGTGGGCCGGCAGGACGGGGATGTGGAAATAGGCGTCCTGCAAGTCCAACGCTACCAACCAGTCTCCGGGGTCGAGGGCAGTCAAGACCTGAGCTAGGGTGAGCATCTTCAACTTCTCCTTCCGGAGGAAGCGATTGACGTTCCGGAGGTCCAAGATAGGACGCATGTCCTCCTTGTCCTTTTTGGGCACCAGAAAGTAGTGGGAGTAGCAACCACGCCCTACTTCTGGGGTCGGAACATGCTCGATGGCCCTCTTGGCCAAGAGGGCCGTGACTTCCTTCTGTAGAAGCACCAAGTGATCCCCTGACATGCGGTGGAATTGAGGTGGCATGGCTGGGGGGGTGGTCTCAAAGGGGAGGGAGTAGCCCCTTCGGACAATGTCCAAGACCCACCTGTCCGAGGTGATGGGACGCCAGTGGTGAAGGTGATGGCGGACCCTGCCCCCGACTGGCGTACTGCGCACCTGAAAGGAGGGACTAGGAGGGCTTGGAGGCCGCGGACGGGTTGGAGGTGGTGGCCTGACCCGCACGCTGGTTGCCCGAACCGCCACGGCGGTATCCACGTCCTCGGCCACGCGAAGGCGCTTGCTGCGCGGGCCGTTGGCCGGGCTGTGGACGTGACTGGGCGCCCCTTCCGTGGCCACGAAAGGGGCGAAAAGCAGACGTGAGCGGAGGGCGCACAACAGCAAGGCCCAGGGACTTAGCAGTAGCCCGTGAGTCCTTGAAACGCTCCAGCGCATGGTCTGCCTTCGAACCAAAAAGACCGACTCCATCAAAGGGCATGTCCATGAGTGTATTCTGGACATCCCCTGAAAACCAGTGGTTCTCAGCCAGGCGTGGCGACGCAGCGCCACCGTCGTTGCAAGCGATCTGCCCAGCGAGTCGGCGGTATCAAGGCCACAGCGGATGGTATATTTAGCCGCATCACGCCCTTCCGCAATGGCGCGGGTAAGCAGTGTCTGGACCTCCTCAGAACACTGCGGCAAAACAGTTGCCACCGAATCCCACAGGGAGTGGGTGTATCGGCCCAAGAGGCAAGCGGTATTAACAGACCGCAAGCCAGCACTGGAGGAAGAGAAAGCCTTCTTCCCAAAGTGATCCAGGCGCTTGGATTCCCTATCCGGAGGGGCGGTAGGGAAGGCGGTTTGGGAGGCAGAGGCTTGGACAACCAAGCTCTCAGGGGTGGGGTGTTGGGAGAGAAACAGGGGGTCGCCCGGAGCAGGGCGATGGCGTCGGGCCACGTTCCTATCCACAGGAACCCCTGTGGTGGGTTTGGACCAGGCACCCAAAGAACGTCAGGCAGTGCATCGTTGAACGGCAGCACAGTCTCCGAAGAGGAGGCCGCCGGCTGAAGCACTTCAGTCAGGATGTTAGACCTGACGACCACTGTAGGCAACTGGAGATTCAAGGCTCCAGCAGCTCTACGCAACACCGTTGCAAAATTAGCCCCCTCCTCCGTTGCCACGGGAGGAGACAGCATGCCAGAGTCAGGGAGGTATCCAGACCACTGGCATCCCCAAGTTCCTCAACCCAGTCCGGGTCAAACTCGCACTGTTGTGTGAGAGGGTCCTCAGACCCCTCCCAGCTCTCCTGGTCCTCCTCAGGTTGAAAATATGGAGGAGGAGGGACATCAGGGACCCAAGGTCTCATCGGCGCCGGAAACGGCGTCGGGCGACGCCGGTCCGGCTCCATGTCCGGACCCGGAGAGAACCGGGGAACGACGCCGCCCGGAGCCCCGGACGGCGCCGGAAACGGCACCGGGGACGTCGGGCGGAGGCGTGGTTAGGTCAACCGGCGTCGATGGGGGTTGCGGCACCACCGGAGCCGGGGTCGAGGCCGGGGCCGAGGCCGGGACGAAGGCTGGTGGGACAGGCGACGCCGGGACCGGAGTCGACGGCGACGCCGGAGCAACCCCATCAGGCCCGCGGGGCCCGAAGGCGCACCGGAGGGACCTTGAGGCCCGAAGAGGCGGGCCATGGCCGACAGGAATTCCTGTATATCGGCCGGAGTCGCCCCCGAGCCCGGGTAGGGCGGGTACTGCGGGGGTAACTCGACAGGCACGTCCGGGGCCGCGGGGACGGTGCCGACAGGGACCTCAGCCGAGTCGCGAGACCGGCGAGGCGAAGTCTTAGAGCGATGACGCCGCTTAGACTTCTTGTGCTTCGACTTACCGGAGGAGCGCGAAGACTTTGAATCCGACGAACGGCGGGGACTCCGCGTCCGGCCCTCGACCTCTCCCGGGACCGGGGCTTGGTGCGGCGCGGAGCCGAATGCCGGACTTCGAGGAGCTTTCGAGACCGCTCTCGCAAAGCCTTAGGATGAAGTTTCCGGCAGTCAGGACACGACTTCGTGTCGTGGTCTCGGCCGAGACAAAAGAGACACTGGAGGTGCGGGTCCGTGATCGACATCATGCGACCACATTCCTCGCAGGGCTTAAAGCCGGGCATCCCTACGACACCTTAGGAGTCGTGAAGACTCGTTGAAGAAACAGTGAAAAAATTCACCAAAAAAGATAGTCAAAAAGTGACTAGGGCACTGCTCTTCCCGGATCTGCGCTTACTGGCGCGGAAAAAGAAGAACTGACGTCAGCGCGCAGGGGCGGCGCCTAAGTACTGCCCGCGACGTCATCCCGGCGATCACGACGCCGACGACGGACGCGGAGCCGCACGACGCCGCCTACCGACGCGCAAGGGTACTGCTACGCAAAAAACTTTCCGGATCCAGCCTGACGCCTGGGGATATTCTAAGGTAAGGAATCTGTCACTAACGTGTCTCTTTCAGATAGGAGTGTTACACTTGTTACACAAGCCTATGTTTATATTTATGGTGTTTTTGCCTAAAGAGACAGTATAGTGGTGGAAACAGATGTCAAAGATTTCAGATGGCAGAGTCTGCTAAACCTCAGAAGCTGTAAATCTAGCACCTCATCAAACTCTAAATGAGGTAGAAGAAATGAATGTTTGGTGTCAAACTCCAAACAATGCCCATGATCTTTTTTTATAAAAAAAGAGACAACTATCATAAAACATATTTCTAGGCTAGCTACATGCTATACTGGCCAAATAGCAATTGTATTTTCAGTAAAGAAGCCAATTAAACTGTAAAATGTCAATAGTTTGAACCATGCGCCTATTTTCATTTTTCTGGAGCTATTTTGAAGAAAACAGAGAAAGATAGACAGTAGCTTCATAAGGATGAAATCTGAAACCTTTCCTTTAACAGATCCAGCTGCAACATTATCCAAACTTACCCCGCGCTGGCAGGATCTTAATTTTGTTCTCACAGGGCATCAGAGCTCAGACATTATCAAAGAAACCATCCTAATGTTTCTGCTAATGCAAAGGGAGGGTTAATTTTGGTACAATAACAATTTCTGAAGAGCATTACATGTTGTGGGAGTGCTTTTTTTGCATGCTGTCACGTCGGACTCCTTCCAGTCTAAGAAGTAGACTAATCAAACAAGTTACTTACCATCGGTAACACATTATCTGGTAGAGACTATATAGCTGCAGATTCCTTACCTTTGAATTTCCCAGGCGTCAGGCTGGAACCGGAAACTTTTACTGAGCAATACCCCTTGCGCACAACATCGGGTGGCTCCATTCGGCTCCGCATTACGTCATTTTTTTCCACGCCAGAAGCGCAGAGCCACGAAGTAACAGATGTAGTCGTGTGCAAAACTAGGGCCCTGAAAGAGGGAAAGAACCCTAGTCCTACAATATCAGTCGCAAAGCGGGGAGGCATGGGTGGGGCTGTAAGGAATCCGCAGCTAGATAAGAGTCTCTACCAGATAATGCGTTACCGAAGGTAAGTAACTTGTTCATCTGATAGAGACTTCTAGCTGCAGACTCCTTACCTTTGAATTAGATACCCAAGCCATACCATCCCGGCAGTGGGTTGCGGACTCACATCCTAGACTAAGATGTCTCGCAGGACAGAACGGGCAAAATGCCCGTCCCTGCAAACTTGCCCATCAAGGCAGTAATGTTTTGCGAACGTGTGCAAGGAAGCCCACATCGCTGCCCGACAGAAGTCTTGGACTGGGACACCCCGAGCCAAGGCCGTAGTTGCAGCCTTTCCCCTGGTGGAATGGGCCCTTAATCCCTCAGGGGGCTGCTTCTTTGCCAAGGCATAACAGATTTTGTTGCAGAGAATGACCCAGCGAAAGATGGTCCTTTTCTGCACTGCCCTTCCCTTATTTGCTCCCTCGTACTCCACAAAGTTTGTCATCCACCCGGAACTCTTTTGCAAGGTCAAGAAAGAACGACAATGCTCTTTTTGGGTCCAGTCGGTGGAGACGCTCCTCTTCCTTAGAGGGATGCGGGGGAGCAAAGAAGGTGGGCAAAGTGATGGACTGACCCAGATGGAATGGGGTCATAATCTTTGGCAAAAAGGAAGCTCTGGTGCGAAGCACCACCCTGTCTGGAAAGGACATAAGGTAAGGAGGCGAACAAGAAAACGCCTCTAACTCACATGACCCTCCGGGCAGATGTAATTGCCACTAAGAAGGCTGTTTTGATGGTCAAAAGCCAGAGGGGACAATTGTGCAAAGGCTCAAAGGGAGCACACATAAGATAGGTAAGGACCAAATTAAGGTCCCACTGTGGCATAATAAAGGGTGTGGATAGAAATAAGTGAGCCAGCCCTTTTAGAAACCTATTTACAATAGGAGATTTGAGGAGAGAGGGCTGGTCTGGCAGCTGCAAAAAAGGAGACAGAGCAGAAAGGTAACCCTTGAGAGTTCCCAAGGCAGAGCCCTGCTGGGCAAGGGTTAGAATGAATAAAAAGATAGTGGAAAGAGAAGCAGAACGAGGGTCAATAAACCTTACTGTACAGTATAAAATAAAAATTTCTGCCAATGGCAGGCGTATACCGTCTTATAGAGGGCTGCCTGGCCACCAAAATATCGTTACAGACTTCGGGAGTGTAGGAAAGTAGGATTTGCTTTTATGGTTACCCCCACATTTTGCTGATGTAATGCTGTTTCTGACTAGTCTGACTGGGATCCTGCTAATCAGGACCCCAGTCTCTGTGCTTTCTCCCCTAAATTGGTTTGGTAAGTACTTAGGTACATCCCAGATTGGACACTGGTGTAACCTTATCAGTCCCTAGTATATGGTACTAAGGTACCAGGGGAATAGGTACACCAGGGGTCCCCCATGGGGTGAAGCATGTATTATGCCACCCATGGGAGACCGCTCAATTTTTAACTACAGGCCTGCCATTGCAGCCTGTGTAAGCTGGTGCTAGCACCAATTACAAAAGATAAAGGTTTATCTATATCTGAGGTCACTACACTTAAAGCACAAGTTACTAACTTGTGTAACGATATATCTGTAAGAGACAGTAGTTAGTGACAGATTCCTTACCTTAGAATATCCCCAGGCGTCAGGCTGGATCCGGAAAGTTTTTGCGTAGCAGTACCCTTGCGCGTCGGTAGGCGGCGTCGTGCGGCTCCGCGTCCGTCGGCGGCGTCGTGATCGCCGGGATGACGTCGCGGGCAGTACTTAGGCGCCGCCCCTGCGCGCTGACGTCAGTTCTGTACACGACTTTCCGCGCCAGGAACGCAGAGCCATGCAAGAAGCTGACATAGGTGTCTGAAAAATACTAGGGCCCTGAAAGGGATGTCCTTAACCCTAGAAATCAGTTCGCAGAACGGGGAGGATGGGTGGGCGGTAGGAATCTGTCACTAACTACTGTCTCTTACAGATATATCGTTACACAAGTTAGTAACTTGTGCATCTGAAAGAGACACGTTAGTGACAGATTCCTTACCTTAGAATAGATACCCCAGCAATACCAACCCCGGTGGTGGGTCTGCGAACAAAGATCAGACAAGGAAGTCCTGGAGGACAGAACGGCCAAAGAAGCCGTCCCTCCGGACCGGACTGTCAAGGCAGTAATGCTTTGTAAACGTGTGCAGCGAGGCCCACGTAGCTGCCTGACAAATAACCGGCAGCGGAACACCGCGGCCCAAGGCCGTGGTAGCAGCCGTTGCCCTGGTGGAATGGGCACGCAGCCCAACAGGAGGCTCCTTCTTAGCCAAAGAATAGCAGGTCTTGATGCACAAGGTAACCCAGCGGGAGATGGTTCGTTTGTGCACCGCCCGACCTTTTGGCGCCCACGTAGCCAACAAAGAGCTGGTCATCCACCCGGAAGTGTTTTGTGCGGTCGATATAGAAGGAGAGCGCACGTTTTGGGTCCAGACGGTGGAGCCTCTCTTCCTCTCTGGAAGGATGCGGAGGCGGAAAGAAGGTAGGCAAAGTGATGGTCTGCCCAATGTGAAAGGCAGTAACCACCTTTGGCAAGAAGGACGGACGCGTCCGAAGAACAACCTTGTCTGGATGAACAGACAGAAAGGGAGGTTTGCAAGATAAAGCCTGGAGCTCACTCACCCGCCGAGCGGAGGTGATGGCCACCAGGAAGGCTGTCTTTAGAGTCAGAAGATGAAGAGGACAGTTATGCAGAGGCTCAAAGGGAGCGCACATTAAAAAGGTAAGAACCAAGTTCAAGTCCCACTGAGGCATCACAAATGGAACAGGAGGAAAGAGGTGTGTAATGCCTTTTAAGAACCTGTTAACAACAGGGGACTTGAAAAGGGAGGGCTGATCAGGGAGCCTGAGGAAGGCCGAGATAGCACAGAGATAACCCTTGATGGTACCCAGGGCAGAACCCTGTTGGGCCAGAGAAAGAAGGAACAGAAGGACCTCAGAAAGAGGGGCAGAAAGGGGGTTCACAGCCTTTGCTGTGCACCATGCCACAAATTTGTTCCACCTGCAGGCGTATACCACCTTAGTGGAGGGACGCCTGGCTGCCAGAATCACATCACAAACTTCGGGAGGCAAGTCGAAAGGAATCAACTGCCGCCGCTCAATCTCCACGCATGCAGGTGTAGACTGGACAGGTTCGGGTGGAGGACCGTCCCCTGCTGCTGCGACAGAAGATCCTCCCGAAGAGGAGACGGATCGGGGGATCTACGCTCATACTGAGTAGCTCGGGATACCAAACTCTTCGAGCCCAGTCCGGAGCCACAAGAATGACTTGGGCCCGGTCGTGCCGAATCTTCTTCAACACTCTGGGTAGAAGTGGTATAGGCGGAAAGGCGTACAATAGACCGCAACTCCACTCGTGACGAAAAGCGTCGCCGAGCGAGTGCCGCCTTGGAAATTCCAACGCGCAGAACTGATGACATTGCGCGTTCTCTTCGGTGGCGAATAGATCTAACCAAGGCTCTCCCCACTGTAGAAAGAGTCCTTGCGCAACTTCCGAGTGAAGACGCCATTCGTGATCCATCATGCACCTGCGGCTGAGTTCGTCCGCCCTGGCGTTCAGGGAACCTGCCAGGTGTTGAACCATCAGGAACATGCCCTGATGTTCCAGCCATGTCCAGAGGCCAAGAGCCTCCTGACAAAGGGTCCACGACCCCACCCCGCCCTGTTTGTTGCAGTACCACATGGCGGTGGTGTTGTCGGTGAACACCTGCACTACCTTCCCTTTGACAGAGGGAAGGAATGCCTTGAGTGCAAGTCGGATCGCCCGGAGCTCCAGAAGGTTGATATGGAGCCGGGACTCCGCCGGAGACCAGAGGCCTCTGATCTCCGCCTCTCCCATGTGACCGCCCCATCCCAGAAGGGACGCGTCCGTCACAACTGTATGCTCTGGCTGGGGAAGGGAGAGGGATCTGCCCATGACCCATTGCCGGTTCGAGAGCCACCACTGCAACTGTGTTGCAGTCCCCTCCGAGATCTGGACGTGATCGGACAGGTTGCCCTGGTGCTGCGCCCACTGGAACTTCAGGTCCCACTGCAGAGCCCGCATATGCCATCTGGCATGATTGACCAGCAGGATGCAGGAGGCCATGAGGCCAGCAGCCTCAGGGTCATCCGTACCGAAAGCCAGGATAAAGGCTGAAAGATCGGAATCATAGCCTGAATATCCCGGACTCGCCGTTCGGGAGGATAGGCCCGAAACTGCGTCGTGTCCAGAACTGCTCCGATGAAAAGGAGCTGTGGAGAAGGAATCAGATGCGACTTCGGCACATTGATGGAGAACCCTAGCGAGTGCAGGAGTTCGGCCGTAGTCTGGAGGTGGGAGACGACTGCCTGGGACGAGCCCGCCTTCAGCAGCCAGTCGTCGAGGTAGGGGAAGACTGAAACCCCTGCCCGGCGCAGATGAGCTGCGACCACCGCCATCACTTTCGTGAACACCCGAGGGGCACTGGTAAGGCCAAAGGGGAGCACGGTGAACTGAAAATGCTCGAGGCCTACCGTGAACCGAAGGTAACGCCGGTGGGCCGGCAGGACGGGGATGTGGAAATAGGCGTCCTGCAAGTCCAACGCTACCAACCAGTCTCCGGGGTCGAGGGCAGTCAAGACCTGAGCTAGGGTGAGCATCTTGAACTTCTCCCTTCCGGAGGAAGCGATTGACGTTCCGGAGGTCCAAGATAGGACGCATGTCCTCCTTGTCCTTTTGGGCACCAGAAAGTAGTGGGAGTAGCAACCACGCCCTACTTCTGGGGTCGGAACATGCTCGATGGCCCTCTTGGCCAAGAGGGCCGTGACTTCCTTCTGTAGAAGCACCAAGTGATCCCCTGACATGCGGTGGAATTGAGGTGGCATGGCTGGGGGGTGGTCTCGAAGGGGAGGGAGTAGCCCTTCGGACAATGTCCAAGACCCACCTGTCCGAGGTGATGGGACGCCAGCGGTGAAGGTGATGGCGGACCCTGCCCCCGACTGGCGTACTGTGCACCTGAAAGGAGGGGCTTGGAGGCCGGGCGGGACGGGTTGGAGGTGGTGGCCTGACCCGCACGCTGGTTGCCCGAACCGCCACGGCGGTATCCACGTCCTCGGCCATGCGAAGGCGCTTGCTGCGCGGGCCGTTGGCCGGGCTGTGGACGTGACTGGGCGCCCCTTCCGTGGCCACGAAAGGGGCGAAAAGCAGACGTGAG
This sequence comes from Calotriton arnoldi, assembly GCA_963921515.1. Classification (NCBI taxonomy): domain Eukaryota; kingdom Metazoa; phylum Chordata; class Amphibia; order Caudata; family Salamandridae; genus Calotriton; species Calotriton arnoldi. The sequence continues at coordinate 80,270 of CAWUFW010002151.1, forward strand.
CGGAGGGCGCACAACAGCAAGGCCCAGGGACTTAGCAGTAGCCCGTGAGTCCTTGAAACGCTCCAGCGCATGGTCTGCCTTCGAACCAAAAAGACCGACTCCATCAAAGGGCATGTCCATGAGTGTATTCAGGACATCCCCTGAAAAACCAGTGGTTCTCAGCCAGGCGTGGCGACGCAGCGCCACCGTCGTTGCAAGCGATCTGCCCAGCGAGTCGGCGGTATCAAGGCCACAGCGGATGGTATATTTAGCCGCATCACGCCCTTCCGCAATGGCGCGGGTAAGCAGTGTCTGGACCTCCTCAGAACACTGCGGCAAAACAGTTGCCACCGAATCCCACAGGGAGTGGGTGTATCGGCCCAAGAGGCAAGCGGTATTAACAGACCGCAAGCCAGCACTGGAGGAAGAGAAAGCCTTCTTCCCAAATTGGTCCAGGCGCTTGGATTCCCTATCTGGAGGGGCGGTAGGGAAGGCGGTTTGGGAGGCAGAGGCTTGGACAACCAAGCTCTCAGGGGTAAGGTGTTGGGAGAGAAACAGGGGGTCGCCCGGAGCAGGGCGATGGCGTCGGGCCACGTTCCTATCCACAGGAGCCCCTGTGGTGGGTTTGGACCAGGCACCCAAAAGAACGTCAGGCAGTGCATCGTTGAACGGCAGCACAGTCTCCGAAGAGGAGGCCGCCGGCTGAAGCACTTCAGTCAGGATGTTAGACCTGACGACCACTGTAGGCAACTGGAGATTCAAGGCTCCAGCAGCTCTACGCAACACCGTTGCAAAATTAGCCCCCTCCTCCGTTGCCACGGGAGGAGACAGCATGCCAGAGTCAGGGGAGGTATTCAGACCACTGGCATCCCCAAGTTCCTCAACCCAGTCCGGGTCAAACTCGCACTGTTGTGTGAGAGGGTCCTCAGACCCCTCCCAGCTCTCCTGGTCCTCCTCAGGTTGAAAATATGGAGGAGGAGGGACATCAGGGACCCAAGGTCTCATCGGCGCCGGAAACGGCGTCGGGCGACGCCGGTCCGGCTCCATGTCCGGACCCGGAGAGAACCGGAGAGCGACGCCGCCCGGAGCCCCGGACGGCGTCGGAAACGGCACCGGGGACATCGGCGTCGGCGGAGGCGTGGTTAGGTCAACCGGCGTCGATGGGGGTTGCGGTACCGCCGGGGTCGAGGCCGGGGCCGGAGCCGAGGCCGGGACGAAGGCTGGTGGGACAGGCGACGCCGGGACCGGAGTCGGCGGCGACGCCGGAGCAACCCCATCAGGGCCCGCGGGGCTCGAAGGCGCACCGGAGGGACCTTGAGGCCCGAAGAGGCGGGCCATGGCCGACAGGAATTCCTGTATATCGGCCGGAGTCGCCCCCGAGCCCGGGTAGGGCGGGTACTGCGGGGGTAACTCGACAGGCACGTCCGGGGCCGCGGGGACGGTGCCGACAGGGACCTCAGCCGAGTCGCGAGACCGGCGAGGCGAAGTCTTAGAGCGATGACGCCGCTTAGACTTCTTGTGCTTCGACTTACCGGAGGAGCGCGAAGACTTTGAATCCGACGAACGGCGGGGACTCCGCGTCCGGCCCCTCGACCTCTCCCGGGACCGGGGCTTGGTGCGGCGCGGAGCCGAATGCCGGACTTCGAGGAGCTTTCGAGACCGCTCTCGCAAAGCCTTAGGATGAAGTTTCCGGCAGTCAGGACACGACTTCGTGTCGTGGTCTCGGCCGAGACAAAAGAGACACTCGAGGTGCGGGTCCGTGATCGACATCATGCGACCACATTCCTCGCAGGGCTTAAAGCCGGGCATCCCTACGACACCGTAGGAGTCGTGAAGACTCGATTGAAGAAACAGTGAAAAATTCACCAAAAAGATAGTCAAAAAGTGACTAGGGCACTGCTCTTCCCGGATCTGCGCTTACTGGCGCGGAAAAAGAAGAACTGACGTCAGCGCGCAGGGGCGGCGCCTAAGTACTGCCCGCGACGTCGTCCCGGCGATCACGACGCCGACGACGGACGCGGAGCCGCACGACGCCGCCTACCGACGCGCAAGGGTACTGCTACGCAAAAACTTTCCGGATCCAGCCTGACGCCTGGGGATATTCTAAGGTAAGGAATCTGTCACTAACGTGTCTCTTTCAGATACCTATAAGTAACCCCTAGAGCGGGCCTTTCAATACTGAAGACAGGGTGCTCGTTCTAAGTGTGCCCCTTCATGAGCAGGACACCCCTACAACCTACGGAGCCCATTCTCCCGGCTTGTAAGTGAGACAGCCATATAACATATAGAGGGGCACCGCGTCATTACGTGATGACCATCTCGAAACTGGCTGTAAGGAATCCTATCATGTTTGGTATCAAACATGTTGGAATCATACCCCACACCGGAAACGGTGTGGGAGGTATGATTCTATGCACTGTAAAGCTCCTTTGGGAGGCCCTTGGTGCTCCTGGTACCAGTCTTCCAGACCCGGACATCAAGCTAGGGCTGCTGCTGGCCAGAGACTCGTTTCTGCCCTCCTGCTGCAGAGCCAAGCTCGGGCAGGGGAAGGCAGAACAATAGGTATCCTGTCACAGGTAGGTGTGACCACCTCCCAGACAGGGTTGAGTGTATTGGGACAGGGTTGAGTGTATTGGGGCAGGGTGGGGGCCCGTGCCAGCGCCACATAGTCTGCATGCAGGGCACACTTGGTGCCCTCCATGCATAGTCCAGTTCAAACCAGTTCAGGGAGCCGTTGGCTCCCGCGCGAAACTGGACAAAGGACAGGGGAGTATCCTCCCCTTTCTCCAGCCACTCCTTAGGGAGGGACCCCTGAATCGTCCCAACCCTTTCCTTAGGGTATTTAAGGGCTTACCTGTGGGTGGGTCCCTAGATTCGTTGTGGGACATGGTTCATTTCAGACACCATTTCTTCTTCGACCCAAGGAACCACCCTAGGTAAGTAACCAGGAGCCCCACGGAGGCCGTGTGCAGAGTGGGAACACGACAGTGGGATCAATGCAAGTCAATGTGCAAGTCGCGGTTGCAATTTTAAAAAAAAAGGACCCTTCCCAGTGGACCCTGAAGAAACCCCGTGGAAGACAGAAGGTTGGAGAGCCACCCCATCCGTTGATACCTTAGGAACCAGAATACCTGCACCAGGGAAGCCAGGTGCATATGTGTGATGTGGCGTCGGAAACCACAGTCGAACCCAATGAAGGACTTCAGAAAGATGCCGCTGCTGGAGAAGGTGAAAGTGTCTGGGGTAACCCAAAGGTGGATTCAAGATGTGAAGAACCTGCAACAGAGTCTATGCCACTCAGGAGTGACCAGGAGGCTCGGAAGACGAATGCCCACCGATGTTCAGTGTTGCAGGAGAGCTGACAGTGACCTTGAAACTGCAGCTGTGTGGACCAGGCGACGCTGTGGAAGACCAGGAGCCGTACACGAGCTGTCGCTGAGGGGTCGGTGTCTGGCGGGAGCACCCACAAGCCTTGGCAACTGCAACCAACGTGGAAGTTGAAGAAGGTACAATGTCAGGACCAGCAAGGTCCAGGAGACTCACCACAAGCAGGGGAGTCAGGGCAGGCCCAAGTAATCAGGGGAGCCCAAAGAATTCAAAGATGAACCTCAAGAGGACCCACAGGCCGGAGGCACTGGAGTCGCAAGAGGACCTCGAGCAGCTCACCAGAGATGCAAGCCCACGGTGCAAGTGAAGCGGGGAGGGTGAAGATCTTAGTCACAGGAGATGCTGGTGGTTGGGGATACTTGGAGCCCGAAGATCTTGGTGGAAGGAAGCCAACAAGCCTTTGTCGACGCGGTGCACAGGGGTTCGGTTCCTGCGGCTCCGATGAGGGATACTGGCCTCAAATTTGGTGAGAGCACAGGGCAGGCCTCAAGGAATGTGAAGAACCACCACCTGTGTTGTTGAGCCTTTCGAAGTCCGTGGGAGCCCAGGATCAGCAGACCGGTCAGCTTAGTTGCAGTGCCTGCAGATGCAGGGAAGTGACTCCTTCACTTCAAGGGAGATTCCTTCAGGTGTCTTGGATGCCCACAGACCTTCGAAGGTTCCTGTTTGGTGCACAGGCACTGACGTTGTAGACGACGAGCAGGGCGGCGAAATCAGGAGCAGCAGGAGTCTTCCCGGTTGCAGCCTTGATGCCCAGAGCGAAGTCCAGAGTGCCCAGACGGTTGAAGAAGTGGTGTCTGAAATAAATCTTGTCCCACGACGAATCTACAAACCCACCCACAGGTAAGCCCTTAAATACCCTAAGGAAAGTGTTGGGACGATTCAGGGGTCCATCCCTAAGGAGGGCCTGGACAAGGGGGAGGATACTCCCCTGTCCTTTCCCCAGTTTTGGGCCAGAGCGGGTGTCAACGGCTCCCTGAACTGGTTTGGACAGGACTATGCATGGAGGGCACCAAGTGTGCCCTACACGTAGACTATGTGGCCGGGAACTTAAAATCTATAGGTCACCCCTAGAGCAGGCCTTTCAATCCTGAAGGCAGGGTGCTCGGTTCTAAGTGTGAGGGTACCCCTGCATGAGCAGGACACCCCTACAACGCATGGAGTCCATTCTTCCGGGTTGTGAGACAGCCATATAACATATAGATGGGCACCGCGTCATTACGCGATGACCATCTCTAAACTGGCTGTAACGAACCCTGTCATGTTTGGCATCAAACATGTTCGAATCATACCCCCTCACACCGTAAATGGTGTGGGAGGTATGATTCCATGCACTGTAAAGCTCTTCCGGGAGGCCCTCAGTGCTCCCGGTACCAGTCTTCTAGACCTGGACAGCACAACATGGCTGCTGCCGACCAGAGACACGATTCTGCCCTCTCCTGCTGAGCCAAGCTCAAGCAGAGGAAGGCAGGACAATAGGTATCCTGTCACAGGGAAGTGTGACCACCTCCCAGACAGGGCTTAGTGTATTAGGACAGGGTGGGGGCGCTTGCCAGCGCCACTCAGTCGGATTGAGGGGCACATTTGGTGCCCTCCTTGCATAGTCCATTTCAAACCAGCTCAGGGAGCCGTTGGCTCCCGCTCTGGTGCGAAACTTGACAAAGGACAAGCGAGTATCCTCCCCACTGTCCTGCCCCTCCTCTGGGAGGGAACCCTGAATTGTCCCAACCCTTTTCCTTAGGGTACTTAAGGGCTTACCTGTAGGTGGGTTCCTAGATTCATCGTGGGACAAGATTCATATCAAGAGACCACTTCTTCGACCGTCTGGGCACTCTGGACTTTGCTCTGGGCTTCGAGACTGCAACTGGGAAGACTCCTGCTGCTCCTGGTCTCGTCATCCTGAAAGTCTGCTGCAACGTCTGTGGTAGTGTTTCATACAGGAACCTTTCAAGGCCTGTGGGCATCCAAGACACCTGAAGGAATCTCCATAGAAGTGAAGGATTCACTTCCCTGCATCTGCAGGCACCTAAACGAAGCTGACCTGCCTGCTGATCCTGGGCTCCCACGGACTCCGAAAGGCTCAGCAACACAGGTGGGGGTTATTCACATCCCTCGAGGCCTGCCCTGTCCTTTCACTAAGTTTGAGGCCAGTATCCCTCGTGGGAGCTGCAGGAACCGAACCCCTGTGCACTGCGTCGACTTGTCGTTGCAAAGGCTTGTTGGCTTCCTTTCTCCAAGATCTTCGGACTCCGAGTAGCCCAACCTCAAGCATCTCCTGTGACCAAGATCTTCATCCTCAACGCATCGCTTGCACTGTGGGCCTACATCTTTGGTGAACTGCTCGAGGTCCTCTTGCGACTCCAGTGCCTCCGGCCTGTGGGTCCTTTTGAGGGTCTTTGATTTCAGCAGGCTCCTCTGATTGCTACGGGCCTGCTCTGACACCCATGCTTGTGGCGAGTCACCTGGACCTTGCTGGTCCCGACACTGCACCTTTTTTGCTTTACACCTTGGTTGCAGTTGCCAAGGCTTGCCAAGACGGACACTGACCCCTCAACTTTCGACATCCGATGTGGGACAGCTCGTGAACGGCTCCTGGTCTTCCACAGCATCGCCTGCTCCGCACAGCTGCCGCTCCAAGGTCACTGTTAACTCTCCTGCAACACCCGACATCGGTGGGCATTCGCCTTCCATGCCCCTTGGTCACTCCTGAGTGGCATAGACTCTGTCCCCTCTGCTTGCAGGTACTTCTCATCTTGAATCCACCTTTGGGTTCCACCGGACACTTTCACCTTCTCAAGCAGCGGCATCTTCCTGAAGTCCTCCATTGAATTTGATGGCGGTTTCCGACGCCACTTCACACCTATGCACCCGGCTTCCCTGGTGTAGGTATCCTGGTTCCTAGGGTATCCACGGGTGGGGTGGCTCTCCAACCTTCTGTCTTCCACAGGGTTTCTTCAGGGTCCACTGGGAAGGGTCCTTCTTCTTTAAAAATGCAACAGCGACATACCCATTGACTTGTATTGAGCCGCAGTTGTCTTCCCACTCTGTAAACGGCCTCGGTGGGGTTCCTGGTTTCTTGCCTCCGGTGGTTCCTTGGGTCCACGGCACTTCTACGTCTTCTATGTATAGTCTTGACTTGAGTCATGGTTCGCATACCACTATTTTAGTACATGGTTTGGTCTCCCCCTGGTGACCACTGTGTATTTGTGCTACTTACCTGTTTTTATTGCAAAGTATTGTGTGCATTGTGCATATCTCCAGGTAGGAGATATCTGTATGTGTTAGTGAGTGTCTTATAATAAATACATATTTTTATAAATACACTGGGTGGTTCTTTTTCACTTAATCTATACCAATAAGATTATGTTCTGATAAAACAAGCTGCTTTACACTCCCTCTGGACTAAGCCTGAAGGCTGCTCTCCACAGCTACCACTTAGAGAGCTTTCTAAGGTTGTCTGAGACCACTAAAATCACCATAAGGGTTGTCTGGATTAGCGCAGGTAGCCCACTTACATAAGTGTGCATCATATACTAAGCCAGCTTCTCACAAAGTGAAACAATAAGTGTGTACATTTACTATCCGAACCTTGTTTCTCTATTCTGCTCTTTGTGAAAAAAGTATTTAAATGGATTTTTACTACACTGTTGGCAGTGTTTGCAGATGTATTTGGAAGTCTAAATCAGATGATATAAAGATAAAATATTTGTTACAAAACACTGGGAAAATGTTTATGCTTCATGAGTACGTGAAGCAGGCTTTCTATATCTGCCATGGGCAGCACAATTTGGTAAAGATGGTTGTATTGCCAAAATGTTTACACCTATTATACTTGTTAACTTAATTTTCAGCAGAACATTTTTCAGAGGATGGCCTTAGCCACAAGATATTTTGTTTGGGGGTCTGGCTTTGTATTTCTCCAAAGCTTCTCCTAAAAGAGTGATAGGAATCTCCCCTCCCAATTTTAAGATTTATTTCTGGACATCTCTGTTTCAAACGATTCTGAAGTTAATGAACGTGTGTATATATGGATTTTTTCCACTAGTTTTATTTTGAACACCCCAGTGTTAGTCTGATACATGGATTTCATCGATATTAAACATGTGCAATTGCTTACAGGAATGTATAAGGTTTGGTTGAATAGTCTATGTACTTTTTGCTACCTTAAAGCACAAGTTACTAACTTGTGTAACGATATATCTGTAAGAGACAGTAGTTAGTGACAGATTCCTTACCTTAGAATATCCCCAGGCGTCAGGCTGGATCCGGAAAGTTTTTTGCGTAGCAGTACCCTTGCGCGTCGGTAGGCGGCGTCGTGCGGCTCCGCGTCCGTCGTCGGCGTCGTGATCGCCGGGATGACGTCGCGGGCAGTACTTAGGCGCCGCCCTGCGCGCTGACGTCAGTTCTGTACACGACTTTCCGCGCCAGGAACGCAGAGCCATGCAAGAAGCTGACATAGGTGTCTGAAAAATACTAGGGCCCTGAAAGGGATGTCCTTAACCCTAGAAATCAGTTCGCAGAACGGGGAGGATGGGTGGGGCGGTAGGAATCTGTCACTAACTACTGTCTCTTACAGATATATCGTTACACAAGTTAGTAACTTGTGCATCTGAAAGAGACACGTTAGTGACAGATTCCTTACCTTAGAATAGATACCCCAGCAATACCAACCCCGGTGGTGGGTCTGCGAACAAAGATCAGACAAGGAAGTCCTGGAGGACAGAACGGCCAAAGAAGCCGTCCCTCCGGACCTGACTGTCAAGGCAGTAATGCTTTGTAAACGTGTGCAGCGAGGCCCACGTAGCTGCCTGACAGATAACCGGCAGCGGAACACCGCGGCCCAAGGCCGTGGTAGCAGCCGTTGCCCTGGTGGAATGGGCACGCAGCCCAACAGGAGGTTCCTTCTTAGCGAAAGAATAGCAGGTCTTGATGCACAAGGTAACCCAGCGGGAGATGGTCCTCTTGTGCACCGCCCGACCTTTTTGGCGCCCACGTAGCCAACAAAGAGCTGGTCATCCACCCGGAAGTGTTTTGTGCGGTCAATATAGAAAGAGAGCGCACGTTTTGGGTCCAGACGGTGGAGCCTCTCTTCCTCTCTGGAAGGATGCGGAGGCGGAAAGAAGGTGGGCAAAGTGATGGTCTGCCCAATGTGGAAAGCAGTAACCACCTTTGGCAAGAAGGACGGACGCGTCCGAAGAACAACCTTGTCTGGATGAACAGACAGAAAGGGAGGTTTGCAAGATAGAGCCTGGAGCTCACTCACCCGCCGAGCGGAGGTGATGGCCACCAGAAAGGCTGTCTTCAGAGTCAGAAGACGAAGAGGACAGTTATGTAGAGGCTCAAAGGGAGCGCACATTAAAAAGGTAAGAACCAAGTTCAAGTCCCACTGAGGCATCACAAACGGAACAGGAGGGAAGAGGTGAGTAATGCCTTTTAAGAACCTGTTAACAACAGGGGACTTGAAAAGGGAGGGCTGATCAGGGAGCCTGAGGAAGGCCGAGATAGCACAAAGATAACCCTTGATGGTACCCAGGGCAGAACCCTGTTGGGCCAAAGAGAGAAGGAACAGAAGGACCTCAGAAAGAGGGGCAGAAAGGGGATTCACAGCCTTTGCTGTGCACCATGCCACAAATTTGTTCCACCTGCAGGCGTATACCACCTTAGTGGAGGGACGCCTGGCTGCCAGAATCACATCACAAACTTCGGGAGGCAAGTCGAAAGGAATCAACTGCCGCCGCTCAATCTCCACGCAAGCAGGTGTAGACTGGACAGGTTCGGGTGGAGGACCGTCCCCTGCTGCTGCGACAGAAGATCCTCCCGAAGAGGCAGACGGATCGGGGGATCTACGCTCATATTGAGTAGCTCGGGATACCAAACTCTTCGAGCCCAGTCCGGAGCCACAAGAATGACTTGGGCCCGGTCGTGCCGAATCTTCTTCAACACTCTGGGTAGAAGTGGTATAGGCGGAAAGGCGTACAAGAGACCGCAACTCCACTCGTGACGAAAAGCGTTGCCGAGCGAGTGCCGCCTTGGAAATTCCAACGCGCAGAACTGATGACATTGCGCGTTCTCTTCGGTGGCGAATAGATCTAACCAAGGCTCTCCCCACTGTAGAAAGAGTCCTTGCGCCACTTCCGAGTGAAGACGCCATTCGTGATCCATTATGCACCTGCGGCTGAGTTCGTCCGCCCTGGCGTTCAGGGAACCTGCCAGGTGTTGAACCACCAGGAACATGCCCTGATGTTCCAGCCATGTCCAGAGGCGTAGAGCCTCCTGACAAAGGGTCCACGACCCCACCCCGCCTTGTTTGTTGCAGTACCACATGGCGGTGGTGTTGTCTGTGAACACCTGCACTACCTTCCCTTTGACAGAGGGAAGGAATGCCCTGAGTGCAAGTCGGATCGCCCGGAGCTCCAGAAGGTTGATATGGAGCCGGGACTCCGCCGGAGACCAGAGGCCTCTGATCTCCGCCTCTCCCATGTGACCGCCCCATCCCAGAAGGGACGCGTCCGTCACAACTGTGTGCTCTGGCTGGGGAAGGGAGAGGATCTGCCCATGACCCATTGCCGGTTCGAGAGCCACCACTGCAACTGTTTTGCAGTCCCCTCCGAGATCTGGACGTGATCGGACAGGTCGCCCTGGTGCTGCGCCCACTGGAACTTCAGGTCCCACTGCAGAGCCCGCATATGCCATCTGGCATGAGTGACCAGCAGGATGCAGGAGGCCATGAGGCCCAGCAGCCTCAGGGTCATCCGTACCGAAACCCAGGATAAGGGCTGAAAGATCGGAATCATAGCCTGAATATCCCGGACTCGCCGTTCGGGAGGATAGGCCCGAAACTGCGTCGTGTCCAGAACTGCTCCGATGAAAAGGAGCTGTGGAGAAGGAATCAGATGCGACTTTGGCACATTGATGGAGAACCCCAGCGAGTGCAGGAGTTCGGCCGTAGTCTGGAGGTGGGAGACAACTGCCTGGGACGAGCCCGCCTTCAGCAGCCAGTCGTCGAGGTAGGGGAAGACTGAAACCCCTGCCCGGCGCAGATGAGCTGCGACCACCGCCATCACTTTCGTGAACACCCGAGGGGCACTGGTAAGGCCAAAGGGGAGCACGGTGAACTGAAAATGCTCGAGGCCTACCGTGAACCGAAGGTAACGCCGGTGGGCCGGCAGGACGGGGATGTGGAAATAGGCGTCCTGCAAGTCCAACGCTACCAACCAGTCTCCGGGGTCGAGGGCAGTCAAGACCTGAGCTAGGGTGAGCATCTTGAACTTCTCCTTCCGGAGGAAGCGATTGACGTTCCGGAGGTCCAAGATAGGACGCATGTCCTCCTTGTCCTTTTTGGGCACCAGAAAGTAGTGGGAGTAGCAACCACGCCCTACTTCTGGGGTCGGAACATGCTCGATGGCCCTCTTGGCCAAGAGGGCCGTGACTTCCTTCTGTAGAAGCACCAAGTGATCCCCTGACATGCGGTGGAATTGAGGTGGCATGGCTGGGGGGTGGTCTCGAAGGGGAGGGAGTAGCCCCTTCGGACAATGTCCAAGACCCACTTGTCCGAGGTGATGGGACGCCAGTGGTGAAGGTGATGGCGGACCCTGCCCCCGACTGGCGTGCTGTGCACCTGAAAGGAGGGACTAGGAGGGCTTGGAGGCCGCGGACGGGTTGGAGGTGGTGGCCTGACCCGCACGCTGGTTGCCCGAACCGCCACGGCGGTATCCACGTCCTCGGCCACGCGAAGGCGCTTGCTGCGCGGGCCGTTGGCCGGGCTGTGGACGTGACTGGGCGCCCCTTCCGTGGCCACGAAAGGGGCGAAAAGCAGACGTTTGCGGAGGGCGCACAACAGCAAGGCCCAGGGACTTAGCAGTAGCCCGTGAATCCTTGAAACGCTCCAGCGCATGGTCCGCCTTTGAACCAAAGAGACCGACTCCATCAAAGGGCATGTCCATGAGAGTATTCTGGACATCCCCTGAAAACCAGTGGTTCTCAGCCAGGCGTGGCGACGCAGCGCCACCGTCGTTGCAAGCGATCTGCCCAGCGAGTCGGCGGTATCAAGGCCACAGCGGATGGTATACTTAGCCGCATCACGCCCTTCCGCAATAGCGCGGGTAAGCAGTGTCTGGACCTCCTCAGAACACTGCGGCAAAACATCAGCCACCGAATCCCACAGGGAGTGGGTGTATCGGCCCAAGAGGCAAGCGGTATTAACAGACCGCAAGCCAGCACTGGAGGAAGAGAAAGCCTTCTTCCCAAAGTGATCCAGGCGCTTGGATTCCCTATCCGGAGGGGCGGTAGGGAAGGCTGTTTGGGAGGCAGAGGCTTGGACAACCAAGCTCTCAGGGGTGGGGTGTTGGGAGAGAAACAGGGGTCGCCCGGAGCCGGGCGATGGCGTCGGGCCACGTTCCTATCCACAGGAGCCCCTGTGGTGGGTTTGGACCAGGCACCCAAAAGAACGTCAGTGAGTGCATCGTTGAACGGCAGCACAGGCTCCGAAGAGGAGGCCGCCGGCTGAAGCACTTCAGTCAGGAGGTTAGTCCTGACGGCCACTGTAGGCAACTGGAGATTTAAGGCTCCAGCAGCTCTACGCAACACCGTTGCAAAATTAGCCCCCTCCTCCGTTGCCACGGGAGGAGACAGCATGCCAGAGTCGGGGGAGGTATCCAGCCCACTGGCATCCCCAAGTTCCTCAACCCAGTCCGGGTCAAACTCGCACTGTTGTGTGAGAGGGTCCTCAGGTTGAAAAGATGGAGGAGGAGGGACATAAGGGACCCAAGGTCTCATCGGCGCCGGAACCGGCGTCGGGCGACGCCGGTCCGGCTCCATGTCCGGACCCGGGGAGAACCGGGAACGACGCCGCCCGGAGCCCCGGACGGCGTCGGAAACGGCACCGGGGACATCGGCGTCGGCGGAGGCGTGGTTAGGTCAACCGGCGTCGATGGAGGTTGCGGCACCACCGGAACCGGGGTCGAGGCCGGGGCCGGAGCCGAGGCCGGGACGAAGGCTGGTGGGACAGGCGACGCCGGGACCGGAGTCGACGGCGACGCCGGAGCAACCCCATCTGGGCCCGCGGGGCCCGAAGGCGCACCGGAGGGACCTTGAGGCCCGAAGAGGCGGGCCATGGCCGACAGGAATTTCTGTACTCCGGCCGGAGTCGCCCCCGAACCCGGGAAGGACGGGTAATGCGGGGGCAACTCGACAGGCACGTCCGGGGCCGCGGGGCGGGGACGGTGCCGACAGGGACCTCAGCCGAGTCGCGCGACCGGCGAGGCGAAGTCTTAGAGCGATGACGCCGCTTAGACTTCTTGTGCTTCGACTTACCGGAGGAGCGCGAAGACTTGGATTCCGACGAACGGCGGGGACTCCGCGTCCGGCCCCTCGACCTCTCCCGGGACCGGGGCTTGCTGCGGCGCGGAGCCGACTGCCGGACTTCAAGGAGCTTTCGAGACCGCTCTCGCAAAGCCTTCGGATGAAGTTTCCGGCAGTCAGGGCACGACTTCGTGTCGTGGCCTCGGCCGAGGCAGAAGAGACACTCGAGGTGGGGGTCCGTGATGGACATCATACGACCACATTCCTCGCAGGGCTTAAAGCCGGGCATCCCTACGACACCTTAGGAGTCGTGAAGACTCGTTGAAGAGAACAGTGAAAAATTTCACAAAAAGATAGTCAAAAAGTGACTAGGGCACTGCTCTTCCCGGATCTGCGCTTACTGGCGCGGAAAAAGAAGAACTGACGTCAGCGCGCAGGGCGGCGCCTAAGTACTGCCCGCGACGTCATCCCGGCGATCACGACGCCGACGACGGACGCGGAGCCGCACGACGCCGCCTACCGACGCGCAAGGGTACTGCTACGCAAAAACTTTCCGGATCCAGCCTGACGCCTGGGGATATTCTAAGGTAAGGAATCTGTCACTAACGTGTCTCTTTCAGATGCACAAGTTACTAACTTGTGTAACGATATATCTGTAAGAGACAGTAGTTAGTGACAGATTCCTTACCTTAGAATATCCCCAGGCGTCAGGCTAGATCCGGAAAGTTTTTGCGTAGCAGTACCCTTGCGCGTCGGTAGGCGGCGTCGTGCGGCTTCCGTCCGTCGTCGGCGTCGTGATCGCCGGGATGACGTCGCGGGCAGTACTTAGGCGCCGCCCTGCGCTGACGTCAGTTCTGTACACGACTTTCCGCGCCAGGAACGCAGAGCCATGCAAGAAGCTGACATAGGTGTCTGAAAAATACTAGGGCCCTGAAAGGGATGTCCTTAACCCTAGAAATCAGTTCGCAGAACGGGGAGGATGGGTGGGCGGTGAGGAATCTGTCACTAACTACTGTCTCTTACAGATATATCGTTACACAAGTTAGTAACTTGTGCATCTGAAAGAGACACGTTAGTGACAGATTCCTTACCTTAGAATAGATACCCCAGCAATACCAACCCCGGTGGTGGGTCTGCGAACAAAGATCAGACAAGAAAGTCCTTGAGGACAGAACGGCCAAAGAAGCCGTCCCTCCGGACCTGACTGTCAAGGCAGTAATGCTTTGTAAACGTGTGCAGCGAGGCCCACGTAGCTGCCTGACAGATAACCGGCAGCGGAAAACCGCGGCCCAAGGCCGTGATAGCAGCCGTTGCCCTGGTGGAATGGGCACGCAGCCCAACAGGAGGCTCCTTTTTAGCAAAAGAATAGCAGGTCTTGATGCACAAGGTAACCCAGCGGGAGATGGTCCTCTTGTGCACCGCCCGACCTTTTTTGGCGCCCACGTAGCCAACAAAGAGCTGGTCATCCACCCAGAAGTGTTTTGTGCGGTCAATATAGAAGGAGAGCGCACGTTTTGGGTCCAGACGGTGGAGCCTCTCTTCCTCTCTGGAAGGATGCGGAGGCGGAAAGAAGGTGGGCAAAGTGATGGTCTGCCCAATGTGGAAAGCAGTAACCACCTTTGGCAAGAAGGACCGACGCGTCCGAAGAACAACCTTGTCTGGATGAACAGACAGAAAGGGAGGTTTAGAAGATAGAGCCTGGAGCTCACTCACCCGCCGAGCGGAGGTGATGGCCACCAGAAAGGCTGTCTTCAGAGTCAGAAGACGAAGAGGACAGTTATGTAGAGGCTCAAAGGGAGCGCACATTAAAAAGGTAAGAACCAAGTTCAAGTCCCACTGAGGCATTACAAACGGAACAGGAGGGAAGAGGTGAGTAATGCCTTTTAAGAACCTGTTAACAACAGGGGACTTGAAAAGGGAGGGCTGATCAGGGAGCCTGAGGAAGGCCGAGATAGCACAAAGATAACCCTTGATGGTACCCAGGGCAGAACCCTGTTGGGCCAGAGAGAGAAGGAACAGAAGGACCTCAGAAAGAGGGGCAGAAAGGGGATTCACAGCCTTTGCTGTGCACCATGCCACAAATTTGTTCCACCTGCAGGCGTATACCACCTTAGTGGAGGGACGCCTGGCTGCCAGAATCACATCACAAACTTCGGGAGGCAAGTCGAAAGGAATCAACTGCCGCCGCTCAATCTCCACGCAAGCAGGTGTAGACTGGACAGGTTCGGGTGGAGGACCGTCCCCTGCTGCTGCGACAGAAGATCCTCCCGAAGAGGCAGACGGATCGGGGATCTACGCTCATATTGAGTAGCTTGGGATACCAAACTCTTCGAGCCCAGTCCGGAGCCACAAGAATGACTTGGGCCCGGTCGTGCCGAATCTTCTTCAACACTCTGGGTAGAAGTGGTATAGGCGGAAAGGCGTACAACAGACCGCAACTCCACTCGCGACGAAAAGCGTCGCCGAGCGAGTGCTGCCTTGGAAATTCCAACGCGCAGAACTGATGACATTGCGCGTTCTCTTCGGTGGCGAATAGATCTAACCAAGGCTCTCCCCACTGTAGAAAGAGTCCTTGCGCCACTTCCGAGTGAAGACGCCATTCGTGATCCATCATGCACCTGCGGCTGAGTTCGTCCGCCCTGGCGTTCAGGGAACCTGCCAGGTGTTGAACCATCAGGAACATGCCCTGATGTTCCAGCCATGTCCAGAGGCGCAGAGCCTCCTGACAAAGGGTCCAAGACCCCACCCCGCCCTGTTTGTTGCAGTACCACATGGCGGTGGTGTTGTCTGTGAACACCTGCACTACCTTCCCTTTGACAGAGGGAAGGAATGCCTTGAGTGCAAGTCGGATCGCCCGGAGCTCCAGAATGTTGATATGGAGCCGGGACTCCGCCGGAGACCAGAGGCCTCTGATCTCCGCCTCTCCCATGTGACCGCCCCATCCCAGAAGGGACGCGTCCGTCACAACTGTATGCTCTGGCTGGGGAAGGGAGAGGGATCTGCCCATGACCCATTGCCGGTTCGAGAGCCACCACTGCAACTGTTTTGCAGTCCCCTCCGAGATCTGGACGTGATCGGACAGGTTGCCCTGGTGCTGCGCCCACTGGAACTTCAGGTCCCACTGCAGAGCCCGCATATGCCATCTGGCATGATTGACCAGCAGGATGCAGGAGGCCATGAGGCCCAGCAGCCTCAGGGTCATCCGTACCGAAACCCAGGATAAAGGCTGAAAGATCGGAATCATAGCCTGAATATCCCGGACTCGCCGTTCGGGAGGATAGGCCCGAAACTGTGTCGTGTCCAGAACTGCTCCGATGAAAAGGAGCTGTGGAGAAGGAATCAGATGCGACTTCGGCACATTGATGGAGAACCCCAGCGAGTGCAGGAGTTCGGCCGTAGTCTGGAGGTGGGAGACGACTGCCTGGGACGAGCCCGCCTTTAGCAGCCAGTCGTCGAGGTAGGGGGAAGACTGAAACCCCTGCCCGGCGCAGATGAGCTGCGACCACCGCCATCACTTTCGTGAACACCCGAGGGGCACTGGTAAGGCTAAAGGGGAGCACGGTGAACTGAAAATGCTCGGGCCTACCGTGAACCGAAGGTAACGCCGGTGGGCCGGCAGGACGGGGATGTGGAAATATGCGTCCTGCAAGTCCAACGCTACCAACCAGTCTCCAGGGTCGAGGGCAGTCAAGACCTGAGCTAGGGTGAGCATCTTGAACTTCTCCTTCCGGAGGAAGCGATTGACGTTCCGGAGGTCCAAGATAGGACGCATGTCCTCCTTGTCCTTTTTGGGCACCAGAAAGTAGTGGGAGTAGCAACCACGCCCTACTTCTGGGGTCGGAACACGCTCAATGGCCCTCTTGGTCAAGAGGGCCGTGACTTCCTTCTGCAGAAGTACCAAGTGATCCCCTGACATGCGGTGGAATTGAGGTGGCATGGCTGGGGGGTGGTCTCGAAGGGGAGGGAGTAGCCCCTTCGGACAATGTCCAAGACCCACCTGTCCGAGGTGATGGTACGCCAGTGGGGAAGGTGATGGCGGACCCTGCCCCCTACTGGCGTGCTGTGCACCTGAAAGGAGGGACTAGGAGGGCTTGGAGGCCGCGGACGGGTTGGAGGTGGTGGCCTGACCCGCACGCTGGTTGCCCGATCCGCCACGGCGGAATCCACGTCCTCGGCCACGCGAAGACGCCTTCTGCGCGGGCCGGTGGCTGGGCTGCTGACGTGACGGGGCGCCCCTTCCGTGGCCACGATAGGGGCGAAAAGCAGAAGTCAGCGGAGGGCGTGTAGCAGAAAGGCCCAGGGACTTGGCAATAGCCCGTGAGTCCTTAAAGCGCTCCAACGCATGGTCTGCTTTGGACCCAAAAAGACCGACTCCATCAAAGGGCATGTCCATGAGAGTATTCTGGACATCCCCTGAAACACCAGTGGTTCTCAGCCAGGCGTGGCGTCGCAGCGCCACAGTCGTTGCAATAGACCTGCCCAGCGAGTCGGCGGTATCAAGGCCACATCGTATCGTGTATTTGGCCGCATCCCTTCCTTCCGCAATGGCGCGGGAAAGCAGTGTCTGGACCTCCTCAGAACACTGGGGCAAAACAGTCGCCACCGAATCCCACAAGGAGTGGGTATATCGGCCCAAAAGACAAGCGGTGTTGATGGACCGCAAGCCAGCACTGGAGGAAGAAAAACCCTTCTTCCCAAATTGATCCAGGCGTTTGGATTCCCTATCCGGAGGGGCGGTAGGGAAGGCGGTTTGGGAAGCGGAGGCTTGGACAACCAAGCTCTCAGGAGTGGGGTGGACAGAGAGAAACAGGGGGTCGCCCGGAGCTGGGCGATGGCGTCGGGACACGTTCCTATCCACAGGAGCCCCTGTGTTGGGCTTGGACCAGGCGCCCAAAATAACGTAAGTGAGGGCGTCGTTAAACGGCAGCACAGTCTCCGTAGAGGAGGCTGCCGGCTGAAGCACCTCTGTCAAGATATTAGTCTTGACCGCCACAGTAGGGAGTTGGAGACGTAAGGCCCCAGCCGCCCTACGCAACACCGTTGCAAAATTGGCTCCCTCCTCCGTAGCCACGGGAGGAGACAGCATGCCAGTGTCAGGGGAAGTATCTAGACCACTGGCATCCACTAGACCCTCTGTCCAGTCCTCATCGTACTGACACTGTTGTGTCAGAGGGTCATCAGACCCCTCCCAGTCCTCCTGGTCCTCCTCTGGTTCAAAATAAGGAGGAGGACGGGCATTTGGGACCCAAGGTCCCATTGGCGCCGGAACCGGCGTCGAGCGACGTCGGTCCGGGTCCATGTCCGGAGCCGGAAGGAACTGGGGACGACGCCGCCCGGAGCCCCAGGCGGCGTCGAGAACGGCACCGGAGACATCGGCGCCGGCGGAGGTGTCGTTAGGTCGACCGGCGTCGATGGGGGTTGTGGAGCCGGGATCGAGGCCGGGGCCGGAGCCGGAGCCGGGATCGAGGCTGGAGGCACGGGCGACGCCGGAGCCGTCGGGCGACGCCGGAGCAACCCCATCAGGGCCCGCGGGCCCGAAGGCGCACCGGAGGGACCTTGAGGCCCGAAGAGGCGGGCCATGGCCGACAGGAATTCCTGTACTTGGGCCGGATCCGCCCCCGAACCCGGGAAGGACGGGTATTGCGGGGCGACTCCACAGGCATGTCCGGGGCCGCGGGGGCGGGGACGGTGCCGGGAGGGGCCTCAGCCGAGTCGCGAGACCGGCGAGGCGAAGTCCTAGAGCAACGATGCTTTTGGACTTTTTGTGTTTGGACTTACCGGACGAAGAAGACTTCGATGCCGACGACCGGTGAGGACTCCGCGATCGACCCCTGGACCTCTCACGCGACCGGGGCTTGCGCGGAGCCGAATGCCGGGCCTCAAGGAGCTTTCGAGACCGCTCTCGCAAAGCTTTCGGGTTGAGGGCCCGGCAATCGGAACAAGACTCCGTGTCGTGGCCTCGGCCGAGGCAGAAGAGACACTCCCGATGCGGGTCTGTGATGGACATCATCCGAGCACAGGCGCCGCAACGTTTAAACCCGGGCATCCCTACGACACCTTGAAGTCGATTCGAAGAAAAACAGTGAAAAAATTCACCCAAAAAGTTAGTCAAAAAATGACTAGGGCACTGCTCTTCCCGGATCTGCGCTTGCTGGCGCGGAAAAAGAAGAACTGACGTCAGCGCGCAGGGGCGGCGCCTAAGTACTGCCCGCGACGTCATCCCGGCGATCACGACGCCGACGACGGACGCGGAGCCGCACGACGCCGCCTACCGACGCGCAAGGGTACTGCTACGCAAAAACTTTCCGGATCCAGCCTGACGCCTGGGGATATTCTAAGGTAAGGAATCTGTCACTAACGTGTCTCTTTCAGATCCAGGCGTTTGGATTCCCTATCCGGAGGGGCGGTAGGGAAGGCGGTTTGGGAAGCGGAGGCTTGGACAACCAAGCTCTCAGGAGTGGGGTGGACAGAGAGAAACAAGGGGTCGCCCGGAGCTGGGCGATGGCGTCGGGACACGTTCCTATCCACAGGAGCCCCTGTGTTGGGCTTGGACCAGGCGCCCAAAAGAACGTCAGTAAGTGCATCGTTAAACGGCAGCACAGTCTCCAAGGAGGAGGCCGCCGGCTGAAGCACTTCTGTCAAGAGATTAGTCTTGACCGTCACCGTAGGGAGTCGGAGATGTAAGGCTCCAGCTGCCCTACGCAACACCGTTGCAAAATTGGCTCCCTCCTCCATAGCCACGGGAGGAGACAGCATGCCAGTGTCAGGGAAGTATCTAGACCACTGGCATCCCCTAGTTCCTCTGCCCAGTCCTCATCATACTGACACTGCTGTGCCAGAGGGTCCTCAGACCCCTCCCAGTCCTCCTGGTCCTCCTCCGGTTCAAAATAAGGAGGAGGAGGGGACATTTGGGACCCAAGGTCCCAGCGGTGCCGGAACCGGCGTCGAGCGACTCGGTCCGGCTCCATGTCCGGAGCCGGAGAGTACATGGGGACGACGCCGCCCGGAGCCCCGGGCGACGTCAGGAACGGCACCGGAGACATCGGGCGCCGGCGGAGGCGTGGTCAGGTCGACCGGCGTCGATGGGGGTTGCGGTACCACCGGAGCCGGGATCGAGGCCGGGGCCGAAGCCGGGATCGAGGCTGGAGGCACGAGCGACGCCAGGACCGGAGTCGGCGGCGACGCCGGGGCAACCCCATCAGGGCCCGCGGGGCCCGAAGGCGCACCGGAGGGGCCTGGAGGCCCGAAGAGGCGGGCCATGGCCGACAGGAATTCCTGTATTTGGGCCGGATCCGCCCCCGAACCCGGGAAGGACGGGTATTGCGGGGGCGACTCCACAGGCATGTCCAGGGCCGCGGGGGCGGGGACGGTGCCGGGAGGGGCCTCAGCCGAGTCGCGAGACCGGCGAGGCGAAGTCCTAGAGCGATGATGCTTTTTGGACTTCTTGTGCCTAGACTTACCGGACGACGAAGACTTGGATCCCGACGACCGGTGAGGACTCCGCGACCGACCCCTCGACCTCTCACGCGACCGTGGCTTGGAATGGCGCGGAGCCGACTGCCGGGCCTCGAGGAGCTTTCGAGACCGCTCTCGCAAAGCTTTCGGGTTGAGGGCTCGGCAGTCGGAACACGACTTCGTGTCGTGGCCTCGGCCGAGGCAGAAGAGACACTCCAGATGCGGGTCTGTGATGGACATCATCCGAGCACAGGCGTCGCAACGTTTAAAGCCGGGCAGCCCTACGACACCTTGGAGTCGATTCGAAGAAACAGTGAAAAAATTCACCCAAAAAGTTAGTCAAAAAATGACTAGGGCACTGCTCTTCCCGGATCTGCGCTTGCTGGCGCGGAAAAAGAAGAACTGACGTCAGCGCGCAGGGGTGGCGTCTAAGTACTGCCCGTGACGTCATCCCGGCGATCACGACGCCGACGACGGACGCGGAGCCGCACGATGCCGCCTACCGACGCGCAAGGGTACTGCTACGCAAAAACTTTCCGGATCCAGCCGGACGCCTGGGGATATTCTAAGGTAAGGAATCTGTCACTAACGTGTCTCTTTCAGATGTACTGTTTACAGAAACATTAATGGACAATCCATCACTGACGGATAATATTTCAGGGCACTGGGAGCAATACTTGGCAGACCACAGCACTGTTTATAGTAGTTCAACTGGTGGATGATGGGATATTTAGATCATTTGAGGATCTTTAGACCTATTTGTTTTCAAAGTACAGTTTCTTAAAATATCTTAAATTGGGATTTTCATATGCAAGAGAATGAGAGAGATTTGAACATTATTGCATTTTCTCCCCATTCAAGTAACACTGAACACTTGGACCCACCATATGCCCAATGCTGTAGGTAAACTATTCGTCAGCAATCTGAAACCGAGGACACTAAAGAGAAGAAAATGTCAGAGGACAGCATAGATAAAACTGTACTAGTAGTCAAACTCGTTTTTGGAATGGCTGGCAGAATATGAGTTTCAGTTTAGATAAAAAGGATTACATTTACATGAAAATGTCAATTCTTCCCTCATTGGCTTAGTGCGGTTTTAACTTCATTCAAAACTTAGTTCACGCCCTACATACATTTAACAACCAGTAGACATTATAAATTAGATATTTTACCCATCTTCCAATCCTGGTTGAAGGTAAAGGTGTGCATGGACAGGCCTGAGTCGCTGAATCACATGAATGCACAGGCGTTGGAACATCTACACAAGGGAATATGTAGAAATAATATTGAGCATTGTAATGCACAATCAAAAACGCAGAATTTGCTTATTTGACTATTACTTCATAAACATGGTAAAGAGGAATTCAAAGAGGTTGAAAAATGAACAAGGTCTCAAAGAACTTGAATCAAATGGCATTTGTTTATTTTAAACAACATACGCAAAGATTGGATTTCACTTACAAAATCATACATTTTCTAAAACATAACATTAGTTACTGAGTCCAAAATAAGCAAGAACTGATGCATTAGGTTACAGTGATACTTGCATTGACAGACAAAACTGCCTATGATTTTTTGAGTCATTACTGGTACATAACACCATGCTTCACATGTGTGAGTTCTTAAACACCATCACAATCTGCACCTTCTATATTGAGTCTCTCTAATCTTAATTGGTTAAAAGAATACACAAATCTTTTAAATGGAACATATTAGTGGACAACGAAACGAGGGGAGATCCGTTACAAGCAGCAAGATATCAATGATATCTTCCTGAAACACTACATGGAGTTGTACGAAAGTAGGATATCCCCAACAGATGAGGAAGTTGATGAGTTTCTGGGAGACAGTGCTGCCAGCAGTTGCTGAAGAAGAGGCGGAGGCTCTAGGGAGAGAGATAGACATAGGCGAAGTGAGAGGTGCCATCAAACACATGGCCAGAAATAAAACACCAGGGACAGACGGACTCCCAGTGGAGTTTTACTCCATGTATATAGACCTGTTGGCCCCTCGGCTCGTGGAAATATACAATCAGGCGAAGCAAGAGGGGAGGCTCCCTGGGTCAACGAGGGAGGCAGTGATTGTCCCGCTGTTAAAACCTGGGAAACCCCCATCCGATAAGTCGGCGTACAGGCCGTTGTCTATGCTCAACCTGGATTATAACATTTTGAGCAAAATTTTAGCCACGCGCCTCCTCCCACATATGGTAGACCTTATACACCAGGACCAAGCAGGTTTCATACCCTCCAGAAACACGGCGACGAATGTTACGAGGCTGCTGCATATACTCGAAGCCGACTCCTATCGTAAAGAGGAAGCGGTGATTTTTGGGGTAGATATAGAGAAGGCCTTTGACAGCCTTGAGTGGTCGTATCTGTTTAGAGTGATGAGAAGGTTTGGGTTGTGCTCTGATTTTGTGGGATGGACGACCTTATTATATACGGAATCCACGGCCAGGGTTAAAATGAGCAAACTTATATCAGACTCTTACCGAGTGGAAAGAGGAACGCGACAGGGGTGCCCTCTATCGCCTCTACTATTTGCTTTGGCCATGGAGCCGTTGGCAGCCAGAGCAAGGACAGGGCACTACTACCGGGGATTAGAGGTTGTTGGTTATAAGCATCATATCGCATTATATGCCGATGATTTGTTACTATTCCTGAGTAATGTGAGAGAGGAACTTCAGGGAGCTAGGGAATTACTTGCAGCGCTAGAGAGAGTGGCAGGCCTCAAAGTGAGTTGGGTGAAATCGTGCCTCTTCCCTACCAAGAAAAGTAGAGAGGGACCACGGGATATAGAGGGAGTGCAGTTGTAAAACCGATGTCTACTAAATTTGGGAACCCAGAAATACCATGACCAAGCGGACCTCTTGGAGGGAAATTGGGGAGAGCGTTGAGGGGAGTGAAGGCCAGCTTTGAATTCTGGGGGACCCTTCCTTTATCTGTGGTAGGCAGAGTAGCCTTATTGAAGATCGTGACACTACAGAGACTCCTATATTATTTCGGGGTGCTCCCAGTTTGGATCCCGGCGGGGATGTTTTAACAGTTACAGGTAGAGATGACGGAGTTTCTATGGGGAGCGGGAAGGCGCAGAGTGGCTCTCTCAACACTGAGACCTAGGGCAGCGGGAGGTTTGGCGGCACCAGACTTCGAGTATTATTATATAGCGGCCCAGCTACAATGGTTCACGAAGTGGACAGCAAGTCGGGTTGGGGAGGGGGGAGGGGGGGGCGACGATGCAGCGGGGAGACATGGCGCCAGGTAGGGAGCTCCTTTTACGGGTGATAGTGAGACTCCCCATTCAGGAGCGGGAAATGTCCACTTTGCTAAAAGTAGCTTGCAAATGCTGGAATAGAAGCCTACAGAGGGCAAAGATCAGACGCCCATATGCCCCTGAGATCCCATTATCTATATGTGAAACGCCTCTGCATGGAGGGACTGGTGCAGATTAAGGGACTGGGGTGATGCAGGGGTTCTCACGGTGGGGGAACTCTATGAAGAGGGCAGCTTGATTCCTTTTCAGGACTTTCAAGAATGATACGACATCCCAGGGGGGTACTTTCTGTTGCACACTGTACTCACAGCGGCGATCCGCAAGCACTGGGGAGAGGAACCTCCTATGTTGGAGGGGTGTCAATATGTGGTGACCGCTGCTGGAACATACAAGCCAGTTACTTGTCTATAGAGGAGGCTTAGCTGTGAGAGTCTTCCTGCCTTGGGTAAAATACATCAGAAGTAGGAAGAAGATTTAGGAGAGCCAATAGCCGAGAAAGCATGGGGGGGGAACTAGTGGAGAGAGCGAGCAAAAGCACAAAGAATGCCAGGTTTCAACCGGTACATTTTTATGTTCTTCACAAGGCATACCTTACGCCGGGTTGCATTAATAGATACTTTAATATACAAACGGCGGTATGCCCGCGTTGTAATGAAGAGGGTGCAGAGTTCCTTCACATGTTCTGGTCTTGCCCAGGACTAGGGGATTTCTGGGGTCAAGTAACTACATTGCTAGCGGATGTGACGGAAAAAGAAGTGGCAGCAACACCGGGGTACTGTATACTGCATTGGTTCCCCCACACCTCCAAAAACAAAATTACAAGTACATTTCAGGACCTAGGACTAGTGTTAGCAAAGAGAGATATCACAAGCCACTGGAAGTCTCAGAGGGGCCCTAATACACAGAGATGGAAGGAGTTTATAAAATGGGCTGACTGTGAGGGTGCGGTACGATTACGGATGGCTAAGAAAACTGGCAGCGAAAAAACACTAGAGGCGGCTGGAGCATGGGTAGCACTGGTGGAGGTGCTAAAGAACCCGGAGATTGAGACAGATGAAGTTTCACAAAGGGGGGACTCAGGAGGGAGAAGTTGAAGCCCATAGCCCATGAGTCAGAAGGCTAGAATCCGGGAGAAAAGAAGGGAAGTTGCTGGAGGCCCCTCTTCTTAGGACGTCTACGGGAGCGAGGCAATAGCATAATAGGTCAGGAGAACCAGGGTGCCCTTCACTACTAGAATAATTAGGAAACACTATTGTACATGACACGCCTGGGGGAAGGGAAGGGTGGCAGTTGAGTTGTTTAGGTAATTAAGGATCTTTGTTTTCACTGGGCTATGGCCATTGACAAGGAAAGAGTTAATTGAGTTTGCAAAACAATTTTGAACTATATAGAGACTAGTTGATGCATTACCGAGATGCGGGGAGACCGGGGCATCAACGAAGACTGGAATCGCACAAGCAATAATGTCAAGACATAAGATGTTGCAATGTCAATGGTTAAGGGATTCGGCAAATTTCAAGACAGCTTGAATATAGCTTGAATGATGATTGTTAAGCAGTGTAAGTCGTAATGAATAAATACTCAATAAAATTTGTTAAAAAAAAATATTAGTGGACAACGTGAAATAGAAACATTCTACATATTTGTGTACAACTCTGTTTCAAAATGTGAAGAAACTGTAATTTAGCAAAGTGCATCTGTCCGGACATATCAAAAGTGGAAAATGGCAAGGCTGTTTTAATAACATTTTATTTTCAATAAAAATAATTCACACTTAACTAAGAGACAGATCTTAAATGTATTCATCGAAAAGCACAAAACTAAATAGACATTTACAAAAAACAATTAAAATACATAATATCCAAATTAAAACATGATTAAATCAAAGATTTAAAAAAAAGATCATGGTTAAAATGTTAAAAATAGGCAAGTGAAAAACGCAAACCAGAGACTAAAAAACAAAAGTTAAAATAGCAAGGAACTGATATATTTAACAGTCGAGTGCAAGAATGCTGACAGAGGTATAGATGTGCAATTCAGAAAGCATTTAGAGAAAACCAAAGCAGGGATACATTTAGTAAAACCACATTGTTTTAGAAAAGGGAAAAGACAGCAGTTGCACATAGGTTTGTAAAATGTGTAAAAACATGAAGGGTAACAAAGTTTGAGAGAATTCATCACATGGGCAACAAAAAGCAGTGTATGGGGAGAGCCAATTCTTGGGGATGATAACTGAAAATGTACAATTTCCTTTCTGAAATGGCAGAGTAAAAATTATTCCCAGATATTATATTAGACACTATTAGATATTAGACACCACTAATAAACAGAACTCCAAGGTTGTTCATCTAGAAAAAAGAAGAAAAAAAGCCTTCGTCACCCATGTCTTGTCCCTCTGGCACATAGAAACTGGGTCTACAAAACTGATTTGGTCTGCCCAGGTCCTCACAAAATGATTTTAAATACATGAACCACACAATTTTACGCCATCTATTCATTTTCATACAATCAGTAATTATGCCACGATTGAGAGTGGTGTGTGGATTCATCCACACACCGAGCCATAATAGAACTTGGGCATACTCAATTATGTACTCAATGTAGCGGAGGCCAAGTTCCTCGTGACAAGGAAAGTGTGAAATGCTCTGAGGGAGACCCAAAAGACAACAACAAAAGCGACTCTCTTCTAACTGCATAAAGTTAGTTTTCTATAACGCCATATTCCAGCCTAATAACATAGAATGGGTTCCACTTTTGTGGATCTCGATAGATCGCTTTACTAACTTTGCAGCAAAGTTAAAAACCACACCAGTGGCTGAAAGAATAGTATATACCTCTAGCTAAGTGGCAGACACCAATTACAGGCAGAATAAACATAATATCAAAGAAAACTGGCTAACCCTGCCTATTGCTGCGTATTTTCTCAACAGGGGTCTAGACTTGGTAGATTTTGGGCCACTTATCATAAAAAAGCTTTTGGAAGAACAAGTTATTTAGCTTCGATAACACATTAACTGGTAGAGAGACCTTTGAATTCCCCAGGCGCCAGGCTGGATTTGGAAACTTTTGTGTGAGCAGTACTCCTGCGTGCCATCGGGTGGCTCCTTTTGGCTCTGCATGACGTCTTCAGCGTCGGTTATGACGTCGTGGTCACCTATATAGGCGCCATACAGGCGCGCGGACATCAGTTACTTTTCCACGCCAGAAGCGCAGAGTCATGAAGTGAACTGACTTGTGTGTATCACAACTAGGGACCTTAAAAGGGAGCAACCCTAGCACTATAAAATGAGTCCGCAGAGCGGGGAGGCATGGGTGGGTCTGTAAGGAATATGCAGCTAGATATTGTCCCTACCAGATAATGCCTTACCGAAGGTAAGTGACTTGTTCATCTAATAAAGACATTGAGATGTAGATTCTTTACCTCTGAATAAATACCCAAGCCATACAATCCTGGCGGTAGGCTGCAGACAAATTTTCGCACTTAAAAATCCTGCAGGACCGAACGGGTGAAATTCCGGTCTTTGCGGACCTGACTGTCCAGGCAGTAATGCTTGACAAACGTGTGCTGAGACGCCCAAGTTGCTGCCTGACAGATGTTCAGGACTAGGACACCGTGAGCCAACGCCATGGTCGCAGCCTTCCCCCTGGTAGAATGAGCTCGTAAGCCCTCAGGGGGCTGCTTCCTAGCCAGTGCGTAGCAGATCTTAATGCAGAGAATGACCCAACGAGAAATGGTCCATTTCTGCACTGCCCGACCTTTTTTTTTTTAGCTCGCATGTAACCCACAAAGAGTTGGTCATCCACTCGGAACTCTTCTGTGCGATCAAGGTAGAACAACAACACTTTTTTGGGGTCTAGATGGTGGAGACACTCCTCTTCCTTACAGGAATGCAGGGGAGCAAAAAAGGTGGGCAGCGTGGTTGACTGACCCAGATGAAACAGGGTCACTACTTTCGGCAAGAATGAAGCCCCGGTGCGAAGCACCACTTTATCCACATAAGTCATCATAAAGGGACGCTTGCATGATAATGCCTGCAATTCACTCACCCTCCGGGCAGATGTTATCACCATCAAAAAGGCTGTCTTGATGGTAAGCAGCCAGAGGGGACAATTATGTAAAGGCTCGTAAGGAGCACACATAAGGAAGGTGAAAACCAGATTAAGGTCCCACTGCGGCATGACGAAGGGCGTAGGTGGAAACATATGTAAAAGCCCGTTCAAGAACCTATTTACAATAGGGGACTTGAACAAAGAGGGTTAGTCGGACACCCGCAAGAAAGCGGACAGAGCAAAAAGATTACCCTTGAGAGTACCCAAAGTAGAGCCCTGCTGGGCAAGAGTAAGAATGAAAAGAATAGTAGATAGAGAATCAACAGACCTTTCTGTACAATATTTTACAAATTTTTGCCAACAGCAGGAGTATACCATCTTAGTGGAATGCTGCCTGGCCACCAAAATAACATTACAAACTTTGAAAGTTATTAGCTGTAGCCACTAAATCTCCACGCATGGAGGCGGAGAGTTATGTTCAGGTGGGGGACCCTCTCCTGCTGCTGCGACAGAAGATCTTCCCGAAGAGGCAACCTGATCAGAGGATCGACGCTCATTCGAAGAAGCTCTGGATACCAGACTCTCCGTCCCCAGTCCGGGGCCAGAAGCATAATTTACGCCTGGTCGTTCTTGATCTTCTTCAGAACTATGGGCAGAAGTGGTATGAGCGGGAAGGTGTACAAGAGGCCTAAACGCCACTTGTGTCAAAAAGCGTCACCGAGCGATAGCCACCTTGGAAATACCAGCACACAAAACTGCTGACATTGCTCATTCTCTTCAAAGGCGAACAGATCTAACCAAGGCTCTCACCACTGCTAAAAGAGACGTTGTGCCACCTCCGTCTGGAGATGCCATTCGTGATCTGCTAGGCATCGACAGCTGCGTTCGCCTGCCCTGATGTTCGGAGAAGTTGATGTGGAGCCCTGACTATGACGAAGATCAGTGTCCCCTGATCTCCACCTCTCCCAGATGGCCGCCCCATCCCAGAAGTGACACATTTGTCAGTACTGCGAGATCCGGTTGGGGAAGGGACAGGGGTCTTCCCATGAACCAATCTCAGTTCGTCAACCACCACTGCAGGTCTTTTGCAGTTCCCTCCGAGATCCAAACCATGCCGGAGAGATTCCCCTGATGCTACGTCCACTGGCGTCATTTACCAACAGGTTGCAGGAAGCAATGAGTCCCAGCAGCCTCAAAGTCAATCTCACTAAAATCCAGGATAGAGGCTGAAATATCGTTATCATAGCCGGAATATACTGACTCGCTGCTTGGGAGGATAAACCCGAAACTGCACTGTGTCCAGAACAGCTCCGATGAAAGGGAGCGTCTGAGAAGGAGTCAGGTGTGACTTCGGCATCTTTATAGAGAACCCCAGCAAATGCAGGAGGTTCACCGTAGTCTGAAGGTGGGAGACAACTGTCCGAGGCGAAGGCGCCTTCAACAGCCAGTCGTCGAGGTAGGGGGAAGACTGAAAACCCTAACCTGCGCAGATGAGCTGCAACCACTGCCATCACCTTGGTGAACACCTGAGGGGCTCTGGTAAGGCCAAAAGGTAGCACGGTAAACTGAAAGTACTCATGGCCCACTTTGTACCACAGGTAACGTCTGTGGCCCGGCAGGATGGTTATGTGAAAATACGCATCCTGCAAGTCCAACGCTACCTTCTCAATCTAGGGCAGACAAGACCTGAGCCAATGTCAGCATCTGGAATTTCTCTTTTTGAGGAAAAGATTGACGGTCCGACGGTCCAAAATGTGCCGAAACTGTTTGTTCTTTTTCAGAATCAGAAAGTAGCAGGAGTAGCAACCACTGCCTTCTTCTGATATCGGAACTCTTTCTATAGCTCTCTTGGGCAGGAGAGCTGTAACTTCCTCTTAGAGTACTGTTAGATGATCCTCTACCAGCCGTTCTTGAATTGGCAGAATAGGAGGAGGAAAAGAAAGGAAAGGAAGAGAATGGTCTGCAAGACCCATCTGTCCGATGTCATGGACCTCCAGCAGAAGAGATGGTGATGAATTCTCCCTCCAACTGAAGTGAAATGGTCTTACAGACTCATACTGGGAATGCTTGGAGGCTGCAGCTGCCGCGGGCAGGGTGGCAGACAACTTCTGGCTACCATTTCAAGGTCGGATTGACCGCATCCTCGCACAACTTGGAAGTCTGCGCAGGATATACGGCTGATGCAGTTGACAACCCCTTCCAGTGCCACAAAAGGGGTGAAAGCCAGACTGGCCATTAGGTGGGACTGAGAGGCCCAAGGATCTGGCTGTAGCACGAGAATCCTTGAAGCGCTCCAAGGCAGAGTCAGCTTTCTCTACAAACAGACGAGTCCCGTCAAAGGGCATGTACATGAGATTAGCCTGGACATCACCTGAGAAGCCAGATGTTCTGAGCCAGGCGTGGCGCCGTAAGGCCACCGTCGATGAAACCGCTCTGCCCAGCGAGTCAGTCGTGTCTAAGCCACACCTGATGGTGAATTTTGCTGCAATCGCTCCCATCCTTCACTGCCTGGTAAACAGCGTGGGCCTCCTCCGGGACCTGCGGCAGCACCTGCACAACCGTTTCCCAAAGGGTATGCGAGAAACGGCCCGATAAGCATGCAGTATTCACCGACCACAATGCCGATAGAAAAAAAACATTTTCTTCCCAAGTGTGTCAAGCCTCTTGGATTTCCTATCCGGAGGAGCGGAAGGGAAAGCGCCATGTGACATCGAAGCCTGAACCACCAAGTTCTAAGGGGTGGGATGTTGGCCGGATGATGGCGACGTGCAATTGTCATATTCAGAGGAGCCCCTGTGCTACGCTTGGATCATGTGCCTAGAAGGACATCTGTTAGTGCTATATTAAAGGGCAATAGGGGTTCGGAGGTGGAAGCCCAAGGCTGAAGCACCTCGGTCAAGAGAATAGTCTTGCCCTGCATAGAGGGCAGCTCCAGTCCAAGGACCTCTGCCGGCCTCTTTACCACCATGGCATAAGACGCTCCCTAGTCCATAGCCACAGTTGGCGGAGAGAGCATACCAGTATCTGGAGATGTGTCAAGTCCACTGGCTTCTCCAAGATCCTCGTACCAGTCCATTTGCTCCACAGGAGTGTCCAATTGTTGTTCGAAAGGGTCCATAAACCCCTCCCAATCCTCGTCCATGCCTGAAACTTCCTCAAAACGCACAGGCAACGACATAGAACCTATGGGTTCCATTGGCACCGGAGTCTGCATCGATCCGAGTCAGAGTCATCGGGTATAAGGATGGGGCTGTTGCCGCCGTCGGAGGTACCGACTTCGGGTCCGACGCCAGGGAAGGTCGCGTTGGCATGACAGGCATCGACCTGGAATCGGATCCATGAGGCCCCACCGATGCTGTGATTGGAGCAGACGGCATCGAATCCGATGGGGCCCCTTTTGATGTTGCGGGGCCCGAAGGCTCACCAGAAAAGTCGGCCTGCTCAAACACGTGGCACATGGCCTAGTAAAACTCCTTTATTTGAGCGGGGGTCACACCGGCTCTCGTAAACGGTGGGAGGCACGAAGTCGAACCTGGCTCCGCCTCCGCAGAACCATGCTTAGAGCTTCAGTGCTCCTTATCTCTCTCGTTAACGTACGACAGATGAGGTGAAGATGAAGTCCGCTTGGACTTCTTCTTCTGCCTCTTCCCAGAGTGCCCCGAGGACCTCGAGTGGGAGGAAGAGAACTTGGGGCTCCTGGAGCGATCCCGCGACATCCTCTTCTTTGATCGGGATCTCCATGGAGTCTCGACGGCCGGTGTTGACTGCTGGGCCGCAAGGAGTTTTAAAGCTCACTCTACCAAGGCATTCGGAGCTATGGCCTGACAGTCCGTGCATAACTTTGTGATGTGGTCGTGCTTGAGGCACCATAAACATACGAGGTGGGGGTCAGTTACAGACATGGTGCAGTGACCAGCGCTAAATGGTTTAAACCCTGTACGTCTAAGTGACAAACTCAACATACAGAAAAAAAATCACTTGACAAAAAGTTGAAAAAGCTTGTCAAAAAAGAGACAGAGGAATAGCTGCTCTCCGGATCAGAGCTTAACTGGCACGGAAAGAAAAGATCTGATGTCCGCACGCTTGGGTGGCACCTATATAGGTGACCATGACGTCATAACCGACGTCACGCAGAGCCTTACTGAGCCACACGACAGCGCACAGGGGTACTGCTCACGCAAACGTTTTCAGATTCAGCCTGACGCCTGGGGAATTCATAGGCAAGGAATTTACAGCTAGATGGCTATCGCACAAGTTACTAACTTGTGTAACAATATATCTGTAAGAGACAGTAGTTAGTGACAGATTCCTTACCTTAGAATATCCCCAGGCGTCAGGCTGGATACGGAAAGTTTTTGCGTAGCAGTACCCTTGCGCGTCGGTAGGTGGCGTCGTGCGGCTCCGCGTCCGTCGTCGTGATCGCCGGGATGACGTCGCGGGCAGTACTTAGACGCCGCCCCTGCGCGCTGACGTCAGTTCTGTACACGACTTTCCGCGCCAGGAACGCAGAGCCATGCAAGAAGCTGACATAGGTGTCTGAAAAATACTAGGGCCCTGAAAGGGATGTACTTAGCCCTAGAAATCAGTTTGCAGAACGGGGAGGATGGGTGGGCGGTAGGAATCTGTCACTAACTACTGTCTCTTACAGATATATCGTTACACAAGTTAGTAACTTGTGCATCTGAAAGAGACACGTTAGTGACAGATTCCTTACCTTAGAATAGATACCCCAGCAATACCAACCCCGGTGGTGGGTCTGCGAACAAAGATCAGACAAGGAAGTCCCGGAGGACAGAACGGCCAAAGAAGCCGTCCCTCCGGACCTGACTGTCAAGGCAGTAATGCTTTGTAAACGTGTGCAGTGAGGCCCACGTAGCTGCCTGACAGATATCCTGCAGCGGAACACCGCGGCCTAAGGCCGTGGTAGCAGCCGTTGCCCTGGTGGAATGGGCACGCAGCCCAACAGGAGGCTCCTTCTTAGCCAAAGAATAGCAGGCTTTGATACACAAGGTTACCCAGCGGGAGATGGTTCTCTTGTGCACCGCCGACCTTTTTTAGGCGCCCACGTAGCCAACAAAGAGCTGGTCATCCACCCGGAAGTGTTGTGTGCGGTTGATATAAAAAGAAAGCGCACGTTTTGGGTCCAGACGGTGGAGCCTCTCTTCCTCTCTGGAAGGATGCGGAGGCGGAAAGAAGGTGGGCAAAGTGATGGTCTGCCCAATGTGGAAGGCAGTAACCACCTTTGGCAAGAAGGACGGACGCGTCCTAAGAACAACCTTGTCTGGATGGACAGACAGAAAGGGAGGTTTGCATGAAAGAGCCTGGAGCTCACTCACCCGCCGAGCGGAGGTGATGGCCACCAGAAAGGCTGTCTTCAGAGTCAGAAGACGAAGAGGACAGTTATGTAGAGGCTCAAAGGGAGCGCACATAAGAAAGGTAAGAACCAAGTTCAAGTCCCACTGAGGCATTACAAACGGAACAGGAGGGAAGAGGTGTGTAATGCCTTTTAGAAACCTGTTCACAACAGGGGACTTGAAAAGGGAGGGCTGATCAAGAAGCCTGAGGAAGGCCGAGATGGCACAAAGATAGCCCTTGATGGTACCCAGGGCAGAACCCTGTTGGTCCAGGGAAAGAAGGAACAGAAGAACCTCAGAAAGAGGGGCAGAAAGGGGATTCACAGCCTTTGCTGTGCACCATGCCACAAACTTGTTCCACCTGCAGGCGTATACCATCTTAGTGGAGGGACGCCTGGCTGCCAGAATCACATCACAAACTTCGGGAGGCAAGTCGAAAGGAATCAACTGCCACCGCTCAATCTCCACGCAAGCAGGTGGAGGCTGGACAGGTTCGGGTGGAGGACCGTCCCCTGCTGCTGCGACAGAAGATCCTCCCGAAGAGGCAGACGGATCGGGGGATCTACGCTCATACTGAGTAGCTCGGGATACCAAACTCTTCGAGCCCAGTCCGGAGCCACAAGAATTACTTGGGCCCGGTCGTGCCGAATCTTCTTCAACACTCTGGGTAGAAGTGGTATAGGCGGAAAGGCGTACAACAGACCGCAACTCCACTCGCGACGAAAGCGTCGCCGAGCGAGTGCCGCCTTGGAAATTCCAACGCGCAGAACTGATGACATTGCGCGTTCTCTTCGGTGGCGAATAGATCTAACCAAGGCTCTCCCCACTGTAGAAAGAGTCCTTGTGCCACTTCCGAGTGAAGACGCCATTCGTGATCCATCATGCATCTGCGGCTGAGTTCGTCCGCCCTGGCGTTCAGGGAACCTGCCAGGTGTTGAACCATCAGGAACATGCCCTGATGTTCCAGCCATGTCCAGAGGCGCAGAGCCTCCTGACAAAGGGTCCACGACCCCACCCCGCCTTGTTTGTTGCAATACCACATGGCGGCGGTGTTGTCTGTGAACACCTGCACTACCTTCCCTTTGACAGAGGGAAGGAATGCCTTGAGTGCAAGTCGGATCGCCCGGAGCTCCAGAAGGTTGATATGGAGCCGGGACTCCGCCGGAGACCAGAGGCCTCTGATCTCCGCCTCTCCCATGTGACCGCCCCATCCCAGAAGGGACGCGTCCGTCACAACTGTGTGCTCTGGCTGGGGAGGGAGAGGGATCTGCCCATGACCCATTGGGGTTCGAGAGCCACCACTGCAACTGTTTTGCAGTCCCCTCCGAGATCTGGACGTGATCGGACAGGTTGCCCTGGTGCTGCGCCCACTGGAACTTCAGGTCCCACTGCAGAGCCCGCATATGCCATCTGGCATGAGTGACCAGCAGGATGCAGGAGGACCAGCAGCCTCAGGGTCATCCGTACCGAAACCCAGGATAAAGGCTGAAAGATCGGAATCATAGCCTGAATATCCCGGACTCGCCGTTCGGGAGGATAGGCCCGAAACTGCGTCGTGTCCAGAACTGCTCCGATGAAAAGGAGCTGTGGAGAAGGAATCAGATGCGACTTCGGCACATTGATGGAGAACCCCAGCGAGTGCAGGAGTTCGGCCGTAGTCTGGAGGTGGGAGACGACTGCCTGGGACGAGCCCGCCTTCAGCAGCCAGTCGTCGAGGTAGAGGAAGACTGGAACCCCTGCCCGGCGCAGATGAGCTGCGACCACCGCCATCACTTTCGTGAACACCCGAGGGGCACTTGTAAGGCCAAAGGGGAGCACGGTGAACTGAAAATGCTCGAGGCCTACCGTGAACCGAAGGTAACGCCGGTGGGCCGGCAGGACGAGGATGTGAAAATAAGCGTCCTGCAAGTCCAACGCTACCAACCAGTCTCCAGGGTCGAGGGCAGTCAAGACCTGAGCTAGGGTGAGCATCTTGAACTTCTCCTTCCGGAGGAAGCGATTGACGTTCCGGAGGTCCAAGATGGGACGCATGTCCTCCTTGTCCTTTTTGGGCACCAGGAAGTAGTGGGAGTAGCAACCACGTCCTACTTCTGGGGTCGGAACATGCTCGATGGCCCTCTTGGCCAAGAGGGCCGTGACTTCCTTCTGCAGAAGTACCAAGTGATCCCCTGACATGCGGTGGAATTGAGGTGGCATGGCTGGGGGGGTGATCTCGAAGGAGAGGGAGTAGCCCCTTCGGACAATGTCCAAGACCCACCTGTCAGAGGTGATGGGACGCCAGTGGTGAAGGTGATGGCGGACCCTGCCCCCTACTGGCGTGCTGTGCACCGGAAAGGAGGGACTAGGAGGGGTTGGAGGCCGCGGACGGGTTGGAGGTGGTGGCCTGACCCGCACGCTGGTTGCCCGAACCGCCACGGCAGTATCCACGTCCTCGGCCACGCGAAGACGCTTGCTGCGCGGGCCGGTGGCTGGGCAGCTGACGTGACTGGGCGCCCTTCCGTGGCCACGAAAGGGGCGAAAAGCAGAGGTGAGCGGAGGGCGTACAACAGAAATGCCCAGGGACTTGGCAGTAGCCCGTGAGTCCTTAAACCGCTCCAGCGCATGGTCTGCCTTTGAACCAAAAAGACCGACTCCATCAAAGGGCATGTCCATGAGTGTATTCTGGACATCACCCGAGAAACCAGTTGTCCTCAGCCAGGCGTGGCGACGCAGCGCCACCGTCGTTGAAAGCGATCTGCCCAGCGAGTCGGCGGTATCAAGGCCACAACGGATGGTGTATTTAGCCGCATCTCGCCCTTCCGCAATGGCGCGGGTAAGCAGTGTCTGGACCTCCTCAGAACACTGCGGCAAAACAGCCGCCACCAAATCCCACAGGGAGTGGGTATATCGTCCCAAAAGGCAAGCGGTGTTGACGGACCGCAAGCCAGCACTGGAGGAAGAAAAAGCCTTCTTCCCAAATTGGTCCAGGCGTTTGGATTCCCTATCCGGAGGGGCGGTAGGGAAGGCGGTTTGGGAGGCAGAGGCTTGGACAACCAAGCTCTCGGGGGTGGGATGTTGGGAGAGAAACAAGGGGTCGCCCAGAGCAGGGCGATGGCGTCGGGCCACGTTCCTATCCACAGGAGCCCCTGTGGTGGGTTTGGACCAGGTACCCAAAAGAACGTCAGTGAGTGCATCATTAAACGGCAGCACAGTCTCCGAGGAGGAAGCCGCCGGCTAAAGCACTTCTGTCAGGAGGTTATCCTGACGGCCACAGTAGGCAACTGGAGATGTAAGGCTCCAGCTGCT
This sequence comes from Calotriton arnoldi, assembly GCA_963921515.1. Lineage (NCBI taxonomy): Eukaryota > Metazoa > Chordata > Amphibia > Caudata > Salamandridae > Calotriton > Calotriton arnoldi. The sequence continues at coordinate 116,353 of CAWUFW010002151.1, forward strand.
CTACGCAACACCGTTGCAAAATTAGCTCCCTCTTCCGTAGCCACGGGAGGAGACAGCATGCCAGTGTCAGGGGAGGTGTCTAGACCACTGGCATCCCCAAGTTCCTCAGCCCAGTCCGGATCATACTCACACTGTTGTGTGAGAGGGTCCTCAGACCCCTCCCAGCTCTCCTGGTCTTCCTCTTGTTCAAAATATGGAGGAGGAGGGACATTTGGGACCCAAGGTCTCATCGGCGCCGGAACCGGCGTCGAGCGACGTCGGTCCGGCTCCATGTCGGGAGCCGGAGAGAGCCGGGGACCGACGCCGTCCGGAGCCCCGGACGGCATCAGGAACGGCACCGGGGACATCTGCGTCGGCGGAGGCGTGGTTAGGTCAACCGGCGTCGATGGGGGTTGCGGTACCACCGGAGCCGGGATCGAGGCCGGGGCCGGAGCCGAGGCCGGGTTGAAGGCTGGTGGGACAGGCGACGCCGGGACCGGAGTCGACGGCGGCGCCAGGGCAACCCCATCAGGGCCCGCGGGGCCCGAAGGCGCACCGGAGGGGCCTGAAGGCCCGAAGAGCCGGGCCATGGCCGACAGGAATTCCTGTATTTCGGCCGGAGTCGCCCCCGAACCCGGAAAGAACGGGTAATGCGGGGGCGGCTCTACAGGCATGTCCGGGGCCGCGGGGACGGTGCCGACTGGGGCCTCAGCCGAGTCGCGAGACCGGCGAGGCGAAGTCTTAGAGCGATGATGCTTCTTAGACTTCTTGTGCTTCGACTTACCGGAGGAGCGCGAAGACTTGGATTCCGACGACTGGCAGGGACTCCGCGACCGGCCCCTCGACCTCTCCTGGGATTGGGGCTTGGTGCGGCGCAGAGCCGACTGCCGGACCTCGAGCAGCTTTGGAGACCGCTCTCGCAAAGCCTTCGGATGAAGTTTCCGGCAGTCAGGGCACGACTTCGTGTCGTGGTCTCGGCCGAGACAGAAGAGACACTCGAGATGCGGGTCCGTGATCGACATCATGCGACCGCAGGCCCCGCATGGCTTGAAGCCGGGCATCCCTACGACACCTAGGAGTCGTGAAGACTCGATGAAGAAACAGTGAAAAAATTCACAAAAAAAGTTAGTCAAAAATTGACTAGGGCACTGCTCTTCCCGGATCTGCGCTTACTGGCGCGGAAAAAGAAGAACTGACGTCAGCGCGCAGGGGCGGCGTCTAAGTACTGCCCGCGACGTCATCCCGGCGATCACGACGCCGACGACGAACACGGAGCCGCACGACGACGCCTACCGACGTGCAAGGGTACTGCTACGCAAAAACTTTCCGTATCCAGCCTGACGCCTGGGGATATTCTAAGGTAAGGAATCTGTCACTAACGTGTCTCTTTCAGATACATATATTAATATCCTGGTCTAAACTATTCACGAAATTAACAAATGCAGCAACAAGTTTTCTAAGGCCATCTTGTATTTACATATCCCTCATACTTTAATACCTGCTGTCAGAGTAATAAAAGAACACTATACCTTTTGAATTTTTTTATCATGGTTAGTCTATTTTACTCTAATGCATCATTTAGAAGACTCTCCAACCATCAGACTGGAAGCAAAAAAAGACTAGTCACTTCAATCTGGATTGTTAGTGGGCACCAGGCTAGCTGGAAACGGAAGTAGATTATTATAACTTTGATCCACTCATAAGTTGTTGATTTAATTTGAAGCTACATTTAGTAAAAATCTCTGCTGCCTCTTCAACTGTTTGAGATTTTAAGAATAAAGGACCATCAAACACTAATTTGTGAATTTTTTTTAAAGAGCAAAAGCAACCATCCCAGATCAAGTTTGCAATTCAAGGAGCCAAACTAATACTGAAAATGTTTATGAATTAGTCCCCCCCCCCAAGAAAGAATACCAGAGAAACAGGAAGCTGGACATGCATTATGGATTTCAAAATTGAGGACAACTCATCCAGTGATATAGGTAAGCAATAATGCCCCAATCAGAAGGGAAACCATCATCATAAATGTATCCCAGCATGTTCTCAACCACTCTGAGAACTCTAGTGAACAAGGTTTTGAGATTCGTTAAAAACACTGAAACACTTTACTGACTTTTCTCTAACAATCATGGACACTACATGATTCTTCAAAAACGTTAGACTTAAACACTTATTCAGTATCAGATCAGCAATGCTGTAACAGGTTTGCAACATCTATTTAGCTTTACCCCCCCCGGTACCATCATTGGTAAGGAGGTGTTAACCTGTATGCATATTTCTAAGAAACACTTTTCTTCGTGTCCAAATATGACAAAACATGATCATCAAGCCGTGCCTGAACAGGAGGCGTGGCTTGCCGAGGGCAATGGTGGACGCGTGAGCGCTGAGCTCCGCATCGGCTGCCTGAATATCCTGGTCAACGGGCTGCACGTGAGCCGACCTGCCGGATCTGGCCGCTGCTGTGACCCTCTGGAACGGAGCGGTGGCGCCACGCGCAGCTTCCCCTGGACTCCGGAGCCCTCGCTGGGGGCTGTGAGCGGAGGGGAGCAGAGCGCTCGCATCATCTGTGGCGGCCCCGCTGGTACGCTGCACCCCGGCTCCGGGTGGGGGATAGGCCGCGGAGACGGCGAGTGAGCGGCCCCGGGGCTGCGGCGGCGGCGGATCGCTCAAGAAGCGCAGCTGACGGGTCGAGGGACTGCTGGTGAGGAGCGGGGACACAACTAATGTCCGGGGAAGTGGGTGAGCCCCCCACCCCCCCCCCCAAGTAGTGACCGGCTGGGAGGTGACGCCGGCGGACCTTCATCTGGGGCCTGCTGTTTCCCCCCCCCGGCCCCCCATGTGTGGAAGGAGCAGGAGGGCTGCGGCCTGGACTGCAGGGTTGGTCATGGCGGCGGTTTAATTGCTGGGGGAGCCTGCAACGGGGGACCGAGGAGTTCCGGCCGCCATCTTGTTTGGAGAGGAGAATACGCACGGCAGAGATGGGCTGTGCTCACCTACGCTGGAAGGTGGCTCCCTGACCAACTGGCCATCTGCAGGGAGAGTTGCTGCCTGGTCCTGCGGACCTCGTAGATGCCCTGACCTGTTGGTGGGCACCACAGTGGGTGGAGGCGGCGAGTATCCCCTTGGTGCTGGAGTCCCTGGCTGGGGGCGGCGAGGCACCACTTTGCACTGCTGGCTGATTTCTTGGGCGGGCCCCAGCGGAGGGAGCCTGTTCCTGCCTCGGCTGTCTGAGGAGTGGCCTCTCTCTCAGACCCCCTGCGTGGCTAGCGACAGGTGGGGACGCACTCTGGTGGGCCGGTGCTAACACATGCCGAGGCCTTGGGATCCCGGTGCCCCGCCCACAGCTATAACATGGGCAAGCCTAAGGCCCGAGGGACTGGTGCGGTGCAGGAACCAGATGACACTGATGTGGAGCGTTCACAGTCGGGATCGGGGGGCCAGATTCAACAGCAGTTGGCGCAAATCCTGGAGGCCATCACGGATACCAAGACCACTCTCCACCAGGACATCAGTAAGGTGGCGGTGGGGCTGGGGCTCTTGCGAGAAGAGCACAAAAAACTCTCGGAGAAAGTCAAGCAACATGAGGTGACACTGGGGGAAATTGTGCCAATTCAGAAGACGATGGGCCAGGAACTGGGGCGATCTCACTGAGGGTCACTGCCCTAGAGAGGAGGGTCGAAGATGCGGAAGGACGCAACCGGCGCAACAACGTCCGAGTGGTGGGTCTGCCGGAAGGCGTGGAAGGGGCTGATATGGTGGCCTATCTCGAACACTGGCTCCAAACAGTAGTGGCTCCTGAGGGACTTACTCCCTACTACACCCTGGAACGCGCACATAGGGTGCCTGCGAGGCCCCTGGCAGCGGGGAGACCTCCGAGACCAGTGGTGGCCCGCCTGATGCATTTCCGGGACAGAGACATACTCCTGCAAAGGGCCAGGACCGACGGACCCTACCAGGTGGATAATAGCAGGGTCACCTTGTTTCCGGACTACACGCTGGAGGTCCAGCGCAAGCGTGCATCCTTCCTGGCAGTGAAGAAGGTACTGAGAGAAGAAGGGCTTCAGTACTCTCTACTTTTTCCGGCTCGGTTGCGCATAGTGCTCGATGGCACCACGCATTATTTCGACTCCCCCCCTGATGCCTGGGACTGGTTGGAAAACTACAAAGGGGGCCTACTGAGGGACGGACACGGTGCAGATCAGCAGTCGCCGGCAAAAACCTCCCGCACCCGTGGGCCCCACAGAAACAGGAGGAGGACCCGAGGGACGCCCAGTGCGGTGCAAGCAAGAAAGGGGAGGGCTGAGGCCCTAAAGGCAGTGGTGTCCCTGTCGCAGCCTCGAGGGCCGCCGACCACGGACGACGATGCTGGGTCAGACAAGGAGTCCGCGGACAATGACTCTGATACGACTAATGGCAGTACTCTCCAGATGCCGGTGATCACACCCCAGAGTGTGGATGATGTAGTGTGAGACGGGGGTGGTATGCTGGCTTTTTGTTCATCTCTGTTTTGTGTTAATAATGGGTTGGATACACGGTCGCCGAGCGAGTATTGATACTAGGCAGCTGGTGTTTAGTGAGATTGAGCCTGACTTTTGGCAGCTGCGTCTCTCACCACCTCTGAAGTAGTTGGAGGTTATTGTTAGTTTAGATTAAGGTTTTGGATGGGAGCACGTTCTATAGTTACTGTCCTGGGGTGGGGGAGTTGGGATGTTGGGGCTATTTACTGGGGTGCCTGGCGTGGCACTGTTGAGGATCTATTGGGATGTGAAATGCAGTTTTTACTAGGAGCTCAATGTCTGACCTGAAATGTATTTCATGGAATGTCCGGGGGCTCCACTCCATGAACCGTCGTTATAAAATCCATGCTTATTTAGTGCGCAGAGGGATCCAAGTTGCCTTCCTCCAGGAAACACATCTTACTGGCACGGAGGCTTCAGCCTTGCAGCGTAGATGGAGGGGACGAGTTTTTCACACAGCATATTCTGCTTTTGCGCGGGGGTGCTGATTTGGATTAGAGCGGGGGTGCCGTTCCAGCTGGTACAGCAGGTCACAGACCCGGAGGGTAGATATGTGATGGTATTGGGTAGATTGAATGGCAGAGACATAGCGCTGGGCAGTGTTTATGCTCCCAATACTGATCAGCCTGCTTTCTTTGCTCAACTATCTGGGAAACTTACGCCTTTCCTGACTGGCGCTGTAATTATAGGGGGGGATTTCAACTCGATCACAGATGTACAACTAGATAGATCCCATCCACCTCTCACAACCGCCACTACACATAAGATAGCACAGGCACGGAGCAATTGGCAGGAGCATTGGGGACTGGTTGACACGTGGCGGGTGCATCACGTGGCCGACAGGGATTATTCCTTTTACTCTGCATTACATGATCTCCATGTTCGAATCGATGCCTTCCTTTGTTCCCCAGAGCTCCACTCGATGATTGCACATAGCGAATATCTCGCCAGGACCCTTTCGGATCACAACCCATTGCTAGTACGAATGCAGTGGGCCCAGGTGCGCCCTGCCATTCCTAACTGGCGTTTGAATCCGGAACTTCTGGAAGATTCAGTGTTCCGCGCGGAGGTGGAAACCGGGGTGACTAACTATTTCCTGGAGAACACGGGTACGGCTTCCACGTTGGGGGTCGAATGGGATGCCTTTAAAGTGGTGGCGAGGGGCTTGTGCATTGCTAGCGTAGTAGGGGTCCGGAGGACACTGCTTCATGACATTGAGACCGCGGAAAAGCGTCTACGGAATTTAGAGATTGCTAGACCTACTCAGCCTGATAGCCACAGGGAACTCTTAGGTGCGAGAGAGGCGGTAGCGGTGGAAGTTGATAGATTGCGCTGCTATGATTATAAGAACTACATCGCGCGTGCACATTCTGAGCGGGATAAGTCTGGTACCCTGTTGGCCTGGTTGGCTAATCCTGAGAGGAGAGGGTCGCTAATCTTGGAGTTGCAGGGTCCCTCCGGTGACCTGTGACAACAAGGGATCAATGACTTGTTTTATGCGTATTACCGGGAGCTTTATCGCAGCAGGGTGGTCCTGAATGAGGGGGCACTTCGGGACTTTCTCAGTGAGGCGGCTCTTCCGGAGCTGGATAGGGCAGAGGCGGACAGGTTGGGCCAAGACATTACATTAGGTGAAGTGAGGGGCGCAATTAAGCATATGGCGAGGAAGAAGACCCCTGGAGCAGATGGGCTCCCAGTGGAGTTTTATCTAACGTATATTGATCTGCTGGCGCCAAAATTGGTCACCCTTTTTAACGATGCGAAAAGAGTGGGGCACTTGCCGGTTTCCACCCGTGAGGCGGTAATTATCCCCCTGCTGAAACCAGGGAAGTCTCCCATGGATAGGACGGCCTACCGGCCGTTGCACAAGTTACTAACTTGTGTAACGATATATCTGTAAGAGACAGTAGTTAGTGATAGATTCCTTACCTTAGAATATCCCCAGGCGTCAGGCTGGATCCGGAAAGTTTTGCGTAGCAGTACCCTTGCGCGTCGGTAGGCGGCGTCGTGCGGCTCCGCGTCCGTCGTCGGCGTCGTGATCGCCGGGATGACGTCGCGGGCAGTACTTAGACGCCGCCCCTGCGCGCTGACGTCAGTTCTGTACACGACTTTCCGCGCCAGGAACGCAGAGCCATGCAAGAAGCTGACACAGGTGTCTGAAAAATACTAGGGCCCGGAAAGGGATGTCCTTAACCCTAGAAATCAGTTCGCAGAACGGGGAGGATGGGTGGGCGGTAAGGAATCTATCACTAACTACTGTCTCTTACAGATATATCGTTACACAAGTTAGTAACTTGTGCATCTGAAAGAGACACGTTAGTGATAGATTCCTTACCTTAGAATAGATACCCCAGCAATACCAACCCCGGTGGTGGGTCTGCGAACAAAGATCAGACAAGGAAGTCCTGGAGGACAGAACGGCCAAAGAAGCCGTCCCTCCGGACCTGACTGTCAAGGCAGTAATGCTTAGTAAACGTGTGCAGCGAGGCCCACGTAGCTGCCTGACAGATAACCGGCAGCGGAACACCGCGGCCCAAGGCCGTGGTAGCAGCCGTTGCCCTGGTGGAATGGGCACGCAGCCCAACAGGAGGCTCCTTCTTAGCCAAAGAATAGCAGGTCTTGATGCACAAGGTAACCCAGCGGGAGATGGTCCTCTTGTGCACCGCCCGACCTTTTTGGCGCCCACGTAGCCAACAAAGAGCTGGTCATCCACCCGGAAGTGTTTTGTGCGGTCGATATAGAAGGAGAGCGCACGTTTTGGGTCCAGACGGTGGAGCCTCTCTTCCTCTCTGGAAGGATGCGGAGGCGGAAAGAAGGTGGGCAAAGTGATGGTCTGCCCAATGTGGAAAGCAGTAACCACCTTTGGCAAGAAGGACGGACGCGTCCGAAGAACAACCTTGTCTGGATGAACAGACAGAAAGGGAGGTTTGCAAGAAAGAGCCTGGAGCTCACTCACCCGCCGAGCGGAGGTGATGGCCACCAGAAAGGCTGCCTTTAGAGTCAGAAGACGAAGAGGACAGTTATGCAGAGGCTCAAAGGGAGCGCACATTAAAAGGTAAGAACCAAGTTCAAGTCCCACTGAGGCATTACAAACGGAACAGGAGGGAAGAGGTGAGTAATGCCTTTTAAGAACCTGTTAACAACAGGGGACTTGAAAAGGGAGGGCTGATCAGGGAGCCTGAGGAAGGCCGAGATAGCACAAAGATAACCCTTGATGGTACCCAGGGCAGAACCCTGTTGGGCCAGAGAGAGAAGGAACAGAAGGACCTCAGAAAGAGGGGCAGAAAGGGGATCCACAGCCGTTGCTGTGCACCATGCCACAAATTTGTTCCACCTGCAGGCGTATACCACCTTAGTGGAGGGACGCCTGGCTGCCAGAATCACATCACAAACTTCGGGAGGCAAGTCGAAAGGAATCAACTGCCGCCGCTCAATCTCCACGCAAGCAGGTGTAGACTGGACAGGTTCGGGTGGAGGACCGTCCCCTGCTGCTGCGACAGAAGATCCTCCCGAAGAGGCAGACGGATCGGGGATCTATGCTCATATTGAGTAGCTCGGGATACCAAACTCTTCGAGCCCAGTCCGGAGCCACAAGAATGACTTGGGCCCGGTCGTGCCGAATCTTCTTCAACACTCTGGGTAGAAGTGGTATAGGCGGAAAGGCGTACAACAGACCGCAACTCCACTCGCGACGAAAAGCGTCGCCGAGCGAGTGCCGCCTTGGAAATTCCAACGCGCAGAACTGATGACATTGCGCGTTCTCTTCGGTGGCGAATAGATCTAACCAAGGCTCTCCCCACTGTAGAAAGAGCCCGTGCGCCACTTCCGAGTGAAGACGCCATTCGTGATCCATCATGCACCTGCGGCTGAGGCTCGTCCGCCCTGGCGTTCAGAGAACCTGCCAGGTGTTGAACCATCAGGAACATGCCCTGATGTTCCAGCCATGTCCAGAGGCGCAGAGCCTCCTGACAAAGGGTCCAAGACCCCACCCCGCCCTGTTTGTTGCAGTACCACATGGCGGTGGTGTTGTCTGTGAACACCTGCACTACCTTCCCTTTGACAGAGGGAAGGAATGCCTTGAGTGCAAGCCGGATCGCCCGGAGCTCCAGAAGGTTGATATGGAGCCGGGACTCCGCCGGAGACCAGAGGCCTCTGATCTCCGCCTCTCCCAAGTGACCGCCCCATCCCAGAAGGGACGCGTCCGTCACAACTGTATGCTCTGGCTGGGGAAGGGAGAGGATCTGCCCATGACCCATTGCCGGTTCGAGAGCCACCACTGCAACTGCTTTGCAGTCCCCTCCGAGATCTGGACGTGATCGGACAGGTTGCCCTGGTGCTGCGCCCACTGGAACTTCAGGTCCCACTGCAGAGCCCGCATATGCCATCTGGCATGATTGACCAGCAGGATGCAGGAGGCCATGAGGCCCAGCAGCCTCAGGGTCATCCTTACCGAAACCCAGGATAAAGGCCGAAAGATCGGAATCATAGCCTGAATATCCCGGACTCGCCGTTCGGGAGGATAGGCCCGAAACTGCGTCGTGTCCAGAACTGCTCCGATGAAAAGGAGCTGTGGAGAAGGAATCAGATGCGACTTCGGCACATTGATGGAGAACCCCAGCGAGTGCAGGAGTTCGGCCGTAGCCTGGAGGTGGGAGACGACTGCCTGGGACGAGCCCGCCTTCAGCAGCCAGTCGTCGAGGTAGGGGAAGACTGAAACCCCTGCCCGGCGCAGATGAGCTGCGACCACCGCCATCACTTTCGTGAACACCCGAGGGGCACTTGTAAGGCCAAAGGGGAGCACGGTGAACTGAAAATGCTCGTGGCCTACCGTGAACCGAAGGTAACGCCGGTGGGCCGGCAGGACGGGGATGTGGAAATATGCGTCCTGCAAGTCCAACGCTACCAACCAGTCTCCAGGGTCGAGGGCAGTCAAGACCTGAGCTAGGGTGAGCATCTTGAACTTCTCCTTCCGGAGGAAGCGATTGACGTTCCGGAGGTCCAAGATAGGACGCATGTCCTCCTTGTCCTTTTTGGGCACCAGAAAGTAGTGGGAGTAGCAACCACGCCCTACTTCTGGGGTCGGAACATGCTCGATGGCCCTCTTGGTCAAGAGGGCCGTGACTTCCTTCTGTAGAAGCACCAAGTGATCCCCTGACATGCGGTGGAGTTGAGGTGGCATGGCTGGGGGGTGGTCTCGAAGGGGAGGGAGTAGCCCCTTCGGACAATGTCCAAGACCCACCTGTCCGAGGTGATGGTGCGCCAGTGGGGAAGGTGATGGCGGACCCTGCCCCCTACTGGCGTGCCGTGCACCTGAAAGGAGGGACTAGGAGGGCTTGGAGGCCGCGGACGGGTTGGAGGTGGTGGCCTGACCCGCACGCTGGTTGCCCGATCCGCCACGGCGGAATCCACGTCCTCGGCCACGCGAAGACGCCTGCTGCGCGGGCCGGTGGCTGGGCTGCTGACGTGAAGGGGCGCCCCTACCGTGGCCACGATAGGGGCGAAAAGCAGAAGTCAGCGGAGGGCGTGTAGCAGAAAGGCCCAGGGACTTGGCAGTAGCCCGTGAGTCCTTAAAGCGCTCCAACGCATGGTCTGCTTTGGACCCAAAAAGACCGACTCCATCAAAGGGCATGTCCATGAGAGTATTCTGGACATCCCCTGAAAAACCAGTGGTTCTCAGCCAGGCGTGGCGGCGGAGCGCCACCGTCGTTGCAATCGACCTGCCCAGCGAGTCGGCGGTGTCAAGGCCACAACGGATAGTGTATTTGGCCGCATCCCTTCCTTCCGCAATGGCGCGGGAAAGCAGTGCCTGGACCTCCTCAGGGCACTGGGGCAAAACATCCGCCACCGAATCCCACAGAGAGTGGGTATATCGGCCCAAAAGACAAGCGGTGTTAACGGACCGCAAGCCAGCACTGGAGGAAGAAAAACCTTTCTTCCCAAACTGATCCAGGCGTTTGGATTCCCTATCCGGAGGAGCGGTAGGGAAGGCGGTTTGGGAAGCGGAGGCTTGGACAACCAAGCTCTCAGGAGTGGGGTGGACAGAAAGAAACAGGGGGTCGCCCGGAGCGGGGCGATGGCGTCGTGACACGTTCCGATCCACAGGAGCCCCTGTGTTGGGCTTGGACCAGGCGCCCAAAAGAACGTCTGTGAGGGCGTCGTTAAACGGCAGCACAGTCTCCGCAGAGGAGGCTGCCGGCTGAAGCACCTCTGTCAAGATGTTAGGCTTGACCGTCAAAGTAGGGAGCTGGAGACGTAAGGCCCCAGCAGCCCTACGCAACACCGTACCAAAATTGGCCCCCTCCTCCGTAGCCACGGGAGGAGACAGCATGCCAGTGTCAGGAGAAGTATCCAGACCACTGGCCTCCCCTAGACTCTCTGCCCAGTCCTCATCATACTGACAGTTGCGAGTCAGAGGGTCATCAGACCCCTCCCAGTCCTCCTGGTCCTCCTCTGGTTCAAAATAAGGAGGAGGAGGGACATTTGGGACCCAAGGGCCCATCGGCGCCGGAGCCGGCGTCGAGCGACGTCGCTCCGGGTCCATGTCCGGAGCCGGAAGGAACTGGGGGACGACGCCGCCCGGAGCCCAGGGCGGCGTCGAGAACGGCACCGGAGACATCGGCGCCGGCGGAGGTGTCGTGAGGTCGACCGGCGTCGATGGGGGTTGTGGAGCCGGGATCGAGGCCGGGGCCGAAGCCGGAGCCGGGATCGAGGCTGGATCGAGGCGGGGTAGCCCGCGGGCAACCCCATCAGGGCCCGCGGGGCCCGAAGGCGCACCGGAGGGGCCTGAAGGCCCGAAGAGGCGGGCCATGGCCGACAGGAACTCCTGTACCTTGGCCGGATCCGCCCCCGAACCCGGGAAGGGCGGGTATGACGGGGGCGACTCCACAGGCAAGTCCGGGGCCGCGGGGCGGGGACGGTGCCGGGAGGGGCCTCAGCCGAGTCGCGAGACCGGCGAGGCGAAGTCCGAGAGCGACGATGCTTCTTGGACTTCTTGTGCTTAGACTTACCGGACGAAGAAGACTTCGACGCCGACGACCGGTGTGCACTCCGCGAGCGACCCCTGGACCTCTCACGCGACCGGGGCCTCCGTGGAGCCGAATGCCGGGCCTCGAGGAGCTTTCGAGACCGCTCTCGCAAAGCTTTCGGGTTGAGGGCCTGGCATTCGGGACAAGACTCGGTGTCGTGGCCTCGGCCGAGGCAGAAGAGACACTCCCAATGCGGGTCGGTGACGGACATCATCCGCGCACAGGCGCCGCATCGCTTGAAGCCGGGCATCCCTACGACACCTTAAAGATGGAAAAAACAGTGAAAAAATCACCAAAAAGTATGGTCAAAAATTGACCAGGGCACTGCTCTTCCCGGATCTGCGCTTGCTGGCGCGGAAAAAGAAGAACTGACGTCAGCGCGCAGGGGCGGCGTCTAAGTACTGCCCGCGACGTCATCCCGGCGATCACGACGCCGACGACGGACGCGGAGCCGCACGACGCCGCCTACCGACGCGCAAGGGTACTGCTACGCAAAACTTTCCGGATCCAGCCTGACGCCTGGGGATATTCTAAGGTAAGGAATCTATCACTAACGTGTCTCTTTCAGATATCCATGTTACCAACTGACTATAAGATACTGAGCCGGGTATTGGCGTCCAGGCTGCTCCCTCTCATGACCGGCCTGATACATGAAGACCAAGCGGGCTTTATTCTGAAGCGGAACACCGCAGTTAACGTGCAGCAGCTTCTTCGTGTCCTAGAGGCTCCCACATACCAGCAGGCGTCGGCAGCGGTTTTCTCAGTGGATATCGAAAAAGCTTTCGATAGTTTGGAATGGCCGTATTTATTTCAGGTCCTGCGCGCATTCGGGCTGGGGGAGGACTTCGTAAACTGGACAGCAATGCTGTATAGAGACTCTACGGCACGTGTTAAGACGGGGGGCCTGATTTCTGACTCTTGTGTGGTGAGCAGAGGGACACGCCAGGGGTGCCCATTGTCCCCGCTCTTATTTGCACTGGCTATCGAGCCGCTGGCGGCCCATGCTCGAATTGGGTGCAGATACACGGGCCTTGATGTATACGGGGATACCCAGTATATAGCGTTATACGCTGATGACCTGTTGATGTTTCTGGAAGATACAGGAACAGCCCTTACTGGAGCGCGCCGATTGTTAGGCGACCTGGAGCGGGTGGCAGGCCTTAAAGTAAACTGGGGAAAGTCATGCTTGTTCCCAACCAGTCCACGAGGGGCGGGCCCACAGAGTACTAGTGGAGTACATTGGGAGTATGACTGCCTGACTTATTTGGGGACCCGGGTCTATCACACGCAGGCGGACATGTTGGAGGGCAACGTACATCGAGCGATACGGGGGCTGGAGCACGCTTCCGCTTCCGCTGGCGGGCCGTGTGGCCCTCCTCAAGATGGTGGCGTTACCTAGGCTCCTTTATTACTTCCAAACCCTGCCGATTTGGATTCCAGCGAAGACCTTTAAGCAACTCCAAACGCTGGTAACGGGTTTTCTGTGGCTTAGCGGTAGGCGACGGGTGGCGTTGAAGACGCTTGCACGACCGAGAGGGGAAGGGGGACTGGCGGTACCGGATTTCGAGTCTTATTATCTGGCGGCCCAACTGCAGTGGCTCACGCAGGCAGTAGCTAAGATTTTCCGAGACGTTGGCGAGGAGGAGGCTGGGAGAGTGCCTAGACGGGTGTTGTCATCCATCATTCTGCAACGACCGCTTCGACTTGACGAGCTCTCTACCGAAGTTAAAACCTTTCGCTTATGCTGGATGCGGAGTCAGAGGAGGGCTAAAATAGCTCGCCCATACGCACCGGAGATCCCTATCTTGATGTGCCTGGTGCTCCCTCACGGGGGTAATTGGTCGGCGCTTGTCCGTTGGAATGACTTGGGCCTAAACGCGCTGGGTGATCTGTATGACGATGGGGCCCTCCTTCCATTCGAGACCTTGCGGGACCGTTTTGACCTGCCCCGGGGAGACTACTTGCTCCATTCCGCATTGATCGCGGCTGTTCAGAGGCAATGGGGAGGGGGCTTGTCTGAGCCTCCAACCTCTATGGTCTGCCAGTATGTGGTATTAGCCGCGGGCACCATTAAGGCGGTCACGTGCTTAACCAGACGAATGACGCAGGAGCGGCTAGCTCCTCTGGACGGGTTGAAGAGGAAATGGGAGGAGGACCTGGGGGGTGAGATTCCCGAGAAAGCGTGGTCTGAGATACTCGAACGACCTTGGAAATGTTCCCGGAATGCCCGATTCCAGCTAATCCAGTTCTTTATCTTACATAGGGCATACTTAACGCCAGAAAAAATTAGGCAATACTTCAAAGTATCGGCGGCGCCTTGCCCAAGATGCGGTGGAGAGGGGGCAGACCTTCACCATATGCTGTGGGACTGCGTTCAGGTACGGGATTACTGGCGGGACGTGGTGGAGTTATTACATAACATCACAGAGAGGGACATTGACCTGGGGCCGGGGGTTTGCCTGCTCCACTGGTTTCCCCACACTTCCAAAACCAAGATCACAAGCAAGTTCATAGATCTGGGCCTGGTGCTCGCAAAACGGGAGATAACCGCACATTGGAAGGCTAAGAGGGGCCCGAGTTTTAATAGATGGAGGGCAGCTTTTGTTAAGTGGGCGGACTGTGAGGGTGTTGTGCGGGTACAGGCGGCCACTCGCGCAAATAATGATAAAGCGCTGGACGCAGCAAGGGCGTGGGAGGCGTTAGTATTATTGTTGAAGGTGCCTGATGTCGACTCCGACGCTGAGTCTGTGGCTAGCGTTCAGTAGGAGGTGGCTCAGAGTCGGCCCATTGGAGCCCTGCCAGGACATGATGGAGGCCCTGAGGGGTGGGTAATTGGAGCCACCCGGCAATAGGCTGACACTGGATGTTACAGCTGGGCTTAGTAACCTGCACTACACCATGAGTTCCACATATTGTATTAGTTGGTCTTAACTGTTTCATGTGCCACGCCAGGGGGCGGGGGGAGGGACGTTGAGGGAGGGGAACTGAGGGCGGGGGAGGGGGGACCCTTTTTCTTGAGTGCATGTTCTTCCATACAGCTGGTACTTATTATTATTTGGCCTTATGTTTGCCCTGGACTGCTTGCATGTCGCATTGATTTCTTATTAGCTAGTGCTGAAGATGTTGCTGCGACTGAGCGGCTCCAGCTGCCTATCGGAGGTAGCACTCTGGATCTACCTCGTAGTTGTGCATTGACTTCCCTGCTATTCTGCTATCCAAGCAGTAGAGTTTACTGCATCTCATTACAGGGCTTTTCGACTGTCTTTTTTATATCTGTTACCGGCTGGACTGTGCACTTGGTATATGTATGATGATTTTGTTTATAAAATGAATAAACATATGTTACAAAAAATCAAGCCGTGCCTGAACAATGACAGTTATAACAATCAAACCAGCATGCAAGTGTGGAAACAATTACTACTGACTTTGAATTACAAAGCCTTCATCCTTACTGTATGCAATGATCCTTTGCACTATGAAAGGTTTACAAGTGATCCCACAGAGAAAATTAGGAAGATTATTTATGTCATTTCCACATAGGGCTGAATCTCCAATATGTCGTTTATTTGCTTTAATCAAACGTTACCATAAATTTGTTATCAACTGTAAGAAAGTAGGATCTATCTGACATTGTTGCCCCCACTTTTTGCCTAGTGTCAAGGTGTTTAGACTGTAGTACACTGGGATCCTGCGAACCAGGACCCCAGTGTCGGTGCTCTCTCCTCTAAATTGACTAGTAAGTACTTTGTACACCCCACAATCTGCATACTGGTGTACCCGTGTAAGTCCCTAGTATATGGTACTAGGGTACCTAGGGCATGTATTATACCACCCATGGAAGTCCATGCAAACTATGTCTGCGGGTCTGCCATTGCACTCCACATATAATGTTTACCTTATATCCCAGTCACTGCACTTAAAACACATAAGTCACCCATAAGGTAGGCCCTTCAGCCCAAGGGCAGGGTGCATGGTTTTAAGTGTGAGGGTGCCCCTGCATGAGCAGAAGCACCACAACAACCGCAGACTCCATTCTCTGGGCTTTGTAAGTGTGGGGAAGCCATTTTAAGGTATGTAGTGAACACTGGCAAACTCGAGTTGTCCAACTACATAATGCATTCACCGAACCTGGTCATGTTTGGTATGAAACATGTTGAAATCATGCAACTACACCGATTCCAGTGTAAGTTGCATGATACCACGTACTGGAGAGGCTCATTAGAGGACCCCTCCCCTCATGTCTACCTGTGTAGCCTTGAAGGGTCTGCGTGCAAGCCAGGGCTGCCGCCGACCCCAGACACTGTTTTGCCTTCCTGCTGGTTAGCCTAACTAGAGTAAGGGAAGGCAGAACAAAGGATTTCCTGTAGAGGAGGAGAGGTGTAGCCACCTCTCCTTTAGAATTAGGCATCTCTGGGCTAGGGTGGGGGTGCTTACGAGCACCACCAGACTGCTTTGAAGGGCACATTTGGTGCCCTCCTTGCATAAGCCAGTTTGCCCCAGTCCAGGAGCCCTTGGCTCCTGCTCTGGCGAGAAACCACACTAAGTGTCCACCCCCCTGTCCAGCTCCTCCCGAGGGAGGTGCCCAGAGCTCTACCAGGTGGCCACTTGATTCTGCCATCTTGAAACCAAGATAAGCAGAGGTTCCTGGGAGCATCTGACAGGTCAATCCTCAAGAGTAGCGTCCCTGACACACCCCGATAGGTGGGTCACCACAGAAGCGGTCCAACCCCCTTCCTGGGTTACTTAAGGTATCACCGAAGGGTGGGACCCTAGATTCGTCTCGACCAAGGATTCTACTGCAAGACTCATCTTTAGGATCTTCAGGATCCTCCACAAGACACTTCTGTTGCTTGACACTGGACTCTGCTGTTGGGCTGTGCCAGACTCAAGACAAGACTGCTCCTGGTAGGAAGGCTCCTACTGCAACTTGGTCTCAGTGCTTTGTAATCATCCTGCAACATTCATTGCCGTGCATCCTCCAGAGTCACAAGGCTGTGTGTGCATTAAGGACAGCTGGAAGGAATCTCCCGTGAAGGACTCCTTCCCCTGCAGCCGCAGGCATCTCAACGTCGACAACCGGTCTGTGGATCCTGCTGTCCCACAGACTTCAAGACTCTAAAACACAGGTGGTGGTTTGGTAGTTCTCCCTAAGCCTGACCTGTCTTTTGTGCAATTTGAAAGACTGAAATCCCTTGAGGAGCTACTGGAACCGGGCCACTGTGCACCGCGTCTGTCTGCCACTGCCAAGGCTTGTTGAATCTCCAGTCTGAAGATCTTCGAGCTCCAAGAAGCCCCAGCCTCAAGCAACACCCTGCTGTAAATGCAACATCCTTACTGAATCTCCTGCGACCTGGGCTTCCATCTTTGCTGTGCTGCTGAGGCCTCCCTGCGACTCTCTGTGCCTGCTGCCAGAGGGTTCCTCCGGGGACTTCCATAGACTCCTGCTGGGTCTCCTGCTTACTGAGGGCTGGAGCTAACCTATCTGTGCTGGGTGAGTTCCCTGGACCTTGCTGGTCCTCCTTTCTGCAACTCTTCTTGCAACACGTTTTCTGCTTTTGCCAGGGTTTGTTGGTGGTCCTGCTGCCCACTGACCCTCCTGCAATTCGTTGACAGTCGTGGGACAGCTCATGGATGGCTCCTGTGCTCCTACATCCTCGTCTGGTCTCCACAGCAGCAACTCCAAGACCTCCATCCTACCGTGAAGTACCCCTGAGAAAGGTGGGCATTGTGCTCCTGCACCACCTGGACGATTCCAGGTGGCTTGGACTCTGTCTCCAACACCAATTCACACCCATGCACCCGGGCTCCTGGTTGTAACTATCCTGGCTTCTCTCGGTATCCACAGGTGGGGTTGCTCTCCAACCTCCCTGGTTCCAGAGGGTTTCCTCTGGGTCCTCTGGGAAGGGTCCTGAATCCTGAAAATCCTAACTGCGACTTGCCCATGTTATCTTATTGACACTGACCTGGGGGATCACCTCTGCACCCGGATGCCTAGGGATTCCTAGTTACTTACCTTTGGTGGGTCCGTGCTTCCCCTGGCCTACAGATTCTTGGGTGGTAGTTTTGGTTAGGTACCACTTTCGCATTCCATTTACTTAGTATTTGGCTTGCCCCCCCCCCCCCCAATTCCCCATATGGGGCCTGTTAGAAATGGGATCGCTGGTTGGCTAAGGCTTGCGCCAAAGCCAGGCAGAGACCACCACTCTAGTCAGGGCGAGGGAGTTACACGCCAAAGATAACGCCTGCTCACCCCCTTGGTAGCTTAGCACGAGCAGTCAGGCTTATCCCGGTGGCAATGTGTAAAGCGTTTGCGCAACCCACACACAGCAACAACATACTAGGCACACCACAAAAGGAACTCCACACAAGGTTATATATAAAAATAGCCTTTGTATTATCATAAAACACATTAGAATAGTACTCACATAATCTACATCGTGCCACCTGGCACTAGGTCATATTTACAAGGGATTATTTACACCTGGCAGGGCCCACTGGACCACTGTCAGAACCAGCACAAAGTGGACTTAGTAAAAGTAAGACATATCATAAACATACAACCAGTAATCACTGGTAACCACTGTACTCAGCATTATCCTGTAACATAAATCATATTATGCACAGTATCACATAAGGTGTGAAATCTATTCTGCGCCAACCTCCTGACCTAAACGCATGAGGTAATAACTTCCTAGCATAAACCACAGTATGCAATTAATCCGGAGGAACATAAACCACATTATGTCATAACCTCATCAGCATAAACACATTATATAATCATCTCACAAGTCTAAGCGCATTAGACAATAACCTCCTAAGCATAACTCACATTAGGGGCATAAAACACAGTAGAGAATATCTCACACCTAACCACAGTAGGCACAACCTCATAATCATGAATCACATTAGAGGTATAATCAGGGTGCGTAAATCACAATACAGGAATCACATTTCCTAGCACCACATAATCACATTAGGGCCTGGCGCCCTACAAACCTAACAGTCCCCCTAGCCAACTGGCCTTCTCAAAAGGGGCTCAAATGCCCTATGTCCAAAGGTCAGGGCGTGCTGCCAATGCAGCAGAAGTCAAGGGTGCGCCATTTGCGCCGACCTAAACGTTGCAGCTGGCACTAAGTGCTGCGCAGCTGTGAATGTATGGGGCAAAGGAGTGCATCTCACTCCTAACTCAAGAGAAATGTAATGGCCTAAACGGCGCAGCTGCCCACTACCTGCTGGGCAGCTGGGAATATCAAATGAGGGCCTAAACGGAGCAGCTGGCACTAAGTGTTGCGCAGCTGTGAATGAATGAAAGGCCTGGGCACTCAATGTGCCCTCTGGACAAGTAGGTAG
Source organism: Calotriton arnoldi (assembly GCA_963921515.1). Taxonomy (NCBI): domain Eukaryota; kingdom Metazoa; phylum Chordata; class Amphibia; order Caudata; family Salamandridae; genus Calotriton; species Calotriton arnoldi. Next base: position 135,224 of record CAWUFW010002151.1, read on the forward strand.
AAACGTTGCAGCTGCCCACTGTCTGGCGGGCAGCTGAGAAACATGGCCCAAAATGGAGGAAGGTACGGGCAAGCACGGGCCCCTCTGGGCCCTTTAACAATAATTATGCCCGAAAAAGAAATGGTCCCCGACGTTGGAGCGGCCCCCTATCAGGCGGGAGCCGCTCAGGAAAATAGCACCGCTATTGTGCCTGGACATGTAGGGGGACACGGGCCCCTCTGGGCCCTTCAACAACCACGTGCCCCCCTTGATGCAGCTGCCCGCAACTGCGGCGCAGCTGTGAAGCACAGCAAAGGATAGGGAGGAGCACTACGAGTGCTCCCAACGCAGCCCCCACTCACCGGCTCTCCAGGGGACTCTCTCCTCTTCTCGCCGGCTCTCCAGCAAAATGCGGGGCTCTCTCTTCGCTACGAGAGCCCCGCCAACCAGCGCCAGCACTTCCTCGGCACGCGGGGCTTCCCTCGCTCACGGGAGCCCCGCGCTGCCATCGGCGGCCTCGGCCGTCTCTCCTCTTCACCCGGGCCCCCTGCTGGGACCCGGGACTTCACCATGGAGCCTGCGAGGCTCCGGGACTTCCTCTCTGGCCGCAGCTTCCGTCGTACGCCCCGCCCATAGTCAGGCAAGGCCGCCTGACTTCCTGTTCGCGCCGGGCTGCGGCGGTGATTTCTCTCTCAAAAGTAGAACGCGGGGTGGGCACCCGCGTTTAAAAATAAATATAAGGTGGACAATGAGGGGTAGGCTCCCTCTCGATTTAGAATGCAAAGCGGGGTGGGCTCCCGCCATTTAAATGAAAGTATGAGCAGGGTGGGCACCCGCAATTCCGGCACCACGGGGGAATCCCTACAACGGGGATTCCCTCTATCACAGACGGCAGCTGAGCGCTGCGGAGCATACATGCTCCTCTTCTTGGAAAAATAAAAATAAAGCGCTCACAGTGCGCTAGAGGCACCAAAAGTCCTGAAGGTCCTGGGGGATAAGAAGAGCCCCAGGGTCCAAACAAAAAGGTCTTCCAGGTCCAGGGGGGCAAGGCAGGGCCCAGGGAGGCAAGCCCTCATGGCAGCCCCCCCTGGGCCCCAGCAGCAGCACGACCCAAGCAGGAACAGCACACCAAGAACTGAACATTTTCATGGGGTCACAGCCCCTATATTTATATCACAATTTCCTTTGTCTAAAGGTGCAGGGTTTGGGGGAACCAGATACAACTGGTTCAGGAGCACTTTGTGTACATGACTCCTTCCTTCCTTTCACAGGACAGGCCAGGGACATCAGACGCACCACAGGAGGTGGAGCCAGCATTGTGGAGGGAAGGCACAGCCCTATTCAGCCCCAGGTGCAATGCCTCCCCTCATCTACATGCAGATCTCTCTATTCAGCACTGTGCTGACTCACCCTGCCCCTCCTGGGGCCACATACACCTCCCAGCCCCTGTCACTCACAAGCCAGACATGCAATTCACATCAGGCAGGCAGACACAGAGCACACATAAATGCCAACTTATAAAAGTGGCATTTCTACACCAGTCACACTAAATCTGCGCACACCATTGCGCAGCATTTATTCTCACAAATTCATACATACTAGACTTGACCATACTGCTCCTCTCATAACAGGAATTACCACTGATACACTTATCCCCAATGCATTCCTATGGGAGGGCAGGCCAATCTCACTTAATGTGCACCGAGAGCGCACGCACTTTCCACTGGACCACAGTGCGAAAGTGCCCAGAGGTCTAAAACCACTAACACCAGGTCACAGACAAGGCAAAAAGTTCAGGGGTGAACCTGCCAAAAAGGGCCAAGTCCAACAGGGCCCAAATGTTTTTATGTGTTTACTTACCGATTTTACTTATATTTTAATTGTGTATGCATATTTCCAAGTAGGAGATATACCAAAGTAGATTAGTGACTGGTGTGTAATAAATTGTACCTATTTTTCTAACACTGGACTGGTTCTTTTCTGTGTGATTCTCACTGAATTACGTGTGGTAAATGCACCCGCTTTACACCCTCCTGGATAAGCCTTTGCTGCTCTCCACGGCTAACCCTTGAGAGCTTTGGTTATCAGGGCTCTCTTACACTATCACTAAGGGTTGCCTCAATTCAGTGCAGGGTGCATCAACAATAGGTGAACACCATTGTGAGAAGCTGGCTTAGTATATGGTGCTCACTTATGTAAGTGTAGCACCATGCACTAATCCAGGCAACCCTTATGGTGATTTTAGTGGTCTTAGACAACCTTAGAAAGCTCTCTGGGGGATAGCTGTGGAGAGCAGCCTTCAGGATTAGTCCAGAAGGAGTGTAAAGCAGCTTGTTTTACCAGACCTTAATCTTATTGGTATAAGTTAAGTGAAAAAGAACCACACAGTGTATTTATAAAAATATGCATTTATTATAAGACACTCACTAACACATAACAATATCTCCTACCCGGAGATATAACACAATGCCAATAATACTGCAAATAAAACAGGTAAGTAGCACAAATACACAATGGTCGCCAGGGGGAGATCAAACCATATACTAAAATATTGGAATGCGAACCATGACTCAAGACAAGAGTGGACCCACAAGACATAGAAGAGTCGGGGACCCTAGGAACCACCCGAGGTAAGTAACCAGGAACCACACGGAGGCCGTGTGCAGAGTGGGAACACGACAGCGCACTCAATTCAAGTCAATGGGTAAGTCGCGTTGCATTTTTAAAGAAGAAGGACCCTTCCCAGTGGACCCTGAAGAAACCCCGTGGAAGAGAGAAGCTTGGAGAGACACCCGACCCGTGGATACCCTAGGAACCAGGATACCTACACCAGGGAAGCCAGGTGCATAGGTGTGAAGTGACATCGGAAACCGCAGTAGACCACAATGGAGGACTTCAGTGAAGATGCCACTGGCTAAGAAGGTGAAAGAGTCCGGTTGAACCCAAAGGTGGATTCAAGAGGAGAGGTACCTGCAAGCAGAGGGGCAGGATCTATGCCACTCAGGAGTGACCAGAAGGCACGGAATACGAATGCCCACTGATGTCGGAGATGCAGGAGAGTTGACGGTGCCGTTGCGGTTGCAGCTGTACGGACCAGGCAACGCAGAGGAGGACCAGGAGCCGTACACTAGCTGTCCCACGTCGGATGTCAAGAGGCAAGGGGTCGATGTATGTCGGGAGCACCAACAAGCCTTGGCAATGGCAACAAACGTAGTAGACGAAAAAGGTGCAGTGTCGGGACCAGCAAGGTCCAAGTGACTCACCACAAGCAGGTAAGTCAGAGCAGGTCCAGAGCAAGCAGGGGAGCCCACTGGAGCCAAAGACGACCCTCAAAAGGACCCACAGGCAGGAGGCACTGGAGTCGCAAGAGGACCTCGAGGAGCACACCAATGATGAAGGCCCACGGTGTAGAGGATGGGGTGAGGACAAAGATCTTGGTAGCAGGAGATGCTTGAGGCTGGAGCTTCTTGGAGTCCGAAGATCTCAGGAGGACAGTGTCAACAAGCCTTCGCAACAGCAAGTCGACGCGGTGCACAGGGGTACTGCTACAATGGTTCCGACGAGGGATATTGGCTTCAAACTTGCAGTGAAGACAGCGTAGGCCTTGAGGGAATTGCAGAACCACCACCTGTGTTGCTGAACCTTTCGGAGTCCATGGGAGCTCAGGAACAGCAGACCGGTCAGCTTTGTTGTGGTGCCGGCAGATGCAGGGGAGAGACTCCTTCAGTCCAAGGGAGATTCCTTCGGAGTTCTTGGCTGTCCGCAGGCCTGTAGAAGAACCTGTATGGAACACAGACACAGACGACGCAGAAGACTGGAAGGACGACAAGACCATTAGCAGCAGGAGTCTTCCCAGTTGCAGTCTCGGTTCCCAAAGCGAAGTCCAACGAATTCCAAAGTGCCCAGACAGTTGAAGATGAAGTGGTTTACGATCTGAATCTTGTCCCATGATGAATGTAGGGAACCACCCACAAGTAAACCCTTAAGTACCCTAAAGAAAGGGTTGGGACGATACAGGGGTCCATCCCAAAGGAGGGGTTGGACAGTGGGGAGGATAGTCCCATGTCATTTGACCAGTTTCACGCCAGAGCGGGAGCCAACGGCTCCCTGAACTGGTTCCAACTGGAGTATGCAAGGAGGGCACCAAATGTGCCCTTCATAGCAGTCTAGTGGTGCTGGTAAGCGCCCCCACCCTGGCCCAATACACCAAGTCCTGTCTGGGAGGTGGTCACACCTCCTTGTGACAGGAAACCTATTGTCCTGCCTTCCCCTGCTCGAGCTTGGCTCAGCAGCCATAGTTTGCTGTCCGGGTCTAGAAGACTGGTACCGGGAGCACTGAGGGCCTCCTGGAGGAGCTTTACAGTGCATGGAATGATTCCAACATGTTTGATACCAAACACGCCATGCTTCGTTACAGCCAGTTTAGAGTTAGCCATCGCGTAATGACACATGGCCACTCCATGTATCGTTAGGCTGATGCACTTAAAACCCGGGAGAATGGACTCTGTGGATCGTAGGGGTGTCCTGCTCATGCAGGGGCACCCTCACACTTATAACCAAGCACCCTGCCTTCAGGATTGAAAGACCTGCCTCAGGGATGACTCATAGGTTTTAAGTGCAGTGACCTCAGATATAAGAAAACATATATCTGTGGTAAGTGGTGCTAGCACCAGCTTACACAGGCTGCAATGGCAGGCCTGTGGTCACAATTTGAGTGGTCACCCATGGGTGGCATAATACATGCTTCAGCCCATGGGGACCCCTGGTATACCTATGCCCTGGGTACCTTGGTACCATATACTAGGGACTTACAAGGGTACACCAGTAGCCAATCTGGGGGTACCCAAGTGCTCACCATGGTCCACTTTAGGGAAGAAGCACAAATACTGCGGTCCTGATTAGCAGGGTCCCAGTCTGACTAGTCAGAAAAACACAATGACATCATCAAAAAGTGGGTGTAACCATGAAAGCAGATCCTACTTTCCTACAGAAACCTTGGTGCTTTAATTGTAAAACAAAAGGCCATAAGCCATCTGATCCTATATGTCCTAAGAAAAGTACCAGTACTGCTACTACTTCCCCTACTGCCCCTAGCAGTAGCACTAGTAGCAGTAATACCTCCAAGGTGTAGCTGGGATCCCTTTGGGTACTGCAGCTGACTCTGGCCTAGTTAGAGAAGTCACTGAGGCTATCCTAGTATCAGAGGGTGACATTGACCTTCCCACTTTGGCTGCCTGGCCTACTAATATGAGGAAATACAGGCAGCATCCCCTCATTAATGGTACTGAGGCAGAAGTTTACAGGGACACAGGTGCCAGTGTCACCATGGTGGCTAAGAAACTTGTGTCACCTGAGCAGATTCTATTTGGGCAAACACACAAGAGACCAACGCAGATAACATCACTAAGTGCCACACCATGGCAGTGGTTAACCTCAGCTGGGGGGAGAGGGGGGGGGGGGTTCTGGCGCTAAAAGAGATGTGGTATCCTCATCCATTCCTGTAGAGTGTCTTAGGGGCAATGATTTGGAGACTTTGTGGCTGGGATGAAGTGAAGTTACTTGCCCATGCAGCCATACTGGGCCTCCCTGAGAATGTCTTTGTGACAACTAGAGCACAGGCCAAGAAGCAGGTACAGCAAGATGCACTGGAGCCTGAAATAATGGCCCAGACAGCTCCTAAAAATAGAGGTAGGAAGGGTAAGAAAGTATCCTCCACCCAGACTTCAAGTGAGGATCAGTCTTCCTCAGGGAGATGATCTTGTCCCTGGGTGAGGGAACTGCCCCAGATGGGCTTGGGTCTGACACAGCAGAGCTTCTGGGAGTAGGGGACCCTCAAAAGAGGAATTGAGTCAGGAGCAGAAATCTTGCCCTTCTCTTGAAGGCCTCAGAAAGCAGGCAGCTGCAGAAGAGGCAAGGGATGTCAGTGGATCCCATAGGATTTACTGGGAAGATGGACTCCTTTATTCTGATGCCAGAGACCCCAAGCCTGGTGCTACCAGGTGGTTGGTTGTTCCTTAGAAGTTTAGGGAATTCCTCTTAAACCTAGCACACGACATACCTCTTGCAGGACATATTGGGCAAAGAAAAACTTGTGACAGGCTTGTTCCACACTTTCACTGGCCACACATGTCTGAAGACACCAAGGAATTTTGTCGCTCCTCTGCCACCTGCCAAGCCAGTGGTAAGTCAGGTGGCACTACAAAGGCCCCCTTAATCCCACTACCAGTGGTTGGGGTTCCCTTTGAAAGGAAGGGTAGGGTCTGACAAAGTTGGTCTCCTAGACCCTCCAACAGCCTCTGGGACTAGATACATTCTGGTGGTGGTAGACCACACCACCAAATACCCAGAAGCTATTCCCCTTAGGACCACTACAGCTCCAGCAGTGACCAAAGCCATCTTAGGAATATTTTCCAGAATGGGTATTCCTAAGGAGGTAGTGTCATACAGAGGTGCAAACTTCATGTCTGGCTACACGAAAGCTATGTGGAAAGAGTGTGGTGTAACTTATAAATTCACAACACCCTACCATCCACAGGGCAATGGGTTAGTTGAAAGATTCAACAAAACCCTTAAAGGTATGATTATGGGACTATCTGACAAATTCAGGAGGAGATGGGATGTTGTCGGAAGCTGCATCTGTATATACTATACCAAAGTAAGGTATAGTGTGCACAGATTCCAGGGGATCCCCAGAGGTATAGCAGAGGCTAAATTAGAGAACCACTGACAGCTCTATCTGTGGTAGTGTGATCAAGCAGTTAGGTTTATCAGGAGGGCGTGTTAAGCATTTATTGTATTCACTCAATCAAGAACTGATGACACACACTCAGTAGCCCGCGAAAACGCTGTGCCTGTGCCCGGGGGAGAGCGGAGATCAGCTGGGGCAGTGAGTCCCCTAGGGAGACTACAACTCCCATCTTTCCAAGTGCCTGGAGGCGCTTGAAAACGCCTACGCCGGCACGCGGTGCAGTGTAGCCCGCAAAAACGCTGTGCCTGTGCCCGGGGGAGAGCGGAGATCAGCTGGGGCAGTGAGTCCACGAGGGAGACTACAACTCCCATCTTTCCAAGAGCCTGGAGGCGCTTGAAAACGCATACGCCGGCACGCAGTGCGGTGTAGCCCGCAAAAACTCTGTGCCTGTGCCCGGGGGAGAGCGGAGATCAGCTGGGGCAGTGAGTCCACGAGGGAGACTACAACTCCCATCTTTCCAAGTGCCTGGAGGCGCTTGAAAACGCCTACGCCGGCACGCAGTGCGGTGTAGCCCGCAAAAACGCTGTGCCTGTGCCCGGGGGAGAGCGGAGATCAGCTGGGGCAGTGAGTCCACGAGGGAGACTACAACTCCCATCTTTCCAAGTGCCTGGAGGCGCTTGAAAACGTAGTGGGAAAGATTCCCCTGATGCTACGCCCACTAGAATTACAGGTCCCACTGCAGAGCCCGCATATGCCATCTGGCATGATCGACCAGCAGGATGCAGGAGGCCATGAGGCCCAGCAGCCTTGGAGTCACTCTGACCGAAACCCGGGATAGGGGCTGAAACATCCAAGACTCGCTGTTCGAGAGGATAGGCCCGAAACCGCGCTGTGGCCAGAACCACTCCGATGAAAAGGAGCTTCTGAGAGGGAATCGGGTGTGACTTCGGCACGTTGATAGTGAACCCCAGCGAATGCAGGAGGTCCGCCGTAGTATGGAGGTGGGAGATGATAGCCTGGGGCGAGCCCACCTTCAACAGCCAGTCATCGAGATAGGGAAAGACTGGAACCCCTGATCTGCACAGATGAGCTGCGACCACCGCCATCACTTTCGTGAACACCCGAGGGGCGCTGGTAAGGCCAAAGGGGAGCATGGTAAATTGAAAATGCTCGTGGCCTACGTTAACCGTAGGTAACGCCTGTGGGCAGGCAGGACAGGGATGTGGAAATAGGTGTCCTGCAAGTCCAACGCTACCATCCAGTCTCAGGGATCGAAGGCAGAGAGTACCTGAACCAACGTGAGCATTTTGAACTTCTCTTTCCGGAGGAAGTGGTTGCGGGCCCTGAGGTCTAAGATAGGACGCAGGCCGTTGTCTTTCTTGGGTACCAGAAAGTAGTGGGAATAGCAATCACGACCTACTTCTGGCACAGCGAACCGTTCGATAGCTCCCTTGGCCAAGAGAGCCGTAACTTCCTGACGGAGAAGGGCCAAGTGATCCTCTGACATGCGATGGAGTGTTGGTGGCATGGAGGGAGGGGTACTCTCGAAGGGGAGGGAGTAGCCCCTTCGGACTATTTGCAAAACCCACCTGTCCGACGTGATGTTGCGCCAGTGGGGGAGGTGGAGGATCATGCCGCCCACTGGCAACTGGTGGCCTTTAAATGTCGGACTAGGAAGGCTTAGAGGCTGCTGCAGAGGGGGCACTGGTGGACTAGCCGGCCCGCTGGCCCCCAGACCCACGGCGTTGTGTCCCAAGTCCCCTGCCGCGCAGAGGCTGGGTAGCTTGCGTCGGCCTGTGGTCCTGGGTGGAACGCGGTGGGGCACCCCTTCCGTAGCCACAAAAGGGGCGAAAGGCCTACTGCACAGGACAAGAGGGGGCAGCGAGGCCCAAGGATCTGAACGTAGCTCTAGAATCCTTGAAGCGCTTGAGCGTATGGTCCGCCTTATCGCCAAACAAACGACTGCCATCAAAGGGCATGTCCAAAAGAGTTGATTTGCCATCCCCAGAAAAGCCAGTGGATCCCAGCCAGTCGTAGCGTCTTAGGGCTACTGACGTAGAAATCGTTCTACCCAGTGAGTCGGCGGTGTCCAGCCCACAGACGATGGCTTTGCTGCATCTCTCCCCTCTGCAACTGCACGGGAGAGTGTGACCCCGAGACCTACTCCGGACACAGCGGCAGCACCTGCGCAACCGTATCCCACACAAAGTGGGTGTAACAGCCTAAGAGACATGCAGTGTTCACCGACCGCAGTCTGAGGAGGAAAACATCTTCTTCCCAAGATGGTCCAGCTTCTTGGATTCCCTATCTGGGGGAGCAGAAGGGAACGCGCCTTTAGATGTTGAGGCTTGGACCACCAAGCTCTTGGGGATAGGGTGTTGAGAGAGGAAAATGGTGTCACCCGGGGCCGAGCCGTGGCGTTGGGCAATCATCCTATCCACAGGAGCCCCTGTGCTAGGCCTGGACCAAGTGCCTAGAAGGATGTCTGTGAGGGCCTCATTGAACGGCAGCAGGGGCTCCGAAGAGGCCAGGAGATTCGTCCTGACTGCCACCGTAGGAAGATCAAGGCCTAAGGCCTCAGCCGCCCTACGCAACACCACAGCATAGGAGGCTGCCTCCTCCGTGGTCACGGTAGGAGGAGATCCAGACCACTGGCTTCCCCCAACTCCTCTCTCTAGTCCGGCTCCTCCAGCTGGTCTGCCAAAGGGTCAACAGACCCCTCCCAGTCCTCCTCACCTTCCTCTGGCTGCCACTCAGGGCAATAGGGAACGCCAGGGGAGAACAGTAGCACAAAAGTACTGGTCGATGCAGGTCCAGCTCCGTGGGTCCGGGATCACTGTGCCACTGGATTCAAGCTATCCTGGCTGATGAGGGTTGAAACCCCGAAACCGGTCCTAGGATGCTTGTTTCCGGTCCAGGGAGGACCTGGCTTGGCAGTTGGGGCTGGACTGTTCCCATGAGGCACAGGGTCAAGACTGATTTGCATACGGCCAGGTCTAAACAGTGGTGGCATTGTGAGCAAAAGAATAATGGATTTAACCCAGATCTCTTGACTGGGGGTGAATGTTTCGATTTGTTCTGCATTCCATCCATCAATTGTGTGTCTTTTGCAAGACGAGGGGGAGGCCGGGGTCGACGGCGGCCGGGGACACGACCGGCGTCGGAGGTGGAGGAAGCGTCGTCAAAGGAATCGGTGCCGGAGGAGGTGTCATGAGGTCGACCGGCACCGTTCCGGATCCAGGCCTGGATCCCTGTGCGCCAGCGGCACCGAGGCGGGAGCCGCCGGCATCGAAGGCCTAGAGCCCCCAGCCGAGACCACGGGGCCCGAAGGCATGCCGGCGGAATCAGGCTGCCCAAAGATGGAGAGGAGGGCTTCGTAAAAGGCTCGAAGCTGGGCAGGGGACGCTACAGCTCCCGGAAAGGGAGGGAAGCTCGGAGCCGTCCCAGTAGACTCCGCGGGTGGAGCCGAAGGACGACGACCTTCCACGTCCCGTCGGCCGACGGACGGGGAGAAGGCGAAGAGCGACGGTGCTTCTTCGCCTTCTTCTTGTGCTTCGACTTACCCGAAGACGAAGACTTCGATGAGGAGTGATGGTGGTGGCTCCGCGACTGGTCCCGCGACCTCCCTCTTGACTGGGACCTCGAGCGGCACGGAGCTGACTGCTGGGCCTCCAGAGGTTTCAGGACCGCTCCCGCAAAGACTTCGGGTTCATGGTCCGACAGTCGGAGCACGACTTCGGGTCGTGGTCCCGCTCCAGGCACCAAAGGCACACGAGGTGCGGATCCGTGACTGACATCAGCTTGTGACAAGATTCACAAGGCTTGAAGCCGGTCCGCCGACGTGACATCCCTACGTGGACCAGGATTCGAACGACTCGAAAAAGATGTCGACAAAAAGTCGAAAAACACTAGTCAAAAAATGACTAAGGGTACCGCTCTCCCCGGATCTGCGCTGGCTGGCGCGGAAAAAGAAAGAACTGACGTCAGCGCACAGGGGCGGCGTCTAAGTAGATACCGCGACATCATTCCGGCGTTCACGACGCCAACGGTGAACGCGGAGTCGACCGACGCCTCCCACCGACGCGCAGGGTTACTGCTGAAGAAAAATTCTCCGGATCCAGTCTGACGCCTGGGGATAATTCAAAGGTAAGTAATCTATAACTACTAGTTTCTTTCAGATTGAAGACTCAACTGGGCAAGGTTTTATCTTCTTTCGTTTGGGGGGGGGTTATGTAGATAAGTAGGATCTTTCTGACAAAGTTGCCCCCACTTTTTGCCAGGTGTCAGTGTTTTTAGACTGTAGCACACTGAGATCCTGCTAACCAGGACTCCAGTGTTGGTGCTTTCCCCTCTAAATTGACTAGTAAGTACATTGTACACACCACAATCGGCATACTGGTGTACCCTTGTGAGTCCATAGTATATGGTACTAAGGTACCCAGGACACTGGTATACCAGGGGTCTCCCATAGGCTGCACCTTGTATTATGCCACCCATGGGAGCCCATGCAAACTGTCTGCAGGTCTGCCATTGCAGCCTGCATGAAATGGTACATGCACCTTTCACTCCAGATATAAGGTTTGCCTTATATTTCGGTTACTGCACTTAAAACCTATAAGTCACCCCTAAAGTAGGCCCTTCAGCCCAAGGCAAGGGTGCATGGTTCTAAGTGTGAAGGTGCCCCTGCATGAGCAGAAGCACCCCTACAAATCCCGGACTCCATTCTCTGGCCTTTAAGTGCGGAAAGCCATTTGAAAGTATGTATTGGACACTGGCAAACTCGAAATGTCCAACTATATAATGCCTTCACCAAACCTTGTCATGTTTGGTATCAAACATGTTGGAATCATGCATCTTTTTTCTTGGCTGCAAAACAAACTAGACTTGCTCTATGATGGTAATACTTTGTACCTACTGCATACATCTTGATACAAAATCCTACTCACTTTTAAGTACTGATAAACAAGCATATTAGATGCCAGCGAATTTTGTATCAAGATGTATGCAGTAGGTACCAAGGATTACCATCAGAGAGCAAGGATAATTTGTTTTGCAGCCAAGAAAAAAAAGGAATATAATCTTACCCTTAAATCTGCGTAATGAATGTATATATACTGTCAGACAGGGAGCCTAGAATGATGACTTCAGGACAGTTTGCCAAGGCTGAATTTGTAATTGTATGTATACTATCGCATACGTCAGCGCATAACAAGCCTGGAGCAAGATCAGAGTATGAGCATGAGTTTTGCCCTATTGCCATATTCCCTACAATATGTGTAGAGTGTTGCTTCACATAGTGTGCAACATATAAACACTTGCTGGGACGTAATGCAAACCATAGCAAATTTTAAACATTGTTTGCCTGCCCTGGGTACATCATGCAAGATTTTTCTCTGGAAGATCTCTTCCCATTTCTCTCCCTTGTTTAGATAAAGTTTCATGATGAAATACAGCAGGAATATAGTGCACCTTACCCCTGAAGGAGAGGGGCTTGGTGACTCTGCATCTGCAAAAAATATAATCAAGTGAAGCACTTCAGGTGTTTGTTATAGAAGTCTCACAAGACCACCAATGGGAAATGGTGCTTTGTGGACCACATAATAGGTAGATGCCTGCTATGGGAAGAGAAGCGTATATCCAAAACTCAGAGAGAACCTTCCAGGTATATGTCACAACTAATGTTATGTTAGGATTTTTATTGAGCGCAATTTCACCCGAAGGTCTCAAAGCGCTAGCCTACATCAGAGAACGGGGAGAGAGGAGAAAGAAGGTCCGACTGAAGAGGAGAGAAACTCAGAACAGCCGAGTTTTAAGAGACTTGCAGAACTTTTGCTGATTGGTCTCTGTGCAAAGATGAAAAGGGAGAGCGTTCCACAGGGTAGGGGCAAGACACGAAAAAGATCTACTGCCATTCCTGGCAGTGCGGATCTTGGGAAGGATGAGAAGATGTTTATTGGCCGATCGGAGAGTTCTGGAAGGATGATACCTTTTCAGTTTATTAACAAGGTAGTGAGGGCCGTGGCCATTGAGGGTTTTGTGAACTAGACAGTTGACCTTGAATGTTATACGTTTTCTGACAGGGAGCCAGTGAAGAGCTCTCAAACTAGGAGCCGAGGAAGATCGAGGTGGTAGGTTTAATACTAGTCTGGCCGCCGTGTTTTGACTGACCTGGAGTTTAGTTAGGTGCTCTTCATTGATGGAGGCCAGAAGAGCATTGCCATAATCCAGCCGGCTAATGATTAGTCCTTGCACCAGAGGCAAACGTGATGACAGTGGGACCCATTTAAAGATCTTACGAAGGCTGCGCATTAGTCCGTAACAGATGCAGACATGGAGAGTCGGTTATCAATCAGCACTCCAAGGATACGAACTACCGACTTGGGAGAGGGACATGTGCCTAGGTTGGGAGGCCACCAGTCACTTGACCACAAAGTTTGTGCTTTACCGAAAAGAATAATTTCGGTTTTACTGGCACTGAGTTGCAAGTGATTGTTTAGCATCCAGCAGTGTATGTCAGACATACACTGCCTGAACCTGAGTTTGGTGTCAGTGGGGTCAGGACCAATCGTGATTAGTAACTGAGTATCGTCGGCGTACGATACGGTGTCACAGCCGGTTGCTTTTATCACGCTAGCTAAGGGAGCCACGTACAAGTTGAAGAGAGTAGGGCTCAAGATGGAGCCCTGGGGGACACCCTTGTCTAAGGGTTGGCTGCTGGAGGCAAATGAACCCATCAGGACTTTGGAGGATCGATCTGTCAGGTAGCTCCTGAGCCAGTTTAGAGCGGAGCCCCCGATACCCATCTCTCGCAGACGATTTAAAAGAATGCTGTGGGAGATGGTGTCGAAGGCTGCCGACAGGTCCAAAAGGACCAGGATGGAAAGCCACCCTGAAGCATAAGTCAGAGCAGGGGCGGCTCCTCCGTGAGAGCGGAGGAGCGTCGGCCCACTTAAATGACCCCCAAACCTCAGAGATGAAAAATAAAATGGTAATTCATTGCCATTTTATTTTTCATCATCCCGTCTTGAACCGAGTGTCAGGGCGGGGCCTGTTGAGTGGCAGAAGGGAGGAGTAGTGGGCAGAGGGCTCTCTGTGCACTGTTTAAAATGTGCATGTCTCTTTGGCCGGCCATCTTGCAAAGGCCTGCCAGACATGCGCACTTTCAACCTCTTAAGACAGCTGGGTTGAGAGCAAGTGCAGGCCACCAGTTCACTGAGGAGCGCCGAGAGATGCCGCTCCCTTTAATCAGGGCACTGCTCTAATGCTGGTGAACAGCATGGGAGCAGCGCCAGGATTGGTCAAGGGAGTTTGCTGGGGCCCGCTCTGCAGTTGATGGAAGAAGAGGTCTGAGGTTGGAAGTGAGAAGGACGTGTAAGGCATGTTTTTAAAAAGGGATTTTTATTTTTTCGAAAGGAAGGTAGGATTCTTCTGCATGGTTACCCCCACTTTTTGCCTGGTGCTGTGATGGTTTCTGACTAGTCTGACTGGGATCCTGCTAATCAGGACCCCAGTCTCTGTGCTGTCTCCCCTAAATTGGTTTGGTATGTACTTAGGTACAGCCCAGATTGGACAGTGGTGTAACCTTATCAGTCCCTAGTATATGGTACCAAGGTACCCAGGGCATAGGTACACCAGGGGTCCACCATCGGCTGAAGCATGTATTATGCCACCCACGGGAGACCACTCAATTCGTAACTACAGGCCTGCCATTGCAGCCTGTGAAAGTTGGTGCTAACGCACAAGTTACTAACTTGTGTAACGATATATCTGTAAGAGACAGTAGTTAGTGACAGATTCCTTACCTTAGAATATCCCCAGGCGTCAGGCTGGATCCGGAAAGTTTTTGCGTAGCAGTACCCTTGCGCGTCGGTAGGCGGCGTCGTGCGGCTCCGTGTCCGTCGTCGGCGTCGTGATCGCCGGGATGACGTCGCGGGCAGTACTTAGGCGCCGCCCCTGCGCGCTGACGTCAGTTCTGTACACGACTTTCCGCGCCAGGAACGCAGAGCCATGCAAGAAGCTGACATAGGTGCCTGAAAAATACTAGGGCCCTGAAAGGGATGTCCTTAACCCTAGAAATCAGTTGGCAGAACGGGGAGGATGGGTGGGGCGGTAAGGAATCTGTCACTAACTACTGTCTCTTACAGATATATCGTTACACAAGTTAGTAACTTGTGCATCTGAAAGAGACACGTTAGTGACAGATTCCTTACCGTAGAATAGATACCCCAGCAATACAAACCCCGGTGGTGGGTCTGCGAACAAAGATCAGACTAGGAAGTCCCGGAGGACAGAACGGCCAAAGAAGCCGTCACTCCGGACCTGGCTGTCAAGGCAGTAATGCTTGGTAAACGTATGTAGCGAGGCCCATGTAGCTGCCTGACATATATCCTGCAGCGGAACACCGCGGCCTAAAGCCGTGGTAGCAGCCGTTGCCCTGGTGGAATGGGCACGCAGCCCAACAGGAGGCTCCTTCTTAGCCAAAGAATAGCAGGCTTTGATACACAAGGTGACCCAGCGGGAGATGGTTCTCTTGTGCACCGCCCGACCTTTTTTGGCGCCCACGTAGCCAACAAAGAGCTGGTCATCCACCCGGAAGTGTTGTGTGCGGTTGATATAAAAGGAAAGCGCACGTTTTGGGTCCAGACGGTGGAGCCTCTCTTCCTCTCTGGAAGGATGTGGAGGCGGAAAGAAGGTGGGCAAAGTGATGGTCTGTCTGCCCAATGTGGAAGGCAGTAACCACCTTTGGCAAGAAGGACGGACGCGTCCTAAGAACAACCTTGTCTGGATGGACAGACAGAAAGGGAGGTTTGCATGAAAGAGCCTGGAGCTCACTCACCCGCCGAGCGGAGGTGATGGCCACCAGAAAGGCTGTCTTCAAAGTAAGAAGACGAAGAGGACAGTTATGTAGAGGCTCAAAGGGAGCGCACATTAAAAAGGTAAGAACCAAGTTTAAGTCCCATGACAAACGGAACAGGAGGGAAGAGGTGTGTAATGCCTTTTAGAAACCTGTTAACAACAGGGGACTTAAAAAGAGAGGGCTGATCAGGGAGCCTGAGGAAGGCCGAGATTGCACAAAGATAGCCCTTGATGGTACCCAGGGCAGAACCCTGTTGGGCCAGAGAAAGAAGGAACAGAAGAACCTCAGAAAGAGGGGCAGAAAGGGGATTCACAGCCTTTGCTGTGCACCATGCCACAAACTTGTTCCACCTGCAGGCGTATACCACCTTAGTGAGGGACGCCTGGCTGCCAGAATCACATCACAAACTTCGGGAGGCAAGTCGAAAGGAATCAACTGCCGCCGCTCAATCTCCACGCAAGCAGGTGGAGACTGGACAGGTTCGGGTGGAGGACCGTTCCCTGCTGCTGCGACAGAAGATCCTCCCGAAGAGGCAGACGGATCGGGGGATCGCCGCTCATACTGAGTAGCTCGGGATACCAAACTCTTCGAGCCCAGTCCGGAGCCACAAGGATGACTTGGGCCCTGTCGCGCCGAATCTTCTTCAACACTCTGGGTAGAAGTGGTATAGGCGGAAAGGCGTACAACAGACCGCAACTCCACTCGCGACGAAAAGTGTCGCCGAGCGAGTGCCGCCTTGGAAATTCCAACGCGCAGAACTGATGACATTGCGCGTTCTCTTCGGTGGCGAATAGATCTAACCAAGGATCTCCCCACTGTAGAAAGAGTCCTTGCGCCACTTCCGAGTGAAGACGCCATTCGTGATCCATCATGCACCTGCGGCTGAGTTCGTCCGCCCTGGCGTTCAGGGAACCTGCCAGGTGTTGAACCATCAGGAATATGCCCTGATGTTCCATCCATGCCCAGAGGCGCAGAGCCTCCTGACATAGGGTCCACGACCCCACCCCGCCTTGTTTGTTGCAGTACCACATGGCGGTGGTGTTGTCTGTGAACACCTGCACTACCTTCCCTTTGACAAAGGGAAGGAATGCCTTGAGTGCAAGTCGGATCGCCCGGAGCTCCAGAAGGTTGATATGGAGCCGGGACTCCGCCGGAGACCAGAGGCCTCTGATCTCCGCCTCTCCCATGTGACCGCCCCATCCCAGAAGGGACGCGTCCGTCACGACTGTGTGCTCTGGCTGGGGAAGGGAGAGGGATCTGCCCATGACCCATTGCCGGTTCGAGAGCCACCACTGCAACTGTTTTGCAGTCCCCTCCGAGATCTGGACGTGATCGGACAGGTTGCCCTGGTGCTGCGCCCACTGGAACTTCAGGTCCCACTGCAGAGCCCGCATATGCCATCTGGCATGATCGACCAGCAGGATGCAGGAGGCCATGAGGCCCAGCAGCCCCAGGGTCATCCGTACCGAAACCCAGGATAGAGGCTGAAAGATCGAAATCATAGCCTGAATATCCCGGACTCGCCGTTCGGGAGGATAGGCCCGAAACTGCGTCGTGTCCAGAACTGCTCCGATGAAAAGGAGCTGTGGAGAAGGAATCAGGTGCGACTTCGGCACATTGATGGAGAACCCCAGCGAGTGCAAGAGTTCGGCTGTAGTCTGGAGGTGGGAGACGACTGCCTGGGACGAGCCCGCCTTCAGCAGCCAGTCGTCGAGGTAGGGGAGGACTGGAACCCCTGCCCGGCGCAGATGAGCTGCGACCACCGCCATCACTTTCGTGAACACCCGAGGGGCACTTGTGAGGCCAAAGGGGAGCACGGTGAATTGAAAATGCTCGAGGCCCACCATGAACCGCAGGTAACGCCGGTGGGCCGGCAGGACGGGGATGTGGAAATAAGCGTCCTGCAAGTCCAACGCTACCATCCAGTCTCCAGGGTCGAGGACAGTCAAGACCTGAGCTAAGGTGAGCATCTTGAACTTCTCCTTCCGGAGGAAGCGATTGACGTTCCGGAGGTCCAAGATAGGACGCATGTCCTCCTTGTCCTTTTTGGGCACCAGAAAGTAGTGGGAGTAGCAACCACGTCCTACTTCTGGGGTCGGAACGCGCTCAATGGCCCTCTTGGCCAAGAGGGCCGCAACTTCCTTCTGAAGAAGCACCAAGTGATCCCCTGACATGCGGTGGAATTGAGGTGGCATGGCTAGGGGGGTGATCTCGAAGGGGAGGGAGTAGCCCCTTCGGACAATGTCCAAGACCCACCTGTCCGAGGTGATGGCACGCCAGTGGTGAAGGTGATGGCGGACCCTGCCCCCTACTGGCGTGCTGTGCACCTGAAAGGAAGGACTAGGAGGGCTTGGAGGCCGCAGACGGGGCGGGGTTGGTGGCCTGACCCGCACGCTGGTTGCCTGACCCGTTACGGCGGGAGCCACGTCCTCGGCCACGCGAAGACGCTTGCTGCGCAGGCCGGTGGCTGGGCAGCGGACGTGACTGGGCGCCCCTTCCGTGGCCACGAAAGGGGCGAAAAGCAGATGGCTGCGGAGGGCGTACAGCAGAAAGGCCCAGGGACTTGGCCGTAGCCCATGAGTCCTTAAAACGCTCCAGCGCATGGTCTGCCTTGTTCCCAAAAAGACCGACCCCATCAAAGGGCATGTCCATAAGAGTGTTCTGGACATCACCCGAGAAACCAGTGGTTCTCAGCCAGGCGTGACGGCGCAGCGCCACTGTCGTTGCAATTGATCTACCCAGTGAGTCGGCAGTATCAAGGCCACATCTAATGGTGAATTTAGCCGCATCTCTTCCTTCCGCAATGGCGCGGAAAAGCAGTGTCTGGACCTCCTCAGGACACTGGGGCAAAGATTGCGCCACCGAGTCCCACAGAGAGTGGGAATATCGGCCCAAAAGGCAAGCGGTGTTGACAGACCGCAAGCCAGCACTGGAGGAAGAAAAGACCTTCTTCCCAAATTGATCCAGGCGTTTGGATTCCCTATCCGGAGGAGCGGTAGGGAAGGCGGTTTGGGAAGCAGAGGCTTGGACAACCAAGCTCTCAGGAGTGGGGTGTTGGGAGAGGAACAGGGGTCGCCCGGAGCGGGGCGATGGCGTCGGGCCACGTTCCTATCCACAGGAGCCCCTGTGGCGGGCTTGGACCAGGTGCCCAAAAGAAGGTCAGAAAGTGCGTCATTAAACGGCAGCAGTGGCTCCGAGGAGGTAGCCGCCGGCTGAAGCACTTCCGTCAGGAGGTTAGTCCTGACGGCCACTGTAGGCAATTGGAGGTGTAAGGCCACAGCTGCTCTACGCAACACTGTTGCAAAATTTGCTCCCTCCTCCGTTGCCACGGAAGGAGGAGACAGCATGCCAGGGTCAGGGGAGGTGTCCAGCCCACTGGCATCCCCAAGTTACTCAGCCCAGTCCTGTTTGTACTCACACTGCTGTGTGAGAGGGTCCTCCGACCCCTCCCAGTCCTCTTCGTTTCCTCAGGTTCAAAATAAGGAGAAGGAGGGACACGCGGGACCCAAGGTCTCAACGGCGTCGGAGCCGGCGTCGAGCGACGCTGGTCCGGTGCCGTGTCCGGATCCGGAGAGAACCGGGGAACGACGCCGCCCGGAGCCCCGGGCGGCGTCGGAAACGGCACCGGAGACATCGGCGCCGGCGGAGGTGTAGTTAGGTCAACCGGCGTCGATGGGGGTTGCGGCAGCACCGGAGCCGGGATCGAGGCCGGGGCCGAAGCCGGGCCCGAGGCTGGTGTGACAGGCGGCGCCGGGACCGGAGTCGTCGGCGGCGCCGGGGAAACCCCATCAGGGCTTGCGGGGCCCGAAGGCGCACCGGGGGGACCTTGAGGCCCGAAGAGGCGGGCCATGGCCGACAGGAATTCCTGTATCTCGGCCGGAGTCGCCCCCGAACCCGGGAAGGACGGGTAATGCGGGGGCGGCTCCACAGGCACTCCCGGAGCCGCGGGGGCCGGGACGGTGCCGACAGGAGCTTTAGCCGAGTCGCGAGACCGGCGAGGCGAAGTCGTGGAGCGATGACGCTTCTTAGATTTTTTATGCTTCGACTTACTGGAGGAGTGCGAAGACTTGGACCCCGACGACCGATGAGGACTCCGCGACCGGCCCCTCGACCTCTCACGTGACCGGGGCTTGGTGTGGCGCGGAGCCGACTGCCGGACCTCGAGGAGCTTCCGAGACCGCTCTCGCAAAGCCTTCGGGTGCAAGGCCCGGCAGTCGGGGCACGACTTTGTGTCGTGGTCGCGGCCGAGACAGTAGAGACACTCTAAATGCGGGTCTGTGATCGACATCATACGACCACAGACGTCGCAGGGCTTGAAGCCGGGCATCCCTACCGACACCTTCGGAGTCGATAGACTCGTGGAGAAAAACAGTGAAAAATCACCAAAAATATAGTCAAAAAATGACTAGGGCACTGCTCTTCCCGGATCTGCGCTTACTGGCGCGGAAAAAGAAGAACTGACGTCAGCGCGCAGGGGCGGCGTCTAAGTACTGCCCGCGACGTCATCCCGGCGATCCCGACGCCGACGACGGACGCGGAGCCGCACGACGCCGCCTACCGACGCGCAAGGGTACTGCTACGCAAAAACTTTCCGGATCCAGCCTGACGCCTGGGGATATTCTAAGGTAAGGAATCTGTCACTAACGTGTCTCTTTCAGATACAACTTACGAAAGATATAGGTTTCCCTATATCTAAGGTCACTGCACTTAAAGAACAAGTTACTTACCTTCGGTAACAACATATCTGTAAGAAACATAGGTTAGTTATAGATTCCTTACCTTAGAATTATCCACAGGCGTGAGACTGGATCCGGAAAGTTTTTCGTCAGCAGTACCCCTGCGCGTCGAAAGGTGGCGTCGGTCGGCTCCGCGTTCGTAGTTGGCGTCGTGGTCGCTGGGATGATGACGAGATAGCTACATAGCCGCCCTCGTGCGCTGATGTCAGTTCTGTACACGACTTTCCACGCCAGAAGCGCAGAGCCATGCAAGACCCTGACCACTGGTGCACAAAACTAGGGCCCTGAAAGGAAGTCCTTAACCCTAGAAGTCAGTTCGCAGAACGGGGAGGATGGGTGGGGAAGGTTGATATGGAGCCGGGACTCCGCCGGAGACCAGAGGCCTCTGATCTCCGCCTCTCCCATTTGACCGCCCCATCCCAGAAGGGACGCGTCCGTCACGACTGTGAACTCTGGTTGGAGAAGGGAGAGGGATCTGCCTTCGACCCAATGCTGGTTCGTTAGCCACCACTGCAATTGGTGTGCAGTGCCCTCCGAGATCTGGACGCAATCGGACAGGTTCCCCATATGTTGTGCCCACTGGAACTTCAGGTCCCACTGCAGAGCCCGCATATGCCATCTTGCATGGTCCACTAGCAGGATGCAGGAGGCCATCAGGCCCAGTAGCCTGAGGGTCACCCTGACCGAAACCGGGGATAGAGGCTGAAAGATCGGAATCATAGCCCAAATATCCCGGACATGCTGTTCGGGAGGATAGACCCGAAACTGCGACATGTCCAGAACCGCTCTGATGAAGAGGAGCTTCTGAGAGGGAGTCAGGTGTGACTTCAGCACGTTGATGGAGAACCCCAGTGAATGCAGGAGGTCGGCCGTAGTCTGGAGGTGGGAGACGACAGCCTGGGGCGAGCCCGCCTTTAACAGCCAGTCGTCGAGATAGGGGAAGAGTGGAACCACTGATCTGCGCAGATGAGCTGCGACCACCGCCATCACTTTCGTGAACACCCGAGGGGCGCTGGTAAGGCCAAAGGGGAGCACGGTAAACTGAAAGTGCTCGTGGCCTACCGTGAACCGCAGGTAACGCCGGTGGGCCGGCAGGACGGGGATGTGAAAATAAGCATCCTGCAAGTCCAACGCTACCATCCAGTCGCCAAGGTCGAGAGCAGACAGGACCTGAGCTAGCGTCAACATTTTGAACTTCTCCTTCCGGAGGAAGTGGTTGACGTTCCTGAGATCCAAGATAGGACGCAGGCCTTTGTCCTTCTTGGGCACCACAAAGTAGTGGGAACAGCAACCACGACCTACTGCTGGGACAGGAACCCGCTCGATGGCTCCCTTGGCCAAGAGTGCCGAAACTTCCTGTTGGAGAAGGGCCAGATGATCCTCCGACATGTGATGGTACTGAGGTGGCATGGATGGAGGGGTAGTCTAGAAGGGGAGGGAGTAGTATTTGCAAAACCCACCTGTCCGACGTGATGGTGCGCCAGTGGGGGAGGTGATGCGAATCCTGCCGCCCACTGGCGTTTGGTGGCCGTGAATGGTCGGACTAGGAGGGTTTGGAGGCTGCTGCAGAGGGGGCTGTGGTGGACTGGCCCGCCCACTGGCTTCCAGAACCACAGCAGTGGTTCCAACGTCCCTGGCCGCGCAGGGGCTGAACAGCTTGCGCCGGACAGTGGCTCTGGGCGGGACGTGGCGGAGCACCCCTTCCGTAGCCACGAAAGGGGCGAAAAGCAGACTGCGCAGGGAGGGGGGTGGAGAGGCCCAAGGACCTGGCCGTAGCCCGAGAGTCCTTAAAGCGCTCCAGCGCGTTGTCAGCCTTGTCACCGAATAGGCGACGCCCATCAAATGGCATGTCCATAAGAGTGGATTGGACATCCCCTGAAAAACCAGTCGACCTCAACCAGGTGTAGCGTCGAAGGGCTACCGACGTGGAAATCGTCCTGCCTAGTGAGTCGGCGGTATCCAACCCACAGCGGATGGTAAACTTTGCTGCGTCTCTCCCTTCGGCAACTGCACGTGAGAGTATGGCCCAGGCCTCCTCCGGGCACTGGGGCAGCACTTGCGCCACCGTATCCCACACGGAGTGGGTGTAATGGCCCAACAGACATGCGGTGTTTACCGACTGCAGTCCGAAGCTGGAGGAAAAAAACATCTTCTTCCCAAGATGGTCCAGCTTTTTGGATTCCATATCAGGTGGTGAGTTAGGGAATGCGCATTTGGAGGTGGAGGCTTGGACCACCATGCTCTCAGGGGTGGGGTGTTGGGAGAGGAAAGTGGGGTCGCCCGGAGCCGGGCGGTGGCGTCGGGCAATCATCCTATCCACAGGAGCCCCTGTGTTGGGCCTGGACCAGGTGCCCAAAAGGATGTCGGTGAGGGCTTCATTAAACGGCGAGCTCCGAAGAGTTCGCTGCCGGTTGAAGCACCTCTGTCAGGAGGTTAGTCCTGACTGCCACCGTAGGTAGCTCGAGGTTGAGAGCCTCGGCCGCCCTACGCAACACCACAGCGTAAGACGCTCTCTCCTCCGTAGCCACGGTAGGAGGAGACAACATGCCAAGGTCTGGTGAGGTATCCAAACCACTGGCTTCCCCCAGTTCCTCTCTCCAGTCCGGTTCATACCCTAACTGGTCGGTTAAAGGGTCTCCAGACCCCTCCCACTCCTCCTCACCCTCCTCTGGCTTCCAATCTGGTCTAAAAGAGCCAGGGTAGAACAAGGGCACAAAAGTACCCGGCGGTGCCGGATCCGGCGTCGGTCGACGTTGGTCCGGCTCCGTGTCCAAGTCAGGGTGGAGGCCGGGGTCGACGCCGGTTGGGGACACAACCGGCGTCAGCTGCGGACGTGGTGCCGGTGGAATCGGCGCCGAGGGAGGCGTTATGAGGTTGACCGGCGCCGATCCGGATCGAGGCCTGGATCCAAGGGGACCCTGCGGTGCCGGGGCCGAAGCAGCCGGCGTCGAAGGCCCAGGGCCCCCAGCAGAGTCCGCGGGGCCCGAAGGCGCACCGGCGGAGTCGTGCTGCCCAAAGATGGCATGCATCGCTTTGTAAAATTGACGAAGCTGGGCAGGGGCCGCTCCGGGTCCCGGGAAGGGAGGGAAACTCGGAGTCAACCCTTCAGGCTCCGCACGCGGAGCGGAGGGAGGGGCACCACCCGAATCCCTCGTCGCGTCGGCCGCCCGAGGAGAAGTCGAAGAGCGACGATGCTTCTTCGACTTCTTCTTGTGCTTCGACTTACCTGAAGAGTGCGAAGACTTGGAAAAAGACTGATGGTGGTGGCTCCGCGACCGGTCCCTCGACCTCAAACGGTACAGGACCTCGAACGGCTCGGAGCCGACTGCCGGGCCTTGAGAAGCTTTCGGGACCACTCCCGCAAAGACTTCGGATTCATGGTCCGGCAGTCGGAGCACGACTTGGGATCGTGGTCGCGCTCCAGGCAGAACAGGCACACGCGGTGCGGGTCCGTCACCGACATCAGTCGGCTACAGGAACCGCAGGCCTTGAAACCGGGCATCCCTCATGCACCAGGAGTCGATAGACTCAGCAACAACGGCGTCGACCAAAGTAGAGAAAAAGTCAGTCAAAAAGTGACCGGAGGTACCGCTCTCTCCAGATCTGCGCTGGCTGGCGCGGAAAAAGAAAGAACTGACAGCGCGCGAGGGCGGCGTCTATGTAGCTACTGCGACGTCATCCCGGCGACCACGACGCCAACGACGAACGCTGAGCCGACCGACACCACCTTTCGACGTGCAGGGGTACTGCTGACGAAAAACTTTCTGGATGCAGTCTGACGCCTGGGGGTAATTCCAAGGTAAGGAATCTATAACGAACTGTTTCTTTCAGATACCTATAAGTCACCCCTAAGGCAGGCCTTTCAATCCTGAAGGCCGGGTGCTCGGTTCTAAGCGTGAGGGTACCCCTGCATGAGCAGGACACCCCTACAGCCTACGGAGTTCATTCTCCTGGGTTGTGAGTCAGCCATATAACATATAGAGGGGCACCGCGTCATTACGCGATGACCATCTCGAAACTAGCTGTAACGAATCCTATCATGTTTGGTATCAAACATGTTGGAATCATACCCCCACACCATAAGATTATGTTATGATAAAACAAGCTGCTTTACACTCCTTCTGGACTAAGCCTGAAGGCTGCTGTCCACAGCTACCACTTAGAGAGCTTTCTAAGGTTGTCTAAGACCGGTAAAATCACCATAAGGGTTGTCTGGACTGGTGCAGGGTGCCCACTTACATAAGTGTGCATCATAGACCAAGCCAGCTTCTCACATGCAGTTACTCAGAGCTACTTTAGGCGACCAACTTCAGCAGGGAGCCAGTCAGGGGAACGAGCAAGATCCACAGAAACAGTTACCTGAACGACAGAAGCAGTCAACTGTTCAGTTAAAGTGCCAGTGGCTCCTTGCCATTGACATCTATGGAGTGCTCCTGATGCAAGGGATACAGGATGCTGAAAATGTTTAAGGATGCTGAAGATACTGTGCGATCAATGGGGGGGTCTTTCTTAGGCTACTGCTTGGTCCACAGGGTTGGTGAGGCGATCCTGGCCACTGGGGACAACGTGCCTCGAAGTCCTCTCGAGCTTGGCAGACGTTCAGTCGCCACTGGACTATTGGTCACCCGGTACATGGGTGTCAGCAGTTCCCTTCTTTTGGCAGTAACTTTCCTTCCGGACAACCAAGTTGCACTCTGAAGACTATCCAGTGTCCAGCAGACTCGGGGGCAACTTTTGAATGTCAGGTCCCTTGGGCTGCACAGCGGCGAGGAGTGTGGATTCATGAATCTAGTTTACCAACACGCCCCAGCAGGCTTCTTCAGCTGTTGTGGTCCTGTGCTGCAAACAGGATGCCAGCCAACTGACCCTTGGAGTCTCTTGCTTCAGCTGGGCTCAGTAGTCAACTTCTCTACGAGCAGGATACAGCAGGCACAGTCCATTTTCTTTGCTAGCTAAGAGGTACAGCAGGTGCAGTCCATTTTGGTGTAGCCTCCATTCGCCAGGTGCTTGGTGCAGCAGAGCAGTCCTTCAGTCCTCTTCTCAAGCTCAACGAAATAGGAGGTCAGGGTGCCAGAGGTGCACTTTTTATGCCCAGAACATGTCCTCAGGAGAAGTAGTGGTCACTAGTCAATGGCTACCAGGTTCCCTCCCTCCTATTACTTCCTGTGAAGTGAGGCATCTAGCTATCACAGAAGGGTCCATTATGCCCACTTCTGACATGGCAGAACCTCTCTCTCTTGGCATGCTGAGCTCCCTAGCCCAACCCAGAGGTGTGGCTACCAAGGGGGCTACACACCCCTGGAAAAACCGGTTTGACAACTGGTTTCCCCTGTCTGTCCATGTTGTCAGCCTGTCTGCCTAAACAAAAGAGCAGCCCCTCTCCCAAGTATTTGTCATTTGCCCTTCAAAGCCGGTTTCCCCTTTCAAGCTTGCCTTTTGGGCCAACACCCGCGTGGCTTCTGCCAGGGTGAGGTAACACCTCTCTCCCACACAGGCTTATAGTGTTTGCTTTCCTGCGAGTCATATACTAGTCTCCCCAGGAGAGCAGAAAGCGGTCTCGGTGTCAGACCCTGTGTGCAACCGTGAATGGGCAAAGGAGACTTTGGGCAACTAAGTGGCAACTTTTCAAAAGTTGACCCCAGCAACAAGTTACATTCATTTCGGCTTGAGCATTAAGTAGGGCTTAATGTAATGAGTTGTTTGATACCTTAGTATCACTGTTGATGCACAAGTTACTAACTTGTGTAACGATATATCTGTAAGAGACAGTAGTTAGTGACAGATTCCTTACCTTAGAATATCTCCAGGCGTCAGGCTGGATCCGGAAAGTTTTTTGCGTAGCAGTACCCTTGCGCGTCGGTAGGCGGCGTCGTGCGGCTCCGCGTCCGTCGTCGGCGTCGTGATCGCCTGGATGACGTCGCGGGCAGTACTTAGACGCCGCCCCTGCGCGCTGACGTCAGTTCTGTACACGACTTTCCGCGCCAGGAACGCAGAGCCATGCAAGAAGCTGACATAGGTGTCTGAAAAATACTAGGGCCCTGAAAGGGATGTCCTTAACCCTAGAAATCAGTTCGCAGAACGGGGAGGATGGGTGGACGGTAAGGAATCTGTCACTAACTACCGTCTCTTACAGATATATCGTTACACAAGTTAGTAACTTGTGCATCTGAAAGAGACACGTTAGTGACAGATTCCTTACCTTAGAATAGATACCCCAGCAATACCAACCCCGGTGGTGGGTCTGCGAACAAAGATCAGACAAGGAAGTCCCGGAGGACAGAACGGCCAAAGAAGCCGTCCCTCCGGACCTGACTGTCAAGGCAGTAATGCTTTGTAAACGTGTGCAGCGAGGCCCACGTAGCTGCCTGACAGATATCCTGCAGCGGAACACCACGGCCCAAAGCCGTGGTAGCAGCCGTTGCCCTGGTGGAATGGGCACGCAGCCCAACAGGAGGCTCCTTTTAGCCAAAGAATAGCAGGCTTTGATACACAAGGTTACCCAGCGGGAGATGGTTCTCTTGTGCACCGCCCGACCTTTTTGGCGCCCACGTAGCCAACAAAGAGCTGGTCATCCACCCGGAAATGGTGTGTGCGGTCGATGTAAAAGGAAAGCGCACGTTTTGGGTCCAGACGGTGGAGCCTCTCTTCCTCTCTGGAAGGATGCGGAGGCGGAAAGAAGGTGGGCAAAGTGATGGTCTGCCCAATGTGGAAGGCAGTAACCACCTTTGGCAAGAAGGACGGACGCGTCCTAAGAACAACCTTGTCTGGATGGACAGACAGAAAGGGAGGTTTACATGATAGAGCCTGGAGCTCACTCACCCGCCGAGCGGAGGTGATGGCCACCAGAAAGGCAGTCTTCAGAGTCAGAAGACGAAGAGGACAGTTATGTAGAGGCTCAAAGGGAGCGCACATTAAAAAGGTAAGAACCAAGTTCAAGTCCCACTGAGGCATCACAAACGGAACAGGAGGGAAGAGGTGTGTAATGCCTTTTAGAAACCTGTTAACAACAGGGGACTTGAAAAGGGAGGGCTGATCAGGAAGCCTGAGGAAGGCCGAGATGGCACAAAGATAGCCCTTGATGGTACCCAGGGCAGAACCCTGTTGGGCCAGGGAAAGAAGGAACAGGAGAACCTCAGAGAGAGGGGCAGAAAGGGGATTCACAGCCTTTGCTGTGCACCATGCCACAAACTTGTTCCACCTGCAGGCGTATACCACCTTAGTGGAGGGACGCCTGGCTGCCAGAATCACATCACAAACTTCGGGAGGCAAGTCGAAAGGAATCAACTGCCGCCGCTCAATCTCCACGCAAGCAGGTGGAGGCTGGACAGGTTCGGGCGGAGGACCGTCCCCTGCTGCTGCGACAGAAGATCCTCCCGAAGAGGCAGACGGATCGGGGGATCTACGCTTATACTGAGTAGCTCGGGATACCAAACTCTTCGAGCCCAGTCCGGAGCCACAAGAATGACTTGGGCCCGGTCGTGCCGAATCTTCTTCAACACTCTGGGTAGAAGTGGTATAGGCGGAAAGGCGTACAACAGACCGCAACTCCACTCGCGACGAAAAGCGTCGCCGAGCGAGTGCCGCCTTGGAAATTCCAACGCGCAGAACTGATGACATTGCGCGTTCTCTTCGGTGGCGAATAGATCTAACCAAGGCTCTCCCCACTGTAGAAAGAGTCCTTGCGCCACTTTCGAGTGAAGACGCCATTCGTGATCCATCATGCACCTGCAGCTGAGTTCGTCCGCCCTGGCGTTCAGGGAACCTGTCAGGTGTTGAACCATCAGGAACATGCCCTGATGTTCCAGCCATGTCCAGAGGCGCAGAGCCTCCTGACAAAGAGTCCACGACCCCACACCGCCTTGTTTGTTGCAATACCACATGGCGGTGGTGTTGTCTGTGAACACCTGCACTACCTTCCCTTTGACAGAGGGAAGGAATGCCTTGAGTGCAAGTCGGATCGCCCGGAGCTCCAGAAGGTTGATATGGAGCCGGGACTCCGCCGGAGACCAGAGGCCTCTGATCTCCGCCTCTCCCATGTGACCGCCCCATCCCAGAAGGGACGCGTCCGTCACAACTGTGTGCTCTGGCTGGGGAGGGAGAGGGATCTGCCCATGACCCATTGCCGGTTCGAGAGCCACCACTGCAACTGTAGTGCAGTCCCCTCCGAGATCTGGACGTGATCGGACAGGTTGCCCTGGTGCTGCGCCCACTGGAACTTCAGGTCCCACTGCAGAGCCCGCATATGCCATCTGGCATGATTGACCAGCAGGATGCAGGAGGCCATGAGGCCCAGCAGCCTCAGGGTCATCCGTACCGAAACCCAGGATAAAGGCTGAAAGATCGAAATTATAGCCTGAATATCCCGGACTCGCCGTTCGGGAGGATAGGCCCGAAACTGCGTCGTGTCCAGAACTGCTCCGATGAAAAGGAGCTGTGGAGAAGGAATCAGATGCGACTTCGGCACATTGATGGAGAACCCCAGCGAGTGCAGGAGTTCGGCCGTAGTCTGGAGGTGGGAGACGACTGCCTGGGACGAGCCCGCCTTCAGCAGCCAGTCGTCGAGGTAGGGGAAGACTGGAACCCCTGCCCGGCGCAGATGAGCTGCGACCACCGCCATCACTTTCGTGAACACCCGAGGGGCACTTGTAAGGCCAAAGGGGAGCACGGTGAACTGAAAATGCTCGAGGCCTAACGTGAACCGCAGGTAACGCCGGTGGGCCGGCAGGACGGGGATGTGAAAATAAGCGTCCTGCAAGTCCAACGCTACCAACCAGTCTCCAGGGTCGAGGGCAGTCAAGACCTGAGCTAGGGTGAGCATCTTGAACTTCTCCTTCCGGAGGAAGCGATTGACGTTCCGGAGGTCCAAGATAGGACGCATGTCCTCCTTGTCCTTTTTGGGCACCAGGAAGTAGTGGGAGTAGCAACCACGTCCTACTTCTGGGGTCGGAACATGCTCGATGGCCCTCTTGGCCAAGAGGGCTGTGACTTCCTTCTGCAGAAGTACCAAGTGATCCCCTGACATGCGGAGGAATTGAGGTGGCATGGCTGGGGGTGTGGTCTCGAAGGGGAGGGAGTAGCCCCTTCGGACAATGTCCAAGACCCACCTGTCCGAGGTGATGGGACGCCAGTGGTGAAGGTGATGGCGGACCCTGCCCCCTACTGGCGTGCTGTGCACCGGAAAGGAGGGACTAGGAGGGCTTGGAGGCCGCGGACGGGTTGGAGGTGGTGGCCTGACCCGCACGCTGGTTGCCCGAACCGCCACGGCGGTAGCCACGTCCTCGGCCACGCGTAGACGCTTGCAGCGCGGGCCGGTGGCTGGGCAGCTGACGTGACTGGGCGCCCCTTCCGTGGCCACGAAAGGGGCGAAAAGCAGAGGTGAGCGGAGGGCGTACAACAGAAAGGCCCAGGGACTTGGCCGTAGCCCGTGAGTCCTTAAACCGCTCCAGCGCATGGTCTGCCTTTGAACCAAAAAGACCGACTCCATCAAAGGGCATGTCCATGAGTGTATTCTGGACATCACCTGAGAAACCAGTTGTTCTCAGCCAGGCGTGGCGAGGTAGTGCCACCGTCTTCGCAAGCGATCTGCCCAGCGAGTCGGCGGTATCAAGGCCACAACGGATGGTGTATTTAGCCGCATCTCGCCCTTCCGCAATGGCGCGGGTAAGCAGTGTCTGGACCTCCTCAGAACACTGCGGCAAAACAGCCGCCACCGAATCCCACAGGGAGTGGGTAGATCGGCCCAAAAGGCAAGCGGTGTTGACGGACCGCAAGCCAGCACTGGAGGAAGAAAAAGCCTTCTTCCCAAATTGGTCCAGGCGTTTGGATTCCCTATCCGGAGGGGCGGTAGGGAAGGCGGTTTGGGCTGCAGAGGCTTGGACAACCAAGCTCTCA
This sequence comes from Calotriton arnoldi, assembly GCA_963921515.1. Taxonomy (NCBI): domain Eukaryota; kingdom Metazoa; phylum Chordata; class Amphibia; order Caudata; family Salamandridae; genus Calotriton; species Calotriton arnoldi. Next base: position 165,375 of record CAWUFW010002151.1, read on the forward strand.
GGGGTGGGATGTTGGGAGAGAAACAAGGGGTCGCCCGGAGCAGGGCGATGGCGTCGGGCCACGTTCCTATCCACAGGAGCCCCTGTGGTGGGTTTGGACCAGGCACCCAAAAGAACGTCAGTGAGTGCATCATTAAACGGCAGCACAGTCTCCGAAGAGGAAGCCGCCGGCTGAAGCACTTCTGTCAGGCGGTTAGTCCTGACGGCCACAGTAGGCAACTGGAGATGTAAGGCTCCAGCTGCTCTACGCAACACCGTTGCAAAATTAGCTCCCTACTCCGTAGCCACGGGAGGAGACAGCATGCCAGTGTCAGGGGAGGTGTCTAGACCACTGGCATCCCCAAGTTCCTCAGCCCAGTCCGGATCAAACTCACACTGTTGTGGGAGAGGGTCCTCAGACCCCTCCCAGCTCTCCTGGTCCTCCTCTTGTTCAAAATATGGAGGAGGAGGGACATTTGGGACCCAAGGTCTCATCGGCGCCGGAGTCGAGCGACGTCGGTCCGGCTCCATGTCCGGAGCCGGAGAGAATCGGGGAACGACGCCGTCCGGAGCCCCGGACGGCGTCAGGAACGGCACCGGGGGCGTCGGCGGAGGCGTGGTTAGGTCAACCGGCGTCGATGGGGGTTGCGGTACCACTGGAGCCGGGATCGAGGCCGGGGCCGGAGCCGAGGCCGGGATGAAGGCTGGTGGGACAGGCGGCGCCGGGACCGGAGTCGACGGCGGTGCCGGGGCAACCCCATCAGGGCCCGCGGGGCCCGAAGGCCCACCGGAGGGACCTGAAGGCCCGAAGAGGCGGGCCATGGCCGACAGGAATTCCTGTATTTCGGCCGGAGTCGCCCCCGAACCCGGAAAGAACGGGTAATTCGGGGGCGGCTCTACAGGCATGTCCGGGGCCGCGGGGGCGGGGACGGTGCCGACTGGGGCCTCAGCCGAGTCGCGAGACTGGCGAGGCGAAGTCTTAGAGCAATGACGCCTCTTAGACTTCTTGTGCTTCGACTTACCGGAGGAGCGCGAAGACTTGGACTCCGACGAACGGCGGGGACTCCGCGACCGGCCCCTCGACCTCTCCCGGGACCGGGGCTTGGTGCGGCGCGGAGCCGACTGCCGGACCTCGAGTAGCTTTCGAGACCGCTCTCGCAAAGCCTTCGGATGAAGTTTCCGGCAGTCAGGGCACGACTTCGTGTCGTGGTCTCGGCCGAGACAGAAGAGACACTCGAGATGCGGGTCCGTGATCCACATCATGCGACCACAGGCCTCGCATGGCTTAAAGCCGGGCATCCCTACGACACCTAGGAGTCGTGAAGACTCGATGAAGAAACAGTGAAAAAATTCACAAAAAAGGATAGTCAAAAAGTGACTAGGGCACTGCTCTTCCCGGATCTGCGCTTACTGGCGCGGAAAAAGAAGAACCGACGTCAGCGCGCAGGGGCGGCGTCTAAGTACTGCCCGCGATGTCATCCCGGCGACCACGACGCCGACGACGGACGCGGAGCCGCACGACGCCGCCTACCGACGCGCAAGGGTACTGCTACGCAAAAAACTTTCCGGATCCAGCCTGACGCCTGGGGATATTCTAAGGTAAGGAATCTGTCACTAACGTGTCTCTTTCAGATAGACCCTTTCAGAAGTTAGCACAGCTGAGTTGTCAGAGTGTAATCCCGCAATCGTCAATGGGGCAACCAATCTCTCTCGCAGTAAATACGACCATGATGCACAAGTTACTAACTTGTGTAACGATATATCTGTAAGAGACAGTAGTTAGTGACAGAATCCTTACCTTAGAATATCCCCAGGCATCAGGCTGGATCCGGAAAGTTTTTGCGTAGCAGTACCCTTGCGCGTCGGTAGGCGGCGTCGTGCGGCTCCGCGTCGTTCGTCGCCGTCGGGATCGCCGGGATGACGTCGCGGGCAGTACTTAGACGCCGCCCCTGCGCGCTGACGTCAGTTCTGTACACAACTTTCCGCGCCAGGAACGCAGAGCCATGCAAGAAGCTGACATAGGTGTCTGAAAAATACTAGGGCCCTGAAAGGGATGTCCTTAACCCTAGAAATCAGTTCGCAGAACGGGGAGGATGGGTGGGGCGGTAAGGAATTGTCACTAACTACTGTCTCTTACAGATATATCGTTACACAAGTTAGTAACTTGTGCATCTGAAAGAGACACGTTAGTGACAGATTCCTTACCTTAGAATAGATACCCCAGCAATACCAACCCCGGTGGTGGGTCTGCGAACAAAGATCAGACAAGGAAGTCCCGGAGGACAGAACGGCCAAAGAAGCCGTCCCTCAGGACCTGACTGTCAAGGCAGTAATGCTTGGTAAACGTGTGCAGCGAGGCCCACGTAGCTGCCTGACAGATATCCTGCAGCGGAACACCGCGGCCTAAGGCCGTGGTAGCAGCCGTTGCCCTGGTGGAATGGGCACGCAGCCCAACAGGAGGCTCCTTCTTAGCCAAAGAATAGCAGGCTTTGATACACAAGGTTGCCCAGCGGGAAATGGTTCTCTTGTGCACCGCCCGACCTTTTTTGGCGCCCACGTAGCCAACAAAGAGCTGGTCATCCACCCGGAAGTGTTGTGTACGGTTGATATAAAAGGAAAGCGCACGTTTTGGGTCCCGACGGTGGAGCCTCTCTTCCTCTCTGGAAGGATGCGGAGGCGGAAAGAAGTTGGGCAAAGTGATGGTCTGCCCAATGTGGAAGGCAGTAACCACCTTTGGCAAGAAGGACGGACGCGTCCGAAGAACAACCTTGTCTGGATGGACAGACAGAAAGGGAGGTTTGCATGGTAGAGCCTGGAGCTCGCTCACCCGCCGAGCGGAGGTGATGGCCACCAGAAAGGCTGTCTTCAGAGTCAGAAGACGAAGAGGACAGTTATGTAGAGGCTCAAAGGGAGGGCACATGAGAAAGGTAAGAACCAAGTTCAAGTCCCACTGAGGCATCACAAACGGAACAGGAGGGAAGAGGTGTGTAATGCCTTTTAGGAACCTGTTAACAACAGGGGACTTGAAAAGGGAGGGCTGATCAGGAAGCCTGAGGAAGGCCGAAATGGCACAAAGATAGCCCTTGATGGTACCCAGGGCAGAACCCTGTTGGGCCAGAGAAAGAAGGAACAGAAGAACCTCAGAAAGAGGGGCAGAGAGGGGATTCACAGCCTTTGCTGTCCACCATGCCTCAAACTTGTTCCACCTGCAGGCGTATACCACCTTAGTGGAGGGACGCCTGGCTGCCAGAATCACATCACAAACTTCGGGAGGCAAGTCGAAAGGAATCAACTGCCGCCGCTCAATCTACACACAAGCAGGTGGAGACTGGACAGGTTCGGGTGGAGGACCGTCCCCTGCTGCTGCGACAGAAGATCCTCCCGAAGAGGCAGACGGATCGGGGATCGACGCTCATACTGAGTAGCTCGGGATACCAAACTCTTCGAGCCCAGTCCGGAGCCACAAGGATGACTTGGGCCCGGTCGCGCCGAATCTTCTTCAACACTCTGGGTAGAAGTGGTATAGGCGGAAAGGCGTACAACAGACCGCAACTCCACTCGCGACGAAAGCGTCGCCGAGCGAGTGCCGCCTTGGAAATTCCAACGCGCAGAACTGCTGATATTGCGCGTTCTCTTCGGTGGCGAACAGATCTAACCAAGGCTCTCCCCACTGCTGAAAGAGACCTTGCGCCACTTCCGAGTGAAGACGCCATTTGTGATCCATCATGCACCTGCGGCTGAGTTCGTCCGCCCTGGCATTCAGGGAACCTGCCAGGTGTTGAACCATCAGGAACATGCCCTGATGTTCCAGCCATGTCCAGAGGCGCAGAGCCTCCTGACAAAGGGTCCACGACCCCACCCCGCCTTGCTTGTTGCAGTACCACATGGCGATGGTGTTGTCCGTGAACACCTGCACTACCTTCCCTTTGACAGAGGGAAGGAATGCCTTGAGTGCAAGTCGGATCGCCCGGAGCTCCAGAAGGTTGATATGGAGCCGGGACTCCGCCGGAGACCAGAGGCCTCTGATCTCCGCCTCTCCCATGTGACCGCCCCATCCCAGAAGGGACGCGTCCGTCACAACTGTGTGCACTGGCTGGGGAAGGGAGAGGGATCTGCCCATGACCCATTGCCGGTTCGAGAGCCACCACTGCAACTGTTTTGCAGCCCCCTCCAAGATCTGGACGTGATCGGACAGGTTGCCCTGGTGCTGCGCCCACTGGAACTTCAGGTCCCACTGCAGAGCCCGCATATGCCATCTAGCATGATCGACCAGCAGGATGCAGGAGGCCCAGCAGCCTCAGGATCATCCGTACCGAAACCCAGGATAAAGGCTGAAAGATCGGAATCATAGCCTGAATATCCCGGACTCGCCGTTCGGGAGGATAGGCCCGAAACTGCGTCGTGTCCAGAACTGCTCCGATGAAAAGGAGCTGTGGAGAAGGAATCAGATGCGACTTCGGCACATTGATGGAGAACCCCAGCGAGTGCAGGAGTTCGGCCGTAGTCTGGAGGTGGGAGACGACTGCCTGGGACGAGCCCGCCTTCAGCAGCCAGTCGTCGAGGTAGGGGAAGACTGGAACCCCTAGCTGCGACCACCGCCATCACTTCCGTGAACACCCGAGGGGCACTTGTAAGGCCAAAGGGGAGCACGGTGAACTGAAAATGCTCGAGGCCTACCGTGAACCGCAGGTAACGCCGGTGGGCCGGCAGGACGGGGATGTGGAAATAAGCGTCCTGCAAGTCCAACGCTACCAACCAGTCGCCAGGGTCGAGGACAGTCAAGACCTGAGCTAGGGTGAGCATCTTGAACTTCTCCTTCCGGAGGAAGCGATTGACGTTCCGGAGGTCCAAGATAGGACGCATGTCCTCCTTGTCCTTTTTGGGCACCAGAAAGAAGTGGGAGTAGCAACCACGTCCTACTTATGGGGTCGGAACATGCTCGACGGCCCTCTTGGCCAAGAGGGTCGTGACTTCCTTCTGCAGAAGCACCAAGAGATCCCCTGACATGCGGTGGAATTGAGGTGGCATGGCTGGGGGGGTGGTCTCGAAGGGGAGGGAGTAGCCCCATCGGACAATGTCCAAGACCCACCTGTCCGAGGTGATGGCACGCCAGCGGTGAAGGTGATGGCGGACCCTGCCCCCAACTGGCGTGCTGTGCACCTGAAAGGAAGGACTAGGAGGGCTTGGAGGCCGCGGACGAGGCGGAGTGGGTGGCCTGACCCGGACGCTGGTTGCCCGAACCGCCACGGCGGTATCCACGTCCTCGGCCACGCGAAGACGCTTGCTGCGCGGGCCGTTGGCCGGGCGGCGGACGTGACTGGGCGCCCCTTCCGTGGCCACGAAAGTGGCGAAAAGCAGAGGTCAGCGGAGGGCGCACAACAGAAAGGCCCAGGGACTTGGCAGTAGCCCGTGAGTCCTTAAAACGCTCCAACGCAAAGGGCATGTCCATGAGTGTATTCTGGACATCACCCGAGAAACCAGTTGTTCTCAGCCAGGCGTGGCGACGCAGCGCCACCGTCGTTGCAAGCGATCTGCCCAGCGAGTCGGCGGTATCAAGGCCACAACGTATGGAGAACTTTGCCGCATCCCTACCTTCCGCAATGGTGCGGGTAAGCAGTGTCTGGACCTCCTCAGAACACTGGGGCAAAACAGCCGCCACCGAATCACACAGGGAGTGGGTATATCGGCCCAAAAGGCAAGCGGTGTTCACCGACCGCAAGCCAGCACTGGGGGAAGAAAAGGCCTTCTTCCCAAACTGGTCCAGGCGTTTGGATTCCCTATCCGGAGGGGCGGTAGGGAAGGCGCATTGGGAGGCAGAGACTTGGACAACCAAGCTCTCGGGGTGGGATGTTGGGAGAGAAACAAGGGGTCGCCCGGAGCAGGGCGATGACGTCGGGCCACGTTCCTATCCACAGGAGCCCCTGTGGTGGGCTTGGACCAGGTGCCCAAAAGAACGTCAGACAGTGCTTCATTGAACGGCAGCACAGTCTCCGCGGAGGAGGCTGCCGGCTGAAGCACTTCCGTCAGGAGGTTAGTCCTGACAGCCACAGCTGCTCTACGCTCTTCCGACCCCTCCCAGCTCTCCTGGTCCTCCTCTGGTGTTTCAAAATATGGAGGAGGAGGGACATTTGGGACCCAAGGTCTCATCGGCGCCGGAGCCGGCGTCGAGCGACGCTGGTCCGGCTCCATGTCCGGACCCGGAGAGAACCGGGGAACGACGCCGCCCGGAGCCCCGGACGGCGTCAGGAACGGCACCAGGGACATCGACGCCGGCGGAGGCGTGGTTAGGTCAACCGGCGTCGATGGAGGTTGCGGTACCACCGGAGCCGGGATCGAGGCCGGGGCCGGGATCAAGGCTGGCGGGACAGGCGATGCCGGGACCGGAGTCGTCGGCGACGCCGGAGCAACCCCATCAGGGCCTGCGGGGCCCGAAGGCGCACCGGAGGGACCTTGAGGCCCGAAGAGGCGGGCCATGGCCGACAGGAATTCCTGTATTTGGGCCGGAGTCGCCCCCGAACCCGGGAAGGACGGGTAATGCGGGGGCGGCTCCACAGGCACGTCCGGGGCCGCAGGGGCGGGGACGGTGCCTACAGGGGCCTCAGCCGAGTCGCGAGACCGGCGAGGCGAAGTCTTAGAGCGATGATGCTTCTTAGACTTCTTGTGCTTCGACTTACCCGAGGAGCGCGAAGACTTGGACTCAGACGACCGGCGGGGGCTCCGCGACCGGCCCCTCAACCTCTCACGGGCTTGGTGCGGCGCGGAGCCGACTGCCGGACCTCGAGCAGCTTTCGAGACCGCTCTCGCAAAGCCTTCGGGTGAAGTTTCCGGCAGTCAGGGCACGACTTCGTGTCGTGGTCGCGGCCGAGGCAGTAGAGACACTCCACATGCGGGTCTGTGATCGACATCATTCGACCACAGACGTCGCATGGCTTGAAGCCGGGCATCCCTATCGACACCTAGGAGTCGATGAAGACTCGAAGAAAACAGTGAAAAAATTCACCAAAAATGTAGTCAAAAATTGACTAGGGCACTGCTATTCCCGGATCTGCGCTTACTGGCGCGGAAAAAGAAGAACTGACGTCAGTGCGCAGGGGCGGCATCTAAGTACTGCCTGCGACGTCATCCCGGCGATCACGACGCCGACGACGGACGCGGAGCCGCACGACGCCGCCTACCGACGCGCAAGGGTACTGCTACGCAAAAACTTTCCGGATCCAGCCTGACGCCTGGGGATATTCTAAGGTAAGGAATCTGTCACTAACGTGTCTCTTTCAGATAGCCACAGTAGGCAACTGGAGGTGTAAGGCTCCAGCTGCTCTACGCAACACCGTAAATTTGCTCCCTCCTCCGTTGCCACGGAAGGAGGAGACAGCATGCCAGTGTCAGGGGAGGTGTCTAGACCACTGGCATCCCCAAGTTCCTCTGCCCAGTCCTGGTCATAGTCACACTGCTGTGTGAGAGGGTCATCCGACCCCTCCCAGCTCTCCTGGTCCTCCTCTGGTTCAAAATATGGAGGAGGAGGGACATTTGGGACCCAAGTTCTCATCGGCGCCGGGGCCGGCGTCGAGCGACGTCGGTCCGGCTCCATGTCCGGAACCGGAGAGCCCCGGGCGGCGTCAGGAACGGCACCGGGGACATCGGCGCCGGCGGAGGCGTGGTTAGGTCAACCGGCGTCGATGGGTGTTGCGGTACCACCGGAGCCGGGATCGAGGCCGGGATCAAGGCTGGCGGGACGGGTGACGCCGGGACCGGAGTCGTCGGCGACGCCGGAGCAACCCCATCAGGGCCCGCGGGGCCCGAAGGCGCACCGGAGGGACCTTGAGGCCCGAAGAGGCGGGCCATGGCCGACAGGAATTCCTGTATTTGGGCCGGAGTCGCCCCCGAACCCGGAAAGGACGGGTATTGCGGGGGTGGCTCCACAGGCACGTCCGGGGCCGCGGGGGCGGGGACGGTGCCGACAGGGGCCTCAGCCGAGTCGCGAGACCGGCGAGTCTTTTTGCGCTTCGACTTACCCGAGGAGTGCGAAGACTTGGACTCCGACGACCGGCGGGGGCTCCGCGACCGGCCCCTCGACCTCTCACGGGACCGGGGCTTGGTGCGGCGCGGAGCCGACTGCCGGGACCTCGAGGAGCTTTCGAGACCGCTCTCGCAAAGCCTTCGGGTGTAAGGCCCGGCAGTCGGGGCACGACTTCGTGTCGTGGTCTCGGCCGAGACAGTAGAGACACTCTAAGTGCCGGTCTGTGATCGACATCATTCGACCACAGTCGTCGCATGGCTTGAAGCCGGGCATCCCTACCGACACCTAGGAGTCGAGATGACTCGAAAAGAAACAGTGAAAAAATCACCAAAAATTTTGTCAAAAATTGACTAGGGCACTGCTCTTCCCGGATCTGCGCTTACTGGCGCGGAAAAAAGAAGAACTGACGTCAGCGCGCAGGGGCGGCGTCTAAGTACTGCCCGCGACATCATCCCGGCGATCCCGACGCCGATGACGGACGCGGAGCCGCACGACGCCGCCTACCGACGCGCAAGGGTACTGCTACGCAAAAACTTTCCGGATCCAGCCTGACGCCTGGGGATATTCTAAGGTAAGGAATCAGTCACTAACGTGTCTCTTTCAGATAGGTTTTTACTGCTAGAAGAACAAGTTATTTACCTTCAGTAACACTTTTCTGGTGGAGAATATCAGCCCGCAAATTCATTCCTTAGACTATACCTCAGGCGTCAGACTGGGTCCGGAAACATTTTGAGTAGAACCTGTGTGTGCAGGTATGTGGCGTTCTTCAGCTCTGCATCGGCCACGTTGGAAGTGACATGTGTGGTGTTTACATAGGCATCACGCCATCATGCTGGCATCAGTTACCTTTCGCTACCTTTCTACGACAGAAGCACAGAGCCATGAAGTTTGCTGTTGTACCATTGTGCAGACACTAAGGACCTCATAAACGGTAGCCTTTAAGAAGAAATCTGTTCGCAGAGCAGGAAGGATGGGAGGGTCGGTAAGGAATCTGTGGCTAGATAAAGTCTTTACCAGATAAGGCATTACTGAAGATAAGTAACTTGCTCATCTGATAGAGACTTCTAGCCGCAGATTCTTTACCTTATAATAGATAACCAAGCAATATCCAGAGGTGGGTCTGCAGACAGATTATACCATAAAGTCCTATAGGACTGAGTGGGCAAAATGCCAGTTACCACTGACCTGAATGTCCAGGCAGTAGTGCTTAGTGTGTGCAAAGTCTGCAGCCTGACAGATGCCCAGGACAGGGACTCTGCGAGCTAGCGCAGCGGTCAGAGCCTTTGTTTTGCTGGAATGAGCGTGCAAGCTCTCAGGGGGTTGCTTCTTGGCCAGTGCGTAGCAGATTTTAGTGCAGAGCACAATTCATTGTGAGATGGTCCATTTCTCCATGGCCTTCCTTTTCTTCGCTCCATAGTATCTGACGAATAGTTGATCGTGCACCCGGAACTCTCTGGTATGATCAATGTAGAACAACACTTTTTTGGGTCTAGGTGGTGGAATCTCTCCTCTTCTTGGGAAGGGTGAAGTAGGCAAGTTGATGTCCTGGCCTACATGAAAAGGTGTCACCACTTTCGGGAGAAAGGAAGTACAAGTTCTCAACACCAAGTTGTCTGCGTAGAATATTGTATAAGGAGTGTGCACAGAAATTGTTTGCAGTTCACTGATCTTCCTGGCCGATGTGATGGCCACCAGAAAAGCCGTTTTGATGGTTAACAAACATAGAGGGCAATTGCATAAGGGCTCGAAGGGCGCACGCATCAGGAAAGTTAAAACCAGCTTCAGGTCCCATTGGGGCATGATGAAGGGCCTTGGAGGAAATGTGTTTGATTCCTTGTAGAAAACGAGTCACAACAGCTGACTCAAACCAAGAGGATTGATCCAGCAACTGCAAGGTAGCCGGTATGGTTGAAGAACAAGTTACTTACCTTTGGTAACGCCTTATCTGGTAGAGACTCTATCTAGCCACAGATTCCTTACCGTAGAATATTCCCCAGCCGTCAGACTGGATCTGGAAATTTTCATTCAGCTTCGTGTCGGCGACGCCAGAAATGAACTGCACAGCGTCTATTTTGGTGCTACCTGGCACACTGATGTCAGTTCCTTTCACAACTTTCCATGCCAGGAGCGCAGACCCACGAAGCCTGACAACTGTTGTGAAATTCTAAGGCCCTTAGAAAAGTGACCCTCACGCTGTAATCGGTTCACAAAGCAGGGAGAATGGGAGGTCCCGTAAGGAATCTGCCACTAGATAGAGCCTCTAGCAGATAAGGCATTACCGACAGTAACTTGTTCATCTGATAGAGACCTCTAGCCGCAGATTCCTTACCTTAGAATAAATACCCAAGCATTGCTTCCACTGTGGTGGATCTGAAAAGCCAATTTAAACCAGAAAGTCCTGTGGACTGAAAGGACAAAGTGCCCGTCACGACAGACCTGACTGGCCAGGTAGTAGTGCTTGGTAAACGTGTGTAGAGATGTCCACGTTGCTGCTTGACAGTGGTCGCAGCCTTGGCTCTGGTGGAATGAGCACGCAAGCCCTCAGGGGGTTGATTCTTGACCAATGCGTAGCAGAACTTTATGCAGAATACTATCTGTTGTGAGAGGGTCCGTTTCTTCACAGCATTCCTTTCTTGGCCCTACATACCCCACAAAGAGTTGATCGTCCACCTGGTACTCTTTTGTGTGATCAAGGCAGAACAAAAACGCTCTTTTTGGGTCCAGGTGGTGGAGTATCTTCTCCTCTTTTGAAGGGTGAGGTGGAGCAAAGAAGGTAGGCACTGTGATGTTTTGGACTACATGGAAAGGAGGAACAATCTTCGGGAGGAAGGATGCACATGTCCGGAGAACCACCTTGTCCGGATAGAGGACGGTATAGGGAGGTTGCACAGAGTGCCAGCAATTCGCAGACCCTCCTGGCCGATGTAATGGCCGCTAGAAAAGCAGTCATGATGGTTAATAACCGAAGAGGACAGCTGTGCAGTGGCTCAAAGGATGCGCACATTAACAAAAAGTCAATATGATGTTTAAGTCCCACTGTGGCATGATGAATGGCCTGGGAGGAAATATATTTTGAAAACTTTGAGGAACCTACCCACAACAGTTACTTGAACACAGAAGGTTGGTCCGGCAACCGCAGAAATGCTGAAATGGCTGATAAGTAGCCCTTAACTGTGCCCAGAGCTGAGCCTTGCTGGGCCAAGGACAGAACAAACAGAAGAACCAGAGAAAGGGTGCAGAAACAAGATTGATATTCCTAGGTGCACACCATGTCACAAATCCATCCCAGCAGCAGACGCATACCTACCTGGTGGAGGGACACGTGGCTGCCTGAATAATATCACAGACGTCGGGAGAAGTTTGAACGCTGTCAACTGTTGTCACTTAATCCCCACTCATGAAGGTAAAGGTTGCACAGGTTCGGGTGCAAGACCCTCCCCTGTTGTTGCGACAGTAGATCGTCTCAAATAGACAGTCTGATCAGGGGGCGATGGTCATGCTCAACAGCGTGGGATGCCAGACTCTCCGTGCCCAATCTAGGACCACCAGAATGACTTAGGCCCAGTTGTTCCTGATTTTCTTGAGAACTCTGGGTAGGAGTGGTATTGACAGAAAGGCGTACAGGAGGCCGGAGCTCCATTCGAGACAAAAATCATGTCCGAGGGATAGCCACCTTGGAAACTCCATCGTGCAAAAGTGTGAATATTGCGCTTTCTTGGCATTGGCGAACAGATCTAGCCAATGCTCTCCCCACTCTTGAAAGAGACAATGCACTACCTGCGGGTGGAAATGCCATTTATATGAACTGAGTTTGTCTGCCCATGAGTTCAGAGAGCACACAAGGTGTTGAACTAGCAGGGAAGTGCACGTGTGTTCCAGCCATGTCCAGAGATGCAGAGCCATGTCCACGACCCCACCCCACCCTCTTTGTTGCAGTACCACATGGCAGTGGTATTGCCTGTTAACACCTTCCTTGATCGAAGGAAGAAAGACTATCATTGCCAAGCGGACTGCACAAAGCGATAACAGGTTGATGTGAAGCCTGGACTCTGCCAGAGACCAGTCCTCTTATCTCCACCTCTCCCAGATAGCTGTCCCAGCCATGGAGTGAAGCATCCGTCACTACAGTCAGCTCTGATTAGAGAGGGGTCTGCCACTGACCCAATCGTGGTTCAACAGCCACAAGTGCAGGTTTTTGCAGTTCCCTCTGAGATCTGTACCGGGTCGGAGAGATTACCCTGATGCTCTGCCAATTGGGACTTCTAGTCCCACTGCAGAGCTTGCATATGCCAACAGATGTGTCACCAGAAAGATGCAGGAGGCCATGAGGCCCAGCAATCTGAAGAACCCAACGGTCTGATGTTATTGACCTCAAGTAGGGCAGGTGAGGGTGTAACCATGATAGTAGGAGGGGAAAGTAAAGGGATTTGGAGGTCCTGGCTGCCAGGAGGGTGCTGGACTGGCCCAACCTCTGGCTGCCCAACCCAAAGGGGTCTGAGGGTACAACGTCCTTGGCCATACAGAGATTGAGAAATTTGCGCATCATGGTGGCTGGGCGGTTAAAGACGCGGCTGGAAGCCCCTTCCATGGCAGCAAAAGGTGGACTGGGATTGGCGAGGGGCCATGGAGAGGCCCAAGGACCTGGCCATAGTTCTGCTATCCTAGAAGTGCTCCAGCACAGAGACCGCCTTGTCTCCGAAGAGACAGGAGCCATCAAAGGGCATTTCAATAAGAGACGCTTGGACATCTCCAAAAAAGCCAGTGGTCCTCAGCCAGGCGTGGCGCCACAAGGCCACTGACGAAGAAACAGCTCTGCCCAGCAAGTCGGTTGTGTCCAGCCAACATCTAATTGTGAACTTGGATGCATCTCTCCCGTCTGTTACAGCTTGGGAGAGTATGGCCCGGGCCTACTCCAGGACCATGGGCAGCACCTGCGCAACCGAATCTCACAGTGCATTGGAGTAATGGCCCAAAAGGCACGAGGCGTTCACAGACCGCAGTGCCAGGGATGGGGAAGAAAACATTTTATTTCATAAGGTATCCAGCCTCTTGGATTCCCTATCCGGTGGAGTGGTAGGGAATGTGCTAGGATTTGCACTGGAAGTGGAAGCTTGTACCACCAAGTTTTCCAAGGTAGGGTGTTGCTCGAGAAAATTGGGGTCCCCTGGGGTGGGCTGGTGGCGGTGGCAGGAGCCCCTGTGCAGGGCTTGGACCAATTCCCCAGATGGACGCTGTGAGGGCTTTATTAAATGGGAGAAGAGGTTCTGAGGGGGTTACTCCCGGCTGAAGCACCTCTGTCAAGACGTTAGTCTTGACTGTCATTGAGGGTAGGCTAAGGTCCAGGACCTTGGCCGCCCTTCTCACCACCATAAGAGGCTACAAGTGGTTCCGTTGGGTAGAGCCAAAGGAAATTACTTTTTAGACTCAAGAATCATTTTTAGAAACAATAGTTATTGGATGCAATAGTTACTCTTGATATAAGTAGCACACCCCAGAAAACATGCAATGAATGAATATTTAATTTTATTAATATCATAATTCCGGGCAAATAAGATGGAGGAATCTGAAAAGGTGGAGTCCACATCAGCTAGTCCACCTTCGGGGTGGTGCTGGCGCGGTGTGAGACACACATAATCATACATATTTTTCCACTTGTCTTGTCGCCAAAAGTGGTGTCTCGACAGGGAGGCGGACATCTCCATTATCTGGAGAGGCCTGGGTCACATAACAAAGGCGGCAGGGCCTTTGAAGTTTCCTGCCCTGGAATGCAGATCCTACGTGGAGGAGGTGTAAACACCTCTGCCAAGAGAAGGCTTTGTTCCTGACGTCCGAGAGCGAAGGCTCTCACCTCAGGAGGTCAGAAACGGGTCTGTGGTGGCCAGCTGGTCAAGACCAGTCAGTCAACACACTAGTAGTCGGTAGGTTTTCAGGGGGCACGCTAAGGTGTCCTCTTGGTGCATTTATCAATAAATCCAACACTGGTATCAGTGGGGGTTTATTAAGACGAGATGTTTGGTACCAAACATCTGGGGTTACAGTGAAGCCATCATGTAGCTGGGGGACTCGTAATCACAGGTGTGCAGCCCCATGTACTCGCTATGGCTTCCCTGTGCACTTGTGTTATCCAAGATGGGACTTAGATATCACAGGGACACATCCACTCACACAGATATGTCCACACATGGGGAATAGTGCACCCTGCCTTAGGGCTGTAAGGCCTGCTGTAGGGGTTACTTACCTATACCTCATGCAGTGTTCTGCAGGCATGGCACATAGGGATGTGTGCCATGTCGACTCTTCATTTTTGTCTTTACCAAGACACGCAGGCTGAAGTGGCAGTTTGTACAAGCTTGGTGAGGGGTCACATAAGGTGGCACGATCTATGCTGCAGCACTTAGGGACTCTCTTTAGGTCCAATGCCCTAGGTACCAGGGGTAGCATTTACTAGGGACTTACATGGAGCTTAAAGTGGTGCCAATTGTGGAACATAAGGAACCGTTTTAGGGAAAGAGCACTAGTGCTGGGGACCTGTTAGCAGGAACTCAGCACACTTCCAGTCAAAGATGCATCAGATACCAGGCAAACAGTGGGGTATAACCTTGGCAAAAGGGGCACTTTCCTGCAATGGCGCATCAGTCGATGCACGTCTTCACATTGGTGTCGTGCTCGAGGCACCAGAGGCAAACAAGGTGCAGGTCAGTCACTGACATCTGTCGGTGACAAGGCAGCACAGGGCTCAAAGCCTGCCTTCCTAGTTGACATCCTGCCACACCAGAAGAAGATCTCAAAAAAGACTTCAACAAAAAGTCGAAAAAGATCAGTCAAAAAATGACTGGAGGTAGCTCTTTCTCGATCTGCGCTGACTGATGTGCTCACTATGCCACTGGATTCAAGCTTGCCTGGCTGATGAGGGGTGATACACCAAACCCGGTCCCAGGATGCTTGTTTTTCCGGTCCAGGGAGGACCTGGCAGTTCGGGCTGGACAATTCCCATGGGAAGTAGGGTCAAGACTGATTTGCATATGGCTGGGTCCAAACTAGGGTGGCATGGTGAGCAAAAAACAATGTATTTAACCCAGATCTGTGACTGGGGGTGAGTGTTTGACAATGTTCAGCATTCCATCCATCATCTTTTTGTGTTGCTAAGGACATAACTGACATCAGCGCGCTCGTATGGCACCTATATAAGAACACACACATCACTTGCGGCGTGGATGACGCCACACGGAGCCAAACAACGCCATCTACTGGTGCACAGGGGTACTGCTCACAAAAAAATGTCCAGATCCAGTCTGATGCCTGGGGATAATTCTAAGGTAGGGAATCTATGGCTAGAAGCCTCTATCAGATGCAAGCCTTAACAATACCTTTGACTTGGGGAATTTTCAATGGGTGTGAGGCCAAGTTTGAATTTGGCGCTAGTAGATACTGAAGGAAGCTGGCTCTCTATATACTATACCAAAAAGAGGTATAGTGAGCAGAGAGTCCAGTGGATCCCCAGAGGCTTTACTGAGGCTAAAGTAGATTGTACTAATGCTTTCTTTTGTGGTAGTGTTGGCAAGCAGTTAGGCTTATCAGAGGGCAGAGTTAAGCATTTGTTGTACACAAAGTGGCATTAAATGAGACACATTCAATGAATAAATCCGAGATCAAATTATAAAAATTAATACTTGGTTCTATTTATTTTGTAGAACCACAGAACTTCGTCTTAGGTAAATATGCTTTGCAATAGAAATACTTTTCAATATCCAAAGTGGGCACTTAGTGCAATTTTCAGTCTTTGCAATGTTAACCTATGGGAATAGGAAAAAATTCACCATACAGATAGATAACATTGACTTACAACACCAGTCTTTGGGAGTTAAGGTCAGTATTGGGCAAGGGTCAGTTCAGCACTGACAGTACACCACCAACGCACATGGGCGGCCGGGTGCAGGGTGCAAATACGGTGTGGGGTGCCCAATACAACTCAATGAAGAATGGGGCAATCGGAGAGCGGCTGCTTACAGGCATGTAGCAGTGGCTTGGGGGGGGGGGGCAGTCTCTCGGGGTTAAAGCAAGCACTGGGCAAAGTCCAAAGCAGCACCCAAACTATACCACCAGCGACACAGGGGCGGCCGGGTGCAGGGTGCCAAAACAGTGTTGGGTGCCCATTGTAAAGCAATGAAGAAAGGCAAAATCAGAAAAGGGCTGCAGGCTCAGGCCAGGAGGCCAGTCGAAGAAAATCAACAGATCAGGAGGTAAGTTGCGATGCTCAGAGACACCTTTGGTCCGCTTCACCAAGGCCCAGGGCCGGTGGGTGCTGGTGTCTCTCTTGATGTTGGAAACGGCTTACCGGAGCAGGTCGCGGTTCAGGAGGTTTCCCTGCAGAGGCTGCAAACGATGTCGAGGAGTCAGAGAGGGATCAACCCACCATGGACTCTGGCTCTAGAGCACTGGGGAAACTCACGGGGACCGGTGGGCTACTTGAACTCGGACCGGAGGCGCCGGATGCAGAGGTGAAACTGGGAGCAGGGTTTCGCTATTCCTCAGGTCACAGAGGCCTTGCTTGAAGTTTGTTGCTGGTGAACAGTTCCGCTGTTCTTGGGAGATCTTGATCTTTGTCGATGGCAGGCAGTACTCCCATTGTTTTGCAGGTCGCTGGGCTACAGGACGAGTCGTCTTTTGGCGCAGGATCGTCGAGGTCTACAGGTAGGCCGGTAAGGCTGGGGCCAAGTCAGTAGTTCTCTGCAGTCTTCTCTGCTGGTGCAACTCTGTGGTGTCGGCTCTTCTGGGGCCATCAGGAACTGAAGTTCAGGGTCTGGGTATGCCACCTAAATACTAGATTTAGGGGTGTTACAAGGGAGTGCAGGTAGTGGCCAATGGGCCCCTAACAGGTGTTTACACCCTCTAATATGTCCACCTCCGGGAGGAGGAAGACATAGCCCTAGCCCGATTGGATAAGTCCCACCATCTTAAAGATGGTGGGAACTGAAAAGTATACTTCAACTCGCCTCCAGCACCTGAGGGTTAAAGTTGACAGGGGGGGCATACCTCCTACTCTTGATGAGTTTTCCCGTCTGTTCTCCTGCCAAAAGGGGGTGAGGATAGGAAATGGGGCTTGCTCCTTCTAAAAGGAGAGGTTGGGGCCGCGTTAGAAAGGCGACAAGGCATTTGAAGCTCCCCGCCACAGATGGCTCTTCTTGACCAGGGGGCGGTGTGAACACCTGCACCCAGGAAAGTCTTTGTTCTCGACCTCTGAGCACGCAGGCACTCACCCCATGAGGTCACAATACAGTCTGGTGGTAGCAAGCTGGCTTAGGCCAGTCGGTGACCACACTAAGGGTTGATAGGTTTCAGGAGACTCCTCTAAGTGGTCTTCTGTGTGCAATTTTAAATAAATCTGTCACTGGAATCAGTGCAGGTTCATTATGCTGAGATGTTTGGTACCAAACATCCCATACGTCAGTGAAGCCATCATGAAGCTGGGAAACTCGTAATGACGATTGTCCAGACCACTTACTTACTATGGCTTCCTTTGGTCACTTACAATACCCAGGAATCGACATGGATATTTCGGTGGAATATCTGCGCATGCAGATACGCTCTCACTGGAGCTATAGTGCACCCTGCCTTAGGGCTAAGGCCTGCTAGATACGTATCTTACCTACATCCAATGCAGTGTCTGTGAGCATGGCATACAGGGATGTGTGCCATTTTGACTCTTCAGTTTTGTCTGCACCAAGGCACGCAGTCTGCAATGGCAGAGTGCCGGGCCTTGGTGAGGGGACCCCAGGGTGGCACAATTCGTTGGCACTTGGGGTCCCTCTTCAGTGCCAATGTCCTAGGTACCAGGTACACCACTTACTAGGGACTTACAAGTGGTATTGAGTGGTGCCAATTGGGAGACAAAGGGTATTGTGGCAGGGACCCTGTGCACTGCCAATCAGGTTCCCAGGGCCTGTGTTCTTTCCCAAAACTGTACCTTTGTAACCACAATTGGCACATCCCTGGCTACAGGTAAGCCCCTTGTCGAAACTATCATGGGTACCAGGGGCACTATGATCAGCACCTATTGTGCTACCCTAAGGAACAAGTTACTTACCTTCGGTAACGATATATCTGTAAGAAACATAGGTTAGTTATAGATTCCTTACCTTAGAATTACCCCCAGGCATCAGACTTGATCCGGAAAGTTTTCGTCAGCAGTACCCCTGCGCGTCGGAAGGTGGCGTCGGTCGACTCTGCGTTCGTTGTTGGCGTCGTGGTCGCCAGGAGGGCGTCGCGGTAGCTACATAGACGCCGCCCTCGCGCGCGGACGTCAGTTCTGTACACGACTTTCCACGCCAGAAGCGCAGCCCATGCAAGACACTGACCACTGGTGCACAAAACTAGAGCCCTGAAAGGAAGTCCTTAACCCTAGAAGTCAGTTCGCAGAACGGGGAGGATGGGTGGGGCGGTAAGGAATCTATACCTAACCTATGGTTTCTTACAGATATATCGTTACAGAAGGTAAGAAACTTGTTCATCTCAAAGAAGCAGTTAGTTATAGATTCCTTACCTTAGAATAGATACCCCAGCAATACCAACCCCGGAGGTGGGTCTGCAAACTAAGTTCAAACCAGAAAGTCCTGGAGAACAGAACAGCCAAAGAAGCTGTCTCTCCGACTTGGCTGTCCAGGCAGTAGTGTTTGGTGAACGTGTGCAGCGATGCCCACGTAGCTGCCTGACAGATGTCATTAAGGGGGACTCCCCGTCCCGAAGCAGTGGTAGCTGCCGTCGCCCTGGTGGAATGGGCGCGCAGTCCCACTGGAGGCTCCTTCTTTGCCAAAGAATAGCAAGCTTTGATGCACAGAACGACCCACCTGGAGATGGTCTGTTTGTGCACGGCCTGACCTTTCTTAGCGCCCGCGTAACCAACAAAGAGCTGGTCGTCCACCCGGAATTGTTTGGTGCGATCCAAGTAGAAGGAAAGCGCACGTTTTGGATCCAGACGGTGGAGCCTCTCCTCTTCTTTTGAAGGATGCGGAGGAGGAAAGAAGGTGGGCAAAGTGATGGTTTGGCCAATGTGGAAAGAAGTAACCACCTCGGGAAGAAAGGAAGGTCTAGTTCTAAGGACGACCTTGTCCAGATGGACAGCCAGAAAGGGATGCTTGGAAAAAAGAGCTTGTAGCTCACTCACCCTGCGTGCAGAGGTGATGGCCACCAGAAAGGCAGTTTTCAAAGTGAGAAGCCTGAGAAGACAGTGATGTAACGGCTCAAAGGGAGCGCACATAAGATATGTAAGAACCAAGTTCAAGTCCCACTGGGGCATTACGAAGGGAATAGGAGGAAAAAGATGAGTAATGCCCTTAAGGAATCTATTTACAACAGGGGACTTGAAAAGAGAAGGCTGATCAGAAAGCCTAAGGAAGGCTGAAATGGCTGAGTGGTAACCTTTTAGAGTGCCCAGAGCAGAGCCCTGCTGGGCCAAAGAAAGGAGGAACAAGAGAACCTCAGACAGAGGGGCAGAAAGGGGATCCACAGCCTTTGCTTTGCACCATGCCACAGATTTGTTCCATCTGCAGGTGTATACCGTCTCAGTGGAGGGACGCCTGGCTGCAAAGATAACATCGCAGACTTCAGGAGGCAGGTCAAACGACGTCAACTGCCGCCGCTCAATCTCCACGCAAGGAGGTGGAGGCTGGACAGGTTCGGGTGGAGGACCGTCCCCTGCTGCTACGACAGATGATCCTCCCGAAGAGGCAGTCTGATTGGAGGATCGATGGCCATGTTGAGCAGCTCGGGATACCAGACTCTTTGTGCCCAGTCCGGAGCCACAAGAATGACTAGGGCCCGGTCGCGCTTGATCTTCTTCAGCACTCTGGGCAGAAGTGGTATAGGCAGAAAGGCGTATTGAAGACCGCAACTCCACTCGCAACGAAAAGAGGCGCCTAGTGAGTGCCATCTTGGAAATTCCAACGCGCAGAATTGCTGAGCGTTCTCTTCGGTGGCCAATAGATCTAACCAAGGCTTCCCCACTGCTGAAAGAGACCTTGCACCACCTTCGAGTGAAGACGCCATTCGTGATCCATCATGCACCTGCGGCTGAGTTCGTCCGCCCTGGCGTTCAGGGAACCTGTCAGGTGTTGAACCACCAGGGATATGCCCTGATGTTCCAGCCATGTCCAGAGGCGGAGGGCCTCCTGACATAGGGTCCATGACCCCACCCCGCCTTGTTTGTTGCATTACCACATGGCGGTGCAGTTGTCCGTGAACACCTGCACTACTCTTCCCCGGACAGAGGGAAGGAATGCTTTGAGTGCAAGACGAATCGCCCGAAGCTCCAGAAGGTTGATGTGGAGCCAGGACTCCGCCGGAGACCAGAGGCCTCTGATCTACGCCTCCCCCATGTGGCCGCCCCATCCCAGAAGTGATGCATCGGTCACCACTGTGAACTCTGGTTGAGGAAGGGAGAGGGATCTGCCGTCGACCCAATCCTGGTTCGTAAGCCACCACTGCAATTGTTGTGCAGTGCCCTCCGAGATCTGGACGCAATCGGACAGGTTCCCCTGATGTTGTGCCCACTGGAACTTCAGGTCCCACTGCAGAGCCCGCATATGCCATCTGGCATGGTCCACCAGCAGGATGCAGGAGGCCATCAGGCCCAGTAGCTGGAGGGTCATCCTGACCGAAACCAGGGATAGAGGCAGAAAGATCGGAATCATAGCCTGAATATCCCGGACTTGCTGTTCGGGAGGATAGACCCGAAACTGCGTCGTGTACCGAACCGCTCCGATGAAGAGGAGCTTCTGAGAGGGAATCAGGTGTGACTTCAGGACGTTGATGGAAAACCCCAGCGAATGCAGGTCGGCCGTAGTCTGGAGGTGGGAGACAACAGCATGGGGCGAGCCCGCCTTTAACAGCCAGTCGTCGAGATAGGGAAAGACTGGAACCCCTGATCTGCGCAGATGAGCTGCGACCACCGCCATCACTTTAGACAACACCCGAGGGGCGCTGGTAAGGCCAAAG
Source organism: Calotriton arnoldi (assembly GCA_963921515.1). NCBI lineage: Eukaryota > Metazoa > Chordata > Amphibia > Caudata > Salamandridae > Calotriton > Calotriton arnoldi. The sequence continues at coordinate 186,360 of CAWUFW010002151.1, forward strand.
GGGAGCACGGTAAACTGAAAGTCTACCGTCAGCCTTGAATTGCTCACCAACCATCGTAGACTCGGCCAAATCTCTGGGAATCACCCTCGATAGCAACCTGAACATGCGGGACTTCATAAATTCAATGGCCAAATCAGCCAGATTCCACCTGAGCTACCTTAGGAAACTGAAACCCTTCCTCGATGCTCCCGACCTAAAAATGACAGTCCAAGCACTTGTCATCTCTAGACTGGAATATGGCTGCTCTACCCTCTCGGGCCTACCCAAGATCTCCCTGGCACCTCTAAAAGCCTGCCTCAACGCGGCCGCCAGACTACTCACCGACTCGAGGAAATACGACCATATTTCCCCACACTTGAAAGCTCTCAACTGGCTTCCCCTGAAGGCAAGAATACAGCTCAAAATAGCATGCATCACGCACAAAGCCTTATATTCTAACTCTCCTGCATATTTGAGGCAGAAACTTGTGATCTCCGGTGGAATCAGAAACTCACGATCTGCCAGAGACCTCTTGCTCCAACCTGCACGCTTTCGGAAAAAAAAAAAACTTACAACCGGGCTTTCTCCGGGGCTGCTCCAAGAATATGGAACTCTCTCCCACCGGACATCAGAAAAATCCCCACTCTGACTCGCTTCAAAAAGGATGCCAAAACATTCCTTATGGGTAAATTTCTCGTTTAAACTTTGCCTCTACAACTACTACAGCCCTGATCTATGGCCATCTATTGCCTCCCTTCGGATTATCGAGCTCACCCCATCAGAAACTGGGGGCCTTGTCGCGAACATTGGTTAACGTAATCTGTAAAAATGTTACCTCGCTCCTGAGTATTTGGATATTTAATCTGTAAAAATGTTACCTCGTTCCTGAGTATTTGGATATTTAATCTGTAAATACATGCCCTATCTCCCTGTGTATCCTGCACCTTACCCTCTCTCATTCAATCCGCAACTGTATAATGCTATGCCTAATTTGTACACGGCTATGTTTTCCTGTAAAGCGCTCTGATACCCTAACGGGTCAAGTTCGCGCTCTATAAAACTCATAAATAAATAAATAAATAAAAATAAATAAAGTGCTCGTGGCCTACCGTGAACCGCAGGTAACGCCGGTGGGCCGGCAGGACGGGGATGTGAAAATAAGCATCCTGCAAGTCCAACGCTGCCATCCAGTCTTCAGGGTCTAGGGCAGACAGGACCTGAGCTAGCGTCAACATTTTGAACTTCTCCTTCCGGAGGAAGCGGTTGAAGTTCCTGAGATCCAAGATAGGACGCAGGCCTTTGTCCTTTTTGGGCACCAGAAAGTAGTGGGAATAGCAACCACAACCTACTTCTGGGACAGGAACGCGCTCGATGGCCCCCTTGGCCAAGAGTGCCTAAACTTCCTGCTGGAGAAGGGCCAGATGATCCTCTGACATGCGATGGTACTGAGGTGGCATGGCGGGAGGGGTAGTCTTGAAGGGGAGGGAGTAGCCCCTTCGGACTATTTGCAAAACCGACATGATGGTGTGCCAGTGGGGGATGTGATGGCGAATCCTGCCGCCCACAGGCGTTTGGTGGCCCTGAAAGGTCGGACTAGGAAGGTTTGGAGGCTGCTAAAGAGGGGGCTGTGGTGGACTGGCCCACCCGCTGGCCCCCAGAACCACGGCGGTGATTCCCACATCCCCGGACGCGCTGGGGCTGAACAGCTTGCGCCGGTCTGTGGCTCTGGGCGGGACGTGGCAAGTCACCCCTTCCGTAGCCACGAAAGGGGCGAAAGGCAGACTGTGCAGGGTGGGTGGTGGAGAGGCCCAAGGACCTGGCCATAGCCCGAGAGTCCTTAAAGCGCTCCAGCGCGTTGTCTGCTTTGTCGCTGAATAGGCGACGGCCATCAAAGGGCATGTCCATAAGAGTGGATTGGACATCCCCTGAAAAACCAGTCGACCTCAACCAGGCGTAGCGTCGAAGGGCTACCGACGTGGAAATCGTCCTGCCTAGTGAGTTGGCGGCATCCAGCCCACAGCGGATGGTAAACTTCGCTGCGTCTCTCCCTTCGGCAACTGCCTGAGAGAGTACGGCCCGGGCCTCTTCCGGGCACTGAGGCAGCACTTGCGCAACCATGTCCCACATGGAGTGGGTGTAACGGCCCAGTAGACATGCAGTGTTTACCGACCGCAGTCCCAAGCTGGAGGAAGAAAACATCTTCTTCCCAAGATGGCCCAGCTTTTTGGATTCCCTATCAGGTGGAGCGATAGGGTATGCGCCCTTGGAGGTGGACCACCAAGCTCTCAGGGGTGGGGTGTTGGGAGAGGAAAGTGGGGTCGCCCGGGGCCGGGCGGTGGCGTCGGGCAATCATCTTATCAACAGGAGCCCCTGTGTTGGGCCTGGACCAGGTGCCCAAAAGGATGTCTGTTAGGGCTTCATTAAACGGCAGCAGGGGCTCCGAAGAGCTCGCTGCCGGTTGAGGCACCTCTGTCAGGAGGTTAGTCCTGACTGCCACCGTAGGTAGCTCGAGGCTGAGAGCCTCGGCCGCCCTACACACCACTGCGTACGACGCTCCCTCCTCTGTAGCCAAGGTAGGAGGAGACAACATGCCAAGGTTTGGTGAGGTATCCAGACCACTGGCTTCCCCCCAGTTCCTCTCTCCAGTCCGGTTCATACCCTAACTGGTCGGTTAAAGGGTCTCCAGACCCCTCCCGGCCCTCCTCACTCTCCTCTGGCTGCCAATCTGGTCTCAAAGAGCCAGGGTAGAACAGGGGCACAAAACTACCAGTCGGCGCCGGATCCAGCGTTGGTCGACGCCGGTCCGGCTTCGCGTCTACCTCGAGGAGGAGGTCGGCGTCGGCTGGGGACACAGCCGACACCGGTGGCGGACGTGGTACCGGTGGAATCGGCGTAGGGGGAGGTGTCACAAGGTCGACCGGCGTCGATCCGGATCCAGGCCTGGATCCAAGGGGCCCTGCGGTGCCGAGGCCGAAGCCGCCGGCATCGAAGGCCCAGGGCCCCCAGCCGAGTCCGCAGGGCCCAAAGGCGCGCCGGCGGAGTCGGGCTGCCCAAAGACGGCATGCATCGCTTCGTAAAATTGACAAAGCTGGGCAGGGGTCGCTCCGGGTTCCGGGAAGGGAGAGAAGCCCGGAGTCAGCCCTTCGGGCTCCGCACATGGAGCCGCGGGAGGGGCACCATCTGCATCCCTCGTCGCGTCGGCCGACGGACGGGGAGAAGTTGAAGAGCGACGATGCTTCTTCGACTTCTTCTTGTGCTTCGACTTACCTGACCCCGAGTGCGAAGACTTGGACGAAGAGTAATGATGGCTCCGTGACCGGTCCCTCGACCTCCTACGCGCCCGGGACCTCGAACGGCGCGGAGCCGACTGCGGGGCCTCGAGAAGCTTTCGGGACCGCTCCCGCAAAGACTTCGAATTCATGGTCCAGCAGTCGGAGCACGACTTGGGGTCGTGGTCGCGCTCCAGGCAGAAGAGGCACACACGGTGCGGATCCGTCACCGACATCAGTCGGCTACAGGAACCGCAAGCCTTGAAGCTGGGCATCCCTCGTGCACCAGGAGTCGATGGACTTAAAAGACGATGTCGACAAAAGTCGAGAAAAAGTCAGTCAAAAAGTGACTGGGGGTACCGCTCTCTCCGGATCTGTGCTTGCTGGCGCGGAAAAAGAAAGAACTGATGTCAGCGCGCGAGGGCGGCGTCTAAGTAGCTACCGTGATGTCATCCCGGCGACCACGACACCAACGACGAACGCGGAGTCGACCGACGCCACCTTCCGACACGCAGGGCTACTGCTGACGAAAACTTTCCGGATCCAGTCTGACGCCTGGGGGGTAATTCTAGGGTAAGGAATCTATAAGAAAACAAGTTACTACAGTTATACAGTATTTGTATCTTTCATAGATTCACATGCCCGAATCATTCCCCGTCGCCGAGATGGGAGTCCCACGGTAAAATACAAAAGTAGTGCCATAAGTAATAAATAGGCCAAAAGAGGCCAAAGGCTATATTTTAGTAGCCTATCTACGTCCTTATAGGAAAAGGACCAAAAGTCAGCTCCAACCAATCAGCACCCTCTAGAACACTCCCAACAGAAGCAGTTCTCCTCAGATTTTCCAAGCACAAGTGGGAAGTAAATATCCCTAAAATCACTGAGAACTGGTTCCACCGGGAGGAGGGTGGGTGCATGTGAATCTATGAAAGATACCAATACTGGATAACTGTAGTTACAGGTAAGTAACTTGTTTTCTTATCCAGTATTGGGGTATCTTTCATAGATTCACATGCCTAAATCAGAATAGCAAGCAGTACCGAAATTGTACTGTCGTTTGCGGATGGTGGGAGACTTACCATTTAACACTCCCAATATAAATCCACCATTTTGAAATATTGCAATGACAAGCATAAAAGCAATAACCATACAGTGGATATAAGAAAGATATAAATTGAGAAACATAAGAGCATGAACATTGTAATCAGTGCAACAGTAAAGAAAACTGATAATAGACAAGCGTTAAAGAAATGTAAAGAATCTGACCTTATTGAAAGAGATGGCGTAACACAGCTTGTCCAACCGCTGCATCCTCCTTTTGTGCAGATTGGAGGCAGTAGTGTCTTGTGAACGTGTGGACATTCTTCCATGTCGCAGCACGGCATATCTTGTCCAATGTAACTCCAGCAAACAAAGCTGTAGATGCTGCAACAGTTCTGGTGGAATGTGCTTTAGCTTTCACCCTGAGAGGTTTGTTTGCTTTTTCGTGGCAGAAGTGAATAGCCGATGCGACCCATCTGGCTATTGTAGCCTTTGTTACAGCAGTTCCTTGTTTCCCTTGACCATAGGCCACTAACAGTTGATCCGTTTTTCTAATATGCTTTGTCCTCTGAAGATAAAACTTCAAACATCGTTTTACATCTAACGAATGTAATGTCCTCTCAGCTGGAGTAGATGGATCCGGGAAGAAAGTTTGCAATATAACAGGTTCGTTCAAGTGAAATTGTGTGGGTACTTTTGGAATGAACTTAGGATTAGTCCGCAGGATCACATAGTTCTGTGTAAAACGCAAGAATGGTTCTTTGATCGTAAAAGCCTGAATCTCACTAACCCTCCTTGCAGAGGTGAGAGCCAGTAAGAGGGCTACTTTCCATGTGAGATATTTGAGATCTGATTTATGGATCGGTTCAAATGGTTGTCTCATCAGTTGTGCTAACACCACATTGAGCTCCCACTCCGGAGGCGGCGTAAGCACAGGAGGGAAAGTGCGAAAAAGTCCCTTCATGAATTGTTTTACAAGAGAAGACGAACATAAAGAAGGAAGCTGCGGGGATTTCCTGTATCTGGAAATAGCAGCCAGGTGAACCTTGACTGACGAGAAAGTGAGTCCAGACTTGGCCAGTGAGAGTAAGTAAGGTAAAATCTGTTCAGCAGGAGCTTGGACTGGATGAACTTTATTGTTTTCACACCAACAACAAAATCTTTTCCATTTTAAACGATACGTCTTGATAGTGCTTTCAGCACGAGATTTAGACAGTATGTCTCGACAGTCCTGTGAAATACTGAGATCCTTGAACTCTAGGAATTCAGGAGCCATGCGTGTAAGTGCAGGGATTGCGGATCCAGATGGACTACCTGACCACTGTTCCGTGATAACATGGTCGGTGTCGGATGCAGGCGAATGGGTTTGTCTTGTGACAACAGCAGAATCTCCTGGAACCAATACTGTCTGGGCCAACGGGGTGCAATCAGAATTAGGCAGCAGCCTTCCAGTTTCAATTTCTTGAGCACTCTGGGGATTAATGGAATGGGGGAAAAGCGTAGGCATAGATCCCGGACCATCTCATTGAAAGGGCATTTCCCTTGACCCCGGTTGAGGGAACCTGCTGGCGTAATATCGGCATTTCTTGTTCTCCTGTGACGCAAACAGATCTAGAGCTGCTTTGCCCCATGTCTGAAAGATCTTGTTCACTTGAGTTTGTTCTAACTCCCACTCGTGGCAGCCGGATAGAGATCTGCTTAGCGAGTCCGCTAGTGTATTGTGTAGACCCTTGACATGCTCAGCCTTCAAGGTTATTCCGTGAAACGTTGTCCATTCCCATAATTCTTGCGCTTCCTGTGAAAGCGTTATGGACCTTGTTCCTCCTTGTTTGTTTATGTAGTACATGCAGGTCGTATTGTCGGTACAGACCAGCACTGAGGAACCTGCTATCCTTGGAAGCAAAGCCTGCAGAGACAAGAAAATGGCCCGAAGCTCTAGACTGTTGATGTGCTGCTGTTTCTGTGACTGAGACCATCTTCCCTGGATCTGTAAATCCTGCAGATGACCTCCCCATTCTTCCATGGAAGCGTCTGTCGTTAATACGAAATCCGGGATGTCTTGCAGAAAAGAGAGACCTTGGGCAAGATTTGCTGTTTGAGACCACCAACGGAGTGCGTCCACCATACGTGTGGTTATTTGGATAACATCCTCGAAAGAACCTAATGCCTGTTGCCATTGTTTCTGCAATTTCTCTTGAAGAGGTCTCATTTTGAGCCGCGCTAAAGGGATCAAGTTGATCGCTGAGGCGCACATTCCTAGGAGCGACTTGAATGTTCGAACTGAAACTGACGCTCTTTTTGAAATTGTTGTCGCTAATTTTTGAAGGCGCACTCGACGATCTTGAGACAAGAATGCTTTGCACTGGACAGTGTCCAGGGATGCTCCGAGGAATAGAATGTTCTGAGTTGGAATTAAATTTGATTTGCCTTGTTCCAAGTGAGCCCCAGTGAATCGAACAGACGGAGACAGATTGTTGTAGCAACCTTGGCTTCTTGCTTTGACAGAGCTTTGAGCAGCCAATCGTCGAGGTATGGGAAAACTTGGATCCCCCGGGATCTTAAAGTCGCTGCTACCGGTGCTAAGCACTTGGTGAAAATCCGTGGCGCCGATTTTAGGCCAAACGGGAGTACCTTGAATTGATAGTGGGTGCCAGCCACTGTGAATCGCAGATATTTTCGATGTTTTGGATGGATAGGGATATGAAAGTATGCGTCTTCCATGTCCAGAGAAGTCATGAAATCCCCTTCGTTTAAGCACCCCAGAATATCGGAAAGTGTTACCATCCGGAATGTTTGCTTTTTGAGAAATTTGTTGAGATTGAGGAGATCCAGAATCGGTCGCCATTCTCCTGACTTCTTTTTGATTAGGAAGAAACGAGAGTAGAAACCTGTTCCTCTCTGCGTGGATGGAATTTCTTCTATTGCTTCCTTGAGGAGCATGATCAAGACTTCTTTGCGCAATAAGTGAAGACGAGGGGGAGGGGGACTCTTGGGCGGGGTGGTAGGTGGTATTTGGAGAAATTCTAGTGTATGACCCTTGGTGACGAGGTCCAGCACCCAGCGGTCTGAAGTGATCTCGTGCCACCGCTGTGCATAAACAGAAATTTTCGCACCCACGGGTTGACTGGCACCCTGAGAAGCTCATTGCTTTCTGGCAGAATCACGGCCCTGTTGTGTTCGCTTCCGGCCACCCTGGCGAGAGAAACCAGCCGTCGATGACTGACGGTAAGAGGATTGATTGTACGACTGTCGGTATTGAGGTTGGTATTGTCGATACTGCGGATTCGACTGATAGCCGCCCGATATGTAGAGAATCCTCGCCCTCTGGCTCCTCTGAAAGGTATGCGTCTATATTGTAGAGCACCTAAAGATTTTGCGGTGTCGGTGTCATTTTTGATTGCCAAAAGGGCTTCATCTATATGTTTCCCGAACAGTGAATCCCCATCATAGGCCATGTCCAGTATCTTCATCCGAACTTCGGGTCTAAAGGTAGTTGCTTTAAGCCAACCTTGGCGCCGAAGAACAGCTGACCCCAGCTAACTGCCGAAAGCTTGTGTTGGCGATGTCTAATGCGCAGTCAATTGTTTCGGAGGCAGCTCGCTCACCTTCTAACAAAATCTTCCGTGCCTCCTCTCTTTGATCCTCTGGGATAAGATCTATGAATCCCGCCATATCTGACCACATTTGGCGGTCATAACAGCCAATGATGGCCAAGGCATTAGCAGCCCTAATTGAAGCTGCAGCCATAGATGAGAATTTTTTCCCTAAAAGATCCATACGACGTCCCTCCTTGTCTGGAGGAGTGGTAATTGGTGTTGCAGGGCTTTTAGAATGCCGTTGTGCAGCCTGAGATATTACCGAATCTGGCCTCGGATTACCTATGAGGCAAGATGGACTGTTCTCTGGAGCGCGGTATTTCTTCTCTATTCGAGGCAACACCGCAGTTATGGATGCCGGCGTCTTCATGATTTTCACGCCCTCTTGCCAGATGTAATCAATGATGGGAATAGAGCGAATGACCTTCCTGGTATCCTCCTTGAAGTCAAGTAAGAAACAGTCCGTTTGTTTGACCGTAATAGGGAGCTGAAACCTAGTAGCTCCTCTTTGCATTAAATTATGAAATCCTCCAATGTCCTCGGGAGGAGAATCAGAGGGCAAATGCGGAGGCGGAGATGGTGTCTCGATGATATAATCGTCCCATGGATCTGGAGCATCTGCCTGTTTAGGCAATTCGCCTTCCTCAACCTCCTCATCCGAGGAGGAAGTGTCTTGAAGTTCATTGGCAGGTGGATCTTGAGCAGGAGCCGGAGTACTAGGTCGAGTAGGCTCTGGTACTGTAACAGGAACCTCTACTTGTGGAATTGGGTTCTCTATCGGAATCTGCTGCGGAGGAAATCTCTGACGATAATCCGCCAACATAGCCTGTAGGTCTTGTATAAGTGTTGGAGGAAGATGAGACGTTTCCCTCTGACGAGATTCCTGCCTGTGATGAAACTGGTATGTATGCCGCGGAGCCATATATTGCCCATGGTAGTAATGCTCCTCTTGGTAATCATCCTCGTCAGTGTCTTGACATTTAACATTAAGCTCCGATGGACTATGAGCCACTCTGTATGGGTCTTCCTCCTCTTCCTCATCATAATCCTCGTCCTCCATGAAACCTTCTAACAGATGGGAAGGTGGTAGCGGAGAAATTTTACTATAGTCCTGAAAAGGCCTTTGAATTGTCTTTATCTGATAAACTCTCGTCGACTGGGGCGTCGACGGTGCAGAAATATGAATGGTAGGAATGTCTCTCGTCGACGGTCCCGTCGTCGACGGTGGTAAAATCACAGGCACGTTCATAGATGGTACTGTCGACGGTGTTGTCGTCGATGCCTCTCCCGTCGTCGGTGTCGTCGTCGACGGTGTCGTCGTCGACGGTGCAGTTGGAATCTTCGTCGACGATAGCTTCGTCTACGGCTTCTTCATCGACGGTGCGTCGTCGACGGGTTTTAACGATGGCCTCGTCGAAATATAAATTCTCGCGACGAGATAGGTGATAAAATAGCCGTCGTCTAAATAGTCGCCGTCGACGATGGCATCGACGACGTAACACATACCGTCGACGATGTGGTAAAAGTCGGCGTCGACACTGATTTTTTGTGCTTTTTACTCACAGTTTCTGAAGAGGATGATCTTGGACGCTCTGTGAGTGGAGTAGAAGGCGGAGATGATGCTGGCTCAGAGGAGTGTTTAGAACTCCTCTCTTTGTGAAGAGATTTTTCCTGGGAAGTTTTCAGATGTTTTCTTCCCTCACCTGAGGAGCCTTCTTGAGACCTAGCCCTCTTGCTAGATGTGGAAGCTCGGTCCTCTTCCTCAGCCGAAGAAGAAGGACGCTCTTTAGATTTGAGCCACAAAAGTAATCTTGCCTCTCTGTCCCTCAGAGTCTTGCTGGGAAAGGTACGGCAGATTTTACAATCTTTAGCCTCATGTTTGGGGTAGAGGCAATAAAGACAATCTTTATGAAGATCATCAACATGGACCCTCTTCCTCCCACAGGTCCTGCAGGAGCGAAACAGGCCCTTCCTGTCAGACATACTTGCTTGAAGAGCTGAAGAGAAGAAAACTGAGTAGCACTCAGGGAGACTCCCTTACACACGACGTGCAGTGAAAATCTGAGGAGAACTGCTTCTGTTGGGAGTGTTCTAGAGGGTGCTGATAGCTGATTGGTTGGAGCTGACTTTTGGTCCTTTTTCTATAAGGACGTAGATAGGCTACTAAGATATAGCCTTTGGCCTCTTTTGGCCTATTTATTACTTATGGTACTACTTTTGTATTTTACCGTGGGACTCCCATCTCGGCGACGGGGAATGATTCAGGCATGTGAATCTATGAAAGATACCCCAATACTGGATAACTAACTGTTTCTTTCAGATAGGACCTGTACCTTAACACCCACACACTGCCAAGGCAGGCAGCGTGTTTTGCTGCAAAGAAAAGTAAAGAGTCGACATGGCACACATCCCTGTGTGCCCTGCCTACATCCCACTGCCTGGGGTCTAGGTAAGTCACCCCTCTAGCAGGGTGCACTAGCCCCCAGGTGAGGGCACTGTGGCATGAGCCCTGTGCCCCTACAGTGTCTAAGTCCGTTCTTAGACACTGTAAGTGTAGTAAAGCCATAAAGAGTATAGGTAGTGGGAGATGGTCATTACGAACTCCACAGCTCCATAATGGCTTTACTAAAAACTGGGAAATTCGGTAGCAAATTTTGGTAGCAAACTTCTCAGCACATTAAACCCACACTGATGCCAGTGGGAGATTTAATGTAAAAGGCACTCAGAGGGCATCTCAGAGATGCCCCCGGAAAAACGACCAGCCCTGGTGTGATTCCTGAATGGCGCCCGCCATTTGCCACCACCAGACAGGTTTCTGGATCACTGGGTAGAGAGCCTCTGCTCTATGGGTCCAGAAACAAAGCCAATACTGAGCAGAGGTCCCATACCTCCTCCCCCAGGATGGGCTGGGTCCACGAAGAGGAAGCTTCAAAGGCCTGCCGCCTTTGGAAGCTGTCCCTGCCTTTTGCTGCCCCTAGCAACTGCCTTCCACCGGTTCTGGCCCCCACTTTAGGCAGGAGAATCGGCGGGAAAAACCAAGGTAGAAAGAGAGGTGTGCCCACCATTTTTTCCAACCACACCCCTCAGGTGCGGGAGGCGAGGTGTAGCACCCATCTCAGGCCCCTCCATCTTGAAGATGGGGGGACTCAGCCAATTAGGGAGAGACTCATGTTCCCTCCCACTGGAGGGTGGCATAATAGGGGGTGAGTATTTAGAAGCAACCCTTAACCTTGCCTCCTCAGATTCGAGGAAGTAAGAAGAAGGACCGAAGAGCCGTGCTGACCTAGGGAGAAGGGAACACCTACTGCTTTGGCCCCAGCCCTACCAGTCTGTGCAGACTCCGACATGCCTACAGCGTAGAAACTGGTGTGTCCAGCAGCCAACAACCCCCAAGTCCCAGAGGACGTACCCTGAACTCCCTACAGACTCTCCCGTGAGCAGTGGATTTGCTGAGCCAAGTCTCGAAGACCAGAATCCGGATTCAGGGGACTCTGCGATTCTGCACCACACGGCACCCGAAGCCCTGGGCCCGAGTTTGTGTGGCCCAACACCACGAGGAGGTCTCCCCAACGATCCTGACCTGAGATCTGGTGATCCCCGACCTCCCTCAAGCTTCAAGACGACGCCTGCAGCCTCAACCTGAAGGGTCCCCCCGACCGCGACCGGAGCTGGTAAGAAAACCCAACGTCAGAAGACACCCCTGCACCCGATGCCCAAGGCCTTGGGTTGCCCAACCAACGGTGTCCAGGCATCCCCCAAGATTCCAACGTACCACTCCAGCCGGTGGTCACCTTCAGGAAGCCTCCATGTCAGAGCCTGCAGCAACTTCACCAAACCGAAGGTCTCCATTGAAAACCACTGGGTCCCCGACGTCTTTTTTGGCACCCTGCACCCGGCCACCCCAGTGCCGCTGGTGGTGCAGCTCCTGTGCTGATTGTTGGCCCCTGCAGTGCTGACCTTAAACCCAGGAGGTTTGCTACCACTCCCAAATTGGCCTGCTCAGCAGCAGTCACTAACCTTAGGCCCCCTTAGCCCCTATTGGCTAGCATTGGGCCCCTGCACTCGGCCGCCCCAGTGCTGCTGGTGGTTCAAATTGAGTGCACATCTAGACCTTGGGGTATTTTGGTCCTAACCCCCAAAACTCCCACTCGTAAGTTGTGTACTTACCTGAGAAACAGCTAACACCTTTTCTTCCATAGAAACCCATGTTATGAGATTTTGGGCCTAAAATGTTCAATGTGTTGAACTGATGTTTGTATGGAGAAAAGCGAACTAAAATGCAAAGTATAAAAAGTCTTACTTACTGTGTATTGTAAGAACCTTAGGTGTGGTATCTAGGCATATCACCCCCTAGGCATAGCACCCCCTCAAAGTAATACAAAAGTAGCTAAAAATCAATCCTGAAAGTAATTACTGTGTAATTCAAACTGTTTTTTAAAGAGATACAAACCTGTAACAACTGCAAATCCATCCTCCATTGCATTTCCGTGTAAAGGTTTACAATTGAAAGTATATTTTACCTACCTGTACCAAGTCCTGCTTGGTTCTAGAAATAGAATACAAGTATACCTTTTTTATACGTACCCAATTGGTCTGGATTCAGTCTCTGAGGGTGTGCATCAGTCTTGATTGAGTGAATACAATAAATGCTTAACACCCTCTGGATAAGCCTAACCGCTCCCGCACACTACCACAAAGAGAGCTGTTAGTACTTACCTAATTTAGCCTCTGCTAAACCTCTAGGAACTCCCTGTACTCTGTACACACTATACCTTACTTTGGTATAGTATATACAGAGCCAGCATCCTACACACTGGCTGCCCAAAATGCAAATCAGGAGATGGCGGTACTGCAAAGAACCACACTGCCATGCCTGGATTAAATTGCCCAGCAGACCTACAGGAGGTAGCTGTGTTGGGTGTGGCCGGGGTAAAAAGGAAGACTTAGCCTACTGAACGGCACTTCCTATTCCAGAGCAATGTGAAGCTCAGAAGCAGTTCAGACTTGACGTTCCTGAAAGTATCGAAGCAGATTGCCGTTTTCAGGGTAGAAGCGGGACTTCTGTGCATGTTCACTGTTTATCCAAATAGTCGGTTTCACTGATTGTGCTGAAATTTTTTGTGAAAGCATTTAGTCCTTGGCTTCGCTTCTGCGGTCATTTCGGGAACCAAATACTGTACTTTTACTGTCAAGCCCTTTGTGTTTGTTGCTACCTGGTATAAGTGAACTGATGCATGAAACATGCCTGGAGCACTTGGAGACGTTGGCTACAGACCCTGCAAGCTCCATGTGCAGGATGGGTTGACCACTGGGCCTGCCCACAGTCGGGGTTGACTGTAAATATAAGGTTAAATGTAAGGAAAAATTGCAGAGGGTATGTAAAAAAATGTTGAAATTCACTAAAAAAGCAAGGTAAAGTTAGAGTTAGCTTTGCTATCTTTAACATATGTTTAAAAAAAATCCGTACAGTCAGGGGAAGTACAGCTATGGTTACAAAACAAAATGCAAATATCACTGAAATTCTGCGGTTATTATAAGGTAAACTAACAGTTATGGTTGGGTAACCTAAATGTAACTCATGTCCACATCATGCACTGCTTATGACCTTACATACGAAATCACTCATGACGCGCTAAATGACATCAATGACATCTCAAATGGCATCATGAATGACATCCTAGTATATTATACTTGTTATAAATTACATATTAGGAAATCAAAGTGATCTGTTTAAAAATATCCAATTATTCTCATTAGTATTCAAGTACCTAACCATTTCACAAATGGACAAGCACTCTGTAGGGAGAAAGTATGACTTACTCTTGACTTAGTTCCACCGTAAAAGAGTCTTTGAAAACATTCTAATTGCACACTCCAGTTATTACAACATTTTTCTGACATCAGGTGTGTATCATATCTCATTGCGTATTTTGGAAAATGATCCTTCAGTCAGGAATTACTAAAGACTCCTTTTGGCATGAGTCAGATATTGATCCATGGCTCCCAATGCACTGCCATTTTTGCACTTTCTAGAGTTTAACACTTATTTTGATTCATGATTCTCTCTGCCAAGTACAAAATTTCTCATTAAATAATTGTTTGTTAATTCAGCGTATCTTTAAGAAGTTGCCAAGTGCTCCTCTGAATTCATTGTCATTCCCCAATATATTTTGGGGTGGACCTTAATAAGGGGCAGAGGTTGAGGGGAAGCATTCAAATTTAGATATTTCTAAACATTCCTATTTACTCATGAATTTCCAGGAGTCAGTTGCATATTTTCATGAAGGAAATCTTTGTGAGTCAGGCTATAGTTAATAAAACACAGAATACAAAGAAAAATACCGTACCTGTCGGACAATCTGATTGGGACACTTGATTAATATCTGCATTGGCCACCACTCATCATCAGACATACGATCCAAAAACCACTGCAAATACAAAATTGTACTATTAAGTTTTTCCACGTTTACTAACACCTATTATCTTTTAATACATTTTCATTCTTTTTTAAATTCTTTAATAAATAATCATTTGAAAAAAGTGGTTGGCACAACAAAAATGTGTTACTCTCCCGTGAGCCGGTTTTCAAAATTAAGCGTGGAACTTTTTTTTTTTTTACAATTTAAAAATTCCCCTGTTGACAGTCTGAGAATTCACATGGGCACAGCACTGTGCGTTCAAAGGCCAACTGAGCAAGTCATGTGGTAAAACATAATATATTAATGCTAGAAAACCACAACTAGAGGTAACACATTTTATTTCAACTGTAGATAAAGTCATATATTCACAATTCACATTTGACTATTGAAGAAGATGCTACCCTCGCATAATCAGGCTGGGCTCTCTCTTAGAAGCTATTAGGGGACGTGGGGTTGGTACATGGCTAGGGCCTAATCCTGAATGAGGAGGATAGAAGTCCACTCAAAAAATGGTTTGTTGGGGCCACTGAATATTTTCTGATACCATCCTGCCCCCTCATCCTGGGTGGTGACAATGGTTTGCACCCACCTGTCTGGTTCTCGGTTTGACTTGTAGAGGGAAAGGAAACAAGACAGCAGGGCCACTCTGGGTGCAAGCCTCGTTGGCCCTGAAGTCCCTCGAAGTGCAGGTCGGTTTTGGCCGCGGAGTTCTCCGGACTGGACACTAACAAGCTTTGGTTGCTGCAAGTGGTCCGGTACCCAGGGTATTGGTGCTGGGGGGCCCTTGGAGGGTCTAGTGAATCGAAACTCGGTGGAGAGAAGGGGCTGACCTTCTAGGACCACAAAAACCTCTTCCTGGTGAGATGCTCACTCGGTGGGCCCGATGGCCAGCAAAACATTGTACAGGACAATTGTGGTGGGTGCCTGCAGATGCAGGGGGGGTGGCTCCTCCACCCTAAGGGAGATGCTAGGTGGTTGGCACAGTGCTGGGGAGTCCTCCAAGTGTTGGGGAGGATGCACAGCTTTTTGACATGCTGGGTCTTTACAATCATCGAGGTACCAGCAGACAGTCAGGGTTTGGCACCAACTTCAGTGCAGGTCCTCAGTTCACGCAGTGACGGCTGTTCTTTGTCCTCCTGTTCTCAGGTAGACAAATCTATTGCTTTGGTGTTGGGGAGACCCCTAAATACTCAATTTAGGGGTGTTGTAGGGAAGTATATATGTAGGAAGTTCGGATCCTTCTGCATGTTTACCCCCACTTTTTGCCTGGTGCTATGCTGTTTCTGACTAGTCCGACTAGGATCCTGCTAATCAGGACCCCAGTCTCTGTGCTTTCACCCCTAAATTGGTTATGTTAAGTACTTAGGTACCTCCCAGATTGGATACTGGTGTACCATTATAAGTCCCTAGTATATGGTATTGAGGTACCCAGGGTATAGGTACACCAGGGGTCCCCCATGGACTGAAGCATGTATTATGCCACCCCTGGGACCACTCAAACTGTAACTACAGGCTTGCCATTGCAGCCTGTGTAAGCTGGTGCTAGCATTACTTACGACAGGTATAGGTTTCCCTATATCTGAGGTAACTGTACTTAAAACCTATAAGTCACCCCTAAAGCAGGCCTTTCAATCCTGAAGGCAGGGTGCTCGGTTCTAAGTGTGAGGGTGCCCCTGCATGAGCAGGACACCACCTGTGTTGCCGGGCCTTGCGAAGTCCGGAGGACGTCAGGAACAGCAGACCAGTCAGCTTAGTTGGGGTGCCTGCAGATGCAGGGGAGTGAGTCCTTCACTCCAAGGGAGATTCCTTCTGGTGTCTTTGATGCCCAAAGGCCTGGAGAAGAACCTGGATGGGGCACAGATGACACAGAAGACTGGCAGGACGATGGGATCAGGAGCAGCAGGAGTCTTCCAGATGCAGTCTTAGTTCCCAAAGTGAAGTCCAACGAAGTCCAAAGTGCCCAGGCGGTTGAAGGAGAAGTGGTTTCGGATCTGAATCTTGTCCCACGATGAATCTGAAGAGTCTCCACAGGTAAGCCCTTAAGTACCCTAAGGAAAGGGTAGGGATGATTCAGAGGTCCCTCCAAGAGGAGGGTCTGGACAGAGGGGAGGATACTCCCATGTCCTTTGTCCAGTTTTGCTCCAGAGCGGGAGCCAACGGCTCCCTGAACTGGTTCCAACTGGAGTATGCAAGGAAGGCACCAAATGTGCCCTTCAATGCAGTCTGGTGGCGCTGGCTAGCGCCCCCACCCCAGTCCAATACACCAAGTCCTGTCTGGGAGGTGGTCACACCTCCCTGTGATAGGAAACCTATTGTTCTACCTTCCCCAGCTCAAGCTAAGTTCAGCAGCAGGAGGGCAGAATCGTGACTGTGGTCGGCAGAAGCACTAGCTTGCAGGCATACACTAAAAGGCTATAACCGGAGGTACAGGGGCTCCTCTAAGGGGCCCCCAGTACATGGGATCATACCTCCAACAAATGAATCAGTGTTGAGGTATGATTCGAACATGTTTGATACCAAACATGGCCAGGATCGGCACAGCCATTATATAGTTAGACATCTCGTAATGACTGATGTGCACTATGTGTTTTAAAACGGCTGACCGCACTTACAAAGTCAACCTTTTTAGTCTCTATTAGATTCTTTCAATTTTTATGCTTTTCTTGCTGTTGTGGTGCTGTTGAAGTTTTGCAAAACATGCTGCATGTTTAAATGTTATGTCATGTCATTAAGTCTATGCTTTAGGATATAATAACCCTTATTCAAATCGAAGGTTCATGATTGCTAGTGTGCTGCTACAAATCAACTCGTACTGCTCTAAACTAACAACTGCACTTTTGTTCTAGGTTATGATTTCATTGCACTTCTGGTCTCTATTTTTTATGTTAATCTATTCTTTCTGATGCATCAGTATTTTCGAGCTCATGACCAAGTAGATCGGTTTTCGGTACCATCCCGTGTACACAGACCCCCAAAATTAGAGTAGAATTGTGATTATTTAAAAAATGTCTTGAGACACTTAAAATTTTGCAAAGACCTTAAAACAAACAAGCTTTCCACTACATCATGGAGACTCCACTAGACCACATTCGTGGTTGCCCACACAGGCCAGGAAACTAGAGAAACACTGCAGTGAGTTGCACGCCCATACCAAGAGACACGCATTCCCCTGGCCTGAAGGGGAACGTTCGACACCAACACCATGGAACACACAGAGACTCACATACAGACCAGGTATACTAGAACAATGGGCCATCTTTGAGCTGGCTCCAGCTTACAAGAATATCCCTGAACCCCTAAGTAAGGCATCTGCACCTCCCCCACCATACACTGGCAGAGTTGTGTTCTCACTACAGCCAGCCATCCCAGCTACCGCCGCACTGGGTTGCACCTATCCACTGGTCCAGGAGGCTGCTGGATGACCCCCCCCACACGGAAGCAGCAAACTGCCGGGCGGGGAAGAGGAACCCAGGCTCGCACCAGGCTCCCCTCAGGGTTCGACCCCCTCACCCATGAGCCGCAACTTAGCTGGTCTGGACCGAACAAGGAGCTCACACTCCTGAACGCCCCACCGGGCACCATAAGGTCCGAGGGAGGTTTGTGGCCCTTCTAGAAGGTGAGTCCAACAGTGGAGGGGAAGAAAGGAGCGCCAGTCCCACAAGATCAGACTCTGAAGGGGGAGCCACGGGCTACACACCCTCAAGATAGGCCTATGGCACGGAAGAAGCATCAGGGATTGAGGCCAAGACATTGCCCAGAAGAACAGCACATAGCACTGAGAGAAGGAGGCAATCCAGGTTGGAGGTACAGGAAAGGCGAGAGAAGGATGGAGAGAGACAGCTCTTGCCTGGGAAGCCCAGCAAGTAGCGGGGACAACTCCCTCTCAGCCGGAGGGAACAGGAGCGCAGCCTCAGGCCTCAGAAAGAGATGAGCCCAAAGATGAGTTGGAAAGAAGGTCCCTAATGGCGGCCCACACATCACCGCGCTGTCGACGTATGAGAGGGGCTGACCAGGAAATAAGAAAGCCTGACCGAGACACAATTGAGATGCAGAAGGAGCAGCATGGCACCTTTATGCGTGCACGAGGAGAGCGAATGACGAGGATGTCAGCCACCCCAAACCCCCCCCCCCCCCGCCACCTCGAACACGCTGGTCAGACAGGCCAACTCCTAGAGAGATAATATCCAGAGAAGAGGGCTCAGCCTTTTTGTCACTACTGGACTGCTGGACCGAAAGGAAGGGCCGTCAGTATGATCACCCTTGGCCAGAGGACGGATCCTTCGAACCCGGGGACATGGCTATTGCAGAGGACTGCATTCGGCATGGAGGGGGCAATCTAAAATGGAACTACCCTTACATGCAGGAGTTTTTGAGACGATGGGAGCACTACGTCGAGGCGAAACCAACAGAGCTGCCCCACGCAAGGATTTGTCCGTTACTCCAGAAAGGCACAGCAGGAACCATCTATGTCCCTTGAGCACAGATGGACAAAGAAGGGCTCAGGAATAAACTGCCCGCATCGATGGATGGGGCACGGAAATGGATCTCCTGCTTTTTGAAAAAAACACCGCAGGTATAAACCTAGCTATAGGTGATATTAAAAGCCTGCTCAGCAGCCTCATTGGTGAGCAGACCGACAGTGTTCACCCGAGCCCACATACCCGGAGTCACGCTCATCACCACTTCGCATGATGGGGCTGCATTTAATTCATTCAGACACCCGATCTGGATGAGCCTGAGGGAGTTATTCCCTGACCACCCAGACGTAGAAGGATTAATGGCAGAGAGCATGAAACCTTGGGAAACCATGACTGAGCCCTCAGACAAAAGAACAAGTTAATTACCTTCGGTAACGATATATCTGTAAGAAACCTAGGTTAGTTATAGATTCCTTACCTTAGAATTACCCACAGGCGTCAGACTGGATCCAGAAAGTTTTTCGTCAGCAGTACCCCTGCGTGTCGAAAGGTGGCGTCGGTCGGCTCCGCGTTCGTCGTTGGCATCGTGGTCGCCGGGATGACGCCGCGGTAGCTACATAGACGCCGCCCTCGCGCGCTGATGTCAGTTCTGTACACGACTCCACGCCAGAAGCGCAGAGCCATGCAAGACACTGACCACTGGTGCACAAAACTAGGGCCCTGAAAGGAAGTCCTTAACCCTAGAAGTCAGTTCGCAGAACGGGGAGGATGGGTGGGGTGGTAAGGAATCTATAACTTACCTATGTTTCTTACAGATATATCGATTACCGAAGGTATAGTAACTTTGTTCATCGGAAAGAAACAGTTAGTTATAGATTCCTTACCTTAGAATAGATACACCAGCAATACCAACCCCGGAGGTGGGTCTGCGAACTAAGTTCACACCAGGAAGTCCTGGAGAACAGAACGGCCAAAGAAGCCGTCTCTCCGGACTTGGCTGTCCAGGCAGTAGTGTCTTGTGAACGTGTGCAGCAATGCCAACTTAGCTGCCTGACAGATGTCATTAAGGGGGACACCACGTCCCAAAGCAGTGGTAGATGCCGTCGCCCTGGTGAAATGGGCGCGCAACCCCACTGGAGGCTCCTTCTTATCCAAGGAATAACAAGCTTTGATGCACAAAACGACCCATCTGGAAATGGTCCGTTTGTGCATGGACCGACCTTTTTTGGCGCCCACGTAGCCAACAAAGAGCTGGTCATCCACCCGGAATTGTTTTGTGCGATCCAAGTAAAAGGAAAGCGCACGTTTTGGATCCAGACCGTGGAGCCTCTCTTCTTCTTTGGAAGGATGCGGAGGCGGAAAGAAGGTAGGCAAAGTGATGGTCTGTCCAATATGGAAAGGAGTAACCACTTTGGGAAGGAAGGACGGACGAGTTCGAAGGACAACCTTGTCCGGATGAACAGTCAGAAAAGGAGGCTTAGAAGAAAGTGCTTGGAGCTCACTCACACTGCGCGCAGAGGTGATGGCCACCAGAAAAGCAGTTTTCAAGGTCAGAAGCCTGAGAGGACAGTTATGTAGCGGCTCAAAGGGAGCGCACATTAGATATGTAAGAACCAAGTTCAAGTCCCACTGGGGCATTACGAAGGGAACAGGAGGAAAAAGATGAGTAATGCCCTTAAAGAAGTGATTTACAACAGGGGACTTGAAAAGAGAAGGCTGATCAGGATGCCTAAGGAAGGCTGAAATGGCCGAGAGGTAGCACTTTAGAGTGCCCAGAGCAGAGCCCTGCTGGGCCAAAGAAAGAAGGAGCAAGAGAACCTCAGAAAGAGGGGCGGAAAGGGGATCCACAGCCTTTGCTGTGCACCATGCCACAAATTTGTTCCATCTGCAGGCGTATACCGTCATAGTGGAGGGACGCCTGGCTGCCAAGATCATATCACAGACTTCGGGAGGCAGGTCAAACGACATCAACTGCCGTTGCTCAATCTCCACGCAAGGAGGTGGAGGCTGTACAGGTTCGGGAGGAGAACCGTCCCCTGCTGCTGCGACAGAAGATCTTCCCGAAGAGGCAGTCTGATCGGAGAATCGATGGCCATGTGTAGCAGCTCGGGATACCAGACTCTTCGTGCCCAATCCGGAGCCACAAGAATGACTTGGGCCCGGTCGCGCTTGATCTTCTTCAGCACTCTGGGCAGAAGTGGTATAGGTGGAAAGGCGTATAGAAGACCGCAACTCCACTCGTGACGAAAAGCGTTGCCTAGCGAGTGCCGTCTTGGAAATTCCAACGCGCAGAATTGCTGACATTGCACGTTCTCTTCGGTGGCGAATAGATCTAACCAAGGCTCTCCCCACTGTCGAAAGAGACCTTGCACCACCTCCGAGTGAACACGCCATTCGTGATCCATCATGCACCTGCGGCTGAGTTAGTCCGCCCTGGCGTTCAGGGAACCTGCCAGGTGTTGAACGACCAGGAATATGCCCTGATGTTCCAGCAATGTCCAGAGGCGGAGGGCCTCCTGACATGGGGTCCAGGACCCCACCCGCCTTGCTTGTTGCAGTACCACATGGCGGTGGTGTTGTCCGTGAACACCTGCACTACTCTTCCCCGGACAGAGGGAAGGAATGCTTTGAGTGCAAGACGAATCGCCCGAAGCTCGATGGTTGATGTGGAGCCCGGACTCCGCCGGAGACCAGAGGCCTCTGATCTCCGCCTCCCCCATGTGGCCGCCCCATCCCAGAAGTGATGCAAACGGTCACCACTGTGAACTCTGGTTGGGGAAGGAAGAGGGATCTGCCGTCAACCCAATCCTGGTTCGTTAGCCACCACTGCAATTGGTGTGCAGTGCCCTCCGAGATCTGGACGCAATCGGACAGGTTCCCCATATGTTGTGCCCACTGGAACTTCAGGTCCCACTGCAGAACCTGCATATGTCATCTGGCATGGTACACCAGCAGGATGCAGGAGGCCATCAGCCCAGTAGCCTAAGGGTCATCCTGACCGAAACCCGGGATAGAGGCTGAAAGATCGGAATCATAGCCCAAATATCCCGGACTCGCTGTTCGGGGGGATAAACCCGAAACTGTGACGTGCCCAGAACTGCTCCGATGAAGAGGAACTTCTGAGAGGGAGTCAGGTGTGACTTCGGCACGTTGATGGAGAACCCCAGCGAATGCAGGAGGTCGGCCGTAGTCTGGAGGTGGGAGACGACAGCCTGGGGCGAGCCGGCCTTCAACAGCCAGTCGTCGAGATAGGGGAAGACTGGAACCCCTGATCTGCGCAGATGAGCTGCGACCACCGTTATCACTTTCGTGAACACCCAAGGGGCGCTGGTAAGGCCAAAGGGGAGCACGGTAAACTGAAAATGCTCGTGGCCTACCATGAACCGCAGATAACGCCGGTGGGCCGGAAGGACGGGATGTGAAAATAAGCGTCCTGCAAGTCCAACGCTACCATTCAGTCTCCAGGGTCGAGGGCAGAGAGGACCTGAGCGAACGTCTACATTTTGAACTTCTCCTTCCGGAGGAAGGGGTTGGCGTTCCTGAGACCCAAGATAGGACGCAGGCCTTTGTCCTTCTTGGGCACCAGAAAGTAGTGGGAATAGCAACCAATACCTACTGCTGGGACAGGAACGCGCTCGATGGCTCCCTTGGCCAAGAGTGCCGAAACTTCCTGTTGGAGAAGGGCCAGATGATACTCCAACAGGGGGTGGTACTGAGGTGGCATGGATGGAGGGGTAGTCTCGAAGGGGAGGGAGTAGCCTCTTCGGACTATTTGCAAAACTCACCTGTCCGACGTGATGGTGCGCCAGTGGGGGAGGTGATGGCGAATCCTGCCGCCCACTGGCGTTTGGTGGCCCTGAAAGGTCGGACTAGGAGGGTTTGGAGGCTGCTGCAGAGGGCTGTGGTGGACTGGCCCACCCGCTGGCCCCCAGAACCACGGCGGTGGTTCCCACGTCCCCGGCCGTGCAGAGGCTGAACAGCTTGCGCTGGCCTGTGGCTCTGGGCGGGATGTGGCGGGGCACCCCTTCCGTAGCCACGAAAGGGGCGAAAAGCAGACTGCGCAGGGCGGGTGGTGGAGAGGCGCAAGGATCTGGCCGTAGCTGAGAGTCTTTAAAGCGCTCCAGCGCGTTGTCTGCCTTGTCGCCGAATAGGCGACGGATATCAAAGGGCATGTCCATAAGAGTGGATTGGACATCCCCTGAAAAACCAGTCGACCTCAACCAGGCGTAGCGTCGAAGGGCTACCGACGTGGAAATCGTCCTGCCTAGTGAGTCAGCAGTATCCAGCCCACAGCCGATGGTAAACTTTGCTGCGTCTCTCCCTTCGGCAACTGCACGGGAGAGTACGGCCCGGGCCTCCTCTGGGCACTGGGGCAGCACGTGCGCCACCGTATCCCACACGGAGTCCCAAGCTGGAGGAAGAAAACATCTTCTTCCCAAGATGGTCCAGCTTTTTGGATTCCCTATCAGGTGGTGCGTTAGGGAATGCGCCTTTGGATGTGGAGGCTTGGACCACCAAGCTCTCAGGGGTGGGGTGTTGGGAGAGGAAAGTGGGGTCGCCTGGAGCCGGGCAGTGGAGTCAGGCAATCATCCTATCCACAGGAGCCCCTGTGTTGGGCCTGTACCAGGTGCCCAATAGGATGTCGGTGAGGGCTTCATTAAACGGTAGCAGGGGCTCCGAGGAGCTCGCTGCCAGTTGAAGCACCTCTGTCAGGAGGTTAGTCGTGACTGCCACCGTAGGTAGCTCGAGGTTGAGAGCCTCGGCCGCCCCACGCAACACCACGGCGTAAGACGCTCCCTCCTCCGTAGCCACGGTAGGAGGAGACAACATGCCAAGGTCTGGTGATGTATCCAGACCACTGGCTTCCCCTAGTTCCTCCCTCCAGTCCGGTTCATAGCCCAACTGGTCAGTTGGAGGGTCTCCAGACCCCTCCCAGTCCTCCTCACCCTCCTCTGGCTGCCAATCAGGTCTCAAAGAGCCAGGGTAGAACAGGGGCACAAAAGTACCCGTCGGCGCCGGATCCGGCGTCGGTCGACGCTGGTCCCGCTCCATGTCTACCTCGAGGTGGAGGCTGGGGTCAACGCCGGCTGGGGACACAACCGGCGTTGGCTGCGGACATGGTGCCGGTGGATTCGGCACCGGGGGAGGTGTAATGAGGTCGACCAGCACCGATCCGGATCCAGGCCTGGATCCAAGGGGACCCTGCGGTGCCGGAGCCGCCGGCGTCGAAGGCCCAAGCCCCCCAGCCGAGTCCGTGGGGCCCGAAGGGGCGCCGGCGGAGTCGGGCTGCCCAAAGATGGCATGCATCGCTTCGTAAAATTGGCGAAGCTGGGCAGGGGTCGCTCCGGGTCCCGGGAAGGGAGGGAAACCCGGAGTCGACCCTTCGGGCTCCGCACGCGGGAGGGGCACCAACCGCATCCCTCGTCGCGTCGGCCGACGGATGGGGAGAAGTCGAAGAGCGACGATGCTTCTTCAACTTCTTCTTGTGCTTCGACTTACCTGACCCCGAGTGCAAAGACTTGGAAGAAGAATGATGATGACTCCGCGACCGGTCCCTCGACCTCCACCGTGACCTCAAACGGCGTGGAGCCGAATGCCGGGCCTCGAGAAACTTTCGGGACCGCTCCCGCAAAGACTTCGGATTCATGGTCCGGCAGTCGGAGCACGACTTGGGGTCATGGTCTCACTCCAAGCAAAACAGGCATATGCGGTGCGGATCCGTCACCGACATCAGTCGGTTACAGGAACCGCAAGCCTTGAAGCCGGGCCTCCCTGACGTGCACCAGGAGTCGAAGACTCGAAAACAACGTCGACAAAAGTCGGCAAAAAGTCAGTCAAAAAGTGACTGGAGGTACCGCTCTCTCCAGATCTGCGCTGGCTGGCGCGGAAAAAGAAAGAACTGATGTCAGCGCGCGAGGGCGGCGTCTATGTAGCTACCGCGACGTCATCCCCGCGACCACGGCGCCAACGACCAACGCGGAGCCCACCGACGCCACCTTTCGACGCGCAGGGGTACTGCTGACGAAAAACTTTCCGGATCCAGTCTGAAGCATGGGGGTAATTCTAAGGTAAGGAATCTATAACTAACTGTTTCTTTCAGATTAAGAGAACAGAGGGGGCAGGAGACAGGACAGCCCTGGACTGACACGGGTCCCCAGGTTGCCTTCTTCTACAACATCCTCAAGAGGGGATTACCCACGGAGATCCAGACTGGAGTAGATAGCGTAGTAGGACTAGACACCAAACCCTGGCAGGAAATACAGGCCCACATACTACATTATTCCCCAAAGAGACAGGAGAAGGGTAGGGAGAAGCAGGAGCAGGCCGAGAGAGACACCGCCAAGCTGGTCCAACAGAAGTTGAAAAAGATCGCCAACGAGGGGGCCGCTTTAGCCGTGAACGTCCAGATGGCACTTGTCTCAATGGGAGCAACACACATGGATCCCAAAGGGTGTCCGCCCAGTCCTAGTGGCCGAGGTCCAGGAGGCTCTATGAGGCCCCAGCTGGCCTCTTAGAGTGCCACTACTGTCACCGAATGAGCCACATGGCCAACCGGTGACGCCTAAAAATATACCATGGCCAGAATGGAATAATACAGGGACAGCCCCTACAAAGCATTCACCCCCAAAACCAAACTCAGATTGCTGCACCTGCAACACCCAATCAGCTTCAAGGAAATCAGGCTGCACCCACCCATACGACAATCATTGCAACAAACTGAGAATTCAGTCCAGCAGGGGGTGGACCACCAGTTACGACAAGGTGGGGTGGCCGTCTGGTAAAAGGGCGCCATAAGTCCGAACCATTGCCCAAGAGGACCTACCCACCACTTCACACCACTCTAAGTCACACTTCCTTACCTGTCTCTACAGTCGGTTTTCAGGACAGCCATGCTATGTCGATCGGTAATCCACGCTACAGTCCGCCATCCAGGGGCCCCCATGGGTGCATAAATGCAGGCACCCAGATCCCTCTGCCCAAGTCACTAGGGTGCACCACAGAACAAAAGGACCTCCATTCTCCCAAATTTTTAGGGCCTCCACCAAATGGGAGGCCCTCCTATAGTTCCAAAATGAGACAACTGCTCCAGTGGCAGAAGCCAGCCTTTCCCGGGTGTTT
Source organism: Calotriton arnoldi (assembly GCA_963921515.1). NCBI lineage: Eukaryota > Metazoa > Chordata > Amphibia > Caudata > Salamandridae > Calotriton > Calotriton arnoldi. The sequence continues at coordinate 212,201 of CAWUFW010002151.1, forward strand.
GGAGAAGGAGATTTTGAAAAGGCCAGAGAAATCAGTCACCCATGCACAAATCTATTATCAAGTCAGAGGAAAAAATACACCCAGGCGAGCAGCCGATTCAGTCCACTTACAGCACGGCAAGTCCCGGCTGCCCACCTGACTCCCACCGTGGGCAGAACATTCGGCCGCCTCCTCTCCCGTAAAAGCTTCTAAAACATCCATAGTCTGCCCATTGGATAGGCCGGGTAGAAAGACTCTCTTTTCCGCCAATTGCGGCAAAACAGGAACATTCGGGGTCCAAGGGAGAGGGAAGCGATGGGAGGGAAAGGGTCTCCATAAATGACTTGTGCAGCCTGCACCTGGGGTGCAAGAGAAGCTCAGCAGCACTGTGCCTAGCTCATCAAAATGACATTCACGGGACCTCATGATCGTCCGACCCCAGCCACGACCTCATCCAAGTCAAAGAGACCATAGCCCAGCGATGGCCACAGTGGCCGCAGTATCCCATCGGAAAAAATCCATTGAACCCAGTAGCACCACCTCCATCTGGCTGAACACATAAAAGTCCCAACGAAACCCCGGACTCTTGCAGAGAAAACACTGCAAACCAACATAGTGCCAGCCATTTTCCCCTGAAACCACAGGTAACCGCCCCCCTGGGTCTTGCGCAAAACAGCCTGACAACAGCTCAAAGATTCTTGTCCCTTCCAGAGGAAGGGAGTAACCCAGTAACTTAGCCCAAATAGAAAGAAATCTCGTTTCACGCCACATGCAGATTCCCAAGAGATGCGCACATGTCAACAGAAACATTAACCTAAAATTAAACATCCGCCTCTCCTCACAATTGCAGGCTGCTCATGCAGGACAAAAGGACACCACTGCGACAGTTACAAAATCACACCCTTAAGCAAAGCAGCCTACAGGGAGGAGAACTGTCCCCGCTGTGGCAAGAAGAGGGAGGGGGGGAACCTATAATACGAATAGCATTAAAAAAGTTTGAAAGTTACCATTTTCCCCAAAATCCTAGCACCAACTAAAATTAGGTTAAAACCCAACCATTCCATTATAGTTCAATTATGTTTGTCCAGTTTGAGAAAAATTAATTCCCCAGTAAAACCATAGAGTGTACCATTTACAAATAAATGCAGGAATGTTCCAAAACTGCATCAAAACTGCCTAATAATGTGTTTTTTCCAAGCTAACCTACAACCCGCAGCTCTTATCCTGCAGGTCTGCGATTGAACTACAAGTGCACCAACACAGCCGCAGTCCACCATTTCTTCGATCAAAGCTTTCAAAGACTGTTTTACAAGGCCGATCGCTTGTGTAACGCAAACTCCGAACGGACTTTTGTAGCCTCGTCTTAAAAGGCATTTTTCTGCACCGCACTGGGACAAGATAGCTCTAGGCGCCCAGAAACAGGACAACAAACAGACGACAGGCCTGGATGACAGACATCTCCCTTGAAGATGACCCTAGAGGTACGAAATGATTCCTAAGTTATGTGTTTCTGTATTTTTATATACACGCTCTCTCTAGCTGGGGTGCTCTCGAGCCCCTCCACAGACAAACGTATACCTAGTCTCATGAGCTCTACTTCTACATTCTTGCGCAGAGACCTCTCTCACCTCACATACACGTAACACTGAATACAACGCTAGTATTCCTCACACACTACACAGCACACCCCTACAAAACACCTGGTATCTGCACACAACCGACGTAGGCACACAAACTACTAACAGGTCATGTTATGTCTGTTCACTGATACCTCACACCGTAGGTGCAGACATGCTTTACTTATCACAGGAGATAGCCCCCGAAAAGCAAAATACCTCGTCCATCTGTATCTACGCAGAATCAGGGCAAAAATCCAACTCAATAGAGTAGAACCCCGTAGGACACTAGTAAACATCACCCGGTATGAGACTAACCCCACTGCACTATACCTCTTCACCCAGCCAAGTGATATCCAATCCTAAGTAGACAGGATGCGCAGAAAGGGCACCATAGAGGAGGACACTATTTGGCCGCAGAACTTTGAAGAAAAGAGATTCCTACAGGAAGTAAGACCACTGCACCAGTGCACAAACACGTCGGCTCCTGCCTCCATCTGTGGTCCCAGGGTGTCCCTTAACGTCTTTGGGGCCACCTTCTATAACGACAAATGGACCGCAGACATGGAATTCCAGTGCAGGGCTGCCCATCTCAATCACACAGGAGGAAATGGGTCCCAAGGGAGGGGGTCGAACGCCAGCAGAGACACCCTGTGCCAGGAAATCTGCGATAGCGACATCAATAGGTACAAATGGTTGGAGGGGAAGGGGCAACCCCTTATTGTAAGGAACCTTACACTGTACTCTTTATGTTTCAGAGGTAAAGCACAAGTTACTAACTTGTGTAACGATATATCTGTAAGAGACAGTAGTTAGTGATAGATTCCTTACCTTAGAATATCCCCAGGCGTCAGGCTGGATCCGGGAAAGTTTTGCGTAGCAGTACCCTTGCGCGTCGGTAGGCGGCGTCGTGCGGCTCCGCGTCCGTCGTCGGCGTCGTGATCGCCGGGATGACGTCGCGGGCAGTACTCAGACGCCGCCCCTGCGCGCTGACGTCAGTTCTGTACACGACTTTCCGCGCCAGGAACGCAGAGCCATGCAAGAAGCTGACACAGGTGTCTGAAAAATACTAGGGCCCTGAAAGGGATGTCCTTAACCCTAGAAATCAGTTCGCAGAACGGGGAGGATGGGTGGGCGGTAAGGAATCTATCACTAACTACTGTCTCTTACAGATATATCGTTACACAAGTTAGTAACTTGTGCATCTGAAAGAGACACGTTAGTGATAGATTCACTTACCTTAGAATAGATACCCCAGCAATACCAACCGCCGGTGGTGGGTCTGCGAACAAAGATCAGACAAGGAAGTCCTGGAGGACAGAACGGCCAAAGAAGCCGTCCCTCCGGACCTGACGCACAAGTTACTAACTCAGTGTAACGATATATCTGTAAGAGACAGTAGTTAGTGATAGATTCCTTACCTTAGAATATCCCCAGGCGTCAGGCTGGATCCGGAAAGTTTTGCGTAGCAGTACCCTTGCGCGTCGGTAGGCGGCGTCGTGCGGCTCCGCGTCCGTCGTCGGCGTCGTGATCGCCGGGATGACGTCGCGGGCAGTACTTAGGCGCCGCCCCTGCGCGCTGACGTCAGTTCTGTACACGACTTTCCGCGCCAGGAACGCAGAGCCATGCAAGAAGCTGACACAGGTGTCTGAAAAATACTAGGGCCCTGAAAGGGATGTCCTTAACCCTAGAAATCAGTTCGCAGAACGGGGAGGATGGGTGGGGCGGTAAGGAATCTATCACTAACTACTGTCTCTTACAGATATATCGTTACACAAGTTAGTAACTTGTGCATCTGAAAGAGACACGTTAGTGATAGATTCCTTACCTTAGAATAGATACCCCAGCAATACCAACCCCGGTGGTGGGTCTGCGAACAAAGATCAGACAAGGAAGTCCTGGAGGACAGAACGGCCAAAGAAGCCGTCCCTCCGGACCTGACTGTCAAGGCAGTAATGCTTAGTAAACGTGTGCAGCGAGGCCCACGTAGCTGCCTGACAGATAACCGGCAGCGGAACACCGCGGCCCAAGGCCGTGGTAGCAGCCGTTGCCCTGGTGGAATGGGCACGCAGCCCAACAGGAGGCTCCTTCTTAGCCAAAGAATAGCAGGTCTTGATGCACAAGGTAACCCAGCGGGAGATGGTCCTCTTGTGCACCGCCCGACCTTTTGGCGCCCACGTAGCCAACAAAGAGCTGGTCATCCACCCGGAAGTGTTTCGTGCGGTCGATATAGAAGGAGAGCGCACGTTTTGGGCTCAGACGGTGGAGCCTCTCTTCCTCTCTGGAAGGATGCGGAGGCGGAAAGAAGGTGGGCAAAGTGATGGTCTGCCCAATGTGGAAAGCAGTAACCACCTTTGGCAAGAAGGACGGACGCGTCCGAAGAACAACCTTGTCTGGATGAACAGACAGAAAGGGAGGTTTGCAAGAAAGAGCCTGGAGCTCACTCACCCGCCGAGCGGAGGTGATGGCCACCAGAAAGGCTGCCTTTAGAGTCAGAAGACGAAGAGGACAGTTATGCAGAGGCTCAAAGGGAGCGCACATTAAAAAGGTAAGAACCAAGTTCAAGTCCCACTGAGGCATTACAAACGGAACAGGAGGGAAGAGGTGAGTAATGCCTTTTAAGAACCTGTTAACAACAGGGGACTTGAAAAGGAGGGCTGATCAGGGAGCCTGAGGAAGGCCGAGATAGCACAAAGATAACCCTTGATGGTACCCAGGGCAGAACCCTGTTGGGCCAGAGAGAGAAGGAACAGAAGGACCTCAGAAAGAGGGGCAGAAAGGGGATCCACAGCCTTTGCTGTGCACCATGCCACAAATTTGTTCCACCTGCAGGCGTATACCACCTTAGTGGAGGGACGCCTGGCTGCCAGAATCACATCACAAACTTCGGGAGGCAAGTCGAAGAATCAACTGCCGCCGCTCAATCTCCACGCAAGCAGGTGTAGACTGGACAGGTTCGGGTGGAGGACCGTCCCCTGCTGCTGCGACAGAAGATCCTCCCGAAGAGGCAGACGGATCGGGGGATCTATGCTCATATTGAGTAGCTCGGGATACCAAACTCTTCGAGCCCAGTCCGGAGCCACAAGAATGACTTGGGCCCGGTCGTGCCGAATCTTCTTCAACACTCTGGGTAGAAGTGGTATAGGCGGAAAGGCGTACAACAGACCGCAACTCCACTCGCGACGAAAAGCGTCGCCGAGCGAAGTGCCGCCTTGGAAATTCCAACGCGCAGAACCGATGACATTGCGCGTTCTCTTCGGTGGCGAATAGATCTAACCAAGGCTCTCCCCACTGTAGAAAGAGTCCTTGCGCCACTTCCGAGTGAAGACGCCATTCGTGATCCATCATGCACCTGCGGCTGAGTTCGTCCGCCCTGGCGTTCAGAGAACCTGCCAGGTGTTGAACCATCAGGAACATGCCCTGATGTTCCAGCCATGTCCAGAGGCGCAGAGCCTCCTGACAAAGGGTCCAAGACCCCACCCCGCCCTGTTTGTTGCAGTACCACATGGCGGTGGTGTTGTCTGTGAACACCTGCACTACCTTCCCTTTGACAGAGGGAAGGAATGCCTTGAGTGCAAGCCGGATCGCCCGGAGCTCCAGAAGGTTGATATGGAGCCGGGACTCCGCCGGAGACCAGAGGCCTCTGATCTCCGCCTCTCCCATGTGACCGCCCCATCCCAGAAGGGACGCGTCCGTCACAACTGTATGCTCTGGCTGGGGAAGGAGAGGGATCTGCCCATGACCCATTGCCGGTTCGAGAGCCACCACTGCAACTGTTTTGCAGTCCCCTCCGAGATCTGGACGTGATCGGACAGGTTGCCCTGGTGCTGCGCCCACTGGAACTTCAGGTCCCACTGCAGAGCCCGCATATGCCATCTGGCATGATTGACCAGCAGGATGCAGGAGGCCATGAGGCCCAGCAGCCTCAGGGTCATCCGTGCCGAAACCCAGGATAAAGGCCGAAAGATCGGAATCATAGCCTGAATATCCCGGACTCGCCGTTCGGGAGGATAGCCCGAAACTGCGTCGTGTCCAGAACTGCTCCGATGAAAAGGAGCTGTGGAGAAGGAATTAGATGCGACTTCGGCACATTGATGGAGAACCCCAGCGAGTGCAGGAGTTCGGCCGTAGTCTGGAGGTGGGAGACGACTGCCTGGGACGAGCCCGCCTTCAGCAGCCAGTCGTCGAGTAGAGGAAGACTGAAACCCCTGCCCGGCGCAGATGAGCTGCGACCACCGCCATCACTTTCGTGAACACCCGAGGGGCACTGGTAAGGCCAAAGGGGAGCACGGTGAACTGAAAATGCTCGGGGCCTACCGTGAACCGAAGGTAACGCCGGTGGGCCGGCAGGACGGGGATGTGGAAATACGTGTCCTGCAAGTCCAACGCTACCAACCAGTCTCCAGGGTCGAGGGCAGTCAAGACCTGAGCTAGGGTGAGCATCTTGAACTTCTCCTTCCGGAGGAAGCGATTGACGTTCCGGAGGTCCAAGATAGGACGCATGTCCTCCTTGTCCTTTTGGGCACCAGAAAGTAGTGGGAGTAGCAACCACGCCCTACTTCTGGGGTCGGAACATGCTCGATGGCCCTCTTGGTCAAGAGGGCCGTGACTTCCTTCTGTAGAAGCACCAAGTGATCCCCTGACATGCGGTGGAATTGAGGTGGCATGGCTGGGGGGTGGTCTCGAAGGGGAGGGAGTAGCCCCTTCGGACAATGTCCAAGACCCACCTGTCCGAGGTGATGGTGCGCCAGTGGGGAAGGTGATGGCGGACCCTGCCCCCTACTGGCGTGCCGTGCACCTGAAAGGAGGGACTAGGAGGGCTTGGAGGCCGCGGACGGGTTGGAGGTGGTGGCCTGACCCGCACGCTGGTTGCCCGATCCGCCACGGCGGAATCCACGTCCTCGGCCACGCGAAGACGCCTGCTGCGCGGGCCGGTGGCTGGGCTGCTGACGTGAAGGGCGCCCCTACCGTGGCCACGATAGGGGCGAAAAGCAGAAGGCAGCGGAGGGCGTGTAGCAGAAAGGCCCAGGGACTTGGCAGTAGCCCGTGAGTCCTTAAAGCGCTCCAACGCATGGTCTGCTTTGGACCCAAAAGACCGACTCCATCAAAGGGCATGTCCATGAGAGTATTCTGGACATCCCCTGAAAAACCAGTGGTTCTTAGCCAGGCGTGGCGTCGGAGCGCCACCGTCGTTGCAATCGACCTGCCCAGCGAGTCGGCGGTGTCAAGGCCACAACGGATAGTGTATTTGGCCGCATCCCTTCCTTCCGCAATGGCGCGGGAAAGCAGTGCCTGGACCTCCTCAGGGCACTGGGGCAAAACATCCGCCACCGAATCCCACAGAGAGTGGGTATATCGGCCCAAAAGACAAGCGGTGTTAACGGACCGCAAGCCAGCACTGGAGGAAGAAAAACCTTTCTTCCCAAACTGATCCAGGCGTTTGGATTCCCTATCCGGAGGAGCGGTAGGGAAGGCGGTTTGGGAAGCGGAGGCTTGGACAACCAAGCTCTCAGGAGTGGGGTGGACAGAAAGAAACAGGGGTCGCCCGGAGCGGGGCGATGGCGTCGTGACACGTTCCGATCCACAGGAGCCCCTGTGTTGGGCTTGGACCAGGCGCCCAAAGAACGTCCGTGAGGGCGTCGTTAAACGGCAGCACAGTCTCCGCAGAGGAGGCTGCCGGCTGAAAGCACCTCTGTCAAGATGTTAGGCTTGACCGTCAAAGTAGGGAGCTGGAGACGTAAGGCCCCAGCAGCCCTACGCAACACCGTACCAAAATTGGCCCCCTCCTCCGTAGCCACGGGAGGGAGACAGCATGCCAGTGTCAGGAGAAGTATCCAGACCACTGGCCTCCCCTAGACTCTCTGTCCAGTCCTCATCATACTGACAGTTGCGTGTCAGAGGGTCATCAGACCCCTCCCAGTCCTCCTGGTCCTCCTCTGGTTCAAAATAAGGAGGAGGAGGGACATTTGGGACCCAAGGTCCCATCGGCGCCGGAGCCGGCGTCGAGCGACGTCGCTCCGGGTCCAAGTCCGGAGCCGGAAGGAACTGGGGGACGACGCCGCCCGGGAGCCCAGGGCGGCGTCGAGAACGGCACCGGAGACATCGGCGCCGGCGGAGGTGTGGTGAGGTCGACCGGCGTCGATGGGGGTTGTGGAGCCGGGATCGAGGCCGGGGCCGGAGCCGGAGCCGGGATCGAGGCTGGAGGCTCGGGCGACGCCGGGGCCGGAGCCGCCGGCGACGCCGGATCAACCCCATCAGGGCCCGCGGGGCCCGAAGGCGCACCGGAGGGGCCTGAAGGCCCGAAGAGGCGGGCCATGGCCGACAGGAACTCCTGTACCTTGGCCGGATCCGCCCCCGAACCCGGGAAGGGCGGGTATGACGGGGCGACTCCACAGGCAAGTCCGGGGCCGCGGGGGCGGGGACGGTGCCGGGAGGGGCCTCAGCCGAGTCGCGAGACCGGCGAGGCGAAGTCCGAGAGCGACGATGCTTCTTGGACTTCTTGTGTCGAGACTTACCGGACGAAGAAGACTTCGACGCCGACGACCGGTGTGCACTCCGCGAGCGACCCCTGGACCTCTCACGCGACCGGGGCTTCCGCGGAGCCGAATGCCGGGCCTCGAGGAGCTTTCGAGACCGCTCTCGCAAAGCCTTCGGGTTGAGGGCCTGGCATTCGGGACAAGACTCGGTGTCGTGGCCTCGGCCGAGGCAGAAGAGACACTCCCAATGCGGGTCGGTGACGGACATCATCCGCGCACAGGCGCCGCATCGCTTGAAGCCGGGCATCCCTACGACACCTGAAGGCTGGAAAAACACAGTGAAAAATCACCAAAAAGTATGGTCAAAAATTGACCAGGGCACTGCTCTTCCCGGATCTGCGCTTACTGGCGCGGAAAAAGAAGAACTGACGTCAGCGCGCAGGGGCGGCGCCTAAGTACTGCCCGCGACGTCATCCCGGCGATCACGACGCCGACGACGGACGCGGAGCCGCACGACGCCGCCTACCGACGCGCAAGGGTACTGCTACGCAAAACTTTCCGGATCCAGCCTGACGCCTGGGGATATTCTAAGGTAAGGAATCTATCACTAACGTGTCTCTTTCAGATTGTCAAGGCAGTAATGCTTAGTAAACGTGTGCAGCGAGGCCCACGTAGCTGCCTGACAGATAACCGGCAGCGGAACACCGCGGCCCAAGGCCGTGGTAGCAGCCGTTGCCCTGGTGGAATGGGCACGCAGCCCAACAGGAGGCTCCTTCTTAGCCAAAGAATAGCAGGTCTTGATGCACAAGGTAACCCAGCGGGAGATGGTCCTCTTGTGCACCGCCCGACCTTTTTGGCGCCCACGTAGCCAACAAAGAGCTGGTCATCCACCCGGAAGTGTTTTGTGCGGTCGATATAGAAGGAGAGCGCACGTTTTGGGTCCAGACGGTGGAGCCTCTCTTCCTCTCTGGAAGGATGCGGAGGCGGAAAGAAGGTGGGCAAAGTGATGGTCTGCCCAATGTGGAAAGCAGTAACCACCTTTGGCAAGAAGGACGGACGCGTCCGAAGAACAACCTTGTCTGGATGAACAGACAGAAAGGGAGGTTTGCAAGAAAGAGCCTGGAGCTCACTCACCCGCCGAGCGGAGGTGATGGCCACCAGAAAGGCTGCCTTTAGAGTCAGAAGACGAAGAGGACAGTTATGCAGAGGCTCAAAGGGAGCGCACATTAAAAAGGTAAGAACCAAGTTCAAGTCCCACTGAGGCATTACAAACGGAACAGGAGGGAAGAGGTGAGTAATGCCTTTTAAGAACCTGTTAACAACAGGGGACTTGAAAAGGGAGGGCTGATCAGGGAGCCTGAGGAAGGCCGAGATAGCACAAAGATAACCCTTGATGGTACCCAGGGCAGAACCCTGTTGGGCCAGAGAGAGAAGGAACAGAAGGACCTCAGAAAGAGGGGCAGAAAGGGGATCCACAGCCTTTGCTGTGCACCATGCCACAAATTTGTTCCACCTGCAGGCGTATACCACCTTAGTGGAGGGACGCCTGGCTGCCAGAATCACATCACAAACTTCGGGAGGCAAGTCGAAAGGAATCAACTGCCGCCGCTCAATCTCCACGCAAGCAGGTGTAGACTGGACAGGTTCGGGTGGAGGACCGTCCCCTGCTGCTGCGACAGAAGATCCTCCCGAAGAGGCAGACGGATCGGGGGATCTATGCTCATATTGAGTAGCTCGGGATACCAAACTCTTCGAGCCCAGTCCGGAGCCACAAGAATGACTTGGGCCCGGTCGTGCCGAATCTTCTTCAACACTCTGGGTAGAAGTGGTATAGGCGGAAAGGCGTACAACAGACCGCAACTCCACTCGCGACGAAAAGCGTCGCCGAGCGAGTGCCGCCTTGGAAATTCCAACGCGCAGAACTGATGACATTGCGCGTTCTCTTCGGTGGCGAATAGATCTACCAAGGCTCTCCCCACTGTAGAAAGAGTCCGTGCGCCACTTCCGAGTGAAGACGCCATTCGTGATCCATCATGCACCTGCGGCTGAGTTCGTCCGCCCTGGCGTTCAGAGAACCTGCCAGGTGTTGAACCATCAGGAACATGCCCTGATGTTCCAGCCATGTCCAGAGGCGCAGAGCCTCCTGACAAAGGGTCCAAGACCCCACCCCGCCCTGTTTGTTGCAGTACCACATGGCGGTGGTGTTGTCTGTGAACACCTGCACTACCTTCCCTTTGACAGAGGGAAGGAATGCCTTGAGTGCAAGCCGGATCGCCCGGAGCTCCAGAAGGTTGATATGGAGCCGGGACTCCGCCGGAGACCAGAGGCCTCTGATCTCCGCCTCTCCCAAGTGACCGCCCCATCCCAGAAGGGACGCGTCCGTCACAACTGTATGCTCTGGCTGGGGAAGGGAGAGGGATCTGCCCATGACCCATTGCCGGTTCGAGAGCCACCACCGCAACTGCTTTGCAGTCCCCTCCGAGATCTGGACGTGATCGGACAGGTTGCCCTGGTGCTGCGCCCACTGGAACTTCAGGTCCCACTGCAGAGCCCGCATATGCCATCTGGCATGATTGACCAGCAGGATGCAGGAGGCCATGAGGCCCAGCAGCCTCAGGGTCATCCTTACCGAAACCCAGGATAAAGGCCGAAAGATCGGAATCATAGCCTGAATATCCCGGACTCGCCGTTCGGGAGGATAGGCCCGAAACTGCGTCGTGTCCAGAACTGCTCCGATGAAAAGGAGCTGTGGAGAAGGAATCAGATGCGACTTCGGCACATTGATGGAGAACCCCAGCGAGTGCAGGAGTCCGGCCGTAGTCTGGAGGTGGGAGACGACTGCCTGGGACGAGCCCGCCTTCAGCAGCCAGTCGTCGAGGTAGGGGAAGACTGAAACCCCTGCCCGGCGCAGATGAGCCGCGACCACCGCCATCACTTTCGTGAACACCCGAGGGGCACTTGTAAGGCCAAAGGGGAGCACGGTGAACTGAAAATGCTCGTGGCCTACCGTGAACCGAAGGTAACGCCGGTGGGCCGGCAGGACGGGGATGTGGAAATACGCGTCCTGCAAGTCCAACGCTACCAACCAGTCTCCAGGGTCGAGGGCAGTCAAGACCTGAGCTAGGGTGAGCATCTTGAACTTCTCCTTCCGGAGGAAGCGATTGACGTTCCGGAGGTCCAAGATAGGACGCATGTCCTCCTTGTCCTTTTTGGGCACCAGAAAGTAGTGGGAGTAGCAACCACGCCCTACTTCTGGGGTCGGAACATGCTCGATGGCCCTCTTGGTCAAGAGGGCCGTGACTTCCTTCTGTAGAAGCACCAAGTGATCCCCTGACATGCGGTGGAGTTGAGGTGGCATGGCTGGGGGGTGGTCTCGAAGGGGAGGAGTAGCCCCTTCGGACAATGTCCAAGACCCACCTGTCCGAGGTGATGGTGCGCCAGTGGGGAAGGTGATGGCGGACCCTGCCCCCTACTGGCGTGCCGTGCACCTGAAAGGAGGGACTAGGGAGGGCTTGGAGGCCGCGGACGGGTTGGAGGTGGTGGCCTGACCCGCACGCTGGTTGCCCGATCCGCCACGGCGGAATCCACGTCCTCGGCCACGCGAAGACGCCTGCTGCGCGGGCCGGTGGCTGGGCTGCTGACGTGAAGGGGCGCCCCTACCGTGGCCACGATAGGGGCGAAAAGCAGAAGGCAGCGGAGGGCGTGTAGCAGAAAGGCCCAGGGACTTGGCAGTAGCCCGTGAGTCCTTAAAGCGCTCCAACGCATGGTCTGCTTTGGACCCAAAAGACCGACTCCATCAAAGGGCATGTCCATGAGAGTATTCTGGACATCCCCTGAAAAACCAGTGGTTCTCAGCCAGGCGTGGCGGCGGAGCGCCACCGTCGTTGCAATCGACCTGCCCAGCGAGTCGGCGGTGTCAAGGCCACAACGGATAGTGTATTTGGCCGCATCCCTTCCTTCCGCAATGGCGCGGGAAAGCAGTGCCTGGACCTCCTCAGGGCACTGGGGCAAAACATCCGCCACCGAATCCCACAGAGAGTGGGTATAGCGGCCCAAAAGACAAGCGGTGTTAACGGACCGCAAGCCAGCACTGGAGGAAGAAAAACCTTTCTTCCCAAACTGATCCAGGCGTTTGGATTCCCTATCCGGAGGAGGCGGTAGGGAAGGCGGTTTGGGAAGCGGAGGCTTGGACAACCAAGCTCTCAGGAGTGGGGTGGACAGAAAGAAACAGGGGGTCGCCCGGAGCGGGGCGATGGCGTCGTGACACGTTCCGATCCACAGGAGCCCCTGTGTTGGGCTTGGACCAGGCGCCCAAAAGAACGTCTGTGAGGGCGTCGTTAAACGGCAGCACAGTCTCCGCAGAGGAGGCTGCCGGCTGAAGCACCTCTGTCAAGATGTTAGGCTTGACCGTCAAAGTAGGGAGCTGGAGACGTAAGGCCCCAGCAGCCCTACGCAACACCGTACCAAAATTGGCCCCCTCCTCCGTAGCCACGGGAGGAGACAGCATGCCAGTGTCAGGAGAAGTATCCAGACCACTGGCCTCCCCTAGACTCTCTGTCCAGTCCTCATCATACTGACAGTTGCGAGTCAGAGGGTCATCAGACCCCTCCCAGTCCTCCTGGTCCTCCTCTGGTTCAAAATAAGGAGGAGGAGGGACATTTGGGACCCAAGGGCCCATCGGCGCCGGAGCCGGCGTCGAGCGACGTCGCTCCGGGTCCATGTCCGGAGCCGGAAGGAACAGGGGACGACGCCGCCCGGAGCCCAGGGCGGCGTCGAGAACGGCACCGGAGACATCGGCGCCGGCGGAGGTGTCGTGAGGTCGACCGGCGTCGATGGGGGTTGTGGAGCCGGGATCGAGGCCGGGGCCGAAGCCGGAGCCGGGATCGAGGCTGGAGTCCCGGGCGACGCCGGGGCCGGAGCCGCCGGCGACGCCGGAGCAACCCCATCAGGGCCCGCGGGGCCCGAAGGCGCACCGGAGGGGCCTGAAGGCCCGAAGAGGCGGGCCATGGCCGACAGGAACTCCTGTACCTTGGCCGGATCCGCCCCCGAACCCGGGAAGGGCGGGTATGACGGGGGCGACTCCACAGGCAAGTCCGGGGCCGCGGGGGCGGGGACGGTGCCGGGAGGGGCCTCAGCCGAGTCGCGAGACCGGCGGCGGCGAAGTCCGAGAGCGACGATGCTTCTTGGACTTCTTGTGCTTAGACTTACCGGACGAAGAAGACTTTGACGCCGACGACCGGTGTGCACTCCGCGAGCGACCCCTGGACCTCTCACGCGACCGGGGCCTCCGTGGAGCCGAATGCCGGGCCTCGAGGAGCTTTCGAGACCGCTCTCGCAAAGCTTTCGGGTTGAGGGCCTGGCATTCGGGACAAGACTCGGTGTCGTGGCCTCGGCCGAGGCAGAAGAGACACTCCCAATGCGGGTCGGTGACGGACATCATCCGCGCACAGGCGCCGCATCGCTTGAAGCCGGGCATCCCTACGACACCTTAAAGATGGAAAAACAGTGAAAAAATCACCAAAAAGTATGGTCAAAAATTGACCAGGGCACTGCTCTTCCCGGATCTGCGCTTGCTGGCGCGGAAAAAGAAGAACTGACGTCAGCGCGCAGGGGCGGCGTCTAAGTACTGCCCGCGACGTCATCCCGGCGATCACGACGCCGACGACGGACGCGGAGCCGCACGACGCCGCCTACCGACGCGCAAGGGTACTGCTACGCAAAACTTTCCGGATCCAGCCTGACGCCTGGGGATATTCTAAGGTAAGGAATCTATCACTAACGTGTCTCTTTCAGATGGAACCATACAGTTGGGCAACAATAAGAATTGTGGCATGGACGCACAAGTTACTAACTTGTGTAACGATATATCTGTAAGAGACAGTAGTTAGTGACAGATTCCTTACCTTAGAATATCCCCAGGCGTCAGGCTGGATCCCGGAAAGTTTTTGCGTAGCAGTACCTCTTGCGCGTCGGTAGGCGGCGTCGTGCGGCTCCGCGTCCGGCGTCGTGATCGCCGGGATGACGTCGCGGGCAGTACTTAGACGCCCGCCCTGCGCGCTGACGTCAGTTCTGTACACGACATTCCGCGCCAGGAACGCAGAGCCATGCAAGAAGCTGACATAGGTGTCTGAAAAATACTAGGGCCCTGAAAGGGATGTCCTTAACCCTAGAAATCAGTTCGCAGAACGGGGGAGGATGGGTGGGGCGGTGAGAATCTGTCACTAACTACTGTCTCTTACAGATATATCGTTACACAAGTTAGTAACTTGTGCATCTGAAAGAGACACGTTAGTGACAGATTCCTTACCTTAGAATAGATACCCCAGCAATACCAACCCCGGTGGTGGGTCTGCGAACAAAGATCAGACAAGGAAGTCCTGGAGGACAGAACGGCCAAAGAAGCCGTCCCTCCGGACCTGACTGTCAAGGCAGTAATGCTTTGTAAACGTGTGCAGCGAGGCCCACGTAGCTGCCTGACAGATAACCGGCAGCGGAACACCGCGGCCCAAGCAGCCGTTGCCCTGGTGGAATGGGCACGCAGCCCAACAGGAGGCTCCTTCTTAGCCAAAGAATAGCAGGTCTTGATGCACAAGGTAACCCAGCGGGAGATGGTTCGTTTGTGCACCGCCCGACCTTTTTTGGCGCCCACGTAGCCAACAAAGAGCTGGTCATCCACCCGGAAGTGTTTTGTGCGGTCGATATAGAAGGAGAGCGCACGTTTTGGGTCCAGACGGTGGAGCCTCTCTGGAAGGATGCGGAGGCGGAAAGAAGGTAGGCAAAGTGATGGTCTGCCCAATGTGGAAGGCAGTAACCACCTTTGGCAAGAAGGACGGACGCGTCCGAAGAACAACCTTGTCTGGATGAACAGACAGAAAGGGAGGTTTGCAAGAGAGAGCCTGGAGCTCACTCACCCGCCGAGCGGAGGTGATGGCCACCAGAAAGGCTGTCTTTAGAGAGAGAAGACGAAGAGGACAATTATGTAGAGGCTCAAAGGGAGCGCACATTAAAAAGGTAAGAACCAAGTTCAAGTCCCACTGAGGCATTACAAACGGAACAGGAGGGAAGAGGTGTGTAATGCCTTTTAAGAACCTGTTAACAACAGGGGACTTGAAAAGGGAGGGCTGATCAGGGAGCCTGAGGAAGGCCGAGATAGCACAAAGATAACCCTTGATGGTACCCAGGGCAGAGCCCTGTTGGGCCAGAGAAAGAAGGAACAGAAGGACCTCAGAGAGAGGGGCAGAAAGGGATCCACAGCCTTTGCTGTGCACCATGCCACAAATTTGTTCCACCTGCAGGCGTATACCACCTTAGTGGAGGGACGCCTGGCTGCCAGAATCACATCACAAACTTCGGGAGGCAAGTCGAAAGGAATCAACTGCCGCCGCTCAATCTCCACGCAAGCAGGTGTAGACTGGACAGGTTCGGGTGGAGGACCGTCCCCTGCTGCTGCGACAGAAGATCCTCCCGAAGAGGCAGACGGATCGGGGGATCTACGCTCATACTGAGTAGCTCGGGATACCAAACTCTTCGAGCCCAGTCCGGAGCCACAAGAATGACTTGGGCCCGGTCGTGCCGAATCTTCTTCAACACTCTGGGTAGAAGTGGTATAGGCGGAAAGGCGTACAACAGACCGCAACTCCACTCGCGACGAAAAGCGTCGCCGAGCGAGTGCCGCCTTGGAAATTCCAACGCGCAGAACTGATGACATTGCGCGTTCTCTTCGGTGGCGAATAGATCTAACCAAGGCTCTCCCCATTGTAGAAAGAGTCCTTGCGCCACTTCCGAGTGAAGACGCCATTCGCGATCCATCATGCACCTGCGGCTGAGTTCGTCCGCCCTGGCATTCAGGGAACCTGCCAGGTGTTGAACCATGAGGAACATGCCCTGATGTTCCAGCCATGTCCAGAGGCGCAGAGCCTCCTGACAGAGGGTCCACGACCCCACCCCGCCCTGTTTGTTGCAGTACCACATGGCGGTGGTGTTGTCTGTGAACACCTGCACTACCTTCCCTTTGACAGAGGGAAGGAATGCCTTTCAGTGCAAGTCGGATCGCCCGGAGCTCCAGAAGGTTGATATGGAGCCGGGACTCCGCCGGAGACCAGAGGCCTCTGATCTCCGCCTCTCCCATGCGTGACCGCCCCATCCCAGAAGGGACGCGTCCGTCACAACTGTGTGCTCTGGCTGGGGAAGGGAGAGGGATCTGCCCATGACCCATTGCCGGTTCGAGAGCCACCACTGCAACTGTTTTGCAGTCCCCTCCGAGATCTGGACGTGATCGGACAGGTTGCCCTGGTGCTGCGCCCACTGGAACTTCAGGTCCCACTGCAGAGCCCGCATATGCCATCTGGCATGATTGACCAGCAGGATGCAGGAGGCCATGAGGCCCAGCAGCCTCAGGGTCATCCGTAACGAAACCCAGGATAAAGGCTGAAAGATCGGAATCATAGCCTGAATATCCCGGACTCGCTGTTCGGGAGGATAGGCCCGAAACTGCGTCGTGTCCAGAACTGCTCCGATGAAAAGGAGCTGTGGAGAAGGAATCAGATGCGACTTCGGCACATTGATGGAGAACCCCAGCGAGTGCAGGAGTTCGGCCGTAGTCTGGAGGTGGGAGACGACTGCCTGGGACCGAGCCCGCCTTCAGCAGCCAGTCGTCGAGGTAGGGGAAGACTGAAACCCCTGCCCGGCGCAGATGAGCTGCGACCACCGCCATCACTTTCGTGAACACCCGAGGGGCACTGGTAAGGCCAAAGGGGAGCACGGTGAACTGAAAATGCTCGAGGCCTACCGTGAACCGTAGGTAACGCCGGTGGGCCGGCAGGACGGGGATGTGGAAATAAGCGTCCTGCAAGTCCAACGCTACCAACCAGTCTCCAGGGTCGAGGGCAGTCAAGACCTGAGCTAGGGTGAGCATCTTGAACTTCTCCTTCCGGAGGAAGCGATTGACGTTCCGGAGGTCCAAGATAGGACGCATGTCCTCCTTGTCCTTTTGGGCACCAGGAAGTAGTGGGAGTAGCAACCACATCCTACTTCTGGGGTCGGAACATGCTCGATGGCCCTCTTGGCCAAGAGGGCCGTGACTTCCTTCTGCAGAAGTACCAAGTGATCCCCTGACATGCGGTGGAATTGAGGTGGCATGGCTGGGGGGTGGTCTCGAAGGGGAGGGAGTAGCCACTTCGGACAATGTCCAAGACCCACCTGTCCGAGGTGATGGTACGCCAGTGGTGAAGGTGATGGCGGACCCTGCCCCCTACTGGCGTGCTGTGCACCTGGAAAGGAGGGACTAGGAGGGCTTGGAGGCCGCGGACGGGTTGGAGATGGTGGCCTGACCCGCACGCTGGTTGCCCGAACCGCCACGGCGGTATCCACGTCCTCGGCCACGCGAAGACGCCTGCTGCGCGGGCCGGTGGCTGGGCTGCTGACGTGACTGGGCGCCCCTTCCGTGGCCACGATAGGGGCGAAAAGCAGAAGTTAGCGGAGGGCGTGTAGCAGAAAGGCCCAGGGACTTGGCAGTAGCCCGTGAGTCCTTAAAGCGCTCCAACGCATGGTCTGCTTTGGACCCAAAAAGACCGACTCCATCAAAGGGCATGTCCATGAGAGTATTCTGGACATCCCCTGAAAAACCAGTGGTTCTCAGCCAGGCGTGGCGACGCAGCGCCACCGTCGTTGCAATAGACCTGCCCAGCGAGTCGGTGGTATCAAGGCCACATCGTATTGTGTATTTGGCCGCATCCCTTCCTTCCGCAATGGCGCGGGAAAGCAGTGTCTGGACCTCTTCAGAACACTGGGGCAAAACAGTCGCCACCGAATCCCATAAGGAGTGGGTATATCGGCCCAAAAGACAAGCGGTGTTGATGGACCGCAAGCCAGCACTGGAGGAAGAAAAACCCTTCTTCCCAAATTGATCCAGGCGTTTGGATTCCCTATCCGGAGGGGCGGTAGGGAAGGCGGTTTGGGAAGCGGAGGCTTGGACAACCAAGCTCTCAGGAGTGGGGTGGACAGAGAGAAATAGGGGTCGCCCGGAGCTGGGCGATGGCGTCGGGACACGTTCCTATCCACAGGAGCCCCTGTGTTGGGCTTGGACCAGGCGCCCAAAAGAACGTCAGTGAGGGCATCGTTAAACGGCAGCACAGTCTCCGTAGAGGAGGCTGCCGGCTGAAGCACCTCTGTCAAGAGATTAGTCTTGACCGCCACAGTAGGGAGTTGGAGATGTAAGGCTCCAGCCGCCCTACGCAACACCGTTGCAAAATTGGCTCCCTCCTCCGTAGCCACGGGAGGAGACAGCATGCCAGTGTCAGGGGAAGTATCTAGACCACTGGCATCCCCTAGTTCCTCTGCCCAGTCCTCATCATACTGACACTGTTGTGCCAGAGGGTCCTCAGACCCCTCCCAGTCCTCCTGGTCCTCCTCCGGTTCAAAATAAGGAGGAGGAGGGACATTTGGGACCCAAGGTCTCATCAGCGCCGGAACCGGCGTCGAGCGACGTCGGTCCGGTACCATGTCCGGAGCCGGAAGGAACTGGGGGACGACGCCGCCCGGAGCCCCAGGCGGCGTTGAGAACGGCACCGGAGACATCGGCGTCGGCGGAGGCGTGGTCAGGTCGACCGGCGTCGATCGGGGTTGCGGAGCCGAGGCCGGGGCCGGAGCCGGAGGCTGGAGGCACGGGCGACGCCGGGGCCGGAGCCGTCGGCGACGCCGGGGCAACCCCATCAGGGCCCGCGGGGCCCGAAGGCGCACCGGAGGGACCTAGAGGCCCGAAGAGGCGGGCCATGGCCGACAGGAATTCCTGTATTTGGGCCGGATCCGCCCCCGAACCCGGGAAGGACGGGTATTGCGGGGGCGACTCCACAGGCATGTCCGGGGCCGCGGGGGCGGGGACGGTGCCGGGAGGGGCCTCAGCCGAGTCGCGAGACCGGCGAGGCGAAGTCCTAGAGCGACAATGCTTTTTGGACTTTTTGTGCTTAGACTTACCGGACGACGAAGAGTTGGATCCCGACGACCGGTGAGGACTCCACGACCGACCCCTCGACCTCTCACGCGACCGGGGCTTGGTGTGGCGCGGAGCCGACTGCCGGGCCTCGAGGAGCTTTCGAGACCGCTCTCGCAAAGCTTTCGGGTTGAGGGCCCGGCAGTCGGAACACGACTCTGTGTCGTGGCCTCGGCCGAGGCAGAAGAGACACTCCTGATGCGGGTCTGTGATGGACATCATCCGAGCACAGGCGCCGCAACGTTTAAAGCCGGGCATCCCTACGACACCTTGGAGTCGATTTGAAGAAACAGTGAAAAAATTCACCAAAAAGTTAGTCAAAAAATGACTAGGGCACTGCTCTTCCCGGATCTGCGCTTGCTGGCGCGGAAAAAGAAGAACTGACGTCAGCGCGCAGGGGCGGCGTCTGAAGTACTGCCCGCGACGTCATCCCGGCGATCACGACGCCGACCGACGGACGCGGAGCCGCACGACGCCGCCTACCGACGCGCAAGGGTACTGCTACGCAAAAACTTTCCGGATCCAGCCTGACGCCTGGGGATATTCTAAGGTAAGGAATCTGTCACTAACGTGTCTCTTTCAGATATGCACATACCGGACCTGTAATGGGGAACCTCCAAGTTGATGGATCTTTACTGGCAACGTGGGGACCTTGCCTACACCCAGTTTGTCCCCGGATGGCGTGGCCTCTGCACCCTTGTGACCATACACACCCCAAACCTGGTTATCCTTGTAGAAGCAAACACAAGGAGACGATGGACCGAGCGCCGAAACTTTTCAGACACTCACCCCCAGTCACAGATCTGGGTTGAATCTATTGGATCTGTGACTGGGGGTGAGTGTCTGAAAGGTTTCAGCACTCAGTACATCATCTTATTGTGTTTGCTATGTTCGCCCTAAGTGGCCAGCTTATATCCAGACGTGGGTCCATTGCTCACTTTGCCACTGGATTCAAGCTAGCCTGGCTGATGATGGAGTGAAACTCCAAAACCGGTTCCAGGATGCTTGTTTCCGGTCCAGGGAGGAACTGGCCTGGCAGTTCGGGCTGGACTGTTCCAATGAGGCACAGGGTCAAGACTGATTTGCATATGGCTTGGTCCAAACTGGGGTGGCTTGGTGAGCAGAAGAATGATGATGGATTAAAACCAGATCTGAGACTGGGGGTGAGTGTCTGAAAAGGATCAGCACTCCGTCCATCAGCTTATTGTGTTTGCTATATCCCTGTAGAAGATCTGAGTTTTCTCAACATCAGTTACAGAAGAAAACAACTCTGTTGCATCAGGCTCGAAGGAGAAGAACTGCTGAGTATTTTTAGCTGGGCTCAGTACAAGGACATTCCAGAAGAATTCAGACTGTTCACAGAAGCTCAAGTAAACACCGGAGGGTCAAAACCCTTTTTTACCATGCAAACAAAAGCAAACGCCCGCTTGCTACAAATAACCAAATGGGAAATGATGAAACTAATAAACAGCACTGAGCTCGGCCGCCTAAACACTATCAAGGAGGAACTGAGAGACATCCGCCGTTTTGGTGATGCAACATCGGTACGTGTTGGACTTGATGACTCCTATGGACGGTGGGGTGTACGCCTAGATTGGTGCTTCCTGTTGTACTTTTATTCCCAGAAATGACTTGGACAATGGGACATTAGCCCATGCTATCCAAGAACTGCGTTGTCTGCAAACCGACATGAAGAGGGAGGGAGGTGCCCTGGAGCAGGACTGGTTGCATAGTATCTTTTTGTGGATCCCCCTTAAGGGTACAGAGACTATTTGCACCATTTATACCAAATCTCATTGTTGTACTTCTGTTATGTGGTTTCCTACAAGTGGGGGTAATAGGAAAGTAAGATCTTTCTGGCACAGATAGCGCCACTTTTTGCCTGGTGTCAGTGTGTTATGACTGTAGTTCACTGGGATCTTGCTAACCAGGACCTGGTGACAGTGCTCTCTCATCTAAATTTACTGAGAAGTACTTTGTACACCCCACAATTGGCATACTGGGGTACCATTATAAGCCCCTAATATATGGTACTGAGGTACCCAGGGCATTGGTACACCAGGGGTCTCCTATGGGCTGCAGCATGTATTGTGCAACCCATAGGAGCCCATGCAAACTATGTCTGCAGAGCTGCCATTGCAGTCTGCGTGACAGGGTGCATCCACCCTTCACTTCAGATATAAGGTTCCCCTTATATCTCTGTCACTGCACTTAAATTCTATAAGTCACCCCTAAGGTAGGCCCTTAAGTCCAAGGGCAGGGTGCATGGTTCTAAATGTCGGAGTATTCCTGCATTAGCAGAGGTACCCCTACAAACCCGGACTCCTTATCTAGGCTTTGTAAGTGCGGGACAGCCATTATAAGGCATGTAGTGGAGACTAGCAACTCAAGATGTCGAACTACAAAATGGCTGCCCCGAACCTGGTCATGTTTGGTGTCAAACATGTTGGAATCATGCTACTACACTGATTCCAGTGCTAGTTGCATAATACCATGTACTGGGGGGCCTCCTTAGAGGACCCCCAATAGCTACCTGTGTAGCCTTCAATAGTCTGACTGCCAGCCCACACTGCTGCCGACCCTAGACTGTGTTCTGCCCCACTACTCACTCGGGTAGGGGAAGCTGAACAAAGGATTTCCTGTGAAGGAGAGGTGTGATCACCTATCCTTTAAAATTAGGTATGGTGGGGGCGCTTCCGAGCGCCACCAGACTGCATTGAAGGGCACATTTGGTGCCCTCCATGCATAAACCAGTTTTGCCCAGTTCAGGAGCCCTTGTTCCCGCTCTGGCACAAAACTACACAAAGGAGAGGGGAGTGACAATCCCCTTGTCCATCTCCTCCCTAGGGAGGTGTCCAAGAGCTCCTTCAGGTGGCCACTTGATTCTGCCATGTTGAATCCTGGCCCCTGGGAGCATCTGACTGTCTAGGACATCGGAGGAGCATCCCTGACCCCCTCTGATAGGTGGGTCACCAGAGAAGAGGTCCTTTGATTTCTCTCGACAACAACTTACGGAACTGAAGATTGTTCAAAAACTCTGCTGGTGGACACTGGAACTCTGCTTTTCTTTTAGCCAGGACCCAAAAAAAGAATGCCCCCAGCAGGAAGAATCCAGCTGCATCTTTGTCCCTGTGCTTCCCCATAGATCTGCAACTCTGTGGCAGTGCATCCTCCGAGCAACCAAGGACTCAACCTGCATCCTAGTCTGAAGGAATCTCCTTGAAGTGAAGGAGTCACTTCCCCGCATCTGCAGGCACCTCGCCATCGACGACCTGTTTGCTGATCCGGTTGTCCCTCGGACATCGCTCGGCTCTGCAACACAGGTGGTGGTTTGTTGGTTCTTTAGAGGGCTGACCAGTCGTCCCTGCAAGTTTGGAGTCTGTACTCCCTCTCCAGCCAACTTAGACCGCCTCCCTGTGCACTGCATCTGTTTGGCGTTACCAAAGCTTTTTGGCTCCTTCCACCGAAGATCTTCAAGCTCCTACCAGCACCTGCCTCCCGCACTGAAGAAGGCCTGCATTGTCTCCTGTGTGCTGCTGGGGGTTCCTTGCGAGCTCCTGTGCCTGCTGCCAGAAGGTCCTAGAGGGGGCTCCATCGATTCCTGCTGGCTCTCCTACATGCTGAGGGCTGGCCCTGACTTACCCTTGCTGGGTTAGTCCCACAGACCCTGCTGGTATGCAACCAAGCATCTTCTACTGTGAACCGTTGTTTGCATTTGCCAAGGCTTATTGGTGGTCCTACCGGCCACTGACCTTCCTGCACTCATCGACCAGCGTCGGACAGCTCGTGAAATGCTCCTGGGCTTCTGCAACGTCGCTTGGTCTCCACAGCTGCTGTATCCCTTTCACCATATTACAGCAAGAATCTTCAACCAGGGCTGGCAGGTTCTTCTCATCTGGTTCTTCATCCTCGTTCCGCTGGCCTGGTCCGCAAGATGCTGTAGCTGCTGAACTTCCACGACCCTTCATTGGTGTCTGCGGAGGTTTCTGACCCCACTTCACCTGGGGTCTCTGGTGCGGGTATCCGTATCTTCTGGATATCCACGGGTGGGATGACTCTCCAACCTTTCTTGATCGAAGTGGTTCCTTAGGGGTCCTTTGGGAAGGGTCCTAGAACTCTAGTTTTCCAACAGCAACTTACCCTGTGTTGTCCTATGGACATCTGACCCGGTGTAACCACTCTGCACCCGGGCGCCATGGGGTCCCTGGCGCCAACACGAGCAATAACGAGATCAGTGTATGTCACAATCCATGCACAAATAACAATACTGTTGCCTGTAAAAACAACGTTGATGTACGTTATGACTTTAGCAAATGTAACCGTGTCAATAACATTAAGAACAATGTCAAAGTATGCTATGACAACTGTATGCACAATGTTAAGGATGTCGATAGAAATACCACCAGTGACTGACATATTATTTTCAGGAGTTCCAATGAATTTGTATCCTTGCTGTTGGATTCACCCACGGTGACCTCCCCATCAACCCCAAGTCAGAGATACAAGGTTAGACAAGTCCTACTACCCACACCCAACACTTATCGAATACCAGGTCACAGGTGGGGTCTCTCTTAATCTAAAGACAAACATGAGCCAAGGGAAAACCCAGATCGATCCCACAGATAGATAGTTGCACCACAAACAGGTCCTAAGAAATTGGCCCCAATAAAATGTGTGGCCAAGGGCTCACGTTCCCCAAAATAGCACAAAGCTAGATACCACATGTAGATAGAAACTCTCAACCAATCAGGACACGACATGCACACCAAATGTAGTGACCACACGCTCCTCGTGCCGGACGTCAGGACACATACTAGCTATCCCCGAGGTCGAGAGAGACGTGTCCTTTTCAGACGGCTGCATTTGTTGATTTATGACTAAGATGCTTCTTTGGAATGTAGGAAATTGCTTTATTGTACCTCATGAACTGTATATAACAGCAGCCAAAACTTTGTACACTGACAGACTGAGCAGACGCACTCTTTGAGGCTCTCCCGACCGCAGTGTTTAATTAAACCAACCTGTTCCTGTTTTGCCAAACACCTCTTGTCTTTTCATTTATTTAAGGTAAACTCATATCCGAGGAACAGTGCGTCTCTTGCGGAATTAATAGAAAGAACTTCCTCAGGATCTTGAGGACAAAAAAAGATGAAGAGGTCACAGTATTAATTTGCTTATCAAATGTTAGTTTGTCGTCAAAGATGATGCCTAGATTTTTTGCTTTAGAAATCGGAGTAGGTAGAGTTCCTAGTTCTTGTGGCCACCAGATTGGAGACCAAAAAGACGTGTTGTTGCCCAGCAGAAACACCTCGGATTTACCAAAATTTAGCTTTAGACAGTTGTTGGACATCCAATTACTGATCTCCAGCAGGCAGCTATGAAATCTGCTTGCTGCGTTCTCTGGGCCACTGGCCACAACTATCTGGGTGTTGTCTGCATAGCTAACAACCAAGAACCCTAGTTCTCTAATCAGTGCAGCCAGGGGGGTAACAAAGATTAAAAAGCATAGAGCTCAATGATATGCCCTGCAGAACCCCACAAGGCAGCGTAAAGGTTCTGGAAGTAAAGCCATCCATGGCCACACATTTTTCTCTATCCGAGAGAAAGGATTTTAGAAGGGCTAGAGCAGAGCCTTTAATGCCTAAGTAATGGAGCCAGTCAATCAGTATAACATGATTGACCATATCAAATGCAGCCAAGAAATCCAAAAGGATCAAGGCTGCATTTGATCCTGAATCTAGAGTGGTTCTCAATTCTTCCAACGTAGCTATAAGGGCTGACTTGGTGCTATGTTCACCCCTGAAGCCAAGCTGTGAATGATCCAGCAAATGTTCAGACTCGAGAAATGTGACCAATTCTTTGTTAAGCGCCTTCTCCACAATCTCAGAAGAAAATGGAAGGCGTGGGCCCTTGGGATGAGGCAGTGGGCAATCGTCCTGTTCACAAGAGCCCATGTGGAGTGTTTGGACCAAGTCCCCAGCGGGACGTCTGTGAGAACTTTATTAAATGGCACAGGCGGTTCAGAGGGGGTCACTCCCGGCTAAGGGAGCGCACATAAGGTAAGTAAGAACCAAGTTCAAGTCCCACTGAGGCATTACGAAGGGAACAGGAGGAAAAAGATGAGCAATGCCCTTAAGGAAGCGATTTACAACCGGGGACTTGAAAAGAGAAGGCTGATCGGGAAGCCTAAGAAAGGCTGAAATGGCTGAGAGATAGCCCTTAAGAGTGCCCAGAGCAGAGCCCTGCTGGGCCAAAGAAAGGAGGAACAAGAGCACCTCAGAAAGAGGGGCAGAAAGGGGATCCACAGCCTTTGCTGTGCACCGTGTCACAAATTTGTTCGATCTGCAGGCGTATACCGTCTTAGTGGAGGGACACCTGGCTGCCAAGATAACATCACAGACTTCGGGAGGAAGGTCAAAGGCTGTCAACTGTCGCAGCTCAATCTCCATGCAAGGAGGTCGAGGCTGGCCAGGTCTGGGTGGAGTACCGTCCCCTGTTGCTGCGACAGAAGATTCTCCCGAAGAGGCAGTCGGATCGGAGGATCGATGGCCATGTGAAACAGCTCGGGATACCAGACTCTTAGTGCCCAATCCGGAGCCACAAGGATGACTTGGGCCCGGTCGCGCTTGATCTTCTTCAGCACTCTGGGCAGAAGTGGTATAGGCGGAAAGGCGTATAGACACCGCAACTCCATTCACGACGGAAAGCAACGCCTAGCGAGTGCCGCCTTAGAAATTCCAATGCGCAGAATTGCGGACATTGCGCGTTCTGTTCGGTGGCGAAAAGATCTAACCAAGGCTCTCCTCACTGCTGAAAGAGACCTTGCGCCACCTCCGAGTGAAGATGCCATTCGTGATCCATCATGCACCTGCAGCTGAGTTTGTCTGCCCTGGCGTTCAGTGAACCTGCCAGGTGTTGAACCCCATGGATATGCCCTGATGTTCCAGCCATGTTTAGAGGCGGAGGGCCTCTTGACATAGGGTCCACGACCCCACTCTGCCCTGTTTGTTGCAGTACCACATGGCGTGGTGTTGTCCATGAACACCTGCACTACTCTTCCCCGGACAGAGGGAAGGAATGCTTTCAGCGCAAGACGGATCGCCCGGAGCTCCAGAAGGTTGATGTGGAGCCCGGACTCGCCAGAGACCAGAGGCCTCTGATCTTCGCCTCTCCCATGTGACCGCCCCACCCTAGAAGTGATGCATCCGTCACTACCGTGTACTCCGGCTGGGGAAGGGAGCGGGATCTGCCGTTGACCCAATCCTGGTTCGTTAGCCACCACTGCAATTGACGTGCAGTGCCCTCCGAGATCTGAACGCAATCGGACACATTCCCCTGATGCTGTGCCCACTGGCACTTCAGGTCCCACTGCACAGCCCGCATATGTCACCTGGCATGTGCTACCAGCAGGATGCAGGAGGCCATTAGGCCCAGCAGCCTCAGGGTCATTCTGACCGAAACCCGGAATAAAGGCTGGAAGATCAGAATCATAGCCCGAATATCCCGGACTCGCTGCGCAGGAGTATAAACCCGAAACTGCATCGTGTCCAGAACCGCTCCGATGAAAAGGAGCTTCTGAGAGGGAGTCAGGTGTGACTTCGGCACGTTCAAAGTGAACCCCAGCGAGTGCAGGAGGTCCGCCGTAGTCTGGAGGTGGGAGACGACAGCCTGGGGCGAGCCCGCCTTCAACAGCCAGTCGTCGAGATAGGGGAAGACTGGAACCCCTGATCTGCGCAGATGAGCTGCGACCACCGCCATCACTTTCGTGAACACCAGAGGGGCGCTGGTAAGGCCAAAGGGGAGCACGGTGAACTGAAAGTGCTCGTGGCCTACCGGGAACCGTAGGTAACGCCGGTGGGCTGGCAGGACGGAAATGTGAAAGTAAGCGTCCTGCAAGTCCAACGCTACCATCCAGTCTACAGGGTCGATGGCAGACAGGACCTGAGCTAGCGTCAACATTTTGAACTTCTCCTTCCGGAAGAAGCGGTTGACGTTCCCGAGATCCAAGATAGGATGCAGGCCTTTGTCCTTCTTGGGAACCAGAAAGTAGTGGGAATAGCAACCAGGACCTACTTCTAGGGCAGGAACTCGCTTGATGGCTCCCTTGGCCAAGAGTGCCGAAACTTCCTGTTGGAGAAGGGCCAGATGATCCTCCGACATGCGATGGTGCTGAGGTGGCATGGATGGAGGGGTAGTCTCGAAGGGGAGGGAGTAGCCCCTTCGGACTATCTGCAAAACCCACCTGTCCGACGTGATGGTGCACCAGTGGGGGAGGTGATGGCGAATCCTGCCGCCCACTGGCGATTGGTGGCCCTGAAAGGTCGGACTAGGAGGGTTTGGAGGCTGCTGCTGAGGGGGCTGTGGTGGACTGGCCCGCGCGCTGGCCCCCAGACCCACGGCAGTGGTTCCCAAGTCCCCAGCCGCGCACAGGCTGAATAGGTTGCGCTGGCCTGTGGCTCTGGACGGGACGTGGCGGGGAACCCCTTCCGTAGCCACGAAAGGGGCGAAAGGCAGACTGCGCAGGGCAGGTGGTGGAGAGGCCCAAGGACTTGGCCGTAGCCCGAGAGTCCTTAAAGTGCTCCAGCGCGTTGTCTGCCTTGTCGCCGAACAGGCGACGGCCGTCAAAGGGCATGTCAATAAGAGTAGCTTGGACATCTCCTGAAAAACCAGTCAACCTCAGCCAGGCGTAATGTCGAAGGGCTACTGACGTGGAAATTGTCCTGCCTAGCGAGTCGGCGGTGTCCAGTCCACAGTGAATGGTAAACTTTGTTGTCTCTCTCCCCTCGGCAACTGCACGGGAGAGTACGGCCCGGGCCGCCTCCGGGCACTGGGGCAGCACTTGTGCCACCGTATCCCACACGGAGGGGGTGCAACGGCCCAACAGACATACGGTGTTTACGGACCGCAGTCCCAAGCTGGAGGAAGAAAACATCTTCTTCCTAACGTGGTCCAGCTTTTTGGATTCGGTATCAGGTGGACCGTTAGGGAATGCAACTTTGGACGTGGAGGCTTGGACCACCAAGCTCTCAGGGGAAGGGTGTTGAAAGAGGAGTCGCCCGGAGCCGGCGTCGGGCGATCATCCTGTCCACAGGAGCCCCTGTGTTGGGCCTGGACCAGGTGCCCAAAAGAATGTCAGTGAAGGCTTCATTGAACGGTAGCAGGGGCTCCGAAGAGCTCGCAGCCGGTTGAAGCACCTCTGTCAGGAGGTTAGTCCTGACCGCCACCGTAGGTAGCTCGAGGTTGAGAACCTCGGCCGCCCTACGCAACACCACTGCGTAAGACGCTCCCCTCCTCCGTAGCCACGGTAGGAGGAGACAACATGCCAAGGTCTGGGGAAGTATCCAGTCCACTGGCATCCCCCAACTCCTCTCGCCAGTCCGGATCATAGTCTAACTGGTCAGTTGAAGGGTCACCAGACCCCTCCCAGTCCTCCTCACCCTCCTCTGGTTGCTAAGGTGGCCTAAAAGAACCAGGATGGAACAAGGGCACAAAAGTACCTGTCGGCACCGGAACCGGTGTCGGTCGACGCCGGTCCGGCTCCGTGTCCACGGCGGGGTGGAGGCCGGGGTAGACGCCGGCTGGGAACACAACCGGCGTCGGCTGCAGACGTGGTGCCGGTGGAGTCCGCGCCGGGGGAGGTGTAGTCAGGTCGACCGGCGCCGATCCCAATCCAGGCCTGGATCCAAGGGGACCCTGCGGTGCCGGGGCCGAAGCCGCCGGCGTCGAAGACCCAGGGCCCCCAGCCCAGTCCACGGGACCCAAAGGCGCGCCGGCGGAGTCGGGCTGCCCAAAGATGGCATGCATCGCTTCGTAAAAACTCCGAAGCTGGGCAGGGGTCGCACCGGGTCCCGGGAAGGGAGGGAAACCCGGAGTCGACCCAGTGGGCTCCGCACGTGGAGCCGCGGGAGGGGCACCACCCGCATCCCTCGTCGCGTCAGCCGACGGACGGGGAGAAGTCGAAGAGCAACGATGGTTCTTCGACTTCTTCTTGTGCTTCGACTTTCTGGAGGAGTGCGAAGACTTGGAAGAAGATTGGTGGTGATGGTGGCTCCGCGAGCTGTCCCTCGACCTCCCCCGCGACCGGGACCTCGAGCGGCGCGGAGCGGACTGCCGGGCCTCGAGAAGCTTTCAGGACCGCTCCCGCAAAGACTTCGGGTTCATGGTCCGTCAGTCGGAACACGACTTGGAGTCGTGGTCGGGTTCCAGACAGAACAGGCACACGCGGTGCGGATCCGTCACCGACATCAACCGTCAGCAGGACCCGCAAGCCTTGAAACCGGGCATCCCTGAGGTGCACCAGGAGTCGAAGACTCAAAAACGACGTCGACAAAAGCCGGCAAAAAGTCAGTCAAACAGTGACTGGAGGTCCTGCTCTCTCCGGATCTGCGCTGGCTAGCGCGGAAAAAGAAAGAACTGACGTCAGCACGCGAGGGCGGCTTCTAAGTAGCTACTGCGACGTCATCCCGGCGACCACGACGCCAACGACGAACGCGGAACCGACCGACGCCACCTTTCGACACGCAGGGGTACTGCTGACGAAAAATTCTCCGGATCCAGTCTGACGCTTGGGGGTAATTCTAAGGTAAGGAATCTATAACTAATTGTCTCTTTCAGATTTGTATTTTAGCCTACTATTTGGCTTACTGATTATTTAAGTTCCTTCAATGCCTGGACATTGAAGTTATTAAGTGTTATCTACTGAGGGATACTGATTTTACCTCTCAAAATCCCTTCATCTCCAGGAGTAAGCTTTGACTGGTAACCATCGTAACCTTGAGAGAGTTAAAATCCTAAAGAGAGTTCCTTGGTTATTCAATCTGGAATGCAACAACGGAAGACAATTGGTAAACAATTTTTTCCACAGAGGGTAAGGCTCAGTTTCAGGAAAAGGCCTCACAACATGCTATACATATGTGCAGGTTCAAAACACAATACATAGAAGGCTTTTTCTTTCATGTCACAAATGCAGTCGGAATAGCCATCGCTAGCTATGAAGTGGATTAAAATTGTTTAACAGGTAAAATTTTATGGAACAGGATATTATTTTGGATGTCCTAGGTGGTCCATAGAGGGAAAGGCTGAAAAAAAGATTAACAGCAAAAAGCAAAAAACATTGTGATACATAGACTATAATCATTCACAAGTGAAAGAAGCAAGGGAACTATTGTAAATAGTATGCAGTAATGCATGATATGCACTAATGTGCACACATTTAAATATTTCTCTTAAGGTGATCAGGTGAGGTGTCTTGAGTAATTTTGGGTTGGTGGCGAGCATAGCTTGAGAATTACAAAAGAATAATACAAATCCATGAAAGTTATAAATGCAGTATTAATAATATAGTAAAACTGAAGCGTAAACATAGGGAGTAACCAGTCATGAAAAGACGTTGATTTTTATTTATTTTACTGTAAAATGAATTTTTGAAGTTGGTCCTTTGGGGTTTTGAAAAATTAAAAATCAGCCTAACAGAATCGCTTGAAACTAAAATATATGTACTGAAATAATGCTTAAATATTTTTATGCACACTTTGGACAATTAAGGAACTCTTTATCTCATGTATAGCAATTGATTCATTGTAAGAGGTCTACTTTTATTATATTTTTTAACATAATATTTTAACTTTTAAATTATTGCAAGCTATTGTGATAATCCGTTTAACTTCATGTTTTATGTTTTAATGGCTTTTTTAAATCTGAAACAATCTTGATTGACGTTGAAAACAAGACCTGAATTTCCACTAAATGGATTATATGCAGCATTTTAACTGGAATTGTTAAATAAAACATGATAAGCCTTTTTTGGCCTGAAAATGTGCACAACAAAGGTAGAGTTCCCCAAAGAATCTCCTATCTGCACACTGATTTACTGCCAATATGCCTCTATTGCCATATCAACATATTTGAACCTTAAAGGCATTAAAGTTGATAAATCAAGTAAATTGACTGTTACTTCTTCAAAAAATCAATGCATGAAATAGTGAGAACTATAAAGCAATATACTTCCAAGTTGCCTCTACTATGTGATAAATATTAAGATATATGCATGCAAGTGCAGAATGATTTGCAAAAAACTGCTGACATCTGTACATTACTGATAACGGGATGCCTCTCACCTCACAAGCTGCTTGGCTGTTGTTAAATTGCTTAGTCAATAACTCAATCCACTGAAGCATGGTGGGCTAAGGAAAAACAGTGAGTTAGAGAAAGAGAATGTATGTTTATCTCTCATCTTAACATGAAGACATTAAGAACTAAGGGGGGGGGATAAAAAGGGGAATTGAGACTCTAAAGGATTTCTGTGCTCTAGCCCGACCACCAGGAAAATAATTTACTCTCACCATTGCTTTCAGTTGTTAGTACTGAACATAAGTAATAAATCAACAGTTATGCTTATCTTGTGTCCCACTGACTTATCTTGTGATGAGAGCAGCATCTCAAGGACCTTTCCGCACAGATGGATGGACAGCCACTCAACCAGACAGGTTTAAAAAGGATGTCACACAATCAGGCAACAAAATTGAAATTCTGAGCAACACGTGCATATTGGGGCACAAATACCTCACATTTTCCCAGATCGTCCAAAAAATTGCAATATTCTCATTCTGTTGGTCGGGGAGGGCTACGAGTTTGAGATTAACGTCACATTTTACCACGTAAATTACAATGCTAAACCGTTTCTGCAATTGAGTATAAACTACCTAGCTAGAAAAAGAAAAAACTATTGGAATTATACCTTTTCTTTGGAGTGGATAAATGTTTCCAGGACAAATGAAGTGCTGAGCTGAAAGAAAACAAAAATACTTATTTAGGTTACTCGTGTTAATCAAACTAGAGATGCCAGAGCACAGAAACTTTCAAATGGATAAAAATAAATTACAAATTCTTTAGGGATCACTAACACGTCACAGAACTAGCTTAGCTGAATTAAATAGGACTCGGGGGGGAAAGCAGCATGATTAACTGAAAACAAGATGTGGAATCATGGTAAGGAAATACGTCAGGCACTTATGGTAAAGCCTTTATGCTCTTCACTTTCCCCTGAAAATCATCTGAACCTATTCAAAATAACTTTAAATGGGTGTGGTAACATGCACAAATATGACAAATATGAGAAATACTCTATGGTTAATTAATTTAAATGTAGTAGCTCAATGCAGTCAAAAAGGAGGAGGAAATCCTGAGGTGAATCTATGAATGGGTGTCTTTCGTATAAGGCTGGAGAATTGAATACTGGTTTTATCAGACAAAGGGGATGATCAAGGACTTGATTAGAAAAGCAGTAGAGTTACAAATTAACATTGATGAATAGGGACTTCTATGACGATGACAGAAAGATGGTGCCTGATGAGGATAATAAAAAGTGGAGATCGCTGCCAAATCATCTGGCTAGCAGTGACAAAGACATTGCTCCATTGTGGTCACAGTGGCTTTAATCCACCCAAATCAACATACATCGTCTCTATAACAAATCAGCAAAGTCTGGTCCTTGAAGGCTCTTTGACAATAATATTGCTCAATACAGAAAAAAAGATTTGACTCCACTGATTGCACGTTAGGTTTAAAATTCTGAATGGGGTACCATGCATAGCTCCAGTTTAAGAAGCTGGTAGATGCTTTACTTGGAGACAGCAGCATGGGAAAGAATGTATTCTTGAATACCAGTTTTTAGGTGCAGTGTGGCACTAGACAGAGCTGACCTCCCACTAATTTCATTTGACTGGTGATGTGGCATAATGGTTAATGAGGGAGTAAATCATAAAAGCCCTTCAATAGCCACTGTGGGATCAAGTGAAGAGGAACTGGCATCTTTGCAGGCAGAACATCTCATCATACACTTAATATGTCTGAAATTTCCAAGGAATCTGCATGATAGTTATTTAAATGGAGAATTCCTGGCCTGTGAATCAAATGACACCAAATCAATTATCTTTCCAGTTTAACCAGAGACTAAAGTGATTTCCCTGGAATTGTCCTCGCTACAGTGAAAGCGATGATTTTAATTATCTTGCTCTATAAATAACCAAAGTCAGATAACTGGAGTTAAATTTAGAACAACTATGGAAACATTTGCTCAAGATGTCAGGAAGCACTGGACCCTGCTTCAACTGACCTAATGAATCGGTTCACAAAAAAGAAATGTTTTTAAATGTATGGGGGAGGTTTCAACTTGAACTAGAGAGTTACTGGATAGTGAGGACTAGGAACTATTAACCTAACCCAAAGAGCATTACACACATTTTTCCTCATTCCTTGACGCAATGTCCTCTCCCCCAAGCAGATGCTAATGCCTCACTGACTTTGTTTTAAAGACTGAGGAAGAGATTAACCATAAGAGAGAAAGAGTTAACAACAACCAGAGCCCCCAGCCCAAGTATTAACAGCCATTAAGAGCAAAGTAATCAAGAAACATACAAAGTATTTCATCTGGATGTTCTGATTTTGCGGGTGTTTTTTGTGCTGGTGAACTTGAAACAAGCATTGAATAACTGCTAGTCCACTCAACCCATTTCACACATTCACAAGGCATCCTCATTGACAGGTGTGGCTAATGAACATGTATGATAATTTGAATTGCACCACTCCAAATGTTGCTTGTTTTGATATTTGTATCTCCTGCAGAATACTCCATGACACACATGGTCTAGTGGTCAAAACAAGAGCAGAGGACGCGTGCAACCTGCTGTCTCTGGAAAAGATTCAGATAGAGGCAATCGAAACACTGTCCAAACTAGTGTGGACTCCTAGGCATCAAGTATTATTGGAGCTCATAAAAGCCATTCAGACTATGGGATTACCCAAACTGTTAGAATGGGAATATCCCTTGCATGGTAAATGATCATGAACACCTGCCCTGAGTCACATGACTGCCGGTATATATGGTATACTGACTTGTGTGCTGTGTGTGTGCCAAGCCCTAGGTCCAAATTGACCATGAGACCCACGGCCTTGCTCTGAGGTCAAAAAATGTGCCAAAAGTGTACACTGTACTTGACACAAGACTACTGTCTATGTCCCTGGGACATGTACGGTGAGCAATGGTGGCAGCAAACTGTTTTTGAATCTATAGTTTTGGACAGGTCTATTTACCTGTTCCAAATAGGAGGGGGACGCTTACAGACCAGCTTGTTTGATGTTATGCTTGTGTGTCATGCCTAGACTCTGTGCTGACAAACCTGAGTGTATGTCAACTATGTTTTGTGCGTACTGTGAACTCCATGTTGTTTATGAGCATGCGTATGCTGCAGCCAGTGGGAACCACTTTTGATTGTTCCTGGATTTGACATGGCGCAAGACAGAGGTTGGGATACAGCCTCACCAAACAATGGGAGTGTATTTCCTGCATTCCTGAGCTGGAGGGTGCGGCTCTAGAAACTGAAGTGTGGAAGAATGGAGAAAGGGCTGCCTTTAGACATTCTATGTGACCTATTAGTAGGGGAATCCTGATTAGTCCTTACTGAGCATTGCTATTCACTTGGGGAACAGAGATGAGTGAGTAGACTGTTAGAGGGAGAGAAGTTTCTAGGTAGACCCTGGTCCTTTGTTTGTCCCCGAGTGGCCTATTCAGGAAGGCTTGCTAATACCAGATGCATCGCTTCACACTTATTGTGCTCATGTTATGGGTGCTCATTCCTGGAGCCAGTGTCATCACAACCTGTTGTAACGGTCCTCATTTTACACAAAGAAGCTGTAGGCAAGGCAGAAAGAAGAGGAGGTTATAAAAAGGAACCACCACAAATCAGTTCCTAAACTATAGACTGTGGATCCACAACCCAGGTCTAGAAATTATGTATAAAAGTGGGAAAGAAATGTTCCCAATTGGTTCCAGTTGCAAGCTGCTTCATTGACCAAGGACAGGGGTACTCTACACAGTACTCATACAGCTGCTGTGATCCATGGCTGGTATCACGACTCACCAGTCTTCCAGAGACAAATGGACATCACCTGAAATCTGCACATCTTGCTGGAGAAACAGTGGTTCTAACTGAGACAAGGAAGCCTGCCTGCTGAGAGGGGTCAAGGGAGCACCTTGCCCTGTAGGAGTCTTTTGCTGAAGGAGGAAAAGCCCAGCCACCAAATCTGGGAGAGGAGTGGGCCAGAAGAAGCAGACTGCCAAGGCAGTGTGTCTGTAGCAGACATCCATGAACCAGAGGGTCTCCAGGCCTAATTGCCCATCCAAAGACTAGATGTCTATGTCTGACAATTCATCAGAGGGCACATACGGTGACCAGCAGAGAGGAAGTCAGATGACCTGGCCTAACTCTTTGTCGCATCCAAAGGACATTGTTCCAACACCACGTACCAGATCTCCCAGACAACGAAAGCTGGATCCATCTGTTCAGTGCGTTTTCGATGAGCTGCTACAGCCTTTAACAGCACAAAGCAGAGAGAAGGAGGTATGTGTCACCTAAACAAGCTCCAGTGACCAGAAGAGTGACTGTACACCTTGTGTGAACAAAAAGGAACCGGCTAACTTGGACATCCCAAGCATACTCCACATTCGGTTAACACCAATATCTGAGAGAGACTGACTTGAGCTAATACGGAGATTTAAGTGGGACTTTTCAAGATAACCCTCATACAAGAACTGCATAGTCAAAGATTAGGGACTGACATATGAGAGAAAGAATACAATAAAGCTGTTCCATTTCATCATAGTGAGCCTACACCTCTGCGTAATTCTACAATTTAATGTTCCTCTGTATAATGACTGACCCTGTAAAGTGCATCCCATTTCTCTATGCACCATATTATGCTTTCAAGTGATTAAAATATTTATTGTTTCTTGAAAGAAAAGCACTAGACTGGAAATGCACTTATTGAGTGTGATATTTAATTACTGGAGTACTGATACTCTACCATCCCCACATTACCGCCCTATTATGCCTCAGAATGCCCACTCTCCCTACCCTGAAAGTCAACTGTGTTAGGGGTGTAGCTGGCCCCGTTTGTAGAGTCATAGTAGCACAGATCCCTGGAGACCAGTGGAAAAAAGGCCAGTAAACCCTGCCTGCCCTGTGGCCCCCCGAACAGGTTCAGACACAAAATGCACAAGTTACTAACTTGGGTAACGATATATCTGTAAGAGACCGTAGTTAGTGACAGATTCCTTACCTTAGAATATCCCCAGGCGTCAGGCTGGATCTGGAAAGTTTTGCGTAGCAGTACCACTGGGCGTCGGTAGGCGGCGTCGTGCGGCTCCGCGTCCGGCGTCGTGATCGCCGGGATGACGTCGCGGCCAGTACTTAGACGCCGCCCATGCGCGCTGGCGTCAGTTCTGTACACGACTTTCCGCACCAGAAACGCAGAGCCATGCAAGAAACTGACACTGGTGTCTGAAAACTAGGGCCCTGAAAGGGATGACCTTAACCCTAGAAATCATTTCGCAGAACGGGGAGGATGGGTGGGGCGGTAAGGAATCTGTCACTAACTACTGTCTCTTACAGATATATCGTTACACAAGTTAGTAACTTGTGCATCTGAAAGAGACACGTTAGTGACAGATTCCTTACCTTAGAATAGATACCCCAGCAATACCAACCCCGGTGGTGGGTCTGCGAACAAAGATCAGACGAGGAAGTCTCGGAGAACAGAACGGCCAAAGAAGCCGTCTCTCCAGACTTGGCTGTCAAGGCAGTAATGCTTGGTAAACGGGTGCAGCGAGGCCCACGTAGCTGCCTGACAAATGTCCTGCAATGGGACACCACGTCCCAAAGCCGTGATGGCGGCTGTCGCCCTGGTGGAATGGGCACGTAGCCCAACAGGGGGCTCCTTCTTAGCCAAAGAATAGCAGGCTTTGATACGCAAGACAACCAAGCGGGAGATGGTCCGCTTGTGTACCGCCCGACCTTTTTTGGCGCCCACGTAGCCAACAAAGAGCTGGTCGTCCACCCGGAACTGTTGTGTGCGGTTCAGATAGAAAGAAATCGCACGTTTTGGGTCCAGACGGTGGAGCCTCTCTTCCTCTCTGGAAGGAGGCGGAAAGAAGGTGGGCAAAGTGATGGTCTGCCCAATGTGGAAGGCAGTAACCACCTTTGGCAAGAAGGACGGACGCGTCCTAAGAACAACCTTGTCTGGATGGACAGACAGAAAGGGGGGCTTGCAAGAAAGAGCCTGGAGCTCACTCACCCACCGAGCGGAGGTGATAGCCACCAGAAAGGTTGTCTTCAGAGTGAGAAGACGAAGAGGACAGTTATGGAGAGGCTCAAAGGGAGCGCACATTAAAAGGTAAGAACCAAGTTCAAGTCCCACTGAGGCATCACAAACGGAACAGGAGGGAAAAGGTGTGTAATGCCTTTAAGAAACCTGTTAACAACAGGGGACTTGAAAAGGGAGGGCTGATCAGGAAGCCTGAGGAAGGCCGAGATTGCACAAAGGTAGCCCTTGATGGTACCCAGGGCAGAACCCTGTTGGGCCAGAGAAAGAAGGAACAGTAGAACCTCAGAAAGAGGGGCAGAGAGGGGATTCACAGCCTTTGCTGTGCACCATGCCACAAACTTGTTCCACCTGCAGGCGTATACCACCTTAGTGGAGGGACGCCTGGCTGCCAGAATCACATCACAAACTTCGGGAGGCAAGTCGAAAGGAATCAACTGCCCCCGCTCAATCTCCATGCAAGGAGGTGGAGACTGGACAGGTTCGGGTGGAGGACAGTCCCCTGCTGCTGCGACAGAAGATCCTCCCGAAGAGGCAGACGGATCGGGGGATCGATGCTCATACTGAGTAGCTCGGGATACCAAACTCTTCGAGCCCAGTCCGGAGCCACAAGAATGACTTGGGCCCGGTCGCGCCGAATCTTTTTCAACACTCTGGGTAGAAGTGGTATAGGCGGAAAGGCGTACAACAGACCGCAACTCCACTCGCGACGAAAAGCGTTGGCGAGCGAGTGCCGCCTTGGAAATTCCAAAGCGCAGAATTGCTGACATTGCGCGTTCTCTATGGTGGCGAATAGATCTAACCAAGGCTCTCCCCACTGTAGAAAGAGTCCTTGCGCCACCTCCGAGTGAAGACGCCATTCGTGATCCATCATGCACCTGCGGATGAGTTCGTCCGCCCTGGCGTTCAGGGAACCTGCCAGGTGTTGAACCATCAGGAATATGCCCTGATGTTCCAGCCATGTCCAGAGACGCAGAGCCTCCTGACAAAGGGTCCACGACCCCACCCCGCCTTGTTTGTTGCGGTACCACATGGCGGTGGTGTTGTCTGTGAACACCTGCACTACTTTCCCCTTGACAGAGGGAAGGAATGCCTTCAGTGCAAGTCGGATTGCCCGGAGCTCCAGAAGGTTGATATGGAGCCGGGACTCCGCCGGAGACCAGAGGCCTCTGATCTCCGCCTCTCCCATGTGACCGCCCCAACCCAGAAGGGACGCATCCGTCACAACTGTGTGCTCTGGCTGGGGAAGGGAGAGGGATCTGCCCGTGACCCATTGCCCGTTGGAGAGCCACCACTGCAACTGTTGTGCAGTTCCCTCTGAGATCTGGACGTAATCGGACAGGTTCCCCTGATGCTGCGCCCACTGGAACTTCAGGTCCCACTGCAGAGCCCGCATATGCCATCTGGCATGATCGACCAGCAGGATGCAGGAGGCCATGAGGCCCAGCAGCCTCAGGGTCATCCGTACCGAAACCCAGGATAGAGGCTGAAAGATCGGAATCATAGCCTGAATATCCTGGACTCGCCGTTCGGGAGGATAGGCCCGAAACTGCGTTGTGTCCAGAACCGCTCCGATGAAAAGGAGCTGTGGAGAAGGAACCAGGTGCGACTTCGGCACATTGATGGAGAACCCCAGCGAGTGCAGGAGTCCGGCCGTAGTCTGGAGGTGGGAGACGACTGCCTGGGACGAGCCCGCCTTCAACAACCAGTCGTCGAGGTAGGGGAAGACTGGAACCCCTGACCGGCGCAGATGAGCTGCGACCACCGCCATCACTTTCGTGAACACCCGAGGTGCGCTGGTAAGGCCAAAGGGAAGCACGGTGAACTGAAAGTGCTCGTGGCCTACTGTGAACCGCAGGTAACGCCGGTGGGCCGGCAGGACGGGGATGTGAAAATATGCGTCCTGCAAGTCCAACGCTTCCATCCAGTCTCCAGGGTCGAGGGCAGTCAAGACCTGAGCTAGGGTGAGCATCTTGAACTTCTCCTTCCGGAGGAAGCGATTGACGTTCCGGAGGTCCAAGATAGGACGCATGTCCTCCTTGTCCTTTTTGGGCACCAGAAAGTAGTGGGAATAACAACCACGCCCTACTTCTGGGGTCGGAACGCGCTCGATGGCCCACTTGGCCAAGAGGGCTGCAACTTCCTGTCAAAGAAGTGCCAAATGGTCCCCCGACATGCGGTGGTGCTGAGGTGGCATGGCTGGAGGGGCAGTCTCGAAGGGGAGGGAGTAGCCCCTTCGGACAATGTCCAAAACCCACCTGTCCGGTGTGATGGTGCGCCAGTGGGGAAGGTGATGGCGGACCCTGCCCCCCACTGGCGTGCTGTGGACCGGAAAGGACGGACTAGGAGGGTTTGGAGGCAGCGGACGGGGCGGAGGTGGTGGCCTGACCCGCTCGCTGGTTACCCGACCTGCCTCGGCGGGAGCCACGTCCTCGGCCGCGCGAAGGCGTTTGCTGCGCGGGCTGGTGGCTGGGCAGTGGACGTGACTGGGCGCCCCTTCCGTGGCCACGAAAGGGGCGAAAAGCAGACTGCTGCTGAGGGCGCAAGGCGGAGAGGCCCAAGGACTTGGCCGTAGCCCGCGAGTCTTTAAAGCGCTCCAGCGCGCTGCGCTGTCTGCCTTATTGCCAAAAGGCGGATACCATAAAGGGCATGTCCATAAGGGTGTTTTGGACATCGACCGAGAAATCAGTGGTCCTCAGCCAGGCGTGACGGCGAAGCGCCACTGTCGTAGCAAGCGATCTGCCTAGCGAGTCAGCGGTGTCTAGGCCACATCTGATGGTGAACTTCGCTGCGTCTCTCCCTTCCGCAACAGCACGGGAGAGAAGTGCCTGGACCTCCTCAGGACACTTGGGCAGCACTTGCGCCACCGAATCCCACAGAGTGTGGGAGTAACGGCCCAAAAGGCAAGCAGTGTTCACGGACCGCAAGCCAGCACTGGAGGAAGAAAAACCTTCTTCCCAAATTGGTCCAGTTTTTTGGATTCCCTATCTGGCGGAGCGGTAGGGTAGGAGCTCTGGGAGGCAGAGGCTTGGACAACCAAGCTCTCGGGGTGGGGTGTTGGGAGAGAAACAGAGGGTCGCCCGGGGCCGGGCGATGGCGTCGGGCTACGTTCCTGTCCACAGGAGCCCCTGTGGTGGGCCTGGACCAGGTGCCCAAAAGAACGTCCGAAAGTGCGTCGTTGAACGGCAGCAGTGGCTCCGAAGAGGTAGCCGCCGGCTGAAGCACTTCCGTCAGGAGGTTAGTCCTGACAGCCACCGTAGGGAGCTCGAGGCGCAAGGCCTCAGCCGCCCTACGCAACACCGTTGCATAACTTGCTCCCTCCTCCATAGCCACGGAAGTAGGAGACAGCATG
Source organism: Calotriton arnoldi (assembly GCA_963921515.1). Classification (NCBI taxonomy): domain Eukaryota; kingdom Metazoa; phylum Chordata; class Amphibia; order Caudata; family Salamandridae; genus Calotriton; species Calotriton arnoldi. The sequence goes on from CAWUFW010002151.1 coordinate 252,767, forward strand.
CCAAGGTCAGGAGAGGTGTCCAGACCACTGGCAGCCCCCAGTTCCTCAGCCCAGTCCTGATAAGGCTCACATTGAGCTGTGAGAGGGTCTTCCGACCCCTCCCAGTCCTCCTCGTCCTCCAAAACAGGTGAAAAGTAAGGAGGAGGGACATGAGGGAAAAAATGTCCCATCGGCGTCGGAATCGGCGTCGAGCGACGTTGATCCGGCTCCGTGTTTGGTGCTGGGGAGAACCTGGGGACGGCGCCGTCCGGGGCCTCGGACGGCGCCGTGAACGGTACCGGTGAGGTCGGCGCTGGTGGAGGTGTTGTTTTGTCAACCGGCGTCGACCGGGATCCAGGTCTGGATCCGAGGGGGTCCTGCGGGGCCGGAGACACCGGGGCCGGAGCGCCGGTGGTGCCGAGGGAGGACTCCCACTGGGGCCCGAAGTCGCACCGGGGAACCCTTAGGCCCGAAGAGGCGGGCCATGGCCGACAGGAACTCCTGTATCTCGGCCGGAGTCGACGTCGGACCTGGAGCAGGCGGGTAGGCCAGCGTCGGCTGCGCGGGCACCCCCGGAGCCGCGGGGGCGGCACCGTCTGGACCCTCGGCCGGGTCGCGAGACCGGTGAGGGGAGGTCTTAGAGCGACGCTTCTTAGACCTCTTGTGCTTCGCCTTACCTGAGGACGACGACTTTGACCCCGATGAATGACGACGGCTCCGCGACCGGCCCCTCAACCTCTCACGGGACCGGGACCTCGAGCGGCACGGAGCAGAGTGCCGGGCCTCGAGGAGCTTTTGAGACCACTCTCGCAAAGCCTTCGGAGCGAGGGACCGGTACTCGGGGCACGACTGGGGGTCGTGGCCGCGCCCCAGGCAGAAGAGACACTCACGGTGCGGATCCGTAATCGACATCATGCGATTACAGACCTCGCATGGCTTGAAGCCGGGCATCCCTACTGACACCTTTGGAGTCGAAACGACTCGAAAAAACTTGGACAAAAAGTCTCAAAAATATTCAGTCAAAAAATGACTGGGGCACTGCTCAATCCGGATCTGCGCTACTGGCGCGGAAAAAAAAGAACTGACGCCAGCGTGCATGGGCGGCGTCTAAGTACTGGCCGCGACGTCATCCCGGCGTTCACGACGCCGACGACGGACGCGAAGCCGCACGACGCCGCCTACCGACGCGCAGGGGTACTGCTACGCAAAACTTTCCGGATCCAGCCTGACGCCTGGGGATATTCTAAGGTAAGGAATCTGTCACTAACGTGTCTCTTTCAGGAATGAGTCAGAAAAGCCTTGATACACTTCAATCCCCACCTTCAGTATAAAATATTAATTACTGCATGAAGACAGATCACAACTCGAATTAAAAAAGGAGGCTAATGCAAAACATCCTTGAAGAGGCCTTCAGATGCAAGAAAGTACAAGGTAAAACATGACAAATTTTAGAAAGAAATTTCAGAAGAAAAACATATTTTATAAATTCCTTCAAATTAAGTGTGCATTCATAGCAGCAAAGAAATATGCAAGACTCCAAAAACATTAATGCATCATGGTCAATTATATTCAGGCCCATTTGAAATCCAACAGATTGTCGCATATAAAGTCAACTTGGAATTCTCAGGACATATAATAGACAAATTAAGGACTAAGGAGGGTGAACGAGGATAACTAGAAAAAGTCCTTTGCTCTAGAGTACAGGCTGGTCTCACTTCAAGACTATGATAAATACAATAAAACAAGCTGCACACAAAATTTAACTCAGTGACAGAATAAACAGATCCAAGTGCCCTACTTCTATTTCCAGGTAAGCTCTATCGCACAATTTCATAATTCACTTTTATTCCAGACGAACAAGTTACTTACCTTCGGTAACGATATATCTGTAAGAGACATATATTAGTTATGGATTCCTCACCTTAGAATTACCCCCAGGCGTCAGACTGGATCCGGAGAATTTTTCTTCAGCAGTACCCCTGCGCGTCGGTAGGTGGCGTCGGTCAACTCCACGTTCGTCGTTGGCGTCGTGGTCACCGGAATGACGTCACGGTATCTACTTAGACGCCGCCCCTGCGCCCGGACGTCAGTTCTTTACAAGACATTCCACGCCAGAAGTGCAGAGCCATGCAAGACACTGACCACTGATGCACAAAACTAGGGCCCTGAAAGGGAGTCCCTTACCCTAGAAGTCAGTTCGCAGAACGGGGAGGATGGGTGAGGCGGTGAGGAATCCATAACTAAAATATGTCTCTTACAGATATATCATTACCAAAGGTAAGTAACTTGTTCATCTGAAAGAGACTATTAGTTATGGATTCCTCACCTTAGAATAGATACCCAAGCAATACCAACCCCGGAGGTGAGTCTGCGAACTAAGTTCACACCAGAAAGTCCTGGAGACCTGAACGGCCAAAGAAGCTGTCCCTCCGGACTCGACTGTCCAGGCAGTAATGTTTGGTAAACGTGTGCAATGAAGCCCACGTAGCTGCCTGGCAGATGTCATGAAGGGGGACTCCACGTCCCATAGCAATAGTGGCTGCCGTCGCCCTGGTGGAATGGGCGCGCAACCCCACTGGAGGTTCCTTTTTCGCTAAGGACTAGCAGATTTTGATGCAAATAACAATCCATCGAGAGATGGTCTGTTTTTGCACAGCCGAACCTTTCTTGGCGCCCACATAGCCAACAAAGAGCTGGTCATTCACCCGGAATTGTTTTGTGCGATCCAGATAAAATGAAAGTGCACGTTCTGGATCCAGACGGTGGAGCCTCTCTTCTTCTTTAGAAGGATGCGGGGACGGGAAGAAGGTGGGCAAAGTAATGGCCTGTCCTATGTGGAAAGAGGCAACCACTTTGGGAAGGAAAGAAGGCCTAGTGCGAAGGACAACTTTGTCCGGATGAACAGCCAGGAAAGGAGGTTTGGAAGAAAGAGCCTGAAGCTCACTCACCCTGCGAGCAGAGGTGATGGCAACCAAAAAGGCAGTTTTAAGTGTCAGAAGCCTGAGAGGACAGTTATGTAGCGGCTCGAAAGGAGCGCACATAAGAAAGGTTACAACCAGGTTCAAGTCCCACTGGGGCAATACGAAAGGAATTGGAGGAAACATGTGAGTAGTGCCCGTAAGGGAGCGATTTACAATAGGGGACTTGAAAAGAGAATGCTGGTCAGGAAGCCAAAGAAAGGCCGAAATGGCCGAAAGATCGTCTTTAAGGGTGCCCAGAGCAAAGCCCTGCTGGGCCAAAGAAAGAATGAAGAGGAGAACCTCTGAAAGAGGGGCAGAAAGGGGATCCAAAGCCTTTGCTGTGCACCATACCACAAATTTGTTACATCTACAGGTGTATACCGTTTTAGTGGAGGGACGCCTGGCTGCCAAGATGACATTACAGACTTCGGGAGGAAGGTCGGAAGCTGTCAACTGTCGCCGCTCAATCTCCAAGCAAGGAGGTGGAGACTGGACAGGTTCGGGTGGAGGACCGTCCGCTGCTGCTGCGACAGAAGATCCTCCCGAAGAGGCAGTCTGATCGGAGGATCAATGGCCATGCTCAAGAGCTCGGGGTACCAGACTCTTCGTGCCCAGTCTGGAGCCACAAGAATGACTTGGGCCCGGTCGCACTTGATCTTCTTCAGCCCTCTGGGCAGAAGTGGTACAAGCGGGAAGGCGTACAGGAGGCCGCAACTCCACTCGCGATGAAAAGTGCCACCGAGCGAGAGCCGCCTTGGAAACTCCAACCCGCAGAACTCCTGACATTGCGCGTTCTCTTCGGTGGCAAATAGATCTAACCGAGGCTCTCCCCACTGCTGAAAGAGACCTTGCACCACCTCCGAGTGAAGACGCCATTCGTGATCCATCATGCACCGGCAACTGAGTTCGTCTGCCCTGGCGTTCAGGGAACCTGCCAGGCGTTGAACCACCAGAGATATGTCCTGATGTTCCAGCCATGTCCAAAGGCGAAGAGCCTCTTGACATAGGGTCCACGACCCCACGCCGCCCTGTTTGCTGCGGTACCACAAGGCGGTGGTGTTGTCCGTGAACACCTGCACCACTCTTCCTTTGACAGAAGGAAGGAATGCCTTCAGTGCAAGACGAATCGCCCGGATCTCTGGAAGGTTGATCTGGAGCCCGGACTCCGCCAGAGACCAGAGGCTGCTGATCTCCATCTCTCCCATACGGCTACCCCATCCCAGGAGTGACGCATCAGTCAATACTGAGAACTCTGGTTGAGGAAGGGAGAGGGATCTTCCGCTGACCTAATCCTGGTTCGTGAGCCACCACTGCAACTGACTTGCTGTCCCCTACGAGATCTGGAAGGCATCGGAAATATTCCCCTGGTGCTGCGCCCACTGGAACTTCAGGTCCCACTGCAGAGCCTGCATATGCCATCTGGCATGATCCACCAGCAGGATGCAGGAGGCCATGAGGCCCAGCAGCCTCAGGGTCATTCTCACCAAAATCCGGGATAGAGGCTGAAACATCGATATCATAGCCCGAATATCAAAAACTCGCTACCCGGGAGGATAGACCCGAAACTGCGCTGTGCCCAGAACCGCTCCGATGAAAAGGAGCTTCTGGGAGGGAATCAGGTGCGATTTTGGCACGTTGACTGTGAACCCCATTGAATGCAGGAGGTCCGGCGTAGTCTGGAGTTGGGAGACGACAGCCTGGGGCGAGCCCGCCTTCAACAGCCAGTCGTCGAGATAGGGAAAGACTGGAACCCCTGATCTGCGCAGATGAGCTGCGACCACCGCCATCACTTTCGTGAACACCCGATGGGCGCTGGTAAGGCCAAAGGGAGAACGGTAAACTGAAAATGCTCGTGGCCTACCGTGAACCGTAGTTAACGCCGGGTGGGCAGGCAACACGGGGATGTGAAAGCAAGCGTCCTCCAAGTCCAACACTCCTATCCAGTCTCCAGGGCAGACAGAACCTGAGCCAAGGTTAACACCTTGAACTTCTCCTTCTGGAGGAAGCGGTTGACGTCCCTGAGGTCCAAGATAGGACGCAGGCCTTTGTCCTTCTTGGGTACCAAGAAATAGTGGGAGTAGCAACCACGACCTACTTCTGGCACAGGGACGCATTCGATAGCTCCCTTAGCCAAGAGAGCCGTAACTTCCTGGCAGAGAAGGGCCAAATGATCCTCCGACATGCGATGGAGTGCTGGTAGGATGGAGGGAGGGGTAGTCTCGAAGGGGAGGGAGTAGGCCCTTTGGACTATCTGCAAAACCCACCTGTCCGACGTGGTGTTGTGCCAGTGGGGGAGGTGAAGGCGGATCCTGACGCCCACTGGCGGCCCTGAAAAGTCAGACTACGAAGGTTTGGAGGCTGCTGCAGGGGGGGCTTTGGTGGACAGGCCCGCCCGATGGCCCCCAGACTCAGGACGCTGGGTCCCACTTTCCTGACCATGTAGAATCTGGAAAGCTTGCGTAGCCCCGTGGCTCTGGGTGGAACGTAGTGGGGCACCCCTTCCGTAGTCAAGAGAGGGGCAAAAGGCAGACTGCATGGGGCGAGAAGTTGTCGCGAGGATCTGGCCGTAGCCCTAGAAACGCTCGAGCGCGTTGTCCGCCTTGTCACCAAACAGGCGACGGCCATCAAAGGGCCTGTCCAAAAGGGTAGATTGGACATCTCAAGAGAAGCCAGGCGTTCTCAGCCAGGCGTAGTACCTCAGGGCAACCGACGTGGAAACCGTTCTACCCAGCCCACACCGGATAGTGAACTTCGCTGATTCTCGACGGGGGGGGGGGGGGGGGGGGTGTGTGTGTGTGTGTGTGTGTGTGTGTGTGTGTGTGTGTGTGTGTGTGTGTGTGTGTGTGTGTGTGTGTGTGTGTGTGTGTGTGTGTGTGTGTGTGTGTGTGTGTGTGTGTGTGTGTGTGTGTGTGTGTGTGTGTGTGTGTGTGTGTGTGTGTGTGTGTGTGTGTGTGTGTGTGTGTGTGTGTGTGTGTGTGTGTGTGTGTGTGTGTGTGTGTGTGTGTGTGTGTGTGTGTGTGTGTGTGTGTGTGTGTGTGTGTGTGTGTGTGTGTGTGTGTCCCCCCCCCCCCCCGAGACATGCAGTGTTCACCAACCGCAGTCCTAAGCTGGCGGAAGAAAACATATTCCCAAGATGGTCCAGCTTCTTGGATTCCCTATCTGGGGGAGCAGTAGGGAATGCGCTCTTTGAGAATGAGGCTTGGACCACCAAGCTCACAGGGGTAGGGTGTTGGGAGAGGAAATGTGGGTCGGCCGGGCGGTGGCGTCAGGCAATCATCCTGTCCACAGGAGCCCCTGTGCTGGGCTTGGACCAAGTTCCCAGAAGGATGTCAGTGAGGGACTCATTAAAAGGCACCAGGGGCTTCGAAGAGGCTGCTGCCGGCTGAAGCACCTCAGTCAGGAGGTTAGTCCTGACAGCCACCGTAGGAAGCTTGAGCCCCAAGGCCTCAGCCGCCCTACGCAACACCACAGCGTAGGAGGCTCCCTCCTCCGTAGCCACAGTAGGGGAGAAAGCATACCAAGGTTTGGGGAGGTATAACAGACCACAGGCATCACCCAACTCCTCTCGCCAGTCCGGCTCCTCAAGTTGGTCTGCTAGAGGGTCAATAGAGCCCTCCCAGTCCTCCTCACCCTCCTCTGGCTGTCACTCAGGGCGGTAGGGAACACCAGTGATTAACAGCAGTACAAAAGTACCCTCCGGCGCCAGTACCGACGTTGGTCCATGTCGGAGGTGAGGCTGGGGTCGACGCCGGTTGGGGGCACAACCGGCGTCAGAGGCGTCGCCACTGGAATCAGTGCCGGGGAAGGTACCGTGAGGGCGACTGGCATCGATCCGGATCCAGGCCTGGATCCTTGGGGACCCTGCGTCGCCGGGGCCAGAGCTGCCGGCATCGAAGGCCTAGGGCCCCAAGCCGAGTCCGTGGGGCCCGAAGGCGTGCCTGCGGAGTCGGGCTGCCCAAAAATGCCGTGCAGCGCTTCACAAAATTGACGAAGCTGGGCAGGGGACGCTCTGCCTCCAGGAAAGGGAGGGAAGCACGGAGCCGTCCCAGCGGGCTCCAAGGAAGGAGCCGGAGACCGACGAAACTGCAGGTCCCGCGTCGCGTCGGGCGACGGACGGGGAGAAGGCGAAGATGCTTCTTCGCCTTCTTTTTGTGTTTCGACTTACTGGAGGAGTGCGAAGACTTCAAGAGGAATGGTGATGACACCGCGACCGGTCCCACGACCTTCCTTTTGACGGGGACCTCGAGCAGCGCGGAGCGGACGGCCGGGCCTCCAAAGGCTTTCAGGATCGCTCCCGCAAAGACTCATGAGGATGGAGAAACACTGACTCGGCGTTCAGGTACCATCCTAATCACATGTTCGTCGATGTTTTTCTTCATTTAAATACACGGAATTGACAGTCACAGACTTCTCACTAATGTACAAAGGTTTATGAGGCACACATATGAACACACTCATCTTGTGAGGAGTCCGATTATATTGGATTTACGGAATACGAACGCTTATCAAAGTGTGAAGGCGCAATCTTGCCGTCATTTTGCATTGCCCTGATGAAGTTCCCAGCATGGGAATGAAACGCGTTGGCTAGAGTGTCTTTATCTGATGACTTTTATAAATTTGAAATAAAGAAGTGAATTTCACATCAATATCTGTCTATTGGACTTTATGAGCTGCGCACCCCCATTTGACAAGAAAAGCATCACTCCCGCAAAGACTTCGGGTTCATGGCCCGGCAGTCGGAGCAGGACTTCGGATCGTGGTCACGCTCCAGGCACCAAAGGCACACGAGGTGCGGATCGGTGACCGACATCAACTTGTGACAGGAGTCACAGGGCTTGAAGCCGGTCCGACGATGGGACATCCCTCGTGCTACCAGGAGTCCATGACTCAAAAAAGAGGTCGAAGAAAGTCGAAAAAGGGTTTAGTCAAAAAGTGACTAAAGGGCGCGCTCTCTACGGATCTGCGCTGGCTGGCGCGGAAAAATAAAGAACTGACGTCAGAGCACTGGGGCGGCGTCTAAGTAGACCCCGCAACGTCATCCCGGCGACCACGACACCAACCACGGACGCGGAGTCGACCAACGCCACCTACTGACGCGCAGGGGTACAGCTAAGAAAAAAATACTCTGGATCCAGTCTGACGCCTGGGGGTAATTCTAAGGTAAGGAATCTATACCTAATAGTCTCTGTTAGACCTGGTGCCATTGGCGTGAGTCTGCCTTCCATTTTTTTACTGATTGCCTCCTCTGTTTTTGATATGTTTTGCTGATTTAGATGCTTTGGGCACTGTGCCACTGCTATTCAGTGCCACAGTGCAAGTGCTCCCTATGGTAAATTGATGTATTGATTAGTGACTCCATGATTGGATCATTTGATTTACTTGTCAGACCCTAGTATAGCGCACCATGTGTGCCCAGGGCCTGTAAATCAAATGCTGCTGGTGGGCTTGCAGCACTGGTTGTGCCACCCATAGAAGCAGCTTGTAAAGTGTGTCTCAGGCCTGCCATTTTGGGGACCAGAAAGTAGTGGGAATGACCACCATGTCCTACTTCTGGCCCAGGAATGCGCTCAATGGCCCCCTGGGCCAAGAGGGCTGTGACGTCCTGTCGGAGAAGTGCCAGTGATCCCCCGACATGCGGTGGAACTGAGGTGGCATGGCCGGGGGGGACAGACTGGAAGGGGAGGGAGTAACCCCTTCGGACGATTTGCAGCACCCACCTGTCCGAAGTGACAGAGCGCCAGTGGGGAAGGTGATGTTGAATCCTGCTGCCCACCGGCGTGGGGTGCACCCGAAAGCTCGGATTAGGAAGGCTTTGAGGAGGATGCTGCGGGAGTGGAGGCGGACTGACCCGCACGCTGACCCCCTGTGCCGCCACTGCGGCCACCATGCCTACCGTGTCCCACACAGCGTGAGAATAGCGGCCCAAGAGGCATGCAGTGTTTACTAACCGCAGCCTCAGGCCGGCAGAGGGAAACAACCTTTTGCCAAACTGCTCCAGCATTTTCGATTCCGTAGTTGGCGGAGCGGCAGGGAATGCAGTTTGGGAAGTGGAGGCCTGAATGACTAGGCTCTCCGGTGTCGGATAAGTTGTGAAAAGGGCAAGGTCACCCGGGGCGGGCGGTGACGCCTGGCCACGTTTTTATCCACAGGAACCCCTGTGGCTGGCCTAGACCAGGTGCCCATCAAAACATCCAGCAAGGCCTCATTGAACGGAAGCAGAGGTTCTATGGAACTTGCCGCCGGTTGAAGCACTTCAGTAAGGAGGCCGGTTTTTAGTTAACAGTAGGCAGGTCAAGGTCAAGAGCCTCAGCTGCTCTACGGAGCACCACAGTGTATGTGGCGCCTTCCTCCATGACAGTGGGAGGAGACACAAACCTAGGCTCAAAGGAGAGGTCAAGGCCACCTGCATCCTCCGAGTCCTCCGCTCCAACGGCGCCAGGAACGGCGCCGATCCGGCTCCATGTCCCAATTAGGAGGTGGGACGACGGAAGCCAGGGGGCGCCGGAGCCGCCGGCAGAGGACCTAGTGGCACCGGGGCCGGAGCCGCCGGCGGAGGACCTTGCGGCGCCGGGGCCGGAGCCGCCGGCGGAGGACCTTGTGGCGCCGGGACCGGAGCAACTGGCGGAGGACCTTGCGGCGCCGGGGCCGGAGCCGCCGGCGGAGGAGCTTGTGGCGCCGGAGCCGCCGACGACGCCAGCGGCGGAGCCGGTGGCAAGCGAGAGCCCTCAATAGGGACCGCGGGGCCCGAAGGCGCGCCGGCAGGAGCCCTAGGCCTGAAAAGGCAGCCCATGGCGGCAAGAAACTCTTGCACACTGGGCCGGAGCCAACAGACCCGGGTAGGGCGGGTAGGCCGCGGGACACACAGGCTCCAACGGAGCCGTGGGGGAAGGACCCCTGGCCCCCTTGTCCGGGGACCGACGGGGGGAGGTCGGAGAGCGTACGCGCTTCTTCGACTGCTACTTGTGACGTCTCTTACCCGATTCTGAGGGTGAAGACGTGGACCCCGAGAAGCGATGATGATGGCTTTGCGGTCGGTCCCTCGAGCAACCCCTGGACCTGGAACGGCGCAGAGACGACTGTCGGCCTCCAGCAGCTTTCGGGACCGCTCCCGCAAAGCCTTCGGAGCCATGGCCAGACAGACGGAACATGACCGCGCTCCAGACAGTAGAAACAGACGCCATGGGGGTCAGCCACCGACATCGCACGGCGGCAGGCCCCGCAGGATTTAAACCGAGGCATCCCTACGTGGCACCAGGAGTCAAGATTTAGAAAAGTAGAGACAAAAGTCCCAAAAACAACTAGTCAAAAAGTGACTAAGGTATGTGCTCTAACCGGATCTGCGCTTGCTGGCGCGGAAAAAGAAAGAACTGACGTCAGCGCGTATGGGTGGCGCCTAAGTAGTCTCCGTGACGTCATCTCGGCGCTTACGACGCCAGCGACGAACGCGGAGTCGCACGACGCCACCTACCGACGCGCAGGGGTACTGCTGACGAAAAACTTTCCGGATCCAGTCTGACGCCTGGGGATATTCTAAGGTAAGGAATCTATCACTAACGTGTCTCTTTCAGATTTAAGTCTATATAAAGAATACTTATTTTTATAAAACCTGTGTGGTGTCCATCTGTAGTGTTTTCACTGTATTACTGTATGTGTTCACAAATGCTTAACACACTGCCTCTGAGATAAGCCTGTCTGCTTGTGCCAAGCTACCAAGGCGTTATACAGGAGTGTAACTCCCTTGCCCTGACTTAGAAGCATGCGTCCCTATTTGGACAAAGGTGTATACCATTGCCAACTAGAGACCTCCAGTTCTAACATTGGTGGTCAGCGGTGGGATTCTGGACTTGCATTTGTGACTCATATACAGTGATTGGTGTACACTACTAGTGAGTGCAGACCAAACGCAACCACATACTTTTTTTTGGTATAATTTTTTCTCCTTGGACTGTTATTTTTCTGAGAACTACCAATTCTTATTGCCATGAGTCCACCAGCATCTGTTGCATCTATGGATCCAGATTTTGGGGAAGAGAGGTTGGATACCTATAATGCCAAACAGCTGAAAGCCTTCTGTAAAAAATTTAAAGTTGTTATTCCAGGCCTCACAAAGAAGGATGAGTTCCACAAGGCGCTGAGGGCCTGGGTGGAAGCAAGAAATGCATCTGAAAATGTGGAGCACCCTGTGGGAGAGGCAGAGGAGGCAGAAGGGCAGCTAGATGGGCCAGTGGGTCCAGGGGGGGAGAAAGTACCTACCCCGCCAGGCAGCAGTGTTTCTTCCAAAGACCTGTCCCCAGGAGAGCTGGAGGATAGGGAGAGAAATAGAAGGCATAGAATGGAGCTGGCCATGCTCAAGATGGAGGGTGAAAATAACAAGTTAGCCTTGGAGAGGGAGAGAATGAGATTAGAGCATGAGAGAATGTTGAGGGAGTTGGAAATCAAAGCTAAAAGCTTAGAAATTAATCCCTCTGGTGGCAGCACACCGTCTGTGCCTGCAGAAGGCAGGGTATATATCCCAAAGGATGTCATCAAAGATTTCCATAAGCATGAAGATATTGGGCAGTGGTTTGCAGCCTATGAGATAGCAATGTTGGCCCACCGGGTCCCTGAGAAGGATTGGGGAGCGGGGTTGTGGGGCCGCTTTGTGAGTGAGGGGAGGGATACATTGTTAGACCTACCCAGTGAGAATAGGATGTCTTATGCCCATATGAAGGAAGCCCTGATGACAAGGTATGGGTTGACCCCAGAACACTATAGACAGAGGTTCAGGAATTATAAGAAGCTGGAGGCAACTACCTGGGTGGAGTATCAGTCTTTCTTTTGCAGAGCTATGGATGGTTGGGTGAAGGGTAGCAAAGTGAGTACTTTTGAGGAGCTCTATGATTTGTTTGCATGGGAGCACTTGTCTGGTAATTGTTTTCCAGAGCTATGCCAGCACCTTATTGATAGCAAGTTAACTAACCCTAGGAAGCTTACTGAGGAGGCGGACCGCTGGGTCAGCACCCGGGTCCACGAGGGTCACGGGGGAGACTGCGCCAAAGGTGGGCAGGGTCCCCAGCAGAAGAGTGGGGGGGACAAGGGTAAACAGAGGGAGTTCCAGAAAGGGCCCCAAAGTAATTCCCAAGGGAACCAAGGGAAGGGTTCCCAGCCTCCCCCTGAGAAAAAGCAAGAGGCCCCGACAGGTAAACCTGTTCACAGGGGCCCCACTAAGTGCTTCACGTGTGGTCAGATGGGCCACCGTTGGTATGATGCACAGTGTCCCATGAGGGATTCCAAAGCACCACCACGTGCACCACCCCGTCAGATGGCGAGTGTAGCCCTGGGGGGGGGAGGAGATGGGTGCCCAAGGTGGGAGGAGTCCCGCAGAAATGTCCCTTGTCTCTCTAGGAGACTTTGAGATGGTCCCTGAGACCCAGCTGCCTGATAACACTAAGAAGTACAGGCAGTGGGTGACCATCAATGACCATAGGGTGGAAGCTCTCAGACACTGGGGCTAGTGTGACAGCTGTCAATTGCCGGCTGGTGTCCAGAGAGCAGGTTATCCCCCATGCATTCTTCCCTGTAGTTGCCGCGGACAACTCACAGAGCCAGTGTGAGGTGGCTCAAGTTCCCTTTGAGTGGGGGGTGGGGTCTCAGGTACTCTTCAAGTAGCTGTGAGGCCAGCCATGCCTGTTGATTGTCTGTTGGGCAACGATTTAGAGAACTCCCCTTGGGCTAAGGTGTCGAGAAGGTCTCATTTGGAGATGTTGGGTCTGCCTGAGTGGGCGTGTGTAACCACTCGGTCTATGGCAGCCAGTAAGGGTGTTGAAGCGGTTCTGGAGCCTGAAACTATGGCCCAGACCCCTGCCTTAAAGAGAAGAGGTGGGGGGCATGGGAAACCGGCCCCCATAGTTCCCACGGTCCAGAAGGAGGCAGAGCTTGAGGGGGATGCCCTGGAACCTACAGGGGAACAAGTGGCCGAACTGGGGGACCTGCCTGAGCTGACCCATTGGCAGCAAGAAGGAGGCCCCTCCAGGGAGGAATTTTGTGAGGAGCAGAAGAAGTGCCCTTCTCTTGAGGGTTTGCGGCAACAGGCCACAGCCCAGGCAGCAGGTGATCAGTATGGATCACATTGGATCTACTGGGAGAACGACCTCCTGTATAGTGAGCCTAAGGTTGCTGAACCTGGGTCAGCCCGTGTGCTGGTGGTACCCCAGCGCTTCAGAGCCTTCCTACTGGGTTTGGCTCATGATGTACCTTTAGCTGGACACCTGGGGCAGAACAAAACCTTTGAAAGGCTTGTCTCCCACTTTCATTGGCCCCAGATGCGGAAGAGTTCAGACACTCATTGTAGGACTTGTCAAACTTGCCAGGCAAGTGGGAAAAGTGGAAGGAAGCACAAGGCTCCTCTCCAACCTTTCCCTGTAGTCAGTACCCCCTTTGAACGGGTGAGCATTGACATTGTGGGGCCACTGGACCCCAAGACAGCCATGGGCAACAGGTTTATCCTGGTCTTGGTGGACCATGCTACCCGGTAGCCATCCCGCTCAGGACAGTGACGGCCCCCGTGGTGGGACGTGCACTGATGGGGATTTTCTCCCGTGTGGGGTTCCCCAGAGAGGTGGTGTCAGACCGTGGTACAAACTTCATATCCAACTATATGAAGTCCCTGTGGCAGGAGTGCGGTGTTACATACAAGTTCACCACTCCTTACCACCCCCAAAGTAATGGGCTGGTTGAGAGATTCAACCGGACCCTTAAAGGCATGATAATGGGTCTTGAGGAACCTATGAGGCGTAAGTGGGACTACCTCTTGCCATGCCTGCTTTTTGCTTACCGTGAGGTGCCACAGAAGTCCCTAGGGTTCAGTCCCTTTGAACTCCTGTATGGTCACCCGGTGAGAGGACCTTTGAGTCTGGTCAAGGAAGGCTGGGAGCAATCTCCCAGGAAACCTCCCCAGGATGTATACAGTTACATGCTGGCCTTCAGGAACCAGACCAGGCGATTCAGGCAACTCGCTGAGGCGAATCTGGAAGCCAGCCAGGAAGAGATGAAGCGGTGGTACGATCAGAATGCCACTCTGATTGAGCTTCAGCCTGGTCAGAAGGTTTGGGTCATGGCCCTTGTAGAGCCCTGTGCGCTCCAGGACAGGTGGACCGGACCATTTGAGGTGGTGGAGCGCAAGAGTGATGTCACCTACCTGGTGAACTTGCGGTCTCCTAGGAACCCTTTGCGGGTCCAGCATGTTAACCGCCTGAAGCCCCACTTAGAAAGGTCCGAAGTGGGCATGCTCCTAGCAACGGGTGATGGAATGGAGGAGGAGACCGAGCCTCTTCCTGACCTCCTGTCTGCAACAGAGCAAGCTGGGTCAGTGGATGGTGTCAGCCTCTCTGCCACACTGACCCCTGAACAGCAGCAAGATTGCCGCCAATTGTTGGGACAATTCTCTGATTTGTTCTCCCTGGTTCCTGGTGTCAAAGAGTGGTGCGTCCATGACGTGGATAATGGGGACAGTCCTCCTGTGAAGCACAAGGCTTACAGAGTGACTGACAGGGTCAGAGCTCACATCAAGGAGGAGGTCTCCAAGATGTTTGCATTAGGGGTGATTGAGTCCTCTCACAGCCCTTGGGCCAGCCCAGTGGTCTTGGTCCCAAAGGCTGCTGCGCCTGGTGCCACACCTGAACTCCGGTTCTGTGTGGACTACCGAGGACTCAATTCAGTCACCAGGACTGACGCGCACCCCATCCCCAGAGCTGATGAGCTCATTGATCGGTTGGGGGCTGCTCAATACCTCAGCACGTTTGATTTAACGTCTGGGTACTGGCAGATCCCCTTAACTGATGGGGCCAAAGAGAGGTCAGCATTCTCCACACCAGATGGGCACTACCAATTCCGGGTTATGCCCTTTGGGATGAAGAATGCCCCTACCACCTTTCAGAGGTTGGTCAACCAGGTGTTGGCTGGACTGGAGAATTTCAGTGCCGCCTACCTGGATGACATTGCAGTGTTCAGCGCCAGTTGGGAAGAACATCTGCGCCACCTCTGGGAAGTGTTGATGGCACTGCGCAAGGCAGGCCTCACGATCAAGGCGAGTAAGTGCCAGATCGGGCAGGGTTCTGTGGTGTACTTGGGGCACCATGTTGGGAGCGGCCAGGTGGTGCCCCTACAGCCCAAAATTGAGACCATCCTGGCTTGGGAACTCCCCAAAACCCAGACAGAGGTGAGAGCCCTTTTAGGACTCACAGGGTACTACTGGAGGTTTGTCAAGGGGTATGGCAACATTGTTGCACCCTTGACTGAGCTGACTTCCAGGAAGCAGCCCAAGAAAGTGAACTGGACTGACACCTGTCAGAAGGCTTTTGACGCCCTGAAGACTGCCATGTGCACAGCACCCGTGCTTCAGGCGCCCAACTTCTCAAAGGAATTCATTGTCCAAACAGACGCTTCAGAGCATGGTGTGGGGGCTGTTCTATCACAGATTAATGAGGAGGGCCTAGACCAACCTGTAGCCTTCATCAGTAGGAGGTTACTTCCACGGGAACAGAGGTGGAGTGCAATTGAGCACGAGGCATTTGCTGTGGTCTGGGCACTGAAGAAGTTGAGACTATACCTGTTTGGAACTCACTTCCGGGTTCAGACAGACCACAGGCCCCTCAGATGGTTGATGCAGATGAGGGGTGAGAATCCAAAGTTGTTGAGGTGGTCCATTTCCCTACAGGGGACTTCACGGTGGAACACCGCCCTGGTACAGAACACGCCAATGCTGATGGTCTGTCCAGATTTTTCCGCCTTAGTGAAGAGAACTCCCAAGGGGTTGGGTAGTTCTCCCCACATTTCAGCTGGAGGGGACACGTGTTCGACCTGGTGCCATTGGCGTGAGTCTCCCTTCCATTTTTGTACTGATTGCCTCCTCTGTTTTTGATATGTTTTGCTGGTTTAGATGCTTTGGGCACTGTGCCACTGCTATTCAGTGCCACAGTGCAAGTGCTCCCTATGGTAAATTGATGTATTGATTAGTGACTCCATGATTGGATCATTTGATTTACTTGTCAGACCCTAGTATAGTGCACCATGTGTGCCCAGGGCCTGTAAATCAAATGCTGCTGGTGGGCTTGCAGCACTGGTTGTGCCACCCACAGAAGCAGCTTGCAAAGTGTGTCTCAGGCCTGCCATTGCAGAGCCTGTGTGCAGTCTGTGACTGCCATGTCGACTTGGCAAGTGCACCCACTTGCCAGTCCCTAAACCTTCCCTTTTCTGCATATCAGTCACCCCTAAGGTAGGCCCAAGGGCAGGGTGCATTTTATGTAAAAGGTGGGACATGCCCTGGTGTGTGTAGCATGTCCTGATAGTGAATTATAGCCAATTTCGTTTTTCACTATTGCAAGGCTACCTGTCCCCATAGGCCAGAATGGGCAGTTTGATTATAACATCTTATAATCCTAACTGACCCAGGGAACATGGTAGAAAAACGAATTTAGTATGCCTGAACTCAGAATGATAAAATACATCTTTTAGTGGAGTTGGTTTTAACATTCTTTGTTTGAAAATACCACTTTTAGAAAGTAGGTATTTTCTTGCCTAAACCATCCAGCCTGCCTCTGCTAGCTTGTGTATTGTATGTCTGGTTTTGTGAGTGACAGGGGCTGGGGGCCTCCAGGAGACAGGGTGAGTCAGCACAGGGCTGAATAGACCTATCTGCGTGTAGAGTGGTGGGAGGAGTAGCACCTGGGCCTGAATAGGGCTGTGCCTGCCTTCCACAATGCTGGCTCCACCTCCTGTGGTGTGTCTGATGTCCCTGGCCCACACTGACAAAGGAAGAGGGTGTGCACTGGCAGGATGCACCCAGAACTGGTTTGGACTAGCTACAGGACCCTCTGCCTTCAGAGGACAAAGGATTTGCTGGTATAAATATTGGGGCCCTGACCCCAGAACTTTAGATCACTTCTGGAACAACAAGACGAACCTTTGCCAAGGAGAAGAACCAAGGAAGCTGCAGGAGTTTGGACTGCCCCTCTGCCAGTGTGCTGTTTGCTGGGTTGGCCTGCAGTGGTCTTCATTGCCAAGGAAAGGAGAAGGCACTTTTAAAGAACTTTCATCATCTTGCAGAATATTCTCCAAGGGCTTGAACTAGAGCTTGCCTCCTGCTGAAGTCTCAGGGCTACAAGACTTCACCACCAGCTCCCTCCTGAATTCCCTTGCTGGGGATTCTGTCTGCAGAAGCCTGCGTGTCGCAGGGAGCTGGAAGCACGACTCAACGAGAAGAAGCGTGTCGCTGTTACAGCTGCTGCCGTCGCATCGCCGGAGAAGCGTGTCGCCGCCGCAGAGGCCGCCGCCGCATCACCAGAGAAGCGTGCCTTCGTCGCAGCTGCCTGCCGTCGCATCACCGAAGAAGCGTGGCTTCGTCGCAGCTACCTGCTGTCGCATCACCGGAAAAGCGTGTCTCAGGGCCTGTCGCGGCTCCAAAGATACTGAGTTCGCCGCACGGCCGTCGGGCGTGCAAGCATCGTCTTCACATCGTCGCATCAAGAGCGCCCGCATTGCATCGGATCGTCGCACCACCCTCCCTGCGGACCCTTTGTTGGTTTTGCATTACGCATCCAAGGTACATTTGTGAGAAACGTGTTGCATTTATCATCAACTTGAACTAAGTTGCTTCTACCATCTTTAAGTCTATTTTTGAGTACAGTATTGTGGATTTTTGTCGTTTGTGGTCTTGTGTTAAGTCTATATAAAGAATACTTATTTTTATAAAACCTGTGTGGTGTCCATCTGTAGTGTTTTCACTGTATTACTGTATGTGTTCACAAATGCTTAACACACTGCCTCTGAGATAAGCCTGTCTGCTCGTGCCAAGCTACCAAGGGGGTGAGCAGGGGTTATCCAGGAATGTAACTCCCTTGCCCTGACTTAGAAGCAAGGGTCCCTATTTGGACAAAGGTGTATACCATTGCCAACAAGAGACCCCCAGTTCTAACAGTCTCTTTCAGGTTCAGATGTTTCTGGAAGAAACAACATCAAATACACTTTTGTTTTTTGTAATCTGTTTCAGTGAGTTTTTTCCCCAGAGTACAACAACATTGAATGTGGCAGTGCCATACATTGTCAATTTACATATGCATCATATATTATTACACTTTTCATTTATCCATGAATGTTAAATATTGAACCAACTTAATTCTAACCTTTCCCAAGCCTATAATACCCTATAAGGTTGTGGGTTCCTGTGGGGTCTCTCGTGGTGTGTCACAGGTTATGTGGGGCTTCAATAAATAGGGTGTGAAGATGGGGTGCTGTCATCTGTTCCATCACCTTGCTATTCCTGTTCTGTTGCTCTTGAAACTTTACAGCCATCGCTTCCCTCCCTAAATTTGTGCGTCCTCAGGACGACCTGCCTCCAGCGGTTTCAAAACTGGCCATTACTTCCTGCCAGAGGTCCGCCAATTGTTTGAATCCTCAGTAATCTTTGAGGCGCAGTGCCATCTCCTTCGCCCTTGCCCACTTCAATACCTTTTTCCACCGTCTATGTGGCGGTCCATCCGGGGATTTCCAATGTCTGGCAATATCCCTGCAAGTCACACCAAGCGCTAGGTCCAGGAGTTTATTACCTACTTTTCTAGCTGTCTGTCTGCCATAAATGTCTAGGAGGCATACCGCAGAATTCCCCAAGCCTTGACGGTTCAAAGTATGCTCTAGTTCGGCCACCAACCTTTCCCAGAATTTTGTGATCACTGGGCAGCTCCAGACCATAAGTCCAAAATCTGCGTCTAAGTGGGCACACCTGGGGCAACCTTTATCATTAGTTTGGTACATAAGCACAAGTTACTAACTTGTGTAACGATATATCTGTAAGAGACAGTAGTTAGTGACAGATTCCTTACCTTAGAATATCCCCAGGCGTCAGGCTGGATCCGGAAAGTTTTTTGCGTAGCAGTACCCTTGCGCGTCGGTAGGCGGCGTCGTGCGGCTCCGCGTCCGTCGTCGGCGTCGTGATCGCCGGGATGACGTCGCGGGCAGTACTTAGGCGCCGCCCTGCGCGCTGACGTCAGTTCTGTACACGACTTTCCGCGCCAGGAACGCAGAGCCATGCAAGAAGCTGACATAGGTGTCTGAAAAATACTAGGGCCCTGAAAGGGATGTCCTTAACCCTAGAAATCAGTTCGCAGAACGGGGAGGATGGGTGGGGCGGTAGGAATCTGTCACTAACTACTGTCTCTTACAGATATATCGTTACACAAGTTAGTAACTTGTGCATCTGAAAGAGACACGTTAGTGACAGATTCCTTACCTTAGAATAGATACCCCAGCAATACCAACCCCAGTGGTGGGTCTGCGAACAAAGATCAGACAAGGAAGTCCTGGAGGACAGAACGGCCAAAGAAGCGGTCCCTCCGGACCTGACTGTCAAGGCAGTAATGCTTTGTAAACGTGTGCAGCGAGGCCCACGTAGCTGCCTGACAGATAACCGGCAGCGGAACACCGCGGCCCAAGGCCGTGGTAGCAGCCGTTGCCCTGGTGGAATGGGCACGCAGCCCAACAGGAGGCTCCTTCTTAGCCAAAGAATAGCAGGTCTTGATGCACAAGGTAACCCAGCGGGAGATGGTCCTCTTGTGCACCGCCCGACCTTTTTGGCGCCCACGTAGCCAACAAAGAGCTGGTCATCCACCCGGAAGTGTTTTGTGCGGTCAATATAGAAAGAGAGCGCACGTTTTGGGTCCAGACGGTGGAGCCTCTCTTCCTCTCTGGAAGGATGCGGAGGCGGAAAGAAGGTGGGCAAAGTGATGGACTGCCCAATGTGGAAAGCAGTAACCACCTTTGGCAAGAAGGACGGACGCGTCCGAAGAACAACCTTGTCTGGATGAACAGACAGAAAGGGAGGTTTGCAAGATAGAGCCTGGAGCTCACTCACCCGCCGAGCGGAGGTGATGGCCACCAGAAAGGCTGTCTTCAGAGTCAGAAGACGAAGAGGACAGTTATGTAGAGGCTCAAAGGGAGCGCACATTAAAAAGGTAAGAACCAAGTTCAAGTCCCACTGAGGCATCACAAACGGAACAGGAGGGAAGAGGTGAGTAATGCCTTTTAAGAACCTGTTAACAACAGGGGACTTGAAAAGGAGGGCTGATCAGGGAGCCTGAGGAAGGCCGAGATAGCACAAAGATAACCCTTGATGGTACCCAGGGCAGAACCCTGTTGGGCCAGAGAGAGAAGGAACAGAAGGACCTCAGAAAGAGGGGCAGAAAGGGGATTCACAGCCTTTGCTGTGCACCATGCCACAAATTTGTTCCACCTGCAGGCGTATACCACCTTAGTGGAGGGACGCCGGGCTGCCAGAATCACATCACAAACTTCGGGAGGCAAGTCGAAAGGAATCAACTGCCGCCGCTCAATCTCCACGCAAGCAGGTGTAGACTGGACAGGTTCGGGTGGAGGACCGTCCCCTGCTGCTGCGACAGAAGATCCTCCCGAAGAGGCAGACGGATCGGGGGATCCACGCTCATATTGAGTAGCTCTGGATACCAAACTCTTCGAGCCCAGTCCGGAGCCACAAGAATGACTTGGGCCCGGTCGTGCCGAATCTTCTTCAACACTCTGGGTAGAAGTGGTATAGGCGGAAAGGCGTACAATAGACCGCAACTCCACTCGTGACGAAAAGCGTCGCCGAGCGAGTGCCGCCTTGGAAATTCCAACGCGCAGAACTGATGACATTGCGCGTTCTCTTCGGTGGCGAATAGATCTAACCAAGGCTCTCCCCACTGTAGAAAGAGTCCTTGCGCCACTTCCGAGTGAAGACGCCATTCGTGATCCATCATGCACCTGCGGCTGAGTTCGTCCGCCCTGGCGTTCAGGGAACCTGCCAGGTGTTGAACCACCAGGAACATGCCCTGATGTTCCAGCCATGTCCAGAGGCGCAGAGCCTCCTGACAAAGGGCCCACGACCCCACCCCGCCTTGTTTGTTGCAGTACCACATGGCGGTGGTGTTGTCTGTGAACACCTGCACTACCTTCCCTTTGACAGAGGGAAGGAATGCCTTGAGTGCAAGTCGGATCGCCCGGAGCTCCAGAAGGTTGATATGGAGCCGGGACTCCGCCGGAGACCAGAGGCCTCTGATCTCCGCCTCTCCCATGTGACCGTCCCATCCCAGAAGGGACGCGTCCGTCACAACTGTGTGCTCTGGCTGGGGAAGGAGAGGGATCTGCCCATGACCCATTGCCGGTTCGAGAGCCACCACTGCAACTGTTTTGCAGTCCCCTCCGAGATCTGGACGTGATCGGACAGGTCGCCCTGGTGCTGCGCCCACTGGAACTTCAGGTCCCACTGCAGAGCCCGCATATGCCATCTGGCATGAGTGACCAGCAGGATGCAGGAGGCCATGAGGCCCAGCAGCCTCAGGGTCATCCGTACCGAAACCCAGGATAAAGGCTGAAAGATCGGAATCATAGCCTGAATATCCCGGACTCGCCGTTCGGGAGGATAGGCCCGAAACTGCGTCGTGTCCAGAACTGCTCCGATGAAAAGGAGCTGTGGAGAAGGAATCAGATGCGACTTTGGCACATTGATGGAGAACCCCAGCGAGTGCAGGAGTTCGGCCGTAGTCTGGAGGTGGGAGACGACTGCCTGGGACGAGCCCGCCTTCAGCAGCCAGTCGTCGAGGTAGGGGAAGACTGAAACCCCTGCCCGGCGCAGATGAGCTGCGACCACCGCCATCACTTTCGTGAACACCCGAGGGGCACTGGTAAGGCCAAAGGGGAGCACGGTGAACTGAAAATGCTCGAGGCCTACCGTGAACCGAAGGTAACGCCGGTGGGCCGGCAGGACGGGGATGTGGAAATAGGCGTCCTGCAAGTCCAACGCTACCAACCAGTCTCCGGGGTCGAGGGCAGTCAAGACCTGAGCTAGGGTGAGCATCTTGAACTTCTCCTTCCGGAGGAAGCGATTGATGTTCCGGAGGTCCAAGATAGGACGCATGTCCTCCTTGTCCTTTTTGGGCACCAGAAAGTAGTGGGAGTAGCAACCACGCCCTACTTCTGGGGTCGGAACATGCTCGATGGCCCTCTTGGCCAAGAGGGCCGTGACTTCCTTCTGTAGAAGCGCCAAGTGATCCCCTGACATGCGGTGGAATTGAGGTGGCATGGCTGGGGGGTGGTCTCGAAGGGGAGGGAGTAGCCCCTTCGGACAATGTCCAAGACCCACCTGTCCGAGGTGATGGGACGCCAGAGGTGAAGGTGATGGCGGACCCTGCCCCCGACTGGCGTACTGTGCACCTGAAAGGAGGGACTAGGAGGGCTTGGAGGCCGCGGACGGGTTGGAGGTGGTGGCCTGACCCGCACGCTGGTTGCCCGAACCGCCACGGCGGTATCCACGTCCTCGGCCACGCGAAGGCGCTTGCTGCGCGGGCCGTTGGCCGGGCTGCGGACGTGACTGGGCGCCCCTTCCGTGGCCACGAAAGGGGCGAAAAGCAGACGTGAGCGGAGGGCGCACAACAGCAAGGCCCAGGGACTTAGCAGTAGCCCGAAAGTCCTTGAAACGCTCCAGCGCATGGTCTGCCTTCGAACCAAAAAGACCGACACCATCAAAGGGCATGTCTATGAGTGTATTCTGGACATCTCCCGAAAAACCAGTGGTTCTCAGCCAGGCGTGGCGACGCAGCGCCACCGTCGTTGCAAGCGATCTGCCCAGCGAGTCGGAGGTATCAAGGCCACAGCGGATGGTATATTTAGCCGCATCACGCCCTTCCGCAATGGCGCGGGTAAGCAGTGTCTGGACCTCCTCAGAACACTGCGGCAAAACAGTTGCCACCGAATCCCACAGGGAGTGGGTGTATCGGCCCAAGAGGCAAGCGGTATTAACAGACCGCAAGCCAGCACTGGAGGAAGAGAAAGCCTTCTTCCCAAAGTGATCCAGGCGCTTGGATTCCCTATCCGGAGGGGCGGTAGGGAAGGCGGTTTGGGAGGCAGAGGCTTGGACAACCAAGCTCTCAGGGGTGGGGTGTTGGGAGAGAAACAGGGGGTCGCCCGGAGCAGGGCGATGGCGTCGGGCCACGTTCCTATCCACAGGAGCCCCTGTGGTGGGTTTGGACCAGGCACCCAAAGAACGTCAGTCAGTGCCTCGTTGAACGGTAGCACAGTCTCCGAAGAGGAGGCCGCCGGCTGAAGCACTTCAGTCAGGATGTTAGACCTGATGACCACTGTAGGCAACTGGAGATTCAAGGCTCCAGCAGCTCTACGCAACACCGTTGCAAAATTAGCCCCCTCCTCCGTTGCCACGGGAGGAGACAGCATGCCAGAGTCAGGGGAGGTATCCAGACCACTGGCATCCCCAAGTTCCTCAACCCAGTCCGGGTCAAACTCGCACTGTTGTGTGAGAGGGTCGTCAGACCCCTCCCAGCTCTCCTGGTCCTCCTCAGGTTGAAAATATGGAGGAGGAGGGACATCAGGGACCCAAGGTCTCATCGGGCGCCGGATACGGCGTCGGGCGACGCCGCTCCGGCACCATGTCCGGACCCGGAGAGAACCGGGAACGACGCCGCCCGGAGCCCCGGACGGCGTCGGAAACGGCACCGGGGACATCGGCGGAGGCGTGGTTAGGTCAACCGGCGTCGATGGGGGTTGCGGCCCCACCGGAGCCGGGGTCGAGGCCGGGACCGGAGCCGAGGCCGGGACGAAGGCTGGTGGGACAGGCGACGCGGGGACCGGAGTCGACGGCGATGCCGGAGCAACCCAATCAGGGCCCGCGGGGCCCGGAGGCGCACCGGAGGGACCTTGAGGCCCGAAGAGGCGGGCCATGGCCGACAGGAATTCCTGTATATCGGCTTGAGTCGCCCCCGAGCCCGGGTAGGGCGGGTACTGCGGGGGTAACTCGACAGGCACGTCCGGGGCCGCGGGGACGGTGCCGACAGGGACCTCAGCCGAGTCGCGAGACCGGCGAGGCGAAGTCTTAGAGCGATGACGCCGCTTAGACTTCTTGTGCTTCGACTTACCGGAGGAGCGCGAAGACTTTGAATCCGACGAACGGCGGGGACTCCGCGTCCGGCCCCTCGACCTCTCCCGGGACCGGGGCTTGGTGCGGCGCGGAGCCGAATGCCGGACTTCAAGGAGCTTTCGAGACCGCTCTCGCAAAGCCTTAGGATGAAGTTTCCGGCAGTCAGGACACGACTTTGTGTCGTGGTCTCGGCCGAGACAAAAGAGACACTCGAGGTGCGGGTCCGTGATCAACATCATGCGACCACATTCCTCGCAGGGCTTAAAGCCGGGCATCCCTACGACACCTTAGGAGTCGTGAAGACTCGTTGAAGAAACAGTGAAAAAATTCACCAAAAAAGATAGTCAAAAAGTGACTAGGGCACTGCTCTTCCCGGATCTGCGCTTACTGGCGCGGAAAAGAAGAACTGACGTCAGCGCGCAGGGGCGGCGCCTAAGTACTGCCCGCGACGTCATCCCGGCGATCACGACGCCGACGACGGACTCGGAGCCGCACGACGCCGCCTACCGACGCGCAAGGGTACTGCTACGCAAAAAACTTTCCGGATCCAGCCTGACGCCTGGGGATATTCTAAGGTAAGGAATCTGTCACTAACGTGTCTCTTTCAGATCATTCAGTCGGTAGGGTGTAGGATACGTGGCGTGCAGGTAATTAAACTGTGTTTATTCGGAGCGAGAATTCCTCAAGACCTTCTTAGCGTGTGCTAGTGTGCGCTACCATTCTTTGCCCACAAATTGTTTTCCCAATATTGTCTGCACTCTGCCCCGTGTGTCCGGGAAGTCGTTCCAGCTCATAGGCTGTATCATTCGATAGAGCCAAGAAAAAAGGTGTTTGCTGCTACCAAAGGTCAACACTGTTTGCACTAAGTCATCTGTACCAGGCTCTTGGTCAGGATTCCCATAGAGTTGACACAGGGACTATGTTAGCACCCCATAAGTCAGGAATTGTGCTACAGGAAGGCGGTATCCCTCTTCCAGGGTGTCCAATTGCCAGAGGGCACCCTCCTCATAGCAATCTCCTACTGTTGTCAGCTCTGCCGCTGTCCAGTCTTCTAAGCAGCGTGCTGTGAAATAACCCCCTCTAGCGGTTGGTAATCCCACCAGTGGCATTGCTGGTGTGTAGAGCAGATGAGTTCCAAGCCTTTTATTTGCTTCTTTCCAGCAACAGAGAGCCACTGCTAGTAGTCTGCGCCATCCTCCAGGGTTGTGTTTCTGTCCACAGCAGCAACTCATATGTATATGTGTAGGAAAGTAGGATCTGCTTTCATGGTTCCCCCCACTTTTTGCCTGTGTCAGTATGTTTTTTTGACTAGTCTGACTGGGATCCTGCTAATCAGGAGCCAGGTCACTGTGCTTCCTCCCTAAATTTGACATGGTGTACCCCTATAAATCCCTAGTATATGGTACTAAGGTACACAGGGCATGGGTACACCAGGTGTCTCCCATGTGCTGCAGCATGTATTATGCCACCCATGAGAGACCACTCAAACTGTGACTACAGGCCTGCCATTACAGCCTGTGTAAGCTCGTGCTAGCACCACTTACGACAGATATAAGTTTTCTTATATCTGAGGTCACTACACTTAAAACCTATAAGTCACCCCTAAGGCAGGCCTTTCAATCCTGAAGGCAGGGTGCTGGGTTATAAGTGTGAGTGTTCCCCTGCATGAGCAGGACACACCTACAAACCAGAGTCGATTCTCCAGGCTTTGTAAGCCATTAAATCCGTTACCGGTGTTGGAGGTATGATTCCATGCCTTGGGTGGCTCCTCCGGGAAGCTCCCAGTACTCCTGGTTACAGCCTTCCAGCAAGCTAGTGCTGCTGCCGACCCCAGACACGATTCTGTCCTGGTGCTGCTGAGCTGAGCTCGAGCAAGGGAAGGTAGAACAATAGGTTTCCTGTCACAGGGAGGTATGACCACCTCCCAGACATGACTTCATGTATTGTGCTGGGGTGTGGTGTCTGACAGCGCCACCAGACTGCTTTGAAGGGCACAGTTGGTGCCCTCCTTGCATACTCCAGTTGGAACAAGTTCAGGGAGCCCTTGGCACCCACTCTGATGCGAAACTGGACAGGGGACATGGGAGTATTCTCCCATCTGTCCAGCCCCTCCTCTGGGAGGGAACCTTGAATATCCCCAACCCTTTCCCTAGGGTACTTAAGGGCTTACCTGTGGGTAGCTCTTCAGACTTGTCGTGGAACAAGATTCAAACCCGAAACCACTTCAACTTCTACCGTCTGGGAACTGTGGACTTCGCCTAGGAACAGAGACTGCATCAAGGAAGACTCCTGCTACTCCTGGTCTCGTAGCCCTGACAGTCTTCTGCGTCGTCTGTGCCTGTGCTCCATCTAGGTTCTTCTCCAGGCCTGTGGGCATCCAAGACACCCAAAGGAATCTCCTTGGAGTGAAGGAATCACTCCCCTGAATCTACAGGTACCGTAACCAACCTGAGCGGTCTGCTGCTCCTAATGTTCTACAGACTCCAAAAGGCACAGCAACACAGGTGGTAGTTCTGCAACTCCCTTGAGGCCTTCACTGTCCTCTCAGCAAGTTGAGGCCAGTATCTCTCATCGGAGCCACTGGAATAGAACCCCCGTGCTTGCGTCGACTTGCCATTGCCAAGGCTCGTTGACTCTATCCTCCAGAGATCTTCGGGCTACAAGAAGCTCCAGCATCTCTTCCTACCAAGGTCTTCGTCCTTAACACATCCTCTGCACCGTGGGCCTGCATCTTTGGTGAGCTGCTCAAGGTCCTCTTGCGACTCCTGTGCCTTCGGCCTGTAGGTCCACTTGAGGGCCTTCTTTGGCTTCAGTGGGCTCTCCTGCTTGCTCGTGGCCTGCTCTGACTCTCGTGCACTCTGACTCTCTTGGACCTTGCTGATCCCAACGTTGCACCCTTTTCATTTACCACGTCTGTTGCTGCTGCCAAGGTTTGTTGGTTCTCCCGCTGGTTCACGACTTCTGACGTGGGACTGCTCATGAACGGCTCCTGGTCTTCCACAGCGTCTGCTGGTCCTCACAGCTGCAGAGACAAGGTCACCGTCATCACTCCTGTATCTTTCGTGATCGGTGGTCATTTGTATTCCTTGCCTCATGGTCACTCCCGACTGGCATAGACTCTGTCCCCTCTGCTTGCAGGTACATCCTTGGATTCCACTGGACTCTTTCACATTCCTCGCAAGCGGCATCTTTTCTGAAGTCCTACATTGCTGTCTAAGGCAGTGTCAGATGTCACTTCGCACCGATGCACCCGGCTTCCCTGGTGTAGGTATCCTGGTTCCTGGGGTATCCACTGGAGGGGTGACTCTCCAACCTTCTGTCTTCCACTGGGTTTCTTCAGGGTCGACTGGGAAGGATCTTCTGTGTTTCCACTCTGCACACAGCCTCCGTGGGGTTCCTGGGTACTTACCTTGGGTGGTTCCTTGTGTCCCCAGCTCTTCTGGGTCTTCTGGCCGAAGTCCTGATTTTGGTTGCAGTTTGCATTCCACTTCTTTAGTATATGGTTTGGTCTCCCAATGGAGACCACTGTGTATTTGTGCTTACTTACCTGTCTACCTTTGAAATATTGTGTGTATTGTGTTGATATCTCCGGGTAGAAGATATACCAATGTGTTAGTTAGTGTGTATAATAAATATAACTATTTCTGTAACTAGACGGTGTGGTTATTTTTCGGTTAACCTACACTACATGATTAGCTCTGGTAAAACAAGCTGCTTAACACTCCTTCTGGACTAAGCCTGAAGGCTGATCTCCACATCTACCACTTAGAGAGTTTTCTATTGTTGTCTAAGACCACTAAAATCACCATAAGGGTTGTCTGGATTAGTGCAAGGTGCTTCACTTAAGTAAGTGCGCACCATATACTAAGTCAGCCTCCTATACACTGTCTCCGACTCGCACAATCGTTGGAGTTGGGTCAAAGTCGCATGACACCAGTAGTTTCAGAGTTGGGAATGACTATGCGCTTAACACCACCGAGAGGCATCAGTGGTGCTGGGAACGGCACCATGGGACCAACCCTGGCGAAGGTCATGGATTCACGACCAGAGTCGGGCATGACTGGTGCCGGAGGGGATCCCGTTGGTGGAAGCCCAGCCAGTGCGCTTCCTGGGCCCCTAGGCCTGAAGGAACTCCAGAGGGGTACCAACAGCCAAATATGAGGTGCACCACCTCGCAAAACTCCCAGAGCCGAGAGGGGGTGGCTCCAGCTCCAGGAATTCAAGGAGGCGCAGAGCAGACCCAGGCTCAGGTTCTGCAGGTAGAATTCGAGAGCAGGGCCTTGACTTGTGGCATTGTTCCCGTGCCTCGTTCGATGACTTGGACCAGCGCAGTTAAGTTTGAAGGCACTACGACTTCTTGGATTTATGTTTGTGGGACTTACTTGATGAGGACTTTTGAGTGCGACAAGGACCGATGGGAACAGGCCTGGGACCTTCCATTCCGGGCCACCAGGAGCTTCATCTCCCACTACTGAATCACCTTAAGATCCATGGTGCGGCAGTCGGGACAAGTCCTGGAGAGTTAATTCGACTCATGGAAGCACAGGCAGACCACTTGGGGATCTGTCACAGACACTTGTCACAGACACTTGCCTCTGACAGGCCCCACAGGGTTTAAAATCCACTGGCTTGTTAGGGGACATGTAGGAAGCTGGCTCTGTATATACTATACCAAAGTAAGGTATAGTGTGCACAGAGTCCAGGGAGTCCCCAGAGTTATAGCAGAGGCTAAATTAGGTAAGTACCAACAGCTCTCTTTGTGGTAGTGTGGGCGAGCAGTTAAGCTTATACAGAGGGAGTGTTAAGCATTTATTGTATTCACTCAATCAAGGACTGATTACACACAGTCAGAGAGAGAATCCAGATCAAATGGGTTAGTATAAAAAAATGTATACTTATGTTTTATCTCTAGAACCAAGCAGGACTTGGTACAGGCAGGTAACGTACTTTCAATTGTAAAATTTAAACAAATGCAATTGGGAATGGATTTGCAATTGTTACAGGTTGGCGTTGGTACAAAAAGCAGTTTAAATTATACAGTAATTACTTTTAGAATACGTTTTGATTACTTTCAGATTACATGGACTACTCTGGGTGGTATGCCTAAATAACACACCTGGGGATCTCACAATACAAGGTAAGTAAGGGTTTTTAGGCTTTAAGGAACAAGTTACTTACCTTCTGTAACGATATATCTGTAAGAAACATTAGTTAGTGATAGATTCCTTACCTTAGAATACCCCCAGGCGTCGGACTAAATCCGGAAAGTTTTCGTCAGCAGTACCCCTGCGCGTCGGAATGTGGCGTCGTGCGGCTCCGCGTCCGTCGTTGGCGTCGTGGTCGCCGAGATGACGTCGCGGCAGCTACTTAGACGCCGCCCTCGTGCGCTGACGTCAGTTCTGTACACGACTTTCCGCGCCAGGAACGCAGAGCCATGCAAGATACTGACCACTGGTGCATTGAAACTAGGGCCCTGAAAGGGATGACCTTAACCCTAGAAATCAGTTCGCAGAACGCGGAGGATGGGTGGGGCGGTAAGAAATCTATCACTAACTAATGTTTCTTACAGATATATCGTTACCGAAGGTAAGTAACTTGTTCATCTGAAAGAAACACGTTAGTGATAGATTCCTTACCTTAGAATACATACCCCAGCAATACCAACCCCGGTGGTGGGTCTGCGAACCAAGATCACACCAGGAAGTCCCGGAGAACAGAACGGCCAAAGGTCTCTCCGGACTTGGCTGTCCAGGCAATAGTACTTAGTAAAAGTGTGCAGCGAGGCCCACGTAGCTGCCTGACAGATGTCTTGTAAGGGGACAACACGTCCCAACGCCGTAGTGGCAGCCGTCGCCCTGGTAGAATGGGCGCGCAGCCCCAACGGAGGCTCCTTCTTTGCCAGAGAATAACAGGCTTTAATACACAAGACAACCCATCTGGAGATAGTCCGCTTGTGTACGGCCCGACCTTTCTTGGCGCCAACAAAGAGCTGGTCATCCACCCGGAACTGTTGTGTGCGACTCAGGTAAAATGAGAGTGCACGTTTTGGGTCCAGACGGTGGAGCCTCTCTTCCTCTCTGGAAGGATGCGGAGGCGGAAAGAAGGTGGGCAAAGTGATGGTCTGCCCGATGTGAAAGGCAGTAACAACCTTCAGCAGAAAGGATGGACGTGTCCTGAGGACAACCTTGTCCGGATGTACAGACAGAAAAGGAGGTTTACAAGAAAGAGCCTGGAGCTCACTCACTCTCCTAGCAGAGGTGATGGCAACCAGGAAAGCAGTCTTCAGAGTTAACAAACGAAGAGGACAGTTGTGAAGAGGCTCAAAGGAAGCGCACATTAAGTATGTGAGAAGCAGGTTCAAGTCCCACTGCGGCATTACAAAGGGAACAGGAGGAAAGCACAAGTTACTAACTTGTGTAACGATATATCTGTAAGAGACAGTAGTTAGTGACAGATTCCTTACCTTAGAATATCCCCAGGCGTCAGGCTGGATCCGGAAAGTTTTTGCGTAGCAGTACCTTTGCGCGTCGGTAGGCGGCGTCGTGCGGCTCCGCGTCCGTCGTCGGCGTTGTGATCGCCGGGATGACGTCGCGGGCAGTACTTAGACGCCGCCCCTGCGCGCTGACGTCAGTTCTGTACACGACTTTCCGCGCCAGGAACGCAGAGCCATGCAAGAAGCTGACATAGGTGTCTGAAAAATACTAGGGCCCTGAAAGGGATGTCCTTAACCCTAGAAATCAGTTCGCAGATCGGGGAGGATGGGTGGGGCGGTAAGGAATCTGTCACTAACTACTGTCTCTTACAGATATATCGTTACACAAGTTAGTAACTTGTGCATCTGAAAGAGACACGTTAGTGACAGATTCCTTACCTTAGAATAGATACCCCAGCAATACCAACCCCGGTGGTGGGTCTGTGAACAAAGATCAGACAAGGAAGTCCCGGAGGACAGAACGGCCAAAGAAGCCGTCCCTCCGGACCTGACTGTCAAGGCAGTAATGCTTTGTAAATGTGTGCAGCGAGTCCCACGTAGCTGCCTGACAGATATCCTGCAGCGCAACACCGCGGCCTAAAGCCGTGGTAGCAGCCGTTGCCCTGGTGGAATGGGCACGCAGCCCAACAGGAGGCTCCTTCTTAGCCAAAGAATAGCAGGCTTTGATACACAAGGTTACCCAGCGGGAGATGGTTCTCTTGTGCACCGCCCGACCTTTTTTGGCGCCCACGTAGCCAACGAAGAGCTGGTCATCCACCCGGAAGTGTTGTGTGCGATTGATATAAAAAGAAAGCGCACGTTTTGGATCCAGACGGTGGAGCCTTTCTTCCTCTCTGGAAGGATGCGGAGGCGGAAAGAAGGTGGGCAAAGTGATGGTCTGCCCAATGTGGAAGGCAGTAACCACCTTTGGCAAGAAGGACGGACGCGTCCCAAGAACAACCTTGTCTGGATGTACAGACAGAAAGGGAGGTTTGCATGATAGAGCCTGGAGCTCACTAACCCGCCGAGCGGAGGTGATGGCCACCAGAAAGGCAGTCTTCAGAGTCAGAAGACGAAGAGGACAGTTATGGAGAGGCTCAAAGGGAGCGCACATTAAAAAGGTAAGAACCAACTTCAAGTCCCACTGAGGCATCACAAACGGAACAGGAGGGAAGAGGTGTGTAAAGCCTTTTAGAAACCTGTTAACAACAGGGGACTTGAAAAGGGAGGGCTGATCAGGAAGCCTGAGGAAGGCCGAAATAGCACAAAGATAGCCCTTGATGGTACCCAGGGCAGAACCCTGTTGGGCCAGGGAAAGTAGGAACAGAAGAACCTCAGAAAGAGGGGCAGAGAGGGGATTCACAGCCTTTGCTGTGCACCATGCCACAAACTTGTTCCACCTGCAGGCGTATACCACCTTAGTGGAGGGACGCCTGGCTGCCAGAATCACATCACAAACTTCGGGAGGCGAGTCGAAAGGAATCAACTGCCACCGCTCAATCTCCACGCAAGCAGGTGGAGGCTGGACAGGTTCGGGTGGAGGACCGTCCCCTGCTGCTGCGACAGAAGATCCTCCCGAAGAGGCAGACGGATCGTGGGATCTACGCTCATACTGAGTAGCTCGGGATACCAAACTCTTCGAGCCCAGTCCGGAGCCACAAGGATGACTTGGGCCCGGTCGTGCCGAATCTTCTTCAACACTCTGGGTAGAAGTGGTATAGGCGGAAAGGCGTACAACAGACTGCAACTCCACTCGCGACGAAAGCGTCGCCGAGCGAGTGCCGCCTTGGAAATTCCAACGCGCAGAACTGATGACATTGCGCGTTCTCTTCGGTGGCGAATAGATCTAACCAAGGCTCTCCCCACTGCAGAAAGAGTCCTTGCGCCACTTCCGAGTGAAGACGTCATTCGTGATCCATCATGCACCTGCGGCTGAGTTCGTCCGCCCTGGCGTTCAGGGAACCTGCCAGGTGTTGAACCACCAGGGAAATGCCCTGATGTTCCAGCCATGTCCAGAGGCGCAGAGCCTCCTGACATAGGGTCCACGACCCCACCCCGCCCTGTTTGTTGCAGTACCACATGGCGGTGGAGTTGTCTGTGAACACCTGCACTACCTTCCCTTTGACAGAGGGAAGGAATGCCTTCAGTGCAAGTCGGATCGCCCGAAGCTCCAGAAGGTTGATATGGAGCCGGGACTCCGCCGGAGACCAGAGGCCTCTGATCTCCGCCTCTCCCATGTGACCGCCCCATCCCAGGAGGGACGCGTCCGTCACAACTGTGTGCTCTGGCTGGGGGAAGGGAGAGGATCTGCCCATGACCCATTGCCGGTTCGAGAGCCACCACTGCAACTGTTTGCAGTCCCCTCCGAGATCTGGACGTGATCGGACAGGTTGCCCTGGTGCTGCGCCCACTGGAACTTCAGGTCCCACTGCAGAGCCCGCATATGCCATCTGGCATGATCGACCAGCAGGATGCAGGAGGCCATGAGGCCCAGCAGCCTCAGGGTCATCCGTGCCCGAAACCCAGGATAAAGGCTGAAAGATGGGAATCATGGCCTGAATATCCCGGACTCGCCGTTCGGGAGGATAGGCCCGAGACTGCGTCGTGTCCAGAACTGCTCCGATGAAAGGAGCTGTGGAGAGGGAATCAGATGCGACTTCGGCACATTGATGGAGAACCCCAGCGAGTGCAGGAGTTCGGCCGTAGTCTGGAGGTGGGAGACGACTGTCCGAGCGAGCCCGCCTTCAACAGCCAGTCGTCGAAGATAGGGGAAGACTGGAACCCCTGATCTGCGCAGATGAGCTGCGACCACTGCCATCACTTTCGTGAACACCCGAGGCGCTGGTAAGGCCAAGGGAGCACGGTAAACTGAAAGTGCTCGTGGCCTACCGTAAACCGCAGGTAACGACAGTGGGCCGGCAGGACGGGAATGTGGAAATATGCGTCCTGCAGATCCAACGCTACCATCCAGTCTCAGGGTCGAGGGCAGACAAGACCTGAGCCAGAGTTAACATCTTGAACTTCTCCTTCCGGAGGAAGCGATTGACGTCCCTGAGGTCCAAGATAGGACGCAGGCCCTTGTCCTTCTTGGGCACCAGAAAGTAGTGGGAATAATAACCCCGTCCTACTTCTGGCGTGAACGCGCTCGATGGCCCCCTTGGCAAAGAGGGCCGCAACTTCCTGTTGAAGAAGTGCCAAGTGATCCCCCGACATGCGGTGGTACTGGGGTGGCATGGCTGGAGGGGTAGTCTTGAAGGGGAGGGAGTAGCCCCTTTGGACTATTTGTAAAACCCACCTGTCCCGAAGTGATGGTGCGCCAGTGGGGAGGTGATGGCGAATCCTGCCGCCCACTGGCGTTTGATGGGCCTGAAAAACCGGACTAGGAAGGTTTGGAGGCAGTGGTGCCCGGGGTGGAGGTGGACTGACCCGCCCGCTGGCCCCTGACCCGCCTCGGCGGGTCCCACGTCCGCGCTGAGACTGTTGCTGCGCAGGCCTGTGGCTCTGAAGCAAACGTGTCGGGCCGCCCCTTCCGTGGCCATGAAAGGAGCGAAAAGCAGAAGCCGGAGGAGGGCGTGTGGCAGAAAGGCCCAGGGACTAGTCCGTAGCCCGCGAGTCCTTAACCCCTTCCATGCTTATGACGAGCTGGACTCGTCATGGCACACAGTGGTCGTGTGCTCATGACGAGTCCAGCTCGTCATAGATTCCACCCACGGGGAAGCGCTGGCGCTCCCCGTGGGGAATGCGATCGTTGGGTTTTGGGGGGAAGGCAGGGGAAGGGCTTCCCCTGCCTTCCCCGCCCCCTCCATCAATGACGTCAGCGCACGAGCGCGCTGGCGTCATTGAGAACTCCCTTTCTTCCCCGCGCGCGCTGGAAGCCATTTTGCTTCCAGAGCGTCGGGGAAATCAGGTGAGTTTTAGCTCCGGGGAGGGGGGGTTTGAAACAAAAGAGGCATCGAGGGAAAGGGTTTTCCTTTCCCCCGATGCCTCTTTTGTGCATTCCTGCTGCACAATCATGCGATCGTGCAGCAGGAATGCCCACTAGACACCAGGGAATTTTTTTTTTTTGAAATGTTAATGAAAATACTGTTTGGGGGAGCGGCCCCTTGGGCAAGGGTCACTCCCCTTTGGGGGCTTTGTTTGTGGCCGATCGGCCAAATGATAGTGCCCTTTATCTTATTTATTTTAATTAATGCCTTTTTATATAGCGTGGACTTTACCCGAAGGTGTCAGAGCGCTTCACAATAGGACAGTAGCACAAGTTACTAACTTGTGTAACGATATATCTGTAAGAGACAGTAGTTAGTGACAGATTCCTTACCTTAGAATATCCCCAGGCGTCAGGCTGGATCCGGAGAAGTTTTTGCGTAGCAGTACCCTTGCGCGTCGGTAGGCGGCGTCGTGCGGCTCCGCGTCCGTCGTCGGCGTCGTGATCGCCGGGATGACGTCGCGGGCAGTACTTAGAGCGCCGCCCCTGCGCGCTGACGTCCAGTTCTGTACACGACTTTCCGCGCCAGGAACGCAGAGCCATGCAAGAAGCTGACATAGGTGTCTGAAAAACACTAGGGCCCTGAAAGGGATGTCCTTAACCCTAGAAATCAGTTCGCAGAACGGGGAGGATGGGTGGGGCGGTAGGAATCTGTCACTAACTACTGTCTCTTACAGATATATCGCTACACAAGTTAGTAACTTTGCATCTGAAAGAGACACGTTAGATTCCTTACCTTAGAATAGATACCCCAGCAATATCAGCCCGGTGGTGGGTCTGCGAACAAAGATCAGACAAGGAAGTCCCGGAGGACAGAACGGCCAAAGAAGCCGTCCCTCCGGACCTGACTGTCAAGGCAGTAATGCTTGGTAAGCGTGTGCAGCGAGGCCCACGTAGCTGCCTGACAGATATCCTGCAGCGGAACACCGCGGCCTAAGGCCGTGGTAGCAGCCGTTGCCCTGGTGGAATGGGCACGCAGCCCAACAGGATGCTCCTTCTTAGCCAAAGAATAGCAGGCTTTGATACACAAGGTTACCCAGCGGAAATGGTTCTCTTGTGCACCGCCCGACCTTTTTTGGCGCCCACGTAGCCAACAAAGAGCTGGTCATCCACCCGGAAGTGTTGTGCGCGGTTGATATAAAGGAAAGCGCACGTTTTGGGTCCAGACGGTGGAGCCTCTCTTCCTCTCTGGAAGGATGCGGAGGCGGAAAGAAGGTGGGAAAAGTGATGGTCTGCCCAATGTGGAAGGCAGTAACCACCTTTGGCAAGAAGGACGGACGCGTCCTAAGAACAGCCTTGTCTGGATGGACAGACAGAAAGGGAGGTTTGCATGATAGAGCCTGGAAATCACTCACCCGCCGAGCGGAGGTGATGGCCACCAGAAAGGCTGTCTTCAGAGTCAGAAGACGAAGAGGACAGTTATGTAGAAGGCTCAAAGGGAGCGAACATGAGAAAGGTAAGAACCAAGTTCAAGTCCCACTGAGGCATCACAAACGGAACAGGAGGGAAGAGGTGTGTAATGCCTTTTAGGAACCTGTTAACAGGGGACTTGAAAAGGGAGGGCTGATCAGGAAGCCTGAGGAAGGCCGAAATGGCACAAAGATAGCCCTTGATGGTACCCAGGGCACAACCCTGTTGGGCCAGAGAAAGAAGGAACAGAAGAACCTCAGAAAGAGGGGCAGAGAGGGGATTCACAGCCTTTGCTGTTCGGGTGGAGGACCGTCCCCTGCTGCTGCGACAGAAGATCCTCCCGAAGAGGCAGACGGATCGGGGGATCGACGCTCATACTGAGTAGCTCGGGATACCAAACTCTTCGAGCCCAGAACTGCTGACATTGCGCGTTCTCTTCGGTGGCCAACAGATCTAACCAAGGCTCTCCCCACTGCTGAAAGAGACCTTGCGCCACCTCCGAGTGAAGACGCCATTCGTGATCCATCATGCACCTGCGGCTGAGTTCGTCCGTCCTGGAGTTCAGGGAGCCCGCCTTCAGCAGCCAGTCGTCGAGGAAGGGGAAGACTGGAACCCCTGCCCGGCGCAGATGAGCTGCGACCACCGCCATCACTTTCGTGAACACCCGAGGGGCACTGGTAAGGCCAAAGGGGAGCACAGTGAACTGAAAATGCTCGAGGCCTACCGTGAACCGCAGGTAACGCCGGTTGGGCCGGCAGGACGGGGATGTGGAAATAAGCGTCCTGTAAGTCCAATGCTACCAACCAGTCTCCAGGGTCGAGGGCAGTCAAGACCTGAGCTAGGGTGAGCATGTCCTCCTTGTCCTTCTTGGGCACCAGAAAGTAGTGGGAGTAGCAACCACGTCCTACTTCTGGGGTCGGAACATGGTCGATGGCCCTCTTGGCCAAGAGGGCCGTGACTTCCTTCTGCAGAAGCACCAAGTGATCCCCTGACATGCGGTGGAATTGAGGTGGCATGGCTGGGGGGTGGTCTCGAAGGGGAGGAGTAGCCCCTTCGGACAATGTCCAAGACCCACCTGTCTGAGGTGATGGCACGCCAGTGGTGAAGGTGATGGCGTGCCCTGCCCCCTACTGGCGTGCTGTGCACCTGAGGAGGACTAGGAGGGCTGGGAGGCCGCGGACGGGGCGGGGTTGGTGGCCTGACCCGCACGCTGGTTGCCTGACCCGCCACGGCGGGAGCCACGTCCTCGGCCTACGCGAAGACGCTTGCTGCGCGGGCCGGTGGCTGGGCAGCGGAGCGTGACTGGCGCCCCTTCCGTGGTCCACGAAGGGGCGAAAAGCAGAGGTTAGCGGAGGCGCACAGCAGAAAGGCCCAGGGACTTGGCAGTAGCCCGTGAGTCCTTAAAGCGCTCCAGCGCATGGTCTGCTTTGGTACCAAAAGACCGAAGCTCCATCAAAGGGCATGTCCATAAGTGTGTTTTGGACATCACCCGAAAACGGAGTTGTACTCAGTCAGGCGTGCACTGTCGTTGCAAGCGATCTCGCCCAGTGAGTCGGCCGGTATCAAGGCCACAACGGATGGTGTACTTTGCCACATCCCTTCCTTCCGCAATGGCGCGGGAAAGCAGTGTCTGGACCTCCTCAGGACACTGGGGCAAAGCGAGCGCCACCGAATCCCACAGAGAGTGGGAGTATCGGCCCAAAAGGCAAGCGGTGGTGACGGACCGCAAGCCAGCACAGGAGGAAGAAAGGCGCTTCTTCCCAAATTGATCCAGGCGTTTGGATTCCCTATCCGGAGGGCGGTAGGGAAGGCGGTTTGGGAGGCAGAGGCTTGGACAACCAAGCTCTCGGGGTGGGATGTTGAGAGAGAAACAAGGGGTCGCCCGGAAGCAGGCGTTGGCGTCGGGCCACGTTCCTATCCACAGGAGCCTGTGTGGCGGAGCTTGGACCAGGTGCCCAAAAGAACGTCAGAAAGTGCATCATTAAGCGGCAGCAATGGCTCCGGGGAGGTAGCTGCCGGCTGAAGCCACTTCCGTCAGGAGGTTAGTCCTGACAGCCACTGTAGGCAATTGGAGGTGTAAGGCTCCAGCTGCTCCTCACGCAACACCGTTGCGAAATTTGCTCCCTCCTCCGTAGCCACGGAAGGAGGAGACAGCATGCCAGTGTCAGGGGAAGTGTCCAGACCACTGGCATCCCCAAATTCCTCTGCCCAGTCCTGATCATAGTCACACTGCTGTGTGAGAGGGTCATCCGACTCCTCCCAGCTCTCCTGGTCCTCCTCCGGTTGAAAATAAGGAGGAGGAGGGACGTCGCAGTGGCGCCGGAGCCGGCATCGGGCGACGTCGGTCCGACGCCGCGTCCGGATCCGGATCCGGAGAGAACCGGGGAACGAAGCCGCACGGAGCCCCGGGCGGCGTCGCACAAGTTACTAACTTGTGTAACGATATATCTGTAAGAGACAGTAGTTAGTGATAGATTCCTTACCTTAGAATATCCCCAGGCGTCAGGCTGGATCCGGAAAAGTTTTGCGTAGCAGTACCCTTGCTGCGTCGGTAGGCGGCGTCGTGCGGCTCCGCGTCCGTCGTCGGCGTCGTGATCGCCGGGATGACGTCGCGGGCAGTACTTGAGGCGCCGCCCCTGCGCGCTGGCGTCAGTTCTGTACACGACTTTCCGCGCCAGGAACGCAGAGCCATGCAAGAAGCTGACACAGGTGTCTGAAAAATACTAGGGCCCTGAAAGGGATGTCCTTAACCCTAGAAATCAGTTCGCAGAACGGGGAGGATGGGTGGGGCGGTAAGGAATCTATCACTAACTACTGTCTCTTACAGATATATCGTTACACAAGTTAGTAACTTGTGCATCTGAAAGAGACACGTTAGTGATAGATTCCTTACCTTAGAATAGATACCCCAGCAATACCAACCCCGGTGGTGGGTCTGCGAACAAAGATCAGACAAGGAAGTCCTGGAGGACAGAACGGCCAAAGAAGCCGTCCCTCCGGACCTGACTGTCAAGGCAGTAATGCTTTGTAAACGTGTGCAGCGAGGCCCACGTAGCTGCCTGACAGATAACCGGCAGCGGAACACCGCGGCCCAAGGCCGTGGTAGCAGCCGTTGCCCTGGTGGAATGGGCACGCAGCCCAACAGGAGGCTCCTTCTTAGCCAAAGAATAGCAGGTCTTGATGCACAAGGTAACCCAGCGGGAGATGGTCCTCTTGTGCACCGCCCGACCTTTTTGGCGCCCACGTAGCCAACAAAGAGCTGGTCATCCACCCGGAAGTGTTTTGTGCGGTCAATATAGAAAGAGAGCGCACGTTTTGGGTCCAGACGGTGGAGCCTCTCTTCCTCTCTGGAAGGATGCGGAGGCGGAAAGAAGGTGGGCAAAGTGATGGTCTGCCCAATGTGGAAAGCAGTAACCACCTTTGGCAAGAAGGACGGACGCGTCCGAAGAACAACCTTGTCTGGATGAACAGACAGAAAGGGAGGTTTGCAAGATAGAGCCTGGAGCTCACTCACCCGCCGAGCGGAGGTGATGGCCACCAGAAAGGCTGTCTTCAGAGTCAGAAGACGAAGAGGACAGTTATGTAGAGGCTCAAAGGGAGCGCACATTAAAAAGGTAAGAACCAAGTTCAAGTCCCACTGAGGCATCACAAACGGAACAGGAGGGAAGAGGTGAGTAATGCCTTTTAAGAACCTGTTAACAACAGGGGACTTGAAAAGGGAGGGCTGATCAGGGAGCCTGAGGAAGGCCGAGATAGCACAAAGATAACCCTTGATGGTACCCAGGGCAGAACCCTGTTGGGCCAGAGAGAGAAGGAACAGAAGGACCTCAGAAAGAGGGGCAGAAAGGGGATCCACAGCCTTTGCTGTGCACCATGCCACAAATTTGTTCCACCTGCAGGCGTATACCACCTTAGTGGAGGGACGCCTGGCTGCCAGAATCACATCACAAACTTCGGGAGGCAAGTCGAAGGAATCAACTGCCGCCGCTCAATCTCCACGCAAGCAGGTGTAGACTGGACAGGTTCGGGTGGAGGACCGTCCCCTGCTGCTGCGACAGAAGATCCTCCCGAAGAGGCAGACGGATCGGGGGATCTATGCTCATATTGAGTAGCTCGGGATACCAAACTCTTCGAGCCCAGTCCGGAGCCACAAGAATGACTTGGGCCCGGTCGTGCCGAATCTTCTTCAACACTCTGGGTAGAAGTGGTATAGGCGGAAAGGCGTACAACAGACCGCAACTCCACTCGCGACGAAAGCGTCGCCGGCGAGTGCCGCCTTGGAAATTCCAACGCGCAGAACTGATGACATTGCGCGTTCTCTTCGGTGGCGAATAGATCTAACCAAGGCTCTCCCCACTGTAGAAAGAGTCCTTGCGCCACTTCCGAGTGAAGACGCCATTCGTGATCCATCATGCACCTGCGGCTGGGTTCGTCCGCCCTGGCGTTCAGAGAACCTGCCAGGTGTTGAACCATCAGGAACATGCCCTGATGTTCCAGCCATGTCCAGAGGCGCAGAGCCTCCTGACAAAGGGTCCAAGACCCCACCCCGCCCTGTTTGTTGCAGTACCACATGGCGGTGGTGTTGTCTGTGAACACCTGCACTACCTTCCCTTTGACAGAGGGAAGGAATGCCTTGAGTGCAAGCCGGATCGCCCGGAGCTCCAGAAAGTTGATATGGAGCCGGGACTCCGCCCGGAGACCAGAGGCCTCTGATCTCCGCCTCTCCCATGTGACCGCCCCATCCCAGAAGGGACGCGTCCGTCATAACTGTATGCTCTGGCTGGGGAAGGGAGAGGGATCTGCCCATGACCCATTGCCGGTTCGAGAGCCACCACTGCAACTGTTTTGCAGTCCCCTCCGAGATCTGGACGTGATCGGACAGGTTGCCCTGGTGCTGCGCCCACTGGAACTTCAGGTCCCACTGCAGAGCCCGCATATGCCATCTGGCATGATTGACCAGCAGGATGCAGGAGGCCATGAGGCCCAGCAGCCTCAGGGTCATCCGTACCGAAACCCAGGATAAAGGCCGAAAGATCGGAATCATAGCCTGAATATCCCGGACTCGCCGTTCGGGAGGATAGGCCCGAAACTGCGCCGTGTCCAGAACTGCTCCGATGAAAAGGAGCTGTGGAGAAGGAATCAGATGCGACTTCGGCACATTGATGGAGAACCCCAGCGAGTGCAGGAGTTCGGCCGTAGTCTGGAGGTGGGAGACGACTGCCTGGGACGAGCCCGCCTTCAGCAGCCAGTCGTCGAGGTAGGGGAAGACTGAGACCCCTGCCCGGCGCAGATGAGCTGCGACCACCGCCATCACTTTCGTGAACACCCGAGGGGCACTTGTAAGGCCAAAGGGAGCACGGTGAACTGAAAATGCTCGGGGCCTACCGTGAACCGAAGGTAACGCCGGTGGGCCGGCAGGACGGGGATATGGAAATACGCGTCCTGCAAGTCCAACGCTACCAACCAGTCTCCTGGGTCGAGGGCAGTGAAGACCTGAGCTAGGGTGAGCATCTTGAACTTCTCCTTCCGGAGGAAGCGATTGGCGTTCCGGAGGTCCAAGATAGGACGCATGTCCTCCTTGTCCTTTTGGGCACCAGAAAGTAGTGGGAGTAGCAACCACGCCCTACTTCTGGGGTCGGAACATGCTCGATGGCCCTCTTGGCCAAGAGGGCCGTGACTTCCTTCTGTAGAAGCACCAAGTGATCCCCTGACATGCGGTGGAATTGAGGTGGCATGGCTGGGGGGTGGTCTCGAAGGGGAGGGAGTAGCCCCTTCGGACAATGTCCAAGACCCACCTGTCCGAGGTGATGGTGCGCCAGTGGGGAAGGTGATGGCGGACCCTGCCCCCTACTGGCGTGCTGTGCACCTGAAAGGAGGGACTAGGAGGGCTTGGAGGCCGCGGACGGGTTGGAGGTGGTGGCCTGACCCGCACGCTGGTTGCCCGATCCGCCACGGCGGAATCCACGTCCTCGGCCACGCGAAGACGCCTGCTGCGCGGGCCGGTGGCTGGGCTGCTGACGTGAAGGGGCGCCCCTACCGTGGCCACGATAGGGGCGAAAAGCAGAAGGCAGCGGAGGGCGTGTAGCAGTAAGGCCCAGGGACTTGGCAGTAGCCCGTGAGTCCTTAAAGCGCTCCAACGCATGGTCTGCTTTGGACCCAAAAGACCGACTCCATCAAAGGGCATGTCCATGAGAGTATTCTGGACATCCCTGAAAAACCAGTGGTTCTCAGCCAGGCGTGGCGTCGGAGCGCCACCGTCGTTGCAATCGACCTGCCCAGCGAGTCGGCGGTGTCAAGGCCACAACGGATAGTGTATTTGGCCGCATCCCTTCCTTCCGCAATGGCGCGGGAAAGCAGTGCCTGGACCTCCTCAGGGCACTGGGGCAAAACATCCGCCACCGAATCCCACAGGGAGTGGGTATATCGGCCCAAAAGACAAGCGGTGTTAACGGACCGCAAGCCAGCACTGGAGGAAGAAAAACCTTTCTTCCCAAACTGATCCAGGCGTTTGGATTCCCTATCCGGAGGAGCGGTAGGGAAGGCGGTTTGGGAAGCGGAGGCTTGGACAACCAAGCTCTCAGGAGTGGGGTGGACAGAAAGAAACAGGGGGTCGCCCGGAGCAGGGCGATGGCGTCGTGACACGTTCCGATCCACAGGAGCCCCTGTG
Organism: Calotriton arnoldi; assembly: GCA_963921515.1. Classification (NCBI taxonomy): domain Eukaryota; kingdom Metazoa; phylum Chordata; class Amphibia; order Caudata; family Salamandridae; genus Calotriton; species Calotriton arnoldi. The sequence continues at coordinate 295,193 of CAWUFW010002151.1, forward strand.
TTGGGCTTGGACCAGGCGCCCAAAAGAACGTCAGTGAGGGCGTCGTTAAACGGCAGCACAGTCTCCGCAGAGGAGGCTGCCGGCTGAAGCACCTCTGTCAAGATGTTAGGCTTGACCGTCAAAGTAGGGAGCTGGAGACGTAAGGCCCCAGCAGCCCTACGCAACACCGTACCAAAATTGGCCCCCTCCTCCGTAGCCACGGGAGGAGACAGCATGCCAGTGTCAGGGGAAGTATCCAGACCACTGGCCTCCCCTAGACTCTCTGTCCAGTCCTCATCAAACTGACAGTTGCGCGTCAGAGGGTCATCAGACCCCTCCCAGTCCTCCTGGTCCTCCTCTGGTGCAAAATAAGGAGGAGGAGGGACATTGGGGACCCAAGGTCCCATCGGCGCCGGAGCCGGCGTCGGCGGCGTCGCTCCGGGTCCATGTCCGGAGCCGGAAGGAACTGGGGGACGACGCCGCCCGGAGCCCAGGGCGGCGTCGAGAACGGCACCGGAGACATCGGCGCCGGCGGAGGCGTGGTTAGGTCGACCGGCGTCGATGGGGGTTGTGGAGCCGGGATCGAGGCCGGGGCCGGAGCCGGAGCCGGGATCGAGGCTGGAGGCACGGGCGACGCCGGGGCCGGAGCCGTCGGCGGCGCCGGAACAACCCCATCAGGGCCCGCGGGGCCCGAAGGCGCACCGGAGGGGCCTGAAGGCCCGAAGAGGCGGGCCATGGCCGACAGGAATTCCTGTACTGTGGCCGGATCCGCCCCGAACCCGGGGAAGAGGCGGGTATGACGGGCGACTCCACAGGCATGTCCGGGGCCGCGGGGGCGGGGACGGTGCCGGGAGGGGCCTCAGCCGAGTCGCGAGACCGGCGAGGCGAAGTCCTAGAGCGATGATGCTTTTGGACTTTTTGTGCTTCGACTTACCGGACGAAGAAGACTTCGACGCCGGCGACCGGTGTGGACTCCGCGATCGACCCCTGGACCTCTCACGCGACCGGGCCTTCCGCGGAGCCGAATGCCGGGCCTCGAGGAGCTTTCGAGACCGCTCTCGCAAAGCTTTCGGGTGGAGGGCCTGGCAGTCGGTACAGGACGCCGTGTCGTGGCCTCGGCCGAGGCAGAAGAGACACTCCCGATGCGGGTCGGTGACGGACATCATCCGCGCACAGGCGCCGCATCGCTTGAAGCCGGGCATCCCTACGACACCCCGAAAGATGGAAAAACAGTGAAAAAATCACCAAAAAGTATGGTCAAAAAATGACCAGGGCACTGCTCTTCCCGGATCTGCGCTTGCTGGCGCGGAAAAAGAAGAACTGACGTCAGCGCGCAGGGGCGGCGCCTAAGTACTGCCCGCGACGTCATCCCGGCGATCACGACGCCGACGACGGACGCGGAGCCGCACGACGCCGCCTACCGACGCGCAAGGGTACTGCTACGCAAAACTTTCCGGATCCAGCCTGACGCCTGGGGATATTCTAAGGTAAGGAATCTATCACTAACGTGTCTCTTTCAGATAGGAACGGCACCGGGGACATCGGCGGAGGCGTGGTTAGGTCAACCGGCGTCGATGGGGGTTGCGGTACCACCAGAGCCGGGATCGAGGCCGAAGCCGGGAGCGAGGCTGATGGGACAGGCGGCGCCGGGACCGGAGTCGTCGGCGGCGCCGGGGCAACCCCATTAGGGCCCGCGGGGCCCGAAGGCGCACCGGAGGGGCCTTGAGGCCCGAAGAGGCAGGCCATGGCCGACAGGAATTCCTGTATCTCGGCCGGAGTCGCCCCGAACCCGGGAAGGACGGGTAATGCGGGGCGGCTCCACAGGCACATCCGGGCCGCGGGGACGGTGCCGACAGGGGCCTCAGCCGAGTCGCGAGACCGGCGAGGCGAGTCTTAGAGCGATGGTGCTTCTTAGACTTTTGTGCTTCGACTTACCCGAGGAGTGCGAAGACTTGGACTCCGATGACCGGCGAGGACTCCGCGACCGGCCCCTCGACCTCTCGCGTGACCGGGGCTTGGTGCGGCGCGGAGCCGACTGCCGGACCTCGAGGAGCTTTCGAGACCGCTCTCGCAAAGCCTTCGGGTGCAAGGCCCGGCAGTCGGGACACAACTTCGTGTCGTGGTCTCGGCCGAGACAGAAGAGACACTCCAGATGCGGGTCTGTGATCGACATCATTCGACCACAGGCGTCGCATGGCTTGAAGCCGGGCATCCCTACCGACACCGTGGAGCCGAGATGACTCGAAGAAAACAGTGAAAAAATCACCAAAAAGTTAGTCAAAAAATGACTAGGGCACTGCTCTTCCCGGATCGGCGCTTACTGGCGTGGAAAAAAGAAGAACTGACGTCAGCGCGCAGGGGCGGCGTCTAAGTACTGCCCGCGACGTCATCCCGGCGATCCCGACGCCGACGACGGACGCGGAGCCGCACGACGCCGCCGCGCAAGGGTACTGCTACGCAAAAACTTTCCGGATCCAGCCTGACGCCTGGGGATATTCTAAGGTAAGGAATCTGTCACTAACGTGTCTCTTTCAGATACATTACATGAGGAGAAGGTTACAAGTGAGCATAATACAAAAGGAAGTGTTACATTACATGAGGAAAAAGTGACAATTGTGCAAATAACAAAACAAACAAGATACAAAAAGAGGTATGCGTTACAAGAGGAAAAAGTGACAGGTCTGCATGATACATGAGATACAAAATACAAATAGAGGTATAATACTGCAATAAGTGGCAGTCACTCAGAACACACTGGGAAGGCACTTCTATAGGCATGGAGTACAGAATTTCCTATAGTGGAAGAACTTCCTTGAGGGAGTAGAGAGGGCGTGAATTAAACAGGAGACTTAAAGCACAAGTTACTAACTTGTGTAACGATATATCTGTAAGAGACAGTAGTTAGTGACAGATTCCTTACCTTAGAATATCCCCAGGCGTCAGGCTGGATCCGGAAAAGTTTTTGCGTAGCAGTACCCTTGCGCGTCGGTAGGCGGCGTCGTGCGGCTCCGCGTCCGTCGTCGGCGTCGTGATCGCCGGGATGACGTCGCGGGCAGTACTTAGGCGCCGCCCCTGCGCGCTGACGTCAGTTCTGTACACGACTTTCCGCGCCAGGAACGCAGAGCCATGCAAGAAGCTGACATAGGTGTCTGAAAAATACTAGGGCCCTGAAAGGGATGTCCTTAACCCTAGAAATCAGTTCGCAGAACGGGGAGGATGGGTGGGCGGTAAGGAATCTGTCACTAACTACTGTCTCTTACAGATATATCGTTACACAAGTTAGTAACTTGTGCATCTGAAAGAGACACGTTAGTGACAGATTCCTTACCTTAGAATAGATACCCCAGCAATACCAACCCGGTGGTGGGTCTGCGAACAAAGATCAGACAAGGAAGTCCTGGAGGACAGAACGGCCAAAGAAGCCGTCCCTCCGGACCTGACTGTCAAGGCAGTAATGCTTTGTAAACGTGTGCAGCGAGGCCCACGTAGCTGCCTGACAGATAACCGGCAGCGGAACACCGCGGCCCAAGGCCGTGGTAGCAGCCGTTGCCCTGGTGGAATGGGCACGCAGCCCAACAGGAGGCTCCTTTTTAGCCAAAGAATAGCAGGTCTTGATGCACAAGGTAACCCAGCGGGAGATGGTCCTCTTGTGCACCGCCCGACCTTTTTGGCGCCCACGTAGCCAATAAAGAGCTGGTCATCCACCCGGAAGTGTTTTGTGCGGTCAATATAGAAGGAGAGCGCACGTTTTGGGTCCAGACGGTGGAGCCTCTCTTCCTCTCTGGAAGGATGCGGAGGCGGAAAGAAGGTGGGCAAAGTGATGGTCTGCCCAATGTGGAAAGCAGTAACCACCTTTGGCAAGAAGGACGGACGCGTCCGAAGAACAACCTTGTCTGGATGAACAGACAGAAAGGGAGGTTTGCAAGATAGAGCCTGGAGCTCACTCACCCGCCGAGCGGAGGTGATGGCCACCAGAAAGGCTGTCTTCAGAGTCAGAAGACGAAGAGGACAGTTATGTAGAGGCTCAAAGGGAGCGCACATTAAAAAGGTAAGAACCAAGTTTAAGTCCCACTGAGGCATCACAAACGGAACAGGAGGGAAGAGGTGAGTAATGCCTTTTAAGAACCTGTTAACAACAGGGGACTTGAAAAGGGAGGGCTGATCAGGGAGCCTGAGGAAGGCCGAGATAGCACAAAGATAACCCTTGATGGTACCCAGGGCAGAACCCTGTTGGGCCAGAGAGAGAAGGAACAGAAGGACCTCAGAAAGAGGGGCAGAAAGGGGATCCACAGCCTTTGCTGTGCACCATGCCACAAATTTGTTCCACCTGCAGGCGTATACCACCTTAGTGGAGGGACGCCTGGCTGCCAGAATCACATCACAAACTTCGGGAGGCAAGTCGAAAGGAATCAACTGCCGCCGCTCAATCTCCACGCAAGCAGGTGTAGACTGGACAGGTTCGGGTGGAGGACCGTCCCCTGCTGCTGCGACAGAAGATCCTCCCGAAGAGGCAGACGGATCGGGGGATCTACGCTCATATTGAGTAGCTCGGGATACCAAACTCTTCGAGCCCAGTCCGGAGCCACAAGAATGACTTGGGCCCGGTCGTGCCGAATCTTCTTCAACACTCTGGGTAGAAGTGGTATAGGCGGAAAGGCGTACAATGAGACCGCAACTCCACTCGTGACGAAAGCGTCGCCGAGCGAGTGCCGCCTTGGAAATTCCAACGCGCAGAACTGATGACATTGCGCGTTCTCTTCGGTGGCGAATAGATCTAACCAAGGCTCTCCCCACTGTAGAAAGAGTCCTTGCGCCACTTCCGAGTGAAGACGCCATTCGTGATCCATCATGCACCTGCGGCTGAGTTCGTCCGCCCTGGCGTTCAGGGAACCTGCCAGGTGTTGAACCACCAGGAACATGCCCTGGTGTTCCAGCCATGTCCAGAGGCGCAGAGCCTCCTGACAAAGGGTCCACGACCCCACCCCGCCTTGTTTGTTGCAGTACCACATGGCAGTGGTGTTGTCTGTGAACACCTGCACTACCTTCCCTTTGACAGAGGGAAGGAATGCCTTGAGTGCAAGTCGGATCGCCCGGAGCTCCAGAAGGTTGATATGGAGCCGGGACTCCGCCCGGAGACCAGAGGCCTCTGATCTCCGCCTCTCCCATGTGACCGCCCCATCCCAGAAGGGACGCGTCCGTCACAACTGTGTGCTCTGGCTGGGGAAGGGAGAGGGATCTGCCCATGACCCATTGCCGGTTCGAGAGCCACCACTGCAACTGTTTTGCAGTCCCCTCCGAGATCTGGACGTGATCGGACAGGTCGCCCTGGTGCTGCGCCCACTGGAACTTCAGGTCCCACTGCAGAGCCCGCATATGCCATCTGGCATGAGTGACCAGCAGGATGCAGGAGGCCATGAGGCCCAGCAGCCTCAGGGTCATCCGTGCCGAAACCCAGGATAAGGGCTGAAAGATCGGAATCATAGCCTGAATATCCCGGACTCGCCGTTCGGGAGGATAGGCCCGAAACTGCGTCGTGTCCAGAACTGCTCCGATGAAAAGGAGCTGTGGAGAAGGAATCAGATGCGACTTTGGCACATTGATGGAGAACCCCAGCGAGTGCAGGAGTTCGGCCGTAGTCTGGAGGTGGGAGACAACTGCCTGGGACGAGCCCGCCTTCAGCAGCCAGTCGTCGAGGTAGGGGAAGACTGAAACCCCTGCCCGGCGCAGATGAGCTGCGACCACCGCCATCACTTTCGTGAACACCCGAGGGGCACTGGTAAGGCCAAAGGGAGCACGGTGAACTGAAAATGCTCGAGGCCTACCGTGAACCGAAGGTAACGCCGGTGGGCCGGCAGGACGAGGATGTGGAAATAGGCGTCCTGCAAGTCCAACGCTACCAACCAGTCTCCGGGGTCGAGGGCAGTCAAGACCTGAGCTAGGGTGAGCATCTTGAACTTCTCCTTCCGGAGGAAGCGATTGACGTTCCGGAGGTCCAAGATAGGACGCATGTCCTCCTTGTCCTTTTGGGCACCAGAAAGTAGTGGGAGTAGCAACCACGCCCTACTTCTGGGGTCGGAACATGCTCGATGGCCCTCTTGGCCAAGAGGGCCGTGACTTCCTTCTGTAGAAGCACCAAGTGATCCCCTGACATGCGGTGGAATTGAGGTGGCATGGCTGGGGGGTGGTCTCGAAGGGGAGGGAGTAGCCCCTTCGGACAATGTCCAAGACCCACTTGTCCGAGGTGATGGGACGCCAGTGGTGAAGGTGATGGCGGACCCTGCCCCCGACTGGCGTGCTGTGCACCTGAAAGGAGGGACTAGGAGGGCTTGGAGGCCGCGGACGGGTTGGAGGTGGTGGCCTGACCCGCACGCTGGTTGCCCGAACCGCCACGGCGGTATCCACGTCCTCGGCCACGCGAAGGCGCTTGCTGCGCGGGCCGTTGGCCGGGCTGTGGACGTGACTGGGCGCCCCTTCCGTGGCCACGAAAGGGGCGAAAAGCAGACGTATGCGGAGGGCGCACAACAGCAAGGCCCAGGGACTTAGCAGTAGCCCGTGAATCCTTGAAACGCTCCAGCGCATGGTCCGCCTTTGAACCAAAGAGACCGACTCCATCAAAGGGCATGTCCATGAGAGTATTCTGGACATCCCCTGAAAAACCAGTGGTTCTCAGCCAGGCGTGGCGACGCAGCGCCACCGTCGTTGCAAGCGATCTGCCCAGCGAGTCGGCGGTATCAAGGCCACAGCGGATGGTATACTTAGCCGCATCACGCCCTTCCGCAATAGCGCGGGTAAGCAGTGTCTGGACCTCCTCAGAACACTGCGGCAAAACATCAGCCACCGAATCCCACAGGGAGTGGGTGTATCGGCCCAAGAGGCAAGCGGTATTAACAGACCGCAAGCCAGCACTGGAGGAAGAGAAAGCCTTCTTCCCAAAGTGATCCAGGCGCTTGGATTCCCTATCCGGAGGGCGGTAGGGAAGGCTGTTTGGGAGGCAGAGGCTTGGACAACCAAGCTCTCAGGGGTGGGGTGTTGGGAGAGAAACAGGGGGTCGCCCGGAGCCGGGCGATGGCGTCGGGCCACGTTCCTATCCACAGGAGCCCCTGTGGTGGGTTTGGACCAGGCACCCAAAGAACGTCAGTGAGTGCATCGTTGAACGGCAGCACAGGCTCCGAAGAGGAGGCCGCCGGCTGAAGCACTTCAGTCAGGAGGTTAGTCCTGACGGCCACTGTAGGCAACTGGAGATTTAAGGCTCCAGCAGCTCTACGCAACACCGTTGCAAAATTAGCCCCCTCCTCCGTTGCCACGGGAGGAGACAGCATGCCAGAGTCGGGGAGGTATCCAGCCCACTGGCATCCCCAAGTTCCTCAACCCAGTCCGGGTCAAACTCGCACTGTTGTGTGAGAGGGTCGTCAGACCCCTCCCAGCTCTCCTGGTCCTCCTCAGGTTGAAAAGATGGAGGAGGAGGGACATAAGGGACCCAAGGCCTCATCGGCGCCGGAACCGGCGTCGGGCGGCGCCGGTCCGGCTCCATGTCCGGACCCGGGGAGAACCGGGGAGCGACGCCGCCCGGAGCCCCGGACGGCGTCGGAAGCGGCACCGGGGACATCGGCGTCGGCGGAGGCGTGGTTAGGTCAACCGGCGTCGATGGAGGTTGCGGCACCACCGGAACCGGGGTCGAGGCCGGGGCCGGAGCCGAGGCCGGGACGAAGGCTGGTGGGACAGGCGGCGCCGGGACCGGAGTCGGCGGCGGCGCCGGAGCAGCCCCATCTGGGCCCGCGGGGCCCGAAGGCGCACCGGAGGGACCTTGAGGCCCGAAGAGGCGGGCCATGGCCGACAGGAATTTCTGTACTTCGGCCGGAGTCGCCCCCGAACCCGGGAAGGACGGGTAATGCGGGGGCAACTCGACAGGCACGTCCGGGGCCGCGGGGGCGGGGACGGTGCCGACAGGGACCTCAGCCGAGTCGCGCGACCGGCGGGCGAAGTCTTAGAGCGATGACGCCGCTTAGACTTCTTGTGCTTCGACTTACCGGAGGAGCGCGAAGACTTGGATTCCGACGAACGGCGGGGACTCCGCGTCCGGCCCCTCGACCTCTCCCGGGACCGGGGCTTGCTGCGGCGCGGAGCCGACTGCCGGACTTCAAGGAGCTTTCGAGACCGCTCTCGCAAAGCCTTCGGATGAAGTTTCCGGCAGTCAGGGCACGACTTCGTGTCGTGGCCTCGGCCGAGGCAGAAGAGACACTCGAGGTGGGGGTCCGTGATGGACATCATACGACCACATACCTCGCAGGGCTTAAAGCCGGGCATCCCTACGACACCTTAGGAGTCGTGAAGACTCGTTGAAGAGAACAGTGAAAAATTTCACAAAAAGATAGTCAAAAAGTGACTAGGGCACTGCTCTTCCCGGATCTGCGCTTACTGGCGCGGAAAAAGAAGAACTGACGTCAGCGCGCAGGGCGGCGCCTAAGTACTGCCCGCGACGTCATCCCGGCGATCACGACGCCGACGACGGACGCGGAGCCGCACGGCGCCGCCTACCGACGCGCAAGGGTACTGCTACGCAAAAAACTTTCCGGATCCAGCCTGACGCCTGGGGATATTCTAAGGTAAGGAATCTGTCACTAACGTGTCTCTTTCAGATATGAAGGGTACACAAACATAAAAACCAACACAGCACGCAAGGGTGAGGAATGTACAGGAAAAAGTACAAATTTACAATGAAGAGCGAACTTCCTAGAGGGGGCTGAGAGTGAAAGTATTAGTTCAGAAAGTGTCTTTGGAAGAGAAGAGATTTGAGGTCAGCTTTGAAGATCCGGGTAGAGGAGGTGGCACGGAGCAATGGGGGAAGCGAGTTCCAGATTCTCACCGCATTTCCTGAGAAGGATTGCGCCATCGATCTTTCCCTTTTGAAGACGGGGGGGGCTCAAGCAGAAGCTTTTCCGCATTGTGAGAAGGGCGAGAGCCACCGGACAATTTCAATTATTTGCCAGGTAACGAGGGGAGGAGGTGTGTAAGGCTTTGTGTGTGATGCAGGCAGTTTTGTAAATAGATCTTGCCTCGATCGGAAGCCATCGAAGAGAGGACAGGATAGGAGTGACGTGGTCGCTTCGTTTAGACCCTGAAATGAAGCGAGCTGCTGAATGGAGGATGGATTTGAGAGGGGAGAGGTGGGAATGGGTAGGCCCGTCAGAAGAGAATTGCAATAATCCAGTCTTGAGAGAACCAGAGATTGTACCAAGGTTTTTAAGTCTTTCTCCGGGAAGAACCAACGGATCCCCCATAGAAGGCGCAACTGGTAACGTGCGTTCTTAGCAATAGAGTTGATGTGGGAGATTAGGTTGAGTCTTTTGTCAAGAATGACACCTAGGGATTTAGCGCTGTTGACAATGATGGGTTTGTTGTTGAGCAGGTTCAGCTAATCCATCCAAGATTGAACAGGAGGAGGTGAGAGAGAGAGAGGTAGAGGAATTCAGTTTTGGCGGGATTCAGAATGAGTTGGTGATCTAACATCCAGTTGTGAATAGAGTTGAGAGTAGAGTTGAGTAGTGAGAGATTGTGTGCAGAAGATACCTTAAGGTATCTTCCCACTAGTCCACCAGGCATTTATTTGTGGAGAGTGACCCCTTGGGCAAGGGTCACTCTCCTTTGGGAGGCAATATTTGTGGCTGTGTCTGCCCCCAGGAGGGCAGATCGCCATGTTTTTTTAAAAATTGGGCCCACTAGACCACCAGGGATTTGTTTGAGGGAGTGGCCCCTTGGGCAAGGGTTGCTCCCCTTTGGGGAGCATTAATTTGGCCGTTTCTGCCATCCTGAGGAGCAGATTGGCTGATTTGTTTTTGTAGGTCCACTAGGCCACCAGGGGTTTTTTATGTTGGGGAGCGGCCCCTTGGGCAAGGGTCGCTCCCCTTTATGAGAGGATGATTGTGGCCATTTCTGCCCTCTTTGGGTGGCAGAATAGCAGTATGTTTTTAGGCCCATCTGCCCCCAAGGAGGGCAGAAGCCAGTAGACACCAGGTTTTTTTTTAATTTTTGTGTTGGGGAGTGGCCAAAAGGGCAAGGGTTGCTCCCCTTTTACGGGGGTGAATATTGTATTTATACTCTTTGGCCCACCTACCCCTTAGCTTCGCTGGTGGATTGTGTGTGGACTGGTGCATTATTTGCATTTTATGATTGTAATGTTGTTTTTCTCCTTTTTATTCTAGTGTAAAGCTTTTGATTCCTGTTTGCGGTTTCGGCAGTGGTTGTTCTGCAGTTTTGCGTAATTGCATTTATTTGGTAAGAAAAATATTTTTGTTGTGTGTACTCCAAATGAGTATTATTGTCATGCATGAATGAATTTTTTTGTAAGTGGTGTCATAATGGTAGCATATTTGTTAGTGTTCAGAGCATGAAATTCTTTGCGATGTTTTGCATTTTCTTATGTGTCATTTTTTTTTCTTTTTAGTGGGATATTGTTGATCTTCACTGTGTCTGTGCAGAGTAGGTGGTGGTGAGTCTAGCTGCTTCTGTCACGTGAGTGGTATAGTGTTGGAGTATATAGGTCTTTGTGATAAAGCTACATTTTGTTTATTTCTTTTTTTTTACAAAGGGTTTGTTGTTGTTGACTTGTTTGACAAGTAACCTTTATTAGTAAGCATTATGGCTAGCCGTAGAATGACTGCTCAGCAGGTGGTTGGTTTGCTTCTTGAATCTTCCTCTGAGCAGGATTATGAGACTGACTGCGTCTGAGGGAGAGGAGGGAGGGAAGATTCAGGCAGTGAGTTTTCTCTCACATGGAATCATCGGATGATGAAGGTACTCTCAGTGCAGATGAAGGTACTCTCGGTGTGGATGAATCTACTCTCAGTGTGGATGAAGTGCCTGTTTTAGAGGAGGATACTACTGTGCCGATGGTGCAAGAGGCATCTGGATTGCAGCCTGGGGCTGCTAGGCTTCCTACTGGAAGTGCTGGACTCTGGGTTGATCCAAACATGGTGCAGCCGGTGTTGCCTGCCTTTAGTGGTTATGCAGGGTGTAGAGTGGATTGTGAACATTATTTGCCTATACAGTATTTTCAGTTGTTTATGGATGATGTATTTTTGGGTGAGATTGTTGAGCAGACTAATTTGTATGCTGAACAGTTTTTGAGGGACAACAGTGCCAGACTTAGGCCCCATTCTAGAGCTACCCGGTGGAGTCCCACAAATCTGGAAGAGATGAAGAAGTTTTTGGGTTTGACTTTTTGAGGGGTTTGATAAGGAAGCCGTCCATGGGTTCATATTGGTCTACCAGTCCCTTGATGGCAACGGCCATATTTCCTGCAGTTATGACTCGTGATCGGTATTTACTTTTGCTTCGGATGCTGCATTTTGTTGATAATGGTTTGGCGTTGCCACGAGATCACCCTGAATGTGACCGTCTTTTTAAGATTCGGCCTGTTCTTGATGCACAAGTTACTAACTTGTGTAACGATATATCTGTAAGAGACAGTAGTTAGTGACAGATTCCTTACCTTAGAATATCCCCAGGCGTCAGGCTGGATCCGGAAAGTTTTTGCGTAGCAGTACCCTTGCGCGTCGGTAGGCGGCGTCGTGCGGCTCCGCGTCCGTCGTCGGCGTCGTGATCGCCGGGATGACGTCGCGGGCAGTACTTAGGCGCCGCCCCTGCGCGCTGACGTCAGTTCTGTACACGACTTTCCGCGCCAGGAACGCAGAGCCATGCAAGAAGCTGACATAGGTGTCTGAAAAATACTAGGGCCCTGAAAGGGATGTCCTTAACCCTAGAAATCAGTTCGCAGAACGGGGGAGGATGGGTGGGGGGTAAGGAATCTGTCACTAACTACTGTCTCTTACAGATATATCGTTACACAAGTTAGTAACTTGTGCATCTGAAAGAGACACGTTAGTGACAGATTCCTTACCTTAGAATAGATACCCCAGCAATACCAACCCCGGTGGTGGGTCTGCGAACAAAGATCAGACAAGGAAGTCCTGGAGGACAGAACGGCCAAAGAAGCCGTCCCTCCGGACCTGACTGTCAAGGCAGTAATGCTTTGTAAACGTGTGCAGCGAGGCCCACGTAGCTGCCTGACAGATAACCGGCAGCGGAACACCGCGGCCCAAGGCCGTGGTAGCAGCCGTTGCCCTGGTGGAATGGGCACGCAGCCCAACAGGAGGCTCCTTCTTAGCCAAAGAATAGCAGGTCTTGATGCACAAGGTAACCCAGCGGGAGATGGTCCTCTTGTGCACCGCCCGACCTTTTTGGCGCCCACGTAGCCAACAAAGAGCTGGTCATCCACCCGGAAGTGTTTTGTGCGGTCAATATAGAAGGAGAGCGCACGTTTTGGGTCCAGACGGTGGAGCCTCTCTTCCTCTCTGGAAGGATGCGGAGGCGGAAAGAAGGTGGGCAAAGTGATGGTCTGCCCAATGTGGAAAGCAGTAACCACCTTTGGCAAGAAGGACGGACGCGTCCGAAGAACAACCTTGTCTGGATGAACAGACAGAAAGGGAGGTTTGCAAGATAGAGCCTGGAGCTCACTCACCCGCCGAGCGGAGGTGATGGCCACCAGAAAGGCTGTCTTCAGAGTCAGAAGACGAAGAGGACAGTTATGTAGAGGCTCAAAGGGAGCGCACATTAAAAGGTAAGAACCAAGTTCAAGTCCCACTGAGGCATCACAAACGGAACAGGAGGGAAGAGGTGAGTAATGCCTTTTAAGAACCTGTTAACAACAGGGGACTTGAAAAGGGAGGGCTGATCAGGGAGCCTGAGGAAGGCCGAGATAGCACAAAGGCACAAGTTACTAACTTGTGTAACGATATATCTGTAAGAGACAGTAGTTAGTGACAGATTCCTTACCTTAGAATATCCCCAGGCGTCAGGCTGGATCCGGAAAGTTTTTTGCGTAGCAGTACCCTTGCGCGTCGGTAGGCGGCGTCGTGCGGCTCCGCGTCCGTCGTCGGCGTCGTGATCGCCGGGATGACGTCGCGGGCAGTACTCAGGCGCCGCCCCTGCGCGCTGACGTCAGTTCTGTACACGACTTTCCGCGCCAGGAACGCAGAGCCATGCAAGAAGCTGACATAGGTGTCTGAAAAATACTAGGGCCCTGAAAGGGATGTCCTTAACCCTAGAAATCAGTTCGCAGAACGGGGAGGATGGGTGGGGCGGTAAGGAATCTGTCACTAACTACTGTCTCTTACAGATATATCGTTACACAAGTTAGTAACTTGTGCATCTGAAAGAGACACGTTAGTGACAGATTCCTTACCTTAGAATAGATACCCCAGCAATACCAACCCCGGTGGTGGGTCTGCGAACAAAGATCAGACAAGGAAGTCCTGGAGGACAGAACGGCCAAAGAAGCCGTCCCTCCGGACCTGACTGTCAAGGCAGTAATGCTTTGTAAACGTGTGCAGCGAGGCCCACGTAGCTGCCTGACAGATAACCGGCAGCGGAACACCGCGGCCCAAGGCCGTGGTAGCAGCCGTTGCCCTGGTGGAATGGGCACGCAGCCCAACAGGAGGCTCCTTTTAGCCAAAGAATAGCAGGTCTTGATGCACAAGGTAACCCAGCGGGAGATGGTCCTCTTGTGCACCGCCCGACCTTTTTGGCGCCCACGTAGCCAATAAAGAGCTGGTCATCCACCCGGAAGTGTTTTGTGCGGTCAATATAGAAGGAGAGCGCACGTTTTGGGTCCAGACGGTGGAGCCTCTCTTCCTCTCTGGAAGGATGCGGAGGCGGAAAGAAGGTGGGCAAAGTGATGGTCTGCCCAATGTGGAAAGCAGTAACCACCTTTGGCAAGAAGGACGGACGCGTCCGAAGAACAACCTTGTCTGGATGAACAGACAGAAAGGGAGGTTTGCAAGATAGAGCCTGGAGCTCACTCACCCGCCGAGCGGAGGTGATGGCCACCAGAAAGGCTGTCTTCAGAGTCAGAAGACGAAGAGGACAGTTATGTAGAGGCTCAAAGGGAGCGCACATTAAAAGGTAAGAACCAAGTTTAAGTCCCACTGAGGCATCACAAACGGAACAGGAGGGAAGAGGTGAGTAATGCCTTTTAAGAACCTGTTAACAACAGGGGACTTGAAAAGGGAGGGCTGATCAGGGAGCCTGAGGAAGGCCGAGATAGCACAAAGATAACCCTTGATGGTACCCAGGGCAGAACCCTGTTGGGCCAGAGAGAGAAGGAACAGAAGGACCTCAGAAAGAGGGGCAGAAAGGGGATCCACAGCCTTTGCTGTGCACCATGCCACAAATTTGTTCCACCTGCAGGCGTATACCACCTTAGTGGAGGGACGCCTGGCTGCCAGAATCACATCACAAACTTCGGGAGGCAAGTCGAAAGGAATCAACTGCCGCCGCTCAATCTCCACGCAAGCAGGTGTAGACTGGACAGGTTCGGGTGGAGGACCGTCCCCTGCTGCTGCGACAGAAGATCCTCCCGAAGAGGCAGACGGATCGGGGGATCTACGCTCATATTGAGTAGCTCGGGATACCAAACTCTTCGAGCCCAGTCCGGAGCCACAAGAATGACTTGGGCCCGGTCGTGCCGAATCTTCTTCAACACTCTGGGTAGAAGTGGTATAGGCGGAAAGGCGTACAATAGACCGCAACTCCACTCGTGACGAAAGCGTCGCCGAGCGAGTGCCGCCTTGGAAATTCCAACGCGCAGAACTGATGACATTGCGCGTTCTCTTCGGTGGCGAATAGATCTAACCAAGGCTCTCCCCACTGTAGAAAGAGTCCTTGCGCCACTTCCGAGTGAAGACGCCATTCGTGATCCATCATGCACCTGCGGCTGAGGTTCGTCCGCCCTGGCGTTCAGGGAACCTGCCAGGTGTTGAACCACCAGGAACATGCCCTGGTGTTCCAGCCATGTCCAGAGGCGCAGAGCCTCCTGACAAAGGGTCCACGACCCCACCCCGCCTTGTTTGTTGCAGTACCACATGGCAGTGGTGTTGTCTGTGAACACCTGCACTACCTTCCCTTTGACAGAGGGAAGGAATGCCTTGAGTGCAAGTCGGATCGCCCGGAGCTCCAGAAGGTTGATATGGAGCCGGGACTCCGCCCGGAGACCAGAGGCCTCTGATCTCCGCCTCTCCCATGTGACCGCCCCATCCCAGAAGGGACGCGTCCGTCACAACTGTGTGCTCTGGCTGGGGAAGGGAGAGGGATCTGCCCATGACCCATTGCCGGTTCGAGAGCCACCACTGCAACTGTTTTGCAGTCCCCTCCGAGATCTGGACGTGATCGGACAGGTCGCCCTGGTGCTGCGCCCACTGGAACTTCAGGTCCCACTGCAGAGCCCGCATATGCCATCTGGCATGAGTGACCAGCAGGATGCAGGAGGCCATGAGGCCCAGCAGCCTCAGGGTCATCCGTACCGAAACCCAGGATAAGGGCTGAAAGATCGGAATCATAGCCTGAATATCCCGGACTCGCCGTTC
Organism: Calotriton arnoldi; assembly: GCA_963921515.1. Taxonomy (NCBI): domain Eukaryota; kingdom Metazoa; phylum Chordata; class Amphibia; order Caudata; family Salamandridae; genus Calotriton; species Calotriton arnoldi. Next base: position 310,591 of record CAWUFW010002151.1, read on the forward strand.
GGGAGGATAGGCCCGAAACTGCGTCGTGTCCAGAACTGCTCCGATGAAAAGGAGCTGTGGAGAAGGAATCAGATGCGACTTTGGCACATTGATGGAGAACCCCAGCGAGTGCAGGAGTTCGGCCGTAGTCTGGAGGTGGGAGACAACTGCCTGGGACGAGCCCGCCTTCAGCAGCCAGTCGTCGAGGTAGGGGAAGACTGAAACCCCTGCCCGGCGCAGATGAGCTGCGACCACCGCCATCACTTTCGTGAACACCCGAGGGGCACTGGTAAGGCCAAAGGGAGCACGGTGAACTGAAAATGCTCGAGGCCTACCGTGAACCGAAGGTAACGCCGGTGGGCCGGCAGGACGGGGATGTGGAAATAGGCGTCCTGCAAGTCCAACGCTACCAACCAGTCTCCGGGGTCGAGGGCAGTCAAGACCTGAGCTAGGGTGAGCATCTTGAACTTCTCCTTCCGGAGGAAGCGATTGACGTTCCGGAGGTCCAAGATAGGACGCATGTCCTCCTTGTCCTTTTTGGGCACCAGAAAGTAGTGGGAGTAGCAACCACGCCCTACTTCTGGGGTCGGAACATGCTCGATGGCCCTCTTGGCCAAGAGGGCCGTGACTTCCTTCTGTAGAAGCACCAAGTGATCCCCTGACATGCGGTGGAATTGAGGTGGCATGGCTGGGGGGTGGTCTCGAAGGGGAGGGAGTAGCCCCTTCGGACAATGTCCAAGACCCACTTGTCCGAGGTGATGGGACGCCAGTGGTGAAGGTGATGGCGGACCCTGCCCCCGACTGGCGTGCTGTGCACCTGAAAGGAGGGACTAGGAGGGCTTGGAGGCCGCGGACGGGTTGGAGGTGGTGGCCTGACCCGCACGCTGGTTGCCCGAACCGCCACGGCGGTATCCACGTCCTCGGCCACGCGAAGGCGCTTGCTGCGCGGGCCGTTGGCCGGGCTGTGGACGTGACTGGGCGCCCCTTCCGTGGCCACGAAAGGGGCGAAAAGCAGACGTTTGCGGAGGGCGCACAACAGCAAGGCCCAGGGACTTAGCAGTAGCCCGTGAATCCTTGAAACGCTCCAGCGCATGGTCCGCCTTTGAACCAAAGAGACCGACTCCATCAAAGGGCATGTCCATGAGAGTATTCTGGACATCCCCTGAAAAACCAGTGGTTCTCAGCCAGGCGTGGCGACGCAGCGCCACCGTCGTTGCAAGCGATCTGCCCAGCGAGTCGGCGGTATCAAGGCCACAGCGGATGGTATACTTAGCCGCATCACGCCCTTCCGCAATAGCGCGGGTAAGCAGTGTCTGGACCTCCTCAGAACACTGCGGCAAAACATCAGCCACCGAATCCCACAGGGAGTGGGTGTATCGGCCCAAGAGGCAAGCGGTATTAACAGACCGCAAGCCAGCACTGGAGGAAGAGAAAGCCTTCTTCCCAAAGTGATCCAGGCGCTTGGATTCCCTATCCGGAGGGCGGTAGGGAAGGCTGTTTGGGAGGCAGAGGCTTGGACAACCAAGCTCTCAGGGGTGGGGTGTTGGGAGAGAAACAGGGGGTCGCCCGGAGCCGGGCGATGGCGTCGGGCCACGTTCCTATCCACAGGAGCCCCTGTGGTGGGTTTGGACCAGGCACCCAAAGAACGTCAGTGAGTGCATCGTTGAACGGCAGCACAGGCTCCGAAGAGGAGGCCGCCGGCTGAAGCACTTCAGTCAGGAGGTTAGTCCTGACGGCCACTGTAGGCAACTGGAGATTTAAGGCTCCAGCAGCTCTACGCAACACCGTTGCAAAATTAGCCCCCTCCTCCGTTGCCACGGGAGGAGACAGCATGCCAGAGTCGGGGGAGGTATCCAGCCCACTGGCATCCCCAAGTTCCTCAACCCAGTCCGGGTCAAACTCGCACTGTTGTGTGAGAGGGTCGTCAGACCCCTCCCAGCTCTCCTGGTCCTCCTCAGGTTGAAAAGATGGAGGAGGAGGGACATAAGGGACCCAAGGCCTCATCGGCGCCGGAACCGGCGTCGGGCGGCGCCGGTCCGGCTCCATGTCCGGACCCGGGGAGAACCGGGGAACGACGCCGCCCGGAGCCCCGGACGGCGTCGGAAGCGGCACCGGGGACATCGGCGTCGGCGGAGGCGTGGTTAGGTCAACCGGCGTCGATGGAGGTTGCGGCACCACCGGAACCGGGGTCGAGGCCGGGGCCGGAGCCGAGGCCGGGACGAAGGCTGGTGGGACAGGCGACGCCGGGACCGGAGTCGACGGCGGCGCCGGAGCAACCCCATCTGGGCCCGCGGGGCCCGAAGGCGCACCGGAGGGACCTTGAGGCCCGAAGAGGCGGGCCATGGCCGACAGGAATTTCTGTGCTTCGGCCGGAGTCGCCCCCGAACCCGGGAAGGACGGGTAATGCGGGGGCAACTCGACAGGCACGTCCGGGGCCGCGGGGGCGGGGACGGTGCCGACAGGGACCTCAGCCGAGTCGCGCGACCGGCGAGGCGAAGTCTTAGAGCGATGACGCCGCTTAGACTTCTTGTGCTTCGACTTACCGGAGGAGCGCGAAGACTTGGATTCCGACGAACGGCGGGGACTCCGCGTCCGGCCCCTCGACCTCTCCCGGGACCGGGGCTTGCTGCGGCGCGGAGCCGACTGCCGGACTTCAAGGAGCTTTCGAGACCGCTCTCGCAAAGCCTTCGGATGAAGTTTCCGGCAGTCAGGGCACGACTTCGTGTCGTGGCCTCGGCCGAGGCAGAAGAGACACTCGAGGTGGGGGTCCGTGATGGACATCATACGACCACATACCTCGCAGGGCTTAAAGCCGGGCATCCCTACGACACCTTAGGAGTCGTGAAGACTCGTTGAAGAGAACAGTGAAAAATTTCACAAAAAGATAGTCAAAAAGTGACTAGGGCACTGCTCTTCCCGGATCTGCGCTTACTGGCGCGGAAAAAGAAGAACTGACGTCAGCGCGCAGGGGCGGCGTCTAAGTACTGCCCGCGACGTCATCCCGGCGATCACGACGCCGGCGACGGACGCGGAGCCGCACGACGCCGCCTACCGGCGCGCAAGGGTACTGCTACGCAAAAAACTTTCCGGATCCAGCCTGACGCCTGGGGATATTCTAAGGTAAGGAATCTGTCACTAACGTGTCTCTTTCAGATATAACCCTTGATGGTACCCAGGGCAGAACCCTGTTGGGCTAGAGAGAGAAGGAACAGAAGGACCTCAGAAAGAGGGGCAGAAAGGGGATTCACAGCCTTTGCTGTGCACCATGCCACAAATTTGTTCCACCTGCAGGCGTATACCACCTTAGTGGAGGGACGCCTGGCTGCCAGAATCACATCACAAACTTCGGGAGGCAAGTCGAAAGGAATCAACTGCCGCCGCTCAATCTCCACGCAAGCAGGTGTAGACTGGACAGGTTCGGGTGGAGGACCGTCCCCTGCTGCTGCGACAGAAGATCCTCCCGAAGAGGCAGACGGAGCGGGGGATCTACGCTCATATTGAGTAGCTCGGGATACCAAACTCTTCGAGCCCAGTCCGGAGCCACAAGAATGACTTGGGCCCGGTCGTGCCGAATCTTCTTCAACACTCTGGGTAGAAGTGGTATAGGCGGAAAGGCGTACAATAGACCGCAACTCCACTCGTGACGAAAAGCGTCGCCGGCGAGTGCCGCCTTGGAAATTCCAACGCGCAGAACTGATGACATTGCGCGTTCTCTTCGGTGGCGAATAGATCTAACCAAGGCTCTCCCCACTGTAGAAAGAGTCCTTGCGCCACTTCCGAGTGAAGACGCCATTCGTGATCCATCATGCACCTGCGGCTGGGTTCGTCCGCCCTGGCGTTCAGGGAACCTGCCAGGTGTTGAACCATCAGGAACATGCCCTGATGTTCCAGCCATGTCCAGACGCGCAGAGCCTCCTGACAAAGGGTCCACGACCCCACCCCGCCTTGTTTGTTGCAGTACCACATGGCGGTGGTGTTGTCTGTGAACACCTGCACTACCTTCCCTTTGACAGAGGGAAGGAATGCCTTGAGTGCAAGTCGGATCGCCCGGAGCTCCAGAAGGTTGATATGGAGCCGGGACTCCGCCGGAGACCAGAGGCCTCTGATCTCCGCCTCTCCCATGTGACCGCCCCATCCCAGAAGGGACGCGTCCGTCACAACTGTGTGCTCTGGCTGGGGAAGGGAGAGGGATCTGCCCATGACCCATTGCCGGTTCGAGAGCCACCACTGCAACTGTTTTGCAGTCCCCTCCGAGATCTGGACGTGATCGGACAGGTTGCCCTGGTGCTGCGCCCACTGGAACTTCAGGTCCCACTGCAGAGCCCGCATATGCCATCTGGCATGATTGACCAGCAGGATGCAGGAGGCCATGAGGCCCAGCAGCCTCAGGGTCATCCGTGCAGAAACCCAGGATAAAGGCTGAAAGATCGGAATCATAGCCTGAATATCCCGGACTCGCCGTTCGGGAGGATAGGCCCGAAACTGCGTCGTGTCCAGAACTGCTCCGATGAAAAGGAGCTGTGGAGAAGGAATCAGATGCGACTTTGGCACATTGATGGAGAACCCCAGCGAGTGCAGGAGTTCGGCCGTAGTCTGGAGGTGGGAGACGACTGCCTGGGACGAGCCCGCCTTCAGCAGCCAGTCGTCGAGGTAGGGGAAGACTGAAACCCCTGCCCGGCGCAGATGAGCTGCGACCACCGCCATCACTTTCGTGAACACCCGAGGGGGCACTGGTAAGGCCAAAGGGAGCACGGTGAACTGAAAATGCTCGAGGCCTACCGTGAACCGAAGGTAACGCCGGTGGGCCGGCAGGACGAGGATGTGGAAATATGCGTCCTGCAAGTCCAACGCTACCAACCAGTCTCCAGGGTCGAGGGCAGTCAAGACCTGAGCTAGGGTGAGCATCTTGAACTTCTCCTTCCGGAGGAAGCGATTGACGTTCCGGAGGTCCAAGATAGGACGCATGTCCTCCTTGTCCTTTTGGGCACCAGGAAGTAGTGGGAGTAGCAACCACGCCCTACTTCTGGGGTCGGAACATGCTCGATGGCCCTCTTGGCCAAGAGGGCCGTGACTTCCTTCTGCAGAAGTACCAAGTGATCCCCTGACATGCGGTGGAATTGAGGTGGCATGGCTGGGGGTGGACTCGAAGGGGAGGGAGTAGCCCCTTCGGACAATGTCCAAGACCCACCTGTCCGAGGTGATGGTACGCCAGTGGGAAGGTGATGGCGGACCCTGCCCCCTACTGGCGTGCTGTGCACCTGAAAGGAGGGACTAGGAGGTTTGGAGGCCGCGGACGGGTTGGAGGTGGTGGCCTGACCCGCACGCTGGTTGCCCGATCTGCCACGGCGGAATCCACGTCCTCGGCCACGCGAAGACGCCTGCTGCGCGGGCCGGTGGCTGGGCTGCTGACGTGAAGGGGCGCCCCTACCGTGGCCACGATAGGGGCGAAAAGCAGAAGTCAGCGGAGGGCGTGTAGCAGAAAGGCCCAGGGACTTGGCAGTAGCCCGTGAGTCCTTAAAGCGCTCCAACGCATGGTCTGCTTTGGACCCAAAAGACCGACTCCATCAAAGGGCATGTCCATGAGAGTATTCTGGACATCCCCTGAAAAACCAGTGGTTCTCAGCCAGGCGTGGCGTCGCAGCGCCACCGTCGTTGCAATAGACCTGCCCAGCGAGTCGGCGGTATCAAGGCCACATCGTATCGTGTATTTGGCCGCATCCCTTCCTTCCGCAATGGCGGGGGAAAGCAGTGTCTGGACCTCCTCAGAACACTGGGGCAAAACATTCGCCACCGAATCCCACAAGGAGTGGGTATATCGGCCCAAAAGACAAGCGGTGTTGATGGACCGCAAGCCAGCACTGGAGGAAGAAAAACCCTTCTTCCCAAATTGATCCAGGCGTTTGGATTCCCTATCCGGAGGGGCGGTAGGGAAGGCGGTTTGGAAAGCGGAGGCTTGGACAACCAAGCTCTCAGGAGTGGGGTGGACAGAGAGAAACAGGGGGTCGCCCGGAGCTGGGCGATGGCGTCGGGACACGTTCCTATCCACAGGAGCCCCTGTGTTGGGCTTGGACCAGGCGCCCAAAGAACGTCAGTGAGGGCATCGTTAAACGGCAGCACAGTCTCCGTAGAGGAGGCTGCCGGCTGAAGCACCTCTGTCAAGAGATTAGTCTTGACCGCCACAGTAGGGAGTTGGAGATGTAAGGCTCCAGCCGCCCTACGCAACACCGTTGCAAAATTGGCTCCCTCCTCCGTAGCCACGGGAGGAGACAGCATGCCAGTGTCAGGGGAAGTATCTAGACCACTGGCATCCCCTAGACCCTCGTACTGACACTGTTGTGCCAGAGGGTCATCAGAACCCTCCCAGTCCTCCTGGTCCTCCTCTGGTTCAAAATAAGGGGGAGGAGGGACATTTGGGACCCAAGGTCTCATCGGCGCCGGAACCGGCGTCGAGCGGCGTCGGTCCGGGTCCATGTCCGGAGCCGGAAGGAACTGGGGGACGACGCCGCCCGGAGCCCCAGGCGGCGTCGAGACGGCACCCGGAGACATCGGCGCCGGCGGGAGGTGTCGTTAGGTCGACCGGCGTCGATGGGGGTTGTGGAGCCGGGATCGGGGCCGGAGCCGGGATCGAGGCTGGAGGCACGGGCGGCGCCGGGGCCGGAGCCGTCGGCGGCGCCGGAGCAACCCTATCAGGGCCCGCGGGGCCCGAAGGCGCACCGGAGGGACCTGGAGGGCCGAAGAGGCGGGCCATGGCCGACAGGAATTCCTGTACTTGGGCCGGATCCGCCCCCGAACATGGGAAGGACGGGTATTGCGGGGGCGACTCCACAGGCATGTCCGGGGCCGCGGGGACGGTGCCGGGAGGGGCCTCAGCCGAGTCGCGAGACCGGCGAGGCGAAGTCCTAGAGCGACGATGCTTCTTGGACTTTTTGTGTTTGGACTTACCGGACGAAGAAGACTTCGATGCCGGCGACCGGTGTGGACTCCGCGATCGACCCCTGGACCTCTCACGCGACCGGGGCTTGCGCGGAGCCGAATGCCGGGCCTCTAGGAGCTTTCGAGACCGCTCTCGCAAAGCTTTCGGGTTGAGGGCCCGGCAGTCGGAACAAGACTCCGTGTCGTGGCCTCGGCCGAGGCAGAAGAGACACTCCCGATGCGGGTCTGTGATGGACATCATCCGAGCACAGGCGCCGCAACGTTTAAACCCGGGCATCCCTACGACACCTTGAAGTTGATTGAAGAAAAACAGTGAAAAATTCACCAAAAAAGATTGGCCAAAAAATGACCAGGGCACTGCTCTTCCCGGATCTGCGCTTGCTGGCGCGGAAAAAGAAGAACTGACGTCAGCGCGCAGGGGCGGCACCTAAGTACTGCCCGCGACGTCATCCCGGCGATCACGACGCCGACGACGGACGCGGAGCCGCACGACGCCACCTACCGACGCGCAAGGGTACTGCTACGCAAAAACTTTCCGGATCCAGCCTGACGCCTGGGGATATTCTAAGGTAAGGAATCTGTCACTAACGTGTCTCTTTCAGATCACTTTGTAGATCGATTTTCAGAGATCTATACTCCAGGGAAAGAAATAGCTATTGATGAGTCTTTGGTCCTGTTCAAGGGCCGTTTGGTTTTTAGGCAGTACATTCCTAGCAAGAGGAGCACGCTATGGAATTAAGCTGTATATGTTGTCTGAGAGTAGGACAGGATATGTTTTTAATTTGCGTGTGTACACTGGTAGGGATTCCACTATTGACCCCCCTGGTTGTCCGTCCACTTTTGGAGTTTCAGAGAAAATTGTGTGGGATCTTGCTAGAGGACTGTTTAACAGAGGCCACCATTTGTACCTTGATAACTTCCACACTGCTGTGCAATTGTTTAAGGAATTGTTCAAAGTGGACACTTTTGCTTGTGGCACAATCCGCTCTAACCGTAAAGGTTATCCAAAAGAGCTTGTTTGCAAAAAACTTCAGAGGGGACAGTGCAGTTCCTTGCGTAGTGATGAACTACTAGCTGTGAAATTTGTGGACAGGAGGGATGTGTACATGCTGACTACCATCCATGATGAGAGTACTTCACCTGTGGCTGTTTGGGGTCAGATTGCTGAAGTGCGCAAACCTGTGTGCATTTTAGACTACAAATAGCACATGGGTGGTGTTGATAGAGTAGATCAGAGGTTGGAACCTTACACTGCTATTCGTAAGGCTTACATTTGGTATAAGAAGTTGGCCATCCATCTCTTCAATTTAGCAACTTTCAATGCTTTTGTTGTGTTCAAGGAGTGTTCTCCTGCGTCAAAGTTGACTTTTGTTCAGTTTCAGCAGTCTGTCATAGGCAGCCTTGTTGTTGTGGAACAGGCAAGTGTTCCTAGAGTTGGAGTGGTGGAGGATGTGGCTCGATTGAAAGATCGCCACTTTCCTGATCACATTCCTCCTACACCCTCAAAAGACTTTCCCACTAGGAGATGTAGAGTCTGTTGGCGAAGAGGTACGCGGAAGGAGACTCGTATGTACTGCCCGGAGTGTCGTTCTAACCCTGGGCTGTGTGTGCCGCACTGCTTGTTATAGAGCGTACCACAAGCAAAATAATTATTGGGAGCAACCATGAGTGGTAAAGTGAACTGCCTGGTCTGTAATGTTTAAGAATTGTTGTTCTGTTTCAAGGTTGGCATTAGTGCAATGTATTTAGTTTCTGATTTTGTGTTAGTAGATTTGTATCTATTTGCAATTTGTTTGTGTTTTTTTTTGTATAAAAAAATCCTAAATGTGATGGTGGTGTGTGTAGGCTGGTGCTTGGCTGGCGGTGTGCGTGGAGTGGCGCTTGGCTGGCGGTGTGCGTGGAGTGGCGCTTGGCTGGCGGTGTGCGTGGAGTGGCGCTTGGCTGGCGGTGTGCATGGAGTGGCGCTTGGCTGGCGGTGTGCGTGGACTGGCGCTCGGCTGGCGGTGTGTGAGTAGTGACTTGCTGCTGGTCACTACACACTGCTAGCCAGACGACACTCCACGCAATCCATCAGCTTGTGTGGTTGCTGTGTTAGGAATGTGGGCGTGTGAAAGTGATGGGCCCTTGAATGGCGCTGTCTGCTGGTGTGAGTGTTGTAATGTGATGGGCCCGCGGCTGGTGGTGTGAACGGTTTTGTATGTGTCACGTATGAAAGGTGTGTGAATGGCCTGTAAAGCGGTTGGGGCCTTGACGTGGTTTACAGCTCACGAGCTGCGAGTCACTGGTTCAGTTTTTTGTCCTTTCAATTATTGACAGTGCATTTCATTTTTGTGAAATCTCTTGTTAATAAAATTGTATATACTGAACCATCACTCACCCTCATGCCAAATCCAACCAGTATGTGTGTGTGGTTGAGGATTAGATGGCTGTGCAGTAATATTTTTTTTTTGTCTTTCTCAAGCAGGGTGTACCTTGTCCCTTTTTGTGAATGTTGTAAAGTGTTTGTTTCGTGCCTGGTGGTGTGAATGGTCTTGTGTGTATCACGTATGAAAGGTGTGTGAATGGCCTGTAAAGCGGTTGGGGCCTTGACGTGGCTTTACAGCTCACGAGCTGCGAGTCACTGGTTCAGTTTTTGTCCTTTCAATTATTGACAGTGCATTTCATTTTTGTGAAATCTCGTTAATAAAATTGTATATACTGAACCATCACTTGCCCTCGTGCCAAATCCAACCAGTATGTGTGTGTGCTTGAGGAATAGATGGCTGTGCAGTAATCTTTGTCTTTTTAGTCTGTCTGCCAAGGTGTACATTCAGTCTAAGAATAACCTACCAACTGTAGATATTGTCGTAAACGAAACACCCATGAGAGTACATGGTGATATCGCTCTTGTGGATCACAACAAGTTATGTTACCCACAATGTCCTGCAAACCTCAAAATGTCTGTCACATTTTCCTTGCAATATTGTGCCAAAATGTTCACGCTGCAGAAATAAACAACGCATTATCTCAAAACGACCTGGTTTTGCAAGGGGGTCACCTGGGTTTTTGGCCCGGGGCTCGGCGGCCACCTAGGGAAACCTACCAAACCCACACATTTCTGAAAAGTAGACACCCGGGGGATTCCAGGGAGGTATGGCTTGCGTGGATCCCCCAACGTTTTCTTACCCAGAATCCCCTGCAAACCTGACACTTTGCTGAAAAAATCACTTTTTCACACATTTTGTGTGGTAAAGTTGTGGCATCACCGGGCTGACACAAATTTCCTACCACCCAGCGTCCCCCCAGGTCTCCCGATAAAAATGGTGCCTCACTCGGGTGGGAGGCCCAAGTACCCGCGACAGGCAAGGGCCCAAAACGTAGTGAGGCGACATCAAAATTGCCTATCTCAAAACCACCTGGTTTTGCAAGGAAGTCACCTGGGTTTTGGCACCGTGCTCGGCGGCCATCTAGGAAACCTACCAAACCCACACATTTCTGAAAACTAGACACCCGGGGGCTTCAAGGAGGTATGGCTTGCGTGGATCCCCCAACGTTTCCTTACCCAGAATCCCTTGCAAACCTCAATTTTAGCTGAAAAAATCACTTTTTTCACACATTTTTGTGTGGGAAAGTGTGGCATCACCAGGCTCACACAAATTTCCTACCACCCAGCGTTCCCCCAGGTCTCCCGATAAAAATGGAGCCTCACTTGTGTGGGAGGCCCAAGTACCCGCGACAGGCAAGGGCCCAAAGCGTAGTGAGGCGACATCAAAATTGCCTATCTCAAAACCACCTGGTTTTGCAAGGGAAGTCACCTGGGTTTTTGGCCCCGTGCTCGGCGGCCATCTAGGGAAACCTACCAAACCCACACATTTCTGAAAACTAGACACCCGGGGGCTTCCAAGGAGGTATGGCTTGCGTGGATCCCCCAACGTTTCCTACCAGAATCCCTTGCAAACCTCAATTTTAGCTGAAAAAATCACTTTTTCACACATTTTTGTGTGGGAAAGTGTGGCATCACCGGGCTCACACAAATTTCCTACCACCCAGCGTTCCCCCAGGTCTCCCGATAAAAATGGTGCCTCACTTGTGTGGGAGGCCCAAGTACCCGCGACAGACAAGGGCCCAAAACGTAGTGAGGCGACATCAAAATTGCCTATCTCAAAACCACCTGGTTTTGCAAGAGGAGTCACCTGGGTTTTGGCCCCGTGCTTGGCGGCCATCTAGGAAACCTACCAAACCCACACATTTCTGAAAACTAGACACCCAGGGGCTTCCAAGGAGGTATGGCTTGCGTGGATCCCCCAAAGTTTCCTTACCCAGAATCCCTGCAAACCTCAATTTTAGCTAAAAAAATCACTTTTTCACACATTTTTGTGTGGGAAAGTGTGGCATCACCGGGCTCACACAAATTTCCTACCACCCAGCGTTCCCCAGGTCTCCCGATAAAAATGGTGCCTCACTTGTGTGGGAGGCCCAAGTACCCGCGACATGCAAGGACACAAAGCGTTTTGAGGCAACATCAACATTGCCTATCAAAAAATGTTTTGGGCCCTTGCCTGTTGCGGTACTTGGGCCTCCCACACAAGTGAGGCACCATTTTATCGGAGACCTGGGGAACGCGAGGTGGGCAGAAATTTGTGGATCCACGCAGATTCCAGAACTTTCCACCACAGAAATGTGGGGAAAATGTGTTTGTTTGGACAATTTTTAGGTTTGCAAGGGATTCTGGGTAACAGAACCTGGTGGGAGGCAGTCAAGTCACCCCATCCTGGATTCCCCTGGGTGTCTAGTTTTAAAAATGTATAGGTTTGCTAGGTTTCCCTAGGTGCCCGCAGAGCTAGGGTTCAAAAACTACAGCTAGGCACTTTGCCAACAAAGGGTCATTTTTCACAGCGAAATTGAGGTGTGACCACGTTGCGTTTTGCGCCGTTTCCTGTCGCAGGCACTAGGCCGACCCACACAAGTGAGGTACCATTTTCTCGTAAGACTTTGGGGAACGCGGGGTGGGTGGAAATTTGTGGATCCACGCAGATTCCAGAACTTTCCACCACAGAAATGTGGGGAAAATGTGTTTTTTTGACAATTTTTAGGTTTGCAAGGGATTCTGGGTAACAGAATCTGGTGGGAGGCAGTCAAGTCACCCCATCCTTGATTCCCCTGGGTGTCTAGTTTTCAAAAATGTATAGGTTTGCTATGTTTCCCTAGGTGCCGGCAGAGCTACGGTTCAAAAACTACAGGTAGGCACTTTGCAAAAAAAAGGGTCATTTTTCACTGCGAAATTGAGGTGTGACCACGTTGCGTTTTGCGCCGTTTCCTGTCGCGGGCACTAGGCCGACCCACACAAGTGAGGTACCATTTTTCTCGTAAGACTTTGGGGAACGCGGGTTGAGTGGAAAATTGTGGATCCACGCAGATTCCAGAACTTTCCACAACAGAAATGTGGGGAAAATCAGTTTTTTTTGACAATTTTTTAGGTTTGCAAGGGATTGTGGGTAACAGAACCTGGTGGGAGGCAGTCAAGTCACCCCATCCTGGATTCCCCTGGGTGTCTAGTTTTCAAAAATGTATAGGTTTGCTAGGTTTCCCTAGGTGCCCGCAGAGCTAGGGTTCAAAAACTACAGCTAGACACTTCGCAAAAAAAGGGTAAATTTGCATTGTGAAAATGTGGTGTGTTCACGTTGGGTTTTGAGCCATTTCCTGTCGTGGGCACTATGCCTACCCACACAAGTGAGGTACCATTTTTATCAGGAGACTTAGGGTAATTCAGATTTGTAAAGCAACTGTTATTACCTATTGATTTTTGATGCATTTCTGCCTTCCAAATGAAAGACATTGTGTAAAAAAGAAGTCATTTTGAAAAATGACCAATAATTCTCATGCTAGTATGAGTATTCCCAATTTCGAAAATGTGCAAATATGTACTGTTTCTAAACTCTATAGTTTGTTCCTATTTCAGAAATACATAGGTGTCTTTCATACCGATTTTTCCATGTATACATTTTCCCACAATAATTGCTATATACCCGGTACATAATAAAAAGCCATTGCAAATTGCTACTCAGTTTTTGACTCTGGGTTCGTCTGGTTCTTGGTGAACTTACAAGTCCTATATATCCCCACAACCAGGAAGGTCCAGCGGATGCACAAGTTACTAACTTGTGTAACGATATATCTGTAAGAGACAGTAGTTAGTGACAGATTCCTTACCTTAGAATATCCCCAGGCGTCAGGCTGGATCCGGAAAGTTTTTGCGTAGCAGTACCCTTGCGCGTCGGTAGGCGGCGTCGTGCGGCTCCGCGTCCGTCGTCGGCGTCGTGATCGCCGGGATGACGTCGCGGGCAGTGCTAGACGCCGCCCCTGCGCGCTGACGTCAGTTCTGTACACGACTTTCCGCGCCAGGAACGCAGAGCCATGCAAGAAGCTGACATAGTTGTCTGAAAAATACTAGGGCCCTGAAAGGGATGTCCTTAACCCTAGAAATCAGTTTGCAGAACGGGGAGGATGGGTGGGGCGGTAGGAATCTGTCACTAACTACTGTCTCTTTCAGATATATCGTTACACAAGTTAGTAACTTGTGCATCTGAAAGAGACACGTTAGTGACAGATTCCTTACCTTAGAATAGATACCCCAGCAATACCAACCCCGGTGGTGGGTCTGCGAACAAAGATCAGACAAGGAAGTCCCGGAGGACAGAACGGCCAAAGAAGCCGTCCCTCCGGACCTGACTGTCAAGGCAGTAATGCTTCAGTAAACGTGTGCAGCGAGGCCCACGTAGCTGCCTGACAGATAACCTGCAGCGGAACACCGCGGCCCAAAGCCGTGGTAGCAGCTGTTGCCCTGGTGGAATGGGCACGCAGCCCAACAGGAGGCTCCTTCTTAGCCAAAGAATAGCAGGCCTTGATGCACAAGGTAACCCAGCGGGAGATGGTTCGTTTGTGCACCGCCCGACCTTTTTTGGCGCCCACGTAGCCAACAAAGAGCTGGTCATCCACCCGGAAGTGTTTGGTGCAGTCGATATAGAAAGAGAGCGCACGTTTTGGGTCCAGACGGTGGAGCCTCTCTTCCTCTCTGGAAGGATGCGGAGGCGGAAAGAAGGTAGGCAAAGTGATGGTCTGCCCAATGTGGAAGGCAGTAACCACCTTTGGTAAGAAGGACGGACGCGTCCTAAGAACAACCTTGTCTGGATGGACAGACAGAAAGGGAGGTTTGCATGATAGAGCCTGGAGCTCACTCACCCGCCGAGCGGAGGTGATGGCCACCAAAAAGGCTGTCTTCAGAGTCAGAAGACGAAGAGGACAGTTATGTAGAGGCTCAAAGGGAGCGCACATTAAAAAGGTAAGAACCAAGTTCAAGTCCCACAGAGGCATCACAAACGGAACAGGAGGGAAGAGGTGTGTAATGCCTTTTAAGAACCTGTTAACAACAGGGGACTTGAAAAGGGAGGGCTGATCAGGAAGCCTGAGGAAGGCCGAGATAGCACAGAGATAACCCTTGATGGTACCCAGGGCAGAACCCCGTTGGGCCAGAGAAAGAAGGAACAGAAGGACCTCAGAAAGAGGGGCAGAAAGGGGGTTCACAGCCTTTGCTGTGCACCATGCCACAAATTTGTTCCACCTGCAGGCGTATACCACCTTAGTGGAGGGACGCCTGGCTGCCAGAATCACATCACAAACTTCGGGAGGCAAGTCGAAAGGAATCAACTGCCGCCGCTCAATCTCCACGCAAGCAGGTGTAGACTGGACAGGTTCGGGTGGAGGACCGTCCCCTGCTGCTGCGACAGAAGATCCTCCCGAAGAGGCAGACGGATCGGGGGATCTACGCTCATACTGAGTAGCTCGGGATACCAAACTCTTCGAGCCCAGTCCGGAGCCACAAGGATGACTTGGGCCCGGTCGTGCCGAATCTCCTTCAACACTCTGGGTAGAAGTTGTATAGGCGGAAAGGCGTACAACAGACCGCAACTCCACTCGCGGCGAAAGCGTCGCCGAGCGGAGTGCCGCCTTGGAAATTCCAACGCGCAGAACTGATGACATTGCGCGTTCTCTTCGGTGGCGAATAGATCTAACCAAGGCTCTCCCCATTGTAGAAAGAGTCCTTGCACCACTTCCGAGTGAAGACGCCATTCGTGATCCATCATGCACCTGCGGCTGAGTTCGTCCGCCCTGGCGTTCAGGGAACCTGCCAGGTGTTGAACCATCAGGAACATGCCCTGATGTTCCAGCCATGTCCAGAGGCACAGAGCCTCCTGACAGAGGGTCCACGACCCCACCCCGCCCTGTTTGTTGCAGTACCACATGGCGGTGGTGTTGTCTGTGAACACCTGCACTACCTTCCCTTTGACAGAGGGAAGGAATGCCTTGAGTGCAAGTCGGATCGCCCGGAGCTCCAGAATGTTGATATGGAGCCGGGACTCCGCCGGAGACCAGAGGCCTCTGATCTCCGCCTCTCCCATGTGACCGCCCCATCCCAGAAGGGACGCGTCCGTCACAACTGTGTGCTCTGGCTGAGGAAGGGAGAGGATCTGCCCACGACCCATTGCCGGTTCGAGAGCCACCACTGCAACTGTGTTGCAGTCCCCTCCGAGATCTGGACGTGATCGGACAGGTTGCCCTGGTGCTGCGCCCACTGGAACTTCAGGTCCCACTGCAGAGCCCGCATATGCCATCTGGCATGATTGACCAGCAGGATGCAGGAGGCCATGAGGCCCAGCAGCCTCAGGGTCATCCGTGCCGAAACCCAGGATAAAGGCTGAAAGATCGGAATCATAGCCTGAATATCCCGGACTCGCCGTTCGGGAGGATAGGCCCGAAACTGTGTCGTGTCCAGAACTGCTCCGATGAAAAGGAGCTGTGGAGAAGGAATCAGATGCGACTTCGGCACATTGATGGAGAACCCCAGCGAGTGCAGGAGTTCGGCCGTAGTCTGGAGGTGGGAGACGACTGCCTGGGGCGAGCCCGCCTTCAGCAGCCAGTCGTCGAGGTAGGGAAGACTGAAACCCCTGCCCGGCGCAGATGAGCTGCGACCACCGCCATCACTTTCGTGAACACCCGAGGGGCACTGGTAAGGCCAAAGGGGAGCACGGTGAACTGAAAATGCTCGTGGCCTACCGTGAACCGAAGGTAACGCCGGTGGGCCGGCAGGACGAGGAATGTGGAAATAGGCGTCCTGCAAGTCCAACGCTACCAACCAGTCTCCAGGGTCGAGGGCAGTCAAGACCTGAGCTAGGGTGAGCATCTTGAACTTCTCCTTCCGGAGGAAGCGATTGGCGTTCCGGAGGTCCAAGATAGGACGCATGTCCTCCTTGTCCTTTTGGGCACCAGAAAGTAGTGGGAGTAGCAACCACGCCCTACTTCTGGGGTCGGAACATGCTCGACGGCCCTCTTGGCCAAGAGGGCCGTGACTTCCTTCTGCAGAAGCACCAAGTGATCCCCTGACATGCGGTGGAATTGAGGTGGCATGGCTGGGGGGTGGACTCGAAGGGAGGGAGTAGCCCCTTCGGACAATGTCCAAGACCCACCTGTCCGAGGTGATGGTACGCCAGTGGGGAAGGTGATGGCGGACCCTGCCCCTACTGGCGTGCTGTGCACCTGAAAGGAGGGACTAGGAGGGTTTGGAGGCCGCGGACGGGTTGGAGGTGGTGGCCTGACCCGCACGCTGGTTGCCCGATCCGCCACGGCGGAATCCACGTCCTCGGCCACGCGAAGACGCCTGCTGCGCGGGCCGGTGGCTGGGCTGCTGACGTGAAGGGCGCCCCTACCGTGGGCACGATAGGGGCGAAAAGCAGAAGTCAGCGGAGGGCGTGTAGCAGAAAGGCCCAGGGACTTTGCAGTAGCCCGTGAGTCCTTAAAGCGCTCCAACGCATGGTCTGCTTTGGACCCAAAAAGACCGACTCCATCAAAGGGCATGTCCATGAGAGTATTCTGGACATCCCTGAAAAACCAGTGGTTCTCAGCCAGGCGTGGCGACGTAGCGCCACTGTCGTTGCAATAGACCTGCCCAGCGAGTCGGCGGTATCAAGGCCACATCGGATTGTATATTTGGCCGCATCCTTCCTTCCGCAATGGCGCGGGAAAGCAGTGTCTGGACCTCCTCAGAACACTGGGGCAAAACATCCGCCACCGAATCCCACAAGGAGTGGGTATATCGGCCCAAAAGGCAAGCGGTGTTGACGGACCGCAAGCCAGCACTGGAGGAAGAAAAACCCTTCTTCCCAAATTGATCCAGGCGTTTGGATTCCCTATCCAGAGGGCGGTAGGGAAGGCGGTTTGGGAAGCGGAGGCTTGGACAACCAAGCTCTCAGGGGTGGGGTGGACAGAGAGAAACAGGGGGTCGCCCGGAGCTGGGCGATGGCGTCGGGACACGTTCCTATCCACAGGAGCCCCTGTGTTGGGCTTGGACCAGGCGCCCAAAGAACGTCAGTGAGGGCGTCGTTAAACGGCAGCACAGTCTCCGAAGAGGAGGCTGCCGGCTGAAGCACCTCTGTCAAGAGATTAACCTTGACCGCCACAGCAGGGAGTTGGAGATGTAAGGCTCCAGCTGCCCTACGCAACACCGTTGCAAAATTGGCTCCCTCCTCCGTAGCCACAGGAGGAGACAGCATGCCAGTGTCAGGGGAAGTATCTAGACCACTAGCATCCCCTAGACCCTCTGTCCAGTCCTCATCGTACTGACACTGTTGTGTCAGAGGGTCATCAGACCCCTCCCAGTCCTCCTGGTCCTCCTCAGGTTCAAAATAAGGGGGAGGAGGGACATTTGGGACCCAAGGTCTCATCGGCGCCGGAACCGGCGTCGAGCGGCGTCGGTCCGGGTCCATGTCCGGAGCCGGAAGGAACTGGGGACGGCGCCGCTCGGAGCCCCAGGCGGCGTCGAGAACGGCACCGGAGACATCGGCGCCGGCGGAGGTGTCGTTAGGTCGACCGGCGTCGATGGGGGTTGTGGAGCCGGGATCGAGGCCGGGGCCGAAGCCGGAGCCGGGATCGAGGCTGGAGGCACGGGCGGCGCCCGGGGCCGGAGCCGTTGGCGACACCGGAGCAACCGCATCAGGGCCCGCGGGGCCCGAAGGCGCACCGGAGGGGCCTGGAGGCCCGAAGAGGCGGAGCCATGGCCGACAGGAATTCCTGCACTTTGGCCGGATCCGCCCCGAACCCGGGAAGGGCGGGTATGGCGGGCGACTCCACAGGCATGTCCGGGGCCGCGGGGCGGGAACGGTGCCGGGAGGGGCCTCAGCCGAGTCGCGAGACCGGCGGGCGAAGTCCTAGAGCGATGATGCTTTTTGGACTTCTTGTGTTTTGACTTACCGGACGAAGAAGACTTCGATGCCGGCGACCGGTGTGGACTCCGCGATCGACCCCTGGACCTCTCACGCGACCGGGGCTTCGCGGAGCCGAATGCCGGGCCTCCAGGAGCTTTCGAGACCGCTCTCGCAAAGCTTTCAGGTTGAGGGCCTGGCAGTCGGTACAAGACTCCGTGTCGTGGCCGAGGCAGAAGAGACACTCCCAATGCGGGTCGGTGACGGACATCATCCGAGCACAGGCGCCGCAACGTTTGAAACCGGGCATCCCTACGACACCTTGATCGAGAAAAACAGTGAAAAAATTCACCAAAAAGTATGGTCAAAAAATGACCAGGCCACTGCTCTTCCCGGATCTGCGCTTGCTGGCGCGGAAAAAGAAGAACTGACGTCAGCGCGCAGGGCGGCGCCTAAGTACTGCCCGCGACGTCATCCCGGCGATCACGACGCCCGGCCGACGGACGCGGAGCCGCACGGCGCCGCCTACCGACGCGCAAGGGTACTGCTACGCAAAAAACTTTCCGGATCCAGCCTGACGCCTGGGGATATTCTAAGGTAAGGAATCTGTCACTAACGTGTCTCTTTCAGATATATGGTGTACACTTATATAAGTGGGCACCTTGCACCAATCCAGACAACCCTTATGGTGATTTTCGTGGTCTTAGACAACCTTAGAAAGCTCTCTAAGTGGTAGCTGTGGAGAGCAGGCTTCAGGCTTAGTCCAGAAGGAGTATAAAGCAGCTTGTTTTACCAGAACATAATCTTATAGGTATAAATTAAGTGAAAAAGAACCACACAGTGTATTTATAAAAATATGTATTTATTATAAGACACTCACTAACACATACAGATATCTCCTAGCAGGAGATATACACAATGTAGACAATACTTTGCAATAGAACCAGGTAAGTAGCACGAAATACACAGTGGTCCCCAGGGAGAGACCAAACCATATACTAAAATAGTGGTATGCGAACCACGACTCAAGTCAAGACTATACCCAGAAGACGTAGAAGTGCCGGGGACCCAAGGAACCACCTGAAGTAAGTAACCCCACGGAGGCCGTGTGCAGAGTGGGCACACGACCGCGAAAACAATGCAAGTCAATGGGTAAGTCGCGGTTGCAATTTTAAAGAAGAAGGACTCTTCCCAGTGGACCCTTAAGAAACCCTGTGGAAGACAGAAGGTTGGAGAGCCACCGCACCCGTGGATACCCTAGGAACCAGGATACCTACACCAGGGAAGCCGGGTGCATAGGTGTGAAGTGGCGTCAGAAACCGCTGTCGAACCCAATGGAGGACTTCAGGAAGATGCCGCTGCTGGAGAAGGTGAAAGTGTTCGGTGGAACCCAAAGGTGTATTCAGGAAGAGAAGTACCTGCATGCAGAGGGGACAGAGTCTATACCACTCAGGAGTAACCAGGAGGCACGAAGCAGGAGGCACGAAAGACAAACGCCCACCGATGTCAATGGTTGCAGGGAAGCTGACGATGACCTTGAAACTGCAGTTGTATGGATCAGGCGACGCTGTGGACGACCAGGAGCCAGATATGAGCTGTCCCACGTCGGATGTCGAGAGGTCAGTGTCCGCTGGGAGCATCAACAAGCCTTGGCAACTGCAACCAACATGGAAGTCGAAGAAGGTACACTGTCGGGACCAGCAAGGTCCAGGAGACTCACCAACAACAGGGGAGTCAGGGCAGGCCCCGAGCAATCAGGGGAGCCCAAAGAATTTAAATATGACCCTCAAGTGGACCCACAGGCCGGAGGCACTGGAGTTGCAAGAGGATCTCGAGCAACTGACCAAAGATGCAGGCCCACGGTGCAAGTGATGTGGTGAGGACGAAGATCTTGGTCACAGGAGATGCTTGAGGATTTGAGCTACTTGGAGCCCGAAGATCTTGGTGGAAGGAAGCCAACAAGCATTTGCAACTGCAAGTCGACGCGGTGCACAGGTGTTCGGTTCCTGCGGCTCCGACAAGGGATACTGTCCTCAAACTTGGTGAGAGGACAAGGCAGGTCTCGAGGGATGTGAAGAACCACCACCTGTGTTGCTGAGCCTTTCGGAGTCGTTGGGAAACCAAGATCAGCAGACCGGTCAGCTTAGTTGGGGTGCCTGCAGATGCAGGGAAGTGACTCCTTCCCTTCAAGGGAGATTCCTTCAGGTGTCTTGGATGCCGACAGGCCTTGGAAGGTTCCTGTATGGTGCACAGGCACGGACGTTGCAGCAGACGAGAAGGGCGACGAGATCAGGAGCAGCAGGAGTCTTCCCGGTTGCAGCCTTGATGCCCAGAGCGAAGTCCAGAGTGCCCAGACGGATAAAGAAGTGGTGTCTTGAATTGAATCTTGTCCCACGACGAATCTAGGGACCCACTCTCAGGTAAGACCTTAAGTACCCTAAGGAAAGGGTTTGGTCGATTCAGGGTTCCCTCCCAGGGGAGGGGTCCGACAGTGGGGAGGATACTCCCATGTCCTTTGTCCAGTTTCGCGCCGGAGCGGGAGCCAACGGCTCCCTGAGCTGGTTTGAACTGGACTATGCAAGGAGGGCACCAAGTGTGCCCTTCAAGCAGACTGAGTGGAGCTGGCAAGCGCTCCCACCCGGCCCCAATACACTAAACCCTGTCTGGGAGGTGGTCACACCTCCCTGTGACAGGATACCTATTCTTCTGCCTTCCCCTGCTCGAGCTTGGCTCAGCAGCAGGAGGGCAGAATCGTGTCTCTGGTCGGCTGCAGCCATGTTGTGCTGTCCGGGTCTAGAAGACTGGTACCGGGAGCACTGAGGGCCTGCAGGAGGAGCTTTACAGTGCATGGAATCATACCTCCCGAACCGTTTACGGTGTGGGGGGGGGTATGATTCCAACATGTTGGATACCAAACATGATAGGGTACGTTACAGCCAGTTTCGAGATGGTCATCGCGTAATGACGCAGTGTCCCTCTGTATGTTATATGGCTGTCTCACTTACAACCCGGGAGAATGGACTCCGTAGGCTGCAGGGGTGTCCTACTCATGCAGGGGAACCCTAACACTTCGAACCGAGCACCCTGCCTTCAGGATTAAAAGGCCTGCTTTAGGGGTGACTTATAGGTTTTAAGTGCAGTGATCCTAGATATAGGCAAATCTATATCTTTCGTAAGTGGTGCTAGCACCAGATTACACAGACTGCAATGGCAGGCCTCTAGTTACAGTCTAGTGGTCCCTCATAGGTAGCATAATACATGCTTCAGCCCATGGGCGACCCCTGGTGTGCCCAAGCATGGCTTTGGCAGTCTGTTCAGGACAGTGGCTCGGATAGGGCCGACGCAGCTGGAAACCCCTTTGGTTGCTACGAAAGAGGTGAAAGGAAGACTGGCCACAGGGGTGGAGGAGAAGCCTAAGGCTCTGGCCTTAGCTCAAGAGTCCTTGAACCTGACCAGGGCTGAGTCTGCCTTTTCCCCAAAAAGGCGGGTTCCATCAAAGGGCATGTCCATCAAATTGGCTTGGACATCGCCCGAGAAGCCAGTTGTTCGAAGCCAGGCTTGGTGCCTCAAGGCCACCGTCGTTGAAATCGATCTACCCAGCGAATCGGTCGTATCAAGGCCACACCGTATGGTGAATTTTGCTGCATCTATCCCATCCTTGAAAGCTTGGGAGAGCACAGCCCGGGCCTCCTCCTGGACTTGTGGCAGCACTTGCGCAACCGTCTCCCAAAGGGAATGGGAGAAACGGCCCAATAAGCATGCGGTATTAACCGACCGCTATGCCAGACTGGAGGAAGACAACAACTTCTTTCCAAATGAATCCAGCCTCTTGGATTCCCTATCCGGAAGGGTGGACGGGAATGCGCCTTGGGAAGTAGAGGCCTGGACCGCCAAACTCTGTGGGGGTGTTGGCTGAGGAACTTTGGGCGGCGTG
This sequence comes from Calotriton arnoldi, assembly GCA_963921515.1. NCBI lineage: Eukaryota > Metazoa > Chordata > Amphibia > Caudata > Salamandridae > Calotriton > Calotriton arnoldi. The sequence continues at coordinate 332,668 of CAWUFW010002151.1, forward strand.
CAATTGTCCTATTTACAGGAGCCCCTGTGCTAGGTTTGGACCTTGTTCCTAGAAGGACATCCGTAAGTGCCTCATTAAAGGGCAAAAAGGGTTCGGAAGTGGAAGCCCCTTTTTTGAAGCACCTCAGTCAGGAGATTAATCCTGACCTACACCGAGGGCAGCTCCAGTCCAAGAACCTCGGCTACCCTCTTAACCACCATGACATAGGATGCCCCATCCTCCGTAGATTTCTTTAAAGCCTAAAAACCTGCTACTATGTAATGCATGACCGAAAACAGCCTTAACTGTTTGATACACTGCCTCTCAGACAGCTTAAAAACACAGAGTTTACACCGCCACGTTCCAAAATTGAACAAAGGAATTACCTATACCCTCCCAGAAAGGAGGAAGCCACTAACTCGTGTATTCCAAAGAATGCAACCATAAACTCTGAATTTCCCAGCACAACTCTTCAAAAATTGAAGCACTCATAAATATGCAGTCCGCTCAAGAAGAGAAAACTAACTGCACTAATTACCCTGGCTAAGAAAAAACAGAGGGGCCCTAAAAGGGTATCGCTAGAGGAGAAGAATGACTAAGTTCACAAAAATAGCTCTTAAAGCACAAGTTACTAACTTGTGTAACGATATCTGTAGAGACAGTAGTTAGTGACAGATTCCTTACCTTAGAATATCCCCAGGCGTCAGGCTGGATCCGTAAAGTTTTTGCGTAGCAGTACCCCTGCGCGTCGGTAGGCGGCGTCGTGCGGCTCCGCGTCCGTCGTCGGCGTCGGGACCTCCGGGATGACGTCGCGGGCAGTACTTAGACGCCGCCCCTGCCCGCTGACGTCAGTTCTGTACACGACTTTCCGCGCCAGGAACGCAGAGCCATGCAAGAAGCGGACATAGGTGTCAGGGCCCTGAAAGGGATGTCCTTAACCCTAGAAATCAGTTCGCAGAACGGGGAGGATGGGTGGGGCGGTAAGGAATCTGTCACTAACTACTGTCTCTTACAGATATATCGTTACACAAGTTAGTAACTTGTGCATCTGAAAGAGACACGTTAGTGACAGATTCCTTACCTTAGAATAGATACCCCAGCAGTACCAACCCCGGTGGTGGGTCTGCGAACAGATTCAGACAAGGAAGTCCCGGAGGACAGAACGGCCAAAGAAGCTGTCCCTCCGGACCTGACTGTCAAGGCAGTAATGTTTGGTAAACGTGTGCAGCGAGGCTCACGTAGCTGCCTGACATATATCCTGTAACGGAACATCGCGGCCTAAAGCCGTGGTAGCAGCCGGAGCCCTGGTGGAATGGGCACGCAGCCCAACAGGAGGCTCCTTCTTAGCCAAAGAATAGCAGGCTTTGATACACAAGGTGACCCAGCGGGAGATGGTCCTTTTGTGTACCGCCTGACCTTTTTTGGCGCCCACGTAGCCAACAAAGAGCTGATCATCCACCCGGAACTGTTGTGGGCGGTTGATGTAAAAGGAAAGCGCACGTTTTGGGTCCAGGCGGTGGAGCCTCTCTTCCTCTCTGGAAGGATGCGGAGGCGGAAAGAAGGTGGGCAAAGTGATGGTCTGCCCAATGTGGAAGTCAGTAACCACCTTTGGCAAGAAGGACGGACGCGTCCTAAGAACAACCTTGTCCGGATGAACAGACAGAAAGGGAGGTTTGCATGAAAGAGCCTGGAGCTCACTCACCCGTCGAGCAGAGGTGATGGCCACCAGAAAGGCTGTCTTCAGAGTAAGAAGACGAAGAGGACAGTTATGTAGAGGCTCAAAGGGAGCGCACATTAAGAAGGTAAGAACCAAGTTCAAGTCCCACTGAGGCATTACAAACGGAACAGGGGGAAAGAGGTGTGTAATGCCTTTAAGAAACCTGTTAACCACAGGGGACTTGAAAAGGGAGGGCTGATCAGGGAGCCTGAGGAAGGCCGATATCGCACAAAGATAGCCCTTGATGGTACCCAGCGCAGAACCCTGTTGGGCCAGAGAAAGAAGGAACAGAAGAACCTCAGAAAGAGGGGCAGAAAGGGATTCACAGCCTTTGCTGTGCACCATGCCACAAACTTGTTCCACCTGCAGGCGTATACCACCTTAGTGGAGGGACGCCTGGCTGCCAGAATCACATCACAAACTTCGGGAGGCAGAGTCGAAGGAATCAACTGCCGCCGCTCAATCTCCACGCAAGCAGGTGTAGACTGGACAGGTTCGGGTGGAGGACCGTCCCCTGCTGCTGCGACAGAAGATCCTCCCGAAGAGGCAGACGGATCGGGGATCGACGCTCATACTGAGTAGCTCGGGATACCAAACTCTTCGAGCCCAGTCCGGAGCCACAAGAATAACTTGGGCCCGGTCGCGCCGAATCTTCTTCAACACTCTGGGTAGAAGTGGTATAGGCGGAAAGGCGTACAACAGACCGCAATTCCACTCGCGACGAAAAGCGTCGCCGAGCGAGAATGCCGCCTTGGAAATTCCAACGCGCAGAACTGCTGACATTGCGCGTTCTCTTTGGTGGCGAACAGATCTAACCAAGGCTCTCCCCACTGCTGAAAGAGACCTTGCGCCACCTCCGAGTGAAGACGCCATTCGTGATCCGTCATGCACCTGCGGCTGAGTTCGTCCGCCCTGGCGTTCAGGGAACCTGCCAGGTGTTGAACCATCAGGAATATGCCCTGATGTTCCAGCCACATCCAGAGGCGCAGAGCCTCCTGACATAGGGTCCACGACCCCACCCCGCCCCTGTTTGTTGCAGTACCACATGGCGGTGGTGTTGTCTGTGAACACCTGCACTACCGTCCCTTTGACAGAGGGAAGGAATGCCTTGAGTGCAAGTCGGATCGCCCGGAGCTCCAGAAGGTTGATATGGAGCCGGGACTCCGCCGGAGACCAGAGGCCTCTGATCTCCGCCTCTCCCATGTGACCGCCCCATCCCAGAAGGGACACGTCCGTCACAACTGTGTGCTCTGGCTGGGGAAGGGAGAGGGATCTGCCCATGACCCATTGCCGGTTCGAGAGCCACCACTGCAACTGTTTTGCAGTCCCCTCCGAGATCTGGACGTGATCGGACAGGTTGCCCTGGTGCTGCGCCCACTGGAACTTCAGGTCCCACTGCAGAGCCCGCATATGCCATCTGGCATGATCGACCAGCAGGATGCAGGAGGCCATGAGGCCCAGCTGCCTCAGGGTCATCCGTATCGAAACCCAGGATAAAGGCCGAAAGATCGGAATCATAGCCTGAATATCCCGGACTCGCCGTTCGGGAGGATAAACCCGAAACTGCTTCGTGTCCAGAACTGCTCCGATGAAAAGGAGCTGTGGAGAAGGAATCAGGTGCGACTCGATGCGATGATGGAGAACCCCAGCGAGTGCAGGAGTTCGGCCGTTGTCTGGAGGTGGGAGACGACTGCCTGGGACGAGCCCGCCTTCAGCAGCCAGTCGTCGAGGTAGGGGAAGACTGGAACCCCTGCCCGGCGCAGATGGGCTGCGACCACCGCCATCACTTTCGTGAACACCCGAGGGGCGCTGGTAAGGCCAAAAGGAGCACGGTGAATTGAAAATGCTCGAGGCCTACCGTGAACCGCAGGTAACGCCCGATGGGCCGGCAGGACGGGGATGTGGAAATAAGCGTCCTGCAAGTCCAACGCTACCAACCAGTCTCCAGGGTCGAGGGCAGTCAAGACCTGAGCTAGGGTGAGCATCTTGAACTTCTCCTTCCGGAGGAAGCGATTGACGTTCCGGAGGTCCAAGATAGGACGCATGTCCACCTTGTCCTTTTTGGGCACCAGAAAGTAGTGGGAGTAGCAACCACGTCCTACTTCTGGGGTCAGAACGCGCTCGATGGCCCTCTTGGCCAAGAGGGCCGAAACTTCCTTTTGAAGAAGCACCAAGTGATCCCCCGACATGCGGTGAAATTGAGGTGGCATGGCTGGGGGATGGTCACGAAGGGGAGGGAGTAGCCCTTCGGACAATGTCCAAGACCCACGTGTCCGAGGTGATGGCACGCCAGTGGTGAAGGTGATGGCGGACCCTGCCCCCTACTGGCGTGCTGTGCACCTGAAAGGAAGGACTAGGAGGGCTTGGAGGCCGGGGCGGGGTGTGTGGCCTGACCCGCATGCTGGTTGCCTGACCCGCCACGGCGGGAGCCACGTCCTCGGCCACGCGAAGACGCTTGCTGCGCGGGCCGGTGGCTGGGCAGCGGACGTGACTGGGCGCCCCTTCCGTGTCCACGAAAGGGGCGAAAAGCAGATGGCTGCGGAGGGCGTACAGCAGAAAGGCCCAGGGACTTAGCCGTAGCCCGCGAGTCCTTAAAACGCTCCAGCGCATGGTCTGCCTTGTTCCCAAAAAGACCGACCCCATCAAAGGGCATGTCCATAAGAGTGTTTTGGACATCACCCGAGAAACCAGTGGTTCTCAGCCAGGCGTGACGGCGCAACGCCACTGTCGTCGCAAGCGATCTGCCTAGCGAGTCGGCGGTATCAAGGCCACATCTAATGGTGTACTGTGCCGCATCCCTTCCCTCAGCAATGACGCGGGTAAGCAGTGTCTGGACCTCCTCAGAACACTGGGGCAGAACTTCCGCCACCGAGTCCCACAAGGAGTGGGAATATCGGCCCAAGAGGCAAGTGGTGTTGACGGACCGCAAGCCAGCACTGGAGGAAGAAAAGACTTTCTTCCCAAATTGATCCAGGCGTTTGGATTCCTATCCGGGGAGCGGTAGGGAAGGCGCTTTGGGAAGCAGAGGCTTGCACCACCAAGCTCTCAGGGGTGGGGTGTTAGGAGAGGAACAGGGGATCGCCCGGAGCAGGGCGATGGCGTCGGGCCACGTTCCTATCCACAGGAGCCCCTGTGGTGGGCTTGGACCAGGTGCCCAAAAGAACGTCGGAAAGCGCCTCGTTAAACGGCAGCAGTGGCTCCGAGGAGGTAGTCGCCGGCTGAAGCACTTCCGTCAGGATGTTAGTCCTGACAGCCACCGTAGGCAACTGGAGGTGTAAGGCCCCAGCTGCTCTACGCAACACCGTTGCAAAGTTTGCTCCCTCCTCCGTTGCCACGGAAGGAGGAGACAGCATGCCAGGGTCAGGGGAGGTGTCCAAACCACTGGCATCCCCAAGCTCCTCAGCCCAGTCCTGATCAAACTCACACTGCTGTGTGAGAGGGTCATCAGACCCCTCCCAGTCCTCCGCGTCCTCCAATTCTGGTTCAAAATATGGAGGAGGGACATGCGGGACCCAAGGTCCCGTCGGAGCCGGCGTCGAGCGACGCCGGTCCGGCGCCATGTCCGGATCCGGAGAGAACCGGGGAACGACGTCGCCCGGAGCCCCGGGCGGCGTCGTGAACGGCACCGGAGAGATCGGCGCCGGTGGAGGTGTCGTCAGGTCAACCGGCGTCAATCGGGGTTGTGGCAGCACCGGAGCCGGGGTCGGGGCCGGGGCTGGTGTCGCTGGCACCGGAGTCGCCGGCAGCGCCGTGGGAACCCCACTAGGGCCCGCGGGGCCCGAAAGCGCACCGGGGGGACCTTGAGGCCCGAAGAGGCGGGCCATGGCCGACAGGAACTCCTGTATCTCGGCCGGAGTCGCCCCCAAACCCGGGAAGGACGGGTAATGCGGGGCGGCTGCATGAGGCACTCCCGGCGCCGCGGGGACGGTGCCGACAGGACCCTCAGCCGAGTCGCGAGACCGGCGAGGGGAAGTCGTCGAGCGATGGCGCTTCTTAGACTTCTTATGCTTCGACTTACCGGAGGAGTGCGAAGACTTGGATCCCGACGACCGATGAGGACTCCACGACCGGCCCCTCGACCTCTCACGTGACCGGGGCTTGGCGTGGCACGGAGTCGACTGCCGGACCTCGAGGAGCTTTCGAGACCGCTCTCGCAAAGCCTTCAGGTGCAAGGCCCGGCAGTCGGGGCACGACTTCGTGTCGTGGTCGCGGCCGAGGCAGTAAAGACACTCCTGATGCGGGTCTGTGATCGACATCATTCGACCACAGGCGTCGCATGGCTGGAAGCCGGGCATCCCTACCGACACCTACGGAGTCGAGACACTTGGAGAAAACAGTGAAAAAACACCAAAAAGTTAGTCAAAAAATGACTAGGGCACTGCTCTTCCCGGATCTGCGCTTACTGGCGCGGAAAAAGAAAGAACTGACGTCAGCGCGCAGGGGCGGCGTCTAAGTACTGCCCGCGACGTCATCCCGGCGGTCCCGACGCCGACGACGGACGCGGAGCCGCACGACGCCGCCTACTGACGCGCAGGGGTACTGCTACGCAAAAACTTTCCGGATCCAGCCTGACGCCTGGGGATATTCTAAGGTAAGGAATCTGTCACTAACGTGTCTCTTTCAGACAGAGCATATAACGGAGTCCAAAAGGACCAAGCTGTATAGCCAAGTGATGCCGGCACAAGACAGGGTACTCATAGAAAACTATTTAATAGCAAACAGATAGACTACGTAAGTAGTATACATAAAAAGCTATACAATAGCAAACCAATACTCCACATATAGTAAGAAATATACCCATAAAGGGTATGAACTCTTGAAACTAAGCTCTTCATCAGAGTAAAATAAAACAAACCAGCTACGCAGCTGCAAAGACAATCCGGAGATTAAAGCACAAGTTACTAACTTGTGTAACGATATATCTGTAAGAGACAGTAGTTAGTGATAGATTCCTTACCTTAGAATATCCCCAGGCGTCAGGCTGGATCCGGAAAGTTTTGCGTAGCAGTACCCTTGCGCGTCGGTAGGCGGCGTCGTGCGGCTCCGCGTCCGTCGTCGGCGTCGTGATCGCCGGGATGACGTCGCGGGCAGTACCTAGGCGCCGCCCCTGCGCGCTGACGTCCAGTTCTGTACACGACTTTCCGCGCCAGGAACGCAGAGCCATGCAAGAAGCTGACACAGGTGTCTGAAAAATACTAGGGCCCTGAAAGGGATGTCCTTAACCCTAGAAATCAGTTCGCAGAACGGGGAGGATGGGTGGGGCGGTAAGGAATCTATCACTAACTACTGTCTCTTACAGATATATCGTTACACAAGTTAGTAACTTGTGCATCTGAAAGAGACACGTTAGTGATAGATTCCTTACCTTAGAATAGATACCCCAGCAATACCAACCCCGGTGGTGGGTCTGCGAACAAAGATCAGACAAGGAAGTCCTGGAGGACAGAACGGCCAAAGAAGCCGTCCCTCCGGACCTGACTGTCAAGGCAGTAATGCTTAGTAAACGTGTGCAGCGAGGCCCACGTAGCTGCCTGACAGATAACCGGCAGCGGAACACCGCGGCCCAAGGCCGTGGTAGCAGCCGTTGCCCTGGTGGAATGGGCACGCAGCCCAACAGGAGGCTCCTTCTTAGCCAAAGAATAGCAGGTCTTGATGCACAAGGTAACCCAGCGGGAGATGGTCCTCTTGTGCACCGCCCGACCTTTTTTGGCGCCCACGTAGCCAACAAAGAGCTGGTCATCCACCCGGAAGTGTTTCGTGCGGTCGATATAGAAGGAGAGCGCACGTTTTGGGTCCAGACGGTGGAGCCTCTCTTCCTCTCTGGAAGGATGCGGAGGCGGAAAGAAGGTGGGCAAAGTGATGGTCTGCCCAATGTGGAAAGCAGTAACCACCTTTGGCAAGAAGGACGGACGCGTCCGAAGAACAACCTTGTCTGGATGAACAGACAGAAAGGGAGGTTTGCAAGAAAGAGCCTGGAGCTCACTCACCCGCCGAGCGGAGGTGATGGCCACCAGAAAGGCTGCCTTTAGAGTCAGAAGACGAAGAGGACAGTTATGCAGAGGCTCAAAGGGAGCGCACATTAAAAGGTAAGAACCAAGTTCAAGTCCCACTGAGGCATTACAAACGGAACAGGAGGGAAGAGGTGAGTAATGCCTTTTAAGAACCTGTTAACAACAGGGGACTTGAAAAGGGAGGGCTGATCAGGGAGCCTGAGGAAGGCCGAGATAGCACAAAGATAACCCTTGATGGTACCCAGGGCAGAACCCTGTTGGGCCAGAGAGAGAAGGAACAGAAGGACCTCAGAAAGAGGGGCAGAAAGGGGATCCACAGCCTTTGCTGTGCACCATGCCACAAATTTGTTCCACCTGCAGGCGTATACCACCTTAGTGGAGGGACGCCTGGCTGCCAGAATCACATCACAAACTTCGGGAGGCAAGTCGAAAGGAATCAACTGCCGCCGCTCAATCTCCACGCAAGCAGGTGTAGACTGGACAGGTTCGGGTGGAGGACCGTCCCCTGCTGCTGCGACAGAAGATCCTCCCGAAGAGGCAGACGGATCGGGGGATCTATGCTCATATTGAGTAGCTCGGGATACCAAACTCTTCGAGCCCAGTCCGGAGCCACAAGAATGACTTGGGCCCGGTTGTGCCGAATCTTCTTCAACACTCTGGGTAGAAGTGGTATAGGCGGAAAGGCGTGCAACAGACCGCAACTCCACTCGCGACGAAAAGCGTCGCCCGGCGAGTGCCGCCTTGGAAATTCCAACGCGCAGAACTGATGACATTGCGCGTTCTCTTCGATGGCGAATAGATCTAACCAAGGCTCTCCCCACTGTAGAAAGAGTCCTTGCGCCACTTCCGAGTGAAGACGCCATTCGTGATCCATCATGCACCTGCGGCTGCAGGTTCGTCCGCCCTGGCGTTCAGAGAACCTGCCAGGTGTTGAACCATCAGGAACATGCCCTGATGTTCCAGCCATGTCCAGAGGCGCAGAGCCTCCTGACAAAGGGTCCAAGACCCCACCCCGCCCTGTTTGTTGCAGTACCACATGGCGGTGGTGTTGTCTGTGAACACCTGCACTACCTTCCCTTTGACAGAGGGAAGGAATGCCTTGAGTGCAAGCCGGATCGCCCGGAGCTCCAGAAGGTTGATATGGAGCCGGGACTCCGCCGGAGACCAGAGGCCTCTGATCTCCGCCTCTCCCATGTGACCGCCCCATCCCAGAAGGGACGCGTCCGTCACAACTGTATGCTCTGGCTGGGGAAGGGAGAGGGATCTGCCCATGACCCATTGCCGGTTCGAGAGCCACCACTGCAACTGTTTTGCAGTCCCCTCCGAGATCTGGACGTGATCGGACAGGTTGCCCTGGTGCTGCGCCCACTGGAACTTCAGGTCCCACTGCAGAGCCCGCATATGCCATCTGGCATGATTGACCAGCAGGATGCAGGAGGCCATGAGGCCCAGCAGCCTCAGGGTCATCCTTACCGAAACCCAGGATAAAGGCCGAAAGATCGGAATCATAGCCTGAATATCCCGGACTCGCCGTTCGGGAGGATAGGCCCGAAACCGCGTCGTGTCCAGAACTGCTCCGATGAAAAGGAGCTGTGGAGAAGGAATCAGATGCGACTTCGGCACATTGATGGAGAACCCCAGCGAGTGCAGGAGTTCGGCCGTAGTCTGGAGGTGGGGAGACGACTGCCTGGGACGAGCCCGCCTTCAGCAGCCAGTCGTCGAGGTAGGGGAAGACTGAAACCCCTGCCCGGCGCAGATGAGCTGCGACCACCGCCATCACTTTCGTGAACACCCGAGGGGCACTGGTAAGGCCAAAGGGAGCACGGTGAACTGAAAATGCTCGGGGCCTACCGTGAACCGAAGGTAACGCCGGTGGGCCGGCAGGACGGGGATGTGGAAATACGCGTCCTGCAAGTCCAACGCTACCAACCAGTCTCCAGGGTCGAGGGCAGTCAAGACCTGAGCTAGGGTGAGCATCTTGAACTTCTCCTTCCGGAGGAAGCGATTGACGTTCCGGAGGTCCAAGATAGGACGCATGTCCTCCTTGTCCTTTTTGGGCACCAGAAAGTAGTGGGAGTAGCAACCACGCCCTACTTCTGGGGTCGGAACATGCTCGATGGCCCTCTTGGTCAAGAGGGCCGTGACTTCCTTCTGTAGAAGCACCAAGTGATCCCCTGACATGCGGTGGAATTGAGGTGGCATGGCTGGGGGGTGGTCTCGAAGGGAGGGAGTAGCCCCTTCGGACAATGTCCAAGACCCACCTGTCCGAGGTGATGGTGCGCCAGTGGGGAAGGTGATGGCGGACCCTGCCCCCTACTGGCGTGCCGTGCACCTGAAAGGAGGGACTAGGAGGGCTTGGAGGCCGCGGACGGGTTGGAGGTGGTGGCCTGACCCGCACGCTGGTTGCCCGATCCGCCACGGCGGAATCCACGTCCTCGGCCACGCGAAGACGCCTGCTGCGCGGGCCGGTGGCTGGGCTGCTGACGTGAAGGGGCGCCCCTACCGTGGCCACGATAGGGGCGAAAAGCAGAAGGCAGCGGAGGGCGTGTAGCAGAAAGGCCCAGGGACTTGGCAGTAGCCCGTGAGTCCTTAAAGCGCTCCAACGCATGGTCTGCTTTGGACCCAAAGGACCGACTCCATCAAAGGGCATGTCCATGAGAGTATTCTGGACATCCCCTGAAAAACCAGTGGTTCTTAGCCAGGCGTGGCGTCGGAGCGCCACCGTCGTTGCAATCGACCTGCCCAGCGAGTCGGCGGTGTCAAGGCCACAACGGATAGTGTATTTGGCCGCATCCCTTCCTTCCGCAATGGCGCGGGAAAGCAGTGCCTGGACCTCCTCAGGGCACTGGGGCAAAACATCCGCCACCGAATCCCACAGAGAGTGGGTATATCGGCCCAAAAGACAAGCGGTGTTAACGGACCGCAAGCCAGCACTGGAGGAAGAAAAACCTTTCTTCCCAAACTGATCCAGGCGTTTGGATTCCCTATCCGGAGGAGCGGTAGGGAAGGCGGTTTGGGAAGCGGAGGCTTGGACAACCAAGCTCTCAGGAGTGGGGTGGACAGAAAGAAACAGGGGGTCGCCCGGAGCGGGGCGATGGCGTCGTGACACGTTCCGATCCACAGGAGCCCCTGTGTTGGGCTTGGACCAGGCGCCCAAAGAACGTCCGTGAGGGCGTCGTTAAACGGCAGCACAGTCTCCGCAGAGGAGGCTGCCGGCTGAAAGCACCTCTGTCAAGATGTTAGGCTTGACCGTCAAAGTAGGGAGCTGGAGACGTAAGGCCCCAGCAGCCCTACGCAACACCGTACCAAATTGGCCCCCTCCTCCGTAGCCACGGGAGGAGACAGCATGCCAGTGTCAGGAGAAGTATCCAGACCACTGGCCTCCCCTAGAACTCTCTGTCCAGTCCTCATCATACTGACAGTTGCGTGTCAGAGGGTCATCAGACCCCTCCCAGTCCTCCTGGTCCTCCTCTGGTTCAAAATAAGGAGGAGGAGGGACATTTGGGACCCAAGGTCCCATCGGCGCCGGAGCCGGCGTCGAGCGGCGTCGCTCCGGGTCCAAGTCCGGAGCCGGAAGGAACTGGGGGACGACGCCGCCCGGAGCCCAGGGCGGCGTCGAGCACGGCACCGGAGACATCGGCGCCGGCGGAGGTGTCGTGAGGTCGACCGGCGTCGATGGGGGTTGTGGAGCCGGGATCGAGGCCGGGGCCGGGCCGGAGCCGGGATCGAGGCTGGAGGCTCGGGCGGCGCCGGGGCCGGAGCCGCCGGCGGCGCCGGATCAACCCCATCAGGGCCCGCGGGGCCGAAGGCGCACCGGAGGGGCCTGAAGGCCCGAAGAGGCGGGCCATGGCCGACAGGAACTCCTGTACCTTGGCCGGATCCGCCCCGAACCCGGGAAGGGCGGGTATGACGGGGCGACTCCACAGGCAAGTCCGGGGCCGCGGGGCGGGGACGGTGCCGGGAGGGGCCTCAGCCGAGTCGCGAGACCGGCGGCGAAGTCCGGAGCGACGATGCTTCTTGGACTTCTTGTGTCGAGACTTACCGGACGAAGAAGACTTCGACGCCGACGACCGGTGTGCACTCCGCGAGCGACCCCTGGACCTCTCACGCGACCGGGGCTTCCGCGGAGCCGAATGCCGGGCCTCGAGGAGCTTTCGAGACCGCTCTCGCAAAGCCTTCGGGTTGAGGGCCTGGCATTCGGGACAAGACTCGGTGTCGTGGCCTCGGCCGAGGCAGAAGAGACACTCCCAATGCGGGTCGGTGACGGACATCATCCGCGCACAGGCGCCGCATCGCTTGAGCCGGGCATCCCTACGACACCTGAAGGCTGGAAAAAAAACAGTGAAAAATCACCAAAAAGTATGGTCAAAAATTGACCAGGGCACTGCTCTTCCCGGATCTGCGCTTACTGGCGCGGAAAAAGAAGAACTGACGTCAGCGCGCAGGGGCGGCGCCTAAGTACTGCCCGCGACGTCATCCCGGCGATCACGACGCCGACGACGGAGCGCGGAGCCGCACGACGCCGCCTACCGGCAGCGCAAGGTGCTGCTACGCAAAACTTTCCGGATCCAGCCTGACGCCTGGGGATATTCTAAGGTAAGGAATCTATCACTAACGTGTCTCTTTCAGATATGGTTAAATCCGGAGTCAATCTCTCTTATTCAGTAAGAAAGAAGTAGTGCTTAGTACTTCAACACCACAAGGACAACAGCAGAGGCAGGATTTAAATCCTTAACCTAAAGATCACGACTGTGGCTATATAAAAGAAAAGCAAAATAATTTTTACAAGTGACCAGTCATGAGAAGTTGTATCGCTGAATCTGCATGGCTGTCAAAAAAACGAACCCCATCAAAGGTCATATTTTAAAATCTCCTGAACATTATTAAGGAAATTTCGATGCACGCAAACAAGCGTGTCTGCGAAGAGCAACAGACCGAGCGATGGCTCTGCCAATAGAATCGGTGGTGTCCATTGTAAACTTAATATTAAACTTGGCCATCTTGCGTAAGCTGAAAGAATTCAGCTCTGACCTGTTCAGGAAGGAAGGAAGCAGATGGGTGATAGAGTCTCAAAGCATATGAACCCCTGCCTAAGACACAGGACATGTTTAACGACCTTTGGGGCCGAACTAGCCGAAGCAAAGATATTACGGCAGCACAGATCCAACCATCTAGATTCTCTACCTGGTGGAAGTAAAGGAAAAACATCTGGATTCGGTGAAGCCGTAGCAGCTTGCATGACGAACCCCTTAGCAGTAGGGTGTCGAGAAAGACAGAGAGGGTCGTCCGGAGCAGGACGATGGCGATGGGAAATGGCACGATCAACAAAGACTCCGGTCACTGGCCTCACCCAGGTTCCCAGAAGAAAATCATATGGAGACTCTCCATAGGGCAGTAAGGGATCAACACCTGTCACACCCCGATGAAGCAGATCCAACAAGGGATCAGATGACAGTCACCTAAGGAAGCTGCAATTTCAAGACATCAGCAGCTCTCTCTATAACTTCAGCAAAAGCTGCACTAGCCTCCGTCGGCATTCATGGCAGAGAAAGCAGATCAGAATTAGGAGAGGGTTGCAGACTACCATCCTCACCCAATGCAGCCCAAGAACCTTCCATAAGAAACTGAACAAAACCAACCAAGTGGTCAACGTCACCGGCGTCACCTGAGCCACCTTGCAATGCTGAAGAAGCCGCAACAGAGCCAGCTCTGCCCTCGGAATGCAAAGGAGAAGACACAGGAACCTCAGTGACTATGAGCGGCATCTCCAGCGCTGATCGACATCGGACGGCGTTGTATCGTCATGTACCATTAGCAGCTCTTCCGGTGTCAACTGACGTCGGGCGGCATCGTATCCGCCTCCTGTACGACCTCATCCGACACTGCCGGCGTCACAACTGGTAGCCGAACTGGGCTGTGCACCGACGCCGTGATGACCCAGGCACGCAGTCGAGGTCTTTACCGACGTCAAGGGCGAACCTGCTGACGTGTTTTCGGTCAAAGCACCCCCCTATCTCCTTGGGGCCCGAAGGCGCTGCAGGGGGCGGCATGGGCCCAAAAAAGGTATGCAGAGCAAGATAGTATGCCTGCATCAGGGTCATAGTCGCCCCAGCTGCAGGATAAGGAGGGAGGCACGGGCCGACTCCTGCACGGCAACCTCTGTTAAGGAATGGGAGGAACCAGCAGAGACCACGTCGCGATGAGGCCAAAGGCCGCCGCGACTTCAATCCTTTACGATGGGATTTTCGCAACTTAGGTGAGCGACGCTGTGAGAAGCTGGCTTAGTATATGGTGTACACTTATGTAAGTGGGCACCATGCACCAATCCAGACAACCCTTATGGTTATTTTAGTGGTCATAGACAACCTTAGAAAGCTCTCTAAGTGGTAGCTGTGGAGAGCAGCCTTCAGGCTTAGTCCAGAGGGAGTGTAAAGCAGCTTGTTTTACCAGAACATAATCTTATAGGTATAGATCAAGTGAAAAAGAACCACACAGTGTACTTATTATAAGTTATACATTATAACACAATGTACACAATACTTTTCAATAGAAACAGGTAAGCAGCACGTAATACACAGTGGTCACCAGGGGGAGACCAAACCATATACTAAAATAGTGGTATGCGAACCACAACTCGAGTCAAGACTATACCCAGAAGACGTAGAAGTGCCAGGGACCCAAGGAACCACCCAAGGTAGGTAACCAGGAGCCCCACGGAAGTCGTGTGCCGAATGGGAACACAACCGCGGGATCAATGCAAGTCAATGGGTAAGTCGCGGTTGCAATTATAAAGAAGGAGGACCCTTCCTAGTGGACCCTGAAGAAACCCCGTGGAAGAAAGAAGGTTGGAGAGCCACCCCACCCATGGATACACTAGGAACCAGGATACCTACACCAGGGAAGCTGGGTGCATAGGTGTGAAGTGGCGTCGGAAACCAATGTCGAACCTAATGGAGGACTTCAGGAAGATGCAGTTGCTGGAGAAGGTGAAAGTGTCCGGTGGAACCCAAACGTGGATTCAAGATGTGAAGAACCTGCAAGCAGAGGGGACAGCGTTTACGCCACTCAGGAGTGACCAGGAGGAACGGAAGACGAATGCCCACCGATGTCGAGTGTTGTAGGGAAGCGGATGGTGACTTTTTAAACTGCAGCTGTGCGGACCAGGCGGCGCTTTTGACGACCAGGAGCTGGATACGAGCTGTCCCACGTCGGATGTTGAGAGTTGAGGGGTCGGTGTCCGTCTGGAGCACCAACAAGCCTTGGCAACTGCAACCAGCGTGGAAGTTGAAGAAGGTGCAATGTCGGGACCAGCAAGGTCCAGGAGACTCACCACAAGCAGGGGAGTCAGGGCAGGCCCCGAGCAATCAGGGGAGCCCAAGAAGATCAAAGATAACCCTCAAGAGGACCCACAGGCTGGAGGCACTGGAGTTGCGAGGGGACCTCGAGCAGCTCACCAAAGATGCAAGCCCACGATACAAGTGATGCGGTGAGGACGGAGATCTTGGTCACTGGAGATGCTTGAGGCTGGGGCCCCTTGGAGCCCGAAGATCTTGGTGAAAGGAAGCCAACAAGCCTTTGCAATGACAAGTCGACGCGGTGCACAGGGGTTCGGTTCCTGCAGCTCCGACGAGGGATACTGGCCTCAAACTTGGTGAAAGGACAGGGCAGGCCTCAAAAGATGTGAAGAACCACCACCTGTGTTGCTGAGCCTTTCGGAGTCCGTGGGAGCCCAGGATCAGCAGACCGGTAAGCTTAGTTGCGGTGCCTGCAGATGCAGGGAAGTGACTCCTTCACTTCAAGGGAGATTCCTTCAGGTGTCTTAGATGCCCACAGGCTTTGGAAGGTTTCTGTATGGTGCACAGGCATGGACGTTGCAGCAGACTTGCGAGCGACGAAATCAGGAGCAGCAGGAGTCTTCCTAGTTGCAGTCGTGATGCCCAGAGTGAAGTCCAGTGAAGTCCAGAGTTCCCAGACGGTTGAAGAAGTGGTGTCTGAAATAAATCTAGTCCCACGACGATTCTAGGGACCCACCCACAGGTAAACCTTTAAATACACTAAGGAAAGGGTTGGGACGATTCAGAGGTCCCTCCCTAAGGAGGGGCTGGACAAGGGGGAGGATACTCCCCGGTCCTTTGTCCAGTTTCGCGCCAGAGCAGGAGCCAACGGCCAGACTATGTGGCACTGGATAGTGCTCCCACCCTGCCGCAATACACTAAACCCTGTCTAGGAGGTGGTCACACGCACCTGTGACAGGATACCTATTATTCTCCCTTTCTCTGCCCGAGCTTGGCTCAGCAGCAGGAAAGCAGAAACGTGTCTCTGGCCAGCAGCAGCCCTAGCTTGCTGTCCGGGTCTGGAAGACTGGTACCGGGAGCACCGAGGGCCTCCCCAAGGAGCTTTACGGTGCATGGAATCATACTTCCCACAACGTTTACGGTTTGGGGGGTATGATTCCAACATGTTTGATATTAAACATGATAGCATTCATTACAGCTAGTTTCAAGATGGTCATCACGTAATGAAGAAGTGCCCCTCTATATGTCATATGGCAGTCTCACTTACAACCCAGGAGAATGGACTCCATGGGCTGTAGAGGTGTACTGCTCATGCAGGGGCACCCTCACACTTAGAACCAAGCACCCTGCCTTCAGGATTGGAAGGCCTGCCTTATGGGCGACTTATAGGTTTCAAGTACAGTGACCCTAGATGAACAAGTTACACACCTTCGGTAACAATGTATCTGTAAGAGACATATGTAGTTATAGATTCCTTACCGTTAAAATTACCCCCAGACATCAGACTGGATCCGGAGATTTTTTTCTCTAGCAGTACCCCTGCGCATCGATAGGTGGCGGCAGTGGACTCCGCGTTCGTCGTTGGCGTCGTGGTCGCTTGAATGACGTTGCGGTGTCTACTTAGACGCCGCCCCTGCGCGCTGTCAGCTCTGACACGACTTTCCACGCCAGAAGTGCAGAGCCATGCAAGACACTAACCACTGGTGCACATAACTAGGGCCATGGAAGGGAGTCCCTATCCCTAGAAGCCGGTTCGCAGAACGGGGAGGATGGGCGGGGCTTTATGGAATCTATAACTACATATGTCTCTTACAGATACATTGTTACCGAAGGTAAGTAACTTCTTCATCTGAAAGAGACTGTAGTTATTGATTCCTTATCTTTAGAATAGATACCCCAGCAATGCCAACCCCGGAGGTGGGTCTGCGAACTAAGTTCACACCAGAAAGTCCTGGAGAACAGACCGGCCAAAGTAGCCGTCTCTCCGGACTTGACGGTCAAGGCAATAATGTTTAGTGAACATGTGCAGGGATGCCCACGTAGCCGCCTGACAGATGTCAAGAAGTGGGACTCCATGTCTCAAGGCAGTAGTATCCGCCGTAGCCCTGGTGGAGTGGGCACACAGTCCAACTGGAGCGTCATTTCTTACTAAGGAGTAGCAGATTTTAATGCATAGGACAACCCATCGCGAGATGGTGCGGTTTTGTAAAGCCCAACCTTTCTTGGCACCCACGTAGCCAACGAAGAGCTGATTGTCCAAGCAGAAATCTTTCATGCGGTCCAGATAGAAAGACAGCGCACAGCGAGTCTCTCCTCCTCCTTGGAAGGGTGCGGAGGTGGGAAGAAGGTGGCCAAAGTGATGGTCTGTCCTATGTGGAAAGAGGTAACTACTTTGGGAAGAAAAGAGGGCCTTGTGCAAAGGACTACTTTTGTCTGGATGAACAGCAAGAAAAGGAGGTTTTGAGGACAGAGCTTGAAGCTCACTCACTCTGAGGTGATGGCGACAAGGAAGGCAGTCTTCAAAGTAAGGAGTCTCATAGGGCAATTATGTAAAGGCTCGAAGGGAGCACACATAAGGCAAGACAAGATTCAAGTCCCACTGGGGCATTATGAAAGGAGAAGGAGGAAAGAGATGAGCAATGGCCTTTAGAAATCTATTTACAATAGGGGACTTGAAAAGAGAAGGCTGATCACGAAGGCGAAGAAAGGCAGAAATGGCCGAAAGGTAGCCTTTTGTGCCGGGCAGAGCCCTGCTGGGCCAAAGAAAGTATGTACAAGAGGACCTTCGAAAGAGGGGCAGAAAGGGGATCCACAGCCTTTGCTGTGCACCATGCCACAAATGATTCCATCTACAGGCATATACCGTTTTAGTGGAGGGACGCCTGGCTGCCAAGATGACGTTACAGACTTTGGGTGAAAGGTCAAAAGCTGTCAACTGCTGCCGCTCACTTCACGCAAGGAGGTGGAGGCAAGACAGGTTCGGGTCGAGGGCCGTCCCCTGCTGCTGCGACAGAAGATCCTCCCGAAGAGGAAGTCTGATCGGAGGATCAATGGCCATTCTCAAGAGTTCGGGGTACCAGACTCTTTGTGCCCAGTCTGGAGCCACAAGAATGACTTGGGCCCGGTCGCGCTTGATCTTCTTCAGGACTCGGGGCAGAAGTGGTACTGGGGGAAAGGCATACAGGAGGCCACAAGTCTACTCGGGACGAAAAGCATCGCCGAGCGAGTGCCGTCTTGGAAACTCCAACGCGTAGAACTGCTGAAATTGCACATTCTCTTCGGTGGCGAACAGATCTAACCAAGGCTCTCCCCACCGCTGAAAGAGACCTTGCACCACCTCCGAGTGAAGAAGCCATTCGTGATCCATCATGCACCGATGGCTGAGTTCGTCCGCCCTGGCATTCAGGGAACCTGCCAGATGTTGAACCACCAGGGACATGTCCTGATGTTCCAGCGATGTCCAAAGGAGAAGAGCCTCTTGGCATAGGGTCCACGACCCCACCCCTCCCTGTTTATTGCAGTACCACATGGTGGTGGTGTTGTCTGTGAACACCTGCACTACTCTTCCTTTGATAGAGGGAAGGAATGCCTTCAGTGACAGACGAATCGCCGGGAGCTCCAAAAGGTTGATGTGGAGGCCGTACTCCGCCGGAGACCAGAGTCCTCTGATCTCCGCCTCTCCCAGGCGGCCGCCCTATCCAGGAGTCTCGCATCGGTCACCACTGTCAGCTCTGGTTGGGGAAGGGAGAGGGATCTGCCGCTGACCCAATCTTGGTTCGTTAACCACCACTGTAATTGACGTGCAGTCCCCACCAAGATCTGGACGACATCGGAAAGATTGCCCCGATGCTGCGCCCACTGGAACTTCAGGTCCCACTGCAGAGCCCGCATATGCCACTTGGCATGATCCACCAGCAGGATGCAGGAGGCCATGAGGCCCAGCAGCCTCAGGGTCATTCTCACCGAGATCCGGGATAGAGGCTGAAACATCAGTATCATAGCCTGAATATCCCGGACTCGCTGTTCGGGAGGATAAGCCTGAAACTGCGCTGTATCCAGAACTGCTACAATGAAAAGGAGCTTCAGAGAGGGAGTCAGGAGACTTCGGCACATTGATAGTGAACCCCAGCGAATGCAGGAGATCCGCCATAGTCTGGAGGTGGGAGACGACAGCCTGGGGCGAGCTCGCCTTCAACTGCCAGTCGTCGAGAAAGGGGAAGACTGGAACCCCTGATCTGCGCAGATGAGCTGCGACCACCGCCATCACCTTTGTGAACACGCGAGGGGTGCTGGTAAGGCCAAAGGGGAGCACGGTGAACTGAAAATGCTCGTGGCCGAACCGTGAACCGTAGGTAACTCCTGTGGGCTGGCAGGACGGGGATATGGAAATATGCGTCCCGCAAGTCCAATGCTACCATCCAGTCTCCGGGGTCGAGGGCAGACAGGACTTGAGCCAACGTGAGCATCTTGAACTTCTCCTTCTGGAGGAAGCGTTTGAGGGCCCTGAGGTCTAAGATAGGACGCAGGCCTTTGTCCTTCTTGGGTACCAGAAAGTAGTAGGAGTAGCAACCACAACCTACTTCTGGCACAGGGACCTTTTCGATAGCTCCCTTGGCCAAGAGTGCTGCAACTTCCTGGTGGAGAAGGGCCAAGTGATCCTCCGACATGTGATGGAAGGATGATGGCATGGAGGGAGTGGTAGTCTCTAAGGAGAGGGAGTAGCCCCTTTGGACTATGTGCAAAACCCACCTGTCTGACGTGATGGTCTGCCAGTGGGGGAGGTGATGGCGAATCCTGCCACCCACTGGCTTCTGGTGGTCCTGAAAGGTCAGACTAGGAGGATTTGGAGGCTGCTGCAGGGGGGTTATGGGTGGACTGGCCCTCCCGCTGGCCCCCAGGCCCGCGTCACTGGGACCCACGTCCACGGCCAAGCACAGGCTGGGCAGCTTGTGTAAACCGGGACCTAGATTGTGTCGAACGTGGCGGACACCCATTCCGTAGCCACGAAAGGGCGAAAGGCAGACTGTGTGGGACGAGTGGTCGCAGCGAGGCCCAAGGATCTGGCCGTAGCCCTAGAATTCTTGAAGCGCTCGAGCGCCGAGTCTGCCTTGTCACCTAAATGGCGACTGCCATCAAAGGGCATGTCCAGTAAGGTGGATTGGACATCTGCAGAAAAACCAGACGTCCTCAAACAGGCGTAGCGCCTCAGGGCTACTGGCGTGGATACCGTTCTGCCCAGTGAGTCGGAGGTATCCAGTCCACATCCGATGGTGAATTTGGCTGTGTCTCTACCCTCTGCCACTGCGCGGGTGAGAATGTCCCGGGCCTCCTCCAGGCACTGTGGCAGCACTTTCGCAACCGTATCCCACACCGTATGGGTATAACGGCCCAAGAGGCATGCGGTGTTCACCGACCGCAGCGCTAAGCTGGCGGAAGAAAACATCTTCTTCCCAAGGTGGTCCAGCTTCTTGATTTCCTATCTGGGGGACCAGTAGGGAATGCCCCCTTGGAGGACGAGGCTTGGACTACCAATCTCTCAGGGGTCGGGTGTTGGGAGAGGAAACGTGGGTCACCCGGGGCCGGGTGGTGGCGTTGGGCAATCATCCTGTCCACAGGAGCCACTGTGCTGGGCTTGGACCAAGTGCCCAGAAGGACGTCCGTGAGGGCTTCATTAAAAGGCTGGTTCAAGCACCTCTGTCAGGAGGTCAGTCCTGACTGCCACCATAGGAAGCTTCAGGCCCAAGGCCTCAGCCGCCCTAAGCAACACCACTGCATATGACGCTACCTCCTCCGAAGCCACGGTAGAGGGAGAAAGCATACCAAGGTCTGGGGAGGTATCCAGACCACTGGCGTCACCTAGATCCTCTCGCCAGTCCGGCTCATCAAGTATATCAGCTAAAGGGTCCACAGACCCCTCCCAGTCCTCCTCACCCTCCTCTGGCTGCCAGTCAAGCCTGAAAGGAACACCAGGGATGAATAGAGGCACAAAAGTGCCCTCCGGCGCCGATGCTGGCGTCTACCGCTGTGGGTCCGGGACGTGTCCAAATCGGGGGTGAGGATAGGGTCGGTGCCAGTCGGGGGCATGACTGGCACCAGGGGCGTCGTTGTCGGGATCGGCGCCGGGGAAGGTACCGTGAGGTCGACCAGCGTCGATCCGGATCCAGGCCTGGATCCACGGGGCCATCCGGCACCGGAACCAGAGCCTCCGGCATCGAAGTCCCAGGGCCCCCAGCCGAGTCGCGGGGCCGAAGGCGCGCCCGGCAGAGTCGGGCTGCCCAAAGATACCATGAAGTGCTTCGTAGAAAGCTCGAAGCTGGGCATGGGACGTTCCAGCACCGGGGAAAGGAGGGAAGCTCGGAGCCGTCCCTGGAGCAGGCTACCAAGACAGAGCTGGAGAACGACAACGCTCTGGGTTCCCTGTCACGTCAGCCGACTGACGGGGAGAAGGTGAAGAGAGGCGCTGCTTCTTCACCTTCTTCTTGTCTTTCGACTTACCCGAAGATCTCTAAGACTTGGATGACGAATGATGGTGGTGGATCTGCCACAGGTCCAAGGATCTTCCTCTCGACCGGGACCTCGAGCGGCGCGGAGTTGACTGCCGGGCCTCCAACAACTTTCGGGACCACTCCCGCAAAGACTTGGGATTCATGGCCCGGCAGTCGGAGCACGACTTCGGGTCGTGGTTGCGCTCCAGGCACCAGAGGCACACGGGGTGGGGGTCCGTAACGGACATCAGGCGGTTACAGGCCTCGCACGGCTTGAACCCGGTCCGTCGATTGGACGTCCCTCGTACACCAGAAGTCGGGAGACTCAAAAAGAAGTCGACAAAAGTCAAAAAATGCCCAAGGGGTAGCTCTCTCCGGATTTGCGCAAGGGTGGCGCGGAAAAAGAAAGAACTGACATCAGTGCACAGGGGCGGCGTCTAAGTAGACACCGCAACGTCATTCCGGCAACCACGATGCCAACGATGGACACGGAGTCGACTGACGCCACCTATCGACGTGCAGGGGTACTGCTAGAGAAAGAAATCTCTGGATCCAGTCTGATGCCTGGGGGTAATTCTAAAGGTAAGGAATCTATAATAACTACAGTCTCTTTCAGATACAGGTAAACTTACATCTTTCGTAAGTGGTGTTAGCACCAACTTACAAAGGCTGCAAATCCCTCGCGCACCAGGAGTCGATGACTGGAAAAAAGAAATAGACAAAAGTCGAAAAAAGCTTACTCAAAAAATGACTAAAGGGGTAAGCTATCTCCAGAATTGCCCTAGGCTGGCGTGGAAAGAGAAAGAACTGACGTCAGCACGCAGGGGTAGCGTCTAAGTAGGCAACACGATGTCATCCCGGCGACCACGACGCCGACGACAGACGCAGAGTTGACAGACGCCACCTTCTGACGTGCAGGGGTACTGCTAAGAGAAAAATTCTCCGGATCCAGTCTGACGCTTGGGGTAATTCTAAGGTAAGGAATCTATTACTAACTGTCGCTTTCAGATATCGCTGAATAGTACTAGCTGGTCTATAATAAGACAGACGAGACTGGACGCACTTAGGAAGTTAGGTGAGCAAGAGCATACACTTTATCCTGGGAACGGTGGAAAGAACCACAGGCAAGTAAAGTCATAAAGACGGTGAAAAGCATAGGAGCACAAGTTACTAACTTGTGTAAAGATATATCTGTAAGAGACAGTAGTTAGTGACAGATTCCTTACCTTAGAATATCCCCAGGCGTCAGGCTGGATCCGGAAAGTTTTGCGTAGCAGTACCCCTGCGCGTCGGTAGGCGGCGTCGTGCGGCTCCGCGTCCGTCGTCGGCGTCGTGATCGCCGGGATGACATCGCGGCCAGTACTTAGACACCGCCCATGCGCGCTGGCGTCAGTTCTGTACACGACTTTACGCGCCAGAAACGCAGAGCCATGCAAGAAGCTGACATAGGTGTCTGAAAAATACTAGGGCCCTGAAAGGGATGTCCTTAACCCTAGAAATCAGTTTGCAGAACGGGGAGGATGGGTGGGGCGGTAAGGAATCTGTCACTAACTACTGTCTCTTACAGATATATCGTTACACAAGTTAGTAACTTGTGCATCTGAAAGAGACACATTAGTGACAGATTCCTTACCTTAGAATAGATACCCCAGCAATACCAACCCCGGTGGTGGGACTGCGAACAAAGATCAGACGAGGAAGTCTCGGAGAACAGAACGGCCAAAGAAGCCGTCTCTCCAGACTTGGCTGTCAAGGCAGTAATGCTTGGTAAACGTGTGCAGCGAGGCCCACGTAGCTGCCTGACAAATGTCCTGCAATGGGACACCACGTCCCAAAGCCGTGGTGGCGGCTGTCGCCCTGGTGGAATGGGCACGTAGCCCAACAGGGGGCTCCTTCTTAGCCAAAGAATAGCAGGCCTTGATACACAAGACGACCCAGCGGGAGATGGTCCGCTTGTGTACCGCCCGACCTTTTTTGGCGCCCACGTAGCCAACAAAGAGCTGGTCGTCCACCCGGAACTGCAGTGTGCGGTTTAGATAAAAAGAAATCGCACGTTTTGGGTCCAGACGGTGGAGCCTCTCTTCCTCTCTAGAAGGATGCGGAAAGAAGGTGGGCAAAGTGATGGTCTGCCCAATGTGAAAAGCAGTAACCACCTTTGGCAAGAAGGACGGACGCGTCCTAAGAACAACCTTGTCTGGATGGACAGACAGAAAGGGGGGCTTGCAAGAAAGAGCCTGGAGCTCACTCACCCGCCGAGCGGAGGTGATAGCCACCAGAAAGGCTGTTTTCAGAGTGAGAAGACGAAGAGGACAGTTATGCAGAGGCTCAAAGGGAGCGCACATTAAAAAGGTAAGAACCAAGTTCAAGTCCCACTGAGGCATTACAAACGGAACAGGAGGGAAGAGGTGTGTAATGCCCTTAAGAAACCTGTTAACAACAGGGGACTTGAAAAGGGAGGGCTGATTAGGAAGCCTGAGGAAGGCCGAGATAGCACAAAGATAGCCCTTGATGGTACCCAGGGCAGAACCCTGTTGGGCCAGAGAAAGAAGGAACAGAAGAACCTCAGAAAGAGGGGCAGAAAGGGGATTCACAGCCTTTGCTGTGCACCATGCCACAAACTTGTTCCACCTGCAGGCGTATACCACCTTAGTGGAGGGACGCCTGGCTGCTAGAATCACATCACAAACTTCGGGAGGCAAGTCGAAAGGAATCAACTGCCGCCGCTCAATCTCCACGCAAGGAGGTGGAGACTGGACAGGTTCGGGTGGAGGACCGTCCCCTGCTGCTGCGACAGAAGATCCTCCCGAAGAGGCAGACGGATCGGGGGATCTATGCTCATACTGAGTAGCTCGGGATACCAAACTCTTCGAGCCCAGTCCGGAGCCATAAGAATGACTTGGGCCCAGTCGCGCCGAATCTTCTTCAACACTCTGGGTAGAAGTGGTATAGGCGGAAAGGCGTACAACAGACCGCAACTCCACTCGCGACGAAAAGCGTCGCCGAGCGAGTGCCGCCTTGGAAATTCCAACACGCAGAACTGATGACATTGCGCGTTCTCTTCGGTGGCGAATAGATCTAACCAAGGCTCTCCCCACTGTAGAAAGAGACCTTGCGCCACGTTCGACTTCAGACGCCATTCGTGATCCGTCATGCACCTGCGGCTGAGTTCGTCCGCCCTGGCGTTCAGGGAACCTGCCAGGTGTTGAACCATCAGGAAAATGCCCTGATGTTCCAGCCATGTCCAGAGACGCAGAGCCTCCTGACATAGGGTCCACGACCCCACCCCGCCTTGTTTGTTGCAGTACCACATGGCGGTGGTGTTGTCTGTGAACACCTGCACTACCTTTCCCTTGACAGAGGGAAGGAATGCCTTGAGTGCAAGTCGGATCGCCCGAAGCTCCAGAAGGTTGATATGGAGCCGGGACTCCGCCGGAGACCAGAGGCCTCTGATCTCCGCCTCTCCCATGTGACCGCCCCATCCCAGAAGGGACGCATCCGTCACAACTGTGTCCTCTGGCTGGGGAAGGGAGAGGGATCTGCCCATGACCCATTGCCGGTTCGAGAGCCACCACTGCAACTGCCTTGCAGTTCCCTCCGAGATCTGGACGTAATCGGACAGGTTCCCCTGATGCTGCGCCCACTGGAACTTCAGGTCCCACTGCAGAGCCCGCATATACCATCTGGCATGATCGACCAGCAGGAGGCCCAGCAGCCTCAGGGTCATCCGTACCGAAACCCAGGATAGAGGCTGAAAGATCGGAATCATAGCCTGAATATCCTGGACTCGCCGTTCGGGAGGATAGGCCCGAAACTGCGTTGTGTCCAGAACTGCTCCGATGAAAAGGAGCTGTGGAGAAGGAATCAGGTGCGACTTCGGCACGTTGATGGAGAACCCCAGCGAGTGCAGGAGTTCGGCCGTAGTCTGGAGGTGGGAGACGACTGCCTGGGACAAGCCCGTCTTCAACAACCAGTCGTCGAGGTAGGGGAAGACTGGAACCCCTGCCCGGCGCAGATGAGCTGCGACCACCGCCATCACTTTCGTGAACACCCGAGGGGCGCTGGTAAGGCCAAAGGGGAGCACAGTGAACTGAAAATGCTCGAGGCCTACCGTGAACCGCAGGTAACACCGGTGGGCCGGCAGGACGGGGATGTGAAAATATGCGTCCTGCAAGTCCAACGCTACCATCCAGTCTCCAGGGTCGAGGGCAGTCAAGACCTGAGCTAGGGTGAGCATCTTGAACTTCTCCTACCGGAGGAAGCGATTGACGTTCCGGAGGTCCAAGATAGGACGCATGTCCTCCTTGTCCTTTTTGGGCACCAGAAAGTAGTGGGTGTAACAACCACGCCCTACTTCTGGGGTCGGAACGCGCTCGATGGCCCCCTTGGCCAAGAGGGCCGCAACTTCCTTTTGAAGAAGCACCAAATGATCCCCCGACATGCGGTGGCATTGAGGTGGCATGGCTGGGGGGGTAGTCTCGAAGGGGAGGGAGTAGCCCCTTCGGACAATGTCCAAGACCCACTTGCCCGATGTGATGGCACGCCAGTGGTGAAGGTGATGGCGGACCGTGCCCCCCACTGGCGTGCTGTGGACCTGAAAGGATGGACTAGGAGGGCTTGGAGGCCGCGGACGGGGCGGAGGTGGTGGCCTGACCCGCACGCTGGTTACCCGACCCGCCTCGGCGGGAGCCACGTCCTCGGCCACGCGAAGGCGCTTGCTGCGCGGGCCGGTGGCTGGGCAATGGACGTGACTGGGCGCCCCTTCCGTGGCCACGAAAGGGGCAAAAAGCAGACTGCTGCGGAGGGCGCGAGGCGGAGAGGCCCAAGGACTTGGCCGTAGCCCGCGAGTCCTTAAAGCCCTCCAGTGCGCTGTCAGCCTTATTGCCAAAAAAGCGGATACCATCGAAGGGCATGTCCATAAGGGTGTTTTGGACATCGCCCGAGAAACCAGTGGTCCTCAGCCAGGCGTGACTGCGAAGCGCCACTGTCGTAGCAAGCGATCTGCCCAGCGAGTCAGCGGTGTCTAGGCCACATCGTATTGTGAACTTCGCCGCGTCTCTCCCGTCTGCAATAACACGGGTGAGTAGTGTCTGGACCTCCTCAGGACACTTAGGCAGCACTTGCGCCACCGAATCCCACAGAGAGTGGGAATAACGGCCCAAAAGGCAAGCGGTGTTCACGAACCGCAAGCCAGCACTGGAGGAAGAAAAAAACTTTCTTCCCAAATTGGTCCAGTTTTTTGGATTCCCTGTCCGGCGGAGCCGTAGGGAAGGCGCTTTGAGAGGTAGAGGCTTTGACAACCAAGCTCTCGGGGGTAGGGTGTTGGGAGAGGAACAAGGGGTCGCCCGGGGCTGGGCGATGGCGTCGGGCTACGTTCCTGTCCACAGGAGCCCCTGTGGTGGGCCTGGACCAGGTGCCCAAAAGAACGTCAGAAAGTGCGTCGTTGAACGGCAGCAGTGGCTCCGAGGAGGTAGCCGCCGGCTGAAGCACTTCCGTCAGGAGGTTAGTCCTGACAGTCACTGTAGGGAGCTCGAGGCGCAAGGCCGCGGCCGCCCTACGCAACACCGTTGCATATCTTGCTCCCTCCTCCGTAGCCACGGAAGGAGAAGACAGCATGCCAAGGTCTGGAGAGGTGTCCAGGCCACTGGCATCACCCAGTTCCTCTGCCAGTCCTGATAAGGCTCACATTGGGCTGTGAGAGGGTCTTCCGACCCCTCCCAGTCCTTCCCGTCCTCCAAAACAGGTGAAAAGTAAGGAGGGCGGACATGAGGGAAGAAAAGTCCCATCGGCGTCGGAATCGGCGTCGGCCGACGTTGATCCGGCTCCGTGTCCGGTGCCGGGGAGAACCTGGGGACGGCGTCGTCCGGGACCTCGGACGGCGCCGGGAGCGGTACCGGGGAGGTCGGCGCCGGTGGAGGTGTTGTCAGGTCAACCGGCGTCGACCGGGATCCAGGCCTGGATCCGAGGGGGTCCTGCGGCGCCGGGGCCGGAGCCGCCGGTGGTGCCGAAGGAGGACCCCCACTGGGGCCCGAAGGCACACCAGGGTAACCCTTAGGCCCGAAGATGCGAGCCATGGCCGACAAGAAGTTCTGGATGTCGGCCGGAGTCGACGTCGGACCCGGAACAGGCGGGTAGGCCGGCGCCGGCTCAACGGGTACTCCAGGAGCCGCGGGGGCGTTACCAACAGGACCCTCAGCCGAGTCGTGAGACCGGCGAGGGGAGGTCTTAGAGCGACGCTTCTTAGACCTCTTGTGCTTCGCCTTACCTGAAGACGAAGACTTCGACCCCGATGAATGACGGCTCCGCGACCGACCTCTCCCGGGACCTCGATCGGCGCGGAGCCGAGTGCCGGGCCTCGAGAAGCTTTCGAGACCGCTCTCGCAAAGCCTTCGGGGCGAGGGACCGACACTCGGGGCACGACGTGGGGTCGTGGCCGCGCCCCAGGCAGAAGAGACACTCTCGGTGCGGATCCGTAATCGACATCATGCGATTACAGACCTCGCATGGCTTGAAGCCGGGCATCCCTACTGACACCTTGGAGTCGAAACGACTCGAAAACTTGGGCAAAAAAAGTCTCAAAAATACTCAGTCAAAAAATGACTGGGGCACTGCTCAATCCGGATCGGCGCTTACTGGAGCGGAAAAAGAAAGAACTGACGCCAGCGCGCATGGGCGGCGTCTAAGTACTGGCCGCGACGTCATCCCGGCGATCACGACGACGACGGACGGGGAGCCGCACGACGCCGCCTACCGACGCGCAGGGGTACTGCTACGCAAAACTTTCCGGATCCAGCCTGACGCCTGGGGATATTCTAAGGTAAGGAATCTGTCACTAACGTGTCTCTTTCAGATATAGAGTTACCCATGGCAGAGGAACAGAAATGCGTCCGTAGACAATATCCAATATAAATACAATACTAGGTCACACCCAAGGTAGGATCTGACCCATAGATGGCCGCGACCTGGGAACCCAAAGGCAACAGCCAATGGTACTTAGCTATAGGGCCTTGATTTAGAAAACCATTATGCCACTCAAACATATTCTGGAAAACCCTGAGAAAATGGGTCCAAGAACAGAACCATGAGCAGCAGGGGCTCAGAGGGCCAGAGGCAATAGCGAATGCATTAGAAGAAAACCTGTCTTGAGAGAGACTGAGAAAGAAACCATAGAATAGATGCATGGTGGAGGAGCATGGATCAATGCAACTACGATTTTTTCAGTGAAGACAAAAACAACAAGTAATGACGAGCGCAATGCTTGTGTTAAGAAAAAAGTCCCAGAGACAGAATGACACCGATGGGATCATTCAACGCGTAGAACCCATAGAGGTGAAAAGAAGAGCTAGTGCATACATAGCGACTAAGTGAAGACGAGACTGCACGGTAAGAATGAAGGGTACATCCACGTAAGCTATATGTAGGCCGTCGTTACGAAATGTAGCAAAACACATATATAAAAATATACACAATATGTGCACTGCTATATACGCACAAGTTACTAACTTGTGTAACGATATATCTGTAAGAGACAGTAGTTAGTGACAGATTCCTTACAATAGAATATCCCCAGGCGTCAGGCTGGATCCGGAAAGTTTTTGCGTAGCAGTACCCTTGCGCGTCGGTAGGCGGCGTCGTGCGGCTCCGCGTCCGTCGTCGGCGTCGTGATCGCCGGGATGACGTCGCGGGCAGTACTTAGAAGCCGCCCCTGCGCGCTGACGTCAGTTCTGTACACGACTTTCCGCGCCAGGAACGCAGAGCCATGCAAGAAGCTGACATAGGTGTCTGAAAAAATACTAGGGCCCTGAAAGGGATGTCCTTAACCCTAGAAATCAGTTCGCAGAACGGGGAGGATGGGTGGGCGGTAGGAATCTGTCACTAACTACTGTCTCTTACAGATATATCGTTACACAAGTTAGTAACTTGTGCATCTGAAAGAGACACGTTAGTGACAGATGCACAAGTTACTAACTTGTGTAACGATATATCTGTAAGAGACAGTAGTTAGTGACAGATTCCTTACCTTAGAATATCCCCAGGCGTCAGGCTGGATCCGGAAAAGTTTTGCGTAGCAGTACCCTTGCGCGTTGGTAGGCGGCGTCGTGCGGCTCCGCGTCCGTCGTCGGCGTCGTGATCGCCGGGATGACGTCGCGGGCAGTACTTAGGCGCCGCCCTGCGCGCTGACGTCAGTTCTGTACACAACTTTCCGCGCCAGGAACGCAGAGCCATGCAAGAAGCTGACATAGGTGTCTGAAAAAATACTAGGGCCCTGAAAGGGATGTCCTTAACCCTAGAAATCAGTTTGCAGAACGGGGAGGATGGGTGGGGCGGTAGGAATCTGTCACTAACTAATGTCTCTTACAGATATATCGTTACACAAGTTAGTAACTTGTGCATCTGAAAGAGACACGTTAGTGACAGATTCCTTACCTTAGAATAGATACCCCAGCAATACCAACCCCGGTGGTGGGTCTGCGAACAAAGATCAGACAAGGAAGTCCTGGAGGACAGAACGGCCAAAGAAGCCGTCCCTCCGGACCTGACTGTCAAGGCAGTAATGCTTTGTAAACGTGTGCAGCGAGGCCCACGTAGCTGCCTGACAGATAACCGGCAGCGGAACACCGCGGCCCAAGGCCGTGGTAGCAGCCGTTGCCCTGGTGGAATGGGCACGCAGCCCAACAGGAGGCTCCTTCTTAGCCAAAGAATAGCAGGTCTTGATGCACAAGGTAACCCAGCGGGAGATGGTCCTCTTGTGCACCGCTCGACCTTTTGGCGCCCACGTAGCCAACAAAGAGCTGGTCATCCACCCGGAAGTGTTTTGTGCGGTCGATATAGAAGGAGAGCGCACGTTTTGGGTCCAGACGGTGGAGCCTCTCTTCCTCTCTAGAAGGAGGCGGAAAGAAGGTGGGCAAAGTGATGGTCTGCCCAATGTGGAAAGCAGTAACCACCTTTGGCAAGAAGGACGGACGCGTCCGAAGAACAACCTTGTCTGGATGAACAGACAGAAAGGGAGGTTTGCAAGATAGAGCCTGGAGCTCACTCACCCGCCGAGCGGAGGTGATGGCCACCAGAAAGGCTGTCTTCAGAGTCAGAAGACGAAGAGGACAGTTATGCAGAGGCTCAAAGGGAGCGCACATTAAAAGGTAAGAACCAAGTTCAAGTCCCACTGAGGCATCACAAACGGAACAGGAGGGAAGAGGTGAGTAATGCCTTTTAAGAACCTGTTAACAACAGGGGACTTGAAAAGGAGGGCTGATCAGGGAGCCTGAGGAAGGCCGAGATAGCACAAAGATAACCCTTGATGGTACCCACGGCAGAACCCTGTTGGGCCAGAGAGAGAAGGAACAGAAGGACCTCAGAAAGAGGGGCAGAAAGGGGATTCACAGCCTTTGCTGTGCACCATGCCACAAATTTGTTCCACCTGCAGGCGTATACCACCTTAGTGGAGGGACGCCTGGCTGCCAGAATTACATCACAAACTTCGGGAGGC
Organism: Calotriton arnoldi; assembly: GCA_963921515.1. NCBI lineage: Eukaryota > Metazoa > Chordata > Amphibia > Caudata > Salamandridae > Calotriton > Calotriton arnoldi. The sequence continues at coordinate 363,639 of CAWUFW010002151.1, forward strand.
AAGTCGAAAGGAATCAACTGCCGCCGCTCAATCTCCACGCAAGCAGGTGTAGACTGGACAGGTTCGGGTGGAGGACCGTCCCCTGCTGCTGCGACAGAAGATCCTCCCGAAGAGGCAGACGGATTGGGGGATCTATGCTCATATTGAGTAGCTCGGGATACCAAATTCTTCGAGCCCAGTCCGGAGCCACAAGAATGACTTGGGCCCGGTCGTGCCGAATCTTCTTCAACACTCTGGGTAGAAGTGGTATAGGCGGAAAGGCGTACAAAAGACCGCAACTCCACTCGTGACGAAAAGCGTCGCCGAGCGAGTGCCGCCTGGAAATTCCAACGCGCAGAACTGATGACATTGCGCGTTCTCTTCGGTGGCGAATAGATCTAACCAAGGCTCTCCCCACTGTAGAAAGAGTCCTTGCGCCACTTCCGAGTGAAGACGCCATTCGTGATCCATCATGCACCTGCGGCTGAGTTCGTCCGCCCTGGCGTTCAGGGAACCTGCCAGGTGTTGAACCATCAGGAACATGCCCTGATGTTCCAGCCATGTCCAGAGGCGCAGAGCCTCCTGACAAAGGGTCCAAGACCCCACCCCGCCCTGTTTGTTGCAGTACCACATGGCGGTGGTGTTGTCTAAGAACACCTGCACTACCTTCCCTTTGACAGAGGGAAGGAATGCCTTGAGTGCAAGTCGGATCGCCCGGAGCTCCAGAAGGTTGATATGGAGCCGGGACTCCGCCGGAGACCAGAGGCCTCTGATCTCCGCCTCTCCCATGTGACCGCCCCATCCCAGAAGGGACGCGTCCGTCACAACTGTATGCTCTGGCTGGGGAAGGAGAGGGATCTGCCCATGACCCATTGCCGGTTCGAGAGCCACCACTGCAACTGTCTTGCAGTCCCCTCCGAGATCTGGACGTGATCGGACAGGTTGCCCTGGTGCTGCGCCCACTGGAACTTCAGGTCCCACTGCAGAGCCCGCATATGCCATCTGGCATGAGTGACCAGCAGGATGCAGGAGGCCATGAGGCCCAGCAGCCTCAGGGTCATCCGTGCCGAAACCCAGGATAAAGGCCGAAAGATCGGAATCATAGCCTGAATATCCCGGACTCGCCGTTCGGGAGGATAGGCCCGAAACTGCGTTGTGTCCAGAACTGCTCCGATGAAAAGGAGCTGTGGAGAAGGAATCAGATGCGACTTCGGCACATTGATGGAGAACCCCAGCGAGTGCAGGAGTTCGGCCGTAGTCTGGAGGTGGGAGACGACTGCCTGGGACGAGCCCGCCTTCAGCAGCCAGTCGTCGAGGTAGGGGAAGACTGAAACCCCTGCCCGGCGCAGATGAGCTGCGACCACCGCCATCACTTTCGTGAACACCCGAGGGGCACTTGTAAGGCCAAAGGGGAGCACGGTGAACTGAAAATGCTCGTGGCCTACCGTGAACCGAAGGTAACGCCGGTGGGCCGGCAGGACGGGGATGTGGAAATACGCGTCCTGCAAGTCCAACGCTACCAACCAGTCTCCAGGGTCGAGGGCAGTCAAGACCTGAGCTAGGGTGAGCATCTTGAACTTCTCCTTCCGGAGGAAGCGATTGACGTTCCGGAGGTCCAAGATAGGACGCATGTCCTCCTTGTCCTTTTGGGCACCAGAAAGTAGTGGGAGTAGCAACCACGCCCTACTTCTGGGGTCGGAACATGCTCGATGGCCCTCTTGGTCAAGAGGGCCGTGACTTCCTTCTGTAGAAGCACCAAGTGATCCCCTGACATGCGGTGGAATTGAGGTGGCATGGCTGGGGGGGTGGTCTCGAAGGGGAGGGAGTAGCCCCTTCGGACAATGTCCAAGACCCACCTGTCCGAGGTGATGGTGCGCCAGTGGGGAAGGTGATGGCGGACCCTGCCCCCTACTGGCGTGCTGTGCACCTGAAAGGAGGGACTAGGAGGGCTTGGAGGCCGCGGACGGGTTGGAGGTGGTTGCCCGATCCGCCACGGCGGAATCCACGTCCTCGGCCACGCGAAGACGCCTGCTGCGCGGGCCGGTGGCTGGGCTGCTGACGTGAAGGGGCGCCCCTACCGTGGCCACGATAGGGGCGAAAAGCAGAAGTCAGCGGAGGGCGTGTAGCAGAAAGGCCCAGGGACTTGGCAGTAGCCCGTGAGTCCTTAAAGCGCTCCAACGCATGGTCTGCTTTGGACCCAAAAAGACCGACTCCATCAAAGGGCATGTCCATGAGAGTATTCTGGACATCCCCTGAAAAACCAGTGGTTCTCAGCCAGGCGTGTCGTCTGAGCGCCACCGTCGTTGCAATAGACCTGCCCAGCGAGTCGGCGGTGTCAAGGCCACAACGAATGGTGTATTTAGCCGCATCCCTTCCTTCCGCAATGGCGCGGGAAAGCAGTGTCTGGACCTCCTCAGGACACTGGGGCAAAACATCCGCCACCGAATCCCACAGGGAGTGGGTATATCGGCCCAAAAGACAAGCGGTGTTAACGGACCGCAAGCCAGCACTGGAGGAAGAAAAACCCTTCTTCCCAAACTGATCCAGGCGTTTGGATTCCCTATCCGGAGGAGCGGTAGGGAAGGCGGTTTGGGAAGCGGAGGCTTGGACAACCAAGCTCTCAGGAGTGGGGTGGACAGAGAGAAACAGGGGGTCGCCCGGAGCTGGGCGATGGCGTCGTGACACGTTCCGATCCACAGGAGCCCCTGTGTTGGGCTTGGACCAGGCGCCCAAAAGAACGTCAGTGAGGGCGTCGTTAAACGGCAGCACAGTCTCCGCAGAGGAGGCTGCCGGCTGAAGCACCTCTGTCAAGATGTTAGGCTTGACCGTTAAAGTAGGAAGTTGGAGATGTAAGGCCCCAGCTGCCCTACGCAACACCGTACCAAAATTGGCTCCCTCCTCCGTAGCCACGGGAGGAGACAGCATGCCAGTGTCAGGGGAAGTATCCAGACCACTGGCCTCCCCTAGACTCTCTGTCCAGTCCTGATCGTACTGACAGTGTCGTGTCAGAGGGTCATCAGACCCCTCCCAGTCCAACTGGTCCTCCTCTGGTTCAAAATAAGGAGGAGGAGGGACAGTTGGGACCCAAGGTCCCATCGGCGCCGGAGCCGGCGTCGAGCGACGTCGGTCCGGATCCATGTCCGGAGCCGGAAGGAACAGGGGGCGACGCCGCCCGGAGCCCAGGGCGGCGCCGAGAACGGCACCGGAGACATCGGCGCCGGCGGAGGTGTCGTTAGGTCGACCGGCGTCGATGGGGGTTGTGGAGCCGGGATCGAGGCCGGGGCCGAAGCCGGGATCGAGGCTGGAGGCACGGGCGACGCCGGGGCCGGAGCCGTTGGCGACGCCGGAGCAACCCCATCAGGGCCCGCGGGGCCCGAAGGCGCACCGGAGGGGCCTGAAGGCCCGAAGAGGCGGGCCATGGCCGACAGGAATTCCTGTACTTTGGCCGGATCCGCCCCCGAACCCGGGAAGGGCGGGTATGGCGGGGCGACTCCACAGGCATGTCCGGGGCCGCGGGGGCGGGGACGGTGCCGGGAGGGGCCTCAGCCGAGTCGCGAGACCGGCGAGGCGAAGTCCTAGAGCGATGATGCTTTTGGACTTTTTGTGCTTCGACTTACCGGACGAAGAAGACTTCGACGCCGACGACCGGTGTGGACTCCGCGATCGACCCCTGGACCTCTCACGCGACCGGGGCTTCCGCGGAGCCGAATGCCGGGCCTCGAGGAGCTTTCGAGACCGCTCTCGCAAAGCTTTCGGGTGGAGGGCCTGGCAGTCGGTACAAGACTCCGTGTCGTGGCCTCGGCCGAGGCAGAAGAGACACTCCCAATGCGGGTCGGTGACGGACATCATCCGCGCACAGGCGCCGCATCGCTGAAGCCGGGCATCCCTACGACACCTTGAAAGATGGAAAAACAGTGAAAAAATCACCAAAAAGTATGGTCAAAAAATGACCAGGGCACTGCTCTTCCCGGATCTGCGCTTGCTGGCGCGGAAAAAGAAGAACTGACGCCAGCGCGCAGGGGCGGCGCCTAAGTACTGCCCGCGACGTCATCCCGGCGATCACGACGCCGACGACGGACGCGGAGCCGCACGACGCCGCCTACCAACGCGCAAGGGTACTGCTACGCAAAACTTTCCGGATCCAGCCTGACGCCTGGGGATATTCTAAGGTAAGGAATCTGTCACTAACGTGTCTCTTTCAGATTCCTTACCTTAGAATAGATACCCCAGCAATACCAATCCCGGTGGTGGGCTGCGAACAAAGATCAGACAAAGAAGTCCCGGAGGACAGAACGGCCAAAGAAGCCGTCCCTCCGGACCCGACTGTCAAGGCAGTAATGCTTTGTAAATGTGTGCAGCGAGGCCCACGTAGCTGCCTGACAGATATCCTGCAGCGGAACACCGCGGCCTAAAGCCGTGGTAGCAGCCGTTGCCCTGGTGGAATGGGCACGCAGCCCAACAGGAGGCTCCTTCTTAGCTAAAGAATAGCAGGCTTTGATACACAAGGTTACCCAGCGGGAGATGGTTCTCTTGGGCACCGACCAACCTTTTTTGGCACCCACGTAGCCAACAAAGAGCTGGTCATCCACCCGGAAGTGTTGTGTGCGGTTGATATAAAAGGAAAGCGCATGTTTTGGGTCCAGACGGTGGAGCCTCTCTTCCTCTCTGGAAGGATGCGGAGGCGGAAAGAAGGTGGGCAAAGTGATGGTCTGCCCAATGTGGAAGGCAGTAACCACCTTTGGCAAGAAGGACGGACGCGTCCGTAGAACAACCTTGTCTGGATGGACAGACAGAAAGGGAGGTTTGCATGACAGAGCCTGGAGCTCACTCACCCGCCGAGCGGAGGTGATGGCCACCAGAAAGGCTGTCTTCAGAGTCAGAAGACGAAGAGGACAGTTATGTAGAGGCTCAAAGGGAGCGCACATGAGAAAGGTAAGAACCAAGTTCAAGTCCCACTGAGGCATCACAAACGGAACAGGAGGGAAGAGGTGTGTAATGCCTTTTAGGAACCTGTTAACACCAGGGGACTTGAAAAGGGAGGGCTGATCAGGGAGCCTGAGGAAGGCCGAGATAGCACAAAGATAGCCCTTGATGGTACCCAGGGCAGAACCCTGTTGGGCCAGAGAAAGAAGGAACAGAAGAACCTCAGAAAGAGGGGCAGAGAGGGGATTCACAGCCTTTGCTGTGCACCATGCCACAAACTTGTTCCACCTGCAGGTGTATACCACCTTAGTGGAGGGATGCCTTGAGTGCAAGTCGGATCGCCCGGAGCTCCAGAAGGTTGATATGGAGCCGGGACTCCGCCGGAGACCAGAGGCCTCTGATCTCCGCCTCTCCCATGTGACCGCCCCATCCCAGAAGGGACGCGTCCGTCACAACTGTGTGCTCTGGCTGGGGAAGGGAGAGGGATCTGCCCATGACCCATTGCCGGTTCGAGAGCCACCACTGCAACTGTTTTGCAGCCCCCTCCGAGATCTGGACGTGATCGGACAGGTTGCCCTGGTGCTGCGCCCACTGGAACTTCAGGTCCCACTGCAGAGCCCGCATATGCCATCTGGCATGATCGACCAGCAGGATGCAGGAGGCCATGAGGCCCAGCAGCCTCAGGGTCATCCGTACCGAAACCCAGGATAAAGGCTGAAAGATCGGAATCATAGCCTGAATATCCCGGACTCGCCGTTCGGGAGGATAGGCCCGAAACTGCGTCGTGTCCAGAACTGCTCCGATGAAAAGGAGCTGTGGAGAAGGAATCAGATGCGACTTCGGCACATTGATGGAGAACCCCAGCGAGTGCAGGAGTTCGGCCGTAGTCTGGAGGTGGGAGACGACTGCCTGGGACGAGCCCGCCTTCAGCAGCCAGTCGTCGAGGTAGGGGAAGACTGGAACCCCTGCCCGGCGCAGATGAGCTGCGACCACCGCCATCACTTTCGTGAACACCCGAGGGGCACTTGTAAGGCCAAAGGGGAGCACGGTGAACTGAAAATGCTCGCGGCCTACCGTGAACCGCAGGTAACGCCGGTGGGCCGGCAGGACGAGGATGTGAAAATAAGCGTCCTGCAAGTCCAACGCTACCAACCAGTCTCCAGGGTCGAGGGCAGTCAAGACCTGAGCTAGGGTGAGCATCTTGAACTTCTCCTTCCGGAGGAAGCGATTGACGTTCCGGAGGTCCAAGATAGGACGCATGTCCTCCTTGTCCTTTTGGGCACCAGAAAGTAGTGGGAGTAGCAACCACGTCCTACTTCTGGGGTCGGAACATGCTCGATGGCCCTCTTGGCCAAGAGGGCCGTGACTTCCTTCTGCAGAAGCACCAAGTGATCCCCTGACATGCGGTGGAATTGAGGTGGCATGGCTGGGGGTGGTCTCGAAGGGGAGGGAGTAGCCCCTTCGGACAATGTCCAAGACCCACCTGTCCGAGGTGATGGCACGCCAGTGGCGAAGGTGATGGCGGACCCTGCCCCCTACTGGTGTGCTGTGCACCTGAAAGGAAGGACTAGGAGGGCTTGGAGGCCGCGGACGGGGCGGAGTTGGTGGCCTGACCCGCATGCTGGTTGCCCGAACCGCCACGGCGGTAGCCACGTCCTCGGCCACGCGAAGACGCTTGCTGCGCGGGCCGTTGGCTGGGCAGCGGACGTGACTGGGCGCCCCTTCCGTGGCCACGAAAGGGGCGAAAAGCAGAGGTTAGCGGAGGGCGCGCACAACAGAAAGGCCCAGGGACTTGTCAGTAGCCCGTGAGTCCTTAAAACCCTCCAGCGCATAGTCTGCTTTGGAACCAAAAAGACCGACTCCATCAAAGGGCATGTCCATGAGTGTACTCTGGACATCACCCGAGAAACCAGTTGTTCTCAGCCAGGCGTGGCGACGCAGCGCCACCGTCGTTGCAAGCGATCTGCCCAGCGAGTCGGCGGTATCAAGGCCACATCGGATGGTGTATTTAGCCGCATCTCGCCCTTCCGCAATGGCGTGGGTAAGCAGTGTCTGGACCTCCTCAGAACACTGCGGCAAAACAGCCGCCACCGAATCCCACAGGGAGTGGGTATATCGGCCCAAAAGGCAAGCGGTGTTGACGGACCGCAAGCCAGCACTGGAGGAAGAAAAAGCCTTCTTCCCAAATTGGTCCAGGCGTTTGGATTCCCTATCCGGAGGGGCGGTAGGGAAGGCGGTTTGGGAGGCAGAGGCTTGGACAACCAAGCTCTCAGGGGTGGGATGTTGGGAGAGAAACAGGGGGTCGCCCGGAGCAGGGCGATGGCGTTGGGCCACGTTCCTATCTACAGGAGCCCCTGTGGTGGGTTTGGACCAGGTACCCAAAAGAACGTCAGTGAGTGCATCATTAAACGGCAGCACAGTCTCCTAAGAGGAAGCCGCCGGCTGAAGCACTTCTGTCAGGAGGTTAGTCCTGACGGCCACAGTAGGCAACTGGAGATGTAAGGCTCCAGCTGCTCTATGCAACACCGTTGCAAAATTAGCCCCCTCCTCCGTAGCCACGGGAGGAGACAGCATGCCAGTGTCAGGGGAGGTGTCAAGACCACTGGCATCCCCAAGTTCCTCAACCCAGTCCGGGTCAAACTCACACTGTTGTGTGAGAGGGTCCTCAGACCCCTCCCAGCTCTCCTGGTCCTCCTCTTGTTCAAAATATGGAGGAGGAGGGACATTTGGGACCCAAGGTCTCATCGGGCGCCGGAACCGGCATCGGGCGGCGCCGGTCCGGCTCCATGTCCGGAGCCGGAGAGAACCAGGGAACAACGCCGTCCGGAGCCCCGGACGGCATCAGGAACGGCACCGGGGACATCGGCGTCGGCGGAGGCGTGGTTAGGTCAACCGGCGCCGATGTGGGTTGCGGTACCACCGGAGCCGGGATCGAGGCCGGAGCCGAGGCCGGGATGAAGGCTGGTGGGACAGGCGACGCCGGGACCGGAGTCGACGGCGGCGCCGGGGCAGCTCCATCAGGGCCCGCGGGGCCCGAAGGCGCACCGGAGGGACCTGAAGGCCCGAAGAAGCGGGCCATGGCCAACAGGAATTCCAGTAGCTTCGGCCTGAGTCGCCCCGAACCCGGAAAGAACGGGTAATTCGGGGCGGCTCTACAGGCATGTCCGGGGCCGCGGGGACGGTGCCGACTGGGGCCTCAGCCGAGTCGCGAGACCGGCGAGGCGAAGTCTTAGAGCGATGACGCCGCTTAGACTTCTTGTGCTTCGACTTACCGGAGGAGCGCAGGACTTGGATTCCGACGAACGGCGGGGACTCCGCGTCCGGCCCCTCGACCTCTCCCGGGACCGGGGCTTGGTGCGGCGCGGAGCCGACTGCCGGACCTCGAGCAGCTTTCGAGACCGCTCTCGCAAAGCCTTCGGATGAAGTTTCCGGCAGTCAGGGCACGACTTCGTGTCGTGGTCTGGGCCGAGACAGAAGAGACACTCGAGATGCGGGTCCGTGATCGACATCATGCGACCACAGGCCTCGCAGGGCTTAAAGCCGGGCATCCCTACGACACCTTAGGAGTCGTGAAGACTCGTTGAAGAAACAGTGAAAAAATTCACAAAAAAGGATAGTCAAAAAGAGACTAGGGCACTGCTCTTCCCGGATCTGCGCTTAATGGTGCGGAAAAAGAAGAACTGACGTCAGCGCGCAGGGGCGGCGTCTAAGTACTGCCCGCAACGTCATCCCGGCGACCACGACGCCGACGACGGACGCGGAGCCGCACAACGCCGCCTGCCGACGCGCAAGGGTACTGCTATGCAAAAAACTTTCCGGATCCAGCCTGACGCCTGGGGATATTCTAAGGTAAGGAATCTGTCACTAACGTGTCTCTTTCAGATAGAGAGTTACCGAAGGGGACAAGCAAGCCAACAAGGAAACTGAGACCAAGAGGACAAAACCATAAAGTTCTAGGAACAGTTTCAAGTAATAAGGAATCCACGAAAAGGGAGGTGAGCCATTATAACACAAAGAGAGACCACATAGTGACTTTGCAAGTATAAAAATGTAGACGGCTTGGCACCAAGCGTGTGTATGAACTCCAAAAAAGGAGATGTTCGCGGCAATGAGGGAAAAAGACTCGCCCGTAGGCAATAAGTGAGTATGACAGATGTCCTGACAGGAAAAGTCACAGCAATGACACGAGACCGGTGGTAGAAAAAAGTTGGCCCTTAAGTACTACCACACAGATAAAGAATGTGGAGGAAACCACAAACAAGACAATCAGCAGAGCTGAGCAAGAAAACACTTAAAAACTTTTTTTTTTTTTTAAACATCCTTGTGAAAATCACAAGAAGTGAATGAAACGTGTACACTAGAGTAGTCCATTAAAAGTGCACCCTGCTGAAGAGCGAGAAGCACGCTAAAGAAATGAAGGACACAGAGAAAAGAATGTCCTAGTGGGAAATAATGGCCAGGCCAGTAACATGGACAACAGAGTAGAGACTGTGGCAGGAGTCCCACCGCTCCAGTGGAAATTTAGAGCCTTTAGCGAAACAGAATTACACAAGAAGGGTAGCATAAAAGGTGCTCCATGTATAGATCAAGGAGAAATGAGAGATGCACGAGAAAGGGATCTCATTGAACAAAACGTGAAAGATCCCTATAAGTGATACTAAACATTATTTATCAACGTGAAGTGTCAGGGTAAAAATTCCAGCAGTTAGGATGCGACTGAGAACTCGTAAAGTCCACAAGTGTAAGAAGGATAAGAATAATACCTCCAGGATGCAGGAATATCACACAGGGTGTCACCAATAGGTAGGATAGACATGGACACCACCATGGAATTCTCAATCTAGAAAGAAATGAAGGACCATCATCCCCCATACAAACTGAAAAGGGCGGATTTAGGGAGACATACAAGAGCAGAGCTCATTTTCTGTTCCACTCAGACTGTCGCCAAAACGCCGCAAAGCAGAGTGGGCATGAGCACCGAAAAGGTGGGTTCAATCAAAAGGCATGTCAAGCAAAGTTGTCGGAATAGCCTCTGAAAAAGCGGAGTTGCGTAGCCAGGCACGACGACGTAGCGTCACTAAAGAAGCCATGGCCCGACCTACCGAATCAGTGGTATCCATCCCACATCTAATGATTAATTTAGCTTCCTGTTGCCCATCTTGGATCAACTGGGTAAGCTTGCTCTGGGTGTCCTCCGGAAGCAATGGCAACAGACATGTCAAGGAATCCCGCAAAGTATGGGAGTAGCATCCAAGAACGCAAGATGCATTAATGGAACGCAAAGCAAAACTTGTGGAGGAGGAGGTATACCTGCCACAAGCGTCCGGTCTCCTGGAATCTCTGTCTGATGGAACATGAGAAAGAGTTGATATCATACGAGGCCAAAGCAGCCTACACCACCAAACTGTGAGTAGGGTGTCGGGAGGAGACAAGCCGGATCACCAGGCGCAGGACTGTGTCTGTGAGATGTAGAGTGATCCAACCGGGCCCCAGTATTGAGTTCAGCCCAGCTCCCATCAAAATGTCATATAGGGCATCACTATAGGGAAGCACCGGCTAGACCCTTATTTTGCCCTGATGGAGAATACCAATTGGGGATTCATAGATTTTTCTACAGAAGGAAAAGTTAAATCCAAAATCAGAGCAACGCGCCTTAGCATATCAGCTAAAGATGAGCACGCGTCTGTAGCAAGACCAGGAGTGGAAAGAAGGTCCGAGGCTGAGGAAGACTCTAATCCACTAGCTTCACCCAGTACAGTTAGCCAGCTATCCACCACAGGAGGCTGAGCAGCATCAGATATGGGGTGCAGAAACTCCGACTCGTCCCCATCACTTCCTAAACAGTGTGCCTCAGAAGAAAAAACATTGGAGAGCTCCACCAAAAGTGGGAGAAGGGTTTCTGAGATAGGTGGTACCATATGCTCCGCACTTGACGTCGACCGGCACTGAGTTGGTGACGCCTCAAAGTCGGAAAGGGGGAGTGGCACAGTGTAGATTGGTGTCGTCAGAGCCGGCTGATCGGATACAAGCACCGAAGGGCTTGAGACTGAGTCGACCATTGAACCCGAGGGCTTAACTGAAGCTGAGGGTGAACCCGCCTGGGTGGATACAGTCGAGGCTCCTCTCACCTCCTTAGGGCCCGATGGCGCTCCAGGGGATGGTGAAGACCCAAAGATGGCATGCAGGGAGCAATAATATGCTCTCATCTGGGTCAGAGTCACCTGGGCTTCAGGGTAGGCAGAGAGGCGCGGGGCGAACTTGTGCACAGAGTCCTCAACTGGCAAGTATGGAGGAGGTGTGAAAGTTGGAATCTGCGCTGTGAAGTTTGGGGATGCCGCGACTTCGACTGCCTGCATCGAGACTTACTATGGGACGACAATGAAGAGTGACATCCACTGGAAAGGTTCCCAGACCATGCTGCAAACGGACCGTGCAGTGACAGCGAAAGCAGCGCCGAAAGGAGCTTCATCCGACATTCCTGCAGCACCTCTGGTCGAAGGAGACAAGAATCGCACTCCTCGGTGTCATGGTGGTCTCCACAGTACTTCATACAATTGGAGTGAGGGTCCGTGTATGACATTTGCCGTCGACAAGACCCACAAGGTTTGAACAGAAAAGCACGCTGTTTCAATGATGAAAACGTCAAAATAGGCCAATACAGCCTGTTGCTCAGATATGAATTTAACTTAAATAAATGAAGACAAGGGGAGTTTGGAAAAACAGGAAAACGTTGGTTTAATTAAACGCTGTGGCCGGGAGAGCCTGGACAGAGTACATCTGCTCAGAATCACTCAATGTAAAAGGGTTTTGGCCGTCAATTTATACAGTTCATGAGGTACAATAAAACAATTTTCTACATTCCAAAAGCACAAGTTACTACTTGTGTAACGATATATCTGTAAGAGACATTAGTTAGTGATAGATTCCTTACCTTAGAATATCCCCAGGCGTCAGACTGGATCCGGAAAGTTTTTCATCAGCAGTACCCCTGCGCGTCGGTAGGTGGCGTCGCGCGGCTCCGCGTTCGTCGCTGGCGTCGTAAGCGCCGAGATGACGTCACGGAGACTACTTAGACGCCACCCATGCGCGCTGACGTCAGTTCTGTACACGACTTTCCGCGACAGGAACGCAGAGCCATGCAAGAAACTGACCACTGGTGCCATGAAACTAGGGCCCTGAAAGGGATGACCTTAACCTTAGAATTGGATTCGCAGAACGGGGAGGATGGGTGGGCGTAGGAATCTATCACTAACTAATGTCTCTTACAGATATATCGTTACACAAGTAGTAACTTGTGCATCTGAAAGAGACACGTTAGTGATAGATTCCTTACCTTAGAATAGATACCCCAGCAATACCAACCCCGGTGGTGGGTCTGCGAATAGATTACACCAGAAAGTCATGGAGAACAGAACGGCCAAAGAAGCCGTCTCTCCGGACTTGACTGTCAAGGCAGTAATGCTTGGTAAATGTGTGCAGCGAGGCCCACGTAGCTGCCTGACAAATATCCTGCAAGGGAACGCCGCGTCCCAAGGCAGTAGTGGCTGCCGTTGCCCTGGTAGAATGGTGTTACAGCAAACAAATGATGGACGGAATGCTGACAATGCAAACATTCTCCCCCAGTCAAAAGATCTGGGTTAAATCCATCGTTCTTTTGCCCACTACGCCACCCCAGTTTGGACCCAGCCATATGCAAATAAGTCTTGACCCTGTGCCCCATGGGAACAGTCCAGACCGAACTGCCAGGCTAGGTCCTCCCTGGACCGGAAACAAGCATCCTGGGACCGGTTTCAGGGTATGTCACCCTTCTTCAGCCAGGCTAGCTTGAATACAGTGGCACAGTGAGCAAGGGACCCACGTCTGGGCATACCCATCCCACTCAGGGCGAAAAGTGTTACAGCAAACAAATGATGGACGGAATGCTGACAATGCAAACATTCTCCCCCAGTCAAAAGATCTGGGTTAAATCCATCGTTCTTTTGCCCACTACGCCACCCCAGTTTGGACCCAGCCATATGCAAATAAGTCTTGACCCTGTGCCCCATGGGAACAGTCCAGACCGAACTGCCAGGCTAGGTCCTCCCTGGACCGGAAACAAGCATCCTGGGACCGGTTTCAGGGTATGTCACCCTTCTTCAGCCAGGCTAGCTTGAATCCAGTGGCACAGTGAGCAAGGGACCCACGTCTGGGCATACCCATCCCACTCAGGGCGAAAAGTGTTACAGCAAACAAATGATGGACGGAATGCTGACAATGCAAACATTCTCCCCAGTCAAAAGATCTGGGTTAAATCCATCGTTCTTTGCCCACTACGCCACCCCAGTTTGGACCCAGCCATATGCAAATAAGCTTTGACCCTGTGCCCCATGGGAACAGTCCAGACCGAACTGCCAGGCTAGGTCCTCCCTGGACCGGAAACAAGCATCCTGGGACCGGTTTCAGGGTATGTCACCCTTCTTCAGCCAGGCTAGCTTGAATCCAGTGGCACAGTGAGCAAGGGACCCACGTCTGGGCATACCCATCCCACTCAGGGCGAAAAGTGTTACAGCAAACAAATGATGGACGGAATGCTGACAATGCAAACATTCTCCCCCAGTCAAAAGATCTGGGTTAAATCCATCGTTCTTTTGCCCACTACGCCACCCCAGTTTGGACCCAGCCATATGCAAATAAGTCTTGACCCTGTGCCCCATGGGAACAGTCCAGACCGAACTGCCAGGCTAGGTCCTCCCTGGACCGGAAACAAGCATCCTGGGACCGGTTTCAGGGTATGTCACCCTTCTTCAGCCAGGCTAGCTTGAATCCAGTGGCACAGTGAGCAAGGGACCCACGTCTGGGCATACCCATCCCACTCAGGGCGAAAAGTGTTACAGCAAACAAATGATGGACGGAATGCTGACAATGCAAACATTCTCCCCCAGTCAAAAGATCTGGGTTAAATCCATCGTTCTTTTGCCCACTACGCCACCCCAGTTTGGACCCAGCCATATGCAAATAAGTCTTGACCCTGTGCCCCATGGGAACAGTCCAGACCGAACTGCCAGGCTAGGTCCTCCCTGGACCGGAAACAAGCATCCTGGGACCGGTTTCAGGGTATGTCACCCTTCTTCAGCCAGGCTAGCTTGAATCCAGTGGCACAGTGAGCAAGGGACCCACGTCTGGGCATACCCATCCAACTCAGGGCGAAAAGTGTTACAGCAAACAAATGATGGACGGAATGCTGACAATGCAAACATTCTCCCCCAGTCAAAAGATCTGGGTTAAATCCATCGTTCTTTTGCCCACTACGCCACCCCAGTTTGGACCCAGCCATATGCAAATAAGTCTTGACCCTGTGCCCCATGGGAACAGTCCAGACCGAACTGCCAGGCTAGGTCCTCCCTGGACCGGAAACAAGCATCCTGGGACCGGTTTCAGGGTATGTCACCCTTCTTCAGCCAGGCTAGCTTGAATCCAGTGGCACAGTGAGCAAGGGACCCACGTCTGGGCATACCCATCCCACTCAGGGCGAAAAGTGTTACAGCAAACAAATGATGGACGGAATGCTGACAATGCAAACATTCTCCCCCAGTCAAAAGATCTGGGTTAAATCCATCGTTCTTTTGCCCACTACGCCACCCCAGTTTGGACCCAGCCATATGCAAATAAGTCTTGACCCTGTGCCCCATGGGAACAGTCCAGACCGAACTGCCAGGCTAGGTCCTCCCTGGACGGAAACAAGCATCCTGGGACCGGTTTCAGGGTATGTCACCCTTCTTCAGCCATGCTAGCTTGAATCCAGTGGCACAGTGAGCAAGGGACCCACGTCTGGGCATACCCATCCCACTCAGGGCGAAAAGTGTTACAGCAAACAAATGATGGACGGAATGCTGACAATGCAAACATTCTCCCCCAGTCAAAAGATCTGGGTTAAATCCATCGTTCTTTTGCCCATAGGATGCTTGTTTCCAGTCCAGGGAGAACCTGGCTTGGCAGTTCGGGCTGGACTGTTCCCATGGGGCACAGGGTCAAGACTGATTTGCATATGGCTGGGTTCAAACTGGAATGGCATGGTGAGCAAAAAAACAATGGATTTAGGCCCAGATCTCTCTACTGGGGTGAATGTATGACATTGTTCTGCATTCTGTCCATCAATTGTTGTTTTTGCATTTGTCACCCCGAGTGGGACGGGTATGCTCAGACGTGAGTCCCGTGCTCTCCATGCCACTGGAATCAAGCTATCCTGGCTGATGAGGGCTGAAAGCCCGAAACCGGTCCTAGGATGCTTGTTTCCAGTCCAGGGAGGACCTGGCTTGGCAGTTCGGGCTGGACTGTTCCCATGGGGCACAGGGTCAAGACTGATTTGCATATGGCTGGGTTCAAACTGGAATGGCATGGTGAGCAAAAAACGATGGATTTAGGCCCAGATCTCTGTACTGGGGTGAATGTATGACATTGTTCTGCATTCTGTCCATCAATTGTTGTTTTTGCATTTGTCACCCCGAGTGGGACGGGTATGCTCAGACGTGAGTCCCGTGCTCTCCATGCCACTGGAATCAAGCTATCCTGGCTGATGAGGGCTGAAAGCCCGAAACCGGTCCTAGGATGCTTGTTTCCAGTCCAGGGAGGACCTGGCTTGGCAGTTCGGGCTGGACTGTTCCCATGGGGCACAGGGTCAAGACTGATTTGCATATGGCTGAATTCAAACTGGAATGGCATGGTGAGCAAAAAAACGATGGATTTAGGCCCAGATCTCTGTACTGGGGTGAATGTATGACATTGTTCTGCATTCTGTCCATCAATTGTTGTTTTTGCATTTGTCGCCCTGGTAGAATGGGCACGCAGCCCCACAGAAGGCTCCTTCTGAGCCAACGAGTAACACGCTTTGATGCACAAAACGACCCACCGAGAGATGGTTTGTTTGTGCACAGCCCAACCTGTTTTTTTTTTTTGCCGCCCACGTAGCCAACAAAGAGCTGGCCATCCACCCGGGACTGATGTGCGCGCGTCAGATAGAACGAGAGCGCACGTTGTGGGCCCAGACGGTGGAGCCTCTGTTCCCCTTTTGAAGGATGTGGAAAGAAGGTGGGCAAAGTGATGGTCTGCCCGATGTGGAAGGGCGTGACAACCTTTGGCAAGAAAGAAGGACGGGTCCTTAAAACCACCTTGTCCGGATGAACAGAAAGGAAAGGAGGATTAGAAGAAAGAGCCTGGAGCTCAGGTACTCTTCTGGCAGGGGTGATAGCTACCAGGAAAGCCGTCTTTAGAGTAAGAAGACGTAGAGGACAGTTATGAAGGGGCTCAAAAAGAGCGCACATCAGATAGGTCAAGACCAGATTTAAGTCCCATTGAGGCATTAGAAAAAGCACAGGAGGAAACGTGTGTGCAATGCCTTTCAGGAAACGGTTAACAACCGGGGACTTAAAGAGAGAAGGCTGAGCTGGAAGCCTGAGAAAGGCGGAGATGGCCGAAAGATAACCTGTGATAGTGCCCAGAGCAGAGCCCTGCTGGGCCAAGGAGAGCAGGAACAGAAGGACCTCAGAAAGAGGGGCAGAAAGGGGATCCACAGACTTAGCTGTGCACCATGCCACAAACTTGTTCCACCTGCAGGCGTATACCGTGTTAGTGGAGGGACGCCTAGCTGCCAGAATGACATCACAGACTTCGGGAGGAAGATCGAAAGCTGTGAACTGTCGCCGCTGAATCTCCACGCATGGAGGTGGAGGCTGGACAGGTTCGGGTGGAGGACCGTCCCCTGCTGCTGCGACAGAAGATCCTCCCGAAGAGGCAGTCGGATCAGGGGATCCATGGCCATGTTGAGTAGCTCGGGATACCAGTATCTTCGCGCCCAATCCGGAGCCACAAGGATGACTTGGGCCCGGTCGCGCCGAATCGTCTTCAGCACTCTGGGCAGAAGTGGTATAGGCGGAAAGGCGTACAACAGACCGCACCTGCACTCGCGACGAAAAGCGTCGCCGAAGGAGTGCCGCCTTGGAAATTCCAACGCGCAGAACTGATGACATTGCGCGTTCTGTTCGGTGGCGAATAGATGTAACCAAGGCTCTCCCCACTGCAGAAAGAGACCTTGCGCCACGTTCGAGTTCAGACGCCATTCGTGATCCATGAAGCACCGGCGGCTGAAGTCGTCCGCCCTGGCGTTCAGAGAACCTGCCAGGTGTTGAACCACCAAGGTAATGCCTTGATGTTCCAGCCATGTCTAGAGGCGCAGAGCCTCCTGACATAGGGTCCACAACCCTACCCTGCCCTATTTGGTGCAATACCACATGGCGGTGGTGTTGTCCGTGAACACTAGCACTACACTTCCCCGGACAGAGGGAAGGAAAGCCTCCAGTGCAAGTCGGATAACCCGAAGCTCCAAAAGATTGATATGGAGCCGGGACACCGCCGGAGACCAGAGGCCTCTGATCTCCGCCTCTCCCAAGTGGCCTCCCCATCCCAGGAGGGACGCGTCCGTCACCACTGTGTGCTCCGGTTGGGGAAGGGAGAAGGATCTGCCATTGGCCCAATCGGGATTCGTGAGCCACCACTGCAATTGTTGTGCAGTGCCCTCCGAGATCTGGACATGAACGGACAGGTTGCCCTGATGCTGTGCTCACTGGAACTTCAGGTCCCACTGCAGAGCCCGCATATGCCACCTGGCATGTTGCACTAGCAGAATGCAGGAGGCCATCAGGCCCAGGAGCCGGAGGGTCATCCTGACTGAAACTTGGGATAGAGGCCGAAAGAACGGAATCATAGCTTGAATAACCCGGACTCGCTGCTCGGGAGGATAAACCCGAAACTGCGTCGAAACCAGAACCCCTCCGATGAAGGGGAGCTTCTGAGAGGGACTCAGGTGCGACTTCGGCACGTTGATGGAGAACCCCAGCAAATGCAGGAGGTCGGCCGTAGTCTGAGGGTGGGTGACGACTGCCAGGGGCGAGCCCGCCTTGAACAACCAGTCGTCGAGGTAGGGGAAGACTGACACCCCGGACCTGCGCAGATGAGCTGCGACCACCGCCATCAGTTTTGTGAACACCTGAGGGGCGCTTGTAAGGCCGAAGGGGAGCACGGCAAACTGAAAATACTCCTGGCCTACCGTGCGCAGGTAACGCCGGTGGGCCGGCAGGACGGGAATGTGAAAATATGCGTCCTGCAAGTCCAACACTACCATCCATTCTCCAGGGTCGAGGGCAGCCAAGACTTGAGCCAGAGTCAACATCTTGAACTTCTCCTTCCGGAGGAAGCGATGGACGTTCCTGAGGTCTAAGATGGGGCGCAGGCCCCTTTTTTTCTTCTTGGGGACCAGAAAGTAGTAGGAATAACAACCATGTCCTACTTCTGGCCCAGGAACGCGCTCGATGGCCCCCTTGGCCAAGAGGGCCGTGACTTCCTGTCGGAGAAGCGCCAAGTGATCCCCCGACATGCGGTGGAACTGAGGTGGTATGGCCGGGGGGGACAGACTCGAAGGGGAGGGAGTAGCCCCTTCGGACGATTTGCAGCACCCACCTGTCCGAAGTGACAGAGCGCCAGTGGGGGAGGTGATGTTGAATCCTGCCGCCCACCGGCGTGGGGTGCACCCCAAAGCTCGGACTAGGAAGGCTTTGAGGCGGATGCTGCGGGAGCGGAGGTGGACGGACCCGCACGCTGGCCCCCTGTGCCACCACGGCGGCCACTATGCCTGCGGCCGCGCTGAGGCTTTAGATGTGGCCGGGCGTGTGGTGGAGAGACCCAAGAACTTGGCTGTGGCCCGAGAGTCCCTTAAACGCTCCAGCGCACTGTCTGCCTTATCGCCAAACAGGCGGGTACCATCAAAAGGCATGTCCATGAGGGAACTCTGGACATCCCCCGAAAACCCCGTGGACTGCAGCCAGGCGTGTCGCCGCAAGGCCACCATCGTGGAGATGGCTATCCCCAAAGAATCTGCGGTATCCAACCCACACCGAATGGCGAACTTCGCGGAATCCTTCCCCTCCTTGGGAAAGTACAGCCCGAACCTCCTCCGGGCACTGGGGCAGAGTTTGCGCCATCGTGTCCCACACAGCGTGAGAATAGCGGGCCAAGAGGCATGCAGTGTTTACTAACCGCAGCCTCAGGCTGGCAGAGGAAAACAACTTTTTGCCAAACTCCTCCAGCTTTTTCGATTCCGTATTTGGCGGAGCGGCAGGGAATGCAGTTTGTGAAGTGGAGGCCTGAATGACCAGGCTCTCCGGTGTCGGATGAGTTGTCAAAAGGGCAGGGTCACTCGGGCCAGGCGGTGACGCCTGGCCACGTTTTTATCCACAGGAACCCCTGTGGCTGGCCTAGACCAGGTGCCCATCAAAACATCCGTTAAGGCCTCATTGAACGGAAACAGAGGTGCTATGGAACTTGCCGCCGGCTGAAGCACTTCAGTAAGGAGGTTAGCTTTGAGGGTAACAGTAGGCAGGTCAAGGTCAAGAGCCTCAGCTGCTCTACGGAGCACCACAGTGTATGTGGCGCCTTCCTCCATGACAGTGGGAGGAGACACAAACCCAGGCTCAGAGGAGAGGTCAAAGCCACCTGCATCCTCCGAGTCCTCCGCTCCAACGGCGCCGGGAACGGCGCCGATCCGGCTCCATGTCCCAATTAGGAGGTGGGGCGACGGAATCCAGTGCGGCGCCGGGAACGGAGCCGCAGGGGGGCGCCGGAGCCGCTGGCGGAGGACCTATCGGCGCCGGAGCCGCCAGCGGAGGACCTTGCAGCACCGGGGCCGGAGCCGCCGGCGGAGGACCTTGCAGCACCGGGGCCGGAGCCGCCGGCGGAGGACCTTGCGGGGCCGGAGCCGCCGACGGCGCCAGCGGCAGAGCCGGTGGCAAGCAAGGGCCCTCAATAGGGACCGCGGGGTCCGAAGGCGCGCCAGCGGGAGCCCTAGGCCTGAAAAGGCAGCCCATGGCGGCAAGAAACTCTTGCACCTGGGCCGGAGCCTCCAACGGACCCGGGTAGGCCGCGGGACTCACAGGCTCCAAAGGATCCGTGGGGGAAGGACCCCTGGCCCCCTCGTCCGCGTCCGGAGACCGACGGGGGGAGGTCGGAGAGCGTACGCGCTACTTCGACTGTTACTTGTGACGTCTCTTACCCAATTCCGAGGGTGAAGACGTGGACCCCGAGGAGCGAAGATGATGGCTCCGCAGTCAGTCCCTCGAGCGACCCCTGGACCTCGAACGGCGCGGAGACGACTGTCGAACTCCAGCAGCTTTCGGGACCGCTCCCGCAAAGCCTTCGGAGCCATGGCCAGACAGTCGGAACATGACCGGAAGTCATGGTCGCGCTCCAGACAGTAGAAACAGACGCCGTGGGGGTCAGCCACCGACATCGTACGGCGGCAGGCCCCGCAGGATTTAAACCGAGGCATCCTTACGTGGCACCAGGAGTTAAAGACTTAAAAGAAGTAGGACAAAGTCCCAAAAATAAATTAGTCAAAAAATGACTAGGGTACGTGCTCTAACCGGATCTGCACTTGCTGGCGCGGAAAAATAAAGAACTGACGTCAGCGCGCATGGGTGGCGCCTAAGTAGTCTCCGTGACGACATCTCGGCACTTACGACGCCAGCGACGAACGCGGAGCCGCACGACGCCACCTATCGACGCGCAGGGGTACTGCTGACGAAAAACTTTCCGGATCCAGTCTGACGCCTGGGGATATTCTAAGGTAAGGAATCTATCACTAACGTGTCTCTTTCAGATAAGCATTTTGGTTGAAAATCAACAAACATGGACATTTGACCTCTCGACCTCAGGGAGAGCTAGTGTGGACAAGTGTGTATGTGTCCAGATGTCCGGAATGCGGCGCGCGTGATCACTGCGTGTGGTGTGCCTGTCATGTTCTGATTAGTTGAGTGTACATATCTACATGTGGTATCTAACTTTGTGGTATTTCTGGGGAAGGCAAACCTTTGGCCACACGGGTTTCATTGGGGTCAATAATCTCAGACTTGTTTGTGCTGCAACTATCTATCTCAGGAATCGATCAGGGTTTTCCTTGAGTGCATGTTTGTCTTTGTTTTATGGGAGACCCCACCTGTGACCTGTTACTTGATCTGAGTGGGCATGGGTTGCAGTACCTGTTTGACCACGTTTCTTCGACTCAGGGTTGATGGAGAGGTCACCTTGGGTGAATCCGACAGCAATAATGTGAGTTCATTGGAACTCCTAAATATGGCAATCAGTGGTATTGTTTTTATCAACATCACGCATACAGTTGTCATTTTGTACATTGATATCGTATGTACTGGCATTAAAGAGATTATGCTTACTCTGGCCTGAACGTACGTGGACATTGTTTTTATTCGCAACAACAATATTATCATATGAACATGGATCACAGAAAATTACATGCACATTGGTATCATTGTTGCTGGTGTCGGCGCTGCTGTGCGGGCACAAGTTACGGTATACATCGTTACTGCATTGAAGGGCATTGTGCGGGTACAGGCTGTGGAATACATTCACATTGCATTTACTTATATTGCGGTTGTCGGGCCTGCACATATCATGACATACATTGACATTG
Organism: Calotriton arnoldi; assembly: GCA_963921515.1. Classification (NCBI taxonomy): domain Eukaryota; kingdom Metazoa; phylum Chordata; class Amphibia; order Caudata; family Salamandridae; genus Calotriton; species Calotriton arnoldi. Next base: position 385,051 of record CAWUFW010002151.1, read on the forward strand.
TAATCGCCCATTCCAACAGGCCTAAGGTAACCGCTTTTCCGAATCCAAGTTGTAAGCACGGAGAAGAAGAAACTGATGTCAGAGTGTCAGGGAGGGGCTTATATGGACTCCGGTGACGTTGCATACGTGAACGCTGGTACGGAGTCGCAAGACTCCCTCTACCGATACACAGGGGTACTGCTGTGACAAAAAATCCGGATCCAGTCAGGTGCCTGGGGAGAATTCTATGGTAAGGAATCTGCAGCTAGACGTCTCTATCAGATATATTAGATAGATAGATTTTGCGTCCGGGTTGTGCACAAAAAGAGTGACGCAATCAACACACACAATCTGGGCTTTAACTTAGACATTTTTATTTTTTTTATTCTGCCACAAAGAAATTGGCAACAAGGAAAAACGTGGCAGTAAATCTGTTCTTGTTCTGCTTAATTGGTTACAGTCTCCATTTTAAAATATCTTATGGATTTAAGGCAACTGCTGCAGAGAACTTTGTGTGCCCAGTAAGTCTAAGGGAATAATAGTACTGGTAAAATAACTATGGAGGTTAATGCATTTGCTGGTGTCATCTGCATTTTATTTAGTCCCTGTTTTCAATCAAAGTAGCATAGAGAGTTAATATTTCTCCTGCAAAGCACATCATGTAACATGCAGATGACAGATTTTTATTTTAGGTAAATGAGTAACTGCTTTTAACACGAAGATCCTTTTCTTGCCTGAAGTTCATAAATTGGAATCCTTCTAATATAGCACAGTGAGCTTTCAAGGACATGTGACTCCTACACCCTATATACCTCAATGTGTTATGTAACGCAACCTGTACATTGATTTACACAAAATTCAAGACAATTGAGGATATGTTGCAGAAAATCTTTAGTTGTACAGGATGCAACCAAATGAGAAATACTGCTTTCATTCTTTAAGAGTGTAGGGAACCCACCTCTCTATATAGTGCACCACAAAAGGGTACACTGTGCAGAGAGGTCGAGGAGACCCTTATCGGTTTACAGAGGGAAAAGAAGATAATACTAACGCTCTATTTTGTGGTAGTGAGGGCGAGCAGTTAGGCTTATCAGAGGGTAGTGCTAAGCATTTGTTGTACTCACAGAGGCAATAATGATACACACGCAATGAACGAAGTTGAGACCGAATTAGAAAAATAGTATTTCTTCTCATATAAATATTTAGATCAAGAACTTCGGATACAAGGTAAATACTCTTCGTAATATGAAAAAAATCACAGTAAATGCAATATTCACAGTTGTGCGCAATTACGCACAATACTTGCCCTGTGGAAATAAAAAAGGTAATCGGAAAATCAATGCAAAACAGTTACTTTTCGTGGTTTACCTTTTCGAATCTGAAGGTTCAGGGGCCAAGGTCCAAAGTTCAAAGACCAAGTGCTCGGGAGCTTCCCGGATTTCACCGGGAGCTAGGAGCAAGGGGACATTGTAGCTGGCGGACAACGTAGGAAGGGGGCCACCTGTACAAGTAAAGCAAAGAGGGATTTGTAGGCAAGTCTGAGGGCTCTCAAGGAAGAGTAGGGGTCACATGTGCTCTGGGGTCATGGGAGCACAGCTGGATCGAAGATGCCCCGGGCGAGCTGGGTGCAGTGAAGATGTGGAGCTGGGCAATGGCGTGCAAAAACACCTCACGGTCAGGGGCTGGCACCTTGGAGAGACTGTTCTGGAGCTGCTGGGCCACTACTGAGGTAGGTCTACAGAGTCCTGATGTTCCTCGTTGGGTGATGGCTCGCCTTAAAGTTGGAGTCCGCCTTGACTTGGTTTTGTAGGTTTTTTTGCAGCAGGGGGTCCGGTACCCTGGGTATTTGTGCCTTTCACCAACGGTGCGTCCCGGGGCCTCAAGACTTGGTGCAGAGGCCGAGCTGACCCTCCAGAGCAAGTGTACCTTTTGCTGGTACTCAGAGACATCGGTCGGGCTGCGGAGCTGGTGACGCTGGACCAGACTTCGCTGTTATTGAGACCTGTGGCTGCAGGGAGAAAGCTCTGCTATTTCCCAGGAGTTCCTTGGCGAGTTTCGAAGTGCTGATGATCCTCAGGGGTTTGTGAAGGCCACATAGCGATGAGAGGAGCTGGAGGATGGCGATGGTCGAGATCTATAGTGGCAGGTAGGAGTTTGCGCCCAAACACCACCACGAGGTCTGCAGTTCTTGGTCCAACAGCGGTTCGTCTTCTTGTCGTGTCCATGGATACTAAATTCAGAGTCTGGGGATTTTCCCTAAATACTAAATTTAGGTGTGTTTCCAAGGGAGTGACAGGTAGTGGCCAATGGGCCCCTTACCTGGGCTTTCTGCACACTCTATTACTATTATGAAGGGGACATAGCACTAGCCCTGATTGGAGAAGTTCCACCATCTTCAAGATAGTGGGCACTGAAAAATATGCTTCACCTTGCCTCCAGCAACTGAGGGCTGGAGTTGGCAGAGGGGGGCACACCTATTCGTTCGACATTTTCCCGCCTGTCTTCCCACCAAAAGGGGTGCGGACAGGAGGGGGGGTCTGCTCCTTCCATCAGGGGAGGCTGGGGTTGTGTTTCATAAGAGGCATGGCCTTTGAAGCTTCCTGCCACAGATGGCTCTTCCTGACAAGGCGGGGTTGGGGGGTAGAGGAGTGTGAACACCTCTGCCTGAGGCAGGCATTGCTCTGGACCTCTCATTGCACAGGAACTCATCCCATGAGGTCAGAACCTTGTCTGGTGGTGCCAGGCTGGCTTAGACCAGTCAGTGACCACACAAAGGGTTGGTAGGTTTCAGCGGACGCCCTCTAAGGGGTCGTCTGTGTGCAGTTATTAATAAATCTGACACTGGAATCAGTGCAGGTTTATTAACACAAGATGTTTGGTACCAAAAATCCAATAACACAGTTAAGCCATTGTGGAGCTGGGGAACTCGTAATGAGTAGTGTCCAGCCCATGTACTCTCTATGGCTTTCCTGTTCACTTACCATATCCAAGAATCGACATGGATATTGCAGGAGCATAACTGCTCATGCAGATATGTCCTTATAGGAGATATAGTACACCCTGCCTAGGACTATAAGGCCTGCTAGAGGGGTGCCCTGCCTATATCCCATGCAGTGTCAGTGGGCATGACACACAGGGATGTGTGCCATGTCGACACTTCGGTTTTGTCTGTACCAAGGCACGCAGTCTGCAATGGCAGTGTGCTTGGCCTTGGTGAGGAGACCCTAGGGTGGCACAATTTGTGCTGGTAACCTTGGGGTCCCTCTTCAGTGCCAATGCCTCAAGCACCAGGGGTACCATTTACTAGGGACTTACAAGGGGCACTGAAGTTGAGCCAATTGAGAAACAACAAGTACAGTTTAGGGAAACCGCTCTGGCGCAGGGGACCTGGTTGGCAGGGACCCAGTGCACTTCCAGTCGAAGTTGATCATTTTCTAGGAAAAAAGTGGGGGCTAACCATGTCAAAAAGTGGCACTTTGCTACAAACAGCCACTATTTCCCAACCTCCACCCTCCAGTAGTTTATGTGCCCCCAACCCACAACAACAAAAAAGCTATACCAAACAAGCACATTAGAACAGACAGGAAGAAGTTGCCAGCATTGCAAGGACAAAACAAGCATTTGTAAATGCATTAGGTTTCGCCTATATGATTAATAATATGCTGTTTTTCGTTGTAAGTTGTAACTTGCTGAGTAGCTTTACAATATAAGTTACAGAAAGTCTGTTAAAGTGTTAGGACTTGTTTATGTAGAAAAAAGGCAATATAATGTGCTGTCACTAGTGGTATAGTGCGGGTAAATAGCAATATTTTGAAAAATTAAATGAAAGAGGAAAATAATAGAATTAATTGATGTAATAGCAATATTATGTGTTTAGAGGAGTTCTGATAACTTTGGGGCTCGGTGCCACTGCACCTATTGCACCATTCAAATCAGGCCCCTAGTGCCTGCAAGATTACTGCCTTTGTGACTGCCTGTTTAGTAGCAAAATATAGCAATATTTGGCATTTAGAGTTATGACAACTTTTGGCCCAGGTGCCACTGCACCTGCTGCACCATTCAAATCATGACCCTATTGCCTGTACGGTAACTGCACTTGTGACTGCCTGTTTAGTAGTAAAATATTGAAAAATTTGGTGTTTAGAGGGATTCCTAGTGCTTTAGGCCCTGGTGTCACTGCACCTGCTGCACCATTTAAAACATGTCCCTAGTGCCTGCAAGGGAACTGCCCTTGTGACTGCCTGTTTAGTAGTTAAATATAGCAACATTTATTGTTTAGAGGAAATCGGACAACTTTTGGCCCCAATGCCACTACATCTGCAACACCATTGAAATCATGACCCTAGTACCTGCTAGGTAACTGCACTTGTGACTGACTGCATGTTTAGTACTAAAATGTAGCAATATTCTTCCTTTAGTGGGGTCCCTAGAGCTTTTAGCCTCAGTGCCACTACACCTGCTGCACCATTCAAATCAAGCCCCTTTTAACTGAACGGTAACTGCAATTGTGACTGCCTGTATAGTAGTAAAATATAACAATACTAGGTGTTTAGTGGGGTGCCTGGCGATTTAGGTCCCGGTGCTACTGCACCTGCTGCACTATTGAAATCAGGACCCTAATGTTTGCTAGATAATTGCACTTGTGACTGCCTGTTTAGTTGCAAATATAGCAATATTTGGTGGAGTTATGAAAACGTTTAGCACCAGTGCCACTGCACCTGCTGCACCATTTAAATCAAGCCCTTTTAACTCCAATTGTGACTGCCTGTATTCTAGTAAAATGGATCCGATACTGCCTACAAAGTGCAAAGAAAGATACTGATGCATGAATAGGAAATGCCACAAAAGCTCTAAGGCTAAAGCATCTGCTTTACACAACAAAGAAATAAAAAAGCAAGCATTCACGCATACTGTTAGAAGCTGTCTGTCTCTTCCTTGAGAAGAGATCTTATCTTATAGTTTTAACAGTCCCTGAAGTCTCAAACAGTGTGAACAGCTTAAGTATTGTAAATGTGTGCAGCCAGGGCAAGATAAGTATCTGTAAACAGTACATGCTGTGCAGCCTTAATGTAAGAAAAAAGTTCCACAAACTATAGCGTATTGGGACAAGTACTTTGGTCCTTGGAAACTGATAAGAGAAGCCCTTTTTAAAATATATTAAAAACAACAGATTTCACAAGCACAGCACAGGCGCTGTGCACACAAAACCTAATCACAAGCAGGTGCAGGCAAAAGCTAAAAAGATGTCTGAAAGGTGGGGAAAGAGAGACCGAGAGAAAGAGCATGAGGCCATGTTGCATAAAGAGAGAGAGAGAGAAAGAAAAGAAAGCGAGCGAGAGAAAATGATAGGGATATGCACTCCACTGAGTGCTAACATACAAGTAATGGCAAAAAAAAGAAAAGAAATACTTTGCTGATGTCAGCAGTGGAAGAATAGAGTCAACCATTCAAACCCAAGGGTGAAAACTAAATTTCCCAGGGGTGAAACAAATATAATATCAGGGAGGAAAGCCATAAAAAAAAGTTTGGAATGCCATCCAATTATGAGCAAGGGGATAACCCTAAGCCCACTCAATGTGATATTGTATTAAATGCTGTCTGAAGCGAGACTGCAAAAAAAAAAACCACATCTAGTCCAAGGAAGTGCCTGCATGGGTGGGAATATCAAGATTGACTCTCTTGCACCTTGCACCTTCCTTTATGCTTCTGGAGCATGTTTCACGTCATAGTGTCATTAGCGTGCTACTTGCCGAAAAAGCGCTTCGACGCCTCGTATGGGATAGTAAGCGATATATAAATTCAATTACAATACAAATGGAGGTGAACCAGGATGAACTATCAATCAATCCAACGGTTACTGCTAGATGCTTCTCTTTTTCACGTATACACGTGTTTCCCTCGTGCGCATTTTCACCTGCCTCCTTCAGAATGCCTAAGATAAGGATGTATTTATAAAAGATAATTTGCACTTTTACGAATAGTTGTTGAATTAGTGTAAACATTATGACTACTTGCTCGGGTGCTTGACAAATCTGTCACTAAGAAATGTTTAATTATTGGTACACAGATATAGATAGCAGTGTACAATCGCAGTCACTTTGATCAGGTTGTACCCCACGTGAGAAAATGCACTACACATGCCCCCTCTTCTGCACTTCCACTTTAAAGAACATGCCACGTACTCCAAGGCAGTCTGTGGAGCGTTGCAAATCACAAGGTCCCCTGAAACCAATGGCATTTCCATATTTTAATTCAGCCCCATAGGACCCCATTCATTGAGTGTTTTTTATACATTATGCCCAAGGCAAAAGCCCTCGAGAGCAGGACGATTCAGTTGCCAGGATGTGGGAGGTCTTTGGAGGAAGATGTTTATTTATGCAGTGCAGTGTACTTGTTTAATGTATAAAACAAGTTTAAAGGTAGAATCTCTCCATGAAAGCTTGAAGGGAATTTACATTTAAACAATTCAAGGGAACAAATCAGCACCAATGAATACTGGAGAAAAGAAACCGTTTCCCTGGCTCGAGTCTAGGGCTGGACCCCGGGGGCCACCACCGGTCTGCAGGGAGCACAGGAAGGGGAGATAGGAACACACTGACGAAAACCACCAACGGACCAGGTGCCTGGCGGCCGAGATGACACCTGCGTCCTCCCTCGGTTGTAGTACGGGTGACCCGGTTGTTTATTTCAGAGCCGTAGTTGGCAGCGAGAGGTGGCAGTGAAGTTAATTTAAATCCAGAAGAGGCGAACAGTTGCACAAGTTACTAACTTGTGTAACGATATATCTGTAAGAGACAGTAGTTAGTGACAGATTCCTTACCTTAGAATATCCCCAGGCGTCAGGCTGGATCAGGAAAGTTTTTGCGTAGCAGTACCCTTGCGCGTCGGTGGCGGCGTCGTGCGGCTCCGCGTCCGTCGTCGGCGTCGTGATCGCCGGGATGACGTCGCAGGCAGTACTTAGACGCCGCCCCTGCGCGCTGGCGTCAGTTCTGTACACGACTTTCCGCGCCAGGAACGCAGAGCCATGCAAGAAGCTGACATAGGTGTCTGAAAAATACTAGGGCCCTGAAAGGGATGTCCTTAACCCTAGAAATCAGTTTGCAGAACGGGGAGGATGGGTGGGCGGTAAGGAATCTGTCACTAACTACTGTCTCTTACAGATATATCGTTACACAAGTTAGTAACTTGTGCATCTGAAAGAGACACGTTAGTGACAGATTCCTTACCTTAGAATAGATACCCCAGCAATACCAACCCCGGTGGTGGGTCTGCGAACAAAGATCAGACACGGAAGTCCTGGAGGACAGAACGGCCAAAGAAGCCGTCCCTCCGGACCGGAGTGTCAAGGTAGTAATGTTTTGTAAACGTGTGCAGCGAGGCCCACGTAGCTGCCTGATAGATAACCGGCAGCGGAACACCGCGGCCCAAGGCCGTGGTAGCAGCCGTTGCCCTGGTGGAATGGGCACGCAGCCCAACAGGAGGCTCCTTCTTTGCCAAAGAATAGCAGGTCTTGATGCACAAGGTAACCCAGCGGGAGATGGGTCGTTTGTGCACCGCCCGACCTTTTTTGGCGCCCACGTAGCCAACAAAGAGCTGGTCATTCACCCGGAAGTGTTTTGTGCGGTCGATATAGAAGGAGAGCGCACGTTTTGGGTCCAGACGGTGGAGCCTCTCTTCCTCTCTGGAAGGATGCGGAGGCGGAAAGAAGGTAGGCAAAGTGATGGTCTGCCCAATGTGGAAGGCAGTAACCACCTTTGGCAAGAAGGACGGACGCGTCCGAAGAACAACCTTGTCTGGATGAACAGACAGAAAGGGAGGTTTGCAAGATAGAGCCTGGAGCTCACTCACCCGCCGAGCGGAGGTGATGGCCACCAGAAAGGCTGTCTTCAGAGAGAGAAGGCGAAGAGGACAATTATGTAGAGGCTCAAAGGGAGCGCACATTAAAAAGGTAAGAACCAAGTTCAAGTCCCACTGAGGCATCACAAACGGAACAGGAGGGAAGAGGTGTGTAATGCCTTTTAAGAACCTGTTAACAACAGGGGACTTGAAAAGGGAGGGCTGATCAGGGAGCCTGAGGAAGGCCGAGATAGCACAAAGATAACCCTTGATGGTACCCAGGGCAGAACCCTGTTGGGCCAGAGAAAGAAGGAACCGAAGGACCTCAGAGAGAGGGGCAGAAAGGGGATCCACAGCCTTTGCTGTGCACCATGCCACAAATTTGTTCCACCTGCAGGCGTATACCAACTTAGTGGAGGGACGCCTGGCTGCCAGAATCACATCACAAACTTCGGGAGGCAAGTCGAAAGGAATCAACTGCCGCCGCTCAATCTCCACGCAAGCAGGTGTAGACTGGACAGGTTCGGGTGGAGGACCGTCCCCTGCTGCTGCGACAGAAGATCCTCCCGAAGAGGCAGACGGATCGGGGGATCTACGCTCATACTGAGTAGCTCGGGATACCAAACTCTTCGAGCCCAGTCCGGAGCCACAAGAATGACTTGGGCCCGGTCGTGCCGAATCTTCTTCAACACTCTGGGTAGAAGTGGTATAGGCGGAAAGGCGTACAACAGACCGCAACTCCACTCGCGACGAAAGCGTCGCCGAGCGAGTGCCGCCTTGGAAAATCCAACGCGCAGAACTGATGACATTGCGCGTTCTCTTCGGTGGCGAATAGATCTAACCAAGGCTCTCCCCATTGTAGAAAGAGTCCTTGCGCCACTTCCGAGTGAAGACGCCATTCGTGATCCATCATGCACCTGCGGCTGAGTTCGTCCGCCCTGGCGTTCAGGGAACCTGCCAGGTGTTGAACCATCAGGAACATGCCCTGATGTTCCAGCCATGTCCAGAGGCGCAGAGCCTCCTGACAGAGGGTCCACGACCCCACCCCGCCTTGTTTGTTGCAGTACCACATGGCGGTGGTGTTGTCTGTCAACACCTGCACTACCTTCCCTTTGACAGAGGGAAGGAATGCCTTGAGTGCAAGTCGGATCGCCCGGAGCTCCAGAAGGTTGATATGGAGCCGGGACTCCGCCGGAGACCAGAGGCCTCTGATCTCCGCCTCTCCCATGTGACCGCCCCATCCCAGAAGGGACGCGTCCGTCACAACTGTGTGCTCTGGCTGGGGAAGGGAGAGGGATCTGCCCATGACCCATTGCCGGTCCGTGAGCCACCACTGCAACTGTTTTGCAGTCCCCTCCGAGATCTGGACGTGATCGGACAGGTTGCCCTGGTGCTGCGCCCACTGGAACTTCAGGTCCCACTGCAGAGCCCGCATATGCCATCTGGCATGATTGACCAGCAGGATGCAGGAGGCCATGAGGCCCAGCAGCCTCAGGGTCATCCGTACCGAAACCCAGGATAAAGGCTGAAAGATCGGAATCATAGCCTGAATATCCCGGACTCGCCGTTCGGGAGGATAGGCCCGAAACTGCGTCGTGTCCAGAACTGCTCCGATGAAAAGGAGCTGTGGAGAAGGAATCAGATGCGACTTCGGCACATTGATGGAGAACCCCAGCGAGTGCAGGAGTTCGGCCGTAGTCTGGAGGTGGGAGACGACTGCCTGGGACGAGCCCGCATTCAGCAGCCAGTCGTCGAGGTAGGGGAAGACTGAAACCCCTGCCCGGCGCAGATGAGCTGCGACCACCGCCATCACTTTCGTGAACACCCGAGGGGCACTGGTAAGGCCAAAGGGGAGCACGGTGAACTGAAAATGCTCGAGGCCTACCGTGAACCGAAGGTAACGCCGGTGGGCCGGCAGGACGGGGATGTGGAAATAGGCGATCTGCAAGTCCAACGCTACCAACCAGTCTCCAGGGTCTAGGGCAGTCAAGACCTGAGCTAGGGTGAGCATCTTGAACTTCTCCTTCCGGAGGAAGCGATTGACGTTCCGGAGGTCCAAGATAGGACGCATGTCCTCCTTGTCCTTTTGGGCACCAGAAAGTAGTGGGAGTAGCAACCACGCCCTACTTCTGGGGTCGGAACATGCTCGACGGCCCTCTTGGCCAAGAGGGCCGTGACTTCCTTCTGTAGAAGCACCAAGTGATCCCCTGACATGCGGTGGAATTGAGGTGGCATGGCTGGGGGGTGGTCTCGAAGGGGAGGGAGTAGCCCCTTCGGACAATGTCCAAGACCCACCTGTCCGAGGTGATGGGACGCCAGTGGTGAAGGTGATGGCGGACCCTGCCCCCGACTGGCGTGCTGTGCACCTGAAAGGAGGGACTAGGAGGGCTTCGAGGCCGCGGACGGGTTGGAGGTGGTGGCCTGACCCGCACGCTGGTTGCTCGAACCGCCACGGCGGTATCCACGTCCTCGGCCACGCGAAGACGCCTGCTGCGCGGGCCGGTGGCTGGGCTGCTGACGTGACTGGGCGCCCCTTCCGTGGCCACGATAGGGGCGAAAAGCAGAAGTTAGCGGAGGGCGTGTAGCAGAAAGGCCCAGGGACTTGGCAGTAGCCCGTGAGTCCTTAAAGCGCTCCAACGCATGGTCTGCTTTGGACCCAAAAAGACCGACTCCATCAAAGGGCATGTCCATGAGAGTATTCTGGACATCCCCTGAAAAACCAGTGGTTCTCAGCCAGGCGTGGCGACGCAGCGCCACCGTCGTTGCAATAGACCTGCCCAGCGAGTCGGCGGTATCAAGGCCACATCGTATTGTGTATTTGGCCGCATCCCTTCCTTCCGCAATGGCGCGGGAAAGCAGTGTCTGGACCTCCTCAGAACACTGGGGCAAAACAGTCGCCACCGAATCCCACAAGGAGTGGGTATATCGGCCCAAAAGACAAGCGGTGTTGATGGACCGCAAGCCAGCACTGGAGGAAGAAAAACCCTTCTTCCCAAATTGATCCAGGCGTTTGGATTCCCTATCCGGAGGGGCGGTAGGGAAGGCGGTTTGGGAAGCGGAGGCTTGGACAACCAAGCTCTCAGGAGTGGGGTGGACAGAGAGAAATAGGGGGTCGCCCGGAGCTGGGCGATGGCGTCGGGACACGTTCCTATCCACAGGAGCCCCTGTGTTGGGCTTGGACCAGGCGCCCAAAAGAACGTCAGTGAGGGCATCGTTAAACGGCAGCACAGTCTCCGTAGAGGAGGCTGCCGGCTGAAGCACCTCTGTCAAGAGATTAGTCTTGACCCCCACAGTAGGGAGTTGGAGATGTAAGGCTCCAGCCGCCCTACGCAACACCGTTGCAAAATTGGCTCCCTCCTCCGTAGCCACGGGAGGAGACAGCATGCCAGTGTCAGGGGAAGTATCTAGACCACTGGCATCCCCTAGTTCCTCTGTCCAGTCCTCATCATACTGACACTGTTGTGCCAGAGGGTCCTCAGACCCCTCCCAGTCCTCCTGGTCCTCCTCCGGTTCAAAATAAGGAGGAGGAGGGACATTTGGGACCCAAGGTCTCATCGGCGCCGGAACCGGCGTCGAGCGGCGTCGGTCCGGTTCCATGTCCGGAGCCGGAAGGAAGTGGGGACGACGCCGCCCGGAGCCCCAGGCGGCGTCGAGAACGGCACCGGAGACATCGGCGGAGGCGTGGTCAGGTCGACCGGCGTCGATGGGGTTGCGGAGCCGGGATCGAGGCCGGGGCCGGGATCGAGGCTGGAGGCACGGGCGACGCCGGGGCCGGAGCAGTCGGCGACGCCGGGGCAACCCCATCAGGGTCCGCGGGGCCCGAAGGCGCACCGGAGGGACCTTGAGGCCCGAAGAGGCGGGCCATGGCCGACAGGAATTCCTGTATTTGGGCCGGATCCGCCCCGAACCCGGGAAGGACGGGTATTGCGGGGCGACTCCACAGGCATGTCCGGGGCGGCGGGGACAGTGCCGGGAGGGGCCTCAGCCGAGTCGCGAGACCGGCGAGGCGAAGTCCTAGAGCGACGATGCTTTTTGGACTTTTTGTGCTTAGACTTACCGGACGACGAAGACTTGGATCCAGACGACCGGTGAGGACTCCGCGACCGACCCCTCGACCTCTCACGCGACCGGGGCCTGGTGTGGCGCGGAGCCGACTGCCGGGCCTCGAGGAGCTTTCGAGACCGCTCTCGCAAAGCTTTCGGGTTGAGGGCCCGGCAGTCGGAACACGACTCCGTGTCGTGGCCTCGGCCGAGGCAGAAGAGACACTCCCGATGCGGGTCTTTGATGGACATCATCCGAGCACAGGCGCCGCAACGTTTAAAGCCGGGCATCCCTACGACACCTTGGAGTCGAGTTGAAGAAAACAGTGAAAAAATTCACCAAAAAAGGTAGTCAAAAAATGACTAGGGCACTGCTCTTCCCGGATCTGCGCTTGCTGGCGCGGAAAAAGAAGAACTGACGTCAGCGCGCAGGGGCGGCGTCTAAGTACTGCCTGCGACGTCATCCCGGCGATCACGACGCCGACGACGGACGCGGAGCCGCACGACGCCGCCTACCGACGCGCAAGGGTACTGCTACGCAAAAACTTTCCGGATCCAGCCTGACGCCTGGGGATATTCTAAGGTAAGGAATCTGTCACTAACGTGTCTCTTTCAGATCTTCTCTTTTTCGAGAAAGACGTTCAATTTCCTGAGGTCGAGGATCAAACGCAGACCACCGTCCTTCTTGGGCACAGGGGAATAACGTAAATAGCATGCTTGTCCTTTTTCTTGTTCCTGCACTAACGCCACTGCCGCTTTCCGCAGGAATGCTGACACTTTGTGAAAAAGGATGGCAAGATGGTCTGAAGTGGAAAAGAAAGGAGGGTTGGATGAGAAGTGGAGCCTGAAGAAAGGGAAGGGTGCAACCTCATTCCACTGTCTAAAGGACCCACAGGTCCGAAGTAATGGCCTAAAAGGCCAGCAGAAAGTAGGACATTCTCCCTCCTACATACTCCAAATTAAGTTTGAGGGAGAGAACTAAGACTGCTTTCCTAGGAGGGGAAGAAGAGGAAGAGGGGTAGAGGATTACTGGAGGGATCCAGAGCCCTTACCTCTTCCTCTTCCCGTGTACTGGCAGACCAGCGGGTTTTGGGGCTTTTGCATCACAGTCTGATAGGGTTGTCTGAGAGGATGGCTTAGTATATGGTGCTCACGTATGTAAGTGTAGCAACCTGTACTAATCCAGACAATTCTTACGGTGATTTTAGTTGTCTTAGACAACCTTAGAAAGCTCTCTAAGTGGTAGTTGTGGAGAGCAGCCTTCAGGCTTAGTCCAGAAGGAGTTGAGAGAAGCTTTTTTTACCAGTACTTAATCTTATGGTATAGGTTAAGTGAAAAACAAACACACAATGTAGTTATAAAAATATGTATTTACTATTAATACTCACTAACACACTGTATAATCTCCTACCCGGAGATAAAATACCATACAAACAATACTTTGTCAATAGAATTTGTAAATATCACAGAGATCCCCAGGAGGAGACCAAACCATATACTAAAATAGTGGTGAGAGGACAGTGAAGGCCTCGAGGGAGTTGCAGAACCACCACCAGTGTTGCTGAGCCTTTCGAAGTCCGTGGGATGCCAGGATCAGCAGACCGGTCAGCTCCATTGCGGTGCCTGCAGATGCAGGGGAGTGACTCCTTCATTCCAAGGGAGATTCCCTCGGGTGTCTTGGATGTCCACAGGCCTTGTGAAGAACCTGTATGGAGCACAGGCACAGATGTCGCAGCAGACTTGCAGGACGACGAGACCAGGAGCAGCAGGAGTCTTCCCAGTTGCAGTCTCGGTTCCCAACGCGAAGTCCAGCGAGGTCCAGGGTGCCCAAATGGTCAGGGTTGAAGTGGTATGTGATCTGAATCTTGTCCCACGACGAATCTAGGGGCCCTCCCACAGGTAAGTCCTTAAGTACCCTAAGGAAAGGGTTGGAACGATTCAGGGGTCCCTCCCAGAGGAGGGGCTGGACAGAGGGGAGGATACTCCCATGTCCTTTGACCAGTTTCGCGCCAGAGCAGGATCCACCGGCTCCCTGAACTGGTTTGGACTGGAGTATGCAAGGAGGGCACCAAATGTGCCCTTCAAGCAGTGAGTGGAGCTGGCAAGCGCCCCCACCCTGTCCCAATACACTAAGTCCTGTCTGGGAGGTGGTCACACCTCCCTGTGACAGGATAACCACTGTCCTGGCTTCCTCTGCTCGAGCTTGGCTCAGCAGCATGAGGGCAGAATCGTGTCCCTGGTCGGCAGCTGCCATAGTTTGCTGTTCGGATCTAGAATTCTGGTACCATGAGAACTGAGGGCCTCCCAGAGGAGCTTTACAGTGCATGGAATCATACCGTCCACACCGTTTACGGTGTGGGGATATGATTCCAACATGTTTAATACCAAACATAACAGCATTTGTTACAGCCAGTTTAGAGATGGTCAACGCGTAATGACGCATGGCCCGTCTATGTATCTTAATGGCTGATGCACTTACAACCCGGGAGAGTGGACTCCGAAAATTATAGGGGTGTCCTGCTCATGCAGGGGCACCCTCACACTTACAACCGAGCATCCTGCTTTCAGGATTGAAAGGCCTGCCTTAGGGGTGAATTATAGGTTTTAAGTGCAGTGACCTCATATTTAAGGAAACATATCTGTCGTCAGTGGTGCTAGCACCAGCTTACACAGGCTTCAATGGCAGGCCTGTAGTCACATTTTGAGTCGTTTCTTATGGGTGGCATAATACATGCTTCAGCCCATGGGAGACGCCTGGTATACCTATGCCATGGGTACCTTAGTACTGTATACTAGGGACTTAAAAGGGTACACCAGGATCCAATCTGGAGTATACCCAAGTACTCCCCATGTCCAATTTAGGGAAGAAGCACTGAGACTGGGGTCCTAATTAGCAAGATCCCAGTCAGACTAGTCAGTAAACATAATGACACCAGCAAAAAGTGGGGGTGACCATGAAAGCAGATCCTACATTTCTACAGGTTGGCTCTGCAAAAATGAGAAAACTCCTGGTGAATCCCCGTAAGTAACAAAAGTGTCTGCAGTCTCTTTGGAGCTGAGGCTGTTGAAGACACAAAGAACTGGCAGTTGCCATGCTGGCTTTGAATCTTTCAAGGTTACCATCCGCTTTGTCCCCATATAGATTAGTTCCGTCAAAGAGTAGGTCCAGCAAATTAGTTGGCAGATCCGCTGAAAGGCCTGAGGTCTTGAGCCAGGTTGATTGAGACTGAAGTGCCCATTGCTCTGGTTACCAAGTCTGGGGTATCTAATCCAGACTTGATGTGCCTTGAAGGATTCTGTCCACCATTCAGGACTTCCTGAAAACGTGCCAGCACATCTTCAGAAACATGAGGTACTATCAAGATGGGCTATGTCCCACAGAGCAAGTACATAGCGGGCTAAAGGAAAATTGGCGTTCAACACCTTCAGGGACATGCTGCCAGCTGAATACATCTTCCCCATGCCTCTTACCTTATGGATTTTCTGTCCGAGGGGACGGAGGCAAATGTGCCTTGTCCCTGCCCTGAGGAGCAGGATGTCTTAATTACCAGGCTCTCTGGAGAAATGATGGCTCACTAGGAACGGGACAATAGTGTCTGCCCAAAAGTCTATTTACTGCAGGTGCAGAGGACGGTTTCTCCCAGGCTGCACACGATAAGTTCCACCAAAGACTTATTAAAAGGCAGTAATGGCTTCGACGAGTATTTAGATGGTAGTAGAACCTCTGTGAGCACATTATTTTTACTTTCACTGAGGACAATCGTAGGTCCAAAACCTCAGCTGCTTTTTATTACAGAGTGGAATGACAGAACCTATGGGATATGGAGTCTGGCAGGGAATTCCGTGACCAGCTCCGGAGAAATGTCCAGGCTACTGGCAGAGGACAGTCTGGGGATAGCATAAGTGCCTTCATCCTCATCTTCATTATCCTAGTGGTATATGTCCAAGGGGTCGGAGTCTGTACCAAAGAGATCGTGAATCCTTCTCCTATAATCTTCCTCTCCAATATGTCTTTGTGCCTCTCTCCTGGACCTCTTTTGAGGTATGTGCGAGGCTCCAGTGAAGGTTGAGGTGGCGGCGGTGCCGGCCAGACAGTGCTGATGGAGGAATCTTATTTCTGTGCACTGGTTTAAAGGTTGGTGTATGCGAACAAATTACTTACCTTCGGTAACGCATTATCTGGAAGAGACTATCTAGCTGCAGATTCCTTACCTTTGAATTTCCGAGGCGTCAGGCTGGATCCGGAAACTTTTGCAGGGCAATACCTTTTGCAAGTGCTGTCGCTCATTTCGCTCTGCGTGACGTCGTCGGCAGCGTCGGTTATGATGTTGCTGTACCTATATAGGCACCATCCAGGCGCGCGGACGTTAGTACTTTTCGTTTTTTTCCACACCAGAAGCACAGAGCCACAAAGTAACTGACAAAGTCGTGTGCAAAACTAGGGACCTGAAAAGGGGAGTAACCCTAGCGCTACAACATTAGTCCGCTAAGCGGGGATGCATGGATGGGGCTGTAAGAAATCTGCAGCTAGATAGACTCTCTACCAGATAATGCTTTACCGAAGGTAAGTAACTTACCTTTGAATTAGATACCCAAGCCATACCATCCAGGCGGTGGGTGCGGACCAATACCTCAAACTAGGAATTCCTGTAGGACCGAACAGGCAAAATGCCCGTCCCTGCAGACCGGACTGTCCAGGCAGTAGTGCTTGGCAAACGTGTGCAAAGATGCCCATGTTGCTGCCTGACATATATCCAGTACTGGGACACCCAGAGCCAAGGCCGTAGTTGCAGCCTTTCCCCTGGTGGAATGGGCCCTTAATCCCTCAGGGGGCTGCTTCTTAGCCAGGGCATAGCAGATCTTAATGCAGAGAATGACCCAGTGAGAGATGGTCCTTTTCTGCACTGCCCTTTCCTTCTTAGCGCCCACGTACCCCACAAAGAGTTGGTCGTCCACCCGGAACTCTTTTGTGCAGTCAAGGTACAACAACAACGCTCTTTTTAGGTCCAGATGGTGGAGATGCTCCTCTTCCTTAGAGGGATGGGGATGCGGGGAGCAAAGAAGGTGGGCAGCATGATGGATTGACTCAGATGGAATGGGGTCACAACCTTTGGCAAGTATGAAGCACGGGTGCGAAGCACCACTTTGTCCGGAAAAGACATATGTAGGGAGGTGTGCCAAATAACGCCTGCAACTCACTCACCCTCCGGGCAGATGTAATCGCCACTAAAAAGGCTGTCTTGATGGTTAGCAGCCAGAGGGGATAGTTGTGCAATGGCTCAAAGGGAGCACACATAAGACCGATGAGGACTAAATTAAGGTCCCACTGCGGCATAACAAAGGGCATGGGTGGAAACAAGTGAGCCAGCCCTTTTAGAAACATATGTACAATTGGAGACCTAAAGAGAGAGGGATGGTCTCGCAGCTGCAAAAAAAGCAGACAGAGCAGAAAGATCACCCTTGAGAGTTCCCAAAGCAGAGCCCTGTTGGGCAAAAGTTGGAATGAATAGAAGAACAGTGAAAAGAGAAGCAGAAAGAGGGTCAATAGACGCTTCTGTGCAGTATAATACAAATTTCTGCCAACGGCAGGCATATACCGTCTTAGTGGAGGGACGCCTGGCCATCAAAATAACGTTACACACGTCAGGAGGAAGGTCAAAAGCCATCAACTGCCACCGCTGAATCTCCATGCATGGAGGCGCAGAGGGACAGATTCGGGTGGAGGGCCCTCCCCTGCTGCTGCAACAGAAGATCCTTCCGAAGGGACAGCCTGATCAGAGGATCAATGCTCATCTTCAGAAGCTCTGGATAGCCGACTCTCCTCTCCCAGTCCGGAGCCACAAGGATGACTTGGGCCCGGTCGCTCCTGATCTTCTTCAGAACCCTGGGAAGGAGTGGTATGTGCGATAAGGCATACAATAGGCATGAGCTCCACTCGTGACGAAAGGCATCGCCGAGCGATAGGAGCCTTGGAAACTCCAGCGTGCAGTATTGCTTACACTGCACATTCTCTTCTGAGGCAAACAAATCTAACCAAGGTTCTCCCCACTGCTGAAAGGGACCTCCACCTCCAACTGGAGACCCAATTCGCGATCCGCTAGGCATCGACGGCTGAGTTAGTCCACCATGGCGTTCAGAGAACCTGCCAGGTGCTGAACCACCAGGGTTATGCCCTGCTGTTCCAGCCATGTCCAGAGACGCAGGGCCTCTCAACAAAGGGTCCACGAACCTACCCCACCCTGCTTGTTGCAGTACCACATGGCGGTGGTGTTGTCCGTGAACACCTGCACTAACTTCCAGTTGGCAGAGGGAAGAAATGCTTTCAATGCCAAACGGATTACTCGTAGCTTCAACAAATTGATGTGGAGCCCTGACACTGCAGGAGGCCGGTATCCCCTGATCTCCACCACTCCCAGATGGCTGCCCCATCACAAACGTGACGCATATGTCACGACTGAGATCTGGTTGGGGAAGGGAGAGGGGTCTGCCGTTGACCCAATTGCGGTTCTTTACCCACCACAGCAGATTTTTGGGAACCAAGACTGCAACAGGAAAGATTCCTGCTGCTCCTGGTCTTGTCGTCCTGCTAGTCTTCTGCAACGTCTGTGCCCATGCTCCATACAGGTTCTTCACTAGGCCTGTGGACATCCAAGACACCCGAAGGAATATCTCTTGGAGTGAAGGAGTCACTTTCCTGCATCTGCAGGCAGCGCAACGGAGCCGAATGGTCTGCTGAACCTGGGCTCCCATGGACTCCGAAAGGCTCAGCAACACAGGTGGTGGTTCTGCAACTCCCTCGAGGCCTGCACTGTCTTAATACCGAGTTTGAGGCCAGTATCCCTCGTCGGAACCGCTGGAACAGAACGCCTGTTCACCGTGTCAATTTGCCTTTGCCAAGGCTTGTTGGCTCTCTCCTCTACAGATCTTCAGGGCTCCAAGAAGCTCCAACCTCAAGCAACTCCTGCAGCCAAAATCTTCGTCCTCACCGCTTGCCTGCACCGTGGGCCCTCGTCATTGGTGAGCTGCTCAAGATCCTCCTGCGACTTCTGTGCCTTCGGACCGTGGATCCTCTTGAGGGTCTTCTTGGACTTCAGTGGGCTCCCCTGCTTGCTCGGGGTCTGCTACGACTTACCTGCTCATGGTGAGTCACTTGGACCTTTTTCTTCGGCTACGTTGCTTGTCACTGCCAAGGCTTGTTGGTGCCCCTGCCAGACACTGACTCCCTGGCTTTCGACATCCGACGTGGGACAGCTCGTGAATGGCACCTGGTCTTCTACAGCGTCACCTGGTCCACACAGCTGCAACTACAAGGGCACCGTTAACTTCTCCTGCATCTCTGACTTCGGTGGGCATTTGTCTTCCGTGCCTCCGGGTCACTCCTGAGTGGCATAGACTCTGTCCCCTCTGCTTGCAGGTACCTCTCATCTTGAATCCACCTTTGGGTTCAACCAGACTCCATCTTCTTCTCCAGCAGCACCTTCCCTTAAGTCCTCCATTGTGGTCTACGGCAGTTTCCGATGTCACTTGAAACCTGTGCACCCGGCTTCCCTGGTGTAGGTATCCTGGTTCCTGGGGTATCCATGAGTGGGGTGACTCTCCAACCTGCCATCTTCCATGGGGTGTCTTCAGGGTCCACTGGGAAGGGTCCTTTTTATTTAAAACTGCAACTGCGACTTACCCATTGACTAACGTTGAGCACGCGGTCGTGCTCCCCCATTGCACACGACCTCCTTGGGGTTCCTAGATACTCACCTTGGGTGGTTCCTTGGGTCCCCGGATCTTCTACATCCTCTGGGTCCACTCCTGTCTTGAGTCATGGTTCGCATTCCACTATTTTAGTATATGGTTTGATCTCCCCCTGGAGACCACTGTGTATTTGTGCTATTTACAAGTTCTATTTCGTGAATATTGTGTGTATTGTGTTTATATGTCTGGGTAGGAGATATTGCAAAGTGTTAGTGAGTGTTTGTAATAAAATATATATTTTTATAACTACACTGTGTGATTCCTTTTCACTTAACCTATACCATAAGATGAAGTACTGGTAAAACAAGCTGCTTTACACTCATTCTGGCCTAAGCCTGAAGGCTGCTCTCCACAGCTACCACTTAGAGAGCTTTCTAAGGTTGTCTACGACCACTAAAATCACCATAAGGGTTGTCTGGATTAGTGCAGGGTGCTACACTTACATAAGTGAGTACCATATACGAAGCTAGCCTCTCACATCCCCCCCCCCCCCCCCCAAGTCTGAAGGTAGGAGACGATAGTCTGGGGCGAGGATGCCTTCAACAAACAGCCAGTCGTCGAGGTAGGGGGAAGACTGACACCCCTAACCTGCGCAGATGAGCTGCGATCACCGCCATCACCTTGGTGAACACCCGAGGGGCACTGGTAAGGCCTAAGGGGAGCACAGTGAACTGAAAGTGCTCGCGGTCTACCTTGAACCGCAGTTAACGCCTGTGGTCCGGCAGGATGGGGGATATGAAAATACGCATCCTGCAGGTCCAACGCTACCATCCAGTCTTCTTGGTCTAGGGCAGACAAGACCTGAGCTAGAGTAAGCATCTAGAATTTCTCTTTGTTGAGTAAGAGATTGACAGTCCGAAGATCTAAAATGGGCCGCAATCCTTTGTTCTTCGCATTCAGAAAGTAGTGGGAATAAAAGCCACTGCCTACTTCTGAAACTGGGACCCTTTCTATAGCTCCCGTGGCCAAGAGAGCTGTAACTTCCTCCTGGAGCAATTTTAAATGATCCTCCGTCAGCCGTTCCCGATTTCGCAGAATGGGAGAAGGAAAAGAAAGGAAAGGCAGAGAATAGCCCTCCTGAATGATCTGCAAGACCCACTTGTCCGATGTTATGGACCTCCAGTGGGGGAGTTGATTATGGATTCTCCCGTGAACTGGAGTGGTGTGGTCTTGCAGAGTCAGACTAGGAATGCTTGGAGGCTGCGACTGCCGAGGGCAGGGTGGCCGACAACTTCTGGCTTCCATTCCTAGGCCGGAATGAACCGCGTCTGCGTCCCCGAACGGCTTGGAAAGCCTGCGCAGGAAGGTGGCTGGGATAGGGCTGACGGGGCTACGAGGAATAGAAGAGAGGCCCAAGGATCTGCCCGTAGCTTGAGAGTCCTTGAACTTCACTAGGGCCGAATCTGCCTTTTCCCCAAAAAGGCGGGGTCCATCAAAGGGCATGTCCATTAAATTAGCCTGGACATCACCTGAGAAGCCAGTTGTCCTAAGCCAGGTGTGGCGCCTCAAGGCCACTGTCGTAGAAATCGATCAGCCCAGTGAATCCGTCGTATCAAGGCCACACCTTATGGTGAATTTTGCTTCATCTCTTCCATCCTTAACTGCCTGAGAGAGCACAGCCCCGGACTCCTCCAGGACTTGTGGCAGCACTTGCGCAACCGTCTCCCAAAGGGAGTGGGAGAAACAGCCCAATAAGCATGTGTCAGTCACCGACCGCAATGCCAGGCTGGAGGAAGAAAACATTCACTTACCAAATTAATCCAGACTCTTCGATTCCCTATCAGGAGGGGTAGAAGTGAACGCACCCTGTAATGTAGAGGCCTGCACCACCAAACTTTCTGGGGTGGGGTGATGGCTGAGGAACTTTGGGTCGATGGAGCTGGGCAACGGCAGTGTGCAATTGTCCTATTCACAGGAGCCCCTGTTCGGGGCTTGGACCACGTGCCTAGAAGGACATCGGTTAGTGCTTCTTTAAAGGGCAAAAGGGGTTCTGAGGTGGAAGCCCAGGCTGAAGCACTTCAGTCAGGAGATTAGTCCTGACCTCCACGGAGGGCAACTCCAGTCCAAGGATCTCAGCTGTCCTCTTGACCACCATGGCATAAGATGCCCCGTCATCCGTAGCCACAGTTGGCGGAAAGAGCATGCCAGTATCTGGAGAAGTATCCAGTCCACTGGCTTCCCCAAGTACCCGTACCAGTTCAACTGCTCTGCAGAGTCATGCTGGTGTTCCAAAGGGTCCATAGACCCCTTCCATTCTGCTCCCCAGCCTAATACATCCTCAAAGTGTTCAGACGACAACAAAGAACCCCTGGGTTCAAACAGAGCTGGTACCACCGATAGGCACCGAAGGCATCGACTTCAGGTCCAACGCCGGGGGAGATCGCGGTGGCACGACCAGCGTCACCCAGATGGCTTCAAGCAGCTTTCGGGACCGCTCCCGCAAAGACTTCGGAGCCATGGACCGGCAGTAGGGGCACGACTTTGGGTCGTGGTCGCGCCCCAGGCAGAAGAGACACACGCGGTGCGGGTCCGTCACCAACATCATCCGATGACCGTCCTCGCAAGACTTAAACCCGGGCATCCCCAACTGCACCAGGAGTCGATCGACTCGAAAAGGTGAGACAAAAATCTAAAAAAAACTCAGTCAAAAAAGACTGGGGGTACCGCTCTCTCCGGATCTGCGCTTGCTGGCGCGGAAAAAGAATGAACTGACGTCAGCGCGCGAGGGCGGCGTCTAAGTAGCTGCCGCGACATCATCCCGGCTATCACGACGCCTACGACGAACACGGAGCCGCACAACGCCACCTTCCGACGCGCAGGGGTACTGCTGATGAAAACTTTCCGGATCCAGACTGACGCCTGGGGATATTCTAAGGTATGGAATCTATCACTACGTGTTTCTTTCAGATGGCATCGACTTCAGGTCCAAAGCCGGGAGAGATCGCGGTGGCACGACCGGCGTCACCCAGATCCCTGATCGGATCTTTGAGACCTCACCAGCGCCGTGGCTGGAGCCGACTGCGTCGAATCTGATGGGGCCCCTTCCGACCCCACAGGACCCAAGGGCTCACCAGAGAGGTCGGCCTGCTCAAAAATGCGGCGTATGGCTCGTAGAATTCTTTGATTTCAGCGGGGTGGCTCCGGCTCCGGGAAAAGGAGGGAGGTACGAAGTCGACCCTGACTCCGGCCCTGCAGAACCGTGCCGAGAACGTCGACGCTCATTACCTCCTTTGTCGACGGATGACATTCGAGGTCAGGATGAAATTTGCTTGGACTTCTTCTTGTGCCTCTTCCCCGAGTGTCCCAACAACCTCGAGTGGGACGAAGAGGACTTTGAGATCCGGGAGCGGCCTAGCAACCTCCTCGTCTTCAATCGGGACCGGGACCACTGCGGAGTCTCGCTGGACGGTGTTGACTGCCGGGCCGCAAAGAGCTTCAAAGCCTGCTCCCGCAAGGTCTTCAGAGCCATAGCACGACAGTCTGATCACGGCTTCGGATTGTGGTCGCACTCGAGACACCAGAGGCAGACGAGGTGGGGATCGGTAACAGACATCCGGGACAGGCCCAGCACGGCTTGAAACCTGTCTTCCTCAAAGACATCCTCGCACATGATGGGAAAAATTTCAAATTTGACAAAAGTTGAGGAAAGGCCTGTCAAAAAGCAACAGAGAGGTAGCTCTTCCTGGATCGGCGCTTAACTGGTGTGGAAAGAAAAAAACTGATGGCTGCGCACCTGGTTGGCACCTATATAGGTACAGCGACGTCATAACCGATGCTACCAACGCAGCCGACGTCAAGCTGAGTCAAATGGAGCCACCCAACGGCGTGCGCAAGGGGTATTGCGCAGCAAAAGTTTCCGGATCTAGCCTGACACCTGGGAAATTCAAAGGTAAGGAATCTGCAGCTAGAAGTCTCTATAAGATGCTGGTGCTACAGATCTTGAGCCGTATGGTGCCATTGGCATGAATATGAGGAGACCGAATGACACTCCTTATCCAGGTGGTGTGCCTGATGGTTGCAAGAACTGGCAGTTGGGTGCGTCCATGTCACTAGGAACACCTGAAGAGATGGTGTCGGCTGTGGTGCGGACACCGACTGATCTGGCAGGAATGGAGCGGACGTCAGAAAGGAAGGCGTCGGTGCCAGTAGAGTTGGCTCACAGGTCGGGTTCAGCTGAGGTACGGACACAGAGCCACCTGAAGCAGGGTCTGATGGCTTCATCATTTCTAACTCCAGCTCTGAGGATGAAGATCCTGCGGGAGTTCCGGGTGGCTTGGGAGACTTACCGCTTACAGAGCATTTCTTGTGCTTCCTTTGCTTTTTTCCCCTATAGTTCCGGAGGAATGGGAGAAAGAAGACCTGGAACGGGGTCTTGAATGTTGACGACATTCTATCCTCACAGGTCCAGGTCATAAATAACTTGGCCTCACTTTCTTTGATCGCCCTCGGATGCATGCTGAGGCACGATTCACAGGAACAGGAATCATGGTCCGATTCCAAGCACGATAAACATATGGAGTGTGGGTCTGTTATGGATATTTGTCCTTCGCACTCTCGCAATCTCTGCAAAGGCTTAAAGTCTGAACCTTTTAGAGGTGATATAGCACTGCATTATAGAGCAAAATTTCTGTGAGGAAAACTCATGACAATCAGGAGAAGGGGAGTTCTGGATCCGCCTCAAAGCCACAGAAAGAAAATTAAAACTGACGTTGTTATGCCGGGGCTGGAAACAATATGGCTTCGATGTCGTCATCTGGCGCCACTTTAATCATTAATGAAGAGCCAGCGCCCCTTACTAATGACGTGAGAGCTATGAAGTTTCCAGGTCCAGACTGATGCCCGAGATTATTCTACAGGTTAGGAATCTGCAGGTAGAAGTATCCATCAGAATAGTGAAAGTCAGTCCGGTGGTCTAAACAGTACTGAAGCTGTGCTCATACAGGTGAACCAGCCACATAATGACATTTGATGCCAAACGGGTGGTGTCTCACCGGTCAATAATGTTCCAAATCCCATATTCTATATTAATATGCCTTTAGACAAACATTATTGATGGAAATGGATACTTGTAGCAATAAAAAGAGGATAACCTTTTGGACCTTGGGTGCTTGAACACAGAAATACATGCAGAATAACATGACGCACAGGGCATAAGGAGATTAAATCATCTTTATCATGGACCACATCTAAAAGGGGAAAACCCTGTCGGAGATCCAGAATGAATCACTGAACATAAAAGCCTAAAATCAACGTATGGTTATAATGTGCATATGCAGAAAAATAGATTTCATATAACCCTGCTTTCGTTACACATACTTCAAAGGTTGACACTGCACAACCTGTATACTAAAGAAACTCCAAAATACTCTATCTGAGAACCACATTATTTAGTATAAAGTGGGGCCATTATCTTGATCAAAAATACCACTTGTTTCCTAAGCTTCTTTAAATTATATAAAGGTTGAGCTGATGATCGGACATGGATAACAAACAGTTCAGTCACTAGACTCATGACACACCTTAGATCGACTGGCCAACAATAGCCAAATGTCCCCAGGATCCAGACCTATTGTGGAAGAATACCAACAATATTGAAGGTCACACTGGAGCTGTACACTTTCCTGTGATTACATCAAAGGTGAAAAATCTGTAATACAGAAACCTGACTGATACCTTTATGTTTGCAAGGGCATTCAGTTCAAGAGACTGGTACACTGCTTTAACGATCTCCTCAAGCTTAATACATAAATTTTTCTGGTCTTACATTCTTTGTCAAACAATAGCTACGATACATTCTTATACTTTTTTGCAAAGCACTTTCATTTGAGCTAAATTACTGAAGTATTGAGCACTACAGAAATAGCAATACAAAATGTACGAAAGAAAGGTACCTTTGCTGTCATTAAAGATACAGCTTTTGGATCCGGTAATGTGCTTGGAATGCTGCTACACAACTGCCACATAAACCTAGAATTGAAAAGCAATAACTTAGTTTTGACTTTTAAAACGGCACCGGTCACAAATAAAAAAAGTAATTACTAAAAATGCCATTCTATAAATATCACACTTACCCAAAATATGTATGCTCAAAAATGTTCTTGTCTTGAAGAAACTGCATATTATCATGCCAAATCCACTAAGGAAAAGAATCTATTATCAGATGAGAGAAGGCAGTTCGTACAAACAAGTTTCATGAACAGTCTATGTAGTTTACCTTATGCACATTTCATGAAAGTAAGATGTATAAAAAGTAAATTGTGAACAACTGATTAAGCAATACTTCACATGGAGTTTCAACGAAAAATTTTAAAAATGTAAATCACACACAGAATGGTAAAATATACAAGAAATATGTGGAGTGCTGCTGTATCTGCCTGCTGTTGAACAAACTGCGAACAGGCTGATCTTCCAGCAAGCAGTTTACCAGATGTGTGAAACAGACGATGCAGAATTTCAGAGGACTCCTGAAAATTCAAGGCAGTTCAACCAAAAGAGATTTTACTGACCTTCTGGAAATAAATGGAGTTAAACTGATGCCAACAGTATAAGCTCACAGCACAGGCTAGACGAACATTAAGTGGGTCTTTGCTAGCACATTTTCCTGATTGAGTTCATTAAGTGGCAGAAAACCTACTTTGAGCTGCCTTTGAACCATACAAACAGATACCAAAATTTCACATACATACACACTCTTTGAAACAGAAAAAATGCCAATTATGTGCTTTACCATTAATATGCTTCCGATGGGCACTTAATTTCTTGAAAAATGTTAAATCTTCTGAAATATCCACTAGGCATGAAATGATTAGGGGGTAATTTCATAATGAAGTGGCATCACAGCTGCCTGGTGCAGCAGTGTAATGACAAGAATTCATAAACTGATGGTCCAGTAAATCAATTTCTGAATAAGTCCTTCCTTTCACTGAGTAGCCGTCTTCCAAAAGGAATGCTTAAAATACATTACAAGTGACACCAATTGAGGTGCCATAGTTAAATTTAAATCCATTAGATCAGGAACTTTGATTGTCAAATTACTGTATTTTTATTTTCAAAAAAATGTCTAGCAATACGTTTCTTGGAGAATTGGCACTTCCCATACCTAGATTACACAACTAGAAACATGTAAAGTTTCAACATATTTTCAATGCTATACCAATCTCCAGCAAGCAATTGCTATGCAGAACGTACGTAAAAACACACTTTTAAAGTGCTACACTGTAAGAATTGCGCCAAATAGAGAATATGACCTATGTTCCACTAAATTGTTTTAAAATGACGTGAACTGGACCTTGATAAGAACATTTGCGGTGTCTTTTGAAAAATTCCAAACAATGTATTTAATCATTAAGAGGCTGAGAATTCAGCAACAGTTATGACACAATTGACCACATGCACGAGTCGCACGATGGAGTGCTCTTGGAAGGTTTGTATACTAGGACTCTTCCATAGGACCAAAAAACACAAGGTCACATCCCGGTTCATAGACCTCGGTCTTATTGTGGCTAAACGCTTAATTACCAGGCGCTGGAAGTCACCAGACCCACCACACATTAAAGCCTGGCGACAGTCACTGGTGTGCTGGGCACAAGCAGAGACTGTGGCATTGCGACGAGAAGACACAATGGGCCTACGAACGATCCCGCTGGCGGAGGCATGGGATGCAATTTTACAGGATATCCAAAATGTAGAGCAGAATGACTCGATAACACCAGACTCTCCCGCATGAAGCTTACAGAAGGACAACACAAGGAGTGCACATAACATGCATGGATTGTTACCAATGAGACACGTGGGGCAAGAGCACACACCATCTCATCGGCGCTGCGTCTCCATCACTCTCGGAACCAGGGAATGCTAATCGAACTCAACACATAGCGGCTAGAGCGCAGCAATCTAAACAGGTAGACAAGAAATATGCTCGGTAGTAAAGCACAAGTTACTAACTTGTGTAACGATATATCTGTAAGAGACAGTAGTTAGTGACAGATTCCTTACCTTAGAATATCCCCAGGCGTCAGGCTGGATCCGGAAAGTTTTTGCGTAGCAGTACCCTTGCGCGTCGGTAGGCGGCGTCGTGCGGCTCCGCGTCCGTCGTCGGAGTCGTGATCGCCGGGATGACGTCGCGGGCAGTACTTAGACGCCGCCCCTGCGCGCTGACGTTAGTTCTGTACACGACTTTCCGCGCCAGGAACGCAGAGCCATGCAAGAAGCTGGCATAGGTGTCTGAAAAATACTAGGGCCCTGAAAGGGATGTCCTTAACCCTAGAAATCAGTTCGCAGAACGGGGAGGATGGTTGGGGCGGTAAGGAATCTGTCACTAACTACTGTCTCTTACAGATATATCGTTACACAAGTTAGTAACTTGTGCATCTGAAAGAGACACGTTAGTGACAGATTCCTTACCTTAGAATAGATACCCCAGCAATACCAACCCGGTGGTGGGTCTGCGAACAAAGATCAGACAAGGAAGTCCCGGAGGACAGAACGGCCAAAGAAGCCGTCCCTCCGGACCTGACTGTCAAGGCAGTAATGCTTTGTAAATGTGTGCAGCGAGGCCCACGTAGCTGCCTGACAGATATCCTGCAGCGGAACACCGCGGCCTAAAGCCATGGTAGCAGCCGTTGCCCTGGTGGAATGGGCACGCAGCCCAACAGGAGGCTCCTTCTTAGCCAAAGAATAGCAGGCTTTGATGCACAAGTTACTAACTTGTGTAACGATATATCTGTAAGAGACAGTAGTTAGTGACAGATTCCTTACCTTAGAATATCCCCAGGCGTCAGGCTGGATCCGGAAAGTTTTTGCGTAGCAGTACCCTTGCGCGTCGGTAGGCGGCGTCGTGCGGCTCCGCGTCCGTCGTCGGCGTCGTGATCGCCGGGATGACGTCGCGGGCAGTACTTAGGCGCCGCCCCTGCGCGCTGACGTCAGTTCTGTACACGACTTTCCGCGCCAGGAACGCAGAGCCATGCAAGAAGCTGACATAGGTGTCTGAAAAATACTAGGGCCCTGAAAGGGATGTCCTTAACCCTAGAAATCAGTTCGCAGAACGGGGAGGATGGGTGGGGCGGTAAGGAATCTGTCACTAACTACTGTCTCTTACAGATATATCGTTACACAAGTTAGTAACTTGTGCATCTGAAAGAGACACGTTAGTGACAGATTCCTTACCTTAGAATAGATACCCCAGCAATACCAACCCCGGTGGTGGGTCTGCGAACAAAGATCAGACAAGGAAGTCCTGGAGGACAGAACGGCCAAGAAGCCGTCCCTCCGGACCTGACTGTCAAGGCAGTAATGCTTTGTAAACGTGTGCAGCGAGGCCCACGTAGCTGCCTGACAGATAACCGGCAGCGGAACACCGCGGCCCAAGGCCGTGGTAGCAGCCGTTGCCCTGGTGGAATGGGCACGCAGCCCAACAGGAGGCTCCTTTTTAGCCAAAGAATAGCAGGTCTTGATGCACAAGGTAACCCAGCGGGAGATGGTCCTCTTGTGCACCGCCCGACCTTTTTGGCGCCCACGTAGCCAACAAAGAGCTGGTCATCCACCCGGAAGTGTTTTGTGCGGTCAATATAGAAAGAGAGCGCACGTTTTGGGTCCAGACGGTGGAGCCTCTCTTCCTCTCTGGAAGGATGCGGAGGCGGAAAGAAGGTGGGCAAAGTGATGGTCTGCCCAATGTGGAAAGCAGTAACCACCTTTGGCAAGAAGGACGGACGCGTCCGAAGAACAACCTTGTCTAGATGAACAGACAGAAAGGGAGGTTTGCAAGATAGAGCCTGGAGCTCACTCACCCGCCGAGCGGAGGTGATTGCCACCAGAAAGGCTGTCTTCAGAGTCAGAAGACGAAGAGGACAGTTATGTAGAGGCTCAAAGGGAGCGCACATTAAAAAGGTAAGAACCAAGTTTAAGTCCCACTGAGGCATCACAAACGGAACAGGAGGGAAGAGGTGAGTAATGCCTTTTAAGAACCTGTTAACAACAGGGGACTTGAAAAGGGAGGGCTGATCAGGGAGCCTGAGGAAGGCCGAGATAGCACAAAGATAACCCTTGATGGTACCCAGGGCAGAACCCTGTTGGGCCAGAGAGAGAAGGAACAGAAGGACCTCAGAAAGAGGGGCAGAAAGGGGATTCACAGCCTTTGCTGTGCACCATGCCACAAATTTGTTCCACCTGCAGGCGTATACCACCTTAGTGGAGGGACGCCTGGCTGCCAGAATCACATCACAAACTTCGGGAGGCAAGTCGAAAGGAATCAACTGCCGCCGCTCAATCTCCACGCAAGCAGGTGTAGACTGGACAGGTTCGGGTGGAGGACCGACCCCTGCTGCTGCGACAGAAGATCCTCCCGAAGAGGCAGACGGATCGGGGGATCTACGCTCATATTGAGTAGCTCGGGATACCAAACTCTTCGAGCCCAGTCCGGAGCCACAAGAATGACTTGGGCCCGGTCGTGCCGAATCTTCTTCAACACTCTGGGTAGAAGTGGTATAGGCGGAAAGGCGTACAATAGACCGCAACTCCACTCGTGACGAAAGCGTCGCCGAGCGAGTGCCGCCTTGGAAATTCCAACGCGCAGAACTGATGACATTGCGCGTTCTCTTCAGTGGCGAATAGATCTAACCAAGGCTCTCCCCACTGTAGAAAGAGTCCTTGCGCCACTTCCGAGTGAAGACGCCATTCGTGATCCATCATGCACCTGCGGCTGAGTTCGTCCGCCCTGGCGTTCAGGGAACCTGCCAGGTGTTGAACCACCAGGAACATGCCCTGATGTTCCAGCCATGTCCAGAGGCGCAGAGCCTCCTGACAAAGGGTCCACGACCCCACCCCGCCTTGTTTGTTGCAGTACCACATGGCGGTGGTGTTGTCTGTGAACACCTGCACTACCTTCCCTTTGACAGAGGGAAGGAATGCCTTGAGTGCAAGTCGGATCGCCCGGAGCTCCAGAAGGTTGATATGGAGCCGGGACTCCGCCGGAGACCAGAGGCCTCTGATCTCCGCCTCTCCCATGTGACCGCCCCATCCCAGAAGGGACGCGTCCGTCACAACTGTGTGCTCTGGCTGGGGAAGGGAGAGGGATCTGCCCATGACCCATTGCCGGTTCGAGAGCCACCACTGCAACTGTTTTGCAGTCCCCTCCGAGATCTGGACGTGATCGGACAGGTCGCCCTGGTGCTGCGCCCACTGGAACTTCAGGTCCCACTGCAGAGCCC
Source organism: Calotriton arnoldi (assembly GCA_963921515.1). NCBI lineage: Eukaryota > Metazoa > Chordata > Amphibia > Caudata > Salamandridae > Calotriton > Calotriton arnoldi. The sequence continues at coordinate 415,856 of CAWUFW010002151.1, forward strand.
GCATATGCCATCTGGCATGAGTGACCAGCAGGATGCAGGAGGCCATGAGGCCCAGCAGCCTCAGGGTCATCCGTACCGAAACCCAGGATAAAGGCTCAAAGATCGGAATCATAGCCTGAATATCCCGGACTCGCCGTTCGGGAGGATAGGCCCGAAACTGCGTCGTGTCCAGAACTGCTCCGATGAAAAGGAGCTGTGGAGAAGGAATCAGATGCGACTTTGGCACATTGATGGAGAACCCCAGCGAGTGCAGGAGTTGGGCCGTAGTCTGGAGGTGGGAGACGACTGCCTGGGACGAGCCCGCCTTCAGCAGCCAGTCGTCGAGGTAGGGGAAGACTGAAACCCTGCCCGGCGCAGATGAGCTGCGACCACCGCCATCACTTTCGTGAACACCCGAGGGGCACTGGTAAGGCCAAAGGGGAGCACGGTGAACTGAAAATGCTCGAGGCCTACCGTGAACCGAAGGTAACGCCGGTGGGCCGGCAGGACGGGGATGTGGAAATAGGCGTCCTGCAAGTCCAACGCTACCAACCAGTCTCCGGGGTCGAGGGCAGTCAAGACCTGAGCTAGGGTAAGCATCTTGAACTTCTCCTTCCGGAGGAAGCGATTGACGTTCCGGAGGTCCAAGATAGGACGCATGTCCTCCTTGTCCTTTTGGGCACCAGAAAGTAGTGGGAGTAGCAACCACGCCCTACTTCTGGGGTCGGAACATGCTCGATGGCCCTCTTGGCCAAGAGGGCCGTGACTTCCTTCTGTAGAAGCACCAAGTGATCCCCCGACATGCGGTGGAATTGAGGTGGCATGGCTGGGGGGTGGTCTCGAAGGGGAGGGAGTAGCCCCTTCGGACAATGTCCAAGACCCACTTGTCCGAGGTGATGGGACGCCAGTGGTGAAGGTGATGGCGGACCCTGCCCCCGACTGGCGTGCTGTGCACCTGAAAGGAGGGACTAGGAGGGCTTGGAGGCCGCGGACGGGTTGGAGGTGGTGGCCTGACCCGCACGCTGGTTGCCCGAACCGCCACGGCGGTATCCACGTCCTCGGCCACGCGAAGGCGCTTGCTGCGCGGGCCGTTGGCCGGGCTGTGGACGTGACTGGGCGCCCATTCCGTGGCCACGAAAGGGGCGAAAAGCAGACGTTTGCCGAGGGCGCACAACAGCAAGGCCCAGGGACTTAGCAGTAGCCCGTGAGTCCTTGAAACGCTCCAGCGCATGGTCTGCCTTCGAACCAAAAAGACCGACTCCATCAAAGGGCATGTCCATGAGAGTATTCTGGACATCCCCTGAAAAACCAGTGGTTCTCAGCCAGGCGTGGCGACGCAGCGCCACCGTCGTTGCAAGCGATCTGCCCAGCGAGTCGGCGGTATCAAGGCCACAGCGGATGGTATATTTAGCCGCATCACGCCCTTCCGCAATAGCGCGGGTAAGCAGTGTCTGGACCTCCTCAGAACACTGCGGCAAAACATCAGCCACCGAATCCCACAGGGAGTGGGTGTATAGGCCCAAGAGGCAAGCGGTATTAACAGACCGCAAGCCAGCACTGGAGGAAGAGAAAGCCTTCTTCCCAAAGTGATCCAGGCGCTTGGATTCCCTATCCGGAGGGGCGGTAGGGAAGGCTGTTTGGGAGGCAGAGGCTTGGACAACCAAGCTCTCAGGGGTGGGGTGTTGGGAGAGAAACAGGGGGTCGCCCGGAGCCGGGCGATGGCGTCGGGCCACGTTCCTATCCACAGGAGCCCCTGTGGTGGGTTTGGACCAGGCACCCAAAAGAACGTCCGTGAGTGCATCGTTGAACGGCAGCACAGGCTCCGAAGAGAGGCCGCCGGCTGAAGCACTTCAGTCAGGAGGTTAGTCCTGACGGCCACTGTAGGCAACTGGAGATTTAAGGCTCCAGCAGCTCTCACGCAACACCGTTGCAAAATTAGCCCCCTCCTCCGTTGCCACGGGAGGAGACAGCATGCCAGAGTCGGGGGAGGTATCTAGCCCACTGGCATCCCCAAGTTCCTCAACCCAGTCCGGGTCAAACTCGCACTGTTGTGTGAGAGGGTCGTCAGACCCCTCCCAGCTCTCCTGGTCCTCCTCAGGTTGAAAAGATGGAGGAGGAGGGACATAAGGGACCCAAGGTCTCATCGGCGCCGGAACCGGCGTCGGGCGACGCCGGTCCGGCTCGATGTCCGGACCCGGGGAGAACCGGGGAACGACGTCGCCCGGAGCCCCGGACGGCGTCGGAAACGGCACCGGGGACATCGGCGTCGGCGGAGGCGTGGTTAGGTCAACCGGCGTCGATGGGGGTTGCGGCACCACCGGAACCGGGGTCGAGGCCGGGGCCGGAGCCGAGGCCGGGACGAAGGCTGGTGGGACAGGCGACGCCGGGACCGGAGTCGACGGCGACGCCGGAGCAACCCCATCAGGGCCCGCGGGGCCCGAAGGCGCACCGGAGGGACCTTGAGGCCCGAAGAGGCGGGCCATGGCCGACAGGAATTTCTGTATTTCGGCCGGAGTCGCCCCGAACCCGGGTAGGACGGGTAATGCGGGGGCAACTCGACAGGCACGTCCGGGGCCACGGCGGCGGGGACGGTGCCGACAGGGACCTCAGCCGAGTCGCGCGACCGGCGAGGCGAAGTCTTAGAGCGATGACGCCGCTTAGACTTCTTGTGCTTCGACTTACCGGAGGAGCGCGAAGACTTGGATTCCGACGAACGGCGGGGACTCCGCGTCCGGCCCCTCGACCTCTCCCGGGACCGGGGCTTGGTGCGGCGCGGAGCCGACTGCCGGACTTCAAGGAGCTTTCGAGACCGCTCTCGCAAAGCCTTCGGATGAAGTTTCCGGCAGTCAGGGCACGACTTCGTGTCGTGGTCTCGGCCGAGACAGAAGAGACACTCGAGGTGGGGGTCCGTGATGGACATCATACGACCACATTCCTCGCAGGGCTTAAAGCCGGGCATCCCTACGACACCTTAGGAGTCGTGAAGACTCGTTGAAGAAAACAGTGAAAAATTTCACAAAAAAGATAGTCAAAAAGTGACTAGGGCACTGCTCTTCCCGGATCTGCGCTTACTGGCGCGGAAAAAGAAGAACTGACGTCAGCGCGCAGGGGCGGCGCCTAAGTACTGCCCGCGACGTCATCCCGGCGATCACGACGCCGACGACGGACGCGGAGCCGCACGACGCCGCCTACCGACGCGCAAGGGTACTGCTACGCAAAAAACTTTCCGGATCCAGCCTGACGCCTGGGGATATTCTAAGGTAAGGAATCTGTCACTAACGTGTCTCTTTCAGATACACAAGGTTACCCAGCGGGAGATGGTTCTCTTGTGCACCGCCCGACCTTTTTTGGTGCCCACGTAGCCAACAAAGAGCTGGTCATCCACCCGGAAGTGTTGTGTGCGGTTGATATAAAAGGAAAGCGCACGTTTTGGGTCCAGACGGTGGAGCCTCTCTTCCTCTCTGGAAGGATGCGGAGGCGGAAAGAAGGTGGGCAAAGTGATGGTCTGCCCAATGTGGAAGGCAGTAACCACCTTTGGCAAGAAGGACGGACGCGATCTAAGAACAACCTTGTCTGGATAGACAGACAGAAAGGGAGGTTTGCATGATAGAGCCTGGAGCTCAGTCACCCGCCGAGCGGAGGTGATGGCCACCAGGAAGGCTGTCTTCAGAGTCAGAAGACGAAGAGGACAGTTATGTAGAGGCTCAAAGGGAGCGCACATGAGAAAGGTAAGAACCAAGTTCAAGTCCCACTGAGGCATCACAAACGGAACAGGAGGGAAGAGGTGTGTAATGCCTTTTAGGAACCTGTTAACAACAGGGGACTTGAAAAGGGAGGGCTGATCAGGAAGCCTGAGGAAGGCCGAGATGGCACAAAGATAGCCCTTGATGGTACCCAGGGCAGAACCCTGTTGGGCCAAGGAAAGAAGGAACAGAAGAACCTCAGAAAGAGGGGCAGAGAGGGGATTCACAGCCTTTGCTGTGCACCATGCCACAAACTTGTTCCACCTGCAGGCGGATACCACCTTAGTGGAGGGACGCCTGGCTGCCAGAATCACATCACAAACTTCGGGAGGCAAGTCGAAAGGAATCAACTGCCGCCGCTCAATCTCCACGCAAGCAGGTGGAGGCTGGACAGGTTCGGGTGGAGGACCGTCCCCTGCTGCTGCGACAGAATATCCTCCCGAAGAGGCAGACGGATCGGGGGATCGACGCTCATACTGAGTAGCTCGGGATACCAAACTCTTCGAGCCCAGTCCGGAGCCACAAGGATGACTTGGGCCCGGTCGTGCCGAATCTTCTTCAACACTCTGGGTAGAAGTGGTATAGGCGGAAAGGCGTACAACAGACCGCAACTCCACTCGCGACGAAAAGCGTCGCCGAGCGAGTGCCGCCTTGGAAATTCCAAAGCGCAGAACTGATGACATTGCGCGTTCTCTTCGGTGGCGAATAGATCTAACCAAGGCTCTCCCCACTGCAGAAAGAGTCCTTGCGCCACTTCCGAGTGAAGACGCCATTCGTGATCCATCATGCACCTGCGGCTGAGTTCGTCCGCCCTGGCGTTCAGGGAACCTGCCAGGTGTTGAACCATCAGGAACATGCCCTGATGTTCCAGCCATGTCCAGAGGCGCAGAGCCTCCTGACAGAGGGTCCACGACCCCACCCCGCCTTGTTTGTTGCAGTACCACATGGCGGTGGTGTTGTCTGTGAACACCTGCACTACCTTCCCTTTGACAGAGGGAAGGAATGCCTTGAGTGCAAGTCGGATCGCCCGGAGCTCCAGAAGGTTGATATGGAGCCGGGACTCCGCCGGAGACCAGAGGCCTCTGATCTCCGCCTCTCCCATGTGACCGCCCCATCCCAGAAGGGACGCGTCCGTCACAACTGTGTGCTCTGGCTGGGGAAGGGAGAGGGATCTGCCCATGACCCATTGCCGGTTCGAGAGCCACCACTGCAACTGTTTTGCAGTCCCCTCCGAGATCTGGACGTGATCGGACAGGTTGCCCTGGTGCTGCGCCCACTGGAACTTCAGGTCCCACTGCAGAGCCCGCATATGCCATCTGGCATGATCGACCAGCAGGATGCAGGAGGCCATGAGGCCCAGCAGCCTCAGGGTCATCCGTGCCGAAACCCAGGGTAAAGGCTGAAAGATGGGAATCATAGCCTGAATATCCCGGACTCGCCGTTCGGGAGGATAGGCCCAAAACTGCGTCGTGTCCAGAACTGCTCCGATGAAAAGGAGCTGTGGAGAAGGAATCAGATGCGACTTCGGCACATTGATGGAGAACCCCAGCGAGTGCAGGAGTTCGGCCGTAGTCTGGAGGTGGGAGACGACTGCCTGGGACGAGCCCGCCTTCAGCAGCCAGTCGTCGAGGTAGGGGAAGACTGGAACCCCTGCCCGGCGCAGATGAGCTGCGACCACCGCCATCACTTTCGTGAACACCCGAGGGGCACTGGTAAGGCCAAAGGGGAGCACGGTGAACTAAAAATGCTCGAGGCCTACCGTGAACCGTAGGTAACGCCGGTGGGCCGGCAGGACGAGGATGTGGAAATAAGCGTCCTGCAAGTCCAACGCTACCAACCAGTCTCCAGGGTCGAGGGCAGTCAAGACCTGAGCTAGGGTGAGCATCTTGAACTTCTCCTTCCGGAGGAAGCGATTGACGTTCCGGAGGTCCAAGATAGGACGCATGTCCTCCTTGTCTTTTTTGGGCACCAGAAAGTAGTGGAAGTAGCAACCACGTCCTACTTCTGGGGTCGGAACATGCTCGATGGCCCTCTTGGCCAAGAGGGCCGTGACTTCCTTCTGCAGAAGCACCAAGTGATCCCCTGACATGCAGTGGAATTGAGGTGGCCTGGCTGGGGGGGTGGTCTCAAAGGGGAGGGAGTAGCCCCTTCGGACAATGTCCAAGACCCACCTGTCCGAGGTGATGGCACGCCAGTGGTGAAGGTGATGGCAGACCCTGCCCCCTACTGGCGTGCTGTGCACCTGAAAGGAAGGACTAGGACGGCTTGGAGGCCGCGGACGGGGCGGAGTGTGTGGCCTGACCCGCACGCTGGTTGCCCGACCCGCCACGGCGGGAGCCACGTCCTCGGCCACGCGAAGACGCTTGCTGCGCGGGCCGGTGGCTGGGCAGCGGACGTGACTGGGCGCCCCTTCCGTGGCCACGAAAGGGGCGAAAAGCAGAGGTTAGCGGTGGGCGCACAACAGAAAGGCCCAGGGACTTGGCAGTATCCCGTGAGTCCTTAAAGCGCTCCAGCGCATGGTCTGCTTTGGAACCAAAAAGACCGACTCCATCAAAGGGCATGTCCATGAGCGTATTCTGGACATCACCCGAGAAACCAGTTGTTCTCAGCCAGGCGTGGCGACGCAGCGCCACCGTCGTTGCAAGCGATCTGCCCAGCGAGTCGGCGGTATCAAGGCCACAACGTATGGTGTATTTTGCCGCATCCCTACCTTCCGCAATGGTGCGGGTAAGCAGTGTCTGGACCTCCTCAGAACACTGGGGCAAAACGGCCGCCACCGAATCCCACAGAGAGTGGGAATATCGGCCCAAAAGGCAAGCGGTGTTGATGGACCGCAAGCCAGCACTGGAGGAAGAAAAGGCCTTCTTCCCAAATTGGTCCAGGCGTTTGGATTCCCTATCCGGAGGGGCGGTAGGGAAGGCGGTTTGGGAGGCAGAGGCTTGGACAACCAAGCTCTCTGGGGTGGGATGTTGAGAGAGAAACAAGGGGTCGCCCGGAGCAGGGCGATGGCGTCGGGCCACGTTCCTATCCACAGGAGACCCTGTGGTGGGCTTGGACCAGGTGCCCAAAAGAACGTCAGACAGTGCATCATTAAACGGCAGCAATGGCTCCGAGGAGGTAGCTGCCGGCTGAAGCACTTCCGTCAGGAGGTTAGTCCTGACAGCCACAGTAGGCAATTGGAGGTGCAAGGCTCCAGCTGCTCTACGCAACACTGTTGCGAAATTTGCTCCCTCCTCCGTAGCCCGGAAGGAGGAGACAGCATGCCAGAGTCAGGAGAGGTGTCCAGACCACTGGCATCCCCAAGTTCCTCTGCCCAGTCCTGATCATACTCACACTGCTGTGTGAGAGGGTCTTCCGACCCCTCCCAGCTCTCCTGGTCCTCCTCTGGCTCAAAATATGGAGGAGGAGGGACATCTGGGACCCAAGGTCTCATCGGCGCCGGGGCCGGCGTCGAGCGACGTCGGTCCGGCTCCATGTCTGGAACCGGAGAGAACCGGGGAACGACGCCGCCCGGAGCCCCGGGCGGCGTCAGGAACGGCACCGGGGACATCGGCGCCGGCGTGGTTAGGTCAACCGGCGTCGATCGGGGTTGCGGTACCACCGGAGCCGGGATTGAGGCCGGGGCCGGAGCCGAGGCCGGGATCAAGGCTGGCGGGACGGGCGACGCCGGGACCGGAGTCGTCGGCGACGCCGGAGCAACCCCATCACGGCCCGCGGGGCCCGAAGGCGCACCGGAGGGACCTTGAGGCCCGAAGAGGCGGGCCATGGCCGACAGGAATTCCTGTATTTGGGCCGGAGTCGCCCCCGAACCCGGAAAGGACGGGTAATGCGGGGGCGGCTCCACAGGCACGTCCGGGGCCGCGGGGACGGTGCCGACAGGGGCCTCAGCCGAGTCGCGAGACCGGCGAGGCGAAGTCTTAGAGCGATGATGCTTCTTAGACTTTTTGTGCTTCGACTTACTCGAGGAGTGCGAAGACTTGGACTCCGACGACCGGCGGGGGCTCCACGACCGGCCCCTCGACCTCTCACGGGACCGGGGCTTGGTGCGGCGCGGAGCCGACTGCCGGACCTCGAGGAGCTTTCGAGACCGCTCTCGCAAAGCCTTCGGGTGTAAGGCCCGGCAGTCAGGGCACGACTTCGTGTCGTGGTCTCGGCCAAGACAGTAGAGACACTCTAAGTGCGGGTCTGTGATCGACATCATTCGACCACAGACGTCGCATGGCTTGAAGCCGGGCATCCCTACCGACACCTAGGAGTCGAGATGACTCGAAAAGAAACAGTGAAAAAATCACCAAAAAATGTAGTCAAAAATTGACTAGGGCACTGCTCTTCCCGGATCTGCGCTTACTGGCGCGGAAAAAAGAAGAACTGACGTCAGCGCGCAGGGGCGGCGTCTAAGTACTGCCCGCGACGTCCTCCCGGCGATCATGACGCCGACGACGGGCGCGGAGCCGCACGACGCCGCCTACCGACGCGCAAGGGTACTGCTACGCAAAAACTTTCCGGATCCAGCCTGACGCCTGGGGATATTCTAAGGTAAGGAATCTGTCACTAACGTGTCTCTTTCAGATACACACCACGGGGTAAATGAATGGTACTGATTTGGGAAAGAGGGCTGACGTACGTGCGAAGCAGTATGGCAAGCCAACATCCCAGTTCATATAAACCCCTGTGTTACCTTTGTTCAGTTCTGCATGCTCAGATACGGACTACAGGATGAACAGACAATGCAGGCCACATACACTTTCATGAATGGAGATATATGATGATGTAAGTCTACCCATATATATATGTGCATGGCTGTAAACTGCATAAGCATTGTCGAAAAGCATCTAACATGATAAAATCCAATAAAGAAATTTAAACAAAAAAAAAAAGAGGCTGAGAATTCAGCTAAAGGCTCCAGGATTGAAATGAACTATTTGGCCAATTTTTGTTAGTAAAATGAATAGTGCATAGACATCCAAAGTTCTGTGAGTGGTTCGTTTAATAGTTAACCAGGCCAAATTCAAACAGGCAAAAAAGATCTCACCAATCACAATGCTCAGGTGGTCTAATGGACAGATAAAAATAGATTATAGGTGGGAAAAACATAGTTGGCAATCTGAGTGTTGTTGTCTGGAAACCCTTTGTAACTTGTTTGGTACATATAACAAACATACTCATCATTCTAGTTCTTGTACTCCTAGTCCCCCAGTCTAGTGCACAAAAAAACTGCAGTCAATTCAGATGTGCAGCAAAGAGGAACACCAGGCAGACACAATAGTCAGCTCTTGGGAACTAAGGTCTCATTCCTGGTTTGTAGCCTATCTCCTGTGCACCAATCAGCTTTTACATGACGGATAAACTGCTGATAGTCACATTTTGTCATCTACGGCCCAGAACCGGATGATAAAGGCTATGTCAAGTTATCCTAACTTGTTCATGTAGCCAATCAATCAGGTGACTTGTAAAGCGCGACTACTCACCCGTAAGGGTCTCAAGGCGCTGGGAATAGTACATAGCTTTAGTGTTGTCTAGCAGTACCCGACAGCCTTGATCAGCACCTAAATTTGACTATTAGACAAAGAGTGATCTCAATACCAGGGACATTGTCCTCAAAGCCAGGACATGTATGTGAAAACTACTTACTTGTCTACTCTAGGATAACTGATGCCCTCTTCAAGGTAGGCTTACTATTCCAATAACGAAGCTTCATGCCTCTTACATTCTGTGCCCATTTCAGATGGAACAGTGCCCTCCAAAGAAAACTGGCAGAGCCCATCTCCCCTCCACTGAATTCAGTCATAGAGATACAAAGAGATTCAAAAGTGGTCATGTGGCCTTCAGCTTTCTAGATTTCACTGCAGACTGAGGCTACAATGTAGTATCCTATTTCAGAGTCAGGTCTGCAGGATTATAAGCATAAAGATGTATGAGGTCCAATAAACCTAGAAAAAAAATGTGCAGATTAGATGTTCCTTTCCTAGACCACTTTGCCAACAAAGTTAGAAAGAAATTGCGAGTTCCACCTTCAAAGAGGGCTGTAAGTCATGCAGGAGACTGGATGTGCAGATTCAAGGTAACTTTGCTTTTCTGGACCACTCCGTCTTGACCAATCAGTTGTCCAAGTAATGAAAGACAAATATACAGTGCCTGTGATATTTTGTCACAACCAGTATCCCCCTTTTGAAATGCTTTTTAGAGGATTTAAACTCAGAAGCAGCATCCCATAACACTCTTGATGAAAATAATACACGCTTTGCTGAACAAAGGAGCAATACAGGAAGCCACATATTTAAAGTGTAGAAATATGTTCTGCTCAAGATACTGCCTAGTTCCCAATAAAGGTGGTTGGTTTTCTTTTCCTTTTCTAGATCTTTATTTTTAAAACATATTTCTAAGAAAATGAACTGTTGAAGATGATCACCATCCAGCATATTACCATGGTTGTTATCCCTAGAGCTACAAGATGCACATGTTTATATGCAACACTGATCCAAAGGTGTCACAGTAAATGTTTGCTTTTTTGCAACCCGTAGGAAAGGGACCCTTTGTGACATGGCCACCCCCATTTTTTGCCACTGGTACTGATATTTTTCGAATTATGTGCACTGGGTCCCTGCTAACCAGGCCCCAGTACCAGTGCTCTTTCCCTAAAAACAAACTACATGTTCTAGTCCCTAGTAAATGGTACCCCTGGCACCTAGGGCATGGGTACTAAAGAGGGCCTTTAAGTGCTGTAGCATGTATTGTGCCACCCTAAGGGACTCACACCCAAATCTATGCAGACTGCCATTGCAGGCTGCGTTAAATGGAGTAAACCATTGTGAAAACTCACCATGGAACACTCCCTGTGTGCCATGCCCACAGACACTGCATGCAATATATTTAAATCACCCCTACAGCAGGCCTTAAAGCGCTATGGCAGGGTGCATTATAATACATGTGAGGGCATATCTGCATGCGCAGATATGCTCCTTGGATATCTAGTTCAATTGCTAGACATTACAAGTGATCAGGGAGCCATTTTAAGTATAAGTACTGGGCACTGGTCATTACGAGTTACCCAGTTACATAATGGCTTCACTGAAAATAATGGTGATTGGTATAAAACACCTTGTCTTGACAAATCCATACTAATGACTGTATCAGATTTGTCCTAACATGCACCCAGAGGGTACCTTAGAGGTGCCCCATGAATCCTACTAGTCTCTTAGTGTGCTGGCTGGCTGGTACCGTCCAGCCTGCCACCACAGACAAATTTCTGACCCTTGCAGGTGAGAGCCTGTACACTCTCGGGTCAGAAACAATGCCTGCTGTGGAGGAAGGTGTTCACGCCTCCTCCAGCAGGATGGCTAATGTTTTAGCATATCAAGGCCAGAGGCTTCAAAGCGTTTGCCGCCTTTGGTAGGCAACCCCTGCTTCCCCCCAGATCTGGGAATACCACCCCCCTGCCCTGAGGCCGCCTGAAACTGAACTCAGATAAGACGGAAGTCCTCATCCTAGGATCATCACCCTCTGCCTGGGACGACTCCTGGTGGCCCCCTGCCCTGGGCAACGCACCCAAACCAACGGACCACGCACGCAACCTGGGCTTCATCCTGGACTCCTCCCTCTCAATGACCCGACAAGTCAACGCCGTCTCCTCGTCTTGCTTCAACATCCTACGCATGCTGCGCAAGATCTTCCGGTGGATCCCCACCGAAACCAGGAAGACGGTCACCCAGGCCCTCGTCACCAGCCGACTGGACTACGGCAACTCCCTCTACGCCGGAACCACAGCCAAACTTCATAAAAGACTCCAACGCATCCAGAACGCTGCAGCTCGACTCATCCTGGACATCCCCCGACACAGCCACATCGCCAGACACCTGAGAGACCTGCACTGGCTCCCCGTCAGCAAGAGAATCACGTTCCGACTCCTCACCCACGCACACAAAGCCCTCCACAACCAAGGCCCCAGATACCTCAACGACCGTCTGACCTTCTACACTCCCACCCGCCAGCTACGATCGACCAACCACGCCCTCGCCGCCGTCCCCCGCATCCGAACAGCCACAACGGGAGGAAGATCCTTCTCCTACCTGGCTGCCAAGACGTGGAACTCCCTACCCATCCACCTCCGCCTTACCCAAGACCACCTCTCCTTCAGGAAGCAACTCAAGACCTGGCTGTTCGAACAGTAGCGGACCCCCCTCCCCCAAGCGCCTTGAGACCCTCCGGGTGAGTAGCGCGCTATACAAATGATTGATTGATTGATTGATTGATTGGGCACCAGGATAGGCAGGAAAATTAGCTATCCAGGAGGTGTGTTCACTCTCAGGCTAGTCACACACCTAAGGTGGGCTACCTGTAGTGAACTACAAAGGAAGGGTTTCACCATCTTGTTTTAGGTGAAACTAGGAACGCTGGGTCAGGTTTATGTCCACCTTCCCCAAGAAGTGTCATAGAGGTGGTGTAGTCATCCCAGCAGTAATAAGCCAATTGGCTACTACCCTACACTCCATTAATGCCCCTAAATTTAGTATTTAGGGGTCCCCCTGACACCAGGAACTCAGATTCGTCTACTGGGAACAGAAGAACAACAAAGAAGAGCCGAAAACACAAGAACTGTGGACCAGCTCCGGACTTGGCGCCAAATCCTGCCTGCCTGCTGCAGTCCCAAAAATTGCAAAGACCTGACTCGCCCAGCAGCTGCGCATCCTCCGAAAGCTTTGGAGGGCAGCCAGCTCTTCACCAACCAGTCAGCATCTCCTTTAAAGTGGAGGAGCGGGGGTGTGGCCAAGATGGCGATCTAAGTGGTCGCAGGTCCCGGAGGCTCCTCGCTCCTGGCCTTCCCGCCCGACCATAAACATAGCTTTAGGCCCCCGAAAGTCCGCCAAAGGTGAAGGGCGAAGTGGCGACAGCAGAGGGAAGGCGATCGCTGCACGTTTGGAGGGCGCCGACCCTCCGATTCCTGCTGCTGGACGACCAGACCGGCGCGTGGAGGAGCGGGCTAAAATGGCGCCGTGACTGAGCCGGGCCGAGGAAGGCCGCGGTGTGGGTTTCGGAGGGGCCGACACTGGATGCCCGACTGTGCCTACGCCGGGACAGGGGAGAGTGCCTGGAGCGGTGTCGGGGTGGCGATCCCCCCCTAGGGCGGACGAGCTGTTGGCGGAGTGCCCCTGCGGCGGGGGCGGAGAGCGTCCGACGCCCGTGACCCTCGGTGGGGTCGCTAGAGCCTGAGGTGCCCCAAGGTGAGCGGAGCAGTGTGGTGAGGCCCGCCCGGTGGGCGGAAGAGCCGGGGGCGTGTGGCCCGCCCGGGTCCGACAGAACAGCGGAGTCTGGGTGGCCGGGGAGCGCTCCGTCTCCCGGTGCGGGGGCTTGGCGGAAGCCCGCGAGAGCTGAGCAAGCGGAGCAGTGGGCCCCTGCGGCGGAGATTGAGGAGAGCCGTGGGGTGCTGCCTCGGGGGGCCCTGGCGTGGAGGCCCTACAGCGGTGAACCAGCGCAGCGACGTGGGAGGTGCAGCTGAGCTGGGGGCCCCCGGGGGGGCGCCCCGACAGAAACAGCGGGCGGCGGAGGTGGTGGTGGACCCGGCGACGCAGCCTACGAGAGGTCCAGGAGTGGAGGCCCAGTGGCACAAGGGCGGCAATGAAGACAGAAGGTGAGGCGGCGAGAGAGACTGAGGATTTAGGGTATACTCGGCCAGGACATCCGCCTGGCGGCGCGGCAAGGAGGAGAGCTCGCATCTGCCAGGCGTTCAACAGCGAGAGGGGAGTCAGTGGGGCGAGGGATCAGCCTTGCTGGCGCGGCGCGGACCTCGCCTCAATATCCACGCATAGGCGAGCCCGCGGGAACCGACGGCGAGGTACCCCTGGATCTTGGGGGGGTTGGGGTCCGTACCCTGGGCTCAGCGGAGGGCCTATACCAAGAAACACTAAAAGGCCCATGCGGCGACCCCCAACACGGCACTGTGAGGGCTAGCCCCGGAGTCGAGCGGTAGGCCCGATTGGGAGGAGCAGTTGAGGACTAGCGGCGGAGCGCAGACGCCGTAGGGAGCGCCGCCGCCTAAACGGCCCTAGCCCAGCGAGTGCAGCCGACAGCAGGAGCCCAGGGGGTGTTGGCGTAACTGTTGACCATTGGACTCTCTCGACGAAAAGGGTGGGGCAGCTGCGAGGTGCCAGAGCGGGTCGAGCCCTGCCTTGGGATTGGTGCCGGCGTCCGGGGGTGCGCCCACAGGCCACACAAGACCCCACAGAAAAGTGCATTTACGATGGCCTCTGTCAAGAAGAAAGGAGAGAGGTCGGTAAGAGAGATGCTCACTAAAAGCTCTGTGGCGGAAGAGAAAGGAAGCAAAACCTCCCCGATCCGGACTGTCACTGCTGCCCCGGAGGATGACGCGATCCCGATAACCCGCTCTTTTCTGGAATCTCTATTCTACACTCTTCGGGAGGACTTTCAAACTCTCAAGAATGAGGTCGCAGGAGAGGTGAAGGACATCCGTAGAGACGTGGTTGGGGAACGGGTAGCAGCACTTGAAGACCGGGAGCAAGCGTCGGGAGAAGAGCTCGCTCAGCTCCAACAGGAAGTCGTGCGCCTTAGGGAGCAACAAATTGACCTCCAAGCCCACGCGGAGGACCTTGAAAATCGCTCCAGGCGAAACAATATCCTCGTCCGGGGTGTTCCCTTGAAATCGGAAGGGTCAGACGTAACAAGCTACCTGCAGGGGTTCTTCAGGGACATCCTTGGGGAAGACCAAGCCTTCGAGATCCGCATCGACCGCGCACATAGGGTGGGCCTGCCGCGGCGCGCCCCGGCCCCACCTCCGGACATCCTTGCCTTCCTCCCGGACTACCCTCTGAAGGAGCGCATTCTGCGCGAGGCCCGCCTGAAACACCCCCTCACTTATCAGGGTCACTCCCTAGCTCTTTATCAGGACCTTGCCTCCATAATGCTCCAAAAGAGAAGATCGTTTAAGGACGTCACCGCGCATCTCAGGGAGCATGGGATAGCCTACTCCTGGGGGCACCCATTTAGACTGCTCTTTAAATGGAATGGCAAACTACATCAACTAAGGTCACTAGAGGAAACGTGCAAGCTCTTGGGCCTAGAATCCCGCGACACGGAAGACCCGCCCCATTCCACGCAAAGACCACCTGGGGATGGGTGGCAAAGAGTGGGGCGTAGACGCTCTCCCGCGATAGAAGCGAGACCGGACTCCGACATAATGGCACAGGAGAGGCAAGCAGCATTGGAGGCCGTCCTAAAAGATACCGCCCCGCCACACTGACATGGAACGACAAGGAGGGGGCACACAGCACTAACTTTGCAAGAGGTTGGGGGGGAGGCCGGTGGCGGGGAGCCGGGGACACTTGGTCCACACACACCCCGACTGTTGGTTTTACACATGCCCAGGAGTCGGTTCCATGGGCTATGGACAATGGTACTGTTTTGGGGGTTCTTTGTTGGGATTAGTCTTGGGAAAGGAGGGAGGGGGCGGGGGTTGGAGGGGAGTTCAGGGTCAGGGGGATGGGGGGTGGGGTTTGGGGGAGGGGGCGGGATGAACCGATGTGCTGTCAGGGGCCGGAAACACCCACGCTTCTGGTATACATGAGTCAATTTTTTAGAGCCCGCGGCCCTCAGTGGGACTTAACGGGGAGCTCGCTCTCCCAGACTCAGCGTCCCGTAGAGGATCACCATCCATGATGACCCACACTGTTCAGATCCTCACCCTTAACGTGAAAGGGTAAAATAACCCCATTAAAAGAAGGGCCATATTATCGTACTTGGAACATTCTGGGGCGGCTATCTGCCTTCTGCAGGAGACACACCACCTGCCCAAAGACTGGCATCGGATGCGATCTCGAGCCTTTCCCCAGCAATTCTATTCCTCCACCACGTCTAAAAAGGCTGGGGTTGCTATATTGGTTGCTAAATCATTTCAGGGCTCCGTGGGTGATAAGATGGCAGAAATAAAAGGCTGGCTGCTAGCCCACAAGTTCTGGGTGGGGGGGGTTCCTCTGGTGGTGGGTTCCCTGTACGCCCCTAATACGGGACAAGAGCAATTTCTCACCATGGCATTATCAGATGTACTTTCCGCGCAAATTAGGCTGGTGGTGGTAGGGGGGGACCTGAACTTAGTCATGGATGCGGAGGGAGATCGGTCTGGTCAACGCTTTGGACAAACAGGGGCGCTCTCCTCAGCGGGGAAGGTCTGGTTGCGAGAGAGGGGCTTGGAAGACATATGGAGATCACTACACCCGAACATTACACAATACTCCTACTACTCTCATGCACACCGTACCTATGCCAGACTAGACCACATCCTAGGTTCTACGGAAGTGACAGCTTTAGTGGACACAGTAAATATAATCCCTGCGGCACTCTCAGACCATGACGCGTTGACCATGACTATCTCCCTACCCGCAGTGCATAAGACTCCGGGAAGATGGCGACTACGGGAAAACCTGCTTCAGAGACAGGGGGTGGTCACACAACTTCACAAAAGCATCACTGACTACTTAACCCGAAATGACATTCCGGACACACCCCTCACGGCCCTATGGGGGGCACTGAAAGCCGTGGTGAGAGGCGAGTTAATCGCCATTTCCGCGGCGGACGCAAGGGAGCGGAGGGAGATCCGAGACAAGCTCACGGCTCAAGTGGTGGAACTGGAGCGTATCCATAGCCGCACGGGTGCCCCCAGGATATGGCGCCAGGTTAAAGCGGCGAGAACGCAACTGGCTGCACTAGACCTGGACAGAGCCGAATATGCGGCTCTCCGGCTCAAGCACTCATACTACGTAGGAGGGGACAAAGCAGGGCGTTTATTGGCCAGGAAGCTCAGGGCTCGCGCCCAGCGCGATAGGATACCAGCGATAATGAACGAGAAGGGGGTAAAAGTTGAAAGGGACGAGGAAATAGCGGACGCCTTTCAGGAATTTTTCTCCTCTTTTTATAGTGAGTCTGTACATACTCCCAACGAAGGGGAGGCCTACCTTAAGGGCGTATCTACAACGGCCTTGGACCGGACAGAGGCTGAAGCGCTGGATGCGCCCATTCGGATAGAGAGGTGATAGGGGCCATTTCTCGTCTCAAACCGCTCAAATCACCGGGCCCAGACGGGTTCTCGGCGGGATTTTATAAGACCTTCTGCACACTCCTCGCCCCCATTTTAACACGACTCTTTAATACTTTCCAGGGGCGTGGGTCCATTCCCCCGGACATGTTAGCCGCGGATATTGTGGTTATCCCCAAACCGGGGAAGGAGAGGACACAGTGCGGTTCCTACCGCCCAATCTCCCTCCTAAATCTCGACTTGAAGTTATTCACCGGAGTTCTAGCGGCACGGCTGGGCCCGCGTTTACCGGGTATCATAGACCCAGAGCAATCTGGCTTTATTTACAACCGGCAGGGCAGCGACAACACCAAACGAATACTACACTTAATTGACAAGACAATACACTGGCCCACTTTGGACTTGGGGAGCGCTTTAGGGCCTGGGTGGCGAGCTGCTACGACCAGCCCCTAGCAACGGTCAGGGTTAATGGTACGGCCTCCCGGCCTGTTGCGATACAGAGGGGTACGAGACATTGGTGTCCGCTATCGCCCCTTCTATTCGCGTTGTACGTGGAACCCCTAGCGCAGAAAATTAGAGACAATCCGGATATCTACGGGATTCCCTTTGGGGGGGAGAGACATACAGTGAGTCTATATGCTACGACATCCTAGCGACCCTGGAGGTACCCGAGCGTTCGCTACCGGCCTTCCTGGAGGAGATTACCTCCTTTGGCCGCGTCTCTGGCGTCAAGATTAACGTTGGAAAATCCACGCTATTGCACCTGGGCCGCAACGCGGACGCAACCGGCCCAGAGCGACCCTCTTTTGGTGGCTTACAAGCTAGTGATTCAATTACATACCTGGGAATAGAACTAGCCCCTATAGTCGTACAGACGGTTACACAAAACTATTCTGGGCTCCTCTCCCAGATCCAGAGGTGCCTTCACCAGTGGCGCAAGCACTCGTTGTCACTCCTTGGCCGGATTGCGGCGGTTAAAATGAGCATCTTGCCCAAAGCATTGTATGTCTTCCAGACCATACAGGCGCGACCACCGAGGGGTACCCCCCAACAGATTCAAAAGGTGGTTCACCACTTTATTTGGGCCGGAGCGCGACCCCGGATGCGAAGAGATCTTTCCCATCGACCCCTAGATCACGGAGGGTTAGGCATCCCGAACTTCTTGGACTACTATAGGGCATCTCAACTCCGGCATCTGGTGGAATGGAGCAGACCGGAATCTGAAAAGAGGTGGCTGTTCCAAGATAGGGTGTTGGCCAAGCTATCCTTGTGGAAGGTGCCGTTCTTGAGGAGGCAGGACAGACCTCCGAATCTGAAGGGCTCACCCATTACGAACACACTTCTACACGGTGGCCGTAAAACGAGGCCTCACATCCTTCCCCTCCCCCATGACACCTTTGTTCGATAACCCGGAGTTTGTCCCAGGGTTAGACGAGCGAGCATTCCCACAATGGCGGGTCACGGGGTGTAAGTCAGCAGGTCACCTCTTTAACCTGGAGGGATTTTTGTCCCTCGCGGAGCCGCAACAATCCTATGATATCATTGCCCCACAGCATTTCCAATACTTTCAAATTCGTCATTGGCTGCCCCACCCTGATGTGCGACCCCTAGTCGGTCGGAAGCTTACCACCTATGAAAGGTGGCTCCAAGCGAAAACTTCAGATAAGAAAACGATCTCAGAGTTATACTCCATGCTCCGTCCCCCAGCCTCACTTTCGACCTTCAGCGGGACAACGGCGATGGGCTAAGGAAATTGGGAGGGACCTCACGGAGAAGGAATGGCGCAACATCTTTTATCGGGCCCACCGTACGGCCCGGAACACAGCTAGTCGGGAAGCGTCAGTTAAAGTGGCCACATATTGGTACTTGTCTCCAGCTAGACTACACAAGGGGAACCCGAACCGTAGCCCGACGTGCTGGCGGGGTTGTGATGAGGAGGGAACGTTGACGCACATTCTTTGGGATTGTACGGCAGTAATAGATTACTGGAAAGAGGTGTTAGACGATATTGACAACTGTTTTGAGACCGAAACCCACGATTCCCAGCCTATACACTTTTAGGGTTACCTAACGCACAAGTTACTAACTTGTGTAACGATATATCTGTAAGAGACAGTAGTTAGTGACAGATTCCTTACCTTAGAATATCCCCAGGCGTCAGGCTGGATCCGGAAAGTTTTTTGCGTAGCAGTACCCTTGCGCGTCGGTAGGCGGCGTCGTGCGGCTCCGCGTCCGTCGTCGGCGTCGTGATCGCCGGGATGACGTCGCGGGCAGTACTTAGGCGCCGCCCCTGCGCGCTGACGTCAGTTCTGTACACGACTTTCCGCGCCAGGAACGCAGAGCCATGCAAGAAGCTGACATAGGTGTCTGAAAAATACTAGGGCCCTGAAAGGGATGTCCTTAACCCTAGAAATCAGTTCGCAGAACGGGGAGGATGGGTGGGGCGGTAAGGAATCTGTCACTAACTACTGTCTCTTACAGATATATCGTTACACAAGTTAGTAACTTGTGCATCTGAAAGAGACACGTTAGTGACAGATTCCTTACCTTAGAATAGATACCCCAGCAATACCAACCCCGGTGGTGGGTCTGCGAACAAAGATCAGACAAGGAAGTCCTGGAGGACAGAACGGCCAAAGAAGCCGTCCCTCCGGACCTGACTGTCAAGGCAGTAATGCTTTGTAAACGTGTGCAGCGAGGCCCACGTAGCTGCCTGACAGATAACCGGCAGCGGAACACCGCGGCCCAAGGCCGTGGTAGCAGCCGTTGCCCTGGTGGAATGGGCACGCAGCCCAACAGGAGGCTCCTTTTTAGCCAAAGAATAGCAGGTCTTGATGCACAAGGTAACCCAGCGGGAGATGGTCCTCTTGTGCACCGCCCGACCTTTTTGGCGCCCACGTAGCCAACAAAGAGCTGGTCATCCACCCGGAAGTGTTTTGTGCGGTCAATATAGAAAGAGAGCGCACGTTTTGGGTCCAGACGGTGGAGCCTCTCTTCCTCTCTGGAAGGATGCGGAGGCGGAAAGAAGGTGGGCAAAGTGATGGTCTGCCCAATGTGGAAAGCAGTAACCACCTTTGGCAAGAAGGACGGACGCGTCCGAAGAACAACCTTGTCTGGATGAACAGACAGAAAGGGAGGTTTGCAAGATAGAGCCTGGAGCTCACTCACCCGCCGAGCGGAGGTGATGGCCACCAGAAAGGCTGTCTTCAGAGTCAGAAGACGAAGAGGACAGTTATGTAGAGGCTCAAAGGGAGCGCACATTAAAAAGGTAAGAACCAAGTTTAAGTCCCACTGAGGCATCACAAACGGAACAGGAGGGAAGAGGTGAGTAATGCCTTTTAAGAACCTGTTAACAACAGGGGACTTGAAAAGGGAGGGCTGATCAGGGAGCCTGAGGAAGGCCGAGATAGCACAAAGATAACCCTTGATGGTACCCAGGGCAGAACCCTGTTGGGCCAGAGAGAGAAGGAACAGAAGGACCTCAGAAAGAGGGGCAGAAAGGGGATTCACAGCCTTTGCTGTGCACCATGCCACAAATTTGTTCCACCTGCAGGCGTATACCACCTTAGTGGAGGGACGCCTGGCTGCCAGAATCACATCACAAACTTCGGGAGGCAAGTCGAAAGGAATCAACTGCCGCCGCTCAATCTCCACGCAAGCAGGTGTAGACTGGACAGGTTCGGGTGGAGGACCGTCCCCTGCTGCTGCGACAGAAGATCCTCCCGAAGAGGCAGACGGATCGGGGGATCTACGCTCATATTGAGTAGCTCGGGATACCAAACTCTTCGAGCCCAGTCCGGAGCCACAAGAATGACTTGGGCCCGGTCGTGCCGAATCTTCTTCAACACTCTGGGTAGAAGTGGTATAGGCGGAAAGGCGTACAATAGACCGCAACTCCACTCGTGACGAAAGCGTCGCCGAGCGAGTGCCGCCTTGGAAATTCCAACGCGCAGAACTGATGACATTGCGCGTTCTCTTCGGTGGCGAATAGATCTAACCAAGGCTCTCCCCACTGTAGAAAGAGTCCTTGCGCCACTTCCGAGTGAAGACGCCATTCGTGATCCATCATGCACCTGCGGCTGAGTTCGTCCGCCCTGGCGTTCAGGGAACCTGCCAGGTGTTGAACCACCAGGAACATGCCCTGGTGTTCCAGCCATGTCCAGAGGCGCAGAGCCTCCTGACAAAGGGTCCACGACCCCACCCCGCCTTGTTTGTTGCAGTACCACATGGCGGTGGTGTTGTCTGTGAACACCTGCACTACCTTCCCTTTGACAGAGGGAAGGAATGCCTTGAGTGCAAGTCGGATCGCCCGGAGCTCCAGAAGGTTGATATGGAGCCGGGACTCCGCCGGAGACCAGAGGCCTCTGATCTCCGCCTCTCCCATGTGACCGCCCCATCCCAGAAGGGACGCGTCCGTCACAACTGTGTGCTCCGGCTGGGGAAGGGAGAGGGATCTGCCCATGACCCATTGCCGGTTCGAGAGCCACCACTGCAACTGTTTTGCAGTCCCCTCCGAGATCTGGACGTGATCGGACAGGTCGCCCTGGTGCTGCGCCCACTGGATCTTCAGGTCCCACTGCAGAGCCCGCATATGCCATCTGGCATGAGTGACCAGCAGGATGCAGGAGGCCATGAGGCCCAGCAGCCTCAGGGTCATCCGTACCGAAACCCAGGATAAAGGCTGAAAGATCGGAATCATAGCCTGAATATCCCGGACTCGCCGTTCGGGAGGATAGGCCCGAAACTGCGTCGTGTCCAGAACTGCTCCGATGAAAAGGAGCTGTGGAGAAGGAATCAGATGCGACTTTGGCACATTGATGGAGAACCCCAGCGAGTGCAGGAGTTCGGCCGTAGTCTGGAGGTGGGAGACGACTGCCTGGGACGAGCCCGCCTTCAGCAGCCAGTCATCGAGGTAGGGGAAGACTGAAACCCCTGCCCGGCGCAGATGAGCTGCGACCACCGCCATCACTTTCGTGAACACCCGAGGGGCACTTGTAAGGCCAAAGGGGAGCATGGTGAACTGAAAATGCTCGAGGCCTACCGTGAACCGAAGGTAACGCCGGTGGGCCGGCAGGACGGGGATGTGGAAATAGGCGTCCTGCAAGTCCAACGCTACCAACCAGTCTCCGGGGTCGAGGGCAGTCAAGACCTGAGCTAGGGTGAGCATCTTGAACTTCTCCTTCCGGAGGAAGCGATTGACGTTCCGGAGGTCCAAGATAGGACGCATGTCCTCCTTGTCCTTTTTGGGCACCAGAAAGTAGTGGGAGTAGCAACCACGCCCTACTTCTGGGGTCGGAACATGCTCGATGGCCCTCTTGGCCAAGAGGGCCGTGACTTCCTTCTGTAGAAGCACCAAGTGATCCCCTGACATGCGGTGGAATTGAGGTGGCATGGCTGGGGGGTGGTCTCGAAGGGGAGGGAGTAGCCCCTTCGGACAATGTCCAAGACCCACTTGTCCGAGGTGATGGGACGCCAGTGGTGAAGGTGATGGCGGACCCTGCCCCCGACTGGCGTGCTGTGCACCTGAAAGGAGGGACTAGGAGGGCTTGGAGGCCGCGGACGGGTTGGAGGTGGTGGCCTGACCCGCACGCTGGTTGCCCGAACCGCCACGGCGGTATCCACGTCCTCGGCCACGCGAAGGCGCTTGCTGCGCGGGCCGTTGGCCGGGCTGTGGACGTGACTGGGCGCCCCTTCCGTGGCCACGAAAGGGGCGAAAAGCAGACGTTTGCGGAGGGCGCACAACAGCAAGGCCCAGGGACTTAGCAGTAGCCCGTGAGTCCTTGAAACGCTCCAGCGCATGGTCTGCCTTCGAACCAAAAAGACCGACTCCATCAAAGGGCATGTCCATGAGAGTATTCTGGACATCCCCTGAAAAACCAGTGGTTCTCAGCCAGGCGTGGCGACGCAGCGCCACCGTCGTTGCAAGCGATCTGCCCAGCGAGTCGGCGGTATCAAGGCCACAGCGGATGGTATATTTAGCCGCATCACGCCCTTCCGCAATAGCGCGGGTAAGCAGTGTCTGGACCTCCTCAGAACACTGCGGCAAAACATCAGCCACCGAATCCCACAGGGAGTGGGTGTATCGGCCCAAGAGGCAAGCGGTATTAACAGACCGCAAGCCAGCACTGGAGGAAGAGAAAGCCTTCTTCCCAAAGTGATCCAGGCGCTTGGATTCCCTATCCGGAGGGGCGGTAGGGAAGGCTGTTTGGGAGGCAGAGGCTTGGACAACCAAGCTCTCAGGGGTGGGGTGTTGGGACAGAAACAGGGGGTCGCCCGGAGCCGGGCGATGGCGTCGGAGCCACGTTCCTATCCACAGGAGCCCCTGTGGTGGGTTTGGACCAGGCACCCAAAAGAACGTCAGTGAGTGCATCGTTGAACGGCAGCACAGGCTCCGAAGAGGAGGCCGCCGGCTGAAGCACTTCAGTCAGGAGGTTAGTCCTGACGGCCACTGTAGGCAACTGGAGATTCAAGGCTCCAGCAGCTCTACGCAACACCGTTGCAAAATTAGCCCCCTCCTCCGTCGCCACGGGAGGAGACAGCATGCCAGAGTCGGGGGAGGTATCCAGCCCACTGGCATCCCCAAGTTCCTCAACCCAGTCCGGGTCAAACTCGCACTGTTGTGTGAGAGGGTCGTCAGACCCCTCCCAGCTCTCCTGGTCCTCCTCAGGTTGAAAAGATGGAGGAGGAGGGACATAAGGGACCCAAGGTCTCATCGGCGCCGGAACCGGCGTCGGACGACGCCGGTCCGGCTCCATGTCCGGACCCGGGGAGAACCGGGGAACGACGCCGCCCGGAGCCCCGGACGGCGTCGGAAATGGCACCGGGGACATCGGCGTCGGCGGAGGCGTGGTTAGGTCAACCGGCGTCGATGGGGGTTGCGGCACCACCGGAACCGGGGTCGAGGCCGGGGCCGGAGCCGAGGCCGGGACGAAGGCTGGTGGGACAGGCGACGCCGGGACCGGAGTCGACGGCGACGCCGGAGCAACCCTATCAGGGCCCGCGGGGCCCGAAGGCGCACCGGAGGGACCTTGAGGCCCGAAGAGGCGGGCCATGGCCGACAGGAATTTCTGTATTTCGGCCGGAGTCGCCCCCGAACCCGGGTAGGACGGGTAATGCGGGGGCGACTCGACAGGCACGTCCGGGGCCGCGGGGACAATGCCGACAGGGACCTCAGCCGAGTCGCGCGACCGGCGAGGCGAAGTCTTAGAGCGATGACGCCGCTTAGACTTCTTGTGCTTCGACTTACCGGAGGAGCGCGAAGACTTGGATTCCGACGAACGGCGGGGACTCCGCGTCCGGCCCCTCGACCTCTCCCGGGACCGGGGCTTGGTGCGGCGCGGAGCCGACTGCCGGACTTCAAGGAGCTTTCGAGACCGCTCTCGCAAAGCCTTCGGATGAAGTTTCCGGCAGTCAGGGCACGACTTCGTGTCGTGGTCTCGGCCGAGACAGAAGAGACACTCGAGGTGGGGGTCCGTGATGGACATCATACGACCACATTCCTCGCAGGGCTTAAAGCCGGGCATCCCTACGACACCTTAGGTGTCGTGAAGACTCGTTGAAGAAAACAGTGAAAAATTTCACAAAAAAGATAGTCAAAAAGTGACTAGGGCACTGCTCTTCCCGGATCTGCGCTTACTGGCGCGGAAAAAGAAGAACTGACGTCAGCGCGCAGGGGCGGCGCCTAAGTACTGCCCGCGACGTCATCCCGGCGATCACGACGACGGACGCGGAGCCGCACGACGCCGCCTACCGACGCGCAAGGGTACTGCTACGCAAAAAAACTTTCCGGATCCAGCCTGACGCCTGGGGATATTCTAAGGTAAGGAATCTGTCACTAACGTGTCTCTTTCAGATTGATGACATTGCGCGTTCTCTTCGGTGGCGAATAGATCTAACCAAGGCTCTCCCCACTGTAGAAAGAGTCCTTGCGCCACTTCCGAGTGAAGACGCCATTCGTGATCCATCATGCACCTGCGGCTGAGTTCGTCCGCCCTGGCGTTCAGGGAACCTGCCAGGTGTTGAACCATCAGGAACATGCCCTGATGTTCCAGCCATGTCCAGAGGCGCAGAGCCTCCTGACAAAGGGTCCAAGACCCCACCCCGCCCTGTTTGTTGCAGTACCACATGGCGGTGGTGTTGTCTGTGAACACCTGCACTACCTTCCCCTTGACAGAGGGAAGGAATGCCTTGAGTGCAAGTTGGATCGCCCGGAGCTCCAGAAGGTTGATATGGAGCCGGGACTCCGACGGAGACCAGAGGCCTCTGATCTCCGCCTCTCCCATGTGACCGCCCCATCCCAGAAGGGACGCGTCCGTCACAACTGTATGCTCTGGCTGGGGAAGGGAGAGGGATCTGCCCATGACCCATTGCCGGTTCGAGAGCCACCACTGCAACTGTTTTGCAGTCCCCTCCGAGATCTGGACGTGATCGGACAGGTTGCCCTGGTGCTGCGCCCACTGGAACTTCAGGTCCCACTGCAGAGCCCGCATATGCCATCTGGCATGATTGACCAGCAGGATGCAGGAGGCCATGAGGCCCAGCAGCCTCAGGGTCATCCGTACCGAAACCCAGGATAAAGGCTGAAAGATCGGAATCATAGCCTGAATATCCCGGACTCGCCGTTCGGGAGGATAGGCCCGAA
The DNA here is from genome assembly GCA_963921515.1 of Calotriton arnoldi. Lineage (NCBI taxonomy): Eukaryota > Metazoa > Chordata > Amphibia > Caudata > Salamandridae > Calotriton > Calotriton arnoldi. The sequence continues at coordinate 441,258 of CAWUFW010002151.1, forward strand.
ACTGCGTCGTGTCCAGAACTGCTCCGATGAAAAGGAGCTGTGGAGAAGGAATCAGATGCGACTTCGGCACATTGATGGAGAACCCCAGCGAGTGCAGGAGTTCGGCCGTAGTCCGGAGGTGGGAGACGACTGCCTGGGACGAGCCCGCCTTCAGCAGCCAGTCGTCGAGGTAGAGGAAGACTGAAACCCCTGCCCGGCGCAGATGAGCTGCGACCACCGCCATCACTTTCGTGAACACCCGAGGGGCACTGGTAAGGCCAAAGGGGAGCACGGTGAACTGAAAATGCTCGGGGCCTACCGTGAACCGAAGGTAACGCCGGTGGGCCGGCAGGACGGGGATGTGGAAATATGCGTCCTGCAAGTCCAACGCTACCAACCAGTCTCCAGGGTCGAGGGCAGTCAAGACCTGAGCTAGGGTGAGCATCTTGAACTTCTCCTTCCGGAGGAAGCGATTGACGTTCCGGAGGTCCAAGATAGGACGCATGTCCTCCTTGTCCTTTTTGGGCACCAGGAAGTAGTGGGAGTAGCAACCACGCCCTACTTCTGGGGTCGGAACATGCTCGATGGCCCTCTTGGCCAAGAGGGCCGTGACTTCCTTCTGCAGAAGTACCAAGTGATCCCCTGACATGCGGTGGAATTGAGGTGGCATGGCTGGGGGGTGGTCTCGAAGGGGAGGGAGTAGCCCCTTCGGACAATGTCCAAGACCCACCTGTCCGAGGTGATGGTACGCCAGTGGGGAAGGTGATGGCGGACCCTGCCCCCTACTGGCGTGCTGTGCACCTGAAAGGAGGGACTAGGAGGGCTTGGAGGCCGCGGACGGGTTGGAGGTGGTGGCCTGACCCGCACGCTGGTTGCCCGATCCGCCACGGCGGAATCCACGTCCTCGGCCACGCGAAGACGCCTGCTGCGCGGGCCGGTGGCTGGGCTGCTGACGTGAAGGGGCGCCCCTACCGTGGCCACGATAGGGGAGAAAAGCAGAAGTCAGCGGAGGGCGTGTAGCAGAAAGGCCCAGGGACTTGGCAGTAGCCCGTGAGTCCTTAAAGCGCTCCAACGCATGGTCTGCTTTGGACCCAAAAAGACCGACTCCATCAAAGGGCATGTCCATGAGAGTATTCTGGACATCCCCTGAAAAACCAGTGGTTCTCAGCCAGGCGTGGCGTCGCAGCGCCACCGTCGTTGCAATAGACCTGCCCAGCGAGTCGGCGGTATCAAGGCCACATCGTATCGTGTATTTGGCCGCATCCCTTCCTTCCGCAATGGCGCGGGAAAGCAGTGTCTGGACCTCCTCAGAACACTGGGGCAAAACATTCGCCACCGAATCCCACAAGGAGTGGGTATATCGGCCCAAAAGACAAGCGGTGTTGATGGACCGCAAGCCAGCACTGGAGGAAGAAAAACCCTTCTTCCCAAATTGATCCAGGCGTTTGGATTCCCTATCCGGAGGGCGGTAGGGAAGGCGGTTTGGGAAGCGGAGGCTTGGACAACCAAGCTCTCAGGAGTGGGGTGGACAGAGAGAAACAGGGGGTCGCCCGGAGCTGGGCGATGGCGTCGGGACACGTTCCTATCCACAGGAGCCCCTGTGTTGGGCTTGGACCAGGCGCCCAAAAGAACGTCAGTGAGGGCGTCGTTAAACGGCAGCACAGTCTCCGAAGAGGAGGCTGCCGGCTGAAGCACCTCTGTCAAGATATTAGTCTTGACCGCCACAGTAGGGAGTTGGAGACGTAAGGCCCCAGCTGCCCTACGCAACACCGTTGCAAAATTGGCTCCCTCCTCCGTAGCCATGGGAGGAGACAGCATGCCAGTGTCAGGGGAAGTATCTAGACCACTGGCATCCCCTAGACCCTCTGTCCATTCCTCATCATACTGACACTGTTGTGTCAGAGGGTCATCAGACCCCTCCCAGTCCTCCTGGTCCTCCTCTGGTTCAAAATAAGGAGGAGGAGGGACATTTGGGACCCAAGGTCCCATCGGCGCCGGAACCGGCGTCGTGCGACGTCGGTCCGGGTCCATGTCCGGAGCCGGAAGGAACTGGGGGACGACGCCGCCCGGAGCCCCAGGCGGCGGCGAGAACGGCACCGGAGACATCGGCGCCGGCGGAGGTGTTGTTAGGTCGACCGGCGTCGATGGGGGTTGTGGAGCCGGGATCGAGGCCGGGGCCGGAGCCGGGATCGAGGCTGGAGGCACGGGCGACGCCGGAGCCATCGGCGACGCCGGAGCAACCCCATCAGGGCCCGCGGGGCCCGAAGGCGCACTGAAGGGACCTTGAGGCCCGAAGAGGCGGGCCATGGCCGACAGGAATTCCTGTACTTGGGCCGGATCCGCCCCCGAACCCGGGAAGGACGGGTATTGCGGGGGCGACTCCACAGGCATGTCCGGGGCCGCGGGGGCGGGACGGTGCCGGGAGGGGCCTCAGCCGAGTCGCGAGACCGGCGAGGCGAAGTCCTAGAGCGACGATGCTTTTGGACTTTTTGTGTTTGGACTTACCGGACGAAGAAGACTTCGATGCCGACGACCGGTGTGGACTCCGCGATCGACCCCTGGACCTCTCACGCGACCGGGGCTTGCGCGGAGCCGAATGCCGGGCCTCGAGGAGCTTTCGAGACCGCTCTCGCAAAGCTTTCGGGTTGAGGGCCCGGCAGTCGGAACAAGACTCCGTGTCGTGGACTCGGCCGAGGCAGAAGAGACACTCCCGATGCGGGTCTGTGATGGACATCATCCGAGCACAGGCGCCGCAACTTTTAAACCCGGGCATCCCTACGACACCTTGAAGTCGATTCGAAGAAAAACAGTGAAAAAATTCACCAAAAAGTTAGTCAAAAAATGACTAGGGCACTGCTCTTCCCGGATCTGCGCTTGCTGGCGCGGAAAAAGAAGAACTGACGTCAGCGCGCAGGGGCGGCGCCTAAGTACTGCCCGCGACGTCATCCCGGCGATCACGACGCCGACGACGGACGCGGAGCCGCACGACGCCGCCTACCGACGCGCAAGGGTACTGCTACGCAAAAACTTTCCGGATCCAGCCTGACGCCTGGGGATATTCTAAGGTAAGTAATCTGTCACTAACGTGTCTCTTTCAGACGTGCTCACATACCCACTGAAATTATTACGAGGGAAACAAATGGGTTTGGCTATGGGGGCGGCGGTCCATCATATACTCTCTCTATGGGGCACACAGACCAGACCGACACACACAGGGTGGTTGCACAAATTATGGTATACTGTCGGTATGGAACGCATTCAGGCAACACTTACGAACTCGGCTAGCTCCTTCCGCACCACCTGGCGCCCACGTCTGTCACTGTTATCGAAGGAACTGAACGAGGTGACATGCCCGAAATATCTTCGACTTTTGCGGCTCACCGAAACGCAACCGGGGGAGGAGGCCCCTGACGCGGCTCGGTGATGTCCTTTCCTTACCAGGGATCATCGGCGAGACTCTTCGGCACATCTGTTCGGGGTGGGAGGTGGCGGGTCTGGGACGGGGGGAGAGGGCGGGTTTTTTTGCAGTGGTTCATCTGGTTAGCTTTTGGGTTCAAGGGAAGAAATTGGGATGGGGCAAACACCTACCTAGGTAGCTTGTTCCTTTACGCGGCCGGCCTCAGGGTTGTGGCAAAAGCGCTGTGTATGATCACTCGAAATACGCTCTGCCGGCCAAGGGATGTAGGCAGTAAGCTGTGTATTATCCTTTTGTCACCATCCAATAAAAACGATTTAAACCTAAAGTGGAGGAGGCACTTCCCTGCAGTCACCGACCGCATCTGCCCAGTACATGGATCTGCTGACCACCAGGTCCACGAAGGAAGCAGTGCCCCAAGAGAAGGACTTTGTGGCTCCCAGAGGTCAGCTATGTCCCCCCAGCGAGTTTCGAGCCGCAAGAACCTCCAGGAGCCCCCCAGCACCAATACCCTGGATACCAGAGCCCTTGCAGTAGCCAAGGTTTGTCAAGTGTCCAGTCCAGACACCAACCCTGCCAAGACCGACCTACTGATGAGGGACGTCCGCATCACTGAGGTCAGCACTGAGAACGGCCCTGCTGTCCTGTTTGCCCCCATCACCAGCTCGACACCAAGAAGTGAGAGCCTCCAACGCAAGTGACCCGCCAGACAAAAAGCACCTCTGAAACCCGAACCTCACAGCCCAAGTCAACCGCCAGTATCCCCTTGCTCCAGAGACCCTCAAGAGCCGATCCCCACTTTGGGTTCTGCTGGACTTGTCCCCAAGTCCCCACTTGCAGCCTTTTTCTTGCTACAGGTTTCTCCATTTGCTTTACTGTGTAGCACTCAAGCCTACCATCTCAACCAGCACCTCCGCACCCGGACACACCAGGGAAGATAAAACCAAACTGATAGCGGTTCTATGCACCTTAAGTCCAAGAGATCAACCCCAACAACCGTTTGCAAGTATACCTATACAGTGTATGTTTCCCCCATAGGATAAGATTACAGTGTGGCTTCCCCCAGTGACTATTTCAGTGCAGATGACCTGGGGAAATGCCTTAAGTATGACAGGTTGGGATGGAAACAGACTGCAGCAAGCCGATTATTGGAGGGTGCCACACTCCCACAAGTGACCTCACTGGTTGGATTTGAGGGTTGGGCAACATGGAGAATCTACTCATTAGGGAATGCAGTTGAGGCTCATGGCATAAAATCATTTGCAGATTTACAAGCACAGTTCGGGCATTTCACCTCATGGCATAACTACCAGATAAAATAACCTCAAGGGTGTACAAATCCATGTTAATACACATTCCCAATACATTCCAAGTGTTAAGGGAAGCTTGGGAGACTGACATCAGCCCATTCAAAGAACCTGACTGACAAACAGCATTGATGGCCCTATGAGAGATAGCAATATCAGCAAGGTACAGACTCATATAGTTTAACTACTTACAACATATCTATTTTACTAGTCAGCGACTATGGTACTTTCAGAGGGACCCTGAAACAAGATGGCACAAACTTTCTCCGAGGTAGCAGGGACCCTGATTACACAACAAATAGCATTGCTGAATGTCTTAGATGATCTAAATGTAGGCAAATATCAATAATTGTTAGTGGGTCTGGTACTACTAATTCCAAAGCGAGGCACTGCGAAGAAGTGGAGGGTGAAGAGGGTTAAGCTAAAGCGGCAGATCCGCACCGGAAAATCTGGGTATGATTAAGGTGGAGCGGGGGCCAGGAGTGGCGGCACTGGCTCGTGGGCCAAGGGAGCCTTGACCAACTCCAGCTCCGAAGAGGAGTCAAAGTGACCTCAGCAGCTTGCCTCGCTTGCGCTTGCTCCCATGCATCCTCCTCTTAGTTTTCTGAGTTGGGGGCTCTTGACTCAGACAACGCCAGAGACCTCGAATGGGGCTTGTACCTGCATCAGCCTCTACTTAGCTTTGGCCATAAAGACCTTAGCCTAACTTTCTTTAATGGTCTTTGGGTGCATGCTCTGGTATGACTCACAAGACCTAGAGTCATGGATAGAGCACAAGCACAACAGACAGAAGTCATCTGGGGCGGGGGATGTCAGTGATAGAGATCTTCCTCTGACACTCGCCACAAGGCCCTTAACTTTATTTACCATTTTCATGTGAAATCACAACAATATGATACATGTTCTCAATGTAGCAATACAGTAGGCGCAGTTCAATAGACGAATATCAACGTAAGAAGCAAAACAAATACATTCAAATAGCTGCAGCTTGTACTTGGGTTATCTAGGTTCTAATCCCCTCCCCTATTCCTGATGGTCCCCGTACATTTCAAAATGCCATCTAGCAGTTACCATTGGTTAGAATGGGCCGGGGGGGGGGGGTTAACCCACACCGGTGGGATCTAACCCGGCAGGCGGTTGTGGCGGTGTGGCTGATTCGGCCTCCAGCAGGTAGTTCTTCAAGGGGCTCCATATGTCCTTGGGCCTGGAAGTCATGGGTAGGGTTGTTGCAAACAGATCACAATTTGTGTTACAATAAATGAGGCTATTTAGCCAGGCCTTTGTAGTGGAAATGACTTTATTGCCCCAGTGAAGTGCTATTTCCCTTTTGGCGAGCAGTAACGCAATGGAAGTGAATCGGCGCAGCTGCTTTGGGATGTTGTGTACATACCCTAATAGGGCTACCTCTGGCGTGGGATGGAGGTCAAGGCTAGTCATATGTGAAAGAATTGTGTAAACTGCTCTCCAATATCCTCCTATTTTCACACAGATCCAGGTCATGTGAGCCAAGTCCGCATGATGCGCTCCACATTTAGGGCACGTATGTGGCCGTGAGGGGTCTATTGAGTTGAGCTTAGCAGGGGACATGTATGCCCTCCATAGATACTTGAAATGGATCAGTTTGTGCCGACTATTCAGGGAAACTTCCTTAGTCTGGGTACAACAGAAGGACCAGTGGGAGTCCTCTATCGGGTGTCCCAGGTCTCGTTCCCAGATCTCCCGGACTTTGGCATATCTAGTGGGAATTAATGTCATGCAGGCTTTGTACAACTTTGAAATTAGGTGGTCCATCCCTGTGTTGGTGCTCAACATTGTCGGTGGTACAATTGACTCCGGCTCCAGTGGGAACTCAGCAATCTGTGCTCTTAGTGCACTACGGAGCCTACTAAGAATGAAGTGGTCCATAAAGGGTGCTTCACTGAACCTCCCGTCCTCAGAGCTATGAAAAACGTGTCCACCCGGAAATAAATCCCCACTTGTGTCTAATGAGTATGCAATAAGTGTGCGCTGTACCAGCTTTTCCTCTGTGATCGGCAATGGGTTGTTGACTATCGGCAGCGCAGAGGAGTATAACGTATGACCGCCGGTCACTCGTGCTAGTTTCTTCCAAATCCAGCAAGTGGTGGACACGGTCTGTATATCCCGTGGGTCTCTGGGAAAATCCCTAGGCAAAACAGTTATGAGCGGAGCAGGATGCACCAGGTCCGCCTCTAGCTTGGAATAAGGAATGCGTGCGTTGGGATGGTACCAGGAATGTGCAAAACTGCTCTGTGCAACTAAATAATAAATCTGAAAATTTGGGACTCCCAGTTCATATGGCAGGGTTAGCGTGTCCCAACTGACTCTTGCCCTTTTCCCGCCCCATGCCAGTCTGATGAGATGTGAACGTAGCATTCGAAAAAATCTGTTGGGTAACGGGCTGGGTATGTTCTGAAATAAATACAAAAACTTGGGGAGCACAACCATTTTAATTATTGCTACTCTCCCGGCCAGCGAGAGGGGGAGCTTTATCCAACGGTCAACTTGCTGCTCTAACGCATGCATGGCTGGGTCATAGTTTAGCCGAACAATCTGCTCCGCCTCTATATGAATTTGTATCCCCAAATACTTAGTGAAGTCATTACACCACGTCAGCGGGAAGTCACACTCCCACCTGGCAGTGCAGAGTTAATGGAAAGATTTCTGACTTACCCCAGTTTATACCTAACCCGAGTACCCACCAAATCGGATAACCTCCATAGGGCTGTGCCTGACCTGAAGGGCTGGCTTCGCAGCTTGGCATACTGTAACGTACATAGTGAGATATATGCCAGTGTGATGCCTAGTTCATCGCGCCCTAAGGACATCTGGGGCCCTTATCGGACATATGTGGAAGCATTGCGGCAGAACTCGAATTCACAACTGGAACAGGGACTTGTCCCGGAGGGAGTGGGGTAACTGGACACGCTTATCAAGCACATTGTTGCATAAGTTTAGAGCCCTATCTTGAGGTACTGTCTTCTCCAATGGTTGGGATTTGTGTTTCTGTAATAACCAAGCTTGAAATGGGAAAAAGTATTGTCTATTGGTGGACTACGAGGCGCAAGAGACAGCAGGTACTGAGGTTTGAACAATGTAAAGATTCAAATATTTTGGAAATAATAGATATATTTTACGTGTAACACCTATATATGCAATTGTACTTTATACATTTGGTTCTTATGATTGACAGTGATCTAACAACTCTGTATCGCTGATAACTGGGAAAATTTGAAAATAAAGTTTCAAAATAAAAATAAAAATAAATTTTAAAAAATCGGATAACCTCTCTAATAAGAGGGTCTGAATTCTCCTGAGGAAGTCGGACATATAATACGACATCATCTGCATAGAGTGAGATCAGCAGAGGACCAGTTTTAAATTGAAGCCCTCTGTGCAAATGCCGCTCTTGTAATTGCCTAACCAGGGAGTCTAAAGCTATAGTAAAAAGTAACAGAGAGAGTGGGCAACCCTGCCTTGTGCCGCAGATAAGTTGAAACTGGGAGGAGAGCGTACCATCAAGTCGAGCAATGGGCGAGGTGTAGAGCAAGGCAGTGAGCTCAATGAAACCCTTCGGCATTTCCATCTTTCTCATGACCACCAGAAAAAAGGGCCACTCCAGGGAGTCAAAAGCCTTTTCCGTGTCAAGTAGTACGACGGCTGCAGGAACCTCTGGGTCTATCCTGTTAATAGTGGCAAAAAGCGTTCGAAGGTTCAGGGCTGTGGACTGGTGCGGGACAAAGCCAGACTGTGCACGTGAAATAATCCGATCAAGCAGCAAAGCCAGACGCAATGCTATCATTTTGGCCAGAATTTTATAATCCAAATTTAATAATGACAGTGGCCCATATGACCAACAGAGGAGTGGGTCTTTGCCAGGCTTAGGAAGCAGGATGATCACCGCCTCCCGCAGAGTGGGGGGGCAGTACCCGCCGTTCAAGAGCTTCAAGTATACCTCAAGTAGGTATGGGGATAGTATGGATTTGTAGGCCTTGTAAAAGTTACCAGTGAACCCATCAAGGCCTGGAGCGGTCGAGCCATTCATGGCGTCAATAGCGCTAATGATTTCATCCGAGGTAAATGACCCCGCCAAAAATTGTTGCATAGCTTTTTCAAGCCACACTAATGCAACTTCATCTAGATATGCTTTACGATCGTCTTCACTGTGTGTTATGCGTGACGAATATAACCGAGAGTAGTAGTCTAGAAATTCGTCCCGAATGTCAGGCGTGCCGGTCAGTATCTGCCGTTGTGAGGAGCGAAGTGCAGCGATGTATGAACGCCCCACAGAGGGTCAAGAGACGCCCCAGGGTGCGGCCAGGCCTCTCACCCTCTCCATACCGGCGCACTGTAGCATATTTACTCAAGAAATGTGCCTCACGGTCCGCGGCCTCCCTGAATTCCGTCACAAGCATCAAACGACGGCCCTGCGGAGCCGGTCTGGGTCGTTCCGCCTGTTCCTGATCTAATAAACTCAGTTGCTGCTCTATGCGTGTCGCGCAAACAAATGATGGACGGAATGCTGAATAAATCATACATTCACCCCCCCAGTCAAGAGATCTGGGTTAAATCCATCATTCTTTTGCTCACCATGCCACCCCAGTTTAGACCTAGCCATATGCAAATCAATCTTGACCCTGTGCCTCATGGGAACAGTCCAGACCGATCTGCCAAGCCAGGTCCACCCTGGAGCGGAAACATGCATCCTGGGACCCGTTTCTGGGTATTACCCTTCATCAGCCAGGCTAGCTTGAATCCAGTGGCACAGTGAGCAAGGGACCCACGTCTGGGCATACCCATCCCACTTAGGGTGAAAAGTGCTACGCAAACAAATGATGGACGGAATGCTGAATAAATCATACATTCACCCCCAGTCAAGAGATCTGGGGTAAATCCATCGTTATTTTGCTCACCATGCCACCCCAGTTTAGACCTAGCCATATGCAAATCAGTCTTGACCCTGTGCCTCATGGGAACAGTCCAGACCGAACTGCCAAGCCAGGTCCTCCCTGGAGCGGAAACAAGCATCCTGGGACCGGTTTCTGGGTATTACCCTTCATCAGCCAGGCTAGCTTGAATCCAGTGGCACAGTGAGCAAGGGACCCACGTCTGGGCTTACCCATCCCACTTAGGGTGAAAAGTGCTACGCAAACAAATGATGGACGGAATGCTGAATAAATCATACATTCATCCCCCGTCAAGAGATCTGGGTTAAATCAATCGTTCTTTTGCTCACCATGCCACCCAACTTGGCAGTTCGGGCTGGACAGTTGCCATGAGGCACAGGGTCAAGACTGATTTGCATATAGCTGTGTCTGAACTGGGGTGGCAAAGTGAGCTAAAGAATGATGATGGATTCAACCCAGATCTGTGACTGGGGGTGAGTGTCTGAAAAGTTTCAGCGCTCCGTCCATCATCTCCTTGTGTTTGCTTTGTTCGCCCTAAGTTGGCAGGGTATGCCCAGACGTGGGTCCCTTGCTCACTTTGCCACTGGATTCAAGCTAGCCTGGCTGATGAGGCTGTTAGCCCGAAACTGGTCCCAGGATGCTTGTTTCCGGTCCAGGGAAGACATGGCTTGGCAGTTCGGGCTGGACTGTTGCCATGAGGCACAGGGTCAAGACTGATTTTCATACAGCTGTGTCTGAACTGGGGTGGCGAAGTGAGCTAAAGAATGATGATGGATTCAACCCAGATCTGTGACTGGGGGTGAGGGTCTGAAAAGTTTCAGCGCTCCGTCCATCATCTCCTTGTGTTTGCTTTGTTCGCCCTAAGTTGGCAGGGTATGCCCAGACGTGGGTCCCTTGCTCACTTTGCCACTGGATTCAAGCTAGCCTGGCTGATGAGGGCTGTTAGCCTGAAACCGGTCCCAGGATGCTTGTTTCCGGTCCAGGAAAGACATGGCTTGGCAGTTCGGGCTGGACTGTTGCCATGAGGCACAGGGTCAAGACTGATTTGCATATAGCTGTGTCTGAACTGGGGTGGCGAAGTGAGCTAAAGAATGATGATGGATTCAACCCAGATCTGTGACTGGGGGTGAGTTTCTGAAAAGTTTCAGCGCTCCTTCCATCATCTCCTTGTGTTTGCTCTATGCGTGTCAGCGTATGCCTCAAGTCTCGCAAGACTCCAGCATGTTTGGAGATGCATATTCCTCGTAGATACGCCTTAAATGCCTCCCAAAGTGGGGCCCAGGATTGTACCGACCCATTATTTATGTCAAAATATTCAATGATTGCGTCATGGAGCTCAGAATGGAAGACTTCGTCCAACAACGCATGATTAGGGAACCTCCATTGCCTCTCGCATCCCTCTGGCCGAGGGACCCTGAGCGTCAGCACCACCGGGGAGTGGTCAGAGAGGGTTCTGGGTAGATGTTGTGATTTCTTATACCAAGCGGCCAACGTAGGGGACACAAGCCAAAACTCCAATCTAGTCCAAGTGTGATAGGGAGCAGAGTAGCGAGTGTATGCTGAGTCCCCAGGACGGCAGTGTCGCCACACATCCATGAGGCCCAGTGCAGCGCACAGCTCTAGCAGGGCGCGGCGCACTCGAGGCTTTGTATCGGCGGAATCGGACGTGCCATCGGGGACAGGTTCTAGGAGGAGATTAAAGTCCCCACCCATGCAAATGTAATCCACGTCTAACTGGTGGACTTGTGAGTATAATGTGTGGAAGAAGTCTGGATCATCGACGTTAGGCGCATATACGCAGACAAAAGCTATCTGACATCCCATAAGATGCCCCACCACCATAGTGTACCGGCCTTCGCTGTCGGTGCGAACCCTTGAGTATTGGACGGCAAGCGCTTATGTATGAGAACAGCTGTACCTCTGGCATAGTGCTGTAGTTCGCAAAATATCCGTGAGGGCCCCTGGAAGTTGCAAGGCGCGTTGGTGTAGTTTTAGGCAAATGCGTTTCCTGAAGAAACGCAATATCTACCTGGTGCCTCTGTAGGTAGTTCAACACCTGCTTCCCTTTCCTGGTGATATTTAAGCTCCTCACATTCCAAGTAAGCAGCGTTAGGTCAGAGAAAGCTGACAATTTATCCCAGGCCTTCATTTACTAGGTTTGGAAATGAGTCGGTGTGCTTCACTTGTGGAACATCATACCAGCTACATTGAGTGAATGGAAATAAAGGTAATGGTACATAAAAACAACAAATAACTCCCCCCACCACCCCCCTAACATCCCTGCACTCCCAAACGCAGGGAAAAACCCCATTGCCCAATAAGTGAAATGTAATAGAGACAACCCCAAATAATGGGGAATGAGAATAAGCGTCATACATTCTAAACAGTATATCCAATCCAATGTGATACACACCTGGGGGGAGGCAACGCCTCGCCAACTTACCCAACTTTGTAGCAGAATAAAGAACAATACAAATCAACATTTACCCTAAAAAGGAGAGTTCGGTGTAAGTCCGACCAACCATACGGAGCTCAACCAGACGGATCCCTCTGAGGAGAACAGTTCCACACTGGCCACTGATCCGCTATGCGGGGGAGAGTCTCTGGGAAGGTCTTTGCCTTGGGCGCCGCCTGCACCCTTGTAGTCACGACAAAACTCCTGGACCGCTGTGGGTGTGTCAAACACTCGAGATCTCCCCGCAACGTCCACTCGCATACAAGCTGGGTAGATCATTCTGTACTTGAGACCCAACTTTCGGAGCGTGGCCTTTACTCCGGTGAACTTCCTTCTCGCCTCCTGAACCATAGCAGTGAAATCTGGGAATAGTGTAATCGTGGATCCCTGCCAGGACAATGTGCCAGTTTCTCGTGCCAGTCGCAATGCAGTGTCCCTATCCCGAAAGTTCAGGAGGCAAGCTATGATCGGCCTCGGTGGAGCGCCCGAATTAGGATGAGGCCTGAGCGTGCGGTGCGCCCGCTCGATCAAAAAGGTGGAAGTGAAAGACTCTTTGCAAAATAAATCTGTGAGTAAGGTTTCTACAAAGAGATCCATGCGGCCAGTGTTGGTGGACTCTGGTGCGCCCAAAATGCGCACGTTGTTGCGCCTACGTCTTGCCTCCCAATCTTCATGGCCACATTCTTCAGAATTTTCTCCATCCAGTCTAACCTCTTGACGGATTGCGCGGCCCCATCTTCCAGATCAGATACCCTGCCTTCTGCAGTGTCCAGGCGGCGCTCGTGTACATCCAGTCTGGCCCCCATAGTGTCCAGGCGCTTCTCCAGAGAGTCAAAACGGCCGTCTAGGGCCCTAAACCCTGCACGCAGTTCTATCATGAGGGCATTCGAGGTCGAAGGGGTACTCTCTGGGCGGGTAGCTTCCGCACCCCCTTCTGCCATGCTGGAGCCTGGTTCCAATGATGCACCGCTAGGCTTAGTAAATTGTAGTACCCTTTGTTTAGGGTCTTTGCGCACTATGACGCGGTCTGCACCCCTGCCGCGATGTCTAATAGCCACAGTCGCGCAGAGGATTGGGGGTAGCACACGATTGAATCTGACAGCCAACTAGGTTAGTCCGATCTTCGGAGGCGCGATGCGTCAATACATGTCCCGGCCCCCAGTTTCACAGCCCCACCAGGGTCCTAAAGTCGTGCGCACCAGGAGCAAAATCATGTACAGGTCATCAGGTTCATGCAGGCATTGTGGCACAATATACACCGAAACGCTGGTAGGTGTCTTAAGAGGTGAGATATGATGCGGGTTACAGCGCCAGAAGTTTCGAACAGTAACTCAGGGTCAGGAATTACATCAGAAGGTTAGCCAAAGTCTCTCACCACCTGGGCTGTTGCATATAGGTGCTGCCAGTAGCTCAGCGCCAGGGTCCGCAGAACGCCAGTCCCCACCGCACCCACATGTCCGACCCGCGGGGCCTCCAGGAGCAGAACGGGCCGGCTTACCTGTGAGGGCGGAGGGTAGGCTGCGCTGCGTAGGGGATCTCTCCGGATGGCCAGCGACTGCCGCGTCACACACCTCAGTCAGCGCCGAGCTTCAGGGCCACGAGGCTGGCTCCATCGGAGTGATTCACCAACAGTCTCCGGCCTCCCACTCTAGGCCGCGACGATCGCCTATCACCGCGGGTGGCGCACTGCAGCGCCCCAGGATTGTGGTACACTCTAAAATCCTAGGGGGGTACTCTGAGTCGCAGAGATCCGTTGTCTGCCGCTCAGGCGACGGCGTTACCTCTCTCCGGGGGGCACTGTTTCAGTGAAGCAGCGAGATGGGCCCCAACGAGTCCCCCGGCGTACGCTCGCTGTCCCCAGCGAGAAACCGCCACAGAAGTCGATTGCTTTAACTTGAGAGCTATTGCGTCTCAGGATGCCGAGGTGCCCAAAATCCAGGGAGGGCACTTCATGGCATTAGCTGCTGTCGTCCGTACGCAGGATGGCACAGTATTTTGAGCGGATGGGGCAAGGATATTGGGTCGGATGGCGGAGCTACAGCGCTACGCGGCCATCTTGGTCGGTAGCCTGGCCACGCCCCAATCCCTCACCTCTTTGGAGGAAAGATTGTTGTGGCACTTTTATTTTGCTTTTTATTAAAACAAAAACATCCAACAATATACAAGTATTGTGATTAAATGGTTCAAAGATGCACAAATTGGTTAATGTTGAATACAATTGTACATAATTGCTGTTAATTTGAAGAGGACCAGAGAAACTCCAATGGTCCAGTTTCGTCTGTCTGATAAGCGTGTACAAGGGAGAAAGGAGTAAGAATGTTCGAGTCCCAGTAGGATAGTGTATATATATATATATATATATATATATACATATATATATATAGCAACAAATTCAGCATGTTGATACTGAACCCCAATGAGGTCAGGATGTTCCCTGCAGTCTGGAGGTGAGTGACGACTGCATGGGGCAAGCCTATCTTCAGCAGTCAGTCGTCGAGGTAGGGGAAGACTGGACCCCCTAACCTCTGAAGATGCATTGCAACCACTACCATCACTTCCGTGAACACCTGAAGGGCACTAGTGAGGCCAAAGTAGGGCACATCCCCGAAGGACGGGGATGTGGAAATAAGCATCCTATAGGTCCAACACTACCATCCAGTCTTTAGGGTCAAGAGTAAAACAAATCTGGGCCAGGGTCAGCATCTTGAACTTGCCCTCCTGTAGAAGGGCATTGAAAGGGTGGAGGTCTAAAAATAGCATGAAGGCAAAGCCCTCTGCCCTTTGGCACCAGAAAGAAGGGAAAATAACAGCCAAAGTCTACTTCTGATGTCGGCACCCTCTGTACAGCTCCATTGACCAGAAGGGCCTGCAGATGTTGGCCAGTCAGCCATCCTAGGGAATGATGAAAGATGCAGCGAGGCGGCAATAAATGGTACAGGGGAGCTCAACAATCTGTAGGATTCACTTGTCCAACGTCACTGCCTCCCACCCTGCTGGATCCTGCCTCTGACAGGGTGGCGTGAAGGACACTAAAGGGGTTTTGCTGCTGCAGGAGCACGGGAAAGAGGACTGGGTTGCATGCTGCTGATGGTGTCCACACGGCCTGTAGGTCCCAGAGCCTCAGCAACAAAAAGGCTAAGGGGTTTCCTGGACTAGCTGCATCTGCTGGGGGTATTGAAAGCACCTACCTTAGCCACGGAGGGGAAAAAGTTGGTGGTGTGAGTCACGTGGTGGAGCAGACAGATCTAAAAAGTTTGTCGTGGCTCTAGTATCTTTAAAGTGCTCAAGTTCTGAGTCTCCTTTCACCTCAAACAGACGAACACCATCGAAGGGCATGTCCATTAAAGTGGACTGGGCATCACCCGAGAAGCCTGTGGACCTTATCCAGGCGTGCAGTCTGATGGCCACACCGGTGCCAACTGCTCTATCAGATACAATTCGTGGTATTCAACCACATCAGATAATTTTAGCCGCATCACACTAATCCTAAATGGCTTGTGTGAGAGCAGGAAGCAAATTGTGCATAACACCAGGTAGGATTTGGGCATCAGAATCCCACAGGAGGCAGCTGGCTTTCACTGAATAGAGTTTCAACCAGGCCCCAAGAAGAGGGTCTCTAGGAGCTTCATTGAACAGAATTCAAGGCTCTGTATTGGTTTGCTCGGGATAAAGCACCTCAGTGAGGACATTGGTCTTCACCTAAATGGTGGGCAACTGTAGGTCAAGGATCTGCACCGCCCTCAGCAGGACCACTGCAAAGGAGGCACGATATTCTGTAGAAGGAAATTTACTACTTGGGGAACAGGAGGGTCTTCTCAGTATCAACAATTATATCAGTCCACAGTTAACATATATCCAAAGAACAATCGGCAGGCAAGATTATGATTATGATGAAATGTTCAATTTAATTCCAGAAGTATAAAACACAATATCATCTGTTCACTATCACACGATCTTCACAGCCTACGCGTTTCGTCCTATGCTGGACGTCATCAGGGCTGTAAGAAAAGTACATATAAACACTTATCAGTACCATTATATACAAATAAAATAGACATCAATGTGTTGTTCAATGTCAACCAAATTACAAACAGTTTATATGTTATATTCTAAGAAATCCTGCCTGTTTCCATTCTATATTCATTGACCCAGGACCTTAACTTCCAAAAAGGGTTTCTTACAGAAACAAGAGCAAATCTGTCACATTTATAAACAATCATTTCTATATCAACAAGTCTTTTCACAGAAAAAAGAACAAAATCCATCTGATTCATAAAAAATAAAAAAAACAACCTCCACAATTCTTCCAAGCAACTAATTAAAGCTCTGTAGACAAATCATATGTAAATTGAAATGATAAAAATTGGGACATACCTACAAATTGTTATGCAACAAATCCTGTTTTCTGATAATTAATCTTCCCAAGTTGTTCTTTCTTGATAAACTTCAATTTCTAAATATGAAAATATTATTATTAATTTTCTACGTGGCAATTATGGTTGACCTATTTATTATCCCTCTGAATACCCAAACCTACCTAATCAGTTGTAAAGGCTATTTCTTGTGATGTCCCTTCTTTATTCAATTAATCAAATGGTATCTCTTCTGACTTCTTACAAAGTTCAAACGATGCGCCTTTTAATGCTATTAGTTTATTTCTAAAACAAAAAAGGGATTTTTTTAGAAAGAATCCTACCATTAATCTGTCCATTCTATATTAAATTAACATCTTTCTGTATTTCTCTATAGTACATACCTTTATATTTATTTTATTCCGTTCCTCTCTAAGTCTGTACTCTTCGTTGTTCCTCAAAAGCTTGGCTTGTTATATTGCACTATTATCTGAATCCAAAGAAAAAGGGAAAAGAGAAAAATTCCCTTGATTTAAGTTCAAGCTGCTGTTACACTTTTAACTTTTCACTTACTACATAATCAAAAAAAAAAAACCCTTAATCGGTTCTCACAGTAACTCTCCAATTACTTTCCCCATATAGAGGAGAATCGTGTTACTAAACCCAAACTACGCAATCCTGAAGTCTTGGCATGCTTACCAATAACTGCCACGAGGACCCGTGTCCACGTACAGCCGGTACGATAAATCCCGCTGATGTTGAAATTCCCGCGCTCTACTCCCTTTAAACTGTGTTTACACCAATCCGGTGAATGAACATGCAAATTGCCGGGTTAGAGATAAGAGACTGTTGATTGGTGCTCACGAATTGGAATAACCGGATTGGTGGATGGATTAGGGGCAATAGTGAACCAGAGTAGAAAGGCAGAACAAAAAAGAAATCTGATTGGTCCGAATATTGTCGGACTACTTGGGAAACAGGTTTTTGAGCATGTAAATTGCCGGACAAGAGACTTGTGATTGGTGCCCACGAATTGGAGTAACCGGATTGGTGTAAACACAGTTTAAAGGGAGTAGAGCGTGGGAATTTCAGCGTCAGCTGGATTTATCGTACCGGCTGTACGTGGACACGGGCTCTTCGTGGCAGTTATTGGTAAGCATGCCAAGACTTCAGGATTGCGTAGTTTGGTTTTAGTAACACGATTCTCCTCTATATGGGGAAAGTAATTGGAGAGTTACTGTGAGAACCGATTAAGGTTTTTTTGGGGGGGATTATGTAGTAAGTGAAAAGTTAAAAGTGTAACAGCAGCTTGAACTTAAATCAAGGGAATTTTTCTCTTTTCCCTTTTTCTTTGGATTTAGATAATAACAGTGCAATATAACAAGCCAAGCTTTTGAGGAACAACGAAGAGTACAGACTTAGAGAGGAACGGAATAAAATAAATATAAAGGTATGTACTATAGAGAAATACAGAAAGATGTTAATTTAATATAGAATGGACAGATTAATGGTAGGATTCTTTCTAAAAAAATCCCTTTTCTGTTTTATAAATAAACTAATAGCAGCATTAAAAGGCGCATCGTTTGAACTTTGTAAGAAGTCAGAAGAGATACCATTTGATTAATTGAATAAAGAAGGGACATCACAAGAAATAGCCTTTACAACTGATTAGGTAGGTTTGGGTATTCAGAGGGATAATAATTAGGTCAACCATAATTGCCACGTAGAAAATTAATAATAATATTTTCATATTTAGAAATTGAAGTTTATCAAGAAAGAACAATTTAGGAAGATTAATTATCAGAAAACAGGATTTGTTGCATAACAATTTGTAGGTATGTCCCAATTTTTATCATTTCTATTTACATATGATTTGTCTACAGAGCTTTAATTAGTTGCTCGGTAGAATTGTGGAGGTTGTTTTTTCTTTTTATGAATCGGATGGATTTTGCTCTTTTTCTGTGAAAAGACTTGTTGATATAGAAATGATTATGGTTATAAATGTGACAGATTTGCTCTTGTTTCTGTAAGAAACCCTTTTGGAAGTTAAGGTCCTGGGTCAATGAATATAGAATGGAAACAGGCAGGATTTCTTAGAATATAACATATAAACTGTTTGTAATTTGGTTGACATTGAACAACGAATTGATGTCTATATTATTTGTATATAATGGTACTGATAAGTGTTTATATGTACTTTTCTTACAGCCCTGATGACGTCCAGCATAGGACGAAACGCGTAGGCTGTCAAGATCGTGTGATACTGAACAGATGATATTGTGTTTTATACTTCTGGAATTAAATTGAACATTTCATCATAATCATAATCTTGCCTGCCGATTGTTCTTTGGATATATGTTAACTGTGGAATGATATAATTGTTGATACTGAGAAGACGCTCCTGTTCCCAAGTAGTAAATTTATTATTAACAGTGGCCTGAGGCGGTGGACCACGAAGAGTTGAGCGTCAGCATTTAATTGGACTGAATAGTTTAAATTGTGACTAGTGCACGCTTGTTCTATGCCCTCATCGCTTGAGTCTCATAATATTCTGTAGAAGGGCCTGGTGAGAAATTAGTCCAGTGTCTGGTGGGGTGCCCAGGCCCGTGGGATCTTGGAGGTCCTCATACCAGTTATCGTCGGTATTTGGTTGGGCAATGGTCCAGAGGATCGTTATCAGAATCTACTACAAATAAGGCATATAGTGTGTTGTCCCTTCCATGAGGCAAAAGCAGTGTGTCAGAGTCTGATGGAACACCAAAAGGCTGCAGCCCAATTGGTTCGGGCATGACCTTGGTCGAGGTGGCGCCAACTTACAGTCGGAGAGCATAATGGGCTCTGCTTTGTCGTCCTGCGTTGGCGCCGATGCTCCATTATCAGCTGTGGTTTGAGGCACAAAGGATCAGAGTTGGCATTGAAGCCTGAATGGAGCCCGTGGTGGGTCCAGAAGGCCCACCTGGTGCCGAGGGTGGATCCGCCAATCGAGTCTCCGATTGAGGCCCTCGCTGTTCCTAGGGCTCTAGAGGCATGCCAGAGGGAGCTAGTAACGAGCCAAATAAGCAGAGCATGGATTCATGAAACTCCTGGTTTGGGTGTGGCGTCGCCGATGGACCTAGAAATTCTGGATGGCTCAGAACAAGGGTTGGAATCGGGAACGAATGGGATTGGCTTCTGAAACATGATAGAGAGGCACACTGATGCCCTTGCCCCTTCTCTGGAGTTCAAGAATGGCAAGAAAGGGCCAAGTTCTGCTTGGAGTTATTATGCTTCTTCATTGACTTCCCTGAAGACTTTAAGTATGATGAAGATTGGAAACGGGTCATGGCGTGGAGACTTCAGATGCTTGGTGATGTAGAATTTGGGCTTTGCATTCCAGGTTGGCCTGAAGGCCTTGGAGTCGTATTCCAACCGCAGGCACCACAGATAAATCTGACGGGGATCTGTCACAGATATTTGCTTGCGAAAGTCCCTACAAGGTTTACACCCTGTAGTTTTAGTGAGGTGACATTTTCCCTAGCACACTGGAATTTTAGGAAACTTTTTGGAAAACCCAGTCTCAAAGAGACACAAGGTAGCTTCGGACCGGTGTTTGGTGGCACGGAAAGAAAGAAAATAATGTCAGCATGTACGGGTGACACTTATATGGTACTCGCCACGTCACTTCCAGAGTGGAACAACATCGGCAAGGAGCCCCATGACGCCACTTACCGGCGTGCAGTTGTACTGGTAAAGATTTGCCGGATCCAGTCTGATGCCTGTGGAATATTCAAAAAGTGAGGAATCTGCGGTAAGAAATATCTGTCAGAGGTGGATATTATGCCAGAAACAACACTACCCTGCAAGAAGCAAAAGAACACATAAAGCAGAACATTGCACATATATCAAATGTAGCATAAATTTGTCAGACAGCAGGGATCACAATACTCAACACCAGCACAACCCACTAAAAAGCAATATATACAACATTCAACTAAAGTACTCAGACACACCAGCGCAGATACATCCAACAGAACATAGATGTACTATATAGGTGTGGGTGTGCTCACAACAACACTAACGATCTTGTGATGCTATGCATTTATCTATAACAGACAGAGCTCATTACACAAATTCAAGACAATCCAGATAGCCTTTAGATATCACAGTTACTCCAACAATACCCACTTCCACCAATTACCTCACTCACATTCTATAAGCCAGGCAACATAAATACCAGATAACCAGAGGGCATCCAGTAAACTTGTTAAGACATTAGGCAATACCCAGCAAACACTTAAACTCACTGGCATGTCTGATTAGGTAGAGTGTGAGGGAAAAAGAAAGAACACAGAGGACACTGTTGATGATATAGCTTCACAAACCAAATCAAACCACAGACTGCAAAGGGATCCTCAAAATCTAACTTGGACTGTGTAGCACTGCAAGGACATATTCATGGTGGAATGCAGGTTCTGATGCAAAACTTGACTGAAGTATACTGGGTCCCTGACACCCACCAGGTTCCCAGTACCAGTGCTCTTTCCATAAAAACTGTACCCGTCGTTTCCACGATTGGCACCCTTTTAGCTCGCATATAAGTCTCTAGTAAAAGGTACCCCTGGTACCAAGGGCCTTTTGGTTAAAAAGGGTCCCTAAGGCCTGCAGCACAAATTGTGCCACTCTAAGGAACCCCTCACCAATCACATGCACAATACCATTGCAGCCTGCGTGTCTTGGTGCAGACAAAACTGAAGAGTCTACACGGCACACATCCCTGTGTGCCATGCCCACGGACACTGCACGAGATATAGGTAAGACACCCCTCTGGCAGACTTTAGCCCTGAGGCAGATTGCACTGTATCTCCTGTGAGGGCATATCTGCATGAGCAGATATGCCCCTGCAATATACTTGTCAATTTCTGGACATTGTAAGTGACAAGGGAAGCCATAGTAAGTACATGGGCTGGACACTCATCATTACAAGTTCCCCAGCTCCATGATGGCTTCACTGAAATATGGGATGTTTGGTACCAAACATCTCAGTATAATAAACCTGCACTGATTCCAGTGTCAGATTTATTAAAAATTGCACACTGAGGATACCTTAGAGGGGTCCCCTGAAACCTACCAATCCTTAGTGTGGTCACCAACTGGCCTGAGTCAGCCTGCTACCATCAGTGTTTTGACCTCAAGGGGAGTGTGCCTGCGTGCTCTGAGGTCGAGAACAATGCCTTTCCTGGGTGGAGGCGTTCACACCTCCCCTGGTCAGGAAGATCTATCTGTGGCGGGGAGCTTCAAAGGCCTTGCCACCTTTGTAATGCGACCCCAGCATCTCCTGTTAGAGGGAGCAGGCCCCTTTCCTGTCCTCACCCCCTTTGCCGACTCCACCCCTCAGGTGCTGGAGGGAAGGTGAAGTACACTTTTCAGTGCCCACCATCTTGAAGATGGTGGGACTCATCCAATCAGGGCTATGTCCACGTCCCCCTCCCCCGGATGTGGGCATGATATAGGGTGTAGACACCCCAAGTAAGGGGCCCATTGGCACATACCTGTCACTCCCTTGAAACACCCTTAAATCTAGTATTCAGGTAGGATCCGCAGACCCTGAACTTCAGTTCCTGATGACCCAAGACGAGCCGGACACTCCAGAGCCACACCAGCAGAGAACTACTGACTTGACTTCAGCCCTACCGGCCTGTCTGCAGCCCTCAACGATCCTGCACCAAAAGACTTCTCGTCCTGCAGCCCAGCGACCTCCAGAACCTAGGGAGGACTATCTGCCTTCGATAAAGATCAATATTTCCTGAGAACAGCGTACCTTTTCACAAAGCAACCATCTCCAAAGTAGACTCGGTGACCTGAAGAACCGCAAAGCCTGCCCCCGGTTCCACCTCTGAACCCGCGCCTCCGGCCCGAGTCCAAGTGGCCCACCGGTTCCAGCAAGGTTCCTCAGCAACTCCAGAGTCTGAATCCACCATTAGCTGACCTCTTGTGGACTCTTCGACGTTGCCTGCAGCCTCTGCATGGAGATCCCCCCTCAACCGCGGCTTGATCAAGTAAGCCATTTCCGACACTAAAAGGCACCTGCCTGTCCTGGGCCTTGGTGTAGAAGACAAAAGGTGTCCTTACGTCCCCGAGCATCGCAACTTACCTCTGCAGCAATTGGTTTCCTTCGATCGGACTCCTGGCCTGAGCCTGCAGCACTTGTTCGATTTGGCTGTTCTCCATTGCCGTGCATTGGGCACCCGACGCTGTGTTGGCACCCTGCACCCGGCTGCCCCTGTGCCGCTGGTGGTGTACTGTTGGTGCTGCTTTGGGCCCCATCCAGTGCTTGCCTCAAAACCAGGAGACTTGCTCCACAAGCCGCTGCTTCTTACCTGTAAGCAGCCTCAGTCAGATTGCCCCAAACCCATTGATTTGAATTGGGCGACCGACCTCGAACTTGCTCCCTGCACCCGGCCGCTGGTGGTGTACTGTGAGTGCTGAACTGAACCTTGCCCAATACTAACTTCCGAAGACTGGTCTTGTAAGTCGATGGTATCCCTATGTATGCTGAATGTTTCCTTACTCCCATAGGTTAACACTGCAAAGTCTGAAAATTGCACTAAGCAACTATTTTTAAACTGAAAAGAATTTTTACTGAAAAACGTATTTACCTATGAGGAAGTTCTGTGGTTCTGCAAAATAAATATAACCAAGTATAATTTTTATAAATCGGTCACGGATTTAGTCATTCAGTGTGTGTCATTTATTGGCACTGTATATACAACAAATGCTTAACACTACCCTCTGATAAGCCTAACTGCTCGCCCACACTACCACAAAAGAGAGCATTAGTATTACCTACTTTAGCTTCTGCAAAGACTCTGGGGATCAACTGGACTCTCTGCACACTATACCTCTTTTTGGTATAGTATATAGAGAGCCAGCTTCCTACACCAATGCATTTTGGTCTTACACGATCCACTATTTTTACACATCAATTTTTGATGGTCAAATACAATTTGTTCCACATTACCCTTTATCCACTTTCAGCAAATTGTTGCAGGAAAGGAGACTTTGACCTACTATAAAAATTCCTCTACATTTGTGTCCACAAGTCATTCACGTCAGACATTTATCTTAAACATTACAGACAGAATTTCAAAATAAAAATAAGAAAGTGTTATACCTCAAGTAATTCTGATGAAACATCAAACTTGAACTCCTTGATACCTTCATCCTCCATCTCCACTCTTTTATAAAACAGCATGTATGCACTGTGTGTCTAAGAAATACAAAATAGATTCTCATGTTTGACTTGCAGTATTACAGGCACAGGGCAGTAAAAAAAGCAGACAGACACACACACACACACACACACACACACACACGTATGGTCTTAACAAGAGAAATAAAGATACCTTTTCAAAAGAAAAGTCCATAAATTTGTCAGTGACAGAATCGTAGGTCTTTGTCTGAAAAAGAAAAATCAAGTTAGTATTCCTGGATACTCCAACACAGTGGCTCTTACAATTTTGGATCCTGTGGATCCCCCCACAATCATTACTGTAATCTGGGGAGCCCCAATGAATCCTTATTGTAATCTGAGGACCCCCACTGAGTCATTATTGGAAATTATTGAACCCAGCCTATGCAATTTCGATGATTTCAACCACAAAACGAAACACAAAAATAATAATTTTAAAGGGAAAGTTTGAGCTTTTCTAAGTTCAACTGAGGGCACCCATGATCCATTCTTTATTCTGTTTGATTAACTTGCACTGCTCCCAGGAATCAGTCTGAGGATACCAACTTTAACTATTAGCCTCCAATTTTAAATTCCTTCATATTTACGCAACGTTTTAAAATGTTCAATATTACATTTAGCTTCTTTATTTATATGCACATTGTAAGCAAATGCCTCTTTTTGTATGTTCACCCCCAACGTTTTCAACTGATGCTGCTGGTTATCCGACTCTGAGAGTGCACTGAGGCCTGCTAACCAGACCTCAGTGCCAGTGCCCTGACACTAAAGTGTATGTCGAATTGGTTGTACCCAATTGGAAATGGCTAACTTACCTGTAAGCCCATAGTAAATGGTACTCTACTACCCATAGCATGTACGTTTAGAGGGGTACCCCAGGGCTTGCAGCATTGATTGTGCCACCCTGGAGGTCCCCCAAGTAAAACAAGCCCCCCAGACCGCCACTGCAGACTGGTAGAGCAGTTGTGTACTGATTGCCCGACTTTGCCACTTCCTCTGTCATGCGTGCAAGTCACCCCTCCGGCAGGCCTTCCGAACCCTAAAGGCAGGGTGCAGCATATGACACAGGCAGGACATGTGCTTTACATGTCCTGGCAGTAAGACACGCAAAAGTACTGTTTTACTGTGGAAAGACTTGGTCCCCCAATTGGGAGTGCATGGTTACACACTGACCCTTGAGCTGTGCTAACCTCTGAACGGTGCGACCAAAGTGGGCACTCCAAGATATTAAACAACTTGTTTTATTAAGCCGACTTGTCACTTAAGTTAAAATTAATTAAACTTGTTGCAGTATGCAGCTTTAGCAAAGCTGCAACTTTGCTGTCTTTAAATCTCCTGTGAATCCTGGGCACACATGGGGCCTGCTCCACGAGACAGCTTTCTGGCCTCCCGGAGAGACGCACTACCAACTCGGAAGAAAGAGAACAATGAGGGATTGAAGGCCAGGGAGGTGTCACCTCCCTCTTGTAGGAAGCCACTTGGGTGCTTTGGTGTTAGCCCCAAAAGGTAGAGTTCAAAGGTGAAGCCGCCTTTAAAGGGCAGATGTATAGCACCAGGGGAGAGGTCTGCCCAATGTTAAGGTAGACAGGCTGGCACGGGAAGCAGAGAGAGGAAACCAGTGGCCAAACCAGTTTTCCCAGGGGCGTGTAGCCCTGAGGTAGTCACACCCCATGGGTGGGCTACTGAGGTCTCTACACCCGGAGAGGAGTCTTGCAATGTTAGGAGTGGACAGAATGGTGCATCCTGGGATAACCAGATGCCACAATCCACAGGAAGTGGCCTCCAGGTGGGAGGGAACCTGGTAGCCCATTGGCTACCATCCACATCCTGCACTGGGGGCACTTTCCAAGCACAAAGAGGGCCCTCCTGGCACCCAGACCTCAGATCATGACCGACTGGGAGGAAGGACCAAATAAGGACCAAAGAAGGACAGGCCTGCTGCAACGAGGGACGAGCAAAAAGAGGCTGCACCGACGAGGTCTGCACATGGTGGCTAGCAAAGAGAATGGAAGTTGTTTTCAGAGCCCAGTCAAGCCAAGAGAACTCCAAGGGCCTACTGACTGGCTTCCTGTTTGCAGCACAGAGACACAATAGTTGAAGAAGCCTGCTGGGGAAAGTTGGTAGTCTAAAGTCTTCAAGCTGCTATCACTGCTGTTGTGTAGCACAGAGGACCAAGACCCGACACAGAGTTGCACCAGAGTTTGCTGAGCCCAGGAGTGGTGTTGGAGAGTTGTTGGGAACCTCAGAAGGAAAGGTATGGACCTAGGAAGGATTGGCCTGCAACATCGACAACAGACAACTGGTAGTCCAGTGGTGACTGGACTTCAGCCAGACCGGAGGAGACTTCATGGGACTTTGACTCTGCAAACAGGACCTCGTCATCATCATCTTCGTGGACCGGGAATACCTCCAGGAAGACCCTCGCCAAACGCGTCGCATCCACAGCATCCTTAGAGCATCTTCAGCATCCTCCATCCTTTGCATCAGGACCACTCCATAGGAATGCATTGCAACGCAGATAAAGTGCCTGGAACTGCTCCACCTGTGAATGTAACTACTCTTGAGGACCTTGATGGTCCCTCTGACTAGCTCCCTGCCGCAGTTGGTCACCCCAAGAACTTCCAATGAACCATAGTGACACTTACCTAAGTTTTTCTTGAAAAGGTTTCTAAATGTCCAATTCATTGACTTTGCCAAGGCTTGTTCGTGGTTGAGTGAAATTGCACCGATTTATTATTTCTTTAAAAATCTATATCTTTGGAACACTCCAGTGGATCTTTTTCGTTCAATTGTTCAAATTCTTATAAAAATAAGTCTAGTTTTATAAATTATGTCAGAATTCTTGACTGTTGTGTCAATTTCTTCTTCAATTGTTTTGGTAATGTTTAAATGCTTAACACTTGTACCTCTGTGCAAGCCTTGCTTCTCAGTGCCACAGCTACCCAGGGATGAGCGGAGGGTTTTCCAGACGAATCGTACTGGACCTAAAGGGGTTGGTAAGTGTATTACACAGTGAGGTGGTACAACCACACAATATAATACACTCAATTTCCTCACAGACATTATTACTCTGTTAATATTATTTCATTTTCTAAGTTGTCGTGGGTACCCCCTGAGTATGCTTAGCGGACCTTCAGAGGAACTCGGGCTACAGGTTAAGAACCGTGGTCTAATAGATTCGCAGCACCTGAATGCACTCGATACAACTTCATGAAGCATGCAAGAGTGTTTTTATTAATTCGAAAATAATGTTTACGTACATGTGTTTAAGTTAGTATAACTATGCCCCAAATTTAATTTACTGGGCCTCAACCTGCTTGAGCTGACATCCATTTTAAAGTTGCTGAAGAAAATGTGACTTTGAAAGTTGCATGAATAAGTTTCGTATGTGCATGTTTCTCTTCTCTGTTTCTCTTTTTCATGAAATAGGATTCATTTTACGGTGTTGTTTTCTTGTACTGAATAAAAAGTATTCATTTGTGCTCCTCGAGAAGTAAGCCATCTACTGGGAGATGTGCCGCACAAGTAACATTATTTTCAAGGCCTGCTGCTGCCCAGGACACAAATGTACTTCATTCATATCTAATTGGTTTGTTTAGTTTGCTTCAATTATACAATGTAATTTCCATTGTTTGTAGGGTAAATGGTGAACAACTTACTTATCTTCACTAACGTCTTTTCTAGTAGAGACTAACTGCAGATTCTTCAGTGTTCGAATATCCCCAGGTGTAAGACTGGATACAGAAACTTTTACATAGCAATTTCTTCAAGCACGAACGGTGGCATAGTGCAGCAAAGTAATATGTCATGCCGTTCCGTCCCTTGCTGGTATGATGTCAGGACAAGTACAGACAGACCACCTGCACACACTGGCATCAGGTTCTTTCTGTACTCCTTCCATGCCAATAGACACGGATCCTCAAGAAACCAGTGACATACAGTGTGCAGAATGTAACTATTGGAATCTTATTGGCTATGTCCTGTATGAGTCCATTCTACAGGGCGTGGAGGTGGGAGGGCAGATGACGCCTCTGCAGCTAGATAGCCTCTACCAGAAAAGTGTAGCCAAGTGCCACTTTTTGACATGGTCACCCCCATTTTTTGCTCACTGGTACTGATGCACAAGTTACTAACTTGTGTAACGATATATCTGTAAGAGACAGTAGTTAGTGACAGATTCCTTACCTTAGAATATCCCCAGGCGTCAGGCTGGATCCGGAAAGTTTTTGCGTAGCAGTACCCTTGCGCGTCGGTAGGCGGCGTCGTGCGGCTCCGCGTCCGTCGTCGGCGTCGTGATCGCCGGGATGACGTCGCAGGCAGTACTTAGACGCCGCCCCTGCGCGCTGACGTCAGTTCTGTACACGACTTTCCGCGCCAGGAACGCAGAGCCATGCAAGAAGCTGACATAGGTGTCTGAAAAATGCTAGGGCCCTGAAAGGGATGTCCTTAACCCTAGAAATCAGTTCGCAGAACGGGGAGAATGGGTGGGGCGGTAGGAATCTGTCACTAACTACTGTCTCTTACAGATATATCGTTACACAAGCTAGTAACTTGTGCATCTGAAAGAGACACGTTAGTGACAGATTCCTTACCTTAGAATAGATACCCCAGCAATACCAACCCCAGTGGTGGGTCTGCGAACAAAGATCAGACAAGGAAGTCCCGGAGGACAGAAAGGCCAAAGAAGCCGTCCCTCCGGACCGGACTGTCAAGGCTGTAATGCTTTGTAAACGTGTGCAGCGAGGCCCACGTAGCTGCCTGACAGATATCCTGCAGCGGAACACCGCGGCCCAAAGCCGTGGTAGCAGCCGTTGCCCTCGTGGAATGGGCACGCAGCCCAACAGGAGGCTCCTTCTTAGCCAAAGAATAGCAGGCTTTGATACACAAGGTTACCCAGCGGGAGATGGTTCTCTTGTTCACCGCCCGACCTTTTTTGGCGCCCATGTAGCCAACAAAGAGCTGGTCATCCACCCGGAAATGTTGTGTGCGGTCGATGTAAAAGGAAAGCGCACGTTTTGGGTCCAGACGGTGGAGCCTCTCTTCCTCTCTGGAAGGATGCGGAGGCGGAAAGAAGGTGGGCAAAGTGATGGTCTGCCCAATGTGGAAGGCAGTAACCACCTTTGGCAAGAAGGACGGACGTGTCCTAAGAACAACCTTGTCTGGATGGACAGACAGAAAGGGAGGTTTACATGATAGAGCCTGGAGCTCACTCACCCGCCGAGCGGAGGTGATGGCCACCAGAAAGGCAGTCTTCAGAGTCAGAAGACGAAGAGGACAGTTATGTAGAGGCTCAAAGGGAGCGCAAATAAGAAAGGTAAGAACCAAGTTCAAGTCCCACTGAGGCATCACAAACGGAACAGGAGGGAAGAGGTGTGTAATGCCTTTTAGAAACCTGTTAACAACAGGGGACTTGAAAAGGGAGGGCTGATCAGGAAGCCTGAGGAAGGCCGAGATGGCACAAAGATAGCCCTTGATGGTACCCAGGGCAGAACCCTGTTGGGCCAGGGAAAGAAGGAACAGGAGAACCTCAGAAAGAGGGGCAGAAAGGGGATTCACACCTTTGCTGTGCACCATGCCTCAAACTTGTTCCACCTGCAGGCGTATACCACCTTAGTGGAGGGACGCCTGGCTGCCAGAATCACATCACAAACTTCGGGAGGCAAGTCGAAAGGAATCAACTGCCGCCGCTCAATCTCCACGCAAGCAGGTGGAGGCTGGACAGGTTCGGGTGGAGGACCGTCCCCTGCTGCTGCGACAGAAGATCCTCCCGAAGAGGCAGACGGATCGGGGGATCTACGCTCATACGGAGT
This sequence comes from Calotriton arnoldi, assembly GCA_963921515.1. Lineage (NCBI taxonomy): Eukaryota > Metazoa > Chordata > Amphibia > Caudata > Salamandridae > Calotriton > Calotriton arnoldi. Next base: position 470,726 of record CAWUFW010002151.1, read on the forward strand.
AGCTCGGGATACCAAACTCTTCGAGCCCAGTCCGGAGCCACAAGAATGACTTGGGCCCGGTCGTGCCGAATCTTCTTCAACACTCTGGGTAGAAGTGGTATAGGCGAAAAGGCGTACAACAGACCGCAACTCCACTCGCGACGAAAAGCGTCGCCGGCGAGTGCCGCCTTGGAAATTCCAACGCGCAGAACTGATGACATTGCGCGTTCTCTTCGGTGGCGAATAGATCTAACCAAGGCTCTCCCCACTGTAGAAAGAGTCCTTGCGCCACTTCCGAGTGAAGACGCCATTCGTGATCCATCATGCACCTGCGGCTGAGTTCGTCCGCCCTGGCGTTCAGGGAACCTGCCAGGTGTTGAACCATCAGGAACATGCCCTGATGTTCCAGCCATGTCCAGAGGCGCAGAGCCTCCTGACAAAGGGTCCACGACCCCACCCCGCCTTGTTTGTTGCAATACCACATGGCGGTGGTGTTGTCTGTGAACACCTGCACTACCTTCCCTTTGACAGAGGGAAGGAATGCCTTGAGTGCAAGTCGGATCGCCCGGAGCTCCAGAAGGTTGATATGGAGCCAGGACTCCGCCGGAGACCAGAGGCCTCTGATCTCCGCCTCTCCCATGTGACCGCCCCATCCCAGAAGGGACGCGTCCGTCACAACTGTGTGCTCTGGCTGGGGAAGGGAGAGGGATCTGCCCATGACCCATTGCCGGTTCGAGAGCCACCACTGCAACTGTAGTGCAGTCCCCTCCGAGATCTGGACGTGATCGGACAGGTTGCCCTGGTGCTGCGCCCACTGGAACTTCAGGTCCCACTACAGAGCCCGCATATGCCATCTGGCATGATTGACCAGCAGGATGCATGAGGCCATGAGGCCCAGCAGCCTCAGGGTCATCCGTACCGAAACCCAGGATAAAGGCTGAAAGATCGGAATCATAGCCTGAATATCCCGGACTCGCCGTTCGGGAGGATAGGCCCGAAACTGCGTCGTGTCCAGAACTGCTCCGATGAAAAGGAGCTGTGGAGAAGGAATCAGATGCGACTTCGGCACATTGATGGAGAACCCCAGCGAGTGCAGGAGTTCGGCCGTAGTCTGGAGGTGGGAGACGACTGCCTGGGACGAGCCCGCCTTCAGCAGCCAGTCGTCGAGGTAGGGGAAGACTGGAACCTCTGCCCGGCGCAGATGAGCTGCGACCACCGCCATCACTTTCGTGAACACCCGAGGGGCACTTGTAAGGCCAAAGGGGAGCACGGTGAACTGAAAATGCTCGAGGCCTACCGTGAACCGCAGGTAACGCCGGTGGGCCGGCAGGACGGGGATGTGAAAATAAGCGTCCAGCAAGTCCAACGCTACCAACCAGTCTCCAGGGTCGAGGGCAGTCAAGACCTGAGCTAGGGTGAGCATCTTGAACTTCTCCTTCCGGAGGAAGCGATTGACGTTCCAGAGGTCCAAGATAGGACGCATGTCCTCCTTGTCCTTTTTGGGCACCAGGAAGTAGTGGGAGTAGCAACCACGTCCTACTTCTGGGGTCGGAACATGCTCGATGGCCCTCTTGGCCAAGAGGGCCGTGACTTCCTTCTGCAGAAGTACCAAGTGATCCCCTGACATGCGGTGGAATTGAGGTGGCATGGCTGGGGTGTGGTCTCGAAGGGGAGGTAGTAGCCCCTTCGGACAATGTCCAAGACCCACCTGTACGAGGTGATGGGACGCCAGTGGTGAAGGTGATGGCGGACCCTGCCCCCTACTGGCGTGCTGTGCACCGGAAAGGAGGGACTAGGAGGGCTTGGAGGCCGCGGACGGGTTGGAGGTGGTGGCCTGACCCGCACGCTGGTTGCCCGAACCGCCACGGCGGTATCCACGTCCTCGGCCACGCGAAGACGCTTGCTGCGCGGGCCGGTGGCTGGGCAGCTGACGTGACTGGGCGCCCCTTCCGTGGCCACGAAAGGGGCGAAAAGCAGAGGTGAGCGGAGGGCGTACAACAGAAAGGCCCAGGGACTTGGCAGTAGCCCGTGAGTCCTTAAACCGCTCCAGCGCATGGTCTGCCTTTGAACCAAAAAGACCGACTCCATCAAAGGGCATGTCCATGAGTGTATTCTGGACATCACCCGAGAAACCAGTTGTTCTCAGCCAGGCGTGGCGACGTAGCGCCACCGTCGTCGCAAGCGATCTGCCCAGCGAGTCGGCGGTATCAAGGCCACAACGGATGGTGTATTTAGCCGCATCTCGCCCTTCCGCAATGGCGCGGGTAAGCAGTGTCTGGACCTCCTCAGAACACTGCGCAAAAGAGCCGCCACCGAATCCCACAGGGAGTGGGTATATCGGCCCAAAAGGCAAGCGGTGTTGACGGACCGCAAGCCAGCACTGGAGGAAGAAAAAGCCTTCTTCCCAAATTGGTCCAGGCGTTTGGATTCCCTATCCGGAGGGGCGGTAGGGAAGGCGGTTTGGGAGGCAGAGGCTTGGACAACCAAGCTCTCAGGGGTGGGATGTTGGGAGAGAAACAAGGGGTCGCCCGGAGCAGGGCGATGGCGACGGGCCACGTTCCTATCCACAGGAGCCCCTGTGGAGGGTTTGGATCAGGCACCCAAAAGAACGTCCGTGAGTGCATCATTAAACGGCAGCACAGTCTCCGAGGAGGAAGCCGCCGGCTGAAGCACTTCTGTCAGGAGGTTAGTCCTGACGGCCACAGTAGGCAACTGGAGATGTAAGGCTCCAGCCGCTCTACGCAACACCGTTGCAAAATTAGCTCCCTCCTCCGTAGCCACGGGAGGAGACAGCATGCCAGTGTCAGGGGAGGTGTCTAGACCACTGGCATCCCCAAGTTCCTCAGCCCAGTCCGGATCATACTCACACTTTTGTGTGAGAGGGTCCTCAGACCCCTCCCAGCTCTCCTGGTCCTCCTCTTGTTCAAAATATGGAGGAGGAGGGACATTTGGGACCCAAGGTCTCATCGGCGCCGGAGCCGGCGTCGAGCGACGTCGGTCCGGCTCCATGTCCAGAGCCGGAGAGAACCGGGGAACGATGCCGTCCGGAGCCCCGGACGGCGTCAGGAACGGCACCGGGGACATCGGCGTCGGCGGAGGCTTGGTTAGGTCAACCGGCGTCGATGGGGGTTGCGGTACCACCGGAGCCGGGATCGAGGCCAGAGCCGAGGCCGGGATGAAGGCTGGTGGGACAGGCGGCGCCGGGACCGGAGTCGACGGCGACGCCGGGGCAACCCCATCAGGGCCCGCGGGGCCCGAAGGCGCACCGGAGGGACCTGAAGGCCCGAAGAGGCGGGCCATGGCCGACAGGAATTCCTGTATTTCGGCCGGAGTCGCCCCCGAACCCGGAAAGAACGGGTAATGCGGGGGCGGCTCTACAGGCATGTCCGGGGCCGCGGGGACGGTGCCGACTGGGGCCTCAGCCGAGACCGGCGAGGCGAAGTCTTAGAGCGATGACGCCTCTTAGACTTCTTGTGCTTCGACTTACCGGAGGAGCGCGAAGACTTGGACTCCGACGAACGGCGGGGACTCCGCGACCGGCCCCTCGACCTCTCCCGGGACCGGGAGCCTCTGTCACCTTTGATGTGTGACCATGTCTTCCCTTCAGACGTGGGGAATGCCACCCCCTGCCCTGAAACCCATTTGGCACCAGAGCAGGCGGGAAATTAAATATTCAGGAGACGTGTTTCACTTACAGGCTTGTCACACCCCTGAAGTGGACAGCCAGAGAAGGTGTAAGAAAGTGCCTCTTTTGGACATGGTTGGCGCCCACTTTTTGCCTGGAAAATGATTTAATTTCGACTGGAAGTGCAGAAGGTCCATGCCAACCAGATCCCCTGTTCTAGAAGCTCTTTCTCTGAACTGTATCTTTTGTTTCCCAACTGTCACAACTTCAGTACCCCTCGTAAGTTCCTAGTAAATGGTACCCCTGGTACCTAGGGCATTGGCACTGAAGAGGGACCCCAAAGGTAGCAGCACGAATTGTACCACCCTAGGGTCCCCTCACCAAGGCCATGCACTCTGCCATTGCAGACTGTGTGCCTTGGCGCAGACAACATCAAAGAGTCAACATAGCAAGCATCCCTGTGTGCCATGCCCACAGACACTGGATGGGATTTAGGTAAGACACCCCTATAGCAGGCCTTATCGTCCAAAGGCACGGGGCACTATATCTCCTGTGAGGACATATCTGCTTGAGCAGATATGCCCCTGCAATATCCATGTCGATTCTTGGATATTGTAAGTGAACAGGGAAGCCAAAGAGAGTACATGGGCTGGACTCTCATCATTACGAGTTCCCCAGCTTCATGATGGCTTCACTGTACTACGGGATGGTTGGTACCAAACATCTAGTCTTAATAAACCTGCACCGATTCCAGTGTCAGATATATTAATGATTGCACACAAAGGACCCCATAAAGGGGTCCCCTGAAACTTACCAACCCTTAGTGTGGTAAACGACTGGTCTAAGCCAGCCTGTCACCAACAGGCAGAGTTCTGACCTCATCGGGTGATTGCCAGCGCGCACAGGGGTCGAGAACGAAGCCTGGCCTGGGCGGAGGTGTTCACACCTTCCCCCAGGGTCAGGAAGAGCCATCTGTGGCAGGAAGCTTCAAAGGCCTTGCCGCCTTTGAAATGCAACCCCAGTCTCTCCAGATCGAAGAAGCAGCCCCCCTCCCCCCTGTCCTCACCCCCTTTTGGCAGGAAAACTTACAAAGAATAGGAAGTTTGCTCCCCTCTGCCAAATCCACCCCTCAGGTGCTGGAGGCGAGGTAAAGCACATTTTTCAGTGCTCACCATCTTCAAGATGGTGGGACTTCTCCAATAAGGACTAGGGCTATGTCCCCCTCCACAGGAGGTGGGCATCCCAGGTAAGGGGCCCAATTGGCCATTACCGGTCACTCCCTTGTAAACGCCCCTAAAAAACAAGTAACTTACCTTCGGTACCGATATACCTGTAAGAGACATAGATTAGTTATTGATTCCTCACCTTAGATTTACCCCCAGGCATCAGACTGGATCCGGAGAATTTTTCTTCAGCAGTACCCCTGCGCGTCGGTAGGTGGCGTCGGTCGACTCTGCGTTCATCGTTGGCATCGTGGTCGCCGGAATGACGGCGCGGTATCTACTTAGACGCCGCCCCTGCGCGCCGACATCAGTTCTTTACACGACATTCCACGCCAGAAGCGCAGAGCCATGCAAGAGACTGACCACTGGTGCATAAAACTAGGGCCCTGAAGGACAGTCCCTTACCCTAGAAGTCAGTTCGCAGAACAGGGAGGATGGGTGGGGTGGTGAGGAATCCATAACTAATCTATGTCTCTTACAGATATATTGTTACCGAAGGTAAGTAACTTGTTCATCTGAAAGAGACAGTTATGGATTCCTCACCTTAGAATAGATACCCCAGCAATACCAACCCCAGAGGTGGGTCTGCGTACCAACGTCACACCAGGAAGTCCTGGAGAACTGAACGGCCAAAGAAGCCGTGTCTCCGGACTTGGCTGTCCAAGCAGTAGTGTTTAGTAAACATGTACAAGGAAGCCCACATAGCTGCCTGGCAGATGTCATGAAGGGGGACCCCACGCGCCAAAGCAGTAGTGACAGCCGTCGCCCTGGTGGAATGGGCACGCAACCCCACCGGAGTTTCCTTTTCGCTAAGGAATAGCAGATTTTGATGCAAAGAAAAACCCATCGGGAGATGGTTCGTTTTTGCATGGCCCAACCTTTCTTGGCGCCCACATAGCCAACAAAGAGCTGGTCATCCACCCGGAATTGTTTTGTGCGATCCAGATAGAATGAAAGCACTTGTTTTGGATCCAGATGGTGTAGCCTCTCTTCCTCCTTGGAAGGATGCGGGGGTGGAAAGAAAGTGTGCAAAGTGATAGTCTGTCCTATGTGGAAAGAGGTAACCACTTTGGGAAGGAAAGAAGGCCTAGTGCGAAGGACAACCTTATCCAGATGAACAGCCAGGAAAGGAGGTTTGGAAGAAAGAGCCTGAAGCTCACTCACCCTGCGAACAGAGGTGATGGCAACCAGAAAGGCAGTTTTAAGTGTCAGAAGTCTGAGAGGACAGTAATGTAGCGGCTCGAAAGGAGCGCACATAAGATAGGTCAGAACCAGGTTCAAGTCCCACTGGGGCATTATGAAAGAAACTGGAGGAAACAAGTGAATAATGCCCTTAAGGAAGCGATTTACAATAGGGGACTCGAAAAGAGAAGGATGGTCAGGAAGCCGAAGGAAGGCCGAAAAGGCCGAAAGACAGCCTTTTAGAGTGCCCAGAGCTGAGCCCTGTTGGGCCAAAGAAAGTATGAAGAGGAAAACCTCTGAAAGGGGGGCAGAAAGGGGATACACAGCCTTTGCTGCGCACCATGCCACAAACTTGTTCCATCTACAGGCGTATACCGTTTTGGTGGAGGGACGCCTGGCTGCCAAGATAACGTTACAGACTTCGGTGGAAGGTCGAAAGCTGTCAACTGTCGCCGCTCAATCTCCACGCAAGGAGGTGGAGGCTGGACAGGTTCGGGTGGAGGACCGTTCCCTGCTGCTGCGACAGAAGATCCTCCCGAAGGGGCAGTCTGATCGGAGGATCGATGGCCATGTGCAAGAGCTCGGGATACCAGACTCTTCATGCCCAGTACGGGGCCACAAGAATGACTTGGGCCCGGTCTCGCTTGATCTCAGCACTTTGGGTAGAAGTGGTATAGGCGGAAAGGCGTATAGAAGACCGCAACTCCACTCACGACTAAAGCGTCGCCGAGCGAGTGCCGCCTTGGAAATTCCAACCCGTAGAACTGCTGACATTGCGCGTTCTCTTCGGTGGCGAATAGATCTAACCAAGGCTCCTCCCACCGCTGAAAGAGACCTTTTACCACCTCCGAGTGAAGACGCCATTCGCGATCCATCATGCACTGGCGGCTGAGTTCGTCCACACTGGCGTTCAGAGAACCTACCAGGTGTTGAACCACCAGGGCCATGCCCTGATGTTCCAGCCACTTCCAGAGACGAAGTGCCTCCTGACACAGGGTCCACGACCCCACCCCGCTCTGTTTGTTGCAGTACCACATGGCAGTGGTGTTGTCCGTGAACACCTGCACTACTCTCCCTTTGACAGAAGAAAGGAATGCCTTCAGTGCAAGACGAATCGCCTGCAGCTTCGGAAGGTTGATGTGGAGCCCGGACTCCGCCGGAGACCAGAGGCCTCTGATCTCCGCCTCTCCCATGTGGACGCCCCACCCTAGAAGTGATGCATCTGTCAGCACTGTGAACTCTGGCTGGGGAAGGGAGAGGGACCTGCTGTTGACCCAATCCTTGTTCGTTAGCCACCACTGCAGTTGTTGCGCAGTTCCCTCCGAGATCTGGACATAGTCGGAAAGATTCCCCTGATGCTGCGCTCACAGGAACTTCAGGTCCCACTGCAGAGCCCACATATGCCACCTGGCATAGTCCACCAGCAGGATGCAGAAGGCCATGAGGCCCAGTAGCCTCAGGGTCATTCTGACCGAAACCCGGGATAGAGGCTGAAAGATCGGAATCATAGCACGAATATCCCGGACTCGCTGCTTGGGAGGATAACCCCAAAACTGCGCTGTGTCCAGAACCGCTCCAATGAAAAGGAGCTTCTGAGAGGGAATCAGGTGTGACTTCGGCACGTTGATGGTGAACCCCAGCGAATGCAGGAGGTTAGCCGTAGTCTGGAGGTGGGAGACGACAGCCTGGGGCGAGCCCGCCTTCAACAGCCAGTCGTCGAGATAGGGGAAGACTGGAACCCCTGATCTGCGCAGGTGAGCTGCGACCACCGCCAACACTTCCGTGAACACCCGAGGGGCACTGGCAAGGCCAAATGGGAGCACGGTAAACTGAAACTGCTCATGGCCTATCGTGAACCGTAGGTAACTCCGATGGGCCGGCAGGACGGGGATGTGAAAATAAGCGTCCTGCAAGTCCAACGCTACCATCCAGTCTCAAGGGTTGAGGGCAGACAGGACCTGAGATAGTGTCCACATTTTGAACTTCTCCTTCCGGAGGAAGCGGTTGACGTTCCCGAGATCCAAGATGGGGCGCAGGCCCTTGTCCTTGTTGGGCACCAGAAAGTAGTGGGAATAACAACCATAACCTACTTCTGGGGCAGGAAGTTGCTCAATGGCTCCGTTGGCCAAGAGAGCCGTAACTTCCTGTTGGAGAAGGGCCAAGTGATCCTCCGACATGCGATGGAATTGAGGTGACATGGATGGAGGGGTAGTCTCGAAGGGAGGGAGTAGCCCCTTTGGACTATCTGCAAAACCCACCTGTCCGACGTGATGGTGAGCCAATCGGGGAGGTGATGGCGAATCCTGCCGCCCACTGGCAAAAGGTGGCCCTGAAAGGTCGGACTAGGAGGGCTTGGAGGCTGCTGCAGAGGGGGCACTGGTGGACTGGCCGGCCTGCTGGCCCCGGACCCACGACTGTGGGATCCACGTCCTCGGCCGCGCAGAGGCTGGACAGCTTTGCAGACCTGTGGCTCAGGGCGGAACGTGGCGAGGCACCCCTTCCGTAGCCACGAAAGGGGCGAAAAGCAGACTGCGCTGGGTGGGAGGTGGAAGCGAGGCCAAGGATCTGGCCGTAGCCCTGGAGTCCTTAAAGCGCTCGAGCGCGTTGTCTGCCTTGTCGCCAAACAAGCGACGGCCCTCAAAGGGCATGTCAAAAAGTTTAGCTTGGACATCACCCGAAAAGCCAGTGGACCTCAACCAGGAGTAGCGTCTCAGTGCTACTGACATTGAAATCGTCCTGCCTAGTGAGTCGGCGGTGTCCAGCCCACATCTTATGGTGAACTTCGCTGGGTCTCTCCCTTCGGCAACTGCACGGGAGAGCACGGCCCAGCCCTCCTCCGGGCACTATGGCAGCACCTGCGCGACCGAATCTCACAGCGAGTGGGAATAACGGCCCAAGAGACATGCGGTGTTCACCGACCGCAGTCCTAAGCTGGAGGAAGAAAACATCTTCTTCCCAAGGTGGTCCAGCTTCTTGGATTCCCTATCAGGTGGTGCGGTAGGGAATGCGCCCTTGGAAGTCGAGGCTTGGACCACCAAGCTCTCAGGGGTGGGATGTTGAGAGAGGAAAATGGGGTCGCACGGGGCCGGGCGGTGGCGTCGGGCAATCATCCTATCCACAGGAGCCCCTGTGTTGGGCTTGGAGCAAGTGCCCAAAAGGATGTCCGTGAGGGCCTCATTAAACAGCAGCAAGGGCTCAGAGGAGGCCGCTGCTGGTTGAAGCACCTCGGTCAGGAGGTTAGTCCTGACCGTCACGTAGGAAGCTCAAGGTTTAAGGCCTCAGCCGTCCTACGCAACACCACTGCGTATGACGCACCCTCCTCAGAAGCCACGGTAGGGGGAGATAGCATGCCAAGGTCTGGGGAGGTGTACAGACCACTGGCCTCACCAACTCCTCTCTCCAGTCCGGTTCTTCTAACTGGTCTGCTAGAGGGTCCACAGACCTCTCCCAGTCCTCCTCACCTTCCTCTGGTAACCACTCAGGGCGATAGGAAACACCAAAGAAGAACAGTGGTACAAAAGTACCGGTCAGCGCCGGTCCGAAGGTCGGTCGACGCCGGTCCGACTCTGTGTCCACATTGAGGGGGAGGCTGGGGTCGATGCCGGCTGAGGATACAACCGGTGTCGGAGGAGGCGGAGGTGTCGCCACTGAATTCGGCGCCAGAGGTGTCACGAGGTCGACCGGCGCCGATCCAGATCCAGGCCTGGATCCCTGGGGGCACTGGAGCCGAAGCCACCGGCATCGAAGGCCTAGAGCCCCCAGCCGAGTCCACGGGGCCCGAAGGCGCGCCGGCGGAGTCGGGCTGCCCAAAGATCGAGTGGAGGGCTTCGTAAAAGCTACGAAGTTGGGCAGGGGTCGCCCCCCCGCCCGGAAAAGGAGGGAGGCTCGGGGTCGACTCGGCAAGCTCCACGGGGGAGCCGGATGACTACCTTCCTCAACCCGCGTCGCGTTGGCCGACGGACGGGGAGAGCGCGAAGAGCGACGATGCTTCTTCGCCTTCTTTTTGTGCTTCGACTTACCCGAAGACTTCGACGATGAGTGGTGGTGATGGCTCCACGACCGGTCCCGCAACCTCCCTCTCGACCGGGACCTCGAGCGGCGCAGAGCGGGCTGCCAGGCCTCGAGAAGCTTTCGGGACCGCTTACGCAAAGACTTCAGGTTCATGGCCCGGCTGTCGGAGCACGACTTCGGGTTGTGGTCGCGCTCCAAATACAAAAAGCACACAAGGTGCGGGTCCGTTACCGACATCAATTTGCCTCAGGAGTCACAAGCCTTGAAGCCGGTTTGAGGACGGGACATCCCTGCATGCACCAGGAGTCGAACGACTCGAAAAGATGTATTTGTAGAGCGCTTCATTCATCCCGAGGGACATCACGGCGCTAGGAAAGCATGCTTTGTGGAGTAAAGGAAAGGGCATTTGGTTACAGAATGAGGTGTTCTAAGATGATGACTGATCTACTTAATATCTGGGAAATAAGAGGGTTTTTAGTTTCTTTCTATAAAGCAGATATTCATCTGTTAATGGTAGGTCAAGCGGAAGGTCGTTCCACTGGACAGCAGCCAATTTAGAAAAGGAGCGGTCTCCCATTCTAACTCCGGTGATGCGTTTAATCTTTGCTAGGGCCTGGTGACGTGACCTCAGGTTTCGTGGAGGAGCGTAAAATTCAATCTTGTCCTGCAAGATGTGTGGGCCTTTCTTATGTAAAGCTCTGTGTGCATGGCAAAGGAGCTTGAACTTGGCTCTCTGGCGCACTGGCAACCAGTGTAGCTCCTTCATGCTGTCTGATGCTGAGCTGTACCTGCTTTTATTACAGATCAGTTTAGCAGCTGCATTTTGGACTACCTGCAGGCGAGAGAAGATACTCGGACATGCCCACATAAAGCGCATTCCCATAGTCCAGTCTACTCAGGAAGAGGGCTTGAGCGACAGTTTTTCTGCAATTCAGCGGAATCCAAGGGAAGAGTCTGCGGAATAGTTTCAGTGTGGCGAACCTTTTTCCACATAACGTTCGCACTTGGTCCTGCATAGATAATGCATTATCAAATAGGATGCCCAAATTTTTAGCAACTCGCTTGGGGGCGGTTCCCAGTGCTTGGGGCCACCAAGTACTGTCCCAAATTAGGTGTGCACCCCCGAAAAGTAAGATCTCTGATTTTCCGGCATTTAGTTTCAGACAGTGATCTGTCATCCAAGTTGCAATTTCGGTAAGACAATTGATTAGGGTGCTTTTAGTGTCAGCACGATTGTCATCAAAGGAGATCAGTAATTGCGTATCATCGGCGTATGAGCAGATGTCAAAGCCCAATTTCCTACGGATAGCTGCTAGGGAGGAGACATACGCATTAAAAAGAGTGGGGCTTAGGGAGGCTCCCTGTGGGCTCCATGTTTGATACTTTTTGGTTTTGAGGAGCATGAGCCCATTTGAATTTTTTAGGTTCTATTTCTCAGAAAGGATGAGAACCATGAGAGGGCTTTCGAGTGTAATCCTTTTTTGTGAAGAATTCGTAGTAAGTTGTTATGTGATACGGTATCGAAAGCAGCCGTTAGATCCAAGAGGATCAGTGCTACAGCTTTGCCTTGGTCCACTAAGGATCTGATGTTGTCAGACACAGCAAGTAATGTGGCCTCGGTGCTGTTATCGGCTCTGAAACCAGTCTGGGAGGGATCCAGGAGGTTATTGGTTTCAAGAAAATTGGTGAGTTGTTTATTGACCAATCTCTCCAATACCTTGGATAGATACGGTAGCTGCGAGATAGGTCGATAATTTGCTGGGTCGTAAATTTCTAGTCCTGTTCTTTTTAGTAGTGGAAAAACCACGGCTTCCTTCCATATGGTATGAGTACTCGCATTTTTAGTCTGTGTTATTTATGTAAATGCATATGTACTAAAAGATAATGCTATCGCAGTATTGCACAAGTTACTAACTTGTGTAACGATATATCTGTAAGAGAAAGTAGTTAGTGACAGATTCCTTACCTTAGAATATCCCCAGGCGTCAGGCTGGATACGGAACGTTTTTGCGTAGCAGTACCCTTGCGCGTCGGTAGGCGGCGTCGTGCGGCTCCGCGTCAGTCGTCGGCGTCTGGATCGCCGGGATGACGTCGCGGGCAGTACTTAGACGCCGCCCCTGCGCGCTGACGTCAGTTCTGTACACGACTTTCCGCGCCAGGAACGCAGAGCCATGCAAGAAGCTGACATAGGTGTCTGAAAAATACTAGGGCCCTGAAAGGGATGTCCTTAACCCTAGAAATCAGTTCGCAGAACGGGGAGGATGGGTGGGGCGGTAGGGAATCTGTCACTAACTACTGTCTCTTACAGATATATCGTTACACAAGTTAGTAACTTGTGCATCTGAAAGAGACACGTTAGTGACAGATTCCTTACCTTAGAATAGATACCCCAGCAATACCAACCCCGGTGGTGGGTCTGCGAACAAAGATCAGACAAGGAAGTCCCGGAGGACAGAACGGCCAAAGAAGCCGTCCCTCCGGACCTGGCTGTCAAGGCAGTAATGTTTGGTAAACGTGTGCAGCGAGGCCCACGTAGCTGCCTGACATATATCCTGCAGCGGAACACCGCGGCCTAAAGCCGTGGTAGCAGCCGTTGCCCTGGTGGAATGGGCACGCAGCCCAACAGGAGGCTCCTTCTTAGCCAAAGAATAGCAGGCTTTGATACACAAGGTTACCCAGCGGGAGATGGTTCTCTTGTGCACCGCCCGACCTTTTTTGGCACCCACGTAGCCAACAAAGAGCTGGTCATCCACCCGGAAGTGTTGTGTGCGGTTGATATAAAAGGAAAGCGTACGTTTTGGGTCCAGACGGTGGAGCCTCTCTTCCTCTCTGGAAGGATGCAGAGGCGGAAAGAAGGTGGGCAAAGTGATGGTCTGCCCAATGTGGAAGGCAGTAACCACCTTTGGCAAGAAGGACGGACGCGTCCTAAGAACAACCTTGTCTGGATGAACAGACAGAAAGGGAGGTTTGCATGATAGAGCCTGGAGCTCACTCACCCGCCGAGCGGAGGTGATGGCCACCAGAAAGGCTGTCTTCAGAGTAAGAAGACGAAGTGGACAGTTATGGAGAGGCTCAAAGGGAGCGCACATTAAAAAGGTAAGAACCAAGTTTAAGTCCCACTGAGGCATGACAAACGGAACAGGAGGGAAGAGGTGTGTAATGCCTTTTAGAAACCTGTTAACAACAGGGGACTTAAAAAGAGAGGGCTGATCAGGGAGCCTGAGGAAGGCCGAGATTGCACAAAGATATCCCTTGATGGTACCCAGGGCAGAACCCTGTTGGGCCAGAGAAAGAAGGAACAGAAGAACCTCAGAAAGAGGGGCAGAGAGGGGATTCACAGCCTTTGCTGTGCACCATGCCACAAAACTTTCCACCTGCAGGCGTATACCACCTTAGTGGAGGGACGCCTGGCTGCCAGAATCACATCACAAACTTCGGGAGGCAAGTCGAAAGGAAACAACTGCCGCCACTCAATCTCCACGCAAGCAGGTGGAGACTGGACAGGTTCGGGTGGAGGACCGTCCCCTGCTGCTGCGACAGAAGATCCTCCCGAAGAGGCAGACGGATCGGGGGATCGACGCTCATACTGAGTAGCTCGGGATACCAAACTCTTTGAGCCCAGTCCGGAGCCACAAGGATGACTTGGGCCCGGTCGCGCCGAATCTTCTTCAACACTCTGGGTAGAAGTGGTATAGGCGGAAAGGCGTACAACAGACCGCAACTCCACTCGCGACGAAAAGCGTCGCCGAGCGAGTGCCGCCTTGGAAATTCCAACGCGCAGAACTGCTGACATTGCGCGTTCTCTTCGGTGGCGAACAGATCTAACCAAGGCTCTCCCCACTGCTGAAAGAGACCTTGCGCCACCTCCGAGTGAAGACGCCATTCGTGATCCATCATGCACCTGCGGCTGAGGTTCGTCCGCCCTGGCGTTCAGGGAACCTGCCAGGTGTTGAACCATCAGGAATACGCCCTGATGTTCCAGCCATGTCCAGAGGCGCAGAGCCTCCTGACATAGGGTCCACGACCCCACCCCGCCCTGTTTGTTGCAATACCACATGGCGGTGGTGTTGTCTGTGAACACGTGCACTACCGTCCCTTTGACAGAGGGAAGGAATGCCTTGAGTGCAAGTCGGATCGCCCGGAGCTCCAGAAGGTTGATATGGAGCCGGGACTCCGCCGGAGACCAGAGGCCTCTGATCTCCGCCTCTCCCATGTGACCGCCCCATCCCAGAAGGGACGCGTCCGTCACAACTGTGTGCTCTGGCTGGGGAAGGGAGAGGGATCTGCCCCTGACCCATTGCCGGTTCGAGAGCCACCACTGCAACTGTTTTGCAGTCCCCTCCGAGATCTGGACGTGATCGGACAGGTTGCCCTGGTGCTGCGCCCACTGGAACTTCAGGTCCCACTGCAGGGCCCGCATATGCCATCTGGCATGATCGACCAGCAGGATGCAGGAGGCCATGAGGCCCAGCAGCCTCAGGGTCATCTGTACCGAAACCCAGGATAGAGGCTGAAAGATCGCAATCATAGCCTGAATATCCCGGACTCGCCGTTCGGGAGGATAGGCCCGAAACTGCGTCGTGTCCAGAACTGCTCCGATGAAAAGGAGCTGTGGAGAAGGAATCAGATGCGACTTCGGCACATTGATGGAGAACCCCAGCGAGTGCAGGAGTTCGGCCGTAGTCTGGAGGTGGGAGACGACTGCCTGGGACGAGCCCGCCTTCAGCAGCCAGTCGTCGAGGTAGGGGAAGACTGGAACCCCTGCCCGGCGCAGATGAGCTGCGACCACCGCCATCACTTTCGTGAACACCCGAGGGGCACTGGTAAGGCCAAAGGGGAGCACGGTGAACTGAAAATGCTCGAGGCCTACCGTGAACCGCAGGTAACGCCGGTGGGCCGGCAGGACGGGGATGTGGAAATAAGCGTCCTGTAAGTCCAACGCTACCAACCAGTCTCCAGGGCAGTCAAGACCTGAGCTAGGGTGAGCATCTTGAACTTCTCCTTCCGGAGGAAGCGATTGACGTTCCGGAGGTCCAAGATAGGACGCATGTCCTCCTTGTCCTTCTTGGGCACCAGAAAGTAGTGGGAGTAGCAACCACGTCCTACTTCTGGGGTCGGAACATGCTCGATGGCCCTCTTGGCCAAGAGGGCCGTGACTTCCTTCTGCAGAAGCACCAAGTGATCCCCTGACATGCAGTGGAATTGAGGTGGCATGGCTGGGGGGGTGGTCTCGAAGGGGAGGGAGTAGCCCCTTCGGACAATGTCCAAGACCCACCTGTCCGAGGTGATGGCACGCCAGTGGTGAAGGTGATGGTGGACCCTGCCCCCTACTGGCGTGCTGTGCACCTGAAAGGAAGGACTAGGAGGGCTTGGAGGCCGCGGACGGGGCGGGGTTGGTGGCCTGACCCGCACGCTGGTTGCCTGACCCGCCACGGCGGGAGCCACGTCCTCGGCCACGCGAAGACGCTTGCTGCGCGGGCCGGTGGCTGGGCAGCGGACGTGACTGGGCGCCCCTTCCGTGGCCACGAAAGGGGCGAAAAGCAGAAATTAGCGGAGGGCGCACAGCAGAAAGGCCCAGGGACTTGGCAGTAGCCCGTGAGTCCTTAAAACGCTCCAGCGCATGGTCTGCTTTGGTACCAAAAAGACCGACTCCATCAAAGGGCATGTCCATAAGTGTGTTTTGGACATCACCCGAGAAACCAGTTGTCCTCAGCCAGGCGTGGCGACGCAGCGCCACTGTCGTTGCAAGCGATCTGCCCAGCGAGTCGGCGGTATCAAGGCCACAACGGATGGTGTACTTTGCCGCATCCCTTCCTTCCGCAATGGCGCGGGAAAGCAGTGTCTGGACCTCCTCAGGACACTGGGGCAAAACGAGCGCCACCGAATCCCACAGAGAGTGGGAGTATCGGCCCAAAAGGCAAGCGGTGTTGACGGACCGCAAGCGAGCACTGGAGGAAGAAAAGGCCTTCCCAAATTGATCCAGGCGTTTGGATTCCCTATCCGGAGGGGCGGTAGGGAAGGCGGTTTGGGAGGCAGAGGCTTGGACAACCAAGCTCTCGGGGGTGGGATGTTGAGCGAGAAACAAGGGGTCGCCCGGAGCAGGGCGATGGCGTCGGGCCACGTTCCTATCCACAGGAGCCCCTGTGGCGGGCTTGGACCAGGTGCCCAAAAGAACGTCAGAAAGTGCATCATTAAAAGGCAGCATTGGCTCCGAGGAGGTAGCTGCCGGCTGAAGCACTTCCGTCAGGAGGTTAGTCCTGACAGCCACTGTAGGCAATTGGAGGTGTAAGGCTCCAGCTGCTCTACGCAACACCGTTGCGAAATTTGCTCCCTCCTCCGTAGCCACGGAAGGAGGAGACAGCATGCCAGTGTCAGGGGAAGTGTCCAGACCACTGGCATCCCCAAGTTCCTCTGCCCAGTCCTGATCATAGTCACACTGCTGTGTGAGAGGGTCATCCGACCCCTCCCAGCTCTCCTGGTCTTCCTCCGGTTGAAAATAAGGAGGAGGAGGGACGTCCGGGACCCAAGGTCTCAGTGACGGCGGCGTCAGGAACGGCACCGGGGACATCGGCGTCGGCGGAGGCGTGGTTAGGTCAACCGGCGTCGATGGGGGTTGCGGTACCACCGGAGTCGGGATCGAGGCCGGGGCCGGGAGCGAGGCTGGTGGGACAGGCGGCGCCGGGACCGGAGTCGTCGTCGGTGCCGGGGCAACCCCATTAGGGCCCGCGGGGCCCGAAGGCGCACCGGAGGGGCCTTGAGGCCCGAAGAGGCGGGCCATGGCCGACAGGAATTCCTGTATCTCGGCCGGAGTCGCCCCCGAACCCTGGAAGGACGGGTAATGCGGGGGCGGCTCCACAGGCACATCCGGAGCCGCGGGGGCGTGGACGGTGCCGACAGGGGCCTCAGCCGAGTCACGAGACCGGCGAGGCGAAGTCTTAGAGCGATGGTGCTTCTTAGACTTTTTGTGCTTCGACTTACCCGAGGAGTGCGAAGACTTGGACTCCGATGACCGGCGAGGACTCCGCGACCGGCCCCTCGACCTCTCGCGTGACCGGGGCTTGGTGCGGCGCGGAGCCAACTGCCGGACCTCGAGGAGCTTTCCAGACCGCTCTCGCAAAGCCTTCGGGTGCAAGGCCCGGCAGTCGGGACACGACTTCGTGTCGTGGTCGCGGACGAGACAGTAGAGACACTCTAAGTGCGGGTCTGTGATCGACATCATTCTACCACAGGCGTCGCATGGCTTGAAGCCGGGCATCCCTACCGACACCGTGGAGCCGAGATGACTCGAAGAAAACAGTGAAAAAATCACCAAAAAGTTAAGTCAAAAAATGACTAGGGCACTGCTCTTCCCGGATCTGCGCTTACTGGCGCGGAAAAAAGAAGAACTGACGTCAGCGCGCAGGGGCGGCGTCTAAGTACTGCCCGCGACGTCATCCCGGCGATCCCGACGCCGGACGCGGAGCCGCACGACGCCGCCTACAGACGCACAAGGGTAGTGCTACGCAAAAACTTTCCGGATCCAGCCTGACGCCTGGGGATATTCTAAGGTAAGGAATCTGTCACTAACGTGTCTCTTTCAGATATTTATTTCTACTGCTCACCCTGTACATTATTTATCTCGCATACTGTCTTGTGATCGTAACAGCACATTTTACTTACACCAGAAACAAGACTGTTCATAAATCCTTTATTGAAATGCCCGTCTATTTCTTTCTGTGTAACTTGGAGAAAACTAAGCATGCACGACTGAGCTGAGTGAAATAGTTATCTATTGTTTCCACAACTCTGGGACACGTTCTGATTCTAAAGGGAAACACAGTGGTCATGTTTTGCGGCTGCCAGAAACTACTCCCTTCTTGTTGTCAAGGAGTTTCTAGTGGCCTCTGAGCTAGCTGGCACAAGTAATTAAGTTTAATATACTCGATAGGGACATACTGACCTTAGTCCTATGTCAAACCTATAGGATATATTATTCCAATGCGCAGAGCCTATTAGGGAAATAGGAGCTACACTACATGGTTGGGAAAGATGCTGACTCCAAGGATTTATTAAAGATTTTGGTGACATAGGGGCATAGGACTGATACTAATCGAGAGAAGATGAAGTGTGGACAGGGATCGAGTGGCGATCCTGCCTTGACCTCAATCAGAGCTTTTGCTACCTGCTCTTCTGAGAGGAGGACCAGAATGCCTAGGTGAGCGTGAGCCTGAGCCAGAGAATGGGGTGTCAGGGTTTCCCAATCTATATTGTCGCCCTCAGGCTGATTGTTAAAGGATGCATAGATTTTGGCCACTTTATCAGTAAAAAAGTTAATTAGCTCACAGTTGTCTGTTGTAGGGGCCATGGTTTGGGACATGCTAGTAGGTTTGCAGAGTTCTCGAATTATTTTGTATAGTTCTTTGGATGAACTACCGTTGTTTTCTATTCTTTTTTAATAGGGCGATGTGGTAGCTTTGTAGCTCTGTCTATCCTTACTGTCCTTTGACAGTCTCCATTTGTGTTCTCGGGTTCTACACTTTCTTTTCATTAATTTCAACTCTGAGTACCACTTCTCGGATCGTGCTGTACTGTTAAATTTACTGTCTAGTTTAGGGGCGCATTGATCAAGTGCTTTCTTGATTTCTTTTTGCAGCTTCTGCTTGAACGGAGAGTGTGTGAGACATACTAGGGTTGTATGGCGAAAAGTGTGAAGCAAACAAATCGGGAGTGATTCGGTTCCATAATCCTTTTCCCGATAAGAACACAGTGGTTGCCTGGGGTAGTTTATCTGGCAGGCTGAAAGAGAAGGAGATTAGGGAATGGTTGGTCCAAGGCAACGGTTTGATCTCAGAGACGTTGGTGGTCTCAATGTTTGAGAACAGTAGATCTAGTGTGTGTCCAGCCATGTGGGTAGGTCCTTTGATCCACTGGTCTAATTGCATTATTGCCATATCATTTTCCAGATGTTTGGCCCCTGAGTTCGTAGAGTTTTCGTAATGAATGTTAAAGTCACCAATAACTACAAAGTGTTTCTGTTTTAGGCAGAGAGGGAGAAGTTGAGATAGCAGGTTTACGCTGAAGTCTGGATGATAGCTGGTAGGGTTGTAAATAACAGCCCCTCCGAGTAATTTGTGTTCACTTTTAGACACCGAGAATGCTAGAGTCTCATGCGTGCCTATCTGATTAACTGCCTCAGGAATACAGGTGAGGTGCTCTTTAAATAAGATGGCTGTGCCCCCTCCCTTCCTCCCCTTTCTATCTCGTTTAAGTAGCTTGTAGCCTGTTGGTAGAGCTGTGGCAATGTCGGGGGTGTTGTTGTCATCTAGCCATGTTTCAGTAATGAATGCTAGGTCTGGATTTAGGTCATCTAAGATCTCCCAGATCTCAATGCAGTGTCTGGGTATTGATCTTGAGTTAAAATAAATACAGGTCACGAGGAAGTTGTTAAGATTGGTATCTTTCCCTGTATGCTGGGCATATGTTACTTGGCAGCCCCATTTGCAGTGGCAACATGAGATCGGGCCTTCCAGAACACTAGGAGATGATTTCACACAGTTTGCTGGATTTCAATGAGTATGCCAGGTCTAGAAGCGTTTCTCTTGAATAGGTGTGATGTGATGTTAGATTTAGAGTTAAAGGACAAGGGTTTCTGGCCCCTGAGCCCGTTCAGGCGTGGACGGGCTTGCCTTTGGCGCGCCCGCTGCGCATGTCCGCTGCGCACATCTGCTGTGCGGCCGCGGCCCCGTTTTTTGTACTGTGGCGTGATTGAGCAACTAGACTGTTGCTCCTCCTCCAGCGCTGCTACCGGTGACTTCTGGTTTGTGCTGAAGCTACGCAGCTATTTCGTGCCCTCCTGCCCTCCCGATGCGGGTAAGTACACTTAATACGTTTTCGATCTCAAATTCAATACAGTACAATCAGTGCAAATAGAGCCATAAAATACAGTCAGTGCAAATTTCAAAACGGAATGCAAGTTATTTTAAAATGTGCAAACGGAGTAGTTTTAAAACTGTTAAAATGATATCTAAATACTTTTGTAAGAAGCGGGCGAGCGAAGCTTTAGTTAGCTCAATGGCCCAACGGTAAAGCAGAGTATGCGGTCCTTACGGGTGCCGCGCTGCGGCCCTGTTTTTGTACTGTGGTGTGATTGAGCAACTAGACTGTTGCTCCTCCTTCAGCGCTGCTACCGGTGACTTCCGGTTTGCGCTGAAGCTACGCAGCTATTTCGTGCCCTCCCGATGCGGGTAAGTACACTTAATAAGTTTTCAATCTCAAATTCAATACAGTACAATCAGTGCAAATAGAGCCATAAAATACAGTGGGTGCAAATTTCAAAACGGAATGCAAGTTATTTTAAAATGTCTACAAAAAGTTGCAAAGAGAGTAAAAAAGTGACTCGAGGTACCACTCTCCGGATCTGCGCTGGCTGGCGCGGACAAAGAAAGAACTGACGTCAGCGCGGATGGGCGGCGTCTAAGTAGATACCGCGATGTCATTCTGGCGACCACGACGCCAACGACGAACGTGGAGTCAACCGACGCCACCTACCGTGGCGCAGGGGTACTGCTGAAGAAAAATTCTACGGATCCAGTCTGACGTCTGGAGGTATTTCTAAGGTGAGGAATCCATAACTAATTGTCTCTTTCAGATTTTAGTAGTAAGGTGGCATCCCCAGACCCTGAACAGTAGTATCCATGGCCACACGAAGAAGACAAAGGAAGAACCGCTGTTGGACCGAGAACGGCAGACTTCGTGGTGCACTTTGGGCACAAACTCCTGCCTGCTGCCGTAGAACTCGACAATCGCCATCCTTCAGCTTGTCTCGTTGCTGTGTAGCCTCCACAAACCGTGGAGAGTCTTCAGCACTTCGCAAATCGCCAGAGAAACTCCCGTGAGATAGGGGTACTATCTCCCTGCAGCCACAGGCCTCCAAAACTGTGAAGTCCGATCCAGCATCGTGCAGCTCCCCAGCCTGACCGACATCTCCGAGTGCCAGCCGAAGGTACACTAGCTCTGGAGGTCAGCTCAACCTCTGCACCAAGTCTTGAGGCCCCAGGACCCACCAGAGCTGAAAGGCACTAATACCAGAGGTACCGGACCCCTTGCTGCAAAAACCTACAAAACAGAGTCCAGGCAGACTCCAATTCCACAGCGAGCCAGCAGCCGACGAGGGACATCAAGATTCCAGAGACTCATCTCAGAAGTGGCCCAGCAGTTCCAGAATCATTGCTCCAAGGTACCAGCCCCTGACAGTGAGGTGCATCTTTGCACACCGTTGCCCAGCTGCACATCTTCACTGCACCCAGCCTGCCTGGGGCATCTTTGAACCAGCTGTGCTCCTGTGGCCCCAGAGCCCTTGCGACTTCTACTCTACCTTGAGAGCCATTGAACTTGCCTGCAAGTCCCCCTTTTCGTTGCTTTAACAGGTGCCCCACTTCCTTTGTAACATGCCACCTACAAAGTCCCTTTGCTCCTTGCTCCCAGTGAAATCCGGGAAGCTCCAGAGAACTTGGTCTTGGAACTTTGGACCTTGGCCCCTGAACCTTCTGATTTTAAAGGTGAACCACTAAAGTAACTGCATTGCATTGATTTTCCAACTGCCTTTTTCCTTCCATATGACATATATTTTGCATAACTGAGCACAACTGTAAATATTGCATTTACTGTGATTTTCTAGTATTGCGAAAAGTATTTACCTTGTACCCAAAGTTTTTGGCCTATATATTTATATAAAAAGAAGTACTATTTTTTTAATTCGGTCTTGACTTCATTCATTGAGTATATGTATCATTTATTGCCTCTGTGAGTGCAACAAATGCGTAACACTACCCTCTGAAAAGCCTAACTGCTCACCCACACTACCATAAAATAGAGCTAGAGTTAGTATCTACGTTTGCCTCTGCAAACAAACTAGGGTCTCCCCAACCTCTCTGCACAGTGTATCTCATTGTGGTGCACTATGTAGAGGTGGGTTCCCCTACACTCCTGGAATGAGACCTCAAGAACAAGTTATTTACCTTTGGTGATACTCTTTCTCATGGATACTCGAACTGCAGATTCCTCCCCTTTTGAATTCCCAGGCAGCAGACTAGATGGCGTGAAGCTGTATATAGGAGCTAAGCCATCAAGATTACCTTTAAACTTTTTTGTGCCCTCAGACACAGATCATCTGTGATAAATTGGAAGAATAACAGTGCATGAGATAAACAAGTTACTTTCCTTGGGTAACGCCTTAATGGTAGAGACCTTATCTAGCCGCAGATTCCTTACCGTAGAATATTCCCAAGCATCAGACTGGATATGGAAATCCCCTTGTGTGCTGGTCAGTGGCTTTGATCGGCTCTGCATGACGTCGTTGGCACCGTCTGCGCTGGAAATGACGAGCGCAAAGCCTATATAGGCACCACCCCAGCACGCTGACCTCAGTTCTTGACTGTTTTTCCGCATGAGAAGCAAGGAGCCAAGCTGAGGAGCAATGACTAGTATGCCAAAGTGAGGGCCTGAAGAATAAGACTATCTAGCTGCAAATTCCTTACCATTGAATATCTCCAGGAGTGAGACTGGATCCGGGAGATTTTCTAACAGTCCTCCTGCGTACCGGTAGGTGGCAACGTTTGACATCAGCGCTGGAAGTAAACGGTGCGGTACCTATATAGGCACCACCTCGGTCCGCTGATGAGGTTTAGTTTCGCAACTTTCCACGCCAGGAGCGTGGATCCACGAGGAAAACTGACCACTGGTGTGGAAAACACTAAGGCCCTAAAAAGGGTGTCCCTTACACCTGAATCGGTTCATAGAGCGGTGACTATAGGAGGGTTGGTAAGGAATCTGCAGCTAGTCTTTACCAGAAACGTGGTTACTAGAACCTGCGACCTTGTGCACGAAAGGGCTAGGAAGCCTGCTGGCCGTGGTGGCTGGGAGGGTATGGGCGTGGTTGGAGAACCCACCCGTAGCCACAAAAGGTCTGAAAAATGTATTGGGGTTGACGAGGGGCCATAGACAAGACCAAGCAGCTGATCAAAACCCTGCTGTTCTTGAAGCACTCCAGCACTGAATCTGCCTGTCCTCCAAAGAGGCAAGAGCCATCAAGGGCTTGTCTATGAGGGAAGCAGGGACAGCCCCTAAAAAACCAGATGTTCTCAGCCAGGCATGGCGCTGCAAGGTCACCGACTATGAAATTGCTCTACCCAGCGAGTCGGCCATTTCAAGTTCCCTCCGGATGGAGAACTTTGCTGCATTTCTCCAATCTGTAACAGCCTGAGAGAGTATGCCTCGGGGCCTTCTCTGTGAGCGTGGCATCACTTGCTCAACTGAGTAGCTAGCATGGAAAAGAAGGAACTGACGTCAGCGCGTTGGGGTAGGGCTTATATGGACTATGTTGGCATCACATTCGGGAGACTATGGCGCTGTGGAGTCGCTCGACGCCCTCTACCAACGCGCAGAGGTACTGCTGAAAATATTTCTGGATCCAGTCTGACGCCTGGGGAGGATTCCAAGATAAGGAATCTGCGGCTAGATGTCTCTATCAGATAGATCTTTATGGATCCAGGCGAGGGAATCTTTCCTCTTCCTTAGAGGGATGAGGAAGGGGGGGAAAAAAGGTAGGCAGGGTGATGTTTTGCCCGATGTGAAAAGGTATGACCACCCTTGTCAAAAAGGATGCTAGACTAAGAACCAGTTTGTCTGGGAAGAATGAAGTATAGGGAAGTTTAACAGAAAGAGCTTGTAATTCACTAACTCTCCTGGAAGATGTTATCCCCACAAGGAAGACAGCTTTGATTGTTAGGAGCAGTAGAGGGCAGATGTGCATCAGCACAAAAGGAAAACACACGAGGAAGGTGAGAACTAAATTCAAGTGCAATTGGGGGTAATGAAGGGCGTAGAAGGAAACAAATGTTGTAAACCTTTAAGGAAGCTAGTCACAACAGGTGACTTAAACAGGGAATGTTGATCCGGCAACCGTAGGAAAGCAGAAATGAGGGATAGATACTCTTTTACTGTGCCCAAAGCAAAGCCTTGCCAGGCCAGGGAAAGAATGAAAGGAGCACTTCAGACAAGGGTGCAGACAGAGAATCAACTGATTTGGATGTACACTAAGCCACAAACTTGTCCCACTGGCAGGTGGAGATGTTTTTGGTCTAAAAAAACTCCTGGCTGCCAGATTGACATCACATGCTTCTGGAGGAAGATCAAAGACCCTTGACTGTCACCACTCAATCTCCACACATGAAGGTGGAAGAATTGACAGGTTTGGGTGCCCTGCCCTGCCCTGTTGCTGTGACAGAAGATCCTCCCTAATGGGCAGCCGTACTGGAGAACAGATGCTCATGCTCAGGAATTCGGGCTACCATACCCTCCATGCCCAGACTGGAGCCACTAGGATGACTTGGACCCATCGTTGAGAAATCTGGACAGGAGTGGTATTGGCGCAAAAGTGTGTAGAAGTCCTGAGCTCCACTCAAGATGAAATGTGTCTCAGAGCAAGAGCCACCTTGGAAATTCCAGGGCACAGAATTGCTGACATCGCATGTTCTTGGTGGTGGCGAATAGAGCTAACCAAGGTTTTCCTTCCCCACTCTTGGAAGAGACCTTGCACCACCTCCAGATGAAGATGCCATTCGTGATCTGCTAGGCATCAATGGCTGAGTTTGTCTGCTCTGGTGTTCAGAGAGCCCACTAGATGTTGAACCACCAGGAAAATGTCCAAACATTTCAGGCATGTCCAGAGACGCAGACCACAACTTCAACGCGCCCTGCTTGTTGCAATGCCACATGGGGGTGGTGTTGTCAGTGAACACTTGAACTAGCCTTCCCTTGATAGAAGGAAGAATAAGCTACTTACCTTTGGTAATGCCTTATCTGGTAGAGACTATCGAGCCTTAGTTTCCTTACCTTAGAATTTTTCCCAGGCGTCAGACTGGATCTGGAAACTTTTCGTGAGCAGTAACCCTGCGCGCCGGTAGGTGGAGTCGTTTGGCTTCGCATGGCATCGTCTGTGCCGGAAATGACATGTGGGGTGCCTATATAGGCGCCACCTCAGCTCGCTGACGTCAATTTCTTTTTGTGACTTTCCACGTCAGGAGCGTAGAGCCACGAACAACACTGACCACTGGTGTGGAAAAACTAGGGCCCTGAAAGGGGAACAGCCTTGACCCTAGAAATCTGTTCGCAGAGCATGGAGGATGGGTGGGTCAGAAAGGAATCTGCGGCTAGATATAGGGCCTGATTTAGATGTTGGCAGATCAGGATACATCATCCCCTTTTCATCGGTCTTCCCGCTTGCCGATTTGGAGGTCCTGCCGCTGTATTTAGATGTTTGCGGGTCTATGGAGGGAAGACCGTCGGAGTACAGCCGCCTCCACCAGCATCTTGCTCCCGCGTAAACGAGATCAGAAGCAGCTGTCGGAATGAGTCCAGCCAAGATTCCCGCCTTGCTGATTATGATGTGCCTTTCCGTCGAGGCAACTGTGGCGGGGAAACCTCCAAACTCGAGTTGGCGGAATGGAACAAAAAGAGGTGAAAACTTACCTTTTTTCGGTTTTCCACATCTATTTCCGTCTTGAACCCCATTGTCCAGGACCTTCCTGTGCTGCAGCTACTTCACCACGATGCTCAGCAACCCCGTTGTTGCTGGAATGGGAGGTAGGCTTCAATGTCACTTGTCTTACTAGGAGTTGTGTGTTAACATTTGCTTTCCTCTTGTGTTTTGCAACATTTCTCTCACATGCAATTTTGCTATGTGCCAAGCATAAGTGTTCATCTAACAAATTATCATGGTAAAATTAACACACCTGTATTGACAAATAATAAATATTTTTGGGTGGTGCTGGTTGTGAGTGTTGAGCATGTGGATGTACATTCAATTGTGTGTATGCTATTGGTGTGCACTGCTATATGTAAAAAAATGGCATTACACATTACCTACATATACATTATGACACATTCATAACATATGTGTAGTAAGATAATGATGAGTAGTACTCACCCATCTCCAGACCATCATGGCCTCACTCTGTTAGGACTCCGCCGCCAGAACACTGGCAGCACAATGGGGAACATCAAAATCGACTTGGCGCAAACCAGCTGACATGACGGCAACAGAGTGCTGTGAGCCAGCAGAGAAGACCACTGGGGCGGCCGCGGTCAACTGTCTATTGCCACAACATCTAAATACGGCGGGCGGACCACCGTTAGCTTGACGGATTACTGGAACTGCTGCCACGGAAGGACAATGGTAGTCCCGCCAAGATCTATATTGGCAGCTAGATACTGTCTCGACCAAATAAGGCGTCACCGAAGGTAGGTAACTTATTCATTTGATAGAGACTTTTAGTAGCAGATTCCTTACCTTAGAATAGATACCCAAGCAATACCTCCCCGAGCGTGGGTCTGCGAAACAATTTTGCACTAAAACGGCCTGCAGCACTGAACGGACAAAGTGCCCATACCTCTAGACCTGACTGTCTAGGCAGTAGAGCTTGGTAAACATATACAGATATGCCCACATTGCTGCCCGGCAGATGTCCAGGACTGAAGAACAAGTTACTTACCTTCAGTAACGATATATCTGTAAGAAACATAGGTTAGTTATAGATTCCTTACCTCAGAATTATCCCCAGGCGTCAGACTGGATCCGGAAAGTTTTTCATCAGCAGTGCCCCTGCGCGCCGAAAGGTGGCGACGGTCGGCTCCGCGTTCGTCGCTGGCGTCGTAGTCGCCGGGATGACGTCGGGGTAGCTCATTAGACGCCGCCCCTGCGCGCTGACGTCAGTTCTGTACACGACTTTCCACGCCAGAAGCGCAGAGCCATGCAAGACAATGACCACTGGTGAACAAAACTAGGGCCCTGAAAGGAAATCCTTAACCCTAGAAGTCAGTTCGCAGAACGGGGAGGATGGGTGGGGCGGTAAGGAATCTATAACTAACCTATGTTTCTTACAGATATATCGTTACCGAAGGTAAGTAACTTGTTCATCTGAAAGAAACAGTTAGTTATAGATTCCTTACCTTAGAATAGATACCCCAGCAATACCAACCCCGGAGGTGTGTCTGCGAACCAAGTTCATACCAGAAAGTCCTGGAGAACAGAACGGCCGAAGAAGCCGTCTCTCCGGACTTGGCTGTCCAGGCAGTAGTGTTTTGTGAATGTGTGCAGCGATGCCCACGTAGCTGCCTGACAGATGTCATTGAGGGGCACTCCACGTCCCAAAGCAGTGGTAGCTGCCATCGCTCTGGTGGAATGGGCGCGTAGCCCCACTGGAGGCTCCTTTGACAAGGAATAGCAAGTTTGATGCACAAAACGACCCATCTAGAGATGGTCCGTTTGTGCACGGCCCGACCTTTTTTTAGCACCCACGTAGTCAACAAAGAGCTGGTCATCCACCCGGAATTGCTTTGTGCGTTCCAAATAAAATGAAAGTGCACGTTTTGGATCCAGACGTGGAGCCTCTTTTGAAGGATGCGGAGGCAGAAAGAAGGTGGGCAAAGTGATGGTCTGTCCACTGTGGAAAGTAGTAACCACTTTGGGAAGGAAGGATGGACGAGTTCGGAGGACAACCTTGTCCGGATGAACAGCCAGAAAAGGAGGCTTAGAAGAAAGTGCTTGGAGCTCACTCACTCTGCGCGCAGAGGTGATGGCCACCAAAAAGGCAGTTTTTAAAGTCAGAAGCCTGAGAGGACAGTTATGTAGCGGCTCAAAGGGAGCGCACATAAGGTATGTAAGAACACAAGTTCAAGTCCCACTGGGGCATTACGAAGGGAACATGAGGAAAAAGATGAGTAATGCCCTTAAGGAAGCGATTTACAACAGGGGCCTTGAAAAGAGAAGACTGATCAGGAAGCCTAAGAAAGGCTGAAATGGCCGAGAGGTAGCTCTTTAGAGTGCCCAGAGCAGAGCCCTGCTGGGCCAAAGAAAGGAGGAACAAGAGAACCTCAGGAAGAGGGGCAGAAAGGGGATCCACAGCCTTTGCTGCGCACCATGCCACAAATTTGTTCCATCTACAGGCGTATACCGTCTTAGTGGAGGGACGCCTGGCTGCCAAGATAACATCACAGACTTCAGGAGGCAGGTCAAACGACATC
Source organism: Calotriton arnoldi (assembly GCA_963921515.1). Taxonomy (NCBI): domain Eukaryota; kingdom Metazoa; phylum Chordata; class Amphibia; order Caudata; family Salamandridae; genus Calotriton; species Calotriton arnoldi. Next base: position 498,806 of record CAWUFW010002151.1, read on the forward strand.
AACTGCCGCCGCTCAATCTCCACGCAAGGAGGTGGAGGCTGGACAGGTTCGGGTGGAGGACCGTCCCCTGCTGCTGTGACAGAAGATCCTCCCGAATAGGCAGTCTGATCAAAGGATCAATGGCCATGTGTAACAGCTCGGGATACCAGACTCTTCGTGCCCAAACCGGAGCCACAAGAATGACTTGGACCCGGTCGCGCCTGATCTTCTTCAGCACTCTGGGCAGAAGTGGTATCGGCGAAAAGGCGTATAGAAGATCGCAACTCCACTCACGATGAAAAGAATCGCCTAGCGAGTGCAGCCTTGGAAATTCCAACTCGCAGAATTGCTGACATTGCGCGTTCTCTTCGGTAGCGAATAGATCTAACCAAGGCTCTCCCCACCGTTGAAAGAGTCCTTGCACCACCTCCGAGTGAAGACGCCATTCGTGATCCATCATGCACCTGCGGCTGAGTTCATCCACCCTGGCGTTCAGGGAACCTGCCAGGTGTTGAAACACCAGGGATATGCCCTGATGTTCCAGCCATGTCCAGAGGCGAAGTGCCTCCTGACATAGGCTCCACGACCCCACCCCGCCTTGCTTGTTGCAGCACCACATGGCGGTGGTGTTGTCCGTGAACACCTGGAATGCTTAGAGTGTAAGACGAATCGCCCGAAGCTCCAGAAGATTGATGTGGAGCCCGGACTCCGCCGGAGACCAGAGTCCTCTGATCTCCGCCTCCCCCATGTGGCCGCCCCATCCCAGAAGTGATGCATTGGTCACCACTGTGAACTCTGGTTCGGGAAGGGAGAGGGATCTGCCGTCGACCCAATCCTGATTCGTTAGCCACCACTGCAATTGATGTGCAGTGCCCTCCGAGATCTGGACGCAATCGGACAGGTTCCCCCGATGTTGTGCCCACTGGAACTTCAGGTCCCACTGCAGAGCCTGCATATGCCATCTGGCATGGTCCACCAACAGGATGCAGGAGGGTCATCCTGACCAAAACCCGGGATAAGGGCTGAAAGATTGGAATCATAGCCTGAATATCCCGGACTCGCTGTTCGGGAGGTTAAACCCGAAACTGCGTCATGTCCAGAACCGCTCCGATGAAGAGGACCTTCTGAGTGGGGATCAGGTGTGACTTCGGCACGTTGATGGAGAACCCCAGCGAATGCAGGAGGTCGGCCGTAGTCTGGAGGTGGGATAAGACAGCCTGGGGCGAGCCCGCCTTCAACAGCCAGTCGTCGAGATAGGGGAAGACTGGAACCCCTGATCTGCGCAGATGAGCTGCGACCACCGCCATCACTTTCGTGAACACCCGAGGGACGCTGGTAAGGCCAAAGGGGAGCACGGTAAACTGAAAGTGCTCGTGGCCTACCGTGAACCGCAGGTAACGCCGGTGGGCCGGCAGGACGGGGATATGAAAGTAAGCATCCTGCAAGTCCAATGCTACCATCCAGTCTCCAGGGTCGAGGGCAGACAACCTGAGCGAGCGTCAACATCTTCAACTTCTCCTTCCGGAGGAAGCGGTTGACGTTCCTGAGATCCAAGATAGGACGCAGGCCTTTGTCCTTCATGGGCACCAGAAAGTAGTGGGAATAGCAACCACGACCTACTTCTGGGGCAGGAAAGCGCTCGATGGCACCCTTGGCCAAGAGTGCCGAAACTTCCTGTTGGAGAAGGTCCAGGTGATCCTCCGACATGCGATGGTACTGAGGTGGCATGGAGGGAGGGGTAGTCTCGAAGGGGAGGGAGTAGCCCCTTCGGACTATTTGCAAAACCCACCTGTCCGACGTGATGGTGCGCCAGTGGAGGAGGTGATGGCGGATCCTGCCGCCCACTGGCGTTTGGTGGCCCTGAAAGGTCCGACTAGGAGGGTTTGGAGGCTGTTGCAGAGGGGACTGTGGTGGACTGGCCGGCCCGCTGGCCCCCAGAACCACGCCGGTGGTTCCCACGTCCCCGGCCATGCTGAGGCTGTACAGCTTGCGCCGGCCTGTGGCTCTGGGCGGGACGTAGTGGGGCACCCCTTCCATAGCCACGAAAGGGGTGAAAGGCAGACTGCGCAGGGCGGGTGGTGGAGAGGCCAAAGGACCTGGCCGTAGCCCGTGAGTCCTTAAAGCGATCCAGCGCGTTGTCTGCCTTGTCGCCGAAAAGGCGACGGCCATCAAAGGGCATGTCCATAAGGGTGGATTGGACATCCCCGGAAAAACCAGTCGAACGCAACCAGGCGTAGTGTCGAAGGGCTACTGATGTTGAAATCGTCCTGCCAAGTGCATCGGAGGTATCCAGCCCACAGCGGATGGTTAACTTCGCTGCGTCTCTCCCATCTGCCACTACCTGGGAGAGAACGGCCCAGGCCTTCTCTGGACACTGAGGCAGCACCTGCGCAACCGTGTCCCAGACTGAATGGGTGTAACGGCCCATGAGGCACGCGGTATTCACGGACCACAGTGCCAAGCTGAAGGCAGTGGTTAATTTGTAAAATAAAACATGCCGGGGCTCTCCTCAGGAGGCAGCGCTAACAGGAGAAATGTGCTGGGTCAAACTGCCTCCTGACTAGAGCCCCAGCACTTATTATTCTGGAGAGGACTAGGCCTAATGGCTACAGCTGCTGATTTCGGGGCTGGGAAACCAGGTTTGAGTCTCGGCGTGGCTCAACATCCTGTGATTCTGCGGAAAATCACCTGCCTTCCAAATGAGTGTGTCCTTAACTGGTGTTGAGGATTAGGTGCCGGTGCTGAACACCGGAAAGCACCTGCTCAAATTAAGCACTGGCTGGAGGAAGAGAATGTGCGCTTCCGAAGATGATCCAGCTTCTTGGATTCCCTGTCCGGGGGTGCAGAAGCGAATGCGCCCTTGGAAGAAGAAGCTTGGACCACCAAGCTCTCAGGGGAAGGGTGTTGGGTGAGGAAAATGGGATCGCCTGGAGCCGGTGGTGGTGGCGGGCAATTGTCCCATTCCACAGGAGCCCCTGTGCTGGGCTTGGACCAAGTGCCAAGAAGGACATCCGTGAGGGCTTCATTGAAGGGCAAGAAGGGTTCAGAGGAAGGTGCTGCCGGTTGAAGCACCTCTGTCAGGAGGTTAGTCCTGACTGCCACTGTAGGGAGCTCCAGGCCCAAGGCCTCGGCTGCACTACACACCACCACTGCATAGGACGCTCCCTCCTCCGTAGCCACGGTAGGGGGAGAAAGCATGCCAAGGTCTGGGGAGGTGTCCAGAGCTCTAGCGAGACCGGGAGCAACGCGGAGCCTACTGCCGGGCCTCCAAAAGCTTTCATGACTGCTCCCGCAAAGACTTCGGATTCATGGCCCGACAGTCGGAGCACGACTTTGGACCGTGGTCGCGCTCCAGGCACCAGAGGCACACGAGGTGCGGGTCTGTCATGGACATAAGCTTGTGACAGGAGTCACAAGGCTTGAAACCAGTCCGTCGAAACCAGGAGTCGAAGACTTGAAAAAAAAGGTCGACAAAAATCGAAAAAAGTTTTGTCAAAAAATGACTAAGGGGCAAGCTCTCTCCGGATCTGCGCTTGGCTGGCGCGGAAAAAGAAAAAACTGACGTCAGCGCGCAGGGGCAGCATTTAAATAGGCACCGCGACATCATCCCGGCGACCACGATGCCGACAACAGATGCGGAGTCGACCAATGCCACCTACCGACGCACAGTGGTACTGCTAAAGAAAAATTCTCCGGATCTAGTCTGACGCCTGGGGGTAATCTTAAGGTAAGGAATCTATAACTAATAGTCTCTTTCAGATGATGTAGTATGCTTTTAATTTCAAATGGTCATTTTTTCAGGTGTATGGTGTACCCCATTAAACCCCTAGCTGGGGTTTATGATTGATGGTCTCTGAAAATTGTGAGCACCTCATTCCAAGTCGCAAAAATCTTTTGACGCGCGAGTGGTTTTCACTTCTGATATAAGTAAGAGGTGAAACAGTGGTGCACTGGAATGGCCTGATTCGCTTTAAGTGCGTGAGACGCCAGTTTGAGATACATAGTTATGAGTAGAGTGTACACCAATGAGTGACAAAAAATGCTCACAATATATAGCATGTGATTAGGCGCTCAAGAAGGAGAGATGTGCGCGGCACGTATGAGAAGCCACATGATGGCAACTTTCCTCATGCCACATACATTTTGTATTTACTGGTACAATCCAGAGTGGCAAGTATTACACGGCCTGTGCATGCTTTGAGTGTATTTGCATGCCGCACAAGAACACGTAAAATACATCACTGGGGGAGTGCTAAACTTACTAATCCACCCTGACGAAAGACCAAAACCTCTTCAGGCCATTAGTATAAGGCTGAAACATGTTGGTGATTTTAGGGTCATAGGACCATTACATCCAAAACCCCGATCATATAGTATATATTTTTAAATCTTTCTCTTCTCCCCCACTAATAAAGAGATACCTTGGGATTGGATTAGGAATTTTTATCTTTAAAGTAACGCCCCCTATTTAAAAATCTTCATAGGAGCTCCCTGAAATATGGTTGAGCTCACCCTGACCTTTAGAAGTCAAGGTGAACCCGATGATGAAGCATGCCACTATTAGAGTGGGTGAGGGTTACATGAAAAAAGGAATATTTTCCCTTCCCCACTTCCTTAGGAGTGGTGCATAGGTGAGGAGAGGCGTGTAACGTCCCTTCACCTTTTGTAGGTACCTTAGCTCCAGGGGAATACTATTTTGTTAGTAGTAGGCTTCTAGAAAACTCCTTTTGCCTTTCCCTGTTCCTCCCCTCCTCATTATGGTGGAGACCCTCTCCACCCTTCTGGTGGCTCCCCGTGTACCTTCTTTGACACTCTGGTACTGATCCAGAGATTAACCTCCTCTACAAGCTCTCTGGGCAGAGTGAGCTTAGAACCAATAAGGTGTTGGTGCAACTCTGCAAAGCAATTACTGAACATATGTTCTCTCATGATTAAATTGAACAGCCCATTATAATCACTCATTTTCCTGCCCTTCACCCAACGATCTAGTGCCTTACTGGAGTAATCCTTGAAATAAACCCAGGACTGGCTACACATAATCTAGTTGCCCCTGAACTTTAAAATGAATGTTTCAGGGGTTAGATCAAACTTGAAAAGGAGAGCAACCTTTGTGAGGACCTACATCATTCTGTCAGCTTTTCCTACAGCCAGCAAGGGATCTCTCCATATTACTGACGTACTTCCAGAGACTAGCTCCCCAATACTGCTCTAGGACTCAGTGCATCTCCGAAGCCAATTCATAGGCCTCAAACCATGTGACAATATCGTCCCCCCACCACAAAGCTAGGAACCAGATCTTTGGGCATGTGGACCTTTTTACCTCCTCTAGGCACTTCAGTGTCAGTGCCACCATCTTTACTGAACTCTCTGATTCATCTGGTCTTTAAGGCCAGTTTTTTCTGGCTCATTTAATGGACCAGTAGAGCTTTCTTTTCTTCCAAGGTTAACGTTTTCTCCTCCAATGCTCCTGGCTTGTTTTGCTCATAGGCTAGTATTATCGGTCTCAACTCCCTCTCATCTTGCCTGTCCTCCAACTCTGCAGGGGTTAGGCTGTGGGAGGACACACTGCTCATTGCCCTGGACATGGCAGGAACCTCACTCCTGTGGGCCCTTCTTTCTCCTCTGACTCTGGGGTCATTCTCTTCTTCCTCTAATCCTCATCCTAATCTCTATCAGCCTCCCTGTGACATAGACTGCAATATGTGGACCTCTTCCCAGGCTCTGAGGGTTATCTGGTACTCCAGTTTCTTGGAGCCTTTTGCTAAATTCAGCCCCCTCTTCTTACACAATGTTTTCCCCTCTGCCACGCATCTACCTACATTCTTGAAAACATTGTAGGTGCAGAATATGAGGATAGGAGAGAAATTTAGGAAAAAGCGATACAAAATGGCCAATTAAAATAAAGAAGAATTAAAAAAAACAAATCAAAAATCAATTTAGATGTCAGATTACACAAAGGGATTTTTGGATATACACAATCACTGAGTGGTACTGCACAAACACAAATACTGCATCCCACCGCTGAATACCAGAATGTCTCATCCAGGGCCTGAAGAAATATTATCAAGTCATCCCCACCGAAGGAATTGCACTGGTATCCTTGACATCCCCCACCATCTTTAAAACCAGCTGCATCATTTACAAAACTATCACAACCAGCACCCCCACTTATCTTGCAGGCAAGCTACCACCTCTGGTGATTCTCGGCACACCTGCAGCAGGGACTACAGACTAAGTCGTGTTAAAATTAAAAACAAGACAGCAGGCCTTTCACGCCTATGCACCCAGGATCTCAAACAACATCCCCACATCTATCAGGACCGCCACAACGCTGCTCCAGATTTAGGAAAGCATACCAGACTAACCTATTTAGGGAACACTACATCGCGATGCATTAACCATTCACAACTTTACTTAGTCTCCTCTTACTTGTTGACTTTGTGCTGGTCTCTGACCATGGAAAGCACTCAGCTGCCTTTCAGTTTGGTTCGCACTATAGAAATATCATATACATGCATGCATGCATACAACATAACCCAGTCTTAGATTCTCATTTATCAACCAAATGCTTTCTGGGAGTTGTGTCTGATCAATTCTAATTGCCATAACAAATCTAAATCATGATGTACAAAAGTAGAGCCTTGAACTAGATCACAGTGTCATGAAGCATCTTGTAACTCCAACTTTGTTTTAAACACAATGATTGGTGTGAAAGCACAGTAGAGAGCAACAATGTGAGAGACAGAGTGGGACTCTGTGTGTGTGAGGGGGTGTATGTATGTGTGGAAAGTTTGCATTTCTCTTTGCTATGCAGCATCATATCTATGTGAGGTGACTAGTACTTTTGTTACCTGTGCTGAGAGGATTAGGAAAGAATGACCTGCATCATCCTGCACTGAACCTGCACGGCATGTGTAGGAAAATGCACTTCTGCTGACTATATTGCATAAGGATACAACAATACTATCTCCTGCTCGTATTCCTGCACCTGTACCTGAAAAAGCAAGAACTTCTGCCTTTGAGTGAGGCAAACTTGAAAATCTACTGCCTGTTTTTCACACTGGGTTTCGTGGGCACAGTGGGAGGCGAGGCCGGTTGAGGAGAGGAAGGTGCGCTGTTAGGTGTCCATGTTAGGGTGGGTGGATGCGTTTGTGTTTTGCACTGCAGCTATGTGAGGGGAAATGCTTACAGCGAACGTCAATCCTGGACATGTTCTGCATGTGAGTAGCTTTCCAGTTCCATTCTGTGCTGCTCCTGGTGGGGGAGGTAAGGGTGTGTGTATGGGGAGGTTCTGTTTGTGTTTAAAGTCTGCACCGACCAACTTTACTGCATGTTTTATGTGCATATAAAGGAGATTTGGTCTGCTCCCTATGCTGTACCACTTGTATGTTCATGGGCTGGGGGATGGGCTTGTTATGCAAGAGAAGCTTGGACTACTTTCTACTACTGTACCTGTTCTGTATTAAGGAAGCTGGCACTGCTGCTAGCTAGGATATGCCTGTTCTTTGCATGATAGTGAAGTCAAAAGTAATGGCATTGTCACATGGGGCAAAGTTCTTTTTGGGAGAAGTGTGGGAATACTGAATGGCTGGACTTTTGTGGATTCCTGCAGATTCTTGAACTTTCTCGCACCATAGAAAATGTGTGATTTAGCCAAAAACTGACATTTGCAGGACATTCTAGGAATGGAAAAGCACTGGGATCCATGCAAGCCACACTGCATTCCCTGGATCTCTATGTTTGGGTTCAGGAATGTCCATGTTTCGTAGGGCTCCTTAGTTGCCGGCTGAACTAAAGCCCAAATAGTGCAGCCATTTCACATGGCAAGCATGAGGAACTTGGCATCTACCCCCTCTCTGTGTGCTCATATGTCAAAACTACGTACAGAAGAATAAAAATTTCCTCTTGCCTGCAATGTCTATGATCTATGTCCAAGTGAGGGGCAGAAAGATTGTTTAGGCTTTAGGAGTGGGGGGCAGCCTAATTCCAGAGCAGGCGAGCAACCACCCATTCTTTTTTCATTTAAAAAAAAATATATATTCTGACCCTGGAATCCAGACAGCTTTCTGCCCCATCCCAATATAGCCCCGGAGCAGAAACACTGTGGTACTTTAGGGGTGGGGGTATGGCCCGATGCTGGCCGTTCCCCATTTTTTAAAAACATTATCCTTAGGTCTCATGGATTTTCTGAACTCCCCCCTCCCTCCTCGTGGAGGTCAATTTTGGGGCTAAGTCCCTAGGTGTGCAGATTGTAAACATTGTTGGGGCTGCTAGGGTATGGGTACACAGCCTGCTGTGAGGGCCTGTGCCCCTCCACCTTCTTTTAAATAATATATATAGTCCCTGGTTCTAGTGGGCTTGCTGCCCAATAATCTATGAGCCCAGGCGTCAGAAAAGCTGATTTTGCTTTATTATTATTTGTAGGAGGAGCCCTTGTCCATGCAACAGGGAAACCCCTGTGGCAATCCCCAAGCAGGGATCCACTCAGGAGAAGTACAACTGGAAAGGAGACATTGCAGAGGTAATATGGAGGACGTAAACGTCTTTTCCTCTGCAGAAAATGTACTTAAATGGTGTTTACATACTAGTTAGGGTCAATTTGAAAAATCTAATTTAAAAAAGTTGTCTGGGATCTTCCCCAATGTGGTGAAGAAGTGAAAGAGATATGAATCTCTGAAGGAACGCATGTTGAAGATTTGAGATTCAGCAAGAGGTCAGTCTCTTCAATTCACGTAAAAACGCAATATAAACATAATAGATTTAAGTGCTCCTTGTTCCGGTTCAGACGTATCGCAGATGTTTCGCAGGGAGGCAGGATACTTTGCAGCACAGCGGCGGCGGGGGTGATCGACTCTTGCACTGTTCCGTGCCCGCCTAGGCTACCGCTATAGTAGCCACAGTCCCCGTCACCGTCACAGTCCTCAGCTCTTAGCCAGCAACCAGGCGACTCGACACGACTCGACACGTCGTAACTCCAGCGTTGCTCCGTGCCCGCAACTGTAACAGCACCTACAGTCACCAGCGCGGAGAACCAACATCAACACGAAGCGAGGCGTCACTTGCAGGAGGTGAGGCGGCGCTGTGGCGGGGACGCAGTGGACTGCGCAGGGACGCCGGGACCCCTACATGGGTTGCAGGAGGAGCTGGTAGGATCGGCCGGCCCGGGACAGCTGCTAATAGCTAACAGCTAAAGTGAACAGCTACCGGCCGACGTGTGAGCTAATCCCCACACCAGCCGCGCCCAGTCAGGCTACGGACGCGGTTACGGACGTGGCTTGCGGTACTGCGAGGTTCCTGGAAGTCCTTCCAAATTGATCCCTCCCTAACTGATCCAATATATCCATCTCTCATCCATCCATTGAGCACGGGGGGTCACCAAATTTCTGGATTGTTCGGACTATATAACTAAATACTTTAAACACAAAAGTAACTACGTGCCTTTTTTGGACTGTATTACCCCTGGTTGCATGCTCTGGATGCTCTGGATCTACTATCCTCCTCCTTGCAGCTTCATCTGGATCTCGCCTAAATTTTTACTGAAGCAGTAATAGCCTAAATTTATTCTGCTTGCTCTATCTGTCCTTGTGAGTGCGGCAGCTGCTATTTGGCAGTCGGAGAGAGTGGCCCGAGCAGATCGGGGAGGCGGCCTGGAACTAGTCCAGGTGCAGCCTGCGGCACGCTTGGCGGCCCCACTCACCATCACCTCTATTAAGCCCGGCTGCTCGTCACAACTGGATTTGAGAGAGCAATCAATTGAGCTGCATATCAGGCTCTAAAAAGACTCTGCTCTTCAATTAGGGTTTCCCGTACCGGTCCTGTGGGCTGGAGCCCGTGATATAAATCAGCAACTCATCTAGTTAACCACATTATGCGTTCTGGGAAACAGAGGGGCTCGGCTGCTCCACCCAAGAAAAAGAAGCAGAGAGTTGACCGTGTGAAACTCACAGCAGTTCCCGATCAGATACTTGACTTGACATTAAACTCACCATCAAGCAACACAGCAATTACTTCCAACCTTTGCACTCTGGAAGCCAGACCCGCGGGCCCCAAGCCTATTCAGCTGCAACCTAAAATTACGTCTAAATTTGCTTTTCTGAACAACGCGGGATCCGCTGTCTTCTCCAGTAATATGAGTATTAAGGGTTTACCCATCCCCCTGAGCCCAACTGTGACCGTCAGTAAGGGGAGCATCGACGTCAATATCCAACTTTACAACTCAGGAAACCACCTAGCTACAAGCGACCCTTTAGAGTCTGCCGCACACCTCAATGGCCTGCCTCATATTCTGGTGGGCAGTCTTGAGGCCCCATTACTAGAAGCGCATCCCAAAACTGGGAATATAGCAGGTTTATCACAGGAATCAAACATACATTTAAACACAACCTCAAATAAAACTTTTGCCAGACCAGAAAGTAAGTCTATTTCCATTAATTCGCCAACAAGGAACTGTATACAGCCGTTACTGAATTCAACGCTGGATGGCGGCGATACTTGCCCCGGGCTCCTTTAGTCCGGACAGTGAGGCAGGTGAGGCAGGTGCGGCAGCCGAGGCAGTGAAGCGGACTATGCACTGCGACAAGGAAAGCTTGGAAACACCACTTAAGCGACTAAAGGACCCAATAGCGCATCCACCACAATCCTCTGACGTTGTGAGTGAGCTTGACCTAAATATTCTACAGGGGCAAGGGCAGGGTCGAGCTTTGTTATCTCCATATGATGAGGACTCCTGCGATCCGGAAAAGGACCTGTCTTACATTCAATCTAAAGAGTGGCAAATTATGCTTTCATCATATGGGAAAGAGGCCCCCTACCACCCTGCTCCTCCACCGGCCTCGAATGAGGGGAAGGAGGAACATAAACAAGAATCGGTCTGGGCCACAGCCTTGGATATCTTACAGAGGTCGGTGGATGCCATGACATTTCAAGCCAATAAAATGGACATACAAATACATTTATTAAACACCTTGGCTGTATATGTCACCAACATAGACGACAAAATTACAAATCTAAACAACTTCATTAAACGGGCCCAGGCGGCTGCTGACCTCCCGTACCAGCGCTGCAACTGTTCGCCGCTAATAGGCAAACTAAGTGTACTTCCGGAGGTTATGTCGAAGCTTTTGACGGATTTAAAGGAACTCACCAATGTAAAGTCCTCCACTTCTAGCGGCAGCGCCTGGGTTTCAGGGCAAAATCAAACAAATAACGTGCAGGAGGTGCTACATCCGGGGGCAATGGGGAGCCAGCCCACTGATACACCGCAACCCCTGGGCTCACTGGATAGCTGTGGCGGCAGCAACAACCCACAAGAGCTCCCAGCTGTCGACAATTCAGGGTCTCCTTCCACACCTCCACTTGATCTGGAAATGGAGGCGGCCGTCCGCAAGGGGAAACGTGCAAAAAAGAGAAAGGGCCGCAATAAGATCCGTCGCACAACACACGAATCGCTTCTTTATCCACTTTTTAAAACTCTTATACGCGCAGTCTCGACTGGACATAAAGATTCAAATTGGGCCTACGACCCAGCAAAAGAAGCGGGCAATCCAACTCCCATACCTAATGAGGTTAAAAAGGAACAGCTATCAACTCCACCTCTTACTGAGGAGAAGGCCCTCGCAGTTGGGAAAGATCCCGTTGACCTAGCAAAAAGATTTTTACCTGGGGCCTTTGACTCTACCGAACGGCAAGCTCTGGATTCCGTACTTCCGAGCCTAGTGGAGGGGCCTAAGAGTACCTGGTCAACAGTTCCACCCGGCAGTCATAATGTACCGGTTCTCGCCCAAGTTAGTGTGTCGCACATCCCCCTTGTTACAGTTCTAAGTAGTCCAAGGATACCCAGCGCTGCATTCCCTCTACTTTCTCCAACAGCAAACTTGGGCCTAGTGTCCAAAACATCTGTGGAAAGTTCATTCATGCATCGCAGGAATTGGGCGATCGTACTTTCGGGGCTCCCTGGGGCAGCCACCGAGCGGGCAGAACGTTTCATGGAACGCTGTCGCACAAGTTACTTACCTTCGGTAACGATATATCTGTAAGAAACATTAGTAGTGATAGATTCCTTACCTTAGAATATCCCCAGGCGTCAGACTGGATCCGGAAAGTTTTCGTCAGCAGTACCCCTGCGCGTCGGTAGGGGCGTCATGCGGCTCCGCATCCGTCGTTGGCGTCGTGGTCGCCGAGATGACGTCGCGGGCGCTACTTGGACGCCGCCCACGCGCGCTGATGTCAGTTCTGTACACAACTTTCCGCGCCAGGAACGCAGAGCCATGCAAGATACTGACCACTGGTGCCTTGAAACTAGGGCCCTGAAAGGGATGACCTTAACCCTAGAAATCAGTTCGCAGAACGGGGAGGATGGGTGGGGCGGTAAGGAATCTATCACTGCTAATGTTTCTTACAGATATATCGTTACCGAAGGTAAGTAACTTGTGCATCTGAAAGAAACACATAGTGATAGATTCCTTACCTTAGAATAGATACCCCAGCAATACCAACCCCGGTGGTGGGTCTGCGAAACAAAGATCACACCAGAAAGTCACGGAGAACAGAACGGCCAAAGAAGCCGTCTCTCCGGACTTGGCTGTCCAGGCAGTAATGTTTGGTAAACGTGTGCAGCGAGGCCCACGTGGCTGCCTGACATATGTCTTGCAGGGGACACCATGTCCCAATGCAGTAGTGGCTGCAGTAGCTCTGGTGGAATGAGCACGCAGCCCCACCGGAGGTTCTTTTAGCCAAAGAGTAACAGGCTTTGATACACAAGACAACCCAGCGGAAGATGGTTCTCTTATGGACCGCCCGACCTTTCTTGGTGCCAACATAGCCAACAAAAAGCTGGTCATCCACCCGGAACTGCTGTGTGCGGTTAAGATAAAAAGAAAGCGCACGTTTTGGGTCCAGACGGTGGAGCCGCTCTTCCTCTCTGGAAGGATGCGGAAGCGGAAAAAAGGTGGGCAAGGTAATAGTCTGCCCAATGTGAAAGGCCGTAACCACTTTTGGCAAAAAGGAAGGACGGGGCCTGAGCACAACCTTGTCCGGATGGACTGAAAGGAAAGGAGGCTTACAGGAAAGAGCCTGGAGCTCACTCACCCGCCTAGCGGAAGTGATGGCCACCAGGAAAGCAGTCTTTAACGTCAAAAGACGAAGAGGACAGTTGTGAAGTGGCTCAAAGGGAGCACACATCAAGTACGTCAGAACCAGATTCAAGTCCCTCTGAGGCATCACGAAAGGAATAGGAGGAAAAAGGTGAGTAATGCCTTTAAGAAACCTATTTACAACAGGGGACTTGAAAAGAGAGGGCTGATCAGGGAGCCTGAGAAAGGCCGAAATAGTAGAAAGATAGCCCTTGATAGTGCCCAGAGGAGAGCCCTGCCGGGCCAAAGAAAGAAGGAACAGTAGAACTTCAGAAAGAGGGGCAGAAAGGGGATCCACAGCCTTTGCTGTGCACCATGCCACAAATTTGTTCCACCTGCAGGCGTATACCACTTTAGTAGAGGGACGCCTGGCTGCCAGAATAACGTCACAAACTTCAGGAGGCAAGTCGAAGGGAATCAACTGCAGCCACTCAATCTACACGCAAAGAGGTGGAGGCTGGACAGGTTCGGGTGGAGGACCGTCCCCTGCTGCTGCGACAGAAGATCCTCCCAAAGAGGGAGTCGGATCGGGGGATCGATGCTCATACTGAGTAGCTCGGGATACCATACTCTTCGAGCCCAGTCCGGAGCCACAAGAATGACTTGGGCCCGGTCGCGCCTGATCTTCTTCAGCACTCTGGGCAGAAGTGTAGGCGTACAACAGACCGCAACTCCACTTGCGACAAAAAGCGTCGCCGACCGAGTGCCGCCTTGGAAATTCCAACGCGCAGAACTGATGACATTGCGCGTTCTCTTCGGTGGCGAATAGATCTAACCAAGGCTCTCCCCACTTGTGAAAGAGACCTTGCGCCACCTCCGAGTGAAGACGCCATTCGTGATCGAGCAGGCACCTGCGCTGAGTTCGTCCGCCCTGGCGTTCAGAGAACCTGCCAGGTGTTGAACCACCAGAGACATGCCCTGATGTTCCAGCCATGTCCAGAGATGCAGAGCCTCCTGACAGAGGGTCCACGACCCCACCCCGCCTTGTTTGTTGCAATACCACATGGCGGTGGTGTTGTCCGTGAACACCTGCACTACTCTCCCCTTGACAGAGGGAAGGAATGCTTTCAGTGCAAGCCTGATCGCCCACAGCTCCAAAAGGTTGATATGGAGCCGGGACTCCGCTGGAGACCATAGGCCCCTGATCTCCGCCTCTCCCATGTGGCCGCTCCATCCCAGGAGGGACGCATCCGTCACCACTGTGAACTCCGGTTGGGGAAGGGAGAGGGATCTGCCATCAACCCAATGCCGGTCCGTGAGCCACCACTGCAACTGTCGTGCAGTGCCCTCCGAGATCTGGACGTCATCGGACAGGTTTCCCTGATGCTGCGCCCACTGGAACTTCAGGTCCCACTGCAGAGCCCGCATACGCCACGTGGCATGATTGACCAGCAGGATGCAGGAGACCATGAGGCCCAGCAGCCTCAGAGTCACTCTGACCGAAACCCAGGACAAGGGCTGAAAGATGGGATTCAGAGCCCGAATGTCCCGGACTCGCTGTTCGGGAGGATAGACCCGAAACTGCGCCGTGTCCAGAACCGCTCCGATAAAGAGGAGCTTCTGGGAGGGAATCAGGTGCGACTTCGGCACATTGATGGAGAACCCCAGCAAGTGCAGGAGGTCGGCCGTAGTCTGGAGGTGGGAGACTACTGTCTGGGGCGAGCCCGCCTTCAACAACCAGTCGTCGAGATAGGGGAAGACTGAGACCCCTGATCTGCGCAGATGAGCTGCGACCACCGCCATCACCTTGGTGAACACCAGAGGGGCGCTGGTAAGGCCAAAGGGGAGCACGGTAAACTGAAAGTGCTCCTGGCCTACCATGAACCGTAGGTAACGCCTGTGGGCTGGCAGGACGGGGATGTGGAAATAGGCGTCCTGCAAGTCCAGCGCCACCATCCAGTCTTGTGGGTCGAGAGCAGACAAGACCCGAGCTTGAGTGAGCATCTTGAACTTCTCTTTGCGGAGGAAGCGATTGACGTTCCGGGGGTCCAAGATAGGACGCAGGCCTTTGTCCTTCTTGGGCACCACAAAGTAGTCGGAATAGCAACCACGACCTACTTTGTGCGTCGGAACGCGCTCGATGGCCCCCTTGGCCAAGAGGGCCGCAACTTCCTGCTGAAGAAGCACCAAGTGATCCCCCGACATGCGGTGGTATTGAGGTGGCATGGCTGGGGGGGTAGTCTCGAAGGAGAGGGAGTAGCCCCTTCGGACTCGCTCTAAAACCCCTTTGTCCGAAGTGATGGTGCGCCAGTGGGGGAGGTGATGGCGGAGCCTGCCGCCCACTGGCGTGTGATGGGCCTCAAAGTTCGGACTAGGAAGGATTGGAGGCAGAGGTGGCGGGGGTGGTGGTGGTGGTCTGACCCGCCTGCTGGCCCCTTTGTCCGCCACGGCGAAAACCGCATCCGCGCTGGGATGACTGTTGCGCCGGCCTGTGGCTCTGTTTCGAACGCTGTGGGGCGCCCCTTCCTGTGCCACGAAAGGAGCGAAAAGCGGAAGGCGGAGGAGGGCGGACTGCCGAGAGTCCCAAGGACTTGGCCGTAGCCCGAGAGTCCTTAAACCGCTTCAACGTGCTGTCCGCTTTGTCGCCGAAGAGGCGACGGCCATCAAAGGGCATGTCCATAAGGGTGTTTTGGACATCCCCTGAAAATCCAGTGGTTCTCAACCAGGCGTGGCGGCAAACCGCCACCGTCGTTGCAATGGATCTGCCCAGTGAGTCGGCGGTGTCTAGACCACAACGGATCATGAACTTGGCTGCGTCTCTCCCCTCTGCAACAGCCTGGGCGAGAGCAGGCCGGGCCTCCTCCGGACACCGAGACAGCACGTTCGCCACCGTATCCCACAGGCAGTGGGAATAACGGCCCAAGAGGCATGCGGTGTTCACGGACCGCAGCGCAGAGTTGGTGGAAGAGAAAATCTTCTTCCCAAACTGATCCAGCTTCTTGGATTCCCTATCCGGTGGGGCGGAAGGGAAGGCGGTTGGGGAAGCAGAGGCTTGGACAACCAAGCTCTCGGGGGTGGGATGTTGGGCGAGGAAAATGGGGTCACCCGGAGCCGGGCGATGGCGTCGGGCCACGTTCCTGTCCACAGGAGCCCCTGTGGTGGGCCTGGACCAAGTGCCCAAAAGAACGTCCGAAAGGGCTTCATTAAAGGGCAGCAGCAGCTCCGCAGAAGTAGCTGCTGGCTGAAGCACCTCTGTCAGGAGGTTAGTCCTGACGGCCACAGTAGGGAGCTGGAGGTGTAGGGCCTCCGCCGCCCTACGCAACCCCACTTCGTAACTGGCTCCCTCCTCCGCAGCCACGGTAGGAGGAGACAGCATGCCAAGGTCTGGTGAGGTATCCAGACCACTGGCGTCCCCCAATTCCTCAGCCCAGTCCTGTTCAGACTCGCAGGCTGCAGCGAGAGGGTCGTCCGACCCCTCCCAGTCCTCCCCTTGCTCCTCAGGCTGTTCAACAGGCCGAAAATAAGGAGCAGGGACATGGGGATAGAAATCCCCAAACGGCGTCGAGAACGGCATCGACCGACGCCGGACCGACGCCGCGTCCACTTCGGGGCTGAAGCACAAGTTACTAACTTGTGTAACGATATATCTGTAAGAGACAGTAGTTAGTGACAGATTCCTTACCTTAGAATATCCCCAGGCGTCAGGCTGGATCCGGAAAGTTTTTGCGTAGCAGTACCCTTGCGCGTCGGTAGGCGGCGTCGTGCGGCTCCGCGTCCGTCGTCGGCGTTGTGATCGCCGGGATGACGTCGCGGGCAGTACTTAGATGCCGCCCCTGCGCGCTGACGTCAGTTCTGTACACGACTTTCCGCGCCAGGAACGCAGAGCCATGCAAGAAGCTAACATAGGTGTCTGAAAAATACTAGGGCCCTGAAAGGGATGTCCTTAACCCTAGAAATCAGTTCGCAGAACGGGGAGGATGGGTGGGGCGGTAAGGAATCTGTCACTAACTACTGCCTCTTACAGATATATCGTTACACAAGTTAGTAACTTGTGCATCTGAAAGAGACACGTTAGTGACAGATTCCTTACCTTAGAATAGATACCCCAGCAATACCAACCCCGGTGGTGGGTCTGCGAACAAAGATCAGACAAGGAAGTCCCGGAGGACAGAACGGCCAAAGAAGCCGTCCCTCCGGACCGGACTGTCAAGGCAGTAATGCTTTGAAAACGTGTGCAGCGAGGCCCACGTAGCTGCCCGACAGATAACCTGCAGCGGAACACCGCGGCCCAAAGCCGTGGTAGCAGCCGTTGCCCTGGTGGAATGGGCACGCAGCCCAACAGGAGGCTCCTTCTTAGCCAAAGAATAGCAGGCCTTGATGCACAAGGTAACCCAGCGGGAGATGGTTCGTTTGTGCACCGCCCGACCTTTTTGGCGCCCACGTAGCCAACAAAGAGCTGGTCATCCACCCGGAAGTGTTTTGTGCGGTCGATATAGAAGGAGAGCGCACGTTTTGGGTCCAGACGGTGGAGCCTCTCTTCCTCTCTGGAAGGTTGCGGAGGCGGAAAGAAGGTAGGCAAAGTGATGGTCTGCCCAATGTGGAAGGCAGTAACCACCTTTGGCAAGAAGGACGGACGCGTCCTAAGAACAACCTTGTCTGGATGGACAGACAGAAAGGGAGGTTTGCATGATAGAGCCTGGAGCTCACTCACCCGCCGAGCGGAGGTGATGGCCACCAGAAAGGCTGTCTTCAGAGTCAGAAGACGAAGGAGGGAAGAGGTGTGTAATGCCTTTAAGAAACCTGTTAACAACAGGGGACTTGAAAAGGGAGGGCTGATCAGGGAGCCTGAGGAAGGCCGAGATAGCACAGAGATAACCCTTGATGGTACCCAGGGCAGAACCCTGTTGGGCCAGAGAAAGAAGGAACAGAAGGACCTCAGAAAGAGGGGCAGAAAGGGGGTTCACAGCCTTTGCTGTGCTCCATGCCACAAATTTGTTCCACCTGCAGGCGTATACCACCTTAGTGGAGGGACGCCTGGCTGCCAGAATCACATCACAAACTTCGGGAGGCAAGTCGAAAGGAATCAACTGCCGCCGCTCAATCTCCACGCAAGCAGGTGGAGGCTGGACAGGTTCGGGTGGAGGACCGTCCCCTGCTGCTGCGACAGAAGATCCTCCCGAAGAGGCAGACGGATCGGGGGATCTACGCTCATACTGAGTAGCTCGGGATACCAAACTCTTCGAGCCCAGTCCGGAGCCACAAGGATGACTGGATAGGCCCGAAACTGCGTCGTGCCCAGAACTGCTCCGATGAAAAGGAGCTGTGGAGAAGGAATCGGATGCGACTTCGGCACATTGATGGAGAACCCCAGCGAGTGCAGGAGTTCGGCCGTAGTCTGGAGGTGGGAGACGACTGCCTGGGACGAGCCCGCCTTCAGCAGCCAGTCGTCGAGGTAGGGGAAGACTGAAACCCCAGCTCGGCGCAGATGAGCTGCGACCACCGCCATCACTTTCGTGAACACCCGAGGGGCACTGGTAAGGCCAAAGGGGAGCACGGTGAACTGAAAATGCTCGAGGCCTACCGTGAACCGTAGGTAACGCCGGTGGGCCGGCAGGACGAGGATGTGGAAATAAGCGTCCTGCAAGTCCAACGCTACCAACCAGTCTCCAGGGTCGAGGGCAGTCAAGACCTGAGCTAGGGTGAGCATCTTGAACTTCTCCTTCCGGAGGAAGCGATTGACGTTCCGGAGGTCCAAGATAGGACGCATGTCCTCCTTTTCCTTTTTGGGCACCAGAAAGTAGTGGGAGTAGCAACCACGTCCTACTTCTGGGGTCGGAACATGCTCGATGGCCCTCTTGGCCAAGAGGGCCGTGACTTCCTTCTGCAGAAGCACCAAGTGATCCCCTGACATGCGGTGGAATTGAGGTGGCATGGCTGGGGGGGTGGACTCGAAGGGGAGGGAGTAGCCCCTTCGGACAATGTCCAAGACCCACCTGTCCGAGGTGATGGGACGCCAGTGGTGAAGGTGATGGCGGACCCTGCCCCCTACTGGCGTGCCGTGCACCTGAAAGGAGGGACTAGGAGGGTTTGGAGGCCGCGGACGGGTTGGAGGTGGTGGCCTGACCCGCACGCTGGTTGCCCGAACCGCCACGGCGGTATCCATGTCCTCGGCCACGCGAAGGCGCTTGCTGCGCGGGCCGTTGGCCGGGCTGCTGACGTGACTGGTCGCCCCTCCCGTGGCCACGAAAGGGGCGAAAAGCAGATGTTAGCGGAGGGCGCTCAACAGCAAGGCCCAGGGACTTGGCAGTAGCCCGCGAGTCCTTGAAACGCTCCAGCGCATGGTCTGCTTTTGAATCAAAAAGACCGACTCCATCAAAGGGCATGTCCATGAGTGTATTCTGGACATCACCCGAAAAACCAGTGGTCCTCAGCCAGGCGTGGCGACGCAGCGCCACCGTCGTTGCAAGCGATCTGCCCAGCGAGTCGGCGGTATCAAGGCCACAACGTATGGTGTATTTAGCCGCATCTCGCCCTTCCGCAATGGCGCGGGTAAGCAGTGTCTGGACCTCCTCAGAACACTGCGGCAAAACAGTTGCCACCGAATCCCACAGGGAGTGGGTATATCGGCCCAAGAGGCAAGCGGTGTTGACGGACCGCAAGCCAGCACTGGAGGAAGAGAAAGCCTTCTTCCCAAAGTGGTCCAGGCGCTTGGATTCCCTATCCGGAGGGGCGGTAGGGAAGGCGGTTTGGGAGGCAGAGGCTTGGACAACCAAGCTCTCAGGGGTGGGGTGTTGGGAGAGAAACAGGGGTCGCCCGGAGCAGGGCGATGGCGTCGGGCCACGTTCCTATCCACAGGAGCCCCTGTGGTGGGTTTGGACCAAGTACCCAAAAGAACGTCAGTGAGTGCATCATTGAACGGCAGCACAGTCTCCGAAGAGGAGGACGCCGGCTGAAGCACTTCTGTCAGGAGGTTAGTCCAGACGGCCACAGTAGGCAACTGGAGATTCAAGGCTCCAGCAGCTCTACGCAATACCGTTGCAAAATTAGCCCCCTCCTCCGTAGCCACGGGAGGAGACAGCATGCCAGAGTCAGGGGAGGTGTCTAGACCACTGGCATCCCCAAGTTCCTCAACCCAGTCCGGGTCAAACTCGCACTGTTGTGTGAGAGGGTCCTCAGACCCCTCCCAGCTCTCCTGGTCCTCCTCAGGTTCATAATATGGAGGAGGAGGGACATTAGGGACCCAAGGTCTCATCGGCGCCGGAACCGGCGTCGGGCGACATCGGTCCGGCTCCATGTCCGGAGCCGGAGAGAGCCGGGAAACGACGCCGTACGGAGCCCCGGACGGCGTCAGGAACGGCACCGGGGACATCGGCGTCGGCGGAGGCGTGGTTAGGTCAACCGGCGTCGATGGGGGTTGCGGCACCACCGGAGCCGGGATCGAGGCCGGGGCCGGAGCCGAGGCCGGGATGAAGGCTGGTGGGACAGGCGACGCCGGGACCGGAGTCGACGGCGACGCCGGAGCAACCCCATCAGGGCCCGCGGGGCCCGAAGGCGCACCGGAGGGACCTTGAGGCCCGAAGAGGCGGGCCATGGCCGAAAGGACCTCCTGTACTTGGGCCGGAGTCGCCCCCGAACCCGGGAAGGACGGGTAATGCGGGGGTGACTCGACAGGCACGTCCGGGGCCGCGGGGGCGGGGACTGTGCCGACAGGGGCCTCAGCCGAGTCGCGAGACCGGCGAGGCGAAGTCTTAGAGCCATGACGCCGCTTAGACTTCTTGTGCTTCGACTTACCGGAGGTGCGCGAAGACTTGGATTCCGACGAACGATGGGGGCTCCGCGACCGGCCCCTCGACCTCTCCAGTGACCGGGGCTTGGTGCGGCGCGGAGCCGACTGCCGGACCTCGAGCAGCTATCGAGACCGCTCTCGCAAAGCCTTCGGATGAAGTTTCCGGCAGTCAGGGCACGACTTCGTGTCGTGGTCTCGGCCGAGACAGAAGAGACACTCGAGATGCGGGTCCGTGATGGACATCATGCGGGCACAGACCTCGCAGGGCTTAAAGCCGGGCATCCCTACGACACCTTAGGAGTCGTGAAGACTAGTATAAGAAACAGTGAAAAAATTCACAAAAAAGGGTAGTCAAAAAGTGACTAGGGCACTGCTCTTCCCGGATCTGCGCTTACTGGCGCGGAAAAAGAAGAACTGACGTCAGCGCGCAGGGGCGGCGTCTAAGTACTGCCCGCGACGTCATCCCGGCGATCACGACGCCGACGACGGACGCGGAGCCGCACGACACCGCCTACCGACGCGCAAGGGTACTGCTACGCAAAAACTTTCCGGATCCAGCCTGACGCCTGGGGATATTCTAAGGTAAGGAATCTGTCACTAACGTGTCTCTTTCAGATTCTGAGGTCGACGTCGTCCCGAGGAGCGGGCGGCGTCAGGATCGGTGCCGATGGGGTCGACGTCGGTGGAGGCGTACCGAGGTCAACCCGCGTCGACCGGGATCCAGGCCTGGATCCAAGGGTGTCCTGCGGCGCCGGAGCCGACAGCGACGCCGGAGCCGCTGGCGATGAAACGCGAGGACACCCATGCGGGACCGCGGGGCCCGAAGGCGCACTGGCGGGACCTGACGGCCCAAAGAGGCGAGCCATGGCCGACAGGAAGTCCTGAATCTGGGCCGGAGTCGCCGACGACCCCGTGAAGGGCGGGTAGTCGGGCGGCGACTCCATGGACTCCGCCGGAGCCGCGGGGGTGGCACCACCCGTACCCTCAGCCGCGTCGCGCGACCGGCGAGGGGAAGTCGGAGAACAATGACGTTTCTTCGACTTCTTGTGCTTCGCCTTACCTGACCCCGAGTGCGAAGACTTCGATCCCAACGATCGCCGATGGTGACTCCGCGCACGGTCCCTCGACCTCCCTCTGGACCGGGACCTGTCACGGCGCGGAGCCGACTGCCGGGATTCAAGCAGCTTTCGGGACCGCTCCCGCAAAGACTTCGGAGCCATGGACCGGCAGTCGGGGCACGACTTGGGGTAGTGGTCGCGCCCCAGGCTGAAGAGACACACGCGGTGCGGGTCCGTCACCGACATCATCCGATGACAGTCCTCACAGGATTTAAAACCAGGCATCCCTAACTGCACCAGGAGTCGATATCGACTCGAAAAAGGGTGAGAAAAAGATCTCAAAAACTTAGTCAAAAAAGACTAGGGGTACCGCTCTCTCCGGATCTGCGCTTGCTGGCGCGGAAAAATAAAGAACTGACGTCAGCGCGCGTGGGCGGCGTCAAAGTAGCTCCCGCGACGTCATCTCGGTGACCACAACGCCAACGACGGACGCGGAGCCGCACGACGCCGCTACCGACGCGCAGGGGTACTGCTGACGAAAACTTTCCGGATCCTGTCTGACGCCTGGGGATATTCTAAGGTAAGGAATCTATCACTATGTGTTTCTTTCAGATAAATAAATTACACTAGCAGCGATCCAGGGACCAATCTGCCAGCAAACAAACCTGATGGCTACCCACACACAAAGCCAGTTCAAGTATCACCAGCATATACACTATTTTACCCAGAGTATAAGTCAAAAGGCAGCTTTGACATTCTAAATCGCGGGAATATCCTGAAGCTAATACAGGCAACTGGCCTGATGAAAGAAGTTGCATCCCACGAGATACTCTATATAGAGTTTATTGCACCAGGTCTGGGACAGACAAACGAATCCACTAAAGTCACCTGGCGATTTGTGGAGGTAGCAAATAAGATGTTGGAGCACACGGAAATCTTCAAGCAGTGGGGTATCACCCTTACCCCTGGCAAGGAACCAGGCTATCCGTACTTCTTTGACAATCCATTAGAAGGGGCTTGTCTAAGTGCATCGCCAAGACCTGTCTACTCGGTCTTGAGGAGCGCCCCAAGTAAAACTCCTACCATCAATCCAAAGAACTCAAGAGGTGGGCATAACGCTCAAATTGCGGAACCGGCAAGAGCCGACACCTGGTCATGGCTGTCGGGGTCACTGAACACAACCAGACTGCTACAATGACATAGAAATGGCCACAACGATCACGCAGGAAGCCCACTAAAGATATGTTCCTGGAATATAAACGGTCTAGCAAACAAACTGGGGGACCAGGGTACCGTATCCTACCTATGTTCCTTTGAAATTATTCTACTGCACGAGTCATGGCTTCTGCAGCCGCAGCACCTAGAAGGGTTCAAAAGCCATCATATCCCTGCAACCAAACTAAAGTCCTTTGGCCGCTGTAGTGGCGGTCTAATAATTTTATATCGGCCACTAGTGCAATTAGCTCCTGGGACCTTGCAAGTAACACCGAAGGGCTCCAGATAGTCAGCACCTCATTCAGTACCCCCAATGGTCAGTCAAGGATTTTAATATTGATGAATGTTTATATTCGCCCTAATTCGACATCCAGGTCAGCTCCAACTGATGAGCTGATTTCTACTGTCCTAAACGTGAGATCAGGCAATCCTAATGCAGACATCTTAGTCTCAGGAGAATTCAACATGTGGCTGATGTCTGAGCTCAAATTGAACGAGATAACGCAGCAGCAGGAAGGCGACTGGGCTATTCCACCGCAGGATCGCCCCGGGTGGGAAAAAGAGGACTCAAATGGACGAGCCCTCCAGGGCAACTTGCAACATCTCAGCCTTAGAGCCCTCAACGGCCGCTTCCATCCAGACAAGCCTCCTGGTCTCTCATTCCTATCTAAAACTGGGGCTTCCCTGATCGACTATTCGTTTGTCAGCCTTCCCTGCTGAATCAAGTCTCCTCCTTTGGCAATAAAATGAATAGTGATCATCGCCCTCAAGAGCTTTCTCACAACATAAGGCTGCAGCAACATGACATGGCAGCTGACCAAGGTTTTGATTTCCTTACCATCAACTTAAAACGTATTATATGTTCAGCCAATAATCTCCAGTTCTTGGCGACAGAAGCTAAGCAAATAATAGTGAACACCTCTGGGACAAAGGGGGACCCAATCGCAAACTGGACAATGTTCTCGGTAAGTCTAGCAGCCAGGTTTGCAAAACCTATACAGCATCCACAAGTGAAAGGGCCAAAGCAACTGACTCTTTCTGCCCCCGTAATACGAACTTCAAAACATAGTATCAACCGGTTGTGGCGGAAATTGAAAATGATGCCGATGGATCCAACTATCATAAATAAATTGAGGCACGCAGACAATTGAAGGCGGCAAAACGTGAAAATCGAAGGAACTCCTGGAACTCTTTCTGGGCCAAATTGCAATACGATATAAAGTCCAGTAATTCTGTGAGGTTCTGGCGCACTATAAATGGCCTAGGGGGAAGGGCCCCTAAAGTTGCTTCATCCAACATCCTGGAGTCAGAGTGGTATTTTTTTTTATACGACCATTTTAATGATCCTCCACAGCCAGACCAATATTACAAACAGCCCAAAAACCTTGTGGGCAGTACGGCTTCGGAGGCTCAACCTACGACCCATGATGAGTCACCTCTCAGGCTCTCCTTTACAGTAACATCAATTCAAATGCAGATCGCTAAGGGGCACAAGGATGGGGCCCCTGGTCCAGGCGGTATTCCACCACCTCTTTACAAGGAAGACCCAGGCTTCTGGGCCACTCAGCTAGCCCCGCTCTACAATTCCATCTTAGAAAAGAGCACCATCCCGGCCTCATGGCGAGGATCGATTCTCGCTCCGATCTTCAAAGGTGGCGACAAAAAATCTCCAACGAATTACCGCTTGGTCGCTTTAATTGATAATGAAGCAAAGTACTTTGCAGGCGTACTATTGAATTCCCTACGACAATGGGCTGACGAATGTTCAATCATTCCACCAAATCAGACTGGCTTTATAAACAATACCGGGACAACGGTCAATCTTATTACACTTTCCTTCTTGATTGATCAGGCGGAATCCAATTCTAACCCCGTATATATGGGGTTCATATATTATAAATCTGCCTTTGACAGAGTTAACAGGAAGAAGCTGTGGAAGAAACTTTCCTCACTGAATATTCCGAACAGCCTCCTTAGGGCTTTGCAGCTCCTACATCAAGACCCTTGGGTCAGGATTAAAATTGGGGACGGCTCATGATTGTCACGACCAATACCAACAACGCAAGGCCTCAAGCAAGGGTGTGTCCTTGCTCCCATGCTTTTTAACTTATTCCTGTTCGATCTCTCTGCAGACCTTGATCTAGTCAATTCGCATCCACCAAAACTGGGCAGCCTTCGTCTATCTAACTTATTGTACGCCGACGACCTGGTTCTACTTAGTCACACTAAAGCACAAATCTGAAAGAGACACGTTAGTGACAGATTCCTTACCTTAGAATATCCCCAGGCGTCAGGCTGGATCCGGAAAGTTTTTGCGTAGCAGTACCCTTGCGCGTCGGTAGGCGGCGTCGTGCGGCTCCGCGTCCGTCGTCGGGATCGCCGGGATGACATCGAGGGCAGTACTTAGACGCCGCCCCTGCGCGCTGACGTCAGTTCTTCTTTTTTCCGCGCCAGTAAGCGCAGATCCGGGAAGAGCAGTGCCCTAGTCAATTATTGACTACATTTTTGGTGATTTTTTCACTGTCTCTTTTCGAGTCATCTCGACTCCTAGGTGTCGGTAGGGATGCCCGGCTTCAAGCCATGCGACGTCTGTGGTCGAATGATGTCGATCACAGACCCGCACTTAGAGTGTCTCTACTGTCTCGGTCGAGACCACGACACGAAGTCGTGCCCCGACTGCCGGGCCTTACACCCGAAGGCTTTGCGAGAGCGGTCTCGAAAGCTCCTCGAGGTCCGGCAGTCGGCTCCGCGCCGCACCAAGCCCCGGTCCCGTGAGAGGTCGAGGGGCCGGTCGCGGAGCCCCCGCCGGTCGTCGGAGTCCAAGTCTTCGCACTCCTCGGGTAAGTCGAAGCACAAAAAGTCTAAGAAGCATCATCGCTCAAAGACTTCGCCTCGCCGGTCTCGCGACTCGGCTGAGGCCCCTGTCGGCACCGTCCCCGCGGCCCCGGACGTGCCTGTGGAGCCGCCCCCGCAATACCCGTCCTTTCCGGGTTCGGGGGCGACTCCGGCCCAAATACAGGAATTCCTGTCGGCCATGGCCCGCCTCTTCGGGCCTCAAGGTCCCTCCGGTGCGCCTTCGGGCCCCGCGGGCCCTGATGGGGTTGCTCCGGCGTCGCCGACTACTCCGGTCCCGGCGTCGCCCGTCCCGCCAGCCTTGATCCCGGCCCCGGCCTCGATCCCGGCTCCGGTGGTACCGCAACCCCATCGACGCCGGTTGACCTAACGACGCCTCCGCCGGCGCCGATGTCCCCGGTGCCGTTCCTGACGCCGCCCGGGGCTCCGGGCGGCGTCGTTCCCCGGTTCTCTCCGGTTCCGGACATGGAGCCGGACCGACGTCGCTCGACGCCGGCGCCGATGAGACCTTGGGTCCCAAATGTCCCTCCTCCTCCATATTTTGAACCAGAGGACGACCAGGAGAGCTGGGAGGTGTCGGATGACCCTCTCACACAGCAGTGTGACTATGACCAGGACTGGGCAGAGGAACTTGGGGATGCCAGTGGTCTAGACACCTCCCCTGACACTGGCATGCTGTCTCCTCCTTCCGTGGCAACGGAGGAGGGAGCAAATTTCGCAACGGTGTTGCGTAGAGCAGCTGGAGCCTTACACCTCCAGTTGCCTACTGTGGCTGTCAGGACTAACCTCCTGACGGAAGTGCTTCAGCCGGCGGCTACCTCCTCGGAGCCATTGCTGCCGTTTAATGACGCACTTTCTGACGTTATTTTGGGCTCCTGGTCCAAGCCCGCCACAGGGGCTGCTGTGGATAGGAACGTGGCCCGACGCCATCGCCCCGCTCCGGGCGTCCCCTTGTTTCTCTCTCAACATCCCACCCCCGAGAGCTTGGTTGTCCAAGCCTCTGCCTCCCAAACCGCCTTCCCTACCGCCCCTCCGGATAGGGAATCCAAACGCCTGGACCAATTTGGGAAGAAGGCCTTTTCTTCCTCCAGTGCTGGCTTGCGGTCGGTGAACACCGCTTGCCTTTTGGGCCGATACTCCCACTCTCTGTGGGATTCGGTGGCGCAAGTCTTGCCCCAGTGTCCTGAGGAGGTCCAGACACTGCTTTCCCGCACCATTGCGGAAGGAAGGGATGCGGCAAAGTACACCATCCGTTGTGGCCTTGATACCGCCGACTCGCTGGGCAGATCGCTTGCAACGACGGTGGCGCTGCGTCGCCACGCCTGGCTGAGAACAACTGGTTTCTCGGGTGATGTCCAGAACACACTCATGGACATGCCCTTTGATGGAGTCGGTCTTTTTGGTACCAAAGCAGACCATGCGCTGGAGCGTTTTAAGGACTCACGGGCTACAGCCAAGTCCCTGGGCCTTTCTGCTGTGCGCCCTCCGCTAACCTCTGCTTTTCGCCCCTTTCGTGGCCACGGAAGGGGCGCCCAGTCACGTCCGCTGCCCAGCCACCGGCCCGCGCAGCAAGCGTCTTCGCGTGGCCGAGGACGTGGCTCCCGCCGTGGCGGGTCAGGCAACCAGCGTGCGGGTCAGGCCACCAACCCCGCCCCGTCCGCTGCCTCCAAGCCCTCCTAGTCCTTCCTTTCAGGTGCACAGCACGCCAGTAGAGGGCAGGGTCCGCCATCACCTTCCCCACTGGCGTGCCATCACCTCGGACAGGTGTGTCTTGGACATTGTCCGAAGGGGCTACTCCCTCCCCTTCGAGACCACCCCCCAGCCATGCCACCTCAATTCCACCGCATGTCAGGGGATCACTTGGTGCTTCTGCAGAAGGAAGTCACGGCCCTCTTGGCCAAGAGGGCCATCGAGCATGTTCCGACCCCAGAAGTAGGACGTGGTTGCTACTCCCACTACTTTCTGGTGCCCAAAAAGGACAAGGAGGACATGCGTCCTATCTTAGACCTCCGGAACGTCAATCGCTTCCTCCGGAAGGAGAAGTTCAAGATGCTCACCCTAGCTCAGGTCTTGACTGCCCTCGACCCTGGAGACTGGTTGGTAGCGTTGGACTTGCAGGACGCTTATTTCCACATCCCCGTCCTGCCGGCCCACCGGCGTTACCTCCGGTTCACGGTAGGCCTCGAGCATTTTCAGTTCACCGTGCTCCCCTTTGGCCTTACCAGTGCCCCTCGGGTGTTCACGAAAGTGATGGCGGTGGTCGCAGCTCATCTGCGCCGGGCAGGGGTTCCAGTCTTCCCCTACCTCGACGACTGGCTGCTGAAGGCGGGCTCGTCCCAGGCAGTCGTCTCCCACCTCCAGACTACGGCCGAACTCCTGCACTCGCTGGGGTTCTCCATCAATGTGCCGAAGTCGCATCTGATTCCTTCTCCACAGCTCCTTTTCATCGGAGCAGTTCTGGACACGACGCAGTTTCGGGCCTATCCTCCCGAACGGCGAGTCCGGGATATTCAGGCTATGATTCCGATCTTTCAGCCTTTATCCTGGGTTTCGGTACGGATGACCCTGAGGCTGCTGGGCCTCATGGCCTCCTGCATCCTGCTGGTCAATCATGCCAGATGGCATATGCGGGCTCTGCAGTGGGACCTTAAGTTCCAGTGGGCGCAGCACCAGGGCAACCTGTCCGATCACGTCCAGATCTCGGAGGGGACTGCAAAACAGTTGCAGTGGTGGCTCTCGAACCGGCAATGGGTCATGGGCAGATCCCTCTCCCTTCCCCAGCCAGAGCACACAGTTGTGACGGACGCCTCCCTTCTGGGATGGGGCGGTCACATGGGAGAGGCGGAGATCAGAGGCCTCTGGTCTCCGGCGGAGTCCCGGCTCCATATCAACCTTCTGGAGCTCCGGGCGATCCGACTTGCACTCAAGGCATTCCTTCCCTCTGTCAAAGGGAAGGTAGTGCAGGTGTT
This sequence comes from Calotriton arnoldi, assembly GCA_963921515.1. NCBI lineage: Eukaryota > Metazoa > Chordata > Amphibia > Caudata > Salamandridae > Calotriton > Calotriton arnoldi. Next base: position 527,736 of record CAWUFW010002151.1, read on the forward strand.
CACGGACAACACCACCGCCATGTGGTACTGCAACAAACAGGGCGGGGTGGGGTCGTGGACCCTGTGTCAGGAGGCTCTGCGCCTCTGGACATGGCTGGAACATCAGGGCATATTCCTGATGGTTCAACACCTGGCAGGTTCCCTGAACGCCAGGGCGGACGAACTCAGCCGCAGGTGCATGATGGATCACGAATGGCGTCTTCACTCGGAAGTGGCGCAAGGACTCTTTCTACAGTGGGGAGAGCCTTGGTTAGATCTATTCGCCACCGAAGAGAACACGCAATGTCAGCAGTTATGCGCGTTGGAATTTCCAAGGCGGCACTCGCTCGGCGACGCTTTTCGTCGCGAGTGGAGTTGCGGTCTGTTGTACGCCTTTCCGCCTATACCACTTCTACCCAGAGTGTTGAAGAAGATTCGGCGCGACCGGGCCCAAGTCATCCTTGTGGCTCCGGACTGGGCTCGAAGAGTTTGGTATCCCGAGCTACTCAGTATGAGCGTCGATCCCACGATCCGTCTGCCTCTTCGGGAGGATCTTCTGTCGCAGCAGCAGGGGACGGTCCTCCACCCGAACCTGTCCAGTCTCCACCTGCTGGCGTGGAGATTGAGCGGCGGCAGTTGATTCCTTTCGACTTGCCTCCCGAAGTTTGTGATGTGATTCTGGCAGCCAGGCGTCCCTCCACTAAGGTGGTATACGCCTGCAGGTGGAACAAGTTTGTGGCATGGTGCACAGCAAAGGCTGTGGATCCCCTCTTTGCCCCTCTTTCTGAGGTTCTTCTGTTCCTTCTTTCTCTGGCCCAACAGGGTTCTGCCCTGGGTACCATCAAGGGCTATCTTTGTGCCATTTCGGCCTTCCTCAGGCTTCCTGATCAGCCCTCCCTTTTCAAGTCCCCTGTTGTTAACAGGTTTCTAAAAGGCATTACACACCTCTTCCCTCCTGTTCCGTTTGTGATGCCTCAGTGGGACTTGAACTTGGTTCTTACCTTTCTCATGTGCGCTCCCTTTGAGCCTCTACATAACTGTCCTCTTCGTCTTCTAACTCTGAAGACAGCCTTTCTGGTGGCCATCACCTCCGCTCGGCGGGTGAGTGAGCTCCAGGCTCTATCATGCAAACCTCCCTTTCTGTCTGTCCATCCAGACAGACAAGGTTGTTCTTAGGACGCGTCCGTCCTTCTTGCCAAAGGTGGTTACTGCCTTCCACATTGGGCAGACCATCACTTTGCCCACCTTCTTTCCGCCTCCGCATCCTTCCAGAGAGGAAGAGAGGCTCCACCGTCTGGACCCAAAACGTGCGCTTTCCTTTATATCAACCGCACACAACACTTCCGGGTGGATGACCAGCTCTTTGTTGGCTACGTGGGCGCCAAAAAGGTTGGGCGGTGCACAAGAGGACCATCTCCCGCTGGGTAACCTTGTGTATCAAAGCCTGCTATTCTTTGGCTAAGAAGGAGCCTCCTGTTGGGCTGCGTGCCCATTCCACCAGGGCAACGGCTGCTACCACGGCTTTAGGCCGCGGTGTTCCGCTGCAGGATATCTGTCAGGCAGCTACATGGGCCTCGCTGCACACGTTTACAAAGCATTACTGCCTTGACAGTCAGGTCCGGAGGGATGGCTTCTTTGGCCGTTCTGTCCTCCGGGACTTCCTTGTCTGATCTTGTTCGCAGACCCACCACCGGGGTTGGTATTGCTGGGGTATCTATTCTAAGGTAAGGAATCTGTCACTAACGTGTCTCTTTCAGATGCACAAGTTACTAACTTGTGTAACGATATATCTGTAAGAGACAGTAGTTAGTGACAGATTCCTACCGCCCACCCATCCTCCCCGTTCTGCGAACTGATTTCTAGGGTTAAGGACATCCCTTTCAGGGCCCTAGTATTTTTCAGACACCTATGTCAGCTTCTTGCATGGCTCTGCGTTCCTGGCGCGGAAAGTCGTGTACAGAACTGACGTCAGCGCGCAGGGGCGGCGTCTAAGCACTGCCCGCGACGTCATCCCGGCGATCCCGACGACGGACGCGGAGCCGCACGACGCCGCCTACGACGCGCAAGGGTACTACTACGCAAAAACTTTCCGGATCCAGCCTGACGCCTGGGGATAGTCTAAGGTAAGGAATCTGTCACTAACGTGTCTCTTTCAGATGTAGGCCTACAGCGTCTTTTGGATGCGACCGCTATATATTCCAATAGGAATGGGCTACAGATAAATAAAAAGAAAACCAAAATCCTTGCGGTCCGTACAACTGGCTCCAAAAACCCTGTATGGTCTCTAGACCAGGAAAGAATCGAAGCAACCAGATGTCATAAGTACTTAGGCGTCCTCTTTAACAATAATGGCAGCTATGCGAATCAGCTGGGAGAATTAAAAAAGAAAGGAACTGCGCTGGCTTTTGCACTTAGATCCATCTATAAAAAACTAAATGGTCCAACACTTGCTCCAATTCTTCAGGTGGCCCAGGCAAAGGTCATCCCAAGTCTAACATATGGGTGCGAGGTTCTAAAAGGGCGGGACAGCGGGCAATTAGACAAAATAATGGCAAAAATCTATAGAACGACCTTCCAGCTTCCCCCTTATACGTCACCAGTACAAATAAGACTGGAATTTGGCATCTGCAGACAGGCCTTTGCCTTCATGGCGGCTTTCTTAATCAGCTGCCACAAGCTTAGGGCGTCAAAGGAAGGCAATCTGGCCCACCATCTATGGAAACAGCTGTGCACAAGTCGATGGCCGGCAGGCAACTACTATTTGTCTTGTGGCCTCAGTTCTCTTGGCTTGAGTGACCTTTGGGACCCAGAAGTCAGCCAACAAGAATTCAAGAAGCTAGCAAAAATCAGCACGAAACGACTTTCTTCATTAGAAGACAGGCCAGCCTCTCTGCACGGAGTCATGGTTGGCTGACCCTACGCACATACTCACAGCTGAAACCCCAGGGCTATCTAATGATTACTTTCAATTCACGGACCAAGCTTCAGTTCCTAAAGCTGAGAATGGGGGTGATTCCTACGATTTGTCACCTCCCAAAACGGGAAAGAGACTGCACCCAGGAAATGTGTCGGCTTTGCGGCCAATACAGGGAAGACATAACTCATGTGTCATGCTTGTGCCCCAATCTCCTAGAAGACAGAAGAACCTTACTACGAAGGGGCTGGATCGCAAAGGACGTTAGATCTTGCAGGGGAGAGGTGCTGGCCTGCTTTGACCCTGTGAACATTACCCTCAATTGTGCCTTGGTTAGGCTCATGGATCGCTTTTCAAAAAAGTTAGGGGAGGCGAGACGTGCACAGGTTGGTCGGCCAGGAACTCAGAGTCTCTGCCTCTCCGCGATTGCCGTCCCCGGCAACTGACTTACAGTCATGATCTAGACCCATTGCCAATGCATGACACACGCAGCGGAGACTATTTGGTCGCATTATCTTTTTTTCTTTCTGTTTTTTATTATTGAACATATCCATAGTGCTTTAAGGACTGCTCCAAGCCGCAGGGCTTTTTACGTCATAATGACTTTTGTTTCTAACTTTTCAATTTTTAATCTTCAACTGCTAAATTGGTCTCTAGTGTCTTCCTTAGATCAGGCTGTCACGACGTTTTAAAATTCCAATGGAAGTACTATTCAGTAGCGACTTGTAGCATTACGTAGTACTGCTAGTATTTTTAATACATTTTTAAAATTAATTATCACTGTTAATTATCCAGTTACGTATTTTTGCAATTGAATACTGTTGCAATGTTTTTTTTTAAATCACGCAATAAAGTTTATTATTATTATTATTATTATTATTATTATAAGTGTACATTAATGTGTTTCAGGCAGCAAACTTACAGTCATTTCTCCACCGAAACATTCTGAAGCAAGTTGAGCAGAATCAAATGGTTTTACTTCCGCATCATTGAAAAGGTACCTGTGGGAAAAAGAAAATACTTATTATTTCTACCATGATATAAAAAGTCTTGACACAGATAATGTTTAAAATGCAAACAAAATTCATAGGTAGTTTGTTTTGGGAGAGTGAGGCATTTATGCTTGTAGCCTGTACTTTCTTTACTGATTTTTTTATGAGAATGGAGATCTGTTAAAATTTGGCAATGAACACAATAAATCTGCACGTCTCAAATGACCAGAGAGACTTGGTTGGACCTAATGTTTAACGCACAAGTTACTTACTTGTGTAACGATATATCTGTAAGAGACATTAGTTAGTGATAGATTCCTTACCTTAGAATATCCCCAGGCGTCAGACTGGATCCGGAAAGTTTTCGTCAGCAGTACCCCTGCGCGTCGGTAGGCGTCGTCGTGCGGCTCCGCGTACGTCGCTGGCGTCGTAGCCGCCGAGATGACGTCGTCGGAGCTACTTAAACGCGCCCACGCGCGCTGACGTCAGTTCTGTACACGACTTTTCCGCTCCAGGAACGCAGAGCCATGCCAGAGACCGACTCCTGGTGCAATAGAACTAGGGCCCTGAAAGGGATGACCTGTACCCTAGAGAACAGTTCGCAGAACGGGGAGGATGGGCGGGCGGTAAGGAATCTATCACTAACTAATGTCTCTTACAGATATATCGTTACACAAGTAAGTAACTTGTGCATCTGAAAGAGACACGTTACTGATAGATTCCTTACCTTAGAACACATACCCAAGCAATACCATCCCCGGTGGTGGGTCTGCGAAGTGAAATCACACCAGAAAGTCACGGAGAACCGACCGGCCAAAGAAGCCGTCTCTCCGGACTTGGCTGTCCAGGCAGTAATGTTTGGTAAACGTGTGCAGCGAGGCCCACGTGGCTGCCTGACATATGTCTTGCAGGGGGACACCACGTCCCAATGCAGTAGTGGCTGCAGTAGCTCTGGTGGAATGAGCACGCAGCCCCACCGGAGGTTCTTTTTTAGCCAAAGAGTAACAGGCTTTGATACACAAGACAACCCAGCGGGAGATGGTTCTCTTATGGACCGCCCGACCTTTCTTGGTGCCAACGTAGCCAACAAAAAGCTGGTCATCCACCCGGAACTGCTGTGTGCGGTTAAGATAAAAAGAAAGCGCACGTTTTGGGTCCAGGCGGTGGAGCCGCTCTTCCTCTCTGGAAGGATGCGGAGGCGGAAAAAAGGTGGGCAAGGTAATAGTCTGCCCAATGTGAAAGGCCGTAACCACTTTTGGCAAAAAGGAAGGACGGGGCCTGAGCACAACCTTGTCCGGATGGACTGAAAGGAAAGGAGGCTTACAGGAAAGAGCCTGGCGCTCACTCACCCGCATGACGGAAGTGATGGCCACCAGGAAAGCAGTCTTTAACGTCAAAAGACGAAGAGGACAGTTGTGAAGTGGCTCAAAGGGAGCGCACATCAAGTACGTCAGAACCAGATTCAAGTCCCACTGAGGCATCACGAAAGGAATAGGAGGAAAAAGGTGAGTAATGCCTTTAAGAAACCTATTTACAACAGGGGACTTGAAAAGAGAGGGCTGATCAGGGAGCCTGAGAAAGGCCGAAATAGCAGAAAGATAGCCCTTGATAGTGCCCAGAGCAGAGCCCTGCCGGGTCAAAGAAAGAAGGAACAGTAGAACCTCAGAAAGAGGGGCAGAAAGGGGATCCACAGCCTTTGCTGTGCACCATGCCACAAATTTGTTCCAACTGCAGGCGTATACCACTTTAGTAGAGGGACGCCTGGCTGCCAGAATAACGTCACAAACTTCAGGAGGCAAGTCGAAGGGAATCAACTGCCGCCGCTCAATCTCCACGCAAAGAGGTGGAGGCTGAACAGGTTCGGGTGGAGGACCGTCCCCTGCTGCTGCGACAGAAGATCCTCCCGAAGAGGCAGTCGGATCGGGGGATCGATGCTCATACTGAGAAGCTCGGGATACCATACTCTTCGAGCCCAGTCCGGAGCCACAAGAATGACTTGGGCCCGGTCGCGCCTAATCTTCTTCAGCACTCATTCAATTCATAGGTAGTTTGTTTTGGGAGAGTGAGACATTTATGCTTGTAGCCTGTACTTTCTTTACTGATTTTTTATGAGAATGGAGATCTGTTAAAATTTGGCAATGAACACAATAAATCTGCACGTCTCAAATGACCAGAGAGACTTGGTTGGACCTAATGTTTAACGCACAAGTTACTTACTTGTGTAACGATATATCTCTAAGAGACATTAGTTAGTGATAGATTCCTTACCTTAGAATATCCCCAGGCGTCAGACTGGATCCGATTTCGTCAGCAGTACCCCTGAGCGTCGGTAGGCGTCGTCGTGCGGCTCCGCGTACGTCGCTGGCGTCGTAGCCGCCGAGATGACGTCGTCGGAGCTACTTAGACGCGCCCACGCGCGCTGACGTCAGTTCTGTACACGACTTTTCCGCACCAGGAACGCAGAGCCATGCCAGAGACCGACTACTGGTGCAAAAGAACTAGGGCCCTGAAAGGGATGACCTGTACCCTAGAGAACAGTTCGCAGAACGGGGAGGATGGGCGGGCGGTAAGGAATCTATCACTAACTAATGTCTCTTACAGATATATCGTTACACAAGTAAGTAACTTGTGCATCTGAAAGAGACACGTTAGTGATAGATTCCTTACCTTAGAATACATACCCAAGCAATACCATCCCCGGTGGTGGGTCTGCGAAGTGAAATCACACCAGAAAGTCACGGAGAACCGACCGGCCAAAGAAGCCGTCTCTCCGGACTTGGCTGTCCAGGCAGTAATGTTTCGTAAACGTGTGCAGCGAGGCCCACGTGGCTGCCTGACACATGTCTTGCAGGGGGACACCACGTCCCAATGCAGTAGTGGCTGCAGTAGCTCTGGTGGAATGAGCACGCAGCCCCACCGGAGGTTCCTTTTTAGCCAGAGAGTAACAGGCTTTAATACACAAGACAACCCATCGGGAGATAGTCCGCTTGTGCACAGCACGGCCTTTCTTGGCGCCCACATAGCCAACAAAGAGCTGGTCATCCACCCGGAACTGTTGTGTGCGGTTGAGATAGAATGAAAGCGCACGTTTTGGGTCCAGACGGTGGAGCCTCTCTTCCTCCCTGGAAGGGTGCGGAGGCGGAAAGAAAGTGGGCAGAGTGACAGTTTGCCCGAGATGAAAGGCAGAGACTACTTTAGGCAGAAAGGAGGGACGTGGCCGAAGCACAACCTTGTCCGGATGAATTGCCATGAAAGGAGGTTTACACGAAAGAGCCTGGAGCTCACTCACACGCCTAGCGGAGGTGATGGCCACCAGGAAGACAGTTTTCAAAGTCAATAACCGCAAAGGACAGTTATGAAGAGGCTCAAAGGGAGCGCACATTAAGTATGTGAGAACCAGGTTCAAGTCCCATTGAGGCATCACAAAAGGAATAGGAGGGAAAAGGTGAGTAATGCCTTTGAGAAATCTATTGACAACAGGGGACTTGAAAAGAGAGGGCTGATCAGGCAGCCAAAGAAAGGCTGAAAGAGCAGAAAGGTAGCCCTTGATAGTGCCCAGAGCAGAGCCCTGCTGGGCCAAAGAGAGAAGGAACAAGAGGACCTCAGAAAGAGGGGCAGAAAGGGGATCTACAGCTTTCGCTGAGCATCATGCCACAAATTTGTTCCACCGGCAGGCGTATACAGTTTTAGTTGAGGGACGCCTGGCTGCCAGAAACACATTACAGACTTCAGGAGACAAGTCAAATGGAATCAACTGTCGCCGCTCAATCTCCACGCAAGGAGGTGGAGGCTGGACAGGTTCGGGTGGAGGACCGTCCCCTGTTGCTGCGACAGAAGATCCTCCCGAAGAGGCAGCCGGATTGGGGGATCCACGCTCATACGGAGTAGCTCGGGATACCAAACTCTTCGAGCCCAGTCCGGTGCCACAAGAATAACTTAGGCCTGGTCGCGCCTGATCTTCTTCAGCACTCTGAGCAGAAGTGGTATAGGCGGAAAGGCGTACAACAGACCGGAACTCCACTCGCGACGAAAAGCGTCGCTGAGCGAGTGTCGCCTTGGAAACTCCAACGCACAGAACTGCTGACATTGCGCGTTCTCTTCGGTGGCGAAAAGATCTAACCAAGGTTCTCCCCACTGTTGAAAGAGACCTTGTGCCACCTCTGAGTGAAGACGCCATTCGTGATCCAACATGCACCTACGGCTGAGTTCGTCCACCCTGGCGTTCAGGAAACCTGCCAGGTGTTGAACCACCAAGGAAATGCCTTGACGTTACAGCCACGTCCAGAGACGCAGAGCCTCCTGACATAGGGTCCACGACCCCACCCCGCCTTGCTTGTTGCAGTATCACATGGCGGTGGTGTTGTCTGTGAACACCTGCACTACTCTCCCCTTGACAGAGGGAAGAAATGCTTTTAGTGCAAGTAGGATCGCCCTGAGCTCCAAAAGGTTGATATGGAGCTTGGACTCCGCCGGAGACCTGAGGCCTCTGATCTCCGCCTCTCCCATGTGGCCGCCCCATCCCAGGAGGGACGCATCCGTCACCACTGTAAACTCTGGTTGGGGAAGGGAGAGGGATCTGCCGTCGACCCAATGCCGGTTCGTGAGCCACCACTGCAAGTCCTGTGCAGTGCCCTCCGAGATCTGGACGTAGTCGGACAGGTTTCCCCGATGCTGCGTCCACTGGAACTTCAGGTCCCACTGCAGAGCCCGCATATGCCATCTGGCATGATTGATCAGCAGGAGGCCATGAGGCCCAGCAGCCTCAGGGTCTTCCTGACCGAAACCCAGGACCAGGGCTGAAAGATCGGAATCATAGCCCGAATGTCCCGACTCGCTGTTCGGGAGGATAAACCCGAAAGTGCGCCGTGTCCAGAACCGCTCTGATGAAGAGGAGCTTCTGAGAGGGAATCAGATGTGACTTCGGCACGTTGATGGAAAACCTCAGCGAATGCAGGAGGTCGGACATAGTCTGGAGGTGGGAGACGACTGCCTGGGGTGAGCCCGCCTTCAACAGCCAGTCGTCGAGATAGGGGAAGACTGAAACCCCTGATCTGCGCAGATGAGCTGCGACCACCACCATCACTTTTGTGAACACCCGAGGGGCGCTGGTAAGGCCGAAAGGGAGCACGGTGAACTGAAAGTGCTGGTGGCCTACCGTGAACCGTAGGTAACGCCGGTGGGCCGGCAGGATGGGGATATGAAAATAAGCATCCTGCAAGTCCAACGCTACCATCCAGTCTTGCGGGTCTAGGGCAGACAAGACCTGAGCAAGCATGTGCATCTTGAACTTCTCCTTCCGGAGGAAGCGATTGACGTTCCGGAGGTCTAAGATAGGACGCAGACCCTTGTCCTTCTTTGGAACCAGGAAGTAGTGGGAGTAACAGCCACGACCTACTTCTGGCGTCGGAACGTGCTCGCAACTTCCTGCTGGAGAAGTGCCAAGTGATCCCCCGACATGCGGTGGTACTGAGGCGGCATGGCTGGAGGGGTAGACTGGAAGGGGAGGGAGTAGCCCCGTCGGACTATCTGCAGAACCCACCTGTCCGAAGTGATGGTACGCCAGTGGGGGAGGTGATGGCGAATCCTGCCGCCCACTGGCGTTTGGTGGGCCTGAAACACCGGACTAGGACGATTTGGAGGCAGTGGTGACAGAGGCGGTGGTGGACTGACCTGCCCTCTGGCCCAGTGACCCACCTCGGCGGGCACCCCGACCTCGGCTGCGCTGAGACTGCGGCTGCGCAGGCCGGCGGCTCTGAAAGGAACGCGTTTGGGCGCCTCGACCCTGACCTCGAAAGGAGCGAAAAGCAGACCCTATGGGAGCGCGTGTGGTGGCAAGACCCAAGGACTGGGCCGTAGCCCGGGAGTCTTTAAAGCGCTCCAAAGTGCTATCCGCCTTGTCACCAAAGAGGCGTGTGCCATCAAAAGGCATGTCCAACCAAGTGTTCTGGACATCCCAGGAGAAGCCAGTAGTTCTGAGCCAAGCGTAATGGCGTAGTGCCACTGTTGTGGAAAGTGCCCTGCCGAGAGAGTCGGCTGTGTCAAGTCCACAACGGATAGTGAATTTAGCAGCATCTCTCCCCTCGGTAATGGCTTGGGAGAGCACTGCCCGAGCTTCCACTGGACACTGAGGCTGCACCTGTGCTACGGTGTCCCACACAGAATGGGAATAGCGGCCCAACAGGCACGCAGTATTCACCGCCCGCAACCCGGAACTGGCAGAGGTGAAAATCTTTTTCCCAAACTGCTCCAGTTTTTTAGATTCCTTGTCCGGAGGTGCGGAAGGGAATGCGCTCGGAGAGGCAGAGGCCTGGACAACCAGACTCTCAGGCGTTGGGTGTTGCGTGAGAAAATTGGGGTCGGCCGGGCGATGGCGTCGTGCCACACTCTTATCCACAGGAACCCCTGTGTTAGGCTTGGTCCAGGTGCTTAACAGAATGTCTGTAAGCGTGTCGTTAAAGGGCAGTAGCGTCAGTCAGGAGATTGGTCCTGATAGGCACAGATGGGAGCTCGAGGTTAAGAGCCTCAGCCGCCCTACGCAGCACCACAGAAAAAGTCCCAACCTCCTCCGTAGCCACGGAAGCAGGGGACAGTGTACCAGGGTGTGGAGAGAAATCCAGATCGCCTGGACCTTCCATGTCACCCTCCCACTCCGGGTCATCCTCGCATTGAGCTGCGAGAGGGTCCTCAGACCCTTCCCAGTACTCCCCTTCGTCCACCGGCTGTTTAAGAGGCTGGTAAGGACGAGGTGCCCGGGGAAAGGGAAAAAAAACTCCCCACCTGGAATTGGAATCGGAGGATAAGAGACCAATCCAGGCTCGACGTAGTCCGGCCCCGTAGGCAACGGCGTTGTGGCCGGCGTCGGCTTCGACGCCGGAGGCGGCGCCGAGGCCGGAACCGACGGCGGCGCCGAGGCCAACGGCAGCGCCGAGGCCGGAGCCGATGGCGCCGCAGGGTATCTTGCCGGCGTAGCCGGGGCCAAAGGCGGCGGCACAGGGGCAGAACCACCCAACGGGTCCACGGGGCCCGAAAGCGCTCCGGAGGGACCCGATGGGGCAAATAAACGGCCCAGGGCCGACAGGAATACCTGTATTTCTTCCGAAGTCGCGTGCGGGCCCGGGAAAGGCGGGTAGGCCGCAGGCAACAACGGAGGCTCCATCGGAGCCGCGGGGGAGTGACCACCCGCCCCCTGCACCGCGTCCCGCGACCGGTGAGGGGTAGACGAAGAGCGACGTCGCTTCTTCGACTTCTTATGGCGCCGTGACTTACCTGTCCCCGATTCCGACGAACGATGGTGTCGGCCCCGCGACCTGTCCTTCGACCTCCCACGGGAGCGGGACCTAGAGCGGCGCGGAACCGATTGCCGGACCTCCAACAACTTTCAGGAACGCTCCCGCAAAGCCTTCGGCGCCATGGCCCAACAATTGGGGCACGCCTCGGGGTCATGGGTGTGCCCCACAAAACAAGAGAAACAAGTTAAAATATTAACAACGAGTACCGCTCTCTCTCGGATCTGCGCTTGCTGGCGCGGAAAAAGAAAGAACTGACGTCAGCGCGCGTGGGCGCGTCTAAGTAGCTCCGACGACGTCATCTCGGCGGCTACGACGCCAGCGACGTACGCTGAGCCGCACGACGACGCCTGCCGACTCGCAGGGGTACTGCTGACGAAAACTTTCCGGATCCAGTCTGACGCCTGGGGATATTCTAAGGTAAGGAACCTATCACTAACGTGTCTTTTTCAGATATCATCTTATCGTCTACATCCATTTCTTTGGAATTTTAAGCAGTAAACAGATTCAACAACAAATATTCAAAAGACACTTGCTAAATTATTCAGCTAACATTCATCATGTATTACACACATTCCTGTCCTATTTTCCAAGTTATATAAATATTTTCAAATTGCACACTCTTACTTCCTTGATCCATATCAGCAGCACCCCCAATTAAAAAAAGTACCTTAAATAATGATATTTCTGGTGAATACTCTGCCTGCCTGAAAATTCTTCACCTCATTAATCTATGCCAGGTGCCAAACTGGATCCACAAAATGTAAATAGCTTTCCAGCACCGAAAGGTAGAGCCGCAGTTACAGCTCGCCTCTGATGCTTCCATGATGTTAAGTCACAGAGCCACATATGGCACCACCTTGTTGCTCTAAAATACTCCCTGTCCATTTTTCTAAGTCGTAAGACCAGGAGATAAGATTGATGAAAGTGGCAGGAATACATGGCAGAAAAAAAAGTTTAACAAACACCTAAATCTGTCCTTCCACAGGCAGGTGTCCAAAAGTCGACTGTCTATAATCAACCTGAGTCCTCCTTGTAGGAAGCTGGCTTTTTATGTGGTAGTGCTAATGTAAGGGTACACCAAGCAAGAAGTACAGATAACCCTTATTGGTTTACAAGGCTTATATTAATAATCCAAAGTGCTCCATTTGTGGTAGTGTGGTCGAGCAGCTTAGGCTTATCAGAGGGCAGTGTTAAGCGTTTGTTGTATATACAGAGTCAATAAATGAGACACGCACTCAAGAAGAAACTCGAGACCAATTTAGAGAAATAATACAGATTTTTATATTATTTTAGACACCAAGATCATCGGAGTCAGTGAGTACTTTTGGAAATATGAATTTCTCAGTAAAACAGTAAAATGCTCAAATCACGGTTTTGAGCTATGAGCCTCAAACACATTTGCAGACGGTTGTTGAGTGTGCCTTTCAGAACAGCATACAGCAAGTAACCCTGGAACTCACAGTTACCAGATATGCGATGCCCGGAAGCATCCCACAGCAACCTTGATCGTTCAGCATCAAGTAGCTCCCATTTGAAAGTAGCCCAAACACTGGAGTGATCACGGCAGCTGGGGCACCCTTTAAGTGACAGGATAAGTTTGCTACTGAACCATTACAAGCCCCATGAAGCATTATATCCTGGCATATAAGTGATCCACTTAAAGCATTATCGCAGTTCGTACCGCTTAGAAACACTTCTTTTTCCCCACTCCGGCATCGAAATCTGTACGGTAATTCCCAAGATTCCTTGATGAATTCCCTACCCATTTCTTCATATCTGCCTGTCTGCATTTGTCCAAGGCAATATTGAAGCACAAGTTACTACTTGTGTAACGATATATCTGTAAGAGACATTAGTTAGTGATAGATTCCTTACCTTAGAATATCCCCAGGCATCAGACTGGATCAGGAAAGTTTTTCGTCAGCAGTACCCCTGCGTGTCGGTAGGTGGCGATGTGCGGCTCCGCGTTCATCGCTGGCGTAGTAGGCGCCGAGATGACGTCACGGAGACTACTTAGGCGCCACCCATGCGCGCTGACGTCAGTTCTGTACACGACTTTCCGCGCCAGGAACGCAGAGCCATGCAAGAAACTGACCACTGGTGCCATGAAACTAGGGCCCTGAAAGGGATGACCGTAACCCTAGAATTAGTTAGCAGAACGGGGAGGATGGGTGGGGCGGTAAGGAATCTATCACTAACTAATGTCTCTTACAGATAGATCGTTACACAAGTAGTAACTTGTGCATCTGAAAGAGACACGTTAGTGATAGATTCCTTACCTTAGAATAGATACCCCAGCAATACCAACCCCGGTGGTGGGTCTGCGAATAGATTACACCAGAAAGTCACGGAGAACAGAACGGCCAAAGAAGCCGTCTCTCCGGACTTGACTGTCAAGCCAGTAATGCTTGGTAAATGTGTGCAGCGAGGCCCACGTGGCTGCCTGACAAATATCCTGCAAGGGAACGCCGCGTCCCAAGCCAGTAGTGGCTGCTGTTGCCCTGGTAGAATGGGCACGCAGCCCCACAGGAGGCTCCTTTTTAGCCAAGGAGTAACACGCTTTGATGCACAAAACGACCCACCGAGAGATGGTGCGTTTGTGCACAGCCCGACCTTTTTTGGCGCCCACGTAGCCAACAAAGAGCTGGTCATCCACCCGGAAGTGTTTTGTGCGGTCGATATAGAAGGAGAGCGCACGTTTTGGGTCCAGACGATGGAGCCTCTCTTCCTCTTTTGAAGGATGCGGAGGAGGAAAGAAAGTGGGCAAAGTGATGGTCTGCCCGATGTGGAACTGCGTGACAACCTTTGGCAAGAAAGAAGGACGGGTCCTTAAAACCACCTTGTCCGGATGAACAGAAAGGAAAGGAGGCTTAGAAGAAAGAGCCTGGAGCTCACTCACTCTTCTTGCAGAGGTGATAGCTACCAGGAAAGCCGTCTTTAGAGTAAGAAGACGTAAAGGACAGTTATGAAGGGGCTCGAAGGGAGCGCACATCAGATAGGTCAAGACAAGATTTAAGTCCCATTGAGGCATTATGAAAGGCACGGGAGGAAACGTGTGCGTGATGCCTTTGAGGAAACGGTTAACAACCGGGGACTTAAAGAGAGAAGGCTGATCTGGAAGCCTGAGAAAGGCGGAGATTGCCGAAAGATAACCTTTGAGAGTGCCCAGAGCAGAGCCCTGCCGGGCCAAGGATAGTAGGAATAGAAGGACCTCAGAAAGAGGGGCAGAAAGGGGATCCACAGACTTAGCTGTGCACCATGCCACAAATTTGTTCCACCTGCAGGCGTATACCGATTTAGTGGAGGGACGCCTGGCTGCCAGAATGACATCACAGACTTCAGGAGGCAAGTCAAATGGAATCAGCTGTCGTCGCTCAATCTCCACGCATGGAGGTGGAGGCTGGACAGGTTCGGGTAGAGGACCCTCCCCTGCTGCTGCGACAGAAGGTCCTCCCGAAGAGGCAGTCGGATCGGAGGATCGATCGCCATGTTGAGTAGCTCGGGATACCAGTATCTTCGTGCCCAATCCGGAGCCACAAGGATGACTTGGGCCCGGTCGCGCCGAATCTTCTTCAGGACTCTGGGCAGAAGTGGTATAGGCGGAAAGGCGTACAACAGACCGCAACTCCATTCGCGACGAAAAGCGTAGCCGAGCGAGTGCCGCCTTGGAAATTCCAACGCGCAGAACTGATGACATTGCGCGTTCTCTTCGGTGGCGAATAGATCTAACCAAGGCTCTCCCCACTGCAGAAAGAGACCTTGCGCCACGTCCAAGTTCAGACGCCATTCGTGATCCATCAAGCACCGGCGGCTGAGTTCGTCTGCCCTGGCGTTCAGAGAACCTGCCAGGTGTTGAACCACCAAGGTAATACCGTGATGTTCCAGCCATGTCCAGAGGCGCAGAGCCTCCTGACATAGGATCCAAGACCCCACCCCGCCCTGTTTGTTGCAATACCACATGGCGGTGGTGTTGTCCGTGAACACCTGCACTACACTTCCCCGGACAGAGGGAAGGGATGCCTTCAGTGCAAGTCGGATCGTCCGCAGCTCCAAAAGATTGATATGGAGCCGGGACTCCGCCGGAGACCAGAGGCCTCTGATCTCCGCCTCTCCCAGGTGGCCGCCCCATCCAGGAGGGACGCATCCGTCACCACTGTGTGCTCCGGTTGGGGAAGAGAGAGGGATCTGCCATTGACCCAATTGCGATTCGTGAGCCACCACTGCAATTGTCGTGCAGTGCCCTCCGAGATCTGGACAAGATCGGACAGGTTGCCCTGATGCTGCGCCCACTGGAACTTCAGGTCCCACTGCAGACCTCGCATATGCCACCTGGCATGTTGCACTAGCAGAATGCAGGAGGCCATCAGGCCCAGGAGCCGGAGGGTCAGCCTGACTGAAACCCGGGATAGAGGCTGAAAGATGGGAATCATAGCCTGAATATCCCGGACTCGCCGCTCGGGAGGATAAACCCGAAACTGCGTCGAGTCCAGAACCGCTCCGATGAAGGGGAGCTTCTGAGAAGGACTCAAGTGCGACTTTGGCACGTTGATGGAGAACCCCAGTAACTGCAGGAGGTCGGCCGTAGTCTCAAGGTGGGTGACGACTGCCTGGGGCGAGCCCGCCTTCAACAACCAGTCGTCGAGGTAGTGGAAGACTGATACCCCTGACCTGCGCAGATGAGCTGCGACCACCGCCATCACTTTTGTGAACACCCGAGGGGCGCAGGTAAGGCCGAAAGGGAGCACGGTAAACTGAAAATGCTCCTGGCCCACCGTGAATCGCAGATAACGCCGATGGGCCGGCAGTACGGGAATGTGAAAATATGCGTCCTGCAAGTCCAACGCTACCATCCAGTCTCCAGGGTCGAGGGCAGCCAAGACCTGAGCCAACATCTTGAACTTCTCCTTCCGGAGGAAGCGATTGACATTCCGGAGGTCCAAGATAGGGCACAAGCCCCCCTTGTCCTTCTTGGGGACCAGAAAGTAGTGGGAATAACATCCATGTCCTACTTCTGGCCCAGGAACACGCTCGATGGCCCCCTTGGCCAAGAGGGCCGTGACTTCCTGTTGGAGAAACGCTAAGTGAACCCCCGAAATGCGGTGGAACTGAGGTGGCATGGACGGAGGGGCAGACTCGAAGGGGAGGGAATAGCCCCTTCGGATGATTTGGAGCACCCAGCTGTCCGAAGTGACAGAGCGCCAGTGGGGGAGGTGATGTTGAATCCTGCCGCCCACCGGCGTGGGGTGCACCCCAAAGCGCGGACTAGGAAGGGTTTGAGGCGGATGCTGCGGGAGCGGAGGTGGGCTGACCCGCACGCTGGCCCCCTGTGCCACCACGGCGGCCACCACGCCCGCGGCAACGCTGAGGCTGGTTCTGCTCAGGCCTTTTGAACAGACGTGTAGAGGCGCCCCTGCCGCGGCTACGAAAGGAACGAAAAGTAGACGTGGCGGGGCGGGAGGTGGAGAGACCCAAGGACTTGGCTGTAGTCCGAGAGTCATTAAAACGCTCCAGCGCACTGTCTGCCTGATCGCCAAAAAGGCGAGTACCATCAAAAGGCATGTCCATGAGGGAACTCTGGACATCCCCCGAAAACCCCGTGGACCGCAGCCAGGCATGTCGCCGCAAGGCCACTGTGGTGGAAATTGTTCTTCCCAAGGAGTCCGCGGTGTCCAACCCACACCGAATGGCGAACTTCGCGGCGTCCTTCCCTTCTGGAACAGCTTGGGAAAGCACAGCCCGAACCTCTTCGGGGCACTGGGGCAGAGTTTGTGCCACCGTGTCCCACACAGCGTGAGAATAGCGGCCCAAGAGGCATGTGGTGTTGACTGACCGCAGCCCCAGGCTGGCAGAGAAAAACAACCTTTTGCCAAGCTGCTCCAGCTTTTGGATTCCTTATCCGGCGGAGCGGTAGGGAATGCTGTTTGGGAAGTGGAAGCCTGAATGACCAGGCTCTCCGGTGTCGGCTGAGTTGTTAGAAAGGCAGGGTCACCCGGTGCCGGACGATGACGTCTGGCCACATTTTTATCCACAGGGGCCCCTGTGGCTGGCCTAGACCAGGTACCCAGCAAAACATCCGTTAAGGCCTCATTGAACGGGAGTAGAGGTTCCACAGAACCTGCTGTAGGCTGAAGCACCTCAGTAAGGAGGTTAGTTTGGAGGGCAATAGTAGGCAGCTCAAGGCCAAGAGTTTCACTGCTCTACGGAGCACCACAGTGTAGGTGGCGCCTTCCTCCATGAGAGTGGGAGGAGACAAACCCAGGCTCAGAGGAGAGGTCAAGGCCACTGGCATCCTCTGAGTCTTCTGCCCATTCCTGTTCGGACTCACACTGCCGTGCAAGAGGGACCTCCGACCCCTCCCAGTCCTCCTCTTCCCCAACAGCCCGAGGCACAGGCTGCAACGGCGAGGGAGGCTCAGGGGGAAAAAAAATGCTCCACCGGCGCCGGGAACGGCGCCGCTCCGGCTCCAAGGCCCAATCCTGGTTCCAAGCTGGAAACGCGGGCAAGGGCGGAGGTAGACCGAACGGCACTCATGGCGGCGCCGGGAAGGGAGCCGCAGGGGGCGCCGGGGCAGGAGCCGCCGGCGGAGGACCCTGCGGCGCCGGGGCCGGAGCCGCCAACAAAGGACCCTGCGGCGCCGGGGCCGGAGCCGCCGGCGGAGGACCTTGGGGCGCTAGGGCCGGAGCCGCCGGCGGCAACCAAGGGCCCCGAAAAGGGACCGCGGGGCTCGAAGGCGCACCGGCGGGAGCCCTAGGCCCGAAAAGGCGGTCCATGGCAGCAAGAAACTCTTGCACCGGGGCCGGAGTCGCCGACGGACCCGGGTATGGCGGGTAGGCCGCGGGACTGACAGGCTCCAACGGAGCCGCGGGGGAAAGACCCCGGGTCCCCTCGTCCGTGTCAGAAGACCGACGAGGGGAGGTCGGAGAGCGTAAGCGCTTCTTCGACTTCTTTTTATGACGTCGCTTACCGGAATCCGATGGCGACGACTTGGACCCCGAGGAGCGATGATGGCGACTCCGCGGTCGGTCCCTTGAGCGACCCCTGGATCTGGAACGGCGCGGAGACAACTGCCGGGCCTCTAGCAGCTTTCGGGACCGCTCCCGCAAAGCCTTCGGAGCCATGGCCAGACAGTCGGAACATGACCGGGAGTCATGGTCGCGCCCTAGACAGTAGAGACAGACGCCATGGGGGTCGGCCACCAACATCGTACGGCGGCAGGCCCCGCAGGTTTTAAAACCAGGCATCCCTACGTGGCACCAGGAGTCAATATAGAAATTAGAGACAAAAGTCCCAAAAAACAACTAGTCAAAAAGTGCTCTAACCGGATCTGCGCTTGCTGGCGCGGAAAAAGAAAGAACTGACGTCAGCGCGCATGGGTGGCGCCTAAGTAGTCTCCGTGACGTCATCTCGGCGCCTACGACGCCAGCGACGAACGCGGAGCCGCACGACGCCACCTACCGACGCGCAGGGGTACTGCGGACGAAAAACTTTCCAGATCCGGTCTGACGCCTGGGGATATTCTAAGGTAAGGAATCTATCACTAACGTGTCTCTTTCAGATATTGAAAAGTAGTGACCGGAAGAGTTATGTGGCCATGGATTAACCATTCTGTGGACGGTGACTCTGCCACAGTGAAAGCTAATCTGTCCAATTTTTCAATGCGCAGCATAGTATACTTTGCTCCATCTGTGCCGTTTCTATCTGTTTTTCTGTCAGATTGTACGAGGAAAAGAGACGTGCTGTTTATGAAACGCCAAGGCACATAGCCTGCGCGCAAAGATTGCAGCGTCCAGTTTAGCAACATAATAGAACGCAATTGTGATTGCCCGTGTTGTAATATGGACAAATCTTGTTCTAGTACATCGATAGCAGATGATACAATGTTGCCCAGTGAATATATTCTGGATGTTCGTGTCGTTAACCCATTGTCGACCACTCCTAGAGCTTTCTCTAGGTTTATACAATCTATTTCTCGTAATCTTTCCGCGGCCTCTTGTTGTGATATTTTCCAGATCTCATTGTAGACAGCGTAATAGAAACGTTTGTGAGGTGGCTTCCTAGGACCTAATAAAAATCCTGTAGGTCCACATCCTGTGAAAGTAAGGATAAGTGTTGTTTGACCTGTGTGAGTGTTGAGATTTGTAGCCAATCGATGCATAACTTCCCAACAGTGTATGATGTCACTACCCCTGGGTGTTGTCTTTGCACATAGCGTGGATCTGGCCTATTAATACTAAATCCTTTAGTTTTACCCAAGAATCTTTCTTGACAGTTGTTGGTGTCTACGGGCCAAACCAACCATTCCTTCCAATTGCGGTCTGATCTATTGCTTTGCAAGATGTCATCTACTGTAACCTGTTTCTGTGATGTTCCATTATCCTCGGTGTGTGATGGTGCTGGCACCCGAGGTGTATTCAAATCTTTATTCCTGGCTAACCCAAGACAAGTTGTTTGTTGTACTTTTTCATTCAAGAACATTATTTGTCAAGGAATAAGACATGCTCTAAATAGTGCCTCTGTACCCTGGACCTGCCAGTCTCTAGTACCCCAGACTGATTTTAGGTCTATGGCGGCTTTCCATAGGTCGAACACTTGTTCATACAACTGGGCAATAAAGGAAGCAGAATAAATCTGTTTGGTGTTTGTCAACATATTCTTCTGTGCCGGTGTAGGTGCAACCTTATAGTAATATGAGGCTGGGTCTGACGTGTTAAATCATGGAAAAACGGAAATTTTTGTGCAAATGTTTTTAAACTGCTTTTCGGCGGTGTCGGGCAATGTTCCCATTGGTGATATGTGAAAACATTTCTAGGGTTAGCAGATTTATGCAGAAAGTGATGACCATAATGTTGATAGCAATACATTTTCTCAAAGTCTGATGTCTCCTCTAACATTTCATTATTAGAAAAAGCAGCAGATTTCTCTAAATCAGACAACGTATTATTTACAGTTTCATAATCCCAATCATCGGAAAATGTACTGGAGGTAATGATTATCACTCAATGATATTGTAAGCTTTCGAACGAAATGCGCGAGACACGGGTTCGGGGTAACACGGTTTTTATTGAGGGTAGCACACGCTATCTCCTCTTGTACAGGGCAAAGATAATAGCGAGTCCCAGTAGGTTTATCCTCGTTGTTTCCGCTTTTGTCTCTCCTGCTGTCAGTCCCGGAATGGTCTTCTTCCCCAGGGCAGAGGGTGTCCGATGGCGGCTCGGTGTAGCTCAGGACGTCCCAAATGAAAAAAACAAAGGGGGAAAACAAGGGTGAGTGCTTGGATGTGCTGTAGAGGGTTTATAGGGGATATTTAGTGAGGGAACACCAACCCACACGGTGCAGCATACAGAACGGACGGGAGTGAGGGTGCTGGGTTGGGGTTTCAGAGCGTAGCGTTTTGGGCGAGTCTGGCGCCTCTATACTTTAGGCCTCTTTCTCCTCCCTACCCAGCCCGCGAAGCGCTCCTGTATCTGTTTGAGCCACGCTCCTCCAGGAGCGTGGCTGGGCGAAGCGTGTCCCCGGTGGCCTCCTGGCTCTCCCGTTTTCTCCGGTCTCTCCTCCTCTCTGGCTGGGCGACACGATCCCTCCGAGTCTTCCTGCTCTCCGTCTTTCTCTGCTTCCTCCGCTCCTCCGTCGAGGTAGGGGAAGACTGATACCCCTGACCTGCGCAGATGAGCTGCGACCACCGCCATCACTTTTGTGAACACCCGAGGGGCGCTGGTAAGGCCGAAAGGGAGCACGGTAAACTGAAAATGCTCCTGGCCCACCGTGAATCGCAGGTAACGCCGATGGGCCGGCAGTACGGGAATGTGAAAATATGCGTCCTGCAAGTCCAACGCTACCATCCAGTCTCCAGGGTCGAGGGCAGCCAAGACCTGAGCCAACATCTTGAACTTCTCCTTCCGGAGGAAGCGATTGACATTCCGGAGGTCCAAGATAGGGCACAAGCCCCCCTTGTCCTTCTTGGGGACCAGAAAGTAGTGGGAATAACATCCATGTCCTACTTCTGGCCCAGGAACACGCTCGATGGCCCCCTTGGCCAAGAGGGCCGTGACTTCCTGTTGGAGAAACGCTAAGTGATCCCCCGAAATGCGGTGGAACTGAGGTGGCATGGACGGAGGGGCAGACTCGAAGGGGAGGGAATAGCCCCTTCGGATGATTTGGAGCACCCAGCTGTCCGAAGTGACAGAGCGCCAGTGGGGGAGGTGATGTTGAATCCTGCCGCCCACCGGCGTGGGGTGCACCCCAAAGCGCGGACTAGGAAGGGTTTGAGGCGGATGCTGCGGGAGCGGAGGTGGGCTGACCCGCACGCTGGCCCCCTGTGCCACCACGGCGGCCACCACGCCCGCGGCCACGCTGAGGCTGGTTCTGCTCAGGCCTTTGGAACAGACGTGTAGAGGCGCCCCTGCCGCGGCTACGAAAGGAACGAAAAGTAGACGTGGCGGGGCGGGAGGTGGAGAGACCCAAGGACTTGGCTGTAGTCCGAGAGTCATTAAAACGCTCCAGCGCACTGTCTGCCTGATCGCCAAAAAGGCGAGTACCATCAAAAGGCATG
The DNA here is from genome assembly GCA_963921515.1 of Calotriton arnoldi. Taxonomy (NCBI): domain Eukaryota; kingdom Metazoa; phylum Chordata; class Amphibia; order Caudata; family Salamandridae; genus Calotriton; species Calotriton arnoldi. Next base: position 549,459 of record CAWUFW010002151.1, read on the forward strand.
TCCATGAGGGAACTCTGGACATCCCCCGAAAACCCCGTGGACCGCAGCCAGGCATGTCGCCGCAAGGCCACTGTGGTGGAAATTGTTCTTCCCAAGGAGTCCGCGGTGTCCAACCCACACCGAATGGCGAACTTCGCAGCGTCCTTCCCTTCTGGAACAGCTTGGGAAAGCACAGCCCGAACCTCTTCGGGGCACTGGGGCAGAGTTTGTGCCACCGTGTCCCACACAGCGTGAGAATAGCGGCCCAAGAGGCATGTGGTGTTGACTGACCGCAGCCCCAGGCTGGCAGAGAAAAACAACCTTTTGCCAAGCTGCTCCAGCTTTTTGGATTCCTTATCCGGCGGAGCGGTAGGGAATGCTGTTTGGGAAGTGGAAGCCTGAATGACCAGGCTCTCCGGTGTCGGCTGAGTTGTTAGAAAGGCAGGGTCACCCGGTGCCGGACGATGACGTCTGGCCACATTTTTATCCACAGGGGCCCCTGTGGCTGGCCTAGACCAGGTACCCAGCAAAACATCCGTTAAGGCCTCATGGAACGGGAGTAGAGGTTCCACAGAACCTGCTGTAGGCTGAAGCACCTCAGTAAGGAGGTTAGTTTGGAGGGCAATAGTAGGCAGCTCAAGGCCAAGAGTTTCACTGCTCTACGGAGCACCACAGTGTAGGTGGCGCCTTCCTCCATGAGAGTGGGAGGAGACAAACCCAGGCTCAGAGGTGAGGTCAAGGCCACTGGCATCCTCTGAGTCTTCTGCCCATTCCTGTTCGGACTCACACTGCCGTGCAAGAGGGACCTCCGACCCCTCCCAGTCCTCCTCTTCCCCAACAGCCCGAGGCACAGGCTGCAACGGCGAGGGAGGCACAGGGGGGAAAAAAAATGCTCCACCGGCGCCGGGAACGGCGCCGCTCCGGCTCCAAGGCCCAATCCTGGTTCCAAGCTGGAAACGCGGGCAAGGGTGGAGGTGGACCGAACGGCACTCATGGCGGCGCCGGGAAGGGAGCCGCAGGGGGCGCCGGGGCAGGAGCCGCCGGCGGAGGACCCTGCGGCGCCGGGGCCGGAGCCGCCAACAAAGGACCCTGCGGCGCCGGGGCCGGAGCCGCCGGCGGAGGACCTTGGGGCGCTAGGGCCGGAGCCGCCGGCGGCAACCAAGGGCCCCGAAAGGGACCGCGGGGCTCGAAGGCGCACCGGCGGGAGCCCTAGGCCCGAACAGGCGGTCCATGGCAGCAAGAAACTCTTGCACCTGGGCCGGAGTCGCCGACGGACCCGGGTATGGCGGGTAGGCCGCGGGACTGACAGGCTCCAACGGAGCCGCGGGGGAAAGACCCCGGGTCCCCTCGTCCGTGTCAGAAGACCGACGAGGGGAGGTCGGAGAGCGTAAGCGCTTCTTCGACTTCTTTTTATGACGTCGCTTACCGGAATCCGATGGCGATGACTTGGACCCCGAGGAGCGATGATGGCGACTCCGCGGTCGGTCCCTTGAGCGACCCCTGGATCTGGAACGGCGCGGAGACAACTGCCGGGCCTCTAGCAGCTTTCGGGACCGCTCCCGCAAAGCCTTCGGAGCCATGGCCAGACAGTCGGAACATGACCGGGAGTCATGGTCGCGCCCTAGACAGTAGAGACAGACGCCATGGGGGTCGGCCACCAACATCGTACGGCGGCAGGCCCCGCAGGTTTTAAAACCAGGCATCCCTACGTGGCACCAGGAGTCAATATAGAAATTAGAGACAAAAGTCCCAAAAAACAACTAGTCAAAAAGTGCTCTAACCGGATCTGCGCTTGCTGGCGCGGAAAAAGAAAGAACTGACGTCAGCGCGCATGGGTGGCGCCTAAGTAGTCTCCGTGACGTCATCTCGGCGCCTACGACGCCAGCGACGAACGCGGAGCCGCATGACGCCACTTACCGACGCGCAGGGGTACTGCGGACGAAAAACTTTCCAGATCCAGTCTGACGCCTGGGGATATTCTAAGGTAAGGAATCTATCACTAACGTGTCTCTTTCAGATATTGAAAAGTAGTGACCGGAAGAGTTATGTGGCCATGGATTAACCATTCTGTGGACGGTGACTCTGCCACAGTGAAAGCTAATCTGTCCAATTTTTCAATGCGCAGCATAGTATACTTTGCTCCATCTGTGCCGTTTCTATCTGTTTTTCTGTCAGATTGTACGAGGAAAAGAGACGTTCTGTTTATGAAACGCCAAGGCACATAGCCTGCGCGCAAAGATTGCAGCGTCCAGTTTAGCAACATAATAGAACGCAATTGTGATTGCCCGTGTTGTAATATGGACAAATCTTGTTCTAGTACATCGATAGCAGATGATACAATGTTGCCCAGTGAATATATTCTGGATGTTCGTGTCGTTAACCCATTGTCGACCACTCCTAGAGCTTTCTCTAGGTTTATACAATCTATTTCTCGTAATCTTTCCGCGGCCTCTTGTTGTGATATTTTCCAGATCTCATTGTAGACAGCGTAATAGAAACGTTTGTGAGGTGGCTTCCTAGGACCTAATAAAAAATCCTGTAGGTCCACATCCTGTGAAAGTAAGGATAAGTGTTGTTTGACCTGTGTGAGTGTTGAGATTTGTAGCCAATCGATGCATAACTTCCCAACAGTGTATGATGTCACTACCCCTGGGTGTTGTCTTTGCACATAGCGTGGATCTGGCCTATTAATACTAAATCCTTTAGTTTTACCCAAGAATCTTTCTTGACAGTTGTTGGTGTCTACGGGCCAAACCAACCATTCCTTCCAATTGCGGTCTGATCTATTGCTTTGCAAGATGTCATCTACTGTAACCTGTTTCTGTGATGTTCCATTATCCTCGGTGTGTGATGGTGCTGGCACCCGAGGTGTATTCAAATCTTTATTCCTGGCTAACCCAAGACAAGTTGTTTGTTGTACTTTTTCATTCAAGAACATTATTTGTCAAGGAATAAGACATGCTCTAAATAGTGCCTCTGTACCCTGGACCTGCCAGTCTCTAGTACCCCAGACTGATTTTAGGTCTATGGCGGCTTTCCATAGGTCGAACACTTGTTCATACAACTGGGCAATAAAGGAAGCAGAATAAATCTGTTTGGTGTTTGTCAACATATTCTTCTGTGCCGGTGTAGGTGCAACCTTATAGTAATATGAGGCTGGGTCTGACGTGTTAAATCATGGAAAAAACGGAAATTTTTGTGCAAATGTTTTTAAACTGCTTTTCGGCGGTGTCGGGCAATGTTCCCATTGGTGATATGTGAAAACATTTCTAGGGTTAGCAGATTTATGCAGAAAGTGATGACCATAATGTTGATAGCAATACATTTTCTCAAAGTCTGATGTCTCCTCTAACATTTCATTATTAGAAAAAGCAGCAGATTTCTCTAAATCAGACAACGTATTATTTACAGTTTCATAATCCCAATCATCGGAAAATGTACTGGAGGTAATGATTATCACTCAATGATATTGTAAGCTTTCGAACGAAATGCGCGAGACACGGGTTCGGGGTAACACGGTTTTTATTGAGGGTAGCACACGCTATCTCCTCTTGTACAGGGCAAAGATAATAGCGAGTCCCAGTAGGTTTATCCTCGTTGTTTCCGCTTTTGTCTCTCCTGCTGTCAGTCCCGGAATGGTCTTCTTCCCCAGGGCAGAGGGTGTCCGATGGCGGCTCGGTGTAGCTCAGGACGTCCCAAATGAAAAAAACAAAGAGGGAAAACAAGGGTGAGTGCTTGGATGTGCTGTAGAGGGTTTATAGGGGATATTTAGTGAGGGAACACCAACCCACACGGTGCAGCATACAGAACGGACGGGAGTGAGGGTGCTGGGTTGGGGTTTCAGAGCGTAGCGCTTTGGGCGAGTCTGGCGCCTCTATACTTTAGGCCTCTTTCTCCTCCCTACCCAGCCCGCGAAGCGCTCCTGTATCTGCTTGAGCCACGCTCCTCCAGGAGCGTGGCTGGGCGAGCGTGTCCCCGGTGGCCTCCTGGCTCTCCCGTTTCTCCGGTCTCTCCTCCTCTCTGGCTGGGCGACACGATCCCTCCGAGTCTTCCTGCTCTCCGTCTTTCTCTGCTTCCTCCGCTCCTCCGCACTCCTCTCGATCTCCTCCTCCTCCGGTGATGACACACGCTCCCTTCCGGAATCCCGTTCCTCTTGTTGGTCCGGTAGTCCCTACGTCATCGTTATGGGCGGAGTCCCAGTTAAAGGAGCCCTGGCTTACTTCTGTGATGTCCGCCTGGTTTATACCTATCCACTCGTCCTGCCGTGGGAAAAGAAAAGGTACGGTGATATCTTGAGCCTCCCACCAGTCTCTGGATGGTTTTGTCCCTTCCAATTGCAACCCCGCCCCGTGACAGATATTTTAAATAAATGTGGTATTTTTAAAAGTTCAGTCGGGCCAAATATATCGAAATCAACCTTGTCCCACACTATACCATCAGGTATAGGAACTGCTGTAATGTTCACTGATGACAGGTCTCTTTTTTCACGATGTGATGATAAGTGCGGTTTCAGAATCACATTCACTTTTTGTGCCGCAGAGCTTTCTCAAAGATAAGTTCCATTAATAAGCATGCTAAAAACTATTACTAGGCCTATCCAGAAAAGAAAGAAAAGTATTCCTGTAGATACCCAGAGTTCCACCCAAGGTGATACCAGGTAAGTCTTTTTAAGAAAGCTCAGAAAATCTTTAAATCACTGTAGTCGGGTTCTTTGGGCTGGCGTTGTTTCAGGTTCGCTTGGATCTAACGAGAAGGTGTCAAAGTCAATGAAATAGGCAGATGCAGTTCGATCAATTTTCGGTAGTTCCCCAGGTTTTGTGGAAACTGTAGCTTGCTCTTGTTGGGGCATGTTGACGTAGATATCCGTGTTTGGTCGAATTGAAATTTGTCTTTCAGTGGAGTTCTCATTTTGAACTTCAGTTTCAAGAGGAACAAGTTCCATTGCATTGTTGCTCAGTCCTTCATTCCGTGCAGGTGACCCTTCAAACGTGATGAGTCTTTCTGTTTGAACTTCTTGTATAGTTGTGAGAGGAGGGTGTCTGTTACTTCGGAGTCCACTCAGCCTACTATTCAGTATCGGCCACATAGTGTGGTTTGATTAGGTCAATTGAGACTAATCTTTTCTCCTTTTTACCGGCAAGAGGTGGCAGAAGTACTGTTCTTGTTCCTTCAAATGCCTAGACAGGTACAGGCTTTCTGTATGATTGCCCAAATTCTTTTTGTCCGCTATTTTTTCTCTGACCAGATCCCAGACTTTAGGGATCCAGACAGGTCTTGCTATGATACTTTTTACTTCCCCACTGACAGTCCTTTTTGTCTGGACATTACTCTGTAGTGCCCTGCTTTTGTTCAGGTCCTGTAAAACAGCCAAACGTTCATGGATGTCAAAAGGTTTTTCATCCGCCACTGTGCCTTCACAATCAAGATCAGGTACCCTTATTCTCGTCCCAAATAGAACCTCATAAGGAGTGACCCCCCCTAGAGAGCATCTTGGCTGATTGTTTAATGCCCTCTGGACTCCATACATATGTTTTCCCCAATTTCCACCTGAGCTGAATACTCTAGCTGTCAAAGATTGCTTTAAGTCCCAGTTTTTCCTCTCCACAACCGAATTTCCCTCGGGGTGGTACGGAGAGGAGTACCGCAATGCTACACCCAGACTTCCCATAGCTTCCTTGTAAGCCCTAGAGCTAAACGCGGGGCCACGGTCAGAATGTAATGTGCCAATTGCGTATGTCCCTATAAAGACTCGTAAATCTTTTATAACAGTTCGAGCTTCAGCCGAGCACTGGGGCCACACCCATAGGAACCTAGAGCAGCAATCCACTGCAACCATGATATACTTGTAAGCCCCATCAGATTGTAAGGGGCCGCAGTGGTCCAAATAAACACACGCGAGTGGTTTGTCTGATATTAGTAATGGTGTCTGCACTGGATGTGTTACGGTGAAGCCTTTCATCTGCTGACAGATGTCGCATTTCAAGACATAGTCCTTAGTCTGCCTTCTTAGTCCTGGCCACCAGTAGCGTTGTTTCAATAGAGAAACCGTAGCAGAAACTCCTGCGTGTGCAGAACCTATACCCTCGTGTGTTGCCAGAATTAATCCTAACCTTCGATCCATATTTGGTATTTCTCTATCCTCCACTCCTGGAATCTGAGCAAATGGAACATTGTTTGCATCTAACTTGTAGGGGTACTTGAGTGGAAATTTTTTCCGTATTGCTGTTATTGGGTGTAGCAATAATCGCAACCATTATCTCACCGTCTATACTCGTTTTTAAACGACTGATTGCAGCTATGGAAGCAGTACGTACAGCCACCTTTGCGGCTTCGTCAGCCAATGAATTCCTTTCAACGTGAACGCCATCACATTGATGACTCAATGTGTGTACCACGTGAGCCCTTGGTAGTTCGTTTTTCAATTCCACTACCTGTTCCCATAGCGTTTTGTGCTTATTTGTGCCACCTTTTGCATCTTTAAACCCGTTTTGTCCCCAGTGAAGTAAATATTCATTATATGACTGTACACAGTAAAAGGAATCACACACGATTAGTGTGGACAATTCTCGATCCGTATTTACCAGTGCCAGTATTAGTGCTTTCAGTTCTGCCAGCTGCGCCATGCAATCTCCTAGAGACTGTTTTTGCGCATTTCGGGTGAAACTTTCCATCCTTTAACGATGGCACACGCGGCGCTGTATTGCTGTTTGCTCCCTATGGCCGGTTGCGCAGAACCATCAGTGTAAATTATATATTCATACTGATCTAGAGGCATTATTTCATTTGGTAGAGGATATTCTTGTTCGTATTGCAGAAATGCTTGTGTTTTCAGATTTGGGTCGTACCTGTATTTTACATCTGTTGCAGTGAGAGAATTAGCCCATTATATCCATCTTGGGTGTAAGGCTTTAGCGTTGGGAACGCTTGCCTTTGTCGCAGCCTCTAAGGCTGGAACCGGGGTAACGACTATTATACGTTTCCCCTGAGCCAGGGCTCTTTCTATGACTACAGCAGTTTGTACTGCTGTTAGAATTTTTTCAGTTGATGCAAAACGCATTTCAGCATTTGTGTACAAATCTGATTTGTATGCTATTGGTACTGTCTCACCTTCATTATACGTTAGATAGGTGTACCCAGATTGACCCGCAACTATACGGATCACCAGGTTGCGTACATTTATGCGTGTCTGTAAGTGTTTTGAAGCTATCATGTCAGCTTGTAGGGAACGAAGAGTATCTGTGTGTTCCTGTGTCCACTGTCTGACTGAAAAGTCAGGTTTTATTAAATCATAGAAAGGTTTAACTCTTTCTGCGTAATCCAAAATGTATGTTCTGCCAAAGTACAGGAATCCCAAGATTGATTGTAAATTTTTTAATGATTTTGGAGGTTGGAGCAGCGCGCATTTTTCTAAAAAGTTAGCTGCTAGACTTTTTCCTTCACTTGAAAGTTCATATCCTAGAAAAAGGACAGTAAGATGGGCTATTTTCGATTTTTTAAAGTTGAATTTGTAACCCTCAGAGGCAAATCCCAAAATTATGGTATTCACTCTGTTCAAGTGTTCCTCCAGGTCATCATCCGTTAGATAGATGTCATCCACATAGGACAATGCCTCTTCATCCAGATTCTGAAGTAACTCAGTTACTCTGGGTGAAAACAACCCCGGGCTGTTCTTATACCCCTGGGGTAGTCGGCAAAATTGCCGCTGGGACCCTAGTGCTGAGAATGCTGTCAAATATCTGCTCTCAGGTGCTATATTTTGGCAAAAAAATCCATTTGAGATATCTAGCGTTGTTTTGTATTTTTTCCGCACAATGTTATTCATTAATGCGGCACTGTGTGCATTTTGAACTGCAAATGTCTTAGTGCAAGTGTTTAAATGTCTGTAATCTAAAACTAGACGATATGTGTTGTCTGGTTTCGATACAGGAAACAAAGGGTTATTCATTTGAGAGGTGCATGTTTCAAACACTCTTTGGTATTCAAGTTGATCTAAGATCTCCCTGACCTGTTTTTTAGCTTCTTGCTTTATTGGATACTGCCTTTGTGCAGTTGGAGTATTTTTTAATGGAATTACCAATCAATGACGGGTTTGTTAAGCGCTACTACTCACCCGTGAGGGTCTCAAGGAGCTGGGGGAGGGGGGTTTCGCAGGTTCCAGTCCATCAAGGAGGGGGTCTGTCGAAGAGCCAGGTTTTGAGGTTTCTTGTGAAGATGGGGAGAGATGTTGTCTGTCTGAGGTGGAGAGGGAGGGCGTTCCATGCTCTGGCCGCGAGGAAGGAGAAGGAGCGGCCGCCTGATCTGGTCTTTCTGGTGCGGGGGACCACGGCGTAGGAGAGCTGGGCTGATCGCAGGGTCCTTTGGGGTGCGTGGAATTTGAGTCGGCTGTTCAGGTATGCTGGTCCGGAGTCGTGGAGGGCCTTGTGAGCGTGGGTGGGGAAACAACCTTTAGAACGCATGCATTACATCGCATGCCATTAGATCGCGGTTTTTACAACGAAAGTCGTTACAACGACTTGCACTGGAGGGCGCTATAGGACAAGGAGTAGTTTAAATTACTATCCAACACCTTCCCTACTGTACGTAGGCTGGAGTTGGAATAGTAAATTAAACTACTCCTAAGTCCAGCGTCCTCCAAAGCAAGTCGTTGTAACGACTTGCGTTGTTAAAACCGCGATCTAATGGCATGCGATGTAATGCATGCGTGGTATCGTCATACATCCACGTGGGTGAGCATCTTGAAGGTGACTCTAGCTTCGATGGGGAGCCAGTGGAGTGTGCGCAGGTGCTGGGAGATGTGGCAGTGTCTTGGTAGGTTGAGGACCAGTCTTGCGGCGACGTTCTGGATGTTCTGTAGCTTGCGTGTGAGGTTTTTGTTTATTCCGGCGTAGAGTGCGTTGCCGTAGTCGAGTCTGCTGGTGACCAGGGCGTGAGTGACTGTCTTTCTGTGTTTGAGGGGGATCCATTTGAAGGTCTTGCATAAGAGGCGGAGGGTGTGGAAGCAGGACGACGAGACGGCGTTGATCTGGTGGTCCATTTTGAGTTCGAAGTCCAGGATGATTCCCAGGTTGCGTGCGTGGTCCGTGGGGGTGGGCGGACTTCCGAGGGCAGGGTGCCACCAGGTGTCGTTCCAGGCGTCGGGGTGTGGACCCATGATGAGTACATCTGTTTTGTTGGTGTTTAGTTGAAGGCAGCTGTTTTTCATCCAATTTGCGACGGCTTCCATGCGTTCTCGAAAATTGTGTCTGGCGGTGTTGGGTTCGTTGGATAGGGAGAGGATGAGTTGGGTGTTGTCTGTGTATGACACAATGTTGAGTCCGTAGGTTCTGACGATGGGGGCGAGCGGAGCCATGTAGACGTTGAAGAGCGTAGGGCTGAGGGATGACCCCTGGGGGACTCCGCAGGTGGTTGGTGTAGGGTCCGAGAGGAAAGGGGGGAGTCTGACCCGCTGCGTTCTGCCGGAGAGGAAGGAGCGGATCCAGTCGAGGGCCTTGTCTTGAATCCCTGCGTCGTGGAGTCTGCGTATTAGGGTGCGGTGAGAGACTGTGTCGAACGCCGCTGAGAGGTCGAGGAGGATGAGGGCTGCTGTTTCTCCTTTGTCCAGTAGGGTGCGGATGTCGTCTGTTGTGGCGAGGAGGGCGGTTTCCGTGCTGTGGTTTTTTCTGAAGCCGGATTGGGAGGAGTCGAGGATGTTGTGCTCTTCGATGAATGGGGCGAGTTGGCTGTTGATGGCTTTCTCGATGACTTTCGCTCGGAAGGGGAGCAGGAAGTTGGGTCTGTAGTTTTTGAGGTCGGTGGGGTCCGCCGAGGGTTTCTTGAGGAGGGGGTTGATCTCGGCGTGTTTCCAGTCGTCAGGGAACGATGCGGTTGCCAGGGAGCGGTTGATGGTGTGGCGGAGCCCCAGAGTGGATTGAGTTAATCGTCTTCAGTGTGTCTTCGGTGGTGAGGGCTGTCCAGTTGTCGATCGTTGGCTTCATGGTGTCGGGGGTGGTTGGTGAGGGTTCAGTGTGTTGGTTGTCTTCATCGAAGTTGTCATAGATGCTCTTGATTTTGTGGTGGAAAAAGGTGCTGAATTTGTCGCAGAGGTCTTGTGAGGGTGGGATGTCGGTGGACTCGCTGGTAGGTTGGGCGAACTCCTTGATGATGTTGAAGAGTTCTTTGCTGTTGTGTGCGTGGGTGGAGATTCTGTCTTCGATCGCTTTTTTCCTTGTTTTTCTGATGAGTTGGTGGTGGACTTTGGTGGCGGCTCTGACGTTGTTGCGGGCTTCTGTGGGCTTCTGTGGATTTGGTGTTCCTCCAGTCCAGTCCTTTTCGAAGCGGCGGCAAGTGCGTCTGGACTCTCGAAGTTCGGTGGTAAACCATCTAGCTTTCTTGGCGTGGGTGTTGTTGTTTTTCTTGAGGGGGGCTAAGGTGTTGGCGCGGTCGGTGATCCATCTGTGCAGGGTTCGGGCTGCGGCGTTGGGGTCGTCGTTTTCCGCGACGGTCGGGGTGGAGTTGCTGAGTGATGAGGTTAGCTGGTCGTCGGTGATTCTGGTCCAATTTCTTCGTGGGAGCAGGTGCTGGTGTCTGTGGATGGTGGGTGTTCTGAAGGTGAAGTGGAAGCATCGATGGTCGGTCCATGGGAGTTCGGTGATGTGGCTGAAGGTGATGGAGTTTCCTGTTGTGAAGAGGGGGTCGAGGGTGTGTCCTGCTGAGTGCATGGGTTCGGTCACGATCTGGTGGAGTCCAATGTTGTGGAGGTTGTCCAGCAGGGATGTGGTGCTGGGGTCCCATTGGTTGTCGAGGTGGAAGTTGAGGTCTCCCAGCAGGGTGTAGTTGGTGGATGCGATGGCCTGCAGGGAGATGATGTCCGTGATGCATTCGGCAAAAGGTCCGCGGGGTCCAGGGGGTCGGTAGATGAGGGTTCCTCGGAGGGTGGTGGTGGGGCTTGCCAGTATCTTGAAGTGAAGGTGTTCCATCAGGTCTGTGGGCTCGTCGGGGACTGTGCTCAGGCGGAGAGTGGATTTGTGGACGAAGGCGATTCCTCCTCCCGGGCGGTTGGGGCGGTCCTTCCTGGAGATCTTGTATCCTTGGGGGATGGCGATGGCGATGTCCGGTCCCGAGGAGGTGTTGGTCCATGTTTCGGTGAGGAACGCTACGTCCGGGGTGGTGCTGTCGAGGAGGTCCCAGATTTCGGTGGCGTGTTTGTGGAGGGATCGGACGTTAAGGAGGATGCATTGCAGGGTCTTCGGTTCGGGTGTGTTCTTGTGGGTGGGTTGCGCTGGGTCCGTGGTCTTGGCGATGCTGCAGGTGTGCCGGCAGCGGTGACAGCTGAAGGGTCCGTGGGTGTCGGCCGGTGACGCTAGCTTTCAGTTGTTGTTGCTGCCTGGGTTGAGGGCGTGGAGTGCCGCCGGGTCGTAGCGTTGGCGGTGCGGAGATTCAGGGTTCCTGGCGCTGGTCGCGGTCGGGTCGCGGACGGGCGCAGACGGGCTTGCCTTTGGCGAGCTTTCGGCGCTCCAGCGGCCGCCATTAAGTAGGGGTCGGGGAGGGCTGGACAACTGGGAGGCGGGAGCGGAGCAGAATTGGTTGCGCTGGGGGGAGGGGCCGCGGGGGCAGCAGCGGCGGGGAAAAACGGGCGGGAAAGGAGGAATAAGAGGGGGGAAAAATGGAGAAAAAGAGTGAAATAAGGCAGAGAGCAGGAAAAGCACAGAAAGCAGAAAAGTGCAGAAACGATTTGAAAAAGGGTGAAAAACGAGCAAAAAACGGACCGGACAGCGGAGCGAGACAAAGGAGAACAGAGGTCCACTGGACCACCAGGGAGGCTAAGGGAATAAGGAAATAAGTGGAAAAATGAGAGAAGGCAGAAAAAGTGCAGAACAGAAAAAGACAGAGGGAGAAGCAAAAATGAGTAAAAAAAACGGAAAGGAGAGCGGAGCGAGGCAAAGGAGAACAGGGGTCCACTGGACCACCAGGGATGAGGCGCAGGTGATCCTGCGGGTGGAGGAGGGCCTCGAACACCAGCACACACGAGAGTGCAAGTGCAAGGGCAGGCCTCACTTAATGGTGGTGCTGCGAGGGAGGGGGAGCAATTTCACTGACAATGAGACAATTATGTGGTGGGTTGAATCCTCATCCCATCCAACATGGTTTTTGTATAATGCTGGGGCTTGGGCTACCGCCCAATCCTGCGCATATGTATATTTTAAATGTTTGGTAATGTGGTCGGAAAATGCTGGTAAAATTACTGTTTCTCCCCTAGGGCAATCCATGACGAATGCTGGCGGCCAATCTTGCTCAGCTAACAAAATGTCATAGCCAAACGTTAGGTTCTCCCAAAAGAGACCTTTAACTGTCCTGCATTTGTCCCCCTCCATTTGGAGTGTAATTTCATGTAGTTTGTGTGGGACACTTACCCTGGTATCAGGTGTTTCCACCGTGACAATCATTCAAGTCCGCTGTCACCAGAAATTCCATCAGGTTCTGGCGAGCTATTGTTACTTCTGCTGCACTGTCTAGCATCGTCAGAGCCCATTCCCCGTTCAGTAGTCGAGTCCTCAGAATTCTGGGCATGTCTGCTCTTTAGACCTGCAACCTTCTTCTTTTTGAACTGTGGTTTTGGTTTAGCTTTATCTTCGTTTTTGGAAGTATAGTCTAGAGCGTTCTGCTTGTCTCTGGACTTTTTACGCTCTTCTTGTCTGTCTGACCGTCCTTCCCTCTGAGTTTTTCGATGAACCCTGAAAGGAACGAGAGGAACGTGTACCAGTATCCTGATACCTGTCAGGTTTCCTAATATTATCCCTATTGCACAAGTTACTAACTTGTGTAACGATATATCTGTAAGAGACAGTAGTTAGTGACAGATTCCTTACCTTAGAATATCCCCAGACGTCAGGCTGGATCCGGAAAGTTTTTGCGTAGCAGTACCCTTGCGAGTCGGTAGGCGGCGTCGTGCGGCTCCGCGTCCGTCGTTGGCGTCGTGATCGCCGGGATGACGTCGCGGGCAGTACTTAGGCGCCGCCCCTGCGCGCTGACGTCAGTTCTGTACACGACTTTCCGCGCCAGGAACGCAGAGCCATGCAAGAAGCTGACATAGGTGTCTGAAAAATACTAGGGCCCTGAAAGGGATGTCCTTAACCCTAGAAATCAGTTCGCAGAACGGGGAGGATGGGTGGGCGGTAGGAATCTGTCACTAACTACTGTCTCTTACAGATATATCGTTACACAAGTTAGTAACTTGTGCATCTGAAAGAGACACGTTAGTGACAGATTCCTTACCTTAGAATAGATACCCCAGCAATACCAACCCCGGTGGTGGGTCTGCGAACAAAGATCAGACAAGGAAGTCCTGGAGGACAGAACGGCCAAAGAAGCCGTCCCTCCGGACCTGACTGTCAAGGCAGTAATGCTTTGTAAACGTGTGCAGCGAGGCCCACGTAGCTGCCTGACAAATAACCGGCAGCGGAACACCGCGGCCCAAAGCCGTGGTAGCAGCCGTTGCCCTGGTGGAATGGGCCCGCAGCCCAACAGGAGGCTCCTTCTTAGCCAAAGAATAGTAGGTCTTGATGCACAAGGTAACCCAGCGGGAGATGGTCCTCTTGTGCACCGCCCGACCTTTTTGGCGCCCACGTAGCCAACAAAGAGCTGGTCATCCACCCGGAAGTGTTTTGTGCGGTCAATATAGAAGGAGAGCGCACGCTTTGGGTCCAGACGGTGGAGCCTCTCTTCCTCTCTGGAAGGATGCGGAGGCGGAAAGAAGGTGGGCAAAGTGATGGTCTGCCCAATATGGAAAGCAGTAACCACCTTTGGCAAGAAGGACGGGCGCGTCCGAAGAACAACCTTGTCCGGATGAACAGACAGAAAGGGAGGTTTGCAAGATAGAGCCTGGAGCTCACTCACCCGCCGAGCGGAGGTGATGGCCACCAGAAAGGCGGTTTTCAAAGTAAGAAGACGAAGAGGACAGTTATGTAGAGGCTCAAAGGGAGCGCACATTAAAAAGGTAAGAACCAAGTTCAAGTCCCACTGAGGCATCACAAACGGAACAGGAGGGAAGAGGTGAGTAATGCCTTTTAAGAACCTGTTAACAACAGGGGACTTGAAAAGGGAGGGCTGATCAGGAAGCCTGAGGAAGGCCGAGATAGCACAAAGATAACCCTTGATGGTACCCAGGGCAGAACCCTGTTGGGCCAGAGAAAGAAGGAACAGAAGGACCTCAGAAAGAGGGGCAGAGAGGGATTCACAGCCTTTGCTGTGCACCATGCCACAAATTTGTTCCACCTGCAGGCGTATACCACCTTAGTGGAGGGACGCCTGGCTGCCAGAATCACATCACAAACTTCGGGAGGCAAGTCGAAAGGAATCAACTGCCGCCGCTCAATCTCCACGCAAGCAGGTGTAGACTGGACAGGTTCGGGTGGAGGACCGTCCCCTGCTGCTGCGACAGAAGATCCTCCCGAAGAGGCAGACGGATCGGGGATCTACGCTCATATTGAGTAGCTCGGGATACCAAACTCTTCGAGCCCAGTCCGGAGCCACAAGAATGACTTGGGCCCGGTCGTGCCGAATCTTCTTCAACACTCTGGGTAGAAGTGGTATAGGCGGAAAGGCGTACAACAGACCGCAACTCCACTCGTGACGAAAAGCGTCTCCGAGCGAGTGCCGCCTGGAAATTCCAACGCGCAGAACTGATGACATTGCGCGTTCTCTTCGGTGGCGAATAGATCTAACCAAGGCTCTCCCCATTGTACAAAGAGTCCTTGCGCCACTTCCGAGTGAAGACGCCATTCGTGATCCATCATGCACCTGCGGCTGAGTTCGTCCGCCCTGGCGTTCAGGGAACCTGCCAGGTGTTGAACCATCAGGAACATGCCCTGATGTTCCAGCCATGTCCAGGAGGCACAGAGCCTCCTGACAAAGGGTCCAAGACCCCACCACGCCCTGTTTGTTGCAGTACCACATGGCGGTGGTGTTGTCTGTGAACACCTGCACTACCTTCCCTTTGACAGAGGGAAGGAATGCCTTGAGTGCAAGTCGGATCGCCCGGAGCTCCAGAAGGTTGATATGGAGCCGGGACTCCGCCGGAGACCAGAGGCCTCTGATCTCCGCCTCTCCCATGTGACCGCCCCATCCCAGAAGGGACGCGTCCGTCACAACTGTGTGCTCTGGCTGGGGAAGGGAGAGGGATCTGCCCATGACCCATTGCCGGTTCGAGAGCCACCACTGCAACTGTCTTGCAGTCCCCTCCGAGATCTGGACGTGATCGGACAGGTTGCCCTGGTGCTGCGCCCACTGGAACTTCAGGTCCCACTGCAGAGCCCGCATATGCCATCTGGCATGATTGACCAGCAGGATGCAGGAGGCCATGAGGCCCAGCAGCCTCAGGGTCATCCGTACCGAAACCCAGGATAAAGGCTGAAAGATCGGAATCATAGCCTGAATATCCCGGACTCGCCGTTCGGGAGGATAGGCCCGAAACTGCGTCGTGTCCAGAACCGCTCCGATGAAAAGGAGCTGTGGAGAAGGAATCAGATGCGACTTCGGCACATTGATGGAGAACCCCAGCGAGTGCAGGAGTTCGGCCGTAGTCTGGAGGTGGGAGACGACTGCCTGGGACGAGCCCGCCTTCAGCAGCCAGTCGTCGAGGTAGGGGAAGACTGAAACCCCTGCCCGGCGCAGATGAGCTGCGACCACCGCCATCACTTTCGTGAACACCCGAGGGGCACTGGTAAGGCCAAAGGGGAGCACGGTGAACTGAAAATGCTCGGGGCCTACCGTGAACCGAAGGTAACGCCGGTGGGCCGGCAGGACGGGGATGTGGAAATATGCGTCCTGCAAGTCCAACGCTACCAACCAGTCTCCAGGGTCGAGGGCAGTCAAGACCTGAGCTAGGGTGAGCATCTTGAACTTCTCCTTCCGGAGGAAGCGATTGACGTTCCGGAGGTCCAAGATAGGACGCATGTCCTCCTTGTCCTTTTTGGGCACCAGGAAGTAGTGGGAGTAGCAACCACGCCCTACTTCTGGGGTCGGAACACGCTCGATGGCCCTCTTGGTCAAGAGGGCCGCGACTTCCTTCTGTAGAAGCACCAAGTGATCCCCCGACATGCGGTGGAATTGAGGTGGCATGGCTGGGGGGGTGGTCTCGAAGGGGAGGGAGTAGCCCCTTCGGACAATGTCCAAGACCCACCTGTCCGAGGTGACGGTACGCCAGTGGGGAAGGTGATGGCGGACCCTGCCCCCTACTGGCGTGCTGTGCACCTGAAAGGAGGGACTAGGAGGGCTTGGAGGCCGCGGACGGGTTGGAGGTGGTGGCCTGACCCGCACGCTGGTTGCCCGATCCGCCACGGCGGAATCCACGTCCTCGGCCACGCGAAGACGCTTGCTGCGCGGGCCGGTGGCTGGGCTGCTGACGTGAAGGGGCGCCCCTACCGTGGCCACGATAGGGGCGAAAAGCAGAAGTCAGCGGAGGGCGTGTAGCAGAAAGGCCCAGGGACTTGGCAGTAGCCCGTGAGTCCTTAAAGCGCTCCAACGCATGGTCTGCTTTGGACCCAAAAAGACCGACTCCATCAAAGGGCATGTCCATGAGAGTATTCTGGACATCCCCTGAAAAACCAGTGGTTCTCAGCCAGGCGTGGCGTCTGAGCGCCACCGTCGTTGCAATAGACCTGCCCAGCGAGTCGGCGGTGTCAAGGCCACAACGTATTGTGTATTTAGCCGCATCCCTTCCTTCCGCAATGGCGCGGGAAAGCAGTGTCTGGACCTCCTCAGGACACTGGGGCAAAACATCCGCCACCGAATCCCACAGGGAGTGGGTATATCGGCCCAAAAGACAAGCGGTGTTAACGTACCGCAAGCCAGCACTGGAGGAAGAAAAACCCTTCTTCCCAAACTGATCCAGGCGTTTGGATTCCCTATCCGGAGGAGCGGTAGGGAAGGCGGTTTGGGAAGCGGAGGCTTGGACAACCAAGCTCTCAGGAGTGGGGTGGACAGAGAGAAACAGGGGTCGCCCGGAGCTGGGCGATGGCGTCGTGACACGTTCCGATCCACAGGAGCCCCTGTGTTGGGCTTGGACCAGGCGCCCAAAAGAACGTCAGTGAGGGCGTCGTTAAACGGCAGCACAGTCTCCGCAGAGGAGGCTGCCGGCTGAAGCACCTCTGTCAAGATGTTAGGCTTGACCGTCAAAGTAGGGAGTTGGAGACGTAAGGGCCCAGCTGCCCTACGCAACACCGTACCAAAATTGGCTCCCTCCTCCGTAGCCACGGGAGGAGACAGCATGCCAGTGTCAGGGGTAGTATCCAGACCACTGGCCTCCCCTAGACTCTCTGTCCAGTCCTCATCGTACTGACACCGTCGTGTCAGAGGGTCATCAGACCCCTCCCAGTCCACCTGGTCCTCCTCTGGTTCAAAATAAGGAGGAGGAGGACAGTTGGGATCCAAGGTCCCATCGGCGCCGGAACCGGCGCCGAGCGACGCCGGTCCGGATCCATGTCTGGAGCCGGAAGGAACTGGGGACGACGCCGCCCGGAGCCCAGGGCGGCGTCGAGAACGGCACCGGAGACATCGGCGCCGGCGGAGGTGTCGTTAGGTCGACCGGCGTCGATGGGGGTTGTGGAGCCGGGATCGAGGCCGGGGCCGAAGCCGGAGCCGGGATCGAGGCTGGAGGCACGGGCGACGCCGGGGCCGGAGCCGTCGGCGACGCCGGAGCAACCCCATCAGGGCCCGCGGGGCCCGAAGGCGCACCGGAGGGGCCTGGAGGCCCGAAGAGGCGGGCCATGGCCGACAGGAATTCCTGCACTTTGGCCGGATCCGCCCCCGAACCCGGGAAGGGCGAGTATGGCGGGGGCGACTCCACAGGCATGTCCGGGGCCGCGGGGACGGTGCCGGGAGGGGCCTCAGCCGAGCGAGACCGGCGAGGCGAAGTCCTAGAGCGATGATGCTTTTTGGACTTCTTGTGTTTCGACTTACCGGACGAAGAAGACTTCGACGCCGACGACCGGTGTGGACTCCGCGATCGACCCCTGGACCTCTCACGCGACCGGGGCTTCCGCGGAGCCGAATGCCGGGCCTCGAGGAGCTTTCGAGACCGCTCTCGCAAAGCTTTCGGGTTGAGGGCCTGGCAGTCGGTACAAGACTCCGTGTCGTGGCCTCGGCCGAGGCAGAAGAGACACTCCCAATGCGGGTCGGTGACGGACATCATCCGCGCACAGGTGCCGCAACGTTTGAAACCGGGCATCCCTACGACACCTTGATAGATGAAAAAACAGTGAAAAATTCACCAAAAAGTATGGTCAAAAAATGACCAGGGCACTGCTCTTCCCGGATCTGCGCTTGCTGGCGCGGAAAAAGAACTGACGTCAGCGCGCAGGGGCGGCGTCTAAGTACTGCCCGCGACGTCATCCCGGCGATCACGACGCCAACGACGGACGCGGAGCCGCACGACGCCGCCTACCGACGCGCAAGGGTACTGCTACGCAAAAACTTTCCGGATCAGCCTGACGCCTGGGGATATTCTAAGGTAAGGAATCTGTCACTAACGTGTCTCTTTCAGATCCTGAGGTTATAGCACAAGTTACTAACTTGTGTAACGATATATCTGTAAGAGACAGTAGTTAGTGACAGATTCCTTACCTTAGAATATCCCCAGGCGTCAGGCTGATCCGGAAAGCTTTGCGTAGCAGTACCTTGCGCGTCGGTAGGCGGCGTCGTGCGGCTCCGCGTCCGTCGTCGGCGTCGTGATCGCCGGGATGACGTCGCGGGCAGTACTTAGGCGCCGCCCTGCGCGCTGGACGTCAGTTCTGTACACGACTTTCCGCGCCAGGAACGCAGAGCCATGCAAGAAGCTGACATAGGTGTCTGAAAAATACTAGGGCCCTGAAAGGGATGTCCTTAACCCTAGAAATCAGTTCGCAGAACGGGGAGGATGGGTGGGCGGTAGGAATCTGTCACTAACTACTGTCTCTTACAGATATATCGTTACACAAGTTAGTAACTTGTGCATCTGAAAGAGACACGTTAGTGACAGATTCCTTACCTTAGAATAGATACCCCAGCAATACCAACCCCGGTGGTGGGTCTGCGAACAAAGATCAGACAAGGAAGTCCTGGAGGACAGAACGGCCAAAGAAGCCGTCCCTCCGGACCTGACTGTCAAGGCAGTAATGCTTTGTAAACGTGTGCAGCGAGGCCCACGTAGCTGCCTGACAGATAACCGGCAGCGGAACACCGCGGCCCAAGGCCGTGGTAGCAGCCGTTGCCCTGGTGGAATGGGCACGCAGCCCAACAGGAGGCTCCTTCTTAGCCAAAGAATAGCAGGACTTGATGCACAAGGTAACCCAGCGGGAGATGGTCCTCTTGTGCACCGCCCGACCTTTTTGGCGCCCACGTAGCCAACAAAGAGCTGGTCATCCACCCGGAAGTGTTTTGTGCGGTCGATATAGAAGGAGAGCGCACGTTTTGGGTCCAGACGGTGGAGCCTCTCTTCCTCTCTAGAAGGATGCGGAGGCGGAAAGAAGGTGGGCAAAGTGATGGTCTGCCCAATGTGGAAAGCAGTAACCACCTTTGGCAAGAAGGACGGACGCGTCCGAAGAACAACCTTGTCTGGATGAACAGACAGAAAGGGAGGTTTGCAAGATAGAGCCTGGAGCTCACTCACCCGCCGAGCGGAGGTGATGGCCACCAGAAAGGCTGTCTTTAGAGTCAGAAGACGAAGAGGACAGTTATGCAGAGGCTCAAAGGGAGCGCACATTAAAAAGGTAAGAACCAAGTTCAAATCCCACTGAGGCATCACAAACGGAACAGGAGGGAAGAGGTGAGTAATGCCTTTAAGAACCTGTTAACAACAGGGGACTTGAAAAGGGAGGGCTGATCAGGGAGCCTGAGGAAGGCCGAGATAGCACAAAGATAACCCTTGATGGTACCCAGGGCAGAACCCTGTTGGGCCAGAGAGAGAAGGAACAGAAGGACCTCAGAAAGAGGGGCAGAAAGGGGATTCATAGCCTTTGCTGTGCACCATGCCACAAATTTGTTCCACCTGCAGGCGTATACCACCTTAGTGGAGGGACGCCTGGCTGCCAGAATCACATCACAAACTTCGGGAGGCAACTTGAAAGGAATCAACTGCCGCCGCTCAATCTCCACGCAAGCAGGTGTAGACTGGACAGGTTCGGGTGGAGGACCGTCCCCTGCTGCTGCGACAGAAGATCCTCCCGAAGAGGCAGACGGATCGGGGGATCTATGCTCATATTGAGTAGCTCGGGATACCAAACTCTTCGAGCCCAGTCCGGAGCCACAAGAATGACTTGGGCCCGGTCGTGCCGAATCTTCTTCAACACTCTGGGTAGAAGTGGTATAGGCGGAAAGGCGTACAAAGACCGCAACTCCACTCGTGACGAAAAGCGTCGCCGAGCGAGTGCCGCCTTGGAAATTCCAACGCGCAGAACTGATGACATTGCGCGTTCTCTTCGGTGGCGAATAGATCTAACCAAGGCTCTCCCCACTGTAGAAAGAGTCCTTGCGCCACTTCCGAGTGAAGACGCCATTCGTGATCCATCATGCACCTGCGGCTGAGTTCGTCCGCCCTGGCGTTCAGGGAACCTGCCAGGTGTTGAACCATCAGGAACATGTCCTGATGTTCCAGCCATGTCCAGAGGCGCAGAGCCTCCTGGACAAAGGGTCCAAGACCCCACCCCGCCCTGTTTGTTATAGTACCACATGGCGGTGGTGTTGTCTGTGAACACCTGCACTACCTTCCCTTGACAGAGGGAAGGAATGCCTTGAGTGCAAGTCGGATCGCCCGGAGCTCCAGAAGGTTGATATGGAGCCGGGACTCCGCCGGAGACCAGAGGCCTCTGATCTCCGCCTCTCCCATGTGACCGCCCCATCCCAGAAGGGACGCGTCCGTCACAACTGTATGCTCTGGCTGGGGAAGGGAGAGGGATCTGCCCATGACCCATTGCCGGTTCGAGAGCCACCACTGCAACTGTCTTGCAGTCCCCTCCGAGATCTGGACGTGATCGGACAGGTTGCCCTGGTGCTGCGCCCACTGGAACTTCAGGTCCCACTGCAGAGCCCGCATATGCCATCTGGCATGAGTGACCAGCAGGATGCAGGAGGCCATGAGGCCCAGCAGCCTCAGGGTCATCCGTACCGAAACCCAGGATAAAGGCCGAAAGATCGGAATCATAGCCTGAATATCCCGGACTCGCCGTTCGGGAGGATAGGCCCGAAACTGCGTCGTGTCCAGAACTGCTCCGATGAAAAGGAGCTGTGGAGAAGGAATCAGATGCGACTTCGGCACATTGATGGAGAACCCCAGCGAGTGCAGGAGTTCGGCCGTAGTCTGGAGGTGGGAAACGACTGCCTGGGACGAGCCCGCCTTCAGCAGCCAGTCGTCGAGGTAGGGGAAGACTGAAACCCCTGCCCGGCGCAGATGAGCTGCGACCACCGCCATCACTTTCGTGAACACCCGAGGGGCACTTGTAAGGCCAAAGGGGAGCACAGTGAACTGAAAATGCTTGTGGCCTACCGTGAACCGAAGGTAACGCCGGTGGGCCGGCAGGACGGGGATGTGGAAATACGCGTCCTGCAAGTCCAACGCTACCAACCAGTCTCCAGGGTCGAGGGCAGTCAAGACCTGAGCTAGGGTGAGCATCTTGAACTTCTCCTTCCGGAGGAAGCGATTGACGTTCCGGAGGTCCAAGATAGGACGCATGTCCTCCTTGTCCTTTTTGGGCACCAGAAAGTAGTGGGAGTAGCAACCACGCCCTACTTCTGGGGTCGGAACATGCTCGATGGCCCTTTTGGTCAAGAGGGCCGTGACTTCCTTCCGTAGAAGCACCAAGTGATCCCCTGACATGCGGTGGAATTGAGGTGGCATGGCTGGGGGGGTGGTCTCGAAGGGGAGGGAGTAGCCCTTCGGACAATGTCCAAGACCCACCTGTCCGAGGTGATGGTGCGCCAGAGGGGAAGGTGATGGCGGACCCTGCCCCCAACTGGCGTGCTGTGCACCTGAAAGGAGGGACTAGGAGGGCTTGGAGGCCGCGGACGGGTTGGAGGTAGTGGCCTGACCCGCACGCTGGTTGCCCGATCCGCCACGGCGGAATCCACGTCCTCGGCCACGCGAAGACGCCTGCTGCGCGGGCCGGTGGCTGGGCTGCTGACGTGAAGGGGCGCCCTACCGTGGCCACGATAGGGGCGAAAAGCAGAAGTCAGCGGAGGGCATGTAGCAGAAAGGCCCAGGGACTTGGCAGTAGCCCGTGAGTCCTTAAAGCGCTCCAACGCATGGTCTGCTTTGGACCCAAAAAGACCGACTCCATCAAAGGGCATGTCCATGAGAGTATTCTGGACATCCCCTGAAAAACCAGTGGTTCTCAGCCAGGCGTGGCGTCTGAGCGCCACTGTCGTTGCAATAGACCTGCCCAGCGAGTCGGCGGTGTCAAGGCCACAACGAATGGTGTACTTAGCCGCATCCCTTCCTTCCGCAATGGCGCGGGAAAGCAGTGTCTGGACCTCCTCAGGACACTGGGGCAAAACATCCGCCACCGAATCCCACAGGGAGTGGGTATATCGGCCCAAAAGACAAGCGGTGTTAACGGACCGCAAGCCAGCACTGGAGGAAGAAAAACCCTTCTTCCCAAACTGATCCAGGCGTTTGGATTCCCTATCCGGAGGAGCGGTAGGGAAGGCGGTTTGGGAAGCGGAGGCTTGGACAACCAAGCTCTCAGGAGTGGGGTGGACAGAGAGAAACAGGGGGTCGCCCGGAGCTGGGCGATGGCGTCGTGACACGTTCCGATCCACAGGAGCCCCTGTGTTGGGCTTGGACCAGGCGCCCAAAAGAACGTCAGTGAGGGCGTCGTTAAACGGCAGCACAGTCTCCGCAGAGGAGGCTGCCGGCTGAAGCACCTCTGTCAAGATGTTAGGCTTGACCGTCAAAGTAGGAAGTTGGAGATGTAAGGCCCCAGCTGCCCTACGCAACACCGTACCAAAATTGGCTCCCTCCTCCGTAGCCACGGGAGGAGACAGCATGCCAGTGTCAGGGGAAGTATCCAGACCACTGGCCTCCCTAGACTCTCTGTCCAGTCCTGATCGTACTGACAGTGTCGTTTCAGAGGGTCATCAGACCCCTCCCAGTCCAACTGGTCCTCCTCTGGTTCAAAATAAGGAGGAGGAGGGACAGTTGGGACCCAAGGTCCCATCGGCGCCGGAGCCGGCGTCGAGCGACGTCGGTCCGGATCCATGTCCGGAGCCGGAAGGAACAGGGGGACGACGCCGCCCGGAGCCCAGGGCGGCGCCGAGAACGGCACCGGAGACATCGGCGCCGGCGGAGGTGTCGTTAGGTCGACCGGCGTCGATGGGGGTTGTGGAGCCGGGATCGAGGCCGGGGCCGAAGCCGGGATCGAGGCTGGAGGCACGGGCGACGCCGGGGCCGGAGCCGTCGGCGACGCCGGAGCAACCCCATCAGGGCCCGCGGGGCCCGAAGGCGCACCGGAGGGGCCTGAAGGCCCGAAGAGGCGGGCCATGGCCGACAGGAATTCCTGTACTTTGGCCGGATCCACCCCCGAACCCGGGAAGGGCGGGTATGGCGGGGGCGACTCCACAGGCATGTCCGGGGCCGCGGGGGCGGGGACGGTGCCGGGAGGGGCCTCAGCCGAGTCGCGAGACCGGCGAGGCGAAGTCCTAGAGCGATGATGCTTTTTGGACTTTTTGTGCTTCGACTTACCGGACGAAGAAGACTTCGACGCCGACGACCGGTGTGGACTCCGCGATCGACCCCTGGACCTCTCACGCGACCGGGGCTTCCGCGGAGCCGAATGCCGGGCCTCGAGGAGCTTTCGAGACCGCTCTCGCAAAGCTTTCGGGTGGAGGGCCTGGCAGTTGGTACAAGACTCCGTGTCGTGGCCTCGGCCGAGGCAGAAGAGACACTCCCAATGCGGGTCGGTGACGGACATCATCCGCGCACAGGCGCCGCATCGCTTGAAGCCGGGCATCCCTACGACACCTTGAAAGATGGAAAAACAGTGAAAAAATCACCAAAAAGTATGGTCAAAAAATGACCAGGGCACTGCTTTTCCCGGATCTGCGCTTGCTGGCGCGGAAAAGAAGAACTGACGTCAGCGCGCAGGGGCGGCGCCTAAGTACTGCCCGCGACGTCATCCCGGCGATCACGACGCCGACGACGGACGCGGAGCCGCACGACGCCGCCTACCGACGCGCAAGGGTACTGCTACGCAAAACTTTCCGGATCCAGCCTGACGCCTGGGGATATTCTAAGGTAAGGAATCTGTCACTAACGTGTCTCTTTCAGATCCTCCTTTTGGAGGGCTTTTGTGGAGGAGATCTACCTCTGCATTGAGATCTGTTTTCTTTAATTATTTGTTTTTAGAAGAAGTAGGTGTCTTTTTTTTTTTTTACGGAGTTTTATATAGCGCGAACTTGACCCGATTCGGGTATCAGAGCGCTTTACATAGCACCAGTTGCGTTACATGAGGACACATTCATTTTTTTGTTAGGCACGGGGAGATTAAGTGATTTGCCCAGAATCACAGGATGTTCAGCGTCATTACCGAGACTCGAACCCAGTTCCCCAGATTCGAGGTCGACCGCCCTAGCCGTTAGGCCAACTCCTCTCTCTGCTTTATTGTCTCCTTTTCGGGACTACCCATTAGTTGTGGTTTTAACGCTTTTCCACCCAAACTGTTCCTGCCTAACTCTGCATAAGCAGTTTCAATTATTTTGGGTAGTTTGTGCTCCTGTTGTAAAGGACTGAACTCCCTTAGGCGATGGCGGATGGCCACTGATGCTGCCTCCCCTTTAATATTTGCTAATATTATGGCTGATACTTGGGCATAGTTACCTAGTAACTTCATCCCCAAGTTCAGAGCAGGCTCTGCTCCGTACTCATTTTGTATTTGTCTTAATACATCTGGTATTACTGCTAAGGACG
The DNA here is from genome assembly GCA_963921515.1 of Calotriton arnoldi. NCBI lineage: Eukaryota > Metazoa > Chordata > Amphibia > Caudata > Salamandridae > Calotriton > Calotriton arnoldi. Next base: position 574,348 of record CAWUFW010002151.1, read on the forward strand.
GTATTCCATGAGTTCTGGTATATATGGCAGCAAAAACTGTACCCCAAGAGGTACAATCCTGTATCTGTGGTGTTATCCCCATGGGCAAGCAGATTGTCAGCATGCTGTGTTTTTCATAAGGGCTAGTATTTGGGAATACTACTTCTAGCTGTGTTATCTTCTGACCTATCCAGAAGGGCATTTATTCACGTTTTGCAGGCATTTTACCCATTACTGCATGTAATGTTTGTGGTGCAATTTTAGTTGCTGTGTTCTGAACGTGAGCTGTATTTGTTGTTACCATTGCTGGCTGGACTGTAAGAGTCCTCATGACGAACTGCGTCATGTTTCTGTAAAGTTTTATAAATTCTTTGTGAAGTATGAGTAAGTCTGGTCCTGGCATTGTCTCGATGTCAGGATGTAGTGTGTAGGCTGCTAGTATTGTCCATGTTGCCCCTTCTCTTCCGAGCGGTCCGAGTCTCACTCTTCTTCTTGTATGGGGTAGGGTGCCTTTAAACCAGTATAAATGTTCCTGGTATGTGAGCGGAACTTCAATGTCCTCATACCGACAATATTCCGCTGGTGGTTCATCTTCTGTGTAAAAATGAAAAGTTTTTGTTCTTGCATTTGCTGCTGGGAATGTATTCCATGAATAAAATACCTCTGTTCTATATGATTCGTGTGCCTCAATCACAAAAGCTACTACGCCACCCCTAGGTATTAAACCATGTGCCAGCAGCTTCAATGTGACTATTTCTAACATTTGCCGCAATATGTATTGCGTTTGCATCTTCCTCGTCTTCTGAGAGTGGTAGTGGCTGTTCTAGTGGGTCTAAGACCTGGTTTGTCATTGTGTTTAGAACACGAAATAACTTTTCAAGGGAACTAAGATAAGGTGTTTTGCACAATTTTTAGGAACACTGTGTCCTTCAAGCTTGATTAACCAACAGCCAATAAATAGGATATTTTGCCTACTCAGCTGTGGCGGAATTTTGCCCACCCACTCCAGACGTCTCTGGTGTTTTGTGAATAGGGATTTCTGAGAATAGCACGACTGAACTACTCAGATTCTACTGTTAAATAAGAACCCAACCAACGTTGGGCGCCATGTCGTGTAGTTCCTATAGAAAGTATACAGGATCTGCGTGTTTAGACAACATACACTGTAGGATTGGTGTCAGAAACTCTGATCACCCCCACCGGGCATGCTGGCTCTTTTTGTACCAACTAGCTCACAGTGCCACTAGAATCCCCTCTTACCAAGGAGAGAATAGTTCTTGGCAACCATTCGAACATGACAACCCTGATCCCTCAGGACCGTGGAAACAATATACTACTTTTCGCTCAGTCACTCGTACTTACTTAGTCTGTCTCAGAGAAATACACAAAATAAACAGGCTGGGCGTTTTCAATAAGAATTTATTGAACAGTTGTTATTCTGGAGTAGAATAGATGAGCTGCAACAACCGTAAGGCAGTATAAGATATAAATGATTAGCAGTACGATAAAGGTCATGATTGAATACAAATGAATATATAAAACACATGATAAAAGATGCGTACTCCTACGATGCCTTCCTATCTAGATGTACCTAAGTGTACCTAGCATGCATGTAGGTGTTAAGCCAAGAATCCCTCTAGGATTTAGTCAACCCCATTACCTGAAGTGAGAGACTATGGGAGCCCGTCACGGTCTCGAGCTGGACACCCCGCGAGGGATGTTAGACCACTGCGAGCTGGAGTGTCTGCATGCAGGAACCTCAGCGTCTCTGGTAAGTGTGTCGGCTGGGAAGTCTCAGTCTCCTCTGTCTTATCTTAGCAAGATGTGATGTATATATATACCCATAGGTCTCCCCAGGGGTCCTACCTTGCTGCGTTACTGTGTTGGCCTAAGGATGACGTTGGGCATGAACTTTGTACATAGATTTTATACAGGAGATGGTAGTCCTGCTGTGCTTCCAAGAATCCTCATGCATAATGTATGAGATTTCGAACTAGGGAAAACCTGCGTTCTGACTGCAGTGTAATATCTAGGTAAACGGTCAGTCCCTGTAAACCGTGACAAGTGTAATGTAGGGAGAGAATATAGGTGAAGGGTAATGAGATTACTGGGGCCTATATTATGTTACCCATATGGAATATAACAGTCCTGAGCACAGTTCTTCTCTATAGGGCCCCCTGGTGCTAAGAGCTCTGCCGTGTAAGGCCCAAGTTCCCTCAAGGGCTGACAGGTCTTCTCCCTAAATAGAGGGGAACTGAGCTTGTGTCTCTTTAGTAGTTGGTTTCCCAGCCTTCTTGCCCATTCTCTTGGAGGTTTGGGCCATTAATCCAGACTCCAATACCTCTTTTTCACCATAGGCTTTGCTTTGTGCTCTTGTTTTCACACACACCCATTTGGGTATTCCCAGCATGGCTGCATATCTCTACCTCAGCCCATGCTGAGGTCTCCTGATGAGTACCTAACGCACAAGTTACTAACTTGTGTAACGATATATCTGTAAGAGACAGTAGTTAGTGACAGATTCCTTACCTTAGAATATCCCCAGGCGTCAGGCTGGATCCGGAAAGTTTTTTGCGTAGCAGTACCCTTGCGCGTCGGTAGGCGGCGTCGTGCGGCTCCGCGTCCGTCGTCGGCGTCGTGATCGCCGGGATGACGTCGCGGGCAGTACTTAGGCGCCGCCCTGCGCGCTGACGTCAGTTCTGTACACGACTTTCCGCGCCAGGAACGCAGAGCCATGCAAGAAGCTGACATAGGTGTCTGAAAAATACTAGGGCCCTGAAAGGGATGTCCTTAACCCTAGAAATCAGTTCGCAGAACGGGGAGGATGGGTGGGCGGTAGGAATCTGTCACTAACTACTGTCTCTTACAGATATATCGTTACACAAGTTAGTAACTTGTGCATCTGAAAGAGACACGTTAGTGACAGATTCCTTACCTTAGAATAGATACCCCAGCAATACCAACCCCGGTGGTGGGTCTGCGAACAAAGATCAGACAAGGAAGTCCTGGAGGACAGAACGGCCAAAGAAGCCGTCCCTCCGGACCTGACTGTCAAGGCAGTAATGCTTTGTAAACGTGTGCAGCGAGGCCCACGTAGCTGCCTGACAGAAAACCGGCAGCGGAACACCGCGGCCCAAGGCCGTGGTAGCAGCCGTTGCCCTGGTGGAATGGGCACGCAGCCCAACAGGAGGCTCCTTTTAGCCAAAGAATAGCAGGTCTTGATGCACAAGGTAACCCAGCGGGAGATGGTCCTCTTGTGCACCGCCCGACCTTTTTGGCGCCCACGTAGCCAATAAAGAGCTGGTCATCCACCCGGAAGTGTTTTGTGCGGTCAATATAGAAGGAGAGCGCACGTTTTGGGTCCAGACGGTGGAGCCTCTCTTCCTCTCTGGAAGGATGCGGAGGCGGAAAGAAGGTGGGCAAAGTGATGGTCTGCCCAATGTGGAAAGCAGTAACCACCTTTGGCAAGAAGGACGGACGCGTCCGAAGAACAACCTTGTCTGGATGAACAGACAGAAAGGGAGGTTTGCAAGATAGAGCCTGGAGCTCACTCACCCGCCGAGCGGAGGTGATGGCCACCAGAAAGGCTGTCTTCAGAGTCAGAAGACGAAGAGGACAGTTATGTAGAGGCTCAAAGGGAGCGCACATTAAAAAGGTAAGAACCAAGTTTAAGTCCCACTGAGGCATCACAAACGGAACAGGAGGGAAGAGGTGAGTAATGCCTTTTAAGAACCTGTTAACAACAGGGGACTTGAAAAGGGAGGGCTGATCAGGGAGCCTGAGGAAGGCCGAGATAGCACAAAGATAACCCTTGATGGTACCCAGGGCAGAACCCTGTTGGGCCAGAGAGAGAAGGAACAGAAGGACCTCAGAAAGAGGGGCAGAAAGGGGATCCACAGCCTTTGCTGTGCACCATGCCACAAATTTGTTCCACCTGCAGGCGTATACCACCTTAGTGGAGGGACGCCTGGCTGCCAGAATCACATCACAAACTTCGGGAGGCAAGTCGAAAGGAATCAACTGCCGCCGCTCAATCTCCACGCAAGCAGGTGTAGACTGGACAGGTTCGGGTGGAGGACCGTCCCCTGCTGCTGCGACAGAAGATCCTCCCGAAGAGGCAGACGGATCGGGGATCTACGCTCATATTGAGTAGCTCGGGATACCAAACTCTTCGAGCCCAGTCCGGAGCCACAAGAATGACTTGGGCCCGGTCGTGCCGAATCTTCTTCAACACTCTGGGTAGAAGTGGTATAGGCGGAAAGGCGTACAATAGACCGCAACTCCACTCGTGACGAAAAGCGTCGCCGAGCGAGTGCCGCCTTGGAAATTCCAACGCGCAGAACTGATGACATTGCGCGTTCTCTTCGGTGGCGAATAGATCTAACCAAGGCTCTCCCCACTGTAGAAAGAGTCCTTGCGCCACTTCCGAGTGAAGACGCCATTCGTGATCCATCATGCACCTGCGGCTGAGTTCGTCCGCCCTGGCGTTCAGGGAACCTGCCAGGTGTTGAACCACCAGGAACATGCCCTGGTGTTCCAGCCATGTCCAGAGGCGCAGAGCCTCCTGACAAAGGGTCCACGACCCCACCCCGCCTTGTTTGTTGCAGTACCACATGGCAGTGGTGTTGTCTGTGAACACCTGCACTACCTTCCCTTTGACAGAGGGAAGGAATGCCTTGAGTGCAAGTCGGATCGCCCGGAGCTCCAGAAGGTTGATATGGAGCCGGGACTCTGCCGGAGACCAGAGGCCTCTGATCTCCGCCTCTCCCATGTGACCGCCCCATCCCAGAAGGGACGCGTCCGTCACAACTGTGTGCTCTGGCTGGGGAAGGGAGAGGGATCTGCCCATGACCCATTGCCGGTTCGAGAGCCACCACTGCAACTGTTTTGCAGTCCTCTCCGAGATCTGGACGTGATCGGACAGGTCGCCCTGGTGCTGCGCCCACTGGAACTTCAGGTCCCACTGCAGAGCCCGCATATGCCATCTGGCATGAGTGACCAGCAGGATGCAGGAGGCCATGAGGCCCAGCAGCCTCAGGGTCATCCGTACCGAAACCCAGGATAAGGGCTGAAAGATCGGAATCATAGCCTGAATATCCCGGACTCGCCGTTCGGGAGGATAGGCCCGAAACTGCGTCGTGTCCAGAACTGCTCCGATGAAAAGGAGCTGTGGAGAAGGAATCAGATGCGACTTTGGCACATTGATGGAGAACCCCAGCGAGTGCAGGAGTTCGGCCGTAGTCTGGAGGTGGGAGACAACTGCCTGGGACGAGCCCGCCTTCAGCAGCCAGTCGTCGAGGTAGGGGAAGACTGAAACCCCTGCCCGGCGCAGATGAGCTGCGACCACCGCCATCACTTTCGTGAACACCCGAGGGGCACTGGTAAGGCCAAAGGGGAGCACGGTGAACTGAAAATGCTCGAGGCCTACCGTGAACTGAAGGTAACGCCGGTGGGCCGGCAGGACGGGGATGTGGAAATAGGCGTCCTGCAAGTCCAACGCTACCAACCAGTCTCCGGGGTCGAGGGCAGTCAAGACCTGAGCTAGGGTGAGCATCTTGAACTTCTCCTTCCGGAGGAAGCGATTGACGTTCCGGAGGTCCAAGATAGGACGCATGTCCTCCTTGTCCTTTTTGGGCACCAGAAAGTAGTGGGAGTAGCAACCACGCCCTACTTCTGGGGTCGGAACATGCTCGATGGCCCTCTTGGCCAAGAGGGCCGTGACTTCCTTCTGTAGAAGCACCAAGTGATCCCCTGACATGCGGTGGAATTGAGGTGGCATGGCTGGGGGGTGGTCTCGAAGGGGAGGGAGTAGCCCCTTCGGACAATGTCCAAGACCCACTTGTCCGAGGTGATGGGACGCCAGTGGTGAAGGTGATGGCGGACCCTGCTCCCGACTGGCGTGCTGTGCACCTGAAAGGAGGGACTAGGAGGGCTTGGAGGCCGCGGACGGGTTGGAGGTGGTGGCCTGACCCGCACGCTGGTTGCCCGAACCGCCACGGCGGTATCCACGTCCTCGGCCACGCGAAGGCGCTTGCTGCGCGGGCCGTTGGCCGGGCTGTGGACGTGACTGGGCGCCCCTTCCGTGGCCACGAAAGGGGCGAAAAGCAGACGTTTGCGGAGGGCGCACAACAGCAAGGCCCAGGGACTTAGCAGTAGCCCGTGAATCCTTGAAACGCTCCAGCGCATGGTCCGCCTTTGAACCAAAGAGACCGACTCCATCAAAGGGCATGTCCATGAGAGTATTCTGGACATCCCCTGAAAACCAGTGGTTCTCAGCCAGGCGTGGCGACGCAGCGCCACCGTCGTTGCAAGCGATCTGCCCAGCGAGTCGGCGGTATCAAGGCCACAGCGGATGGTATACTTAGCCGCATCACGCCCTTCCGCAATAGCGCGGGTAAGCAGTGTCTGGACCTCCTCAGAACACTGCGGCAAAACATCAGCCACCGAATCCCACAGGGAGTGGGTGTATCGGCCCAAGAGGCAAGCGGTATTAACAGACCGCAAGCCAGCACTGGAGGAAGAGAAAGCCTTCTTCCCAAAGTGATCCAGGCGCTTGGATTCCCTATCCGGAGGGGCGGTAGGGAAGGCTGTTTGGGAGGCAGAGGCTTGGACAACCAAGCTCTCAGGGGTGGGGTGTTGGGAGAGAAACAGGGGTCGCCCGGAGCCGGGCGATGGCGTCGGGCCACGTTCCTATCCACAGGAGCCCCTGTGGTGGGTTTGGACCAGGCACCCAAAAGAACGTCAGTGAGTGCATCGTTGAACGGCAGCACAGGCTCCGAAGAGGAGGCCGCCGGCTGAAGCACTTCAGTCAGGAGGTTAGTCCTGACGGCCACTGTAGGCAACTGGAGATCTAAGGCTCCAGCAGCTCTACGCAACACCGTTGCAAAATTAGCCCCCTCCTCCGTTGCCACGGGAGGAGACAGCATGCCAGAGTCGGGGGAGGTATCCAGCCCACTGGCATCCCCAAGTTCCTCAACCCAGTCCGGGTCAAACTCGCACTGTTGTGTGAGAGGGTCGTCAGACCCCTCCCAGCTCTCCTGGTCCTCCTCAGGTTGAAAAGATGGAGGAGGAGGGACATAAGGGACCCAAGGCCTCATCGGCGCCGGAACCGGCGTCGGGCGACGCCGGTCCGGCTCCATGTCCGGACCCGGGGAGAACCGGGAACGACGCCGCCCGGAGCCCCGGACGGCGTCGGAAACGGCACCGGGGACATCGGCGTCGGCGGAGGCGTGGTTAGGTCAACCGGCGTCGATGGAGGTTGCGGCACCACCGGAACCGGGGTCGAGGCCGGGGCCGGAGCCGAGGCCGGGACGAAGGCTGGTGGGACAGGCGACGCCGGGACCGGAGTCGACGGCGACGCCGGAGCAACCCCATCTGGGCCCGCGGGGCCCGAAGGCGCACCGGAGGGACCTTGAGGCCCGAAGAGGCGGGCCATGGCCGACAGGAATTTCTGTACTCGGCCGGAGTCGCCCCCGAACCCGGGAAGGACGGGTAATGCGGGGGCAACTCGACAGGCACGTCCGGGGCCGCGGGGCGGGGACGGTGCCGACAGGGACCTCAGCCGAGTCGCGCGACCGGCGAGGCGAAGTCTTAGAGCGATGACGCCGCTTAGACTTCTTGTGCTTCGACTTACCGGAGGAGCGCGAAGACTTGGATTCCGACGAACGGCGGGGACTCCGCGTCCGGCCCCTCGACCTCTCCCGGGACCGGGGCTTGCTGCGGCGCGGAGCCGACTGCCGGACTTCAAGGAGCTTTCGAGACCGCTCTCGCAAAGCCTTCGGATGAAGTTTCCGGCAGTCAGGGCACGACTTCGTGTCGTGGCCTCGGCCGAGGCAGAAGAGACACTCGAGGTGGGGGTCCGTGATGGACATCATACGACCACATACCTCGCAGGGCTTAAAGCCGGGCATCCCTACGACACCTTAGGAGTCGTGAAGACTCGTTGAAGAGAACAGTGAAAAATTTCACAAAAGATAGTCAAAAAGTGACTAGGGCACTGCTCTTCCCGGATCTGCGCTTACTGGCGCGGAAAAAGAAGAACTGACGTCAGCGCGCAGGGGCGGCGCCTAAGTACTGCCCGCGACGTCATCCCGGCGATCACGACGCCGACGACGGACGCGGAGCCGCACGACGCCGCCTACCGACGCGCAAGGGTACTGCTACGCAAAAAACTTTCCGGATCCAGCCTGACGCCTGGGGATATTCTAAGGTAAGGAATCTGTCACTAACGTGTCTCTTTCAGATTGGTATTCTACTGGAATTGTAGAGGACAGGTCACCATAGCAATGGGATGAACCATGGTAATGTTATCAACATTGATAACTAGACAGGTTTGTGAAGCTATGTACTGCTCTGGGGATATCGGTTTGTCAGTCACCATGGTGACACTTGCACCTGTATCGCTCAGTGCTTCTACCTCAAGCCCATTTATGAGTGGCTTCTGTCTGTATTTATCCAGGTTACTGGGCCAGGCAGCTACGGTAGGCGTATCCACCCCACCCTCCGAGATTAAAATAGCTTCTGTGTGCGCACCAAGGATCAAATTAGGAGACTAACAACCCCTGTGGGTGCTGGACTAGTGGTAACCTTTTTGGGACAATTAGAGCCCCCAGTCTGGTGACCATTCTGTTTACAGAGATGGCACCATGCCTTCTTGGGATCCCAGTTCTTACTCTGGTACCCACCTTGGATTGTGAAGAATCTCAGGGCCCACCAACATGAATAGGTTTTTGGGGGTCTTTGGAAGACTCTTTGGGTATTTCCCCTTTGTGTCCCACATCTTTCCCCTGGGGGAGCAGTAACCCCTTTCTTGTGGTCACCCGCACCATGGGTTTTTCTGGACACCCATGCTTCGACCTAATGGTCAGGCTTCTTCCACAACTCTTGAGGAGAGACTATCCCTAAGTCCACCAGGTACTTATGCAGTTTTTCAGAAGTACAATTACTTAACAAATGCTCTTGCATTATCAAAGTATAGAGCCCTTCATAAACTTGCACCTTGCTGCCTTTCAACCAGCCATATGATGTTTTGACTGAGAAGTCAACAAAATCTACCCAGAACTAACTTGAAATTTTGTGAGTCTGCCTGAACTTAATGCTGTACTCCTCAGGGGTGAGTCCAAAGCCCTCAATCAGGGTATCCTTCATAAGGTCATAGGACTCACCATATTCCTCATTCAGTGTCAGGAGTCTAACCCTGAGAATAACTCCCCACAGGACAGTGAACCAGTACTTCTGTTGTATCTTTCTCATTTTACAAGCCCTCTCAAAGGCTGTAAACCATTTTGTGATGTCATCGCGCTCAACATGTTTGGGGACAATCCCATTGGGGATTTTGGAATCAAATGTTTCCTCTCTCTCACTATTTACTTTGTTGCTGCCACCACTTATGGGTTCAAGACCCATCTCAGCCCTTTCTTTATCTACAGCCAGGAGTTTGGCTTCTAGGGCTGCACTTTTGGCTAGTCTCTTAAGATATACATCTTGATTATCTAGTTCTTCTATGTGCTTTGAGTGGCCTGACCTACCCCATAAAGGGAAGACCGTCTAGGTACATGTTCAGGATAGAGGTTTCTGTCTTGGTCCTCATCCTCTCTGGTTAGGATGAGGGGCTACCCCGGAGTACTGACTGCAGTCTAATAGTCACTGTCCACTTCCTCCTCAGGCGTGTCTGACTTTTATCCAACTGGGCTGCATCAAATTCTGCAATGAGCTTCTGGAGTCTTGCTTTTGCAGGGTTTGAGCCAGTTGCAATTTTGCTGTCATTACAGAGGTTCATTAGCTGCGGCATACTAAGCTGCAGATAAGGGGGCAGGTTCAGTTCCTGCACTATCTCCTTTGTGCCAGACATATTTACAACAGTTGGGACCATTTTAGAAAATTGACAAAAAAATCTACAAGACTTTTAAGGCCTAACTGTAGGAAGCTGGGTTTCTGTTGCAGTAACCCACCCCCCCCTTTTGCAAGATTTCTGACTTGATGTGCCCTGGGTCCCTGCCAATCAGGTTCCCAGGGCCTGTGTTCTTTCCCAAAACTGTACCTTGTACCCCCAATTGGCACCTCTCTGGCCACATGTCAGTCCCTTGTACAAGGTACCATGGGTACCAAGGGCACTGTGGCCAGGGAAGGCCTCTAAGGGCTGCAGCATTTATTGTGCAACCCTTAGAGGCCCTGCACCTTTACACACACACTGCCATTGCAGGCTGCGTGTTTTGGTGCAGAACAAACTGAAGAGTCGACATGGCACGTGCCATGCCTACAGCCCACTGCTCTGGCATAGGTAACCCACCCCTCTTGCTGGGTGCACTATACCAGTGATGAGGGTACAGGTGCATGAGCCCTGTCCCCCTACAGTGTCTAGACTAATTCTTAGACACTGTAAGTGCAGTAATGCCATTAAGAGTATATGGTGCTGGGAGTTTGTCATTACGAACTCTACAGCACCATAATGGCTTTACTGGAAACTGGGAAGTTTGGTATCAAACTTCTCAGTACATTAAACCCACACTGATGCCAGTGTAGGATTTAATGAAAAATGCACTCAGAGGGCATCTTAGAGATGCCCCCTGAAAAACGTCCAGCCTCTGGTGGGTTCCTTGACTGGTACACACCAGCCTGCCACCAGAAGACATGTGTTTGGACCCCTGGGGTGGGAGCCTTCGCTCCCTGAGCCCAGAAACAAAGCCTTTCCTGGGTGGAGGTAGTCACACCTCCCCCAGGTCCGGAAGAGCCATCTGTGGCAGGGGAGCTTCAAAGGTCTTGCCGCCTTTGTAATGCGACCCCCAGCCTTTCCAGCTATTAGGAGCAGGCCCCCTTCCTGTCTCCTCTCCTTTTCGGCGGGAAGACCGGCGGGAAAAATTAGAACAGCCCAGAAGGTGTGCCCACTTCTGCCAACTCCACCCCTCAGTTGGGGGAGGCGAGGTGAAGCCCACTGTTCAGGGCCTGCCATCTTGAAGATGGAAGGCACTCTCCAATCAGGATTAGGGATTATGCCCACTCCCCCACGTGGGGTGCGCACACCAAGGGTGTAGTCACCCTAAGGTCAGTAGCCCATTGGCTACTGACCTCGAGACCCCTAAAACGCCCCCTAAATACAGTATTTAGGGGGCAGCCCTAAACCAAGAAGGCAGATTCCCGCAACCTACGAAGAATAAGGACGAAAGAAGACGCCCAGCAGAGGAGACTGCAGAGAAGAACTGACTAGGCCCCAGCCCTACCGGCCTGTCTGCAGTTTCCAGAGATCCTGCGCCAAAAGTCACCTTGTCCTGCAGCCATCAACCTCCAGAACCCTGAGAGGACTGACTGCCTTCAACAAAGACCGGATCTCCTGTGAACAGCAGCTCTGTTCAAAAGAAACTCCCAAGACAGACTCGGAGACCGCGGAGGACAAAGAAACCCAAAGCCTGGAACCACCACTGCACACGTCGCCTACGGCCCGAGTTAGAGTGGCCCACCGGTCCTAGCGAGGCTCCTCGCGCTCCAGAGTCCGAGTCCACCGTGGGCTGACCCCTCCAGGACTCCCCGACGTTGACTGCAGCCTATGCACGGAGAACTCCCAACCACAAGTGGCCCAGTAAGGTGAAATCCGACCTCAAAAGACACCCCCTGCATCCAGCCGCCCTGCGCCCTGGAGAGGAAAACCTGAGGTGCACCTACATCCCGAGCACTCCAACTTACCTGCCCAGCTTTTGAATTCTCACGGAAATCTTCCTGGACCGAGCCTGCACCCAAAATCCAAAACAGGAAGCTCCAATTGAGAACAACAGGGCACCCGGCACCAAAAAAGCACCCTGCACCCGGCCGCCCTTGTGGGTGCACCTTGTGAGCTAAATTAGATCCCCCTTTGCCCTGAGCCTAACACCAGGAGCTTTGCCTCCACAACCTTGTGGCTAGCTCGGGAGCAGCCACCAACCGGATGCCCCATATCCCCTATTGGATAACACTAGGCCTCAGCATTCTGCACCCGGCTGCCCTAGTACCGCTGATGGTGTTCTGAGAGTGCATTCTCAACCCTGGGGGAACCCGGGTTCTAACCCCAGAATAACAACTTCCACAAACAAGTACTTACCTGTAAACCAGATAAATTAATTTCCTCCCATAAGTTTGCATTGACTGCTTTTCTTTGAAAATTCTTCTAAGTGTGGAGTTTGTTTGTATGAAAACTTGAAAAACTGCAAATGTACCAAAAGAAAACTACTTACCTTTTGTCTAGGAAATGTCTCAGTGTGATATCTAGGCATATCACACTGATTAGCAAAAGTAACTTAAAAAGTAATCCAAGAAGTAACGAGAATTGTAATCTACAAAGTAACTGAAAGGACAAGTTACTTACCTTCGGTAACGATATATCTGTAAAGAGACATAGATAAGTTATGGATTCCTCACCTTAGAATTACCCCCAGGCGTCAGACAGGATCCGGAGAATTTTTCTTCAGCAGTAACCCTGCGCGTCGGTAGGTGGCGTCGGTCGACTCGGCGTTCGTCTATGGCGTCGTGGTCACCGGAATAACGTTGCGGTGTCTACTTAGACGCCGCTCCTGCGAGCTGACGTCAGTTCTTTACACGACATTCCACGCCAGAAGCGAAGAGCCATGCAAGACACTGACCACTACTGCACAAGACTAGGGCCCTGAAAGGGAGTCCCTTACCTTAGAAGTCAGTTCGCAGAACGGGGAGGATGGGTGGGGCGGTGAGGAATCCATAACTAATCTATGTCTCTTACAGATATATCGTTACCGATGGTAAGTAACTTGTTCATCTGAAAGAGACAATTAGTTATGGATCCCTCACCTCAGAATAGATACCCCAGTAATACCAACCCCGGAGGTGGGTCTGCGAACTAAGTTCATACCAGAAAGTCCTGGAGAACTGAACGGCCAAAGAAGCCGTCTCTCCTGACTTGGCTGTCCAGGTAGTAGGTGTTTGGTAAACGTGTGCAATGAAGCCCATGTAGCTGCCTGGCAGATGTCATGAAGGGGGACTCCACGTCCCAAAGCAGTAGTGGCTGCTGTCGCCCTGGTGGAATGGGCACGCAAACCCCACTGGAGGTTCCTTTTTCGCTAAGGAATAGCAGATTGTGATGCAAAGAATGACACATCGAGAGATGGTTCGTTTCTGCACGGCCCGATCTTTTTTGGCACCCACATAGCCAACAAAGAGCTTGTCATCCACCCGGAACTGTTTTGTGCGATCCAGATAGAATTAAAGTGCACGTTTTGGATCCAGAAGGTGGAGCCTCGCCTCCTCTTTAGAAGGATGCGGGTTCGGGAAGAAGGTGGGCAAAGTGATGGTCTGTCCTATGTGGAAAGAGGTAACCACTTTGGGAAGGAAAGAAGGCCTAGTGCTAAGGACAACTTTGTCCGGATAAACAGCCAGAAAAGGAGGTTTTGAAGAAAGAGCCTGAAGCTCACTCACCCTGCGAGCAGAGGTGATGGCAACCAGAAAGGCAGTTTTAAGTGTCAGAAGTCGGAGAGGACAGTTATGTAGCGACTCGAAAGGAACGCACATAAGATATGGCAGAACCAGGTCCAAGTCCGACTGAGGCATTACGAAAGGAATTGGAGGATACAAGTGAGTAATGCCCTTAAGGAAGCGATTTACAGTAGGGAACTTGAAAAGAGAAGAATAGTCAGGAAACCGAAGAAAGGCTGAAATGGCCAAAAGATAGCCTTTTAGAGTGCCCAGAGCAGAGCCCTGCTGGGGCAAAGAAAGAATGAAGAGGAGAACCTCTGAAAGGGGGACAGAAAGCGGATCCACAGCCTTTGCTGCGCACCATGCCACAAACTTGTTCCATCTACAGGCGTACACCGTTTTGGTGGAGGGACGCATGGCTGCCAAGATAACGTTACAGACTTCGGGAGGAAGGTTAAAAGCCGTCAACTGTCGCCGCTCAATCTCCACGCAAGGAGGTGGAGGCCGGACAGGATCGGATGGAGGACCGTCCCCTGCTGCTGCGACAGAAGATCCTCCCGAAGGGGCAGTCTGATCGGAGGATCGATGGCCATGTGCAAGAGCTCGGGATACCAGACTCTTCGTGCCCAGTCCGGGGCCACAAGAATGACTTGGGCCCGGTCGCGCTTGATCTTCTTCAGCACTCTGGGTGGAAGTGGTCTAGGCGGAAAGGCGTATAGAAGACCGCAACTCCACTCACGACGAAAAGCGTCGCAGAGCGAGTGCCACCTTGGAAATTCCAACGCGCAGAACTGCTGACATTGCGCGTTCTCTTCGTTGGCGAATAGATCTAGCCAAGGCTCTCCCCACCGCTGAACGAGACCTTGCACCACCTCCGAGTGAAGACGCCATTCGTGATCCATCATGCACCGGCGGCTGAGTTCGTCCACCATGGCGCTCAGAGAACCTGCCAGGTGTTGAACCACCAGTGACATGCCCTGACATTCCAGCCACTTCCAGAGACGAAGTGCCTCCTGACAAAGGGTCCACAACCCCACCCTGCCCTGTTTGTTGCAGTACCACATGGCGGTGGTGTTGTCCGTGAACACCTGCACTACTCTCCCTTTGACAGAAGGAAGGAATGCCTTCAGTGCAAGACGGATCACCCGCAGCTCCAGAAGGTTGATGTGGAGCCCGGACTCCGCCGGAGACCAGAGGCCTCTGATTTCCGCCTCGCCCATGTGGCCGCCCCACCCCTGAAGTGATGCATCTGTCACCATTGTGAACTGCCGTTGACCCAATCCTGGTTAGTTAGCCACCACTGCAATTGATATGCAGTGCCCTCCGAGATCTGGACGCAATCGGAAAGATTCCCCTGATGCTGTGCCCACTGGAACTTCAGGTCCCACTGCAGAGCCCGCATATGCCACCTGGTATAGTCCACCAGCAGGATGCGGGAGGCCATGAGGCCCAGTAGCCTCAAGATAATTCTGACCGAAACCCGGGATAGAGGCTGGAAGATCGAAATCATAGCCCGAATATCCCGGACTCGCTGCTCGGGAGGATAAGCCCGAAACTGCGCTGTGTCTAGAACCGGTCTGATGAAAAGGAGCTTCTGAGAGGGATTCAGGTGTGACTTCGGCATGTTGATGGTGAACCCCAGCGAATGCAGGAGGTCGGCCGTAATCAGGAGGTGGGAGACGACTGCCTGGGGCGAGCCTGCCTTCAACAGCCAGTCATTGAGATAGGGGAAAACTGGAACCCCTGATCTGCGCAGATGAGCTGCGACCACCGCCATCACCTTCGTGAACACCCGAGGGGAGCTGGTAAGGCCAAAGGTGAGCACGGTAAACTTTAAGTGCTCGTGGCCTACCGTGAACCGTAGGTAACGCCGATGGGCCGGCAGGACGGGGATGTGAAAATAAGCGTCCTGCAAGTCCAACGCTACCATCCAGTCTCCAGGGTCGAGGGCAGACAGGACCTGAACCAATATCAACATTTTGAACTTCTCCTTCCGGAGGAAGCGGTTGATGTTCCTGAGATCCAAGATAGGACGCAGGCCTTTGTCCTTCTTGGGCACCAGAAAGTAGTGGGAATAACAACCACGACCTACTTCTGGGGCAGGAACTCGTTCGATGGCTCCCTTGGCCAAGAGAGCTGTAACTTCCTGTTGGAGAAGGGCCAGGTGATCCTCCGACATGCAATCGAATTGAGGTGGCATAAATGGAGGGGTAGTCTTGAAGGGGAGGGAGTAGCCCCTTCTGACTATCTGCAAAACGCACCTGTACGACGTGATGTTGAGCCAGTGGGGGAGGTGATGGCGAATCCTGCCACCCACTGGCGATTGGTGGCCCTGAAAGGTCGGACTAGGAGGGCTTGGAGGCTGCTGCAGAGGTAGCGCTGGTGGACTGGCCCGCCCGCTGGCTCCCAGACCCACGACGGTGGGTCTCACGTCCCCAGCCGCGCAGAGGCTGGACAACTTGCACAGGCCTGTGGCTCTGGGTGGACCGTGGCGGGGCACCCCTTCCATAGCCACGAAAGGGACAAAAAGCAGACTGCGCGGGGCGAGAAGTGGAAGCGAGGCCCAAGGATCTGGCCATAGCCCTGGAGTCCTTAAAGCGCTCGAGCACGTTGTCTACTTTGTCGCCGAACATGCGACGGCCATCAAAGGGCATGTCCAAAAGAGTAGCTTGGACATCGCCCGAAAAGCCAGTGGACCTCAGCCAGGCGTAGCATCTAAGGGCTACTGACGTGAAAATTGTCCTGCCTAGCGAGTCGGCGGTGTCCAACCCACATCGGATGGCGAACTTTGCTGCGTCTCTCCCTTCGGCCACTGCACGGGAGAGTACAGTCTGGGCCTCCTCCGGGAACCGTATCCCACACAGAGTGGGAGTAACGGCCCAAGAGACATGCGGTGTTCACCGACCGCAGTCCTAAGCTGGAGGAAGAAAACATTTTCTTCCCAAGATGTTCCAGCTTCTTGGATTCTCTATCAGGTGGTGCGGTAGGGAATGCGCCCTTGGAAGTCGAGGCTTGGACCACCAAGCTCTCAGGGGTGGGGTGTTGGGAGAGGAAAATGGGGTCGCCGGGGCCGGGCCGTGGCGTCGGGCAATCATCCTGTCCACAGGAGCCCCTGTGTTGGGCTTGGACCATGTGCCCAAAAGGATGTCCATAAGGCCTCATTGAACGGCAGCAGGGGCTCCGAAGAGGCTGCTGCCGGTTGAAGCACCTCGGTCAGGAGGTTAGTCCTAACCGCCACCGTAGGAAGCTCGAGGTTTAAGGCCTCATCCACCCTACACAACACCACTGCGTATGACGCACCCTCCTCCGTAGCCACGGTAGGGGGAGAATGCATGCCAAGGTCTGGGGAAGTGTCTAGACCACTGGCCTCACCCAACTCCTCTCTCCAGTCCGGTTCTTCCAACTGGTCTGCCAGAGGGTCCACAGACCCCTCCCAGTCCTCCTCACCCTCCTCTGGTAGCCACTCAGGGCGATAGGGAACACCAGGGAAGAACAGGGGTACAAAAGTACCGGTAGGCGGCGGTCCCGATGTTGGTCCGGCTCCATGTCCACATTGAGGGGGAGGCTGGGGTCGACGTCGGCTGGGGACACAACCGACGTCGGGGGGGGGGTTGGAGGTGTCGCCAATGGATTCGGCACCAGAAGAGGTGTCACGTGGTCGACCGGCGCCGGTCCAGGTCCCGGCCTGGATCCCTGGGGGCCCTGCGGCGCCGAAGCAGCCGGCATCGAAGGCCTAGAGCCCCCAGCCGAGTACGTGGGGCCCGAAGGCGCGCCGGCGGATTCAGGCTGCCCAAAGATGGAATGGAGAGCTTCGTAAAATGCACGAAGCTGGGCTCGACCGACGCCACCTACCGACGCGCCGGGGTACTGCTGAAGAAAAATTCTCCAGATCCAGTCTGACGCCTGGGGGTAATTCTAAGGTGAGGAATCCATAACTAATTGTCTCTTTCAGATAGTAATTCTGATTATTGACTTACCTGTAAATCAACCAACTGCATTTGAACCTGCATTCAACTGTAATTAATTGTATAAGTATTGCAAAGTATTATTTCACTTACCTGCACCAGGCCCGAGTCTGAGTTTAGTCTTTGAGTGAGTTTGTGACATCATTTCTTGCATGAGTTTGTACCATAAATGCTTAACACTACCCTCTGATAAAGCCTTACTGCTCACCCACACTACCACAAATAGAGAGTAAGGTGCTATCTACTTTTACCTCTGCCTACCTTTGGGGTTCCACTGGACTCTGTGCACACAATACCTCATTTTGTTATAGTATCTACAGAGCCAGTTTCCTACAATAATTGACTAGTACACTTTTTAAATTTCTAAAGCAATGTTATGTTACGTTAAAACAACTTATAAAGCACACAAATACCAATAGGTGTCTCGGCGCTGACTGCTCCAGATGGCAGGGCACAGGCCTTGGTGTTAAGAGGCCTACTTATTGAAGAGCCAAGTTTTTAATTGCTTCCTAAATGACAACAAAGTAGGACTGGCTCTAATCTGAGGAGGAAGAGAGTTACATAGCTTAACAGTGACAACCACAAAGCTTCTGTCGCCCCAGTTAGCTCTAGAAGTTCTTGGGACGACAAGCAGGTTAGCACCTAACGAGCGCAAGAATCTGCTGGGAGTGTATATCTGCAGTAAGTTCTTCAGAAACTCTGGCCCTATATTGTGGATCACCTTATAGGCAATACACAGCGCTTTTTGTTCTGCTTCTTATAGGTAACCACAGACTTAAATTTTGGTGTGCCAGAAAGCATCCTGGAGGCTGCATTCTGCACCAGCTGTAACTTATTTAAAACCATTTCCTGTGCGTTAATCAATAAACTGTTACAGTAATCCACTTTGGACATCACCAAAGCAGATATCTTTCTCCTGGCTTCAACCGGGATGAAAGGGAACAGTTTCTTCACCATTCCAAGAATATAAAAGCATGAGGAGACCACAGAGTTGACATGACATTTAAATGACAGCTTGTCGTCTAGGACAACACCCAGATTCTTAGCTTTAGTAGCCGAGATAGGAAACAGTCCCAGTTTATCTGGCCACCAACAAGGAGACCAGGCAGGGGATAAAATTCCAAAGACAATTACCTCGGTCTTGGAAGAGATTAATTTGAGGCAATGTCTTGACATCCAGGCTCTGATGGCCAACATTCCATCGTGAAAGCTGACCGAAACAGTGTCCCCGTTCTTGTGAACGGAGAGCACTATTTGGGTGTTGTCTCCATAAGACGTGAGCGCTAAGCCAAAAGATTTGATCACCCGTGCCAAATCGGTAACATAAATGTTAAATAACGTAGGGCTAATTGAAGAGCCCTGGGGAGCTCCACAAGGGAGTGAAAAAACAGGGGAGTCAAATTCGCCCAAGCTGACTAGTTGAGTAAGTTTCGACAGAAAAAGACGTTAACAGAGATTTGGCCTTATTCCTAATGCCTAGTGCAGAGACACGGTTGATCAGGAGCCCATGATCCACCATGTCAAAGGCTGCTGGTAAATCTAGTAGCACGAGGAAAGCCACTCCTCCTCTATCTAAAACAAACCTAATCTCATCGGTAGCTTTGATAAGTGCAGTCTCCTTATTATGGCCTTTTCTGAAACCGAACTGGGTTTCATCCAGCAGCTTATTATCATAGATGTATTGGGCCAGTTGATCATTCATGATTTTTTCAACAAGTTTAGCAGGTAACGGGAGACCTGCAATAGGTCGGTAATTATTAGTGTCTGCTGGGTCCAAGTTTTTGGTTTTTTTTGTAGCGGAAGAATAGAGGCCTTCTTCCATTGAGAGGGATAGATGTCTGAGATGAACATAGAGTTAAAAATATCGGCCAGATTGATACCTATGAGGTCCGGAATCAATTTCAAGACAGGAGGAGGACACAGATCAGACGGAGAACCGGATTTGGCAGTACTAACCAAATCAGCTATCTGTTCCGAACAAACTGGCGTAAATTCCCTAAAGGAAAAACTATCTGATAACTCAATGTTCATGTCCAACTGACTCATGGCAGCAACGGGGGCATTAAAGTTAGAGTAAATTTGATCTACTTTAGCATGAAAGCTAAGGGCTATGGAGTCGCAGAATGCTTGAGTTGCTACGTTAGCAAGGCTACCCGAAGGCAGCGCAAGTTTAGACACAACCTGAAACAATTGTTTAGTAGAGTCATGAGCGGATTCTATTTCCCGTGTGTAGTAGCTACTCTTCTCTTTTATTATGAGGCATTTATAATTAGCCAATGCTAGCTTATAAAGAGATTTCTCCTGGCTGTCATAATCTTGGCGCCAACGCCTCTCTTGTTTCCTGCACCGTTGTTTCTCAAGCCTCAAGCTGAAGGAGTTTTTCTATTTTTAGAAGGGACTAGTTCAGCAAAGGCATCTTAAAGCCAGTCCATATAACTTGTAATGGCCTGCTCTGGATCCGGATAAAGTTCTGGCTGAGTGCCAGACAAATGCTGTCTAAGAAGAGCATAATCTAAACTACTCCAGACTCTAAATTATTTAGGGGACCCCAGCCTGGTGTATGGCAGAATTAGTTTCAAAATACAAATATCAAATAGTACTGCGTGGTGATCAGACCAGGTCAGCGGGAGGACCTCCTTTATAATAATCTGCTCATTACTGCACTGGGGGACTTAACACAAGACCTTAACAGTTCAAATTAGGAAATTTAGGAAAAATTTAAAACATCAAAAAATTAAAAACAAATATTTTTGACTAATGTCACTTGTGGATTTCTTCATGGAATCACCAATTAACCCAGTGGTATCAGCAAATGCAAAGTCTTGTACCCCACTGCTGATCCACCAATGTAGGAGGCTGGCTTTTTATGTGGTATTGCCAATGTAAGGGCACACCATACAAAAAGTACAGACGAACATTATTGGTTTACAGGGCTTAAATTGATAATCCTAAATGATCTATTAGAGGTAGTGTGGTCGAGCAGCTTAGGGTTATCAGAGGACAGTGTTGTAAAAGTTACTTACCTTCAGTAACGTAATATCTGGTAGAGACACAGTCTAGCCGTAGATTCCTTAACTTTTGAATTTTCCCCCAGGCGCGAGTCTGGATCCAGACATTTTTCACCAGTACCTCTGTGCGCCGGGGGACAGAGCTGTACGGCTCCGTGATGAAGTCGACTCCGGTCATGACGTCAGTGGAGCCATATTAAGACCCGTCCGGCGCATGGACGTCAGTTTCTTCTGTGAAACCTTCTGCGCCAGTACGCGGTGCCACTATAGAAACTTGTTTCAAAAACAGATTCCAAAAAGATAAAAAATCTTTAAAACATTAATAAAGAAGAAACATCAAATGGTTTGTTAATACCAGACATTAATTTGAAAGAAAACCTCAAAAGAATCAACGAAGCACAAGGCTACGTGAAACCCTGAAACCCTTGTGAATAACCATCATGTAAAGAAAGAAAACCTTACACTCTATAGACCATTCATCAATGGTAATGAATGGCATGGTAATAGCAAAACAAAACCTATCAAAACAACACTAAGCTGTTTATTGAATCACACCATTACATGACATAGTGATAGTGCCAATACAAGGTGTGATGATACCAAACAAAGACTTTCAAAGAAAGAACAAATAAATCAATACTGCTCGCTGGTGTCTGGTCCAGTATGAAAGAGAACACACACCTTACCCTACCGGCCACACACATTTGGAAATGGATGGTATGGTAACATTTAAACAAAACCTATGTGGCCAGGCCTAGTGTTCTGTTGAGTCCCAACATAAGTTGAGACAGTAATCACCGGTATATAAAACCAGTACTGAAAAAGGGTATAATAACCCTTACCTCACAGGTCGTTTGCAGAGTGGGGAGGATGGGCAAGGCATTAAGGAATCTGAGGCTAGACTGTGTTTCTACCAGATATTATGTTACCGAAGGTAAGTAACCTTTACATCTGACAAAGACATCTTGTCGCAGATTCCTTAACTTCTGAATTAAATACCATAACTAAACCCCCCTGGAGGTGGGTCTGCGAACTAATCCTACAAAAGTTCTCAAAGAGAACAAGCCAGTCGTAACTAACAACCGACCAATGTACGTAGGAATACCAGAACAAGAGCTTGGCTCTTAATAGAATCCATGATCACTGTCACAGAACATATCAGTAAAAGTTACTTACCTTCGGTAACGTAATATCTGGTAGAGGCACTGTCTAACCGCACATTCATTAACTTTTAAATACTCCCCAGGCGCCAGTCTGGATCCCAAACAATTTCAGCAATACCTCGGCGCGCCGGGGGATGTCGACTCCGGTCATGACGTCAGTGGAGCCATATAAGTCCCCTCTGGTGCACAGACGTCAGTTTCTTCTGTGAAACCTTCTGCACCAGAATGCGGAGCCACTACAGAAACTGGTTGTGGAAGCAGTGTGCCAAAAAGATAAAAAAATGTTGAAACATCATTAAAGACGAAACATCAAATGGTAGGTTAATACCAGACCTGTTTTCCAAAGAAAACCCCAAAAGAATCAACAAAACACAGGGCAACGTGAAACCCTGTACCTTGGTGAATAACCCTCATGTAAGGGGAGAAAACCTTACACTCTCTATAGACCATTCATCAATGGTGATGCATGGCATGGTAATAGCAAAACAAAATCTATAAAACCAACACCAAGCTGTTTGTTGAATCACAACAGTACGCAACATATTAAAAGTGCCAATACAAAGTATGAAGACTTTCAGAGAAAGAACAAATGAATCAATACTGCCCACTGGTGTCTAATCCAGTGTGAAAGAGAAAACACCCCCCCCCCCAACCCCACCGACCACACACATTTAGAAATGGATTGTACAGAAACTTCTTAACAAAACCTATGATGCCAGGCCAAGTGGTTTGCTGAGTCCCAACATAAGTTGAGATAGTGATCACTGGTATATAAAACCAGTACTGAAAAAGGGTATAACCCTTACCTCATAGGTCATTCGCAGAGTGGTGAGGATGGGCAGGGAGTTAATGAATCTGCGGCTAGGCTGTGTTTCTACCACATATTACATTACCGAAGGTAAGTAACTTTTACATCTGATAGAGACATCAAGCCGCAGATTCCTTAACTTTTGAATTAAATACCATAGCTATACCCCCCTAGAGGAGGGTCTGCAAACTAATCCTACAAAAGTTCTCAAAGAGAACCAGCGATCATAACTAACAACCGACCAAATGTATGTAAGAATAGCAGAGCAAGAGCTTGGCTCTTAATAGAATCCATGATCACTGTCAGAGAACATATAAATAATAAACAACCCTACAGGCCAGAGAGAATTGGCCCTAGAAGGAAAAGGGGAAAAAACCCTAAAGAACCATCTGTCAGTTATCAGACATTAACCTCTATCCCCCAAGGGGAAAGAGAACTCGTTGACCAAAAGGGCCGAGTGCAAGACAAAAGTCATGAAATCCGCATTCCTCACAACAATAAAGAAATATCAGAGAGAGAACAGTCCTGAAAAAATTCAAAAGAAGGACTCTCAGACTCATTCCATTATACCAAGATGAATGAACACCAAATGAAAGATGAACAATAATGCCTCCATGCTATAAAGAATTTTGTTTGAACAAAATGACCACTTGAAGATTACATAATGCACTGTAAAGAGACTAAAATGACACTAATAGGTTTGAATTAATATTGATATTCATCAATTATGCCAGTTGTAAAGAACAAGTTACTTACCTTCGGTAACGATATATCTGTAAGAGACATATATTAGCTATAGATTCCTTACCTTAGAACTACCCCCAGGCGTCAGACTGGATCCGGAGAATTTTTCTTCAGCAGTACCCCTGCACGCCGATAGGTGGCATCGGTCGTCTCCACGTTCGTCGTTGGCATCGTGATCGCCGGATCGACATCGCGGTATCTACTGAGAGGCTGCCCCTGCGCGCTGACGTCAGTTATTTACACGACATTCCACGCCAGAAGTGCAGAGCCATGCAAGACACTGACCACTGGTGCACAAAACTAGTCCCCTGAAAGGGAGTCCCTTACCCTAGAAATCAGTTAGCAGAACGGGGAGGATGGGTGGGGCGGTAAGGAATCTATAACTAATATATGTCTCTTACAGATATATCGTTACCGAAGGTAAGCAACTTGTTCATCTGAAAGAGACTATTAGTTATAGATTCCTTACCTTAGAATAGATACCCCAGCAATACCAACCATGGAGGTGGGTCTGCGAACTAAGTTCTCACCAGAAAGTCCTGGAGAACTGAATGGCCTAAGAAGCTGTCTCTCCGGACTATCCAGGCAGTAATGCTTAGTGAACGTGTGTAGTGATGTCCACGTGGCTGCCTGGCATATGTCACCGAGGGGGGACTCCTCGTCCCAAAGCAGTAGTGGCTGCCGTCGCCCAGGTGGAATGGGCGCGCAGCCCTACCGGAGGCTCCTTTTTCGCCAAGGAGTAGCAGATCTTAATGCAAACGACGACCCATCGATAGATGGTTCGTTTTTGCACAGCCCGACCTTTCTCGGCGCCCACATACCCAACAAAGAGTTGATCGTCCACCCGGAATTGTTTTGTGCGATCCAAATAAAAGGATAATGCACGTTTTGGATCCAGACGGTGTAGTCCCTCCTCCTCCTTGGAAGGGTGCAGGTGCGGGAAGAAGGTGGGCAAAGTGATGGTCTGTCCTATGTGGAAAGAGGTAACCACTTTGGGAAGAAACTAAGGTAGAGTTCGAAGGACAGCCTTGCCCGGATGAACAGCAAGGAAAGCCTGAAGCTCACTTACCCTGCGAGCAGAAATGATGGCAACCAGAAAAGCAGTCTTTAAGGTCAAGAGTCTGAGAGGACAATTATGTAGCGGCTCGAAAGGCGCACACATAAGGTAAGTTAAGACCAGTTTCAAGTTCCACTGGGGCATTACAAAAGGAATAGGAGGAAAGAGGTCAGTAATGCTCTTAAGGAACAAGTTACTTACCTTCGGTAATGATATATCTATAAGAGAGATGGATTAGTTATGGATTCCTCACCTTAGAATTACCCCCAGGCGTCAGACTGGATCCGGAGAATTTTTCTTCAGCAGTACCCCTGCGCATTGGTAGGTGGTGTCGGTCGACTCCGCGTTCGTCGTTGCCGTCGTGATTGCCGGAAGGATGTCGCGGTATCTACTTAGACGCCGCACCTGCGCACGGACGTCAGTTCTGTACACGACATTCCACACCAGAAGCACAGAGCCATGCAAGACACTGACCACTGGTGCACAAAACTAGGGCCCTGAAGGGAAGTCCCTTACCCTAGAAGTCAGTTCGCAGAACGGGGAGGATGGGTGGGGCGGTGAGGAATCCATAACTAATCTATGTCTCTTACAGATATATCATTACCGAAGGTAAGTAGCTTGTTCGTCTGAAAGAGACAGTTATGGATTCCTCACCTTAGAATAGATACCCCAGCAATACCAACCCCAGAGGTGGGTCTGCGAACCAAGTTCACACCAGGAAGTCCTGGAGAACTGAACGGCCAAAGAAGCTGTCTCTCCGGACTTGGCTGTCCAGGCAGTAGTGTTTAGTAAACGTGTGCAAGGAAGCCCATGTAGCTGCCTGGCAGATGTCATGAAGGGGGACCCCACGTCCCAAAGCTGCCATCGCCCTGGTGGAATGGGCGCGCAACCCCACGGGAGGTTCCTTTTTCGCTAAGGAATAGCAGATTTTGATGCAAAGAACGAACCATCAGGAGATGGTTAGTTTTTGCACGGCCTGACCTTTCTTGGCGCCCATATAGCCAACAAACAGCTGGTCATCCACCCGGAATTGTTTTGTGCGATCCAGATAGAATGAAAGTGCACGTTTTGGATCCAGACGGTGGAGCCTCTCCTCCTCTTTAGAAGGATGCGGGGACGGGAAGAAGGAGGGCAAAGTGATGGTTTGTCCTATGTGGAAAGAAGTAACCACTTTGGGAAGGAAAGAAGGCCTAGTGCGAAGGACAACCTTTTCCGGATGAACAGCCAGGAAAGGAGGTTTGGAAGAAAGAGCCTGAAGCTCACTCACCCTGCGAGCAGAGGGGATGGCAAACAGAAAGGCAGTTTTAAGCATCAGAAGTCTGAGAGGACAGTTATGTAGCGGCTCGAAAGGAGCGCACATAAGATAGGTCAGAACCAGGTTCAAGTCCCACAGGGGCATTACGAAAGGAATTGGAGGAAACAAGTGAGTAATGCCCTTAAGGAAGCAATTTACAATAGGGGACTTGAAAAGAGAAGGCTGGTCAGGCAGCCGAAGGAAGGCCGAAATGGCAGAAAGATAGCCTTTTAGAGTGCCCATAGCAGAGCCCTGCTGGGCCAAAGAAAGAATGAAGAGGAGAACGTCTGAAAGGGGGGCAGAAAGGGGATCCACAGCCTTTGCTGCACACCATGCCACAAACTTGTTCCATCTACAGGCATATACCGTTTTGGTGGAGGGACGCCTGGCTGCCAAGATAATGTTACAGACTTCGGGAGGAAGGTCGAAAGCTGTCAACTGTCGCCGTTCAATCTCCACGCAAGAAGGTGAAGGCTGGACAGGTTCGGGTGGAGGACCATCCCCTGCTGCTGAGACAGAAGATCCTCCCGAAGGGGCAGTCCGATCGGAGGATCGTGTCCAGTCCAGGGACACAAGAATGACTTGGGCCCGGTCGCGGTTGATCTTCTTCAGCACTCTGGGTAGAAGTGGTATAGGCGGAAAGGCGTATAGAAGACCACAACTCCACAATCGACGAAAAGCGTCGCCGAGCGAGTGCCGCCTTGGAAATTCCAACGCGCAGTACTGCTGACATTGCGCGTTCTCTTCGGTGGCGAATAGATCTAACCAAGGCTCTCCCCACCGCTGAAAGACACCTTGCACCACCTCCGAGTGAAGACGCCATTCGTGATCCATCACGCACTGGCGGCTGAGTTCGTCCGTCCTGGCATTCAGAGAACCTGCCAGGTGTTGAACCACCAGGGACATGCCCTGACGTTCCAGCCACTTCCAGAGACGAAGTGCCTCCTGACATAGGGTCCACCACCCCACCCCGCCCTGTTTGTTACAGTACCACATGGCGGTGGTGTTGTCTGTGAACACCTGCACTACTCTCCCCTTGACAGAGGGAAGGAATGCCTTCAGTGCAAGTCGGATCGCCCGAAGCTCCAGAAAGTTGATATGGAGCCTGGACTCTGCCGGAGACCAGAGGCCTCTGATCTCCGCCTCTCCCATGTGGCCACCCCATCCTAGGAGGGACGCGTCCGTCACCACGGTGTGCTCCGGTTGGGGAAGGGAGAGGGATCTGCCATTGACCCAATGCCGGATTGTGAGCCACCACTGCAGCTGTTGAGCAGTGCCCTCCGAGATCTATACGTAATCGGACAGGTTCCTCTGATGCTGCGCCCATTGGAACTTCAGGTCCCACTGCAGAGCCTGCATATGCCATCTGGCATGATCGACCAGCAGGATGCAGGAGGCCATGAGGCCCAGCAGCCTCAGGGTCATCCTGACCGAAACCCAGGATAGAGGCTGAAAGATCAGAATCATAGCCTGAATA
Source organism: Calotriton arnoldi (assembly GCA_963921515.1). NCBI lineage: Eukaryota > Metazoa > Chordata > Amphibia > Caudata > Salamandridae > Calotriton > Calotriton arnoldi. The sequence goes on from CAWUFW010002151.1 coordinate 601,253, forward strand.
TCCTGGACTCGCCGTTCGGGAGGATAGACCCGAAAGTGCGTCGTATCCAGAACCGCTCCGATGAAGAGGAGCTTCTGAGAGGGAATCAGGTGCGACTTCGGCACGTTGATGGAGAACCCCAGCAAATGCAGGAGGTCGGCCGTAGTCTGGAGGTGGGAGACGACAGCCTGGGGCGAGCCCGCCTTCAACAGCCAGTCGTCGAGATAGGGGAAGACTGGCACCCCTGATCTGCGCAGATGAGCTGCGACCACCGCCATCACTTTCGTGAACACCCGAGGGCGCTGGTAAGGCCAAAGGGGAGCACGGTAAACTGAAAGTGCTCGTGCCTCTACCGTAAACCGCAGGTGACGCCGGTGGGCCGGCAGGACGGGAATGTGGAAATATGCGTCCTGCAGGTCCAACGCTACCATCCAGTCTCCAGGGTCGAGGGCAGACAAGACCTGAGCCAGAGTTAACATCTTGAACTTTTCCTTCCGGAGGAAGCGATTGACGTCCCTGAGGTCCAAGATAGGACACAGGCCCTTGTCCTTCTTGGGCACCAGAAAGTATTGGGAATAACAACCACGTCCTACTTCTGGCGCAGGAACGCGCTCGATGGCCCCCTTGGCCAAGAGGGCCGCGACTTCCTGTTGAAGAAGTGCCAAGTGATCCCCCGACATGAGGTGGTACTGGGGTGGCATGGCTGGAGGGGTAGTCTCGAAGGGGAGGGAGTAGCCCCTTCGGACTATTTGTAAAAACTACCTGTCCGAAGTGATGGCGAATCCTGCCGCCCACTGGCGTTTGATGGGCCTGAAAGACCGGACTAGGAAGGTTTGGAGGCAGTGGTGGCCGGGGTGTAGGTGGACTGACCTGCCCGCTGGCCCCCTGACCCGCCTCGGCGGGTCCCACGTCCGCGCTGAGACTGTTGCTGCGCAGGCTTGTGGCTCTGAAGCGAACGTGTTGGGCGCCCCTTCCGTGGCCACGAAAGGAGCGAAAAGCAGAAGGCGGAGGAGGGCGCGTGGCGGAAAGGCCCAGGGACTTGGCCGTAGCCCGCGAGTCCTTAAAGCGCTCCAACGCACTATCTGCCTTGTTGCCAAAAAGGCGAATGCCATCAAAGGGCATGTCCATCAGGGTGTTCTGGACATCCCCCGAGAAACCAGTAGTCCTCAGCCAGGCGTGGCGACGGAGCGCCACTGTCGTGGAAATCGCTCTGCCCAGCGAGTCGGCGGTGTCAAGGCCACATCGAATTGTGAACTTTGCCGCATCTCTCCCTTCAGCAATAGCCTGAGAGAGCACTGTCCGGGCCTCCTCAGGACACTGAGGCAGCACTTGCGCCACCGTATCCCACGGAGAGTGGGAATAACGGCCCAAGAGGCATGCGGTGTTCACAGACCGCAGCCCTGAACTGGCGGAAGAGAAAATCTTCTTCCCAAATTGTTCCAGTTTCTTGGATTCCCTATCCGGAGATGCGGTAGGGAATAAGCTCGGGGAGCAGAGGCTTGGACAACCAAGCTCTCAGGGGTGGGGTGTTGGGAGAGGAAAAGGGGTCGCCCGGGAACGGGCGATGGCGTCGGGCCACGTTAGTATCCACAGGAGCCCGTGGTGGGCCTGGACCAGGTGCCCAAAAGAACGTCAGAAAGTGCATCATTAAAAGGCAGCAGTGGCTCCGCAGAGGTAGCTGCCGGCTGAAGCACTTCTGTCAGGAGGTTAGTCCTGACGGCCACTGTAGGGAGCTCGAGGTGGAGGGCCTCGGCCGCCCTACGCAACACCACGGTGTAACTTGCACCCTCCTCCGTAGCCACGGTAGGAGGAGTGAGCATGCTAAGGTCAGGAGAGGTGTCAAGACCACTGGCATCCCCCAGTTCCTCTGCCCAGTCCGGGTCTAACTCACACTGTGCGGTGAGAGGGTCCTCAGACCCCTCCCAGTCCTCCCCTTCCTCGGAAGGCTGATGAACAGGCCGAAAATAAGGAGGATGGACATAGGGAAAGAAGGGTCCCGTCGGAATCGGCGACGAGCGACGCCGTTCCGGCGCCGTGCCCACTTCGGGGCTGAAACCGGGAACGACGACGTCCGTCGGGACGGACGATGTCGGAATTGGTGTCGGTGGAGGTGTTACGAGGGCAACCGGCGTCGACCGGAATCCAGGCCTGGATCCATGGGGGTCCTGCGGCGCCGGAGCCGACAGCGATGCCGGAGCCGTCGGCAGTGGAAGGCAAGGACCCCCAGTCGGGCCCGCAGGGCCCTAAGGCGCACCGGCGGGACCCGATGGCCCAAAGAGGCGAGCCATGGCTGACAGAAAGTTCGGCAGCTGGGCCGGAGTCGCCGATGGACCCGGGAAGGGCGGGTAGGCCGACGGCGACTGCGTAGGCTCCGCCGGAGCCGCTGGGGTGGCACCGTCCGCACCCTCAGCCGCGACGGGCGAGGGGAAGTCGAAGAGCGACGGCGCTTCTTCAACATCTTAGAGTGCTTCGTCTTACCTGACCCCGAGTGCGACAACTTCGATCCCGACGAACGATGGTGGTGGCTCCGCGACCGGTCCCTCGACCTCCCACGGGATTGGGACCTTGAGCGGCGCGGAGCCGACTGCCGGACTTCAAGCAACTTTCGGGACCGCTCCCGCAAAGTCTTCGGCGCCATGGCCCGGCAGTCGGGGCACGACTTGGGGTCGTGGTCGCGCCCCAGGCAGTAGAGACACACGCGGTGCGGGTCCGTCACCAGCATCATGCGATGACATTCCTCGCATGACTTGAAGCCGGGCATCCCTACGGCAGCAGGAGTCGATCAACTCGAAAAATATAGAGACAATAAGCCTCAAAAACTCAGTCAAAAAATGACTGGGGGTACCGCTCTCTCCGGATCTGCACTTGCTGGCGCGGAAAAAGAAAGAACTGACGTCAACGCGCGAGGGCGGCGTCTAAGTACCTGCCGCGACGTCATCTCGGCGACCACGACGCCAACGAGGGACGCGGAGCCGCACGACGCCACCTTCCGACGCGCAGGGGTACTGCTGACGAAATCTTTCCGGATCCAGTCTGACGCCTGGGGATATTCTAAGGCAAGGAATCTATCACTAACGTGTTTCTTTCAGATACCCGGGATAGAGGCTGAAAGATCGGAATCATAGCCAGAATATCCTGGACTTGCTGCTCAGGAGGATACTCCCGAAACTGCGCTGCGCCCAGAACCGCTCCGATGAAAAGGAGCTTCTGAGAAGGAATCAGGTGTGACTTCGCCACATTGATGGTGAACCCCAGCGAATGCAGGAGGTCGGCCCTAGTCTGGAGGTGGGAGATGACGGCCTGGGGCGAGACCGCCTTCAACAGCCAGTCGTCGAGATAGGGGAAGACTGGAACCCCTGATCTACGCAGATGAGCTGCGACCACCGCCGTCACTTTCGTGAACACCCGAGGGGTGGTGGTAAGACCAAAGGTGAGCACGGTAAATTGAAAATACTCGTGGCCTACCGTGAACCGTAGGTAACGCCTGTGGGCTTGCAGGGCGGGAATGTGGAAGTAAGCGTCCTGCAAGTCCAACCCTACCATCCAGTCTCCTAGGTCGAGGGCAGACAGGACCTGAGCCAATGTCAACATCTTGAACTTCTCCCTCCGGAGGAAGCGATTGACGTCCCTGAGATCCAAGATAGGACGCAGGCCTTTGTCCTTCTTGGGCACCAGGAAGTAATGGGAATAACAACCACGACCTACTTCTGGGACAGGGGCTTGCTCGATGGCTCCCTTAGCCAAGAGAGCCGTAACTTCCTGACGGAGAAAGGCGAAGTGATCCTCCGACATGCGATGGAGTGTTGGTGGCATGGAGGGAGGGGTAGTCTCGAAGGGGAGAGTAGCCCCTTCGGACTATCTGCAAAAACTCACCTGTCCGACATGATGTTGTGCCAGTGAGGGATGTGATGGCGGATCCTGCTGCCCACTGGGAACTGGTGGCCTGGAAATGTCGGACTAGGAAGGCTTAGAGGCTGCTGCAGAGGGGGCACTGGTGGACTGGCCCAGCCGCTGGCCCCCAGACCCACGGTGTTGGGTCCCACGTTCCTGGCCACGCAGAGGCTGGGTAGCTTGCGCCGGCCTGTGGCCCTGGGTGGCCGTAGCCACGAAAAGGGCGAAAGGCAGACTGCACAGGACGAGAGGTGGCAGCAAGGCCCAAGGATCTGGCCGTAGCTCTAGAATCCTTGAAGCGCTCGAGCGCACTGTCTGCCTTGTCGCCAAACAGGAGACGGCCATCGAAGGGCATGTCCAAAAGAGTCAATTGGACATCCCCAGAAAAGCCAGTGGAGCTCAGCCAGGCGTAGCGCCGTAGGGCTACTGAGGTAGAAATCGTTCTACCCAGCGAGTTGGCGGTGTCCAGCCCACATCGGATGGCGAACTTTGCTGCGTCTCTCCCCTCCGCGACCGAAAGGGAGAGTTTGGCCCGGGCCTCCTCCGGGCACTGTGGCAACAATTGCGCAACCGTGTCCTACACAGAGTGGGTGTAACGGCCCATGAGACATGCGGTGTTCACCAACCGCAGTCCTAAGCTAGCGGAAGAAAACATCATCTTCCCGTGATGGTCCAGCTTCTTGGATTCCCTACTTGGGGGAGCAGAAGGGAACAAGCCTTTGGATGTTGAGGCTTGGACCACCAAGCTCTCAGGGGAAAGGTATTGGGAGAGGAAAATTGGCTCGCCCGGAACCGGGCGGTGGCATCGGGCAATCATCCTATCGACAGGAGTCCCTGTGCTGGGCCTGGACCAAGTGCCCAGAAGGATGTCTGTGAGGGCCTCAATTAACGGCAGCAGGGGCTCCGAAGAGGCCGCTGCCAGCTGAAGCACCTCAGTCAGGAGATTAGTTCTGACTGCCACCGTAGGAAGCTCAAGGCCCAAGGCCTCAGCCACCCTACGCAACACCACAGCGTAGAAGGCTCCCTCCTCTGTGGCCACGGTAGGGGGAGAAAGCATGCCAAGGTCTGGGTAGGTATCCAGACCACTGGCCTCACCCAACTCCGCTCTCCAGTCCGGCTCTTCAAGCAGGTCTGCCAAAGGGTCAAAAGACCCCTTCCAGTCCTCCTTACCCTCCTCTTGCTGCCACTCAGGGGGATAGGGAACGCCAGGGTAGAACAGTAGTACAAAAGTACTGGTCGGCACCGGTGTCGGTCGACGCCGGTCCGGCTCCGTGTCCAAATCGAGGGGGAGGCCGGGATCGACGCCGGCCGGGGACACAACTGGCATCGGAAGTGGTGGAGGCGTCGTCAGAGGTATCGGTGCCTGAGGAGGCATCATGAGGTCGACCGGCATCGAACCGATCCAGGCCTGGTTCCCTGGGGGCCCTGCGGCGCCGAGGCCGAGCAACTGCATTGAAGGCCTAGAGCCCCCAGCTGAGTCCGCAGGGCCCGAAGGCGTGCCGGCGGATTCAGGCAAAGATGGAGTGGAGAGCTTCGTAAAATGCACGAAGCTGGGCAGGAGACACTCCGGCTCCAGGGAAGGGAGGGAAACTCGGAGCCGTCCAAGCAGGCTCCGCAGACTGAGACGGAGGGCGACTACCTCCCGCGTTGCGTCGGCCGACGGACAGGGAGAAGGCGAAGAGCGACTGTGCTTCTTCGCCTTCTTGTGCTTCGACTTACCCGAAGACGAAGACTTCGATGAGGAGTGATGGTGGTGACTCCGCGACCGGTACTACGACCTCCCTCTCGACCGGGATCTCGAGAAGCACGGAGCTGACTGCCGGGCCTCCAGAAGCTTTCGGGACCGCTCCCGCAAAGAATTCGGGTTCATGGCACGACAGTCGGAGCACGATTTCGGGTCGTGGTCGCGCTCTAAGCACCAAAGGCACACGAGGTGCGGGTCCGTGACTGACATCAACTTGTGACAAGAGTCACAAGGCTTGAAGCCGATCCGATGATGGGAAATCCCTACGTGCACAAGTAAGTAAGTGAGACATTTATAAAGCGCAACTACTGCCGAGGCGTCTTGGCGCTGAGCTGTAATGAGTTGTGGTAACTGGTATGGAGTGAGCATGATTAGGTTGGTTTAGCTGGAAACAGCCAGGTATTAAGCATTCTCCTAAACAGAGCTCTGTTAGGTTGTAGCCTAATTGCGACCGGCATTGCGTTCCAAAGTTTAGCCGCCTCGAAAGAAAGGGTTCTCCCCCTTCCTCTAGCTCTACGGATTTTTGGGACCTGGACTAGTCCTTTATTGGCTGACCTAAATTCTCGACGCGGGACATGCCAGCGACAGAGTTGCTGAAGGTCCAGAGAACCCCCTCCATAGAGCTTTGAATTCGACGCGCTTCTGAACCGGGAGCCAGTGAAGCTCCCTGAGACTGTTGGAGATGGGATGGTATTTCGGGATGTTTAGTAGCACCCGAGCTGCGGCATTTTGCAAGGCTTGGAGTTTTAGCATTTGACCTTTGTCAATGCCTAAAAATAGCACGTTGCAATAGTCGATTCTAGAAGGAATCAGTGCTACTACCACTGCTTTGCGAAGGTCCTGAGGAATGAAGGGTAAGACTTTAAGCAAAACCTTTAGGAGAAAAAAACATGGGGTCAGGGAATTACACTGGCCAGCAAAGTTCAACTGATCATCAAACAGAATTCCTAGGTTTCTCGTCTTCCCGGTGGCTTCAGGGCATCGCCCAGCATCCCCTGGCCACCATGACTGATTCCAAAGGGATGGACCTTTTACGAACTCCACCACCTCTGTTTTTTCGGTAATCAGTTTAAGAAAATTGAAATGCATCCATTCAATGATGTGTTTCATACAGTTGTGAAACCTTTTCGCCACTGTTTCTACATTTGAAGATATAGATACAGTATCAAACGCTGCTGAAAGGTCCAATAAGATGAGGATGTCTCTCCCCCCACTATCAACTTGTTTGCGGATCTCCTCTGTGGCCAAGGCTAGGGCTGACTCCGTAGAGTGACGTGGTCTGAAACCATGTTGCACAAGTTACTAACGCACAAGTTACTAACTTGTGTAACGATATATCTGTAAGAGACAGTAGTTAGTGACAGATTCCTTACCTTAGAATATCCCCAGGCGTCAGGCTGGATCCGGAAAGTTTTTACGTAGCAGTACCCTTGCGCGTCGGTAGGCGGCGTCGTGCGGCTCCGCGTCCGTCGTCGGCGTCGTGATCGCCGGGATGACGTCGCGGGCAGTACTTAGACGCCGCCCCTGCGCGCTGACGTCAGTTCTGTACACGACTTTCCGCGCCAGGAACGCAGAGCCATGCAAGAAGCTGACAGGTGTCTGAAAAATACTAGGGCCCTGAAAGGGATGTCCTTAACCCTAGAAATCAGTTCGCAGAACGGGGAGGATGGGTGGGGCGGTAAGGAATCTGTCACTAACTACTGTCTCTTACAGATATATCGTTACACAAGTTAGTAACTTGTGCATCTGAAAGAGACACGTTAGTGACAGATTCCTTACCTTAGAATAGATACCCCAGCAATACCAACCCCGGTGGTGGGTCTGCGAACAAAGATCAGACAAGGAAGTCCTGGAGGACAGAACGGCCAAAGAAGCCGTCCCTCCGGACCTGACTGTCAAGGCAGTAATGCTTTGTAAACGTGTGCAGCGAGGCCCACGTAGCTGCCTGACAAATAACCGGCAGCGGAACACCGCGGCCCAAGGCCGTGGTAGCAGCCGTTGCCCTTGTGGAATGGGCACGCAGCCCAACAGGAGGCTCCTTCTTCGCCAAAGAATAGCAGGTCTTGATGCACAAGGTAACCCAGCGGGAGATGGTCCTCTTGTGCACCGCCCGACCTTTTTGGCGCCCACGTAGCCAACAAAGAGCTGGTCATCCACCCGGAAGTGTTTTGTGCGGTCAATATAGAAGGAGAGCGCACGTTTTGGGTCCAGACGGTGGAGCCTCTCTTCCTCTCTGGAAGGATGCGGCGGCGGAAAGAAGGTGGGCAAAGTGATGGTCTGCCCAATATGGAAAGCAGTAACCACCTTTGGCAAGAAGGACGGACGCGTCCGAAGAACAACCTTGTCTGGATGAACAGACAGAAAGGGAGGTTTGCAAGATAGAGCCTGGAGCTCACTCACCCGCCGAGCGGAGGTGATGGCCACCAGAAAGGCCGTCTTCAGAGTCAGAAGACGAAGAGGACAGTTATGTAGAGGCTCAAAGGGAGCGCACATTAAAAGGTAAGAACCAAGTTCAAGTCCCACTGAGGCATCACAAACGGAACAGGAGGAAAGAGGTGAGTAATGCCTTTTAAGAACCTGTTAACAACAGGGGACTTGAAAAGGGAGGGCTGATCAGGGAGCCTGAGGAAGGCCGAGATAGCACAAAGATAACCCTTGATGGTACCCAGGGCAGAACCCTGTTGGGCCAGAGAGAGAAGGAACAGAAGGACCTCAGAAAGAGGGGCAGAAAGGGGATTCACAGCCTTTGCTGTGCACCATGCCACAAATTTGTCCCACCTGCAGGCGTATACCACCTTAGTGGAGGGACGCCTGGCTGCCAGAATCACATCACAAACTTCGGGAGGCAAGTCGAAAGGAATCAACTGCCGCAGCTCAATTTCCACGCAAGCAGGTGTAGACTGGACAGGTTCGGGTGGAGGACCGTCCCCTGCTGCTGCGACAGAAGATCCTCCCGAAGAGGCAGACGGATCGGGGGATCTACGCTCATACTGAGTAGCTCGGGATAACAAACTCTTCGAGCCCAGTCCGGAGCCACAAGAATGACTTGGGCCCGGTCGTGCCGAATCTTCTTCAACACTCTGGGTAGAAGTGGTATAGGCGGAAAGGCGTACAATAGACCGCAACTCCACTCGTGACGAAAGCGTCGCCGAGCGAGTGCCGCCTTGGAAATTCCAACGCGCAGAACTGATGACATTGCGCGTTCTCTTCGGTGGCGAATAGATCTAACCAAGGCTCTCCCCACTGCAGAAAGAGTCCTTGCGCCACTTCCGAGTGAAGACGCCATTCGTGATCCATCATGCACATGCGGCTGAGTTCGTCCGCCCTGGCGTTCAGGGAACCTGCCAGGTGTTGAACCATCAGGAACATGCCCTGATGTTCCAGCCATGTCCAGAGGCGCAGAGCCTCCTGACAAAGGGTCCACGACCCCACCCCGCCTTGTTTGTTGCAATACCACATGGCGGTGGTGTTGTCTGTGAACACCTGCACTACCTTCCCTTTGACAGAGGGAAGGAATGCCTTGAGTGCAAGTCGGATCGCCCGGAGCTCCAGAAGGTTGATATGGAGCCGGGACTCCGCCGGAGACCAGAGGCCTCTGATCTCCGCCTCTCCCATGTGACCGCCCCATCCCAGAAGGGACGCGTCCGTCACAACTGTGTGCTCTGGCTGGGGAAGGGAGAGGGATCTGCCCATGACCCATTGCCGGTCCGAGAGCCACCACTGCAACTGTAGTGCAGTCCCCTCCGAGATCTGGACGTGATCGGACAGGTTGCCCTGGTGCTGTGCCCACTGGAACTTCAGGTCCCACTGCAGAGCCCGCATATGCCATCTGGCATGATTGACCAGCAGGATGCAGGAGGCCATGAGGCCCAGCAGCCTCAGGTTCATCCGTACCGAAACCCAGGATAAAGGCTGAAAGATCGGAATCATAGCCTGAATATCCCGGTCTCGCCGTTCGGGAGGATAGGCCCGAAACTGCGTCGTGTCCAGAACTGCTCCGATGAAAAGGAGCTGTGGAGAAGGAATCAGATGCGACTTCGGCACATTGATGGAGAACCCCAGCGAGTGCAGGAGTTCGGCCGTAGTCTGGAGGTGGGAGACGACTGCTTGGGACGAGCCCGCCTTCAGCAGCCAGTCGTCGAGGTAGGGGAAGACTGGAACCCCTGCCCGGCGCAGATGCCCTGCGACCACCGCAATCACTTTCGTGAACACCCGAGGGGCACTTGTAAGGCCAAAGGGGAGCACGGTGTACTGAAAATGCTCGAGGCCTACCGTGAACCGAAGGTAACGCCGGTGGGCCGGCAGGACGGGGATGTGAAAATAAGCGTCCTGCAAGTCCAACGCTACCAACCAGTCTCCAGGGTCGAGGGCAGTCAAGACCTGAGCTAGGGTGAGCATCTTGAACTTCTCCTTCCGGGGGAAGCGATTGACGTTCCGGAGGTCCAAGATAGGACGCATGTCCTCCTTGTCCTTTTTGGGCACCAGGAAGTAGTGGGAGTAGCAACCACGTCCTACTTCTGGGGTCGGAACATGCTCGATGGCCCTCTTGGCCAAGAGGGCCGTGACTTCCTTCTGCAGAAGTACCAAGTGATCCCCTGACATGTGGTGGAATTGAGGTGGCATGGCTGGGGGGGGTGGTCTCGAAGGGGAGGGAGTAGCCCCTTCGGACAATGTCCAAGACCCACCTGTCCGAGGTGATGGGACGCCAGTGGTGAAGGTGATGGCGGACCCTGCCCCTTACTGGCGTGCTGTGCACCGGAAAGCAGGGACTAGGAGGGCTTGGAGGCCGCGGACGGGTTGGAGGTGGTGGCCTGACCCGCACGCTGGTTGCCCGAACCGCCACGGCGGTATCCACGTCCTCGGCCACGCGTAGACGCTTGCTGCGCGGGCCGGTGGCTGGGCAGCTGACGTGACTGGGCGCCCCTTCCGTGGCCACGAAAGGGGCAAAAAGCAGAGGTGAGCGGAGGGCGTACAACAGAAAGGCCCAGGGACTCGGCCGTAGCCTGTGAGTCCTTAAACCGCTCCAGCGCATGGTCTGCCTTTGAACCAAAAAGACCGACTCCATCAAAGGGCATGTCCATGAGTGTATTCTGGACATCACCCGAGAAACCAGTTGTTCTCAGCCAGGCGTGGCGACGTAGCGCCACCGTCGTCGCAAGCGATCTGCCCAGCGAGTCGGCGGTATCAAGGCCACAACGTATGGTGTATTTAGCCGCATCTCGCCCTTCCGCAATGGCGCGGGTAAGCAGTGTCTGGACCTCCTCAGAACACTGCGGCAAAACAGCCGCCACCGAATCCCACAGGGAGTGGGTATATCGGCCCAAAAGGCAAGCGGTGTTGACGGCCCGCAAGCCAGCACTGGAGGAAGAAAAAGCCTTCTTCCCAAATTGGTCCAGGCGTTTGGATTCCCTATCCGGAGGGGCAGTAGGGAAGGCGGTTTGGGAGGCAGAGGCTTGGACAACCAAGCTCTCAGGGGTGGGATGTTGGGAGAGAAACAAGGGGTCGCCCGGAGCAGGGCGATGGCGTCGGGCCACGTTCCTATCCACAGGAGCCCCTGTGGTGGGTTTGGACCAGGCACCCAAAAGAACGTCAGTGAGTGCATCATTAAACGGCAGCACAGTCTCCGAAAAGGAAGCCGCCGGCTGAAGCACTTCTGTCAGGAGGTTAGTCCTGACGGCCACAGTATGTAACTGGAGATGTAAGGCTCCAGCTGCTCTACGCAACACCGTTGCAAAATTAGCTCCCTCCTCCGTAGCCACGGGAGGAGAAAGCATGCCAGTGTCAGGGGAGGTGTCTAGACCACTGGCATCCCCAAGTTCCTCAGCCCAGTCCGGATCATACTCACACTGTTGTGTGAGAGGGTCCTCAGACCCCTCCCAGCTCTCCTGGTCCTCCTCTTGTTCAAAATATGGAGGAGGAGGGACATTTGGGACCCAAGGTCTCATCGGCGCCGGAGCCGGCGTCGAGCGACGTCGGTCCGGCTCCATGTCCGGAGCCGGAGAGAGCCGGGGACCGACGCCGTCCGGAGCCCCGGATGGCGTCAGGAACGGCACCGGGGACATCAGCGTCGGCGGAGGCGTGGTTAGGTCAACCGGCGTCGATGGGGGTTGCGGCACCACCGGAGCCGGGATCAAGGCCGGGGCCGGAGCCGAGGCCGGGATGAAGGCTGGTGGGACAGGCAGCGCCGGGACCGGAGTAGACGGCGGCGCCGGGGCAACCCCATCAGGGCCCGCGGAGCCCGAAGGCGCACCGGAGGGACCTGAAGGCCCGAAGAGGCGGGCCGTGGCCGACAGGAATTCCTGTAGTTCGGCCGGAGTCGCCCACGAACCCGGAAAGAACGGGTAATTCGGGGGCGGCTCTACAGGCATGTCCAGGGCCGCGGGGACGGTGCCGACTGGGGCCTCAGCCGAGTCGCGAGACCGGCGAGGCGAAGTCTTAGAGCGATGACGCCTCTTAGACTTCTTGTGCTTCGACTTACCGGAGGAGCGAAGACTTGGACTCCGACGAACGGCGGGGACTCCGCGACCGGCCCCTCGACCTCTCCCGGGACCGGGGCTTGGTGCGGCGCGGAGCCGACTGCCGGACCTCGAGTAGCTTTCGAGACCGCTCTCGCAAAGCCTTCGGATGAAGTTTCCGGCAGTCAGGGCACGACTTCGTGTCGTGGTCTCGGCCGAGACAGAAGAGACACTCGAGATGCGGGTCCGTGATCGACATCATGCGACCACAGGCCTCGACTGGCTTAAAGCCGGGCATCCCTACGACACCTAGGAGTCGTGAAGACTCGATGAAGAAACAGTGAAAAAATTCACAAAAAAGGATAGTAAAAAAGTGACTAGGGCACTGCTCTTCCCGGATCTGCGCTTACTGGCGCGGAAAAAGAAGAACTGACGTCAGCGCGCAGGGGCGGCGTCTAAGTATGCCCGCGACGTCATTCCGGCGACCACGACGCCGACGACGGACGCGGAGCCGCACGACGCCGCCTACCGACGCGCAAGGGTACTGCTACGCAAAAAACTTTCCGGATCCAGCCTGACGCCTGGGGATATTCTAAGGTAAGGAATCTGTCACTAACGTGTCTCTTTCAGATATGTGCTTACCCTATCTGCAACCATATGAAGAATGTGAGGGGGACAGAGATCTGTCGGGGAGCCAGATTTCGTAACTTTTAGCAGTTTGCTTACAGTCTCTTGCGTTAGTGGCGGGAAAACTGACAGTCGACAAGAGGAGGGGTCATCCAGGATGGCACCCTCTATTCTCGTCCTGCTATCTGTATTAGGGGTAATTACTGCAAGCTCAATATAGATCATTTGGACTTCATCCTGAAAGAAGTTAGCCAACTTATTACAGAATACTTGATCTGGGGTAAATTGAATTGCCCACTGCAGTTTGGAGAGAGTGGTAATGGCTTTAAATAGTTCTCTTGACGAGCTTTTAGCTGCCTCTATTTTGGTAGTAAAGCACAAGTTACTACTTGTGTAACGATATATCTGTAAGAGACATTAGTTAGTGATAGATTCCTCACCTTAGAATATACCCAGGCGTCAGACTGGATCCGGAAAGTTTTTCGTCAGCAGTACACCTGCACGTCGGTAGGTGGCGTCGTGCGGCTCCGCGTTCGTCGCTGGCGTCGTAGGCGCCGAGATGACGTCACGGAGACTACTTAGGCGCCACCCATGCGCGCTGACGTCAGTTCTGTACACGACTTTCCGCGACAGGAATGCAGAGCCATGCAAGAAACTGACCACTGGTGCCATGAAACTAGGGCCCTGAAAGGGATGACCTTAACCCTAGAATCAGTTCGCAGAACGGGGAGGATGGGAGGGCGGTAAGGAATCTATCACTAACTAATGTCTCTTACAGATATATCGTTACACAAGTAGTAACTTGTGCATCTGAAAGAGACACGTTAAGTGATAGATTCCTTACCTTAGAATAGATACCCCAGCAATACCAACCACGGTGGTGGGTCTGCGAATAGATTACACCAGAAAGTCACGGAGAACAGAACGGCCAAAGAAGCCGTCTCTCCGGACTTGACTGTCAAGGCAGTAATGCTTGGTAAATGTGTGCAGCGAGGCCCACGTGGCTGCCTGACAAATTTCCTGCAAGGGAACGCCGCGTCCCAAGGCAGTAGTGGCTGCTGTTGCCCTGGTAGAATGGGCACGCAGTCCCACAGGAGGCTCCTTTTTAGCCAAGGAGTAAAACGCTTTGATGTACAAAACAACCCACCGAGAGATGGTGCGTTTGTGCACGGCCCGACCTTGTTTGGCGCCCACGTAGCCAACAAAGAGCTGGTCATCCACCCGGAACTGTTGTGTGCGCTTGAGATAGAACGAGTGCAAAAGAAACAATTGATGGACGGAATGCTGGACAATGCAAACATTCACCCCCAGTCACAAAGATCTGGGTTAAATCCATCATTCTTTTGCTCACCACACCACCCCAGTTTGGACCCAGCCATATGCAAATCAGTCTTGACCCTGTTCCTTGTGGGAACAGTCCAGCCCGAACTGCCAAGCCAGGTCCTCTCTGGACCGGAAACAAGCATCCTGGGACCGGTTTCAGGGCATCACCCTTCTTCAGCCAGGCTAGCTTGAATCCAGTGGTGTAGTGAGCACGGGACCCACGTCTGGGCATACCCTTCCCACTTAGGGCGACAAATGCAAAAGAAATGGCATGGTGAGCAAAAAAACGATGGATTTAGGCCCAGATCTCTGTACTGGGGTGAATGTATGACATTGTTCTGCATTCTGTCCATCAACTGTTGTTTTTGCATTTGTCACCCCGAGTGGGACGGGTATGCCCAGACGTGGGTCCCGTGTTCTCCATGCCACTGGAATCAAGCTATCCTGGCTGAAGAGGGGTGAAACCCCGAAACCGGTCCTAGGATGCTTGTTTCCAGTCCAGGGAGGACCTGGCTTGGCAGTTCGGGCTGGACTGTTCCCATGAGGCACAGGGTCAAGACTGATTTGCATATGGCTGGGTTCAAACTGGAATGGCATGGTGAGCAAAAAACGATGGATTTAGGCCCAGATCTCTGTACTGGGGTGAATGTATGACATTGTTCTGCATTCTGTCCATCAACTGTTGTTTTTGTATTTGAGATACAACGAGAGCGCACGTTTTGGGTCCAGACGATGGAGCCTCTCTTCCTCTTTTGAAGGATGCGGAGGCGGAAACTAAGTGGGCAAAGTGATGGTCTGCCCAATGTGGAAGGGCGTGACAACCTTTGGCAAGAAAGATGGACGGGTCCGTAAAACCACCTTGTCCGGATGAACGGAAAGGAGAGTTAGAAGAAAGAGCCTGGAGCTCACTCACTCTTCTTGCAGAGGTGATAGCCACCAGGAAAGCCGTCTTTAGAGTAAGAAGACGTAAAGGACAGTTATGAAGGGGCTCGAAGGGAGCGCACATCAGATAGGTCAAGACAAGATTTAAGTCCCATTGAGGCATTATGAAAGGCACGGGAGGAAAAGTGTGTGTAATGCCTTTGAGGAAACGGTTAACAACCGGGGACTTAAAGAGAGAAGGCTGATCTGGAAGCCTGAGAAAGGCGGAGATGGCCGAAAGATAACCTTTGAGAGTGCCCAGAGCAGAGCCCTGCCGGGCCAAGGATAGTAGGAATAGAAGGACCTCAGAAAGAGGGGCAGAAAGGGGCTCCACAGACTTAGCTGTGCACCATGCCACAAATTTGTTCCACCTGCAGGCGTATACCGATTTAGTGGAGGGACGCCTGGCTGCCAGAATGACATCACAGACTTCAGGAGGCAAGTCAAATGGAATCAGCTGTCGCCGCTCAATCTCCACGCATGGAGGTGGAGGCTGGACAGGTTCGGGTGGAGGACCGTCCCCTGCTGCTGCGACAGAAGGTCCTCCCGAAGAGGCAGGCGGATCGGGGGATCGATCGCCATGTTGAGTAGCTCGGGATACCAGTATCTTCGTGCCCAATCCGGAGCCACAAGGATGACTTGGGCCCGGTCGCGCCGAATCTTCTTCAACACTCTGGGTAGAAGTGGTATAGGCGGAAAGGCGTACAACAGACCGCAACTCCATTTGCGACGAAAAGCGTCGCCGAGCGAGTGCCGCCTTGGAAATTCCAACGCGCAGAACTGATGACATTGCGCGTTCTCTTCGGTGGCGAATAGATCTAACCAAGGCTCTCCCCACTGCAGAAAGAGACCTTGCACCACGTCCAAGTTCAGACGCCATTCGTGATCCATCAAGCACCGGCGGCTGAGTTCGTCTGCCCTGGCGTTCAGAGAACCTGCCAGGTGTTGAACCACCAAGGTAATACCTTGATGTTCCAGCCATGTCCAGAGGCGCAGAGCCTCCTGACATAGGGTCCACGACCCCACCCCGCCCTGTTTGTTGCAATACCACATGGCGGTGGTGTTGTCCATGAACACCTGCACTACACTTCCCCAGACAGAGGGAAGGAATGCCTTCAGTGCAAGTCGGATCGCCCGCAGCTCCAAAAGATTGATATGGAGCCGGGACTCCGCCGGAGACCAGAGGCCTATGATCTCCGCCTCTCCCAGGTGGCCGCCGCATCCCAGGAGGGACGCATCCGTCACCACTGTGTGCTCCGATTGGGGAAGGGAGAGGGATCTGCCAGTGACCCAATCGCGATTCGTGAGCCACCACTGCAATTGTCGTGCAGTGCCCTCCGAGATCTGGACAAGATCGGACAGGTTGCCCTGATGCTGCGCCCACTGGAACTTCAGGTCCCACTGCAGACCTCGCATATGCCACCTGGCATGTTGCACTAGCAGAATGCAGGAGGCCATCAGGCCCAGGAGCCGGAGGGTCAGCCTGACTGAAATCCGGGCTAGAGGCTGAAAGATGGGAATCATAGCCTGAATATCCCGGACTCGCCGCTCGGGAGGATAAACCCGAAACTGCGTCGAGTCCAGAACCGCTCCGATAAAGGGGAGCTTATGAGAAGGACTCAGGTGCGACTTTGGGACGTTGATGGAGAACCCCAGTAACTGCAGGAGGTCGGCCGTAGTCTCAAGGTGGGTGACGACTGCCTGGGGCGAGCCCGCCTTCAACAACCAGTCGTCGAGGTAGGGGAAGACTGATACCCCTGACCTGCGCAGATGAGCTGCGACCACCGCCATCACTTTTGTGAACACCCGAGGGGCGCTGGTAAGGCCGAAAGGGAGCACGGTAAACTGAAAATGCTCCTGGCCTACCGTGAATCGCAGGTAACGCCGATGGGCCGGCAGGACGGGAATGTGAAAATATGCGTCCTGCAAGTCCAACGCTACCATCCAGTCTCCAGGGTCGAGGGCAGCCAAGACCTGAGCCAGAGTCAACATCTTGAACTTCTCCTTCCGGAGGAAGCGATTGACGTTCCGGAGGTCCAAAATGGGGCGCAAGCCCCCCTTGTCCTTCTTGGGGACCAGAAAGTAGTGGGAATAACATCCATGTCCTACTTCTGGCCCAGGAATGCGCTCGATGACCCCCTTGGCCAAGAGGGCCGTGACTTCCTGTTGGAGAAGCGCTAAGTGATCCCCCAAAATGCGGTGGAACTGAGGTGGCATGGACGGGGGGCAGACTCGAAGGGGAGGGAATAGCCCCTTCGGATGATTTGGAGCACCCAGCTGTCCAAAGTGACAGAGCGCCAGTGGGGGAGGTGATGTTGAATTCTGCCGCCCACCGGCGTGGGGTGCACCCCAAAGCGCGGACTAGGAAGGCTTTGAGGCGGATGCTGCGGGAGCGGAGGTGGGCTGACCCGCACGCTGGCCCCCTGTGCCACCACGGCGGCCACCACGCCCGCGGCCACGCTGAGGCTGGTTCTGCGCAGGCCTTTGGAACGGACGTGTAGAGGCGCCCCTGCTGCGGCCACGAAAGGAACGAAAAGTAGACGTGACTGGGCGGGAGGTGGAGAGACCCAAGGACTTGGCTGTAGCCCTAGAGTCCTTAAAACGCTCCAGCGCACTGTCTGCCTTATCGCCAAAAAGGCGAGTACCATCAAAAGGCATGTCCATGAGGAAACTCTGGACATCCCCCGAAAACACCGTGGACCGCAGCCAGGCATGTCGCCACAAGGCCACTGTGGTGGAAATTGTTCTTCCCAAGGAGTCCGCGGTGTCCAACCCACACCGAATGGGAAACTTCGCGGCATCCTTCCCTTCTGCAACAGCTTGGGAAAGCACAGCCCGAACCTCTTCGGGGCACTGGGGCAGAGTTTGCGCCACCGTGTCCCACACAGCGTGAGAATAGCTGCCCAAGAGGCGTGTGTTGTTGACTGACCGCAGCCCCAGGCTGGCAGAGGAAAACAACCTTTTGCCAAGCTGCTCCAGCTTTTTGGATTCCTTATCCGGCGGAGCGGTAGGGATTGCTGTTTGGGAAGTGGAAGCCTGAATGACCAGGCTCTCCGGTGTCGGATGAGTTGTTAGAAAGGCAGGGTCACCCGGTGCCGGACGATGACGTCTGGCCACATTTTTATCCACAGGGGCCCCTGTGGCTGGCCTAGACCAGGTACCCAGCAAAACATCCGTTAAGGCCTCATTGAACGGGAGTAGAGGTTCCACAGAACCTGCTGTAGGCTGAAGCACCTCAGTAAGGAGGTTAGTTTGGAGGGCAACAGTAGGCAGCTCAAGGCCAAGAGTTTCAGCTGCTCTACGGAGCACCACAGTGTAGGTGGCGCCTTCCTCCATGAGAGTGGGAGGAGACACAAACCCAGGCTCAGAGGAGAGGTCAAGGCCACTGGCATCCTCTGAGTCTTCTGCCCATTCCTGTTCGGACTCACACTGCCGTGCAAGACGGTCCTCCGACCCCTCCCAGTCCTCCTCTTCCCCAACAGCCCGAGGCACAGGCTGCAACGGCGAGGGAGGCACAGGGGAAAAGAAATGCTCCACCGGCGCCGGGAACGGCTCCAAGGCCCAATCCGGGTTCCAAGCTGGAAACGCGGCCAAGGGCGGAGGTGGGCCGAACGGCACCCAGGGCGGCGCCGGGAAGGGAGCCGCAGGGGGCGCCGGAGCCGCCGGCGGAGGACCCTGCGGCACTGGGGCCGGAGCCGCCGGCGAAGGACCCTGCGGCGCCGGAGCCGCTGGCGGAGGACCATGGGGCGCCGGGGCCAGAGCCGCCGGCGGCGCCGACGGCGGAGCCGGCTGCAACCAAGGGCCCCCAAAAGGGACCGCGGGGCCCGAAGGCGCACCGGCGGGAGCCCTAGGCCCGAAAAGGCGGTCCATGGCAGCAAGAAACTCTTGCTCCTGGGCCGGAGTCGCCGAAGGACCCGGGTATGGCGGGTAGGCCGCGGGACTGACAGGCTCCAACGGAGCCGCGGGGGAAAGACCCCGGGTCCCCTCGTCCACGTCAGAAGACCGACGAGGGGAGGTCGGAGAGCGTACGCGCTTCTTCGACTTCTTTTTATGACGTCGCTTACCGGAATCCGATGGCGACGACTTGGACCCCGAGGAGCGATGATGGCGACTCCGCGGTCGGTCCCTTGAGCAACCCCTGGATCTGGAACGGTGCGGAGACAACTGCCGGGCCTCTAGCAGCTTTCGGGACCGCTCCCGCAAAGCCTTCTGAGCCATGGCCAGACAGTCGGAACATGACCGGGAGTCATGGTCGCGCTCTAGACAGTAGAGACAGACGCCATGGGGGTCGGCCACCGACATCGTACGGCGGCAGGCCCCGCAGGTTTTAAAACCAGGCATCTCTACGTGGCACCAGGAGTCAATATAGAAATTAGAGACAAAAGTCCCAAAAAACAACTAGTCAAAAAGTGACTAAGGTACGTGCTCTAACCGGATCTGCGCTTGCTGGCGCGGAAAAAGAAAGAACTGACGTCAGCGCGCATGGGTGGCGCCTAAGTAGTCTCCGTGACGTCATCTCGGCGCCTACGACGCCAGCGGCGAACGCGGAGCCGCACAACGCCACCTACCGACGCGCAGGGGTACTGCTGACGAAAAACTTTCCGGTTCCAGTCTGACGCCTGGGGATATTCTAAGGTAAGGAATCTATCACTAACGTGTCTCTTTCAGATATAACTTTTTGGGGCGTAAATGATTGCTTCTTTGTATTCCGCTAAGGCTAAATTATAGTCCAATTTACCCCGCTCACTATAATCCGCTCTCCAGGCGTGCTCTAGGTGCCTACATTTGCATTTAATGGTTTTAAGTTCTATGCTACACCATGATGCCGAAGGTTGAGCTCTTCGTTGTTTACTGGTTGTTTCTGGGGACAGACGATTTACTGCAAATCTGATCCAATTATCGAAATTGTCAGCAGTCTTATTATCTAGGGCAGGGCTGGGAGGGCCTGTACCAAATGCTTCCTCCAGGTTAATTTTATTGATTTTATGCCAAGGTCGAGACTTAACCACTGTTGTTCTGCAACGGGACATCATTTTTCTTTCCGGACAGAGGAGTGTGAAGAACACCGCCTTGTGATCTGTCCATGTCAGTGGCAGACTTTTGTCCAAACCAATATAAGTGTTATTCGTAAAGATGCCATCCAGTGTGTGACCAGCATCATGAGTGGGTCCAGTGACTATCTGGGTCAGCCCAAAACATTCCATATTGTCTAACAGGGTGAACGTATCTCCACTGTTCCCACACTCCAGGTAAAAATTAAAATCACTGAGGGCAGTAAAATTCTGGAACTCAAAACAGGATTCCATGAGAGTATGCAGTGATCATATGAAAGGGGCACAAGGCCCTGGTGGCCGGTTGAGGAGCAGACCTGGGAAGCTGTGGATGTTATCAATTTTAATGTTAAACATCACAGCTTCTGCGTCTGCCAGCTGGATAGGGTTGCAGGTGGCCTTAAAGCATGAGCGATAGGAGTCGAATGACTCGAAAAAGATGTCGACTAATGTCGAAAAATCACTAGTCAAAAAATGACTAAGGGTACCGCTCTCTCCAGATCTGCGCTGGCTGGCGCAGAAAAATAAAGAACTGACGTCAGCGCGCAGGGGCGGCGTCTAAGTAGATACCGCAACGTCATTCCGGCGATCACAACGCCAAGGACGAACGCAGAGTCGACCGATGCCACCTACCGACGCGCAGGGGTACTGCTGAAGAAAAATTCTACGGATCCAGTCTGACGCCTGGGGGTAATTCTAAGGTAAGGAATCTATTCTTAGGTAAGGAAACTATAGCTAATAGTCTCTTTCAGATCATGTAGGTTAAACAAAAAAGAATCACACAGTGTAGTTATAAAAATATGTCTATATATTACACAACACTCACTAACACATTGCTATATCTCCCACCCGGCAATAGCAACAAAAATACACAAGATTACTTCAATTGCAAGAGGTATGTAAGCACAATACACAGTGGTCTCCAAGGGGAGAACCATATACTAGAAAAGTGGAATGCGAACTGCGACCGAAGTCTGGACTTTGACCAGGAGACTCAGACACAAAGAACAACCCAAGGTAAGTACCCAGGGACCCTAAAGAGACTGTGTGCAGAGTGGAAACACAGCCACGTAATCACTAGAAGTCAACGGGAAAGTGGTGGTTGCAGTTTTGAATAACCAGGAGCTGTGCACGAGCTGCTCAACGTCAGAAGTCGAGAACCAGGGGGTTGGTGTCTGGCAGGAGCACCAACAAGCCTTGGCAGCAGCAACCAGCGTGGAAAACGATGAAGGAGCAACGTTGGGATCACCTCGATCCAAGAGACTCACTAAATGCAGGAGAGTCAGAGCAGGCCTTGAACAAGCAGGGGAGCCCACTGCAGCAGGAGAAGACTCTTGAGAGGACCCACAGGGCAAAGGCACAGGAGTTGCAAGAGGACCTTGAGCAGCTCACCAAAGAAGAAAGCCCACGGTGCAGAGGATGCAGTGAGGATGCTGTACTTGGCCGGAAGAGAGGCTGGAGCTTCTTGTAGCCCGAAGATCTCTGGTGTGCAGAGTTAACAAGCCTTAGCAACAGCAAGTCGACTAGGTGCACAGGGGTTCAGTCCCAGCAGTTCTGACGAAGGATACCGGCCTCAAAATTGCATAGAGGACAGGCCAGGCCTCGAGGGAGTTGCAGAGCCACCACTTGTGTTGCTGAGCCTTTCGAAGTCCTTGGGACAGCTTTGTTGCAGTGCCTGCAGATGCAGGGGAGTGACTCATTCACTCCAAGGGAGATTACTTCGGGTGTCCTTGATGCCCACAGGTCTGTTGAAGGTCCTGGAAGAAGCAAAGACACAGACAACTTGCAGAACAGCGAGCCCAGGAGCAGCAGGAGTCTTCTTTGATGCAGTCTCGGTTATAGGCGAAGTCCAGCCAGGTGCAAGTGTCCAGACAGTCGAAGAGTGACGTGGTTTCTGGCTCGAGTCTTGTCCCACGATGAATCTGAGGATCCACCCACAGGTAAGAACTTTTATACCCTAAGAAAGGGGTTAGGACGACTCAGGGGTCCTTCCCAGAGGAGGTGCTGGACAGAGGAGAGGATACTCACATGTCCTTTGTCCAGTTTCACACCAGAGCAGGAGCCAACGGCTCCCTGAACTGGTTTGAACTGGACTCCTTTAACTGGCTCAAACCGGAGTATGAAAGGAGGGCAACAAATATGCCCTTCAAAGCAGTCCGGTGGCGCTGGAAAGAGCCCCCAACCCAGCCCAATACACTAAATCCTGTCTGAGAGATGGCCACACCTCCTTGTGATAGGAAACCTATTGTTCTACCTTCACCTGCTCGAGCTCAGCAGCAATATACACTGGTCTCCAGGGGGAGACCAAACCATATATTAAGAAAGTGGAAGGCGAACTGCAAAGGTAAATGGGACTTGTAGGAGAGTAGGATATGCTTTTATGGTTACCCACACTTTTTGCCTGATGCTATGCTGTTTCTGACTAGTCTGACTGAGCCCCCACCCCAGTATCTGTGCTTTCTCCCCTAAATTGGTTATGGTAAGTACTTAGGTACCTCCCAGGTTGGATATTGGTGTACCCTTATACGTCCCTAGTATATGGTACTGAGGTACCCACGGCATAGGTACCCCAAAGGTCCCCCATGGGCTGAAGCATGTACTATGCCACCCATAGGAGACCACACAAACTAACTACAGGCCTGCCATTGCAGCCTGTGTAAGCTGGTGCTAGCACCACTTACGAAAGATATAGGTTTCCCTATATCTAAGGTCACTGCTCTTAAAATCTATAAGTCACCCCTAAAGCAGGCCTTTCAATACTGAAGGCAGGGTGCTCGGTTCTAAGTGTGAGGGTGCCCCTGCATGAGCATGGCACCCCTACAACTTTCGGAGTCTATTCTGCCGGGTTGTAAGTGCATCAGCCATTACGATACATAGAGTGGCCATGCGTCATTACGTGATGACCATCCCTAAACTGGCTGTAACGAACCCTGTCATGTTTGGTATCAAACATGTTGGAATCATACCCCCACACTGTGAACAGTGTGGGAGGTATGATTACATGCACTGTAAAGCTCCTCCGGGATGCCCTCAGTGATCCCGGTACCAGTCTTCTAGACCCGGACAGCACAACATGGCTGCTGCCGACCAGAGACACGATTCTGCCCTCCTGCTGCTGAGCCAAGCTCAAGCAGGGGAAGGCAGAACAATAGGTATCCTGTCACAAGGAGGTGTGACCAACTCCCAGACAGGGTTTAGTGTATTGGGGCCGGGTGGGGGCGCTTGCCAGCGCCACTCAGTCTCCTTGAAGGGCACATTTCGACCCCTCCTTGCATAGTCCAGTTCAAACCAGTTCAAGGAGCCGTTGGCTCCTGCTCTGGCGCGAAACTGGACAAAGGACATGGGAGTATCCTCCCCACTGTCCGACCCCTCCCCCGGACGGAACCCTGAATCGTCCCAAACCTTTCCTTAGGGTACTTAAGGGCTTACTTGAGGTTGGGTCCCTAGATGCGTCGTGGGACAGGATTAATTTCAAGACACCACTTCTTCTGCGACTGTCTGGGCACTCTGGACTTCACTCTGGGTATCAAGACTGCAACTAGGAAGTCTCCTGCTGCTCCTGGTCTCATCGCCCTGCTATTCTGCTGCAACTTCCGTGCCTGTGCTCCATACAGGTACCTTCCAAGGCCTGTGGACATCAAAGACACCTGAAGGAATCTCCCTTGAAGTGAAGGAGTCACTTCCCTGCATCTGCAGGCACCGCAACACAGCTGACCGGTCTCCTGATCCAGGGCTCCCACGGACTCCAAAAGGCTCAGCAACACAGGTGGTGGTTCTTCACATCCCTCGAGACCTGCGCTGTCCTCTCACCAAGTTTGAGGCCAGTATCCCTCGTCAGAGCTGCAGGAACCAAACCCCTGTGCACCTCGTCGACATGCTGTTGCAAAGGCTTGTTGGCTTCCTTCCACCAAGCTCGCCGGGCACCAAGTAGCCCCAACCTCAAGCATCACCTGTGACCAAGATCTTCATCCTCACCGCATCACTTGCATCGTGGGCCTACATCTTTGGTGAGCTGCTTGAGGTCCTCTTGTAACTCCAGTGCCTCCAGCCTGTGGGTCCTGTTGAGGGTCTTCCTTGATTTCAGCTGGCTCCCCCGATTGCTCGGGCTTGCTCTGACTCCCCTGCTTGTGATGAGTCTCCTGGACCTTGCTGGTCCAGACATTGCACCTTCTTTGCTTTCTACTTTGTTTGCAGTTGCCAAGGCTTGTTGGTGCTCCCGACAGACACCGACCCCTCAACTCTCGACATCCGACGTGAGACAGCTCGTGAACTGCTCCTGGTCTTCCACAGCGTGGTCTGGTCCGCACAGCTTTATTGTGTGCATTGTGTATATCGCAAAACCAAAGGGGATGATGGACGGAGTGTTGAACATTGCAAGCACTCACCCCTAGTCAACTGATCTGGGTTTAATCCATCATCATTCTTTAGCTCAGTTTAGTTGACTGGGGGTGAGTGCTTGCAATGTTCAACACTCCGTCCATCATCCCCTTTGGTTTTGCTTTGTTTGCCCTAAGTTGGCAGGGTATGCCCAGACGTGGGTCCCTTGCTCACTTTGCCACTGGATTCAAGCTAGCTTGGCTGATGACGGCTGTTAGCCAGAAACCGGTCCCAGGATGCTTGTTTCCGGTCCAGGGAAGACATGGCTTGGCAGTTCGGGCTGGACTGTTCCCATGAGGCACAGGGTCAGACTGATTTGCATATGGCCATGTCTGAACTGGGGTGGCAGAGTGAGCTAAAGAATGATGATGGATTAAACCCAGATCAGTTGACTGGGGGTGAGTGCTTGCAATGTTCAACACTCCGTCCATCATCCCCTTTGGTTTTGCATTGTGTATATCTCCAGCTAGGAGATATTTGTATGTGTTAGTGAGCGTCTTATAATAAATACATATTTTTATAAATACACTGTGTGGTTCTTTTTCACTTAATCTATACCAATAAGATTATGCTCTGGTAAAACAAGCTGCTTTGTAGGTACAGTCCCGGGCACACGTAACGAGGATATAATATCAGGAGAAATGTCTCATACTGCAGAAATGTAGAGGGTCTACACCAGAATGATAATCATAGGTGTTTAATATAGTAACAGAGCATAAGCAACCAGCCAAAACAAAAGCAACCAGCCGACACGTGTTTCGTCACAAAGGGTAGTAACCCGTGACTCTTCAGGGCAAGTGACCGTTCAAGACTCCAAAACGGCAATGAAGAGCAGTGCGAACCACGGTAGGTGGACTACTGCCAAATGTAAGGAAAGGAAGACGGATATCGCCGGGCGGCGGATAAGCCAATGAGGACTATTGACCTTCAGAAAAGTCGATGCAGTCTGTGGCGACGAGATTAACCAAGTGCTAAGTAGCACAGGGGGGAATATAGAATTAGGCGTGCCAGGTCAGTAGTCCAGGATGACAACGGCGGATGCGCCGGAGTACAGGAAACTGTAAATGTAATAACTGATATCAGCAATCTAATGCATATCAGATATTATAATTAGCTAATGGATTGTTTATTATTACATGTCTACTTATTTTCAGAAACTCTCCCACCACCTCATTGATGTTGGTAATCACGCCCTGATGAAGGTGATTAGCCATACCTGGCTTGTACACCGAAACGCGCGTTGGCGCTTGTGATACTTCTACGATTGTTTGTAATGTGGAGTTATTACATTTATGAGATGTATTGAATACAATAGTATTTATTATTTTGTTGTGTTGTCTTATGCATAGTATGTATGTTGGTTGTTTGTATGAAAGAGGTATGAGAGTATGTTTGATGTTGCGAGTTATTTGAATGAGAGGTGGGACCATATATATGTTTATTTATTTATTCAATAATATCTTTGTATCACGTTTGAGTATTGTGTATCTTTATTGAAAAAAGCAAAAATAAATATATTTTGTGATACCTTTGTCTCTTCTATTCTCCAGCACTGTTTAGACTTTTATATTATATGACGTTTAGCATTTTGTTTAAAAAAATAGGTAGGGGATTTTTGTTTGTTTGATTGGTCAGAAGGAGTGTAAAACAGCTTGTTTTACCAGAACTAATCATATAGTGTAGGTTAAACGAAAAAGAACCACACAGTGTAAATATAAAAATATGTATTTATTATAAACACTCACTAACACATTGTAATATCTCCTACCCTGATATATAACAACAATACACACAATACTTCAACAATAGAACAGGTAAGTAGCACAAATACACAGTGGTCTCCAGGGGGAGACCATACCATATACTAAGAAAGTGGAATGCGAACCGCGAACAAAGTCGAGACTGGATCCAGAAGACTTAGGAGAGCCAGGGACACAAGGAACAACCCAAGGTAAGTACCCAGGAACCCCACGGAGGCCATGTGCAGAGTGGGAGCACAACCACGTGCTCAATACAAGTCAATAGGTAAGTCGCGGTTGCAGTTTTCAAGAAGTAGGACTCTTCCCAAAGGACCCTGAAAAACACTGTGAAAAATGGAAGTTGGAGAGTCACCCCACCCGTGGATACCCCAGCAACCAGGATACCTACACCAGGGAAGCCAGGTGCATATGTGTGAAGTGACGTCAGAAACCGCCGTAGACCACAATGGAGGACTTCGGAAAAGATGCTGCTGCTGAAGGTGAAAGTGACCGGTGGAACCCAAAGGTGGATTCAATGTGAGAGGTACCTGAAAGCAGGAAGACGAATGCCTACCGATGTGGGAGATGCAGGAGCGTTGACGGTGCCCTTGTAGTAGCAGCTGTACGGACCAGGCGACGCAGAGGAGGACCAGGTCCCACGACAGATGTCAAGAGTTGAGGAATCGGTGTCCGGCGGGAGCACCAACAAATCTTGGCAGCAGCAATAGTCGAGGAAAACTAAGAAGGTGCTGTGTCGGGACCAGCAAGGTCCAAGGGACTCACCAACAGCAGGAGAGTCAGAGCAGGTCCGAGCAAGCAGGGCAGCCCACTGGAACCAAAGATGACCCTCAAGAGGACTCACAGGCCAAAGGCACAGGAGTCGCAACAGGACCTCGATCATCTCACCAAGAATGCAGGCCCACAGTACAGATGATGCAGTGAGGACGAAGACCTTGGTAGCAAGAGATGCTGGAGCTTCTTGGAGCCCGAAGATCTCTAGAGGAGTGTCAACAAGCCTTGGCAACAGCAAGTCCACGCCGTGCACAGGGGTCCTGCTCCAGCAGTTCCGACGAGGGATACTGACTTCATATTTGCTGAGAAGACAGTGCAGGCCTCGAGGGAGTTGCAGAACCACCACCTGTTTTGCTGAGCCTCTCGAAGTCCGTGGGATGTCAGGAGCAGCAGACAGGACAACTTGGTTGTGGTGCCTGCAGATGCAGGGGAGTGACTCCTTCACTCCAAGGGCGATTCGTCTGGATGTCTTGGATGTCCACAGGCCTGGAGAAGAACCTGTATGGAGCAAAGGCACAGACAACGCAGAAGACTGGCACGACGACGAGATCAGGAGCAGCAGGAGCCTTCCCAGATGCAGTCTCGGTTCCCTAAGCAAAGTCCAACGAAATCCAAAGTGTCCAGACAGCTGAAGATGAAGTGGTTTTGGATCTGAATCTTGTCCCACGATAAATCTGAAGAGCCACCCACAGGTAAAAAGTACCCTAAGGAAAGGGTTGGGATGATTCTGGGGTGCCTCCCAGGGGAGGAGCTGGACAGAGGGGAGGATACTCCCATGTCCTTTGTCCAGTTCCGCGCCAGAGCTGGAGCCAACCGTTTCATGAACTGGTTAAAACTGGAGTATGCAAGGAGGGCACCAAATGTGCCCTTCAAAGCAGTCTGGTGGCGCTGGCACGTGCCCCAACCCCAGCCCAATACACTAAGTCCTGTCTGGGAGGTGGTTACACCTCCCTGTGACAGGAAACCAATTGTTCTACCTTCCTCTGCTCGAGCCTGCCTCAGCAGCAGGAGGACAGAATTGTGTCTGTGGCAGCAGCAGCACTAGCTTGCTTTTAGACCCTGAAAGGCTGGTACCAGGAATACAGGTGGAGGGGGCTACCCAGGGGAGCCCCCCAGTACATGGGATCCTACAACCAACAGTGGAATCGGTGTTGGGGTAGGATTCCAACATGCTTGAAACCAAACATGACCGGTTTAAGTGCAGCCAATATATATTAAGACATCTAGTAATTGACTTGATGGCCACTATATGTCTAAAATGGCTGACCGCACTTACAAAGCCGGCTCCTAGGTTTGTAGGGGGTGTCCTGCTCATGTAGGGCACCCTCACAATTATAAGAAAGCACCCTGCCTTCAGGATTGAAAGGCCTACCTTAGGGGAGACTTATAGGTTTTAAGTGCAGTGACCTCCGCTATAAGGAAGGATTATGTTACTTACCCAGTAAGCATCTGTTCTTGGCATGTAGAGCTGTAGATTCACATGCTTTGCATACTCCTGCCATCTAGTGTTGGGTCCAGATGTTTGCAAGTTGTTTTTCTTCAAAGAAGTCTTTCCAGTCATGAGGTACAGTGACTCCTCCTTTCGGTGATAGTGCGCATGGGCATCAACTCCATTGTTGGATTGTTTTCCCGGAAGAGGGTGAGAATGGAGTGAGTGAGTGAGAGTAGTAAATAGATGCCCATGCGTATGTAATGTAAATAATGAGAACTGCAACAACTACAGGTGTCCGGGGAAGTGGGAGGGTGCATGTCAATCTACAGCTCTACATGCCAAGAACAGATGCTTACTGGGTAACATAATCCGTTTGAGGCATGTGTGCTGTAGATACACATGCTTTGCATAGACTATTTAGCAGTATTCTCCCAAAGCAGTGGCTAACCAGTAGATGTGGAGGTTGTCTGAAAAAGTGTCTTTAGCACTGCTTCCCCTACATTGGCCTGTTGGCATGCTAATACATCTACACAATAGTGTTTGGTAAATGAGAGTGGTGTAGACCATGTTGCTGCTTTACAGATGTCAGCTTTAGGAATATTACCTAAAAATGCCATAGATGCCCCTATTTTGCGAGTGGAATGCGCTCTAGGGGGTATAGATAAAGTTCTTTTAGCTTTTTTATAGCAAGTTTGAATGCATTTAACAAACCATCTTGAAATACCAGATTTAGAGATAGGACTGCCCTTGTGCGGTGGTGCAAATGCGACAAACAATTGCTTTGTTTTCCGAAAATGTTTTGTTCTTTCGATATAATACAATAACGCGTTTCTGACATCAAGATTGTGAAGAGCTCGTTCTGCTACAGAATCAGGTTGAGGGAAGACAACAGGTAACTCAACTGATTGGTTAAGATGAAAAGCAGAAACTACTTTAGTGATGAATTTTGGGTTGGTACGAAGAACTACCCAAGCTTTATAAAGCTGAAAGAAGGGTTCTTCTAAGGTTAATGCCTGAAGCTCACCAACTCTCCTTAATGAAGTGATTGCAATGAGGAAAGCAACCTGCCAAGTAAGGAACTGCAAAGGACAATTGTGTAATGGTTCAAAGGGTGGACTCATGAGTCTTGTGAGTACAATATTGAGATTCTATACTGGTGCCGGAGGTATTCTGGGTGGTATTGCTCTTTTTAAGCCTTTCATAAAGGCTTTATTCACAGGGACTTTGAACAAAGATAAATGCTGTCTGTTTTGCAAATATGCAGCCACTGCTGCAAGGTGCAATCGAATAGATGTTTAAGCTAAATTAGATTGCTGTAGGTCCGAAGGTAACAATGTTTTGAACAGAAGCATCCAGAGGATTAATCTTGGTATTACAATAAATAACAACTCGTTTCCATTTTGCTGCATAACAAGCTCTGGTAGTAGGCTTTCTTGCTTCTTTTAGAATAGTCATACAGTTTGGTGGCAAATTTAAATATCCAAACTCTATGACTTCAGGAGCCAAATCGCTAAGTTGAGCTCCTTGGGTTTGGGTGTCTGATTTCTCCACAGTTCTGAGTGAGAAGGCTGGAACCGAGGTGCAGCTTTTGATGTGGAACTACTGAGAGTTCCAATAGTGTGGTGTACCATGGTCGACTGGCCCATGTGGGAGCTACGAAAATCAGTGTGAGGGATGTTTGCCTGAGCTTTCGAACCAGAAACGGAAGGAGTGGGAGAGGCGGAAATGCATAAGCAAATATCTTTGATCAATTGGTCCATAGGGCATTGCCTTTGGAGCGAGGGTGTGGGAACCTGGAGGCGAAGTTTAGGCATTTTGCGTTGTCCACTGTGGCGAGCAAATCTATTTGTGAGAATCCCCATTTTTGAAAGTATGGAAGGAGAACCTGGGGATGCAGTTCCCACTCGTGTATTTGCTGCCTTCTTCTGCTGAGGAGGTCGGCAATTTGATCGTTGACTCCTAGACAGTGTTTCGCCAGAAGATGAATTGCCCAGCTCCAGATGGTCTGAGAGGGCCGTGACGGCTGGGGAGCGTGTGTCCCCGCTTGTTTTTGTATATGGTACATGGCTGTCATGTTGTCTGTGCAGACTAGGACAACTTTCTCTATGAGATGAGACTGAAAAGCTATAAATGCTAGAAATACTGCTAGAAGCTCTAGATAGTTGATGAGGAGACGTTTGTACTTATTGTCCCAGAGACCCTGAATTGTGTAATAGTGGAGATGGGCACCCCAACCTGTGAGAGATGAATCTGCTGTTAGCATGATCTATAGAACAGGGTAGATGAAGGGCCGCCCTTTTGATAAATTTAGTGGGTTCCACCATTGCAGAGAGCGATGGGTGCGGCTGTCTACCAACACTAGATCTGTTAATTGACCCTGTGACTGATTCCACTGACGTGCTAAGCATTCTTGTAGAGGACGCATGTGTAGTCTTGTATTGGGCACTATTGCAATGCATGACGCCATCATTCCTAGCAGTTCCATAAAGATTTTGGCTGGCAAGGTTTGATTGGCTTGAAAATGTAATAACACAGTTTGAATATTGCAAATTCTGGCTGCACTGGGAGAGACTAGAGCCGTGTGAGTGTTGAGAGTCGCTCCCAGATAAGATTGTATTTGTAAAGGCTATAGATGAGACTTTTGCGTGTTTACTGCGAAGCCTAATTGGTGCAGTAGGTTTAGCGTGGTCTAAGAGTGTTTTAAACACTTTTGGTGTGTGCTGGCTTAGATGAGCCTGTCGTCTAAGTACGGGAAGACGTGAATTTGTTGTCTTCTGAGATGAGCTGCCACTACTGCTAGACATTTGGTAAACACTCTGGGGGCAGTAGTTACTCTGAATGGGAGTACTTTGAACTAATAGTGTTTGCCTGCTATCAGAAATCTAGGATATTTGCGATGAGCTGGATGGATTGGAATGTGAAAGTATGCATCGTTTAAGTCTAGTGTGGACATAAAATCGACTTGCTGTAGAAGTGGAAGTACCTGTGTAAGGATTACCATATGGAAATATTCTGACAGTATGTACTGGTTTAACTGTCTGAGATCCAAAATTAGTCTCAAGGAGCTGTCCTTTTTGGGGATTAGAAAGTAGAGCGAGTATACCCCTGAACCTTGGTACTGTAATGGAACTGGTTCTATGGCTCCCTTTTTCAAGAGAGATTGCACCACTTGTTCTAATAATTGTAAGTGGTCTGACGACAGCTTGTAAGTGCGCAGTGGAATATTTGGAGGATTGGTGGTTAGCTCCAGGCAATAACCATGTCGGATGAGATCTATCACCCATTTCTCGGATGTAATGGATTGCCAAATGGGGAGAAATTGTTGAAGTCTTCCCCCAACAGGTGTTAAATAATCGGGGGGAGATGTGGGCAAGTCACTGTTTGTTGGGAGAAGGAGAGTTACACGCTGAGGCACCTTTACCTCTGCCTTTGGAATTGTTTCCTCTATACCCTCCTCTATAAAAACCTCTAGAGGGAGAGGATCGGTTGTTGCCTTTATAAGAGGAAGCATTCGGGTCTGAGGATGTGGTTTTGGACCCTCCTCTGTAAAAGGAGCGGCGAAGAACAAGTTACTTACCTTCGGTAACAATGTTTCTGTAAGAGACATATATTAGTTATAGATTCCTTATCTTAGGATTACTCCCAGGTGTCAGACTGGATCCGGAGAATTTTTCTTCAGCACTACCCCTGCGCGACGGTCGACTCCGCGTCCGTCGTCGTGGTCACCGAAATGACGTTGCGGTGCCTACTTAGACGCCACCCCTGCGCGCTGGCGTCAGTTCTGACACGACTTTCCATGCCAGAAGCGCAGAGCCATAAAAGACACTGACCACTGGTGCGCCACACTAGGGCCCTGCAAGGGAGTCCCTATCCCTAGAAGTCAGTTCGCAGAGCGGGGAGGATGGGTGGGGCGTGGAGGAAATCTATAACTAATATATGTCTCTTACAGATACATCGTTACCAAAGGTAAGTAACTTGATCATCTGAAAGAGACTATTAGTTATAGATTCCTTACCTTAGAATAGATACCCCAGCAATACCAACCCCGGAGGAGGGACTGCGAACCAAGTTCACACCAGAAAGTCCTGGAGGACAGAACGGGCAAAGTAGCCATCCCTCCGGACTTGACTATCCAGACAGTAATGTCTGGTGAACGTGTGCATAGAAGCCCATGTGGCCGCCTGGCAGATGTCGATGAGTGGGACTCCACGTGACAAAGCAGTAGTTGCTGTCGTAGCTCTAGTGGAATGAGTTCGCAGCCCCACTGGAGGTTCCTTTTTAGCTAAAGAGTAACAAATCTTTATACAAAGGACGACCCATCTAGAGATGGTACGCTTTTGTACAGCACGACCTTTCTTGGCACCCACATAGCCAACAAAGAGTTGATCGGCCACCCGGAAATCCTTTGTGCGCTCAAGGTAGAAAGACAGCGCAAGTTTCGGGTCCAGACGGTGGAGTCTCTCCTCCTCCTCGGAAGGGTGCGGAGGCGGGAAAAAGGATGGCAGAGTGACAGTCTGTCCCATGTGAAAAGGAGTGACAACTTTAGGGAGGAACGAGGGTCTCGTTCGAAGCACCACTTTGTCCGGATGCACCAAGAAGAAAGGTGGCTTAGAAGAAAGAGCTTGAAGCTCACTCACTCTGCGAGCAGAGGTGATGGCAAAGAGAAAAGCAGTTTTCAAGGTAAGAAGCCTAAGAGGACAGTTGTGAAGAGGCTCAAAGGGAGCGCACATAAGAAAAGTCAAAACATGGTTCAAGTCCCACTGAGGCATTCTGAAAGAAGATGGAGGAAAGAGATGAATAATGCCTTTAAAGAACCTACTTACAATAGGGGACTTGAACAAAGAGGGCTGATCTGGTAGCCAAAGAAAAGCAGAGATGGCTGCCAGGTAGCCTTTAAGAGGGCCCAGAGCAGAGCCCTGCTGGGCCAAGGAAAGAAGGAACAAAAGAACCTCAGAAAGAAGGCCAAAAAGGGGATCCACAGCCTTTGCTGTGCACCATGCCACAAACTTGTTCCATCTAGAGGTGTATACCGTCTTAGTGGAGGGACGCCTGGCTGCCAAGATGACATTACAGACTTCGGGAGGAAGGTCAAAAGCTGCCAACTGACGCTGCTCAATTTCCACGCAAAGAGGTGGAGGCTGGACAGGTTCAGGTGGAGGACCGTCCCCTGCGCCAGAAGATCCTACCGAAGGCGCAGTCTGATCGGAGGATCGATAGCTGTGCTCATGCGCTCGGGGTACCAGACTCTTCGTGCCCAGTCCGGTGCCACAATAATGACTTGGGCCCAGTCGCGCTTGATCTTCTTCAGCGCTCAGGGCAGAAGTGGTACAGGCGGAAAGGCGTACAAGAGGCAGCACCTCCACTCACGATGAAAAGCGTCGCCGAGCGAGTACCGCCTTGGAAACTCCAGCGCGCAAAACTGCTGACATTGCACGTTCTCTTTGGTGGCGAACAGATCTAACCAAGTCTCTCCTCACTGCTGAGAGAGACTTGGCACCACCTCCGTGTGAAGACGCCATTCGTGGTCCACCAGGCACCGACTGCTGAGTTTGTCCCCCCTGGCGTTCAGAGAACCTGCCAGGTGTTGAACCACCAGAGTCATGCCCTAATGTTCCAGCCATGTCCAAAGGCGAAGAGCCTCTTGACAAAGGGTCCACGATCCCACCCCGCCCTGTTTGTTGCAGTTCCACATGGCGGTGGTGTTGTCTGTCAACACCTGCACTGCCTTACCCTTGAGGGAG
Source organism: Calotriton arnoldi (assembly GCA_963921515.1). Classification (NCBI taxonomy): domain Eukaryota; kingdom Metazoa; phylum Chordata; class Amphibia; order Caudata; family Salamandridae; genus Calotriton; species Calotriton arnoldi. Next base: position 635,325 of record CAWUFW010002151.1, read on the forward strand.
GGAAGGAATGCCTTCAGTGCCAAGCGCATTGCCCAGAACTCCAACAGGTTGATATGGAGCTCGGACTCCGCCGCAGACCAGAGTCCTCTGATCTCCGCCTCTCCCAGGTGGCTGCCCCATCCCAGGAGTGATGCATCGTTCACCACCGTGAGGTCTGGTTGGGGAAGGGAGAGGGATCTGCCTCTGACCCAGTCCTGGTTCGTTAGCCACCACTGCAGTTGTTGCGCAGTTCCCTCCGAGATCTGGACAAAGTCGGAAAGATTCCCCATATGCTGCACCCACTGGACCTTCAGGTCCCACTGCAGAGCCCGCATATGCCACCTGGCATAGTCCACCAGCAGGATGCAGGAGGCCATGAGGCCCATAAGCCTCAGGGTAATTCTCACCGAAACCCGGGATAGAGGCTGAACGATCGGCATCATAGCCTGAATATCCCGGACTCGCTGTTCGGGAGGATAAGCCCGAAACTGCACTGTGTCCAGAACAGCTCCGATGAAAGGGAGCAACTGAGAGGGAGTCAGGTGTGACTTCGGCACATTGATAGTGAACCCCAGCGAATGCAGGAGGTCCGCCGTTGTCTGGAGGTGGGAGAGAACAGCCTGGGGCGAGCACGCCTTCAACAGCCAGTCGTCAAGATAGAAGAAGACTGGAACCCCTGATCTGCGCAGATGAGCTGCAACAACCGCCATCACCTTGGTGAACACCCGAGGGGCACTGGTAAGGCCGAAGGGGAGCACGGTGAACTGAAAATGCTCGTGGCCTACCATTAACCGCAGGTAACGTCTTTGGGCTGGCAGGACGGGGATGTGGAAATAGGCATCCTGCAAGTCCAATGCCACCATACAGTCTCCAGGGCCGTGGGCAGATAGGACCTGAGCCAAGGTTAGCATTTTGAACTTCTTCCGGAGGAAGCGGTTGAGGGTCCTGAGGTCTAGGATAGGACGCAGGCCTTTGTCCTTCTTGGACACCAGAAAGTAGTGGGAATAGCAACCACAACCTACTTCTGGCGCCAGGACCCTCTCGATAGCTCCCTTGGCCAAGAGAGCTGATACTTCCTGGCGAAGAAGCGCCAAATGATCCTCCGACAAGCAATCGAAAGACGGTGGCATGGAGGGAGGAGTAGTCTCGAAGGGGAGGGAGTAGCCCCTTCGGACTATCTGCAAAACCCACCTGTCTGGCGTGATGGATTGCCAGTGGGGGAGGTGATGGTGAATCCTGCCACCCACTGGCCACTGATGGGCCTGAAAGGTCAGACTAGGAGGCTGCTGCAGGGGGGGGGGGAGGGGGGAGAAGGGTGGAATGGCCCGCCCGCTGGTTTCCAGACTCACGTCGCAGGGTCCCACGTCCGTAGCCACGCAGAGGCTGGGCAGCTTGCGTGGGCCGGTGGCTTGACTGGGTCGGACGTGGTGGGGTGCCCCTTCCGTGGTCACGAAAGGGGCGAAAGGCAGACTGTGGTGGATGGGAGGATCTGGCCGTAGCCCGAGAATCCTTGAAGCGCTCCAGCGCAGAGTCTGCCTTGTCACCAAAAAGGCGACGGCCATCGAAGGGCATGTCCAGCAAGGACGCTTGAATATCTCCCGACAAACCAGACATCCTCAACCAGGCGTAGCGCCGAAGGGCTACCAACGTGGCAATCGTTCTGCCTAGTGAGTCAATGGTATCCAGTCCACATCTGATTGTGAATTTGGCTGCATCTCTCACATCCGCCACTGCCTGGGAGAGAACGGCCCGGGCCTCCTCCAGGCACTGAGGCAGCACCTGCGCAACCGTATCCCAGACTGTATGGGTGTAACGGCCCAAGAGGCACGCGGTATTCATGGACCGCAGTGCCAACCTGGAGGAAGAGAACATGCTCTTCCCAAGTTGATACAGCTTCTTCGATTTCCTGTCCGGGGGTGCAGAAGGGAATGCGCCCTTGGAAGAAGAAGCTTGGACCACCAAGCTGTCAGGGGAAGGGTGTTGGGTGAGGAAAATGAGATCACCCAGAGCCAGGCGGTGGTGGTGGGCAATCGTCCGTTCCACAGGAGCCCCTGTGCTGGGCTTGGACCAAGTGCCCAGAAGGACGTCAGTGAGGGCATCATTGAAGGGCCGGAGGGGTTCAGAGGAAGTGGCTGCCGGTTGAAGCACCTCTGTCAGGAGGTTAGTCCTGACATCCACTGTAGGGAGCACCAGGCCCAAGGCCTCGGCTGCCCTACGCACCATCACTGCATAGGACGCCCCCTCCTCCGTAGCCACGGTAGGGGGAGAAAGCATGCCAAGGTCTGTGGAGGTGTTCAGACCACTGGCGTCACCCAATTCCTCTCTCCAGTCCGGTTCTTCCAGCTGGTCTGTCAAAGGGTCCAGCGACCCCTCCCAGTCCTCATCACCACCCTCAGGGTGATAGGGAACACCTGGGATGAACAAGGGAACAAAAGTACCCTCCGGCATCAGATTTGATGTCGGCCGACGTCTGAGCGGCTCCGGGTCCATCCCGGGGATGAGGATAGGGACGGCATCGGCCGGGGGCATGGCCAGCGCCGGGGGATAGTCGCCAGGATCGGCACCAGGGAAGGTCGAGTAAGGTCGACCGGTGTCGATCCAGATCCAGGCCTGGATTCACGGGGGCCCTACGGAGCCGCCAGCATCGAAGGCCCTGGGCCCCCAACCAACTCCGCAGGGCCCGAAGGCACACCAACGTAGTCAGGCTGCCCAAAGATACGGTGGAGGGCTTCGTAGAACGTACGAAGCTGGGCAGGGGATGCCCCGGCTCCCAGAAAAGAAGGGTGGCGCGGCGTCATCCCTGAATCAGGCACCAGAGACGGAGCCTTAAAGCGACAACGCTCCGGGTCCCGCGTCGCATCAGCCGACCGACGAGAAGGCAAAGAGCAACGGTGCTTCTTCGCCGCCTTCTTGTGCTTCGACTTACTCAAAGACTGCCAAGACTTTGACGAGGTGTGATGACTCCGCGACCGGTCTCGAGACCTTCCCCTCGAGCGAGACCAGGAGCGACGTGGAGCCGACTGCCGGGCTTCCAAAAGCTTTCGGGACAGCTCGTGCAAAGACTTTGGATTCATGGCCCGACAGGCGGAGCACGACTTCGGGTCGTGGTCGGGCTCCAGGCACCAAAGGCACATGAGGTGCGGGTCCGTCACGGACATCAGCTTGTGACAGGAGTCGCAAGGCTTGAAGCCAGTCCGATGATGGGACATTCCTCGCGCACCAGGAGTCGAAGACTCGAAAAAAGACATCGACAAAAGTCGAAAAAAGTTTAGTCACAAAAAATGACTAAGGGGCAAGCTCTCTCCGGATCTGCGCTAGGCTGGCGCGGAAAAAGAAAGAACATCAGCGCACAGGGGCGGCATCTAAGTAGGCACTGCAACGTCATCCCGGCGGTCACGATGCAGACGACGGACGCGGAGTCGACAAACGCCACCTACCGACGCGCAGGGGTACTGCTGAAAATAAAATTCTCCGGATCCAGTCTGACGCCTGGGGGTAATCCTAAAGTAAGGAATCTATAACTAATAGTCTCTTTCAGATAGGAGCCTCTACTTGATGGGGATTGGAGCGCTCCCATGGACTTTGCCACTTCTGTGTCCTTTTTCATTTTTTCCAAAGCTTGATCAACTTCAGGACCAAACAAGTGTTGTTTATCAAAAGGGGTGTTTAAAATGGATTGCTGAACCGAAGGTTTAAACCCCGAAATCCTAAGCCTGAGGAGAATGCTGGTATTTATCTCCCTAGCTGCTGTGTAAGCAGTATCTAGAGCACATCTGATAGAAGAGTTAGAAATGAGTTTGCCCTCCTGAACTAACTCTTGTGCTCTGCTTTTGTGTTCATCTGGGAGATATTGGAGCAATTGCTCCATCTCATCCCAGTGTGCACTGTCGTACCTAGCTAGTAGGCCCTGTGTGTTTGCGATGCGCCAGTGCTTAGTGGCTTGAGCGGCCACTCGTTTCTTTGAGGCATCTATAAGCTTAGATTCCTTGCATGGGGGAGGTGCATCACCAGATGTTGGCAAATTAGCTCTCTTGCAAGCATTGGACACTACTAGGGAGTCGAGAGGTAATTGTCCTTTGATAAACACAGGATCAGATGGAGAAGGTTTATATTTTTTTATGGACTCTGGGAGTCAAAATACGTACTCGCACAGGTCTTTGAAGAGGTCATCTGCATGATTCATGCCCTTTAGCATAGAGAGTGTTTGACTTGACCTGTGTGGGGACTCAAGTGTTTCAAATAAAAAGTCTTCTTCTAAGGACTCTTTATGTAAGGCTACCCCATGATACTCTACTGCTCTAGCAAAAAGTTATTGATAAGCCACATTATCATCTGGTGGTGATGGCTTTGTAGAGTAAAGGTCTGGGTCAGTATCCCCTGGAGGGTCAATGGTGTAATCATTCCATGGGTCTACAGGCAAAAGAGTGTCTTCTTCATCAATATCATCCCCTTCAGGCTGTGTATGGGGAGATCCCTGAGGTGTAAAGTGCAAGGGATCTAGTGGAGAAGATGGTGGAGGGGATTGCGGGGCAGGATAACCAGGGCTGGTAGCCATGTCCTTTTTCTTCTTCAGAGGGATTTGATCTGCAGGGTCCTCTGAAGGAAGTTTGCGTTTGGCTGGTGTTTTGGCAGAAATATGTCCTGTATCAGGATGGATATAAATCTTCTTTTTGTTTAAAGTCTAAATTTGGTTCGGGAGGCTGTCTTTTGATTTCAGCGTCGAAATACATTTGCTTTTGGGAGCGAAAGGTTTCGGCTCCGAAGCATGTTTTTGTTTCGGCACGGAGGGTTTCGGCGCTGAACCAGATTTGTCCTTTGAACCGTAGTGTTTCGGCTTCGAACCAGATCTGTCCTTCGAACCGGAGGGTTTCGGATCCCAAGATGATTTCGGCCGACTGGAACCCGAGCTGGAAGGCTTGATGATTTGTTTCAGTGCCGAGCCAGAAGGCGGGGCGTTAGAAACATTGTCTCGGGGCCCACCTTGGCCAGAAGGCAGAGGTGGTGCCGTAGCCTTATGTTTTTTAGAAAAGGTTTTAGGGGGCAAGGGGTCTTTGGTACTCACGGTACCCTGTCCCGGAGGCACTTCTTCGGACTCCAAATCGATCTCGAGTTCAGAATCCGACTCTGGAACGGAGAAGGCCTTTTCTTCTTCTGCCACCGACGCTTCGACCTCTTCATGCTCGGATTCTTCGCCAAAGATATCTGGAGTGTGTTGAATGCTTTGGTGTTGCATTTCATGTCGTCGAGCCCGACGATCACGTCGAGTTTTCTTCGACCTAAACGACTTACAGGTGTCGCAGTCTTCCTTCTTGTGCTCCAGTGAGAGGCACAAATTACCAACTTGATGTAGGTTGGTGCGGAGGTACTTGGTGTGGCACCGAGGACAGAATTGGAATGGAGTTCGTTCCATCGACGGAAGGGTGGACCAACGCAGCTAGGCCCGAGGGCCCGCCCCGATGTTTCTGACCGAAGATAGAGGGTTTCCCGATGGATTCGATCACCGGAGAACAGGGAAACGCGTACGAGAACAATACCATCAAGGGTAGAGTGGATTGCGCACCGAGGGGAACTCGAAAACCGGAGCGCAGCAATACACGTCCGAACCCGATGGCGGAAAAAAACAATCTAACAATGGAGTCTATGCCCATGCGCACTATCACTGAAAGGGAGGAGTCACCTTACCTTGTGACTGGAAAGACTTCTTCGAAGAAAAACAACTTGCAAACATCCGGACCCAACACTGGATGGCAGGAGTATGCAAAGCATGTGTATCTACAGCACACATGCCTCGAACACATATCGGTTGTGAGTGGTGCTAGCACCAGCTCACACAGGCTGCAATGGCAGGCCTGTAGTCACAGTTTGAGTGATCTTTCATGGGTGGCACAATACATGTTGCAGCCCATGGGAGACCCCTGGTGTACCTATGCCCTTGGTACCTTAGTACCATATACATGGACTTAGAAGGGTACACCAGTACCCAATTAGGAAGGTACTAGAAGTACTTACCAAGTCCAATTTAGGGAGAGAACACAGTGACTGGGGTCTTAATTAGCAGGATCCCAGTCAAACTAGTCAGAAAAACAGAATGACACCAGCAAAAAGTGGGGGTGACCATGAAAGCAGATCCTACTTTCCTACAGTATTGCTCGATGAAAAATCTTCTGGATCCAGTCTGACGCCTGGGAAATTCTAAGGTAAGATATCTGTGGCTAGATGTCTCTATCAGGTTGCTCTTTTTGGGTCCAGAAGGTAAAGTCGCGCCTCTTCTTCGGAGGGATGTGGCGGAGTGTAAAAAGTAGGCAGAGCGATGGACTGGCCTACGTGAAAGGGAGTGACAACTTTTGGCAGAAAGGAAGCTCTAGTGCGAAGAACCAGCTTACTTGGGTAGATGTTTAGGTACAGAGGCTTGGATAACATAATTCACTGACCCTCCAGGCAGCTGTTATTGCCACCAGGAAGGCCGTCTTGATGGTAAGGAGCTGGAGAGGACAGTTGTGCAAGGGCTCAAAAGGGATCCCACAGGGCATGGGAGCAACGGCCCAGAAGGCATGCAGTGTTCACAAAACGCAGTGTTAGGGTGGTGGAAGGAAACATTTTCTTTCCTAAGGTGTCCACTGTAGGAAAGTACTCCTTTTGGCATGGTTGCACCCCACTTTTTGCCTGACTCTGATGCATCTTTGACTGAATGTGCACTGGGTTCCTGCTAACCAGGTTCCCAATAGCTGTGTTCATTCCCATAACTGCACCTTTGTTTTCAGAATTGGCACACCTCTGGTCCACATATTAGACCCTTGTAAAAGGTGCCAGTGGTACCAAGAGTCTTGTGACCAGAGAGGGTCTCTAAGGGCTGCAGCATGTATTGTGCCACCCTAGGAGACCCCTCACCAAACACATGCATACTGCCACTGCAGCCTGCATGTTTTGGTGCAGATAAAAGTGAAGACTAGACCGGGGCACACATCCCTCTTTGCCAGGCTTACCAGCACTGCAAGAGGCATAGGTAAGTCACCCCTACAGCAAGCCTTACTGCCCTATGGCGGAGTGCACTATACCTCAGATGATGGCTTAACTGCATAAGCAGATATGCCCCTAAAGTGACTAAGCCCATTCTTAGACGTTATAAGTGCACAGAGAAGCCATACTAAGTACAGTGGCTGGGAGCTCGTCGCTACGAATTCAACAGCTCCATGATGGCTTCACCGAATTCCAAGATGTTTGGTACCGAACATCTCAGATTATTATGCCCACGCTGATGTCAGTGTTGGATTTATTAATAAATGCACTCAGAGGGTACCTCAGAGGTGCCCCTTGAAAACCTACCAAACCACTAGTGTGTGCCTGTCTGGTCTGCACCAGCCTGCCACCTCTAGATATGTTTCTGACCCCCTGAGGTGGGAGCCTTTTGCTCTTGTGGGTCAGAAACAAAGCCTGCTCTGGGTGGAGGTGCTTCACACCTACCCCCAAGCAGGAGCAGCATAGAACAGCGTTGGGCATCAAAGGCTTCCTGCCCTTTGTTATGCTGACCAGGGCCTCTCCAGCTAGTGGAGATGCCCGCCACCCCGACCAAGCCCCACTTTTGGCAGCAACGTCGGCGGGAAAATTAGTAAGCAACATAGGTGTCCCCTCTCAGCCAGGACCACCCCTAAGGTGCCCTGAGCTGAAGTGACCCCCTCCTTTGAAAATCCTCCATATTGTTTTGGAAGATTCTAGCCAATAGGGTTAGGGCTATGCCCCCTCCCCAGAGGGTCCTCAGATTACCGACCACCTACGAAGAAGAGGGCAAAGAAGAGCCATGCAGCAGCGAAGACTGAAGACACCAGCTGACTTGGCCCCAGCCCTACTGACCTGTCTGCAGCCCTCAAAGACTCTGCTACACAAGAGTGACTCGTCCCGCAGCCCAGCGACCTCCAGAACCCTGGAAGGACTGCCTGCCTTCTGAAAAGACTACTGATCTGCTGTGGACAGCGGACCTGCCCAGAACAAAACAAAGTTTAAAGACCAAAGCTCTGCCTGTGGAACCGCTTAGTCGACCACCTTTGCACCAGACGCGCACAGCCCGAGTCCAAGAGGCCCGCCGGTCCAGAAAAAGTTCCCCAGCATCCTGAGCAAGAGTCCCTCGTGGGTTGACCCCTGCTGGACTCCACATCAACGCCTGCAATCTCTGCATGACGAACCCCGCCCAACCTCCACCGCACTGGTAAGCTGACTTTCGATGCCAAAAGACACCCCTCCACTTGAAGCCCCTTGGCCTTGGGAAGAATTACAGACACTCCAGCACATCCCAACTTACCTGTGGAGCTGTAGGTTTCTTTTGTCCAGCCTCCTGGTCTGAGCATGGGGCCTTTTTTCAAGTTCGAGATTCCCATTTGTTTGCATTGGGCGCCTGATGCTGTGTTGGCACTTAGCACCAGGCCGCCCCAGTGCCGCTGGAGGTGTAAGTTTGGTGCTGCCGTGTGGCCCCCGGTGCTTACCTTAACCCCCGGTGACTGGGTTCAAAACCGTGCTACTCACCCGCAAGTAGTACTACTTTGATTGCCCCCTTTATCCATTGGATAACATTGGCACCAGATCCAGAGTTTGACCTCTGCACCCAGCCTCCCCAGTGACCCTGGTGGTGCAGTTTTGTCACTAACCTAACCCTTACCTGGTACTGATCCTTTATTCAGAAACTCAATATTGTAGATCGTTTACTTACCTGCATATTGCGGGTTGTGTTTCCTCCCATAGGGTAACATTGTATTGATTAAAAAATGTACTAAGTGGCCACTTTTTAAATTGAAAAACAGTAATATTGCAAATTGTATTTTACGGCAACAAAGTATCTTTGGTTCTATTAAATAAATATACTAAAATTAATATTTTTACAAACAACTGGTCTCGGATTTAGTCATTGAGTGTGTGTAATTATTTCTTGCCTGTGTGTGTCCAACAAATTCTTAGCACTGCCCTACGATAAGCCTAACTGCTCGCCCACACTATCACAAAAGAGAGCATTAGTATTATCCTCTGTAAAGCTTCTGGGGATCCACTGGACTTTGTGCACACTATACCTTGCTTTGGTATAGCTTATACAGAGCCAGCTTCCTACATTGAGCCTCTTGAATTCCCTATCCAGTGGGGTGGTAGGGAATGCGCCAGGATTTACACGGGAGGTGAAGGCTCAGACCACCAAGCTCTTCGGGTTTGGGTGTTGCATGAGGAAGTTGGGGTTCCCTAGGGTGGGGCGGTGGCGGCAGGCAATTGTCCTGTTCACAGGAGCCCATGTGCACAGTTTGGATCAAGTTCACAACAGGACGTCCGTAAGGGCTTAAGTAAATGGAAGAAGCGGTTCTGATGGAGTCACTCCCGGCTGAAGCACCTGTCAAAACGTTAGTCTTGCCTGCCACTGAGGGTAGCCTAAGGTCCAGGACCTCAGTTGTCGTCCTCACCACTATAGCAAAAGAAACCCCCTAGTCCATAGCCACGGTGGGGGAGAAAGCATGCCAGTATCTGTAGAGGTGTCCAGTCAGCTGGTATCTGCTAATTCCTCACAACAGTCCATGTTTGGGTCTAGTGGCTGGAATTCTTCAGGGTCCAGCGACCCCTATCAATCCACCCCAAGTCCCAGCACAGAAGAATAGGGCTCGGGATCCCGCCTGGAAAGCATGGCTTCAGTCGACATCAGACTACGCCCCACTGGGTCCGTGCCCGAGTCAAGGATGAGAATGGGGACACCGCTGCCGGGAGGATTGGTGCCAGGGAAGATCGAGATGGTACGACAGGCACCAGTCTGGATCCATCCCTGGATCCAAGGGGCCCGGCGGAGAACCAGTGGGGGGCCCTCCTGAACCCATGGGGCCCAAAGGCACGCCAGCGGGAACGGGCCACCCACATATGAGGTGCATGGCCTCACCGAACTCGTGGAATTGAGCAGGGGTTGCTTCGGCTCCTGTAAACTCGGGGAGGCCTGGAGCCAGTCCAGGAGCAGGCTCAACAGTGGAGTCAGGCTTCGAATGACAATGCTCTCTTGTCTCTTCGGATGACTTCAATGGACTGGGAAGGGGGTGGAGTTGAAGACTTCTTTAACTTCTTACTCTTCTTGCGTTTGTGGGACTTACCTGGAGATGACTTGGTGCGTGACAAGGATCTTGGGTTTCACGACCAATCCCAGGACCTTCCACTCAACCGGGATCAAGTCCGTCGAGAAGTAGCACGTCGGATGGCAAGGAGCTTCAGGGAGCACTCTCTCAAGGCCTTGGGGTGCATGGTGCGACAGTCGGTGCAGGTCATCGCATCATGGACGCGCTCGAGGCACCAGAGGCAAACTAAGTGCTGGGCTGTCGCAGACATCTGGCAGTGACAGAAGCCGCAGGCATAGAAGCCGGCCTTCCTTGTTGACATCCTGCCGCACTAAGAGGAAATTCTGAAAAGAGTTAGATAAAAAGTTGAAAAAGGGTCAGTGAAAAGTTGACTGAGGGTAGCTCTCTCCAGACCTGCGCTGACTGGCACAGAAAGAAAAGAACTGAAATCTGTGTGCTGGGGTGGCGCCCTATACAGGCGCGGCGCACGTCACTTCCGGCACGGATGACGCCGGGCGGAGCCGAATGACGCTACCTACAGGCGAGCAAGGGTACTACTCACAAAAAAACTAGCGGATCCAGTCTAATGTCTGGGGATAATTCTAAGGTAAGGAATCTGCAACTAGAAGTCTCTATCGGATCAACATGGTGCTCCCTAGTGACGCGTGGGAGCAATGCTATGAACAGTTTGGGATCCATTCTGCTACATCAGAAGCTAACAGCATTACCAGTGTATCAGAAATCCAGTAAAAAGTAAATGTTAGTGCCCCTCTGCACAAATATTAAGGAAACTCAGTATGGGAATGACAACCATGTACTTAGTTGGTGGAGATGTAGCTGCAATTGACGTAATGTCCTACGTCATGTGGGAAACTGAATATTGAACACCACTTGTAGGTCACACAAAATTGGAGCACTTGTAAATACAGTGAAACAAGTTCAACCTGTTTTTGCTGCATTATGGCAACTTTCTATTCAAGTTGTATTGTTTACTAACTTGATATGTTGTATTTGTCATCACTTTTACCCCTCTGCTTGTCAAGAATTAGGCCATGTGTATTTCATTAAAAATAATTTTAAAAAAATGTATTTAAAAAAACTAATAAAAAGGGAATCCAATCATCAAATTAAGAAGTAAAATAGAAATCCCATTATGCCGCTCCTTAAGTGTCATATTCCTGCTTGTAGAGTCAAGCCAAGCAAAACTTTATTCGGCCATTAAGGCCATAAAAGATAGACTGCACAAAATACATACAAATCCTGTTAAGATATACAGTGTAAACATATCTCTTAGAGATACAGTCTAGCAGCAGATTCCTTAACTTTGAATTGTCCCCAGACCCCAGAGTGGATCCAGACATTTTTCAGCAGTACCTCTGCACAATGCAGATATGACTTTTATCATGCATTTGACCCTTTTTAGTCATCGGGTTTTCTTGCCCCTTTTGGGGACATGGATTAATGTCTGTCTTCTGACCGATGGTTCTTCAGGGGTTTTCAACACTTTTCCTTCAAGGGCCGATTCTCTCGGACCTATAAGGTTGTTTTTTATTTATATGTTCTGTGACAGTGATCATAGATACTATTAAGAGTCAAGCTCTTGTTCTGCTATTCCTACATACATATGGTAGGATTTAGTTTTGACTGGCTAGTTCTCTTTGAGAAATTTTGTAGGATTAGTTTGCAGACCCTCCTCCAGTGGGGTATAGCTATGGTATTTAATTCAAAGTTAAGGAATCTGCGGCTAGATGTCTCTATCAGATGTAAAAGTTACCTCCCTTCTGTAACGCTATATCTGGTACAGACAGAGTCTAGCCACAGATTCCTTAACGCCCTGCCCATCCTCCCTGCTCTGCGAATGACTTTGAGGTAAAAGTTATACCCTTTCAGTACTGGGTTTATATACCAGAGATAACTATCTCAATCTATGGTGGGGCTAAACAAACCGTTTGGCCTGGCCACTTAGTTTTTGTTTAGATGTTGCGACACCATCCATTTCCAAATGTGTTTTCTATTTCACTCTGGATGACCCACCAGTGAGCACTCCAGCATCGGGTAAAATAGGTGGTGTGGACGGAAAACTAGCCGCACCCACCCGGAAGTACCTGCCTATCCGAAGTGAGGGAGAGAACGGTGCCCAGAAGAACAAGCCCTTCGCACAATCGGCACTAGCCGTGGCGGACCAGAGCCGGAACCGGGACACCGTTCACCACAAGTACAGCACTCCGTGTGGTAAACCCCAACAGCGTCTGCAACAGCAATGGGCCACACTGGGACCGGGGTCAGCAGCAAAGTGAAGAGCAGCGTGCAGAGAGGTAGGTAAATGGGGCAGACAAGCCCAACGAAGCTCAAATTAAAAGCAGTTAAACCATAAAAATGGCCAAATTTTCGCTATTTTAAAAGTAGCAGCCGTGGCAACCTCACCGCTCCATGCTGCACGTCCGCTCCAGCATCGGGTAAAACAGGTGGTTTATGGTCTCTTCCCTCATATGGGGGTTATTCACCAGGGCAGAAGGTTTCATGTAGCGCTGTTTGTCGTTGATTTTAGTGGAGGTTTCAAAGATTTTTGATCTTTTTTGGCACCCTGTTTCCAAAACAAGTTTCTGTAGTGGCTCCGCGTTCTGGCGCAGAAGGTTCACAGAAGAAACTGACGTCCGCGCGCCGGAGGGGATTTATATGGCTCCACTGACGTCATATCCGGAGACGTCACAGCGGAGCCGTACGACGCCGTCCCCCGGCCTGCAGAGATACTGCTGAAAAATCTCTGGATCCAGTCTTGCGCCTGGGGAGAATTCAAAGTTAAGGAATCTGCAGCTAGATGTCTCTCAGATGCACTCTTTCAGTACTGTAATCCTTAAAAAAACATTATCACCAACTACAAGTAATTCACAACACACGCTCATAAAACTTTCCTCCTAAAGTTCAAATCCACCACTCAGAGAGCATGTACAATTTTATAAGCACTAAACAAATAGCATTTATCATTCCTCTGTGTGTTAAATTCACTTCATGCAGAGGTTGAGCTTTCAGTGAAAAATGTTTTCACCTCTGCAATATTCAGTGTAACTAAGATACGCCTAATTGCTTGTCAACAAATGAAAATACAAAAAAAAGGCTGTCTAAAGAACATTTCCCAATACTAAAAGTTATTTCTCTGATACCAGATTAATGTATCAAACCAAAAATATTTTTTTTCCCAATTCCTTTTCTTTTTCACAATTTCATGAATATTATCCTATTTTGGCAATGAAATAAAAATACTCTTGAAAAAGACACTGCAAACAATTAGTTAAAATGTTAATGATGATAGACAATTGCAATAAGAAAATGTTCAATTCAGAGCAACAGAAGACTGCAATGGCTTTCAAATGAGCACACATATTAAGCAGATTCCACTCACCACCTGTTGTTTTTGTAAGCATGGGGATTAACTATGTCTCTGATAAAGCTATAGTAGTGCCCACCATCTGCTGTTCCAGTATGAACTGTCACACCAATCAAATCATATTCGTAGCTCTCGGTTTCGTTTAACTGTACTCCATTATTCTTAAATCCTGGAATGATACATACAACATTTTCAGGCACGTATATCTACAATAAAGTTATTTCAAAGTAACATGATAAATTTATGTTCTACATTGACCAGCTGTCTATGCTGGATGTCACACTAAAATAAGACATGTTGTGGAGAAAAAGGTTACCTACCAAACGCACAAGTTACTAACTTGTGTAACGATATATCTGTAAGAGACAGTAGTTAGTGACAGATTCCTTACCTTAGAATATCCCCAGGCGTCAGGCTGGATCCGGAAAGTTTTTGCGTAGCAGTACCCTTGCGCGTCGGTAGGCGGCGTCGTGCGGCTCCGCGTCCGTCGTCGGCGTCGTGATCGCCGGGATGACGTCGCGGGCAGTACTTAGGCGCCGCCCCTGCGCGCTGACGTCAGTTCTGTACACGACTTTCCGCGCCAGGAACGCAGAGCCATGCAAGAAGCCGACATAGGTGTCTGAAAAATACTAGGGCCCTGAAAGGGATGTCTTTAACCCTAGAAATCAGTTCGCAGAACGGGGAGGATGGGTGGGCGGTAGGAATCTGTCACTAACTACTGTCTCTTACAGATATATCGTTACACAAGTTAGTAACTTGTGCATCTGAAAGAGACACGTTAGTGACAGATTCATTACCTTAGAATAGATACCCCAGCAATACCAACCCCGGTGGTGGGTCTGCGAACAAAGATCAGACAAGGAAGTCCTGGAGGACAGAACGGCCAAAGAAGCCGTCCCTCCGGACCTGACTGTCAAGGCAGTAATGCTTTGTAAATGTGTGCAGCGAGGCCCACGTAGCTGCCTGACAGATAACCGGCAGCGGAACACCGCGGCCCAAGGCCGTGGTAGCAGCCGTTGCCCTGGTGGAATGGGCACGCAGCCCAACAGGAGGCTCCTTCTTAGCCAAAGAATAGCAGGTCTTGATCCACAAGGTAACCCAGCGGGAGATGGTTCTTTTGTGCACCGCCCGACCTTTTTGGCGCCCACGTAGCCAACAAAGAGCTGGTCATCCACCCGGAAGTGTTTTGTGCGGTCGATATAGAAGGAGAGCGCACGTTTTGGGTCCAGACGGTGGAGCCTCTCTTCCTCTCTGGAAGGATGCGGAGGCGGAAAGAAGGTAGGCAAAGTGATGGTCTGCCCAATGTGGAAGGCAGTAACCACCTTTGGCAAGAAGGACGGACGCGTCCGAAGAACAACCTTGTCTGGATGAACAGACAGAAAGGGAGGTTTGCAAGATAGAGCCTGGAGCTCACTCACCCGCCGAGCGGAGGTGAGGGCCACCAGAAAGGCTGTCTTCAGAGTCAGAAGACGAAGAGGACAGTTATGCAGAGGCTCAAAGGGAGCGCACATTAAAAAGGTAAGAACCAAGTTCAATTCCCACTGAGGCATTACAAACGGAACAGGAGGGAAGAGGTGTGTAATGCCTTTTAAGAACCTGTTAACAACAGGGGACTTGAAAAGGGAGGGCTGATCAGGGAGCCTGAGGAAGGCCGAGATAGCACAAAGATAACCCTTGATGGTACCCAGGGCAGAACCCTGTTGGGCCAGAGAAAGAAGGAACAGAAGGACCTCAGAAAGAGGGGCAGAAAGGGGATTCACAGCCTTTGCTGTGCACCATGCCACAAATTTGTTCCACCTGCAGGCGTATACCACCTTAGTGGAGGGATGCCTGGCTGCCAGAATCACATCACAAACTTCGGGAGGCAAGTCGAAAGGAATCAACTGCCGCCGCTCAATCTCCACGCAAGCAGGTGTAGACTGGACAGGTTCGGGTGGAGGACCGTCCGCTGCTGCTGCGACAGAAGATCCTCCCGAAGAGGCAGACGGATCGGGGGATCCACGCTCATACTGAGTAGCTCGGGATACCAAACTCTTCGAGCCCAGTCCGGAGCCACAAGAATGACTTGGGCCCGGTCGTGCCGAATCTTCTTCAACACTCTGGGTAGAAGTGGTATAGGCGGAAAGGCGTACAATAGACCGCAACTCCACTCGTGACGAAAGCGTCGCCGAGCGAGTGCCGCCTTGGAAATTCCAACGCGCAGAACTGATGACATTGCGCGTTCTCTTCGGTGGCGAATAGATCTAACCAAGGCTCTCCCCACTGTAGAAAGAGTCCTTGCGCCACCTCCGAGTGAAGACGCCATTCGTGATCCATCATGCACCTGCGGCGGAGTTCGTCCGCCCTGGCGTTCAGGGAACCTGCCAGGTGTTGAACCATAAGGAACATGCCCTGATGTTCCAGCCATGTCCAGAGGCGCAGAGCCTCCTGACAGAGGGTCCACGACCCCACCCCGCCCTGTTTGTTGCAGTACCACATGGCGGTGGTGTTGTCTGGAGAGGGATCTGCCCATGACCCATTGCCGGTTCGAGAGCCACCACTGCAACTGTTTTGCAGTCCCCTCCGAGATCTGGACGTGATCGGACAGGTTGCCCTGGTGCTGCGCCCACTGGAACTTCAGGTCCCACTGCAGAGCCCGCATATGCCATCTGGCATGATTGACCATCAGGATGCAGGAGGCCATGAGGCCCAGCAGCCTCAGGGTCATCCGTGCCGAAACCCAGGATAAAGGCTGAAAGATCGGAATCATAGCCTGAATATCCCGGACTCGCCGTTCGGGAGGATAGGCCCGAAACTGCGTCGTGTCCAGAACTGCTCCAATGAAAAGGAGCTGTGGAGAAGGAATCAGATGTGACTTCGGCACATTGATGGAGAACCCCAGCGAGTGCAGGAGTTCAGCCATAGTCTGGAGGTGGGAGACGACTGCCTGGGACGAGCCCCCCTTCAGCAGCCAGTCGTCGAGGTAGGGGAAGACTGAAACCCCTGCCCGGCGCAGATGAGCTGCGACCACCGCCATCACTTTCGTGAACACCCGAGGGGCACTGGTAAGGCCAAAGGGGAGCACGGTGAACTGAAAATGCTCGAGGCCTACCGTGAACCGAAGGTAACGCCGGTGGGCCGGCAGGACGAGGATGTGGAAATAGGCGTCCTGCAAGTCCAACGCTACCAACCAGTCTCCAGGGTCTAGGGCAGTCAAGACCTGAGCTAGGGTGAGCATCTTGAACTTCTCCTTCCGGAGGAAGCGATTGACGTTCCGGAGGTCCAAGATAGGACGCATGTCCTCCTTGTCCTTTTTGGGCACCAGAAAGTAGTGGGAGTAGCAACCACGCCCTACTTCTGGGGTCGGAACATGCTCGATGGCCCTCTTGGCCAAGAGGGCCGTGACTTCCTTCTGTAGAAGCACCAAGTGATCCCCTGACATGCGGTGGAATTGAGGTGGCATGGCTGGGGGGTGGTCTCGAAGGGGAGGGAGTAGCCCCTTCGGACAATGTCCAAGACCCACCTGTCCGAGGTGATGGGACGCCAGTGGTGAAGGTGATGGCGGACCCTGCCCCCTACTGGCGTGCTGTGCACCTGAAAGGAGGGACTAGGAGGGCTTGGAGGCCGCGGACGGGTTGGAGGTGGTGGCCTGACCCGCACGCTGGTTGCCCGAACCGCCACGGCGGTATCCACGTCCTCGGCCACGCGAAGACGCCTGCTGCGCGGGCCGGTGGCTGGGCTGCTGACGTGACTGGGCACCCCTTCTGTGGCCACGATAGGGGCGAAAAGCAGAAGGTAGCGGAGGGCGTGTAGCAGAAAGGCCCAGGGACTTGGCAGTAGCCCGTGAGTCCTTAAAGCGCTCCAACGCATGGTCTGCTTTGGAACCAAAAAGACCGACTCCATCAAAGGGCATGTCCATGAGAGTATTCTGGACATCCCCTGAAAAACCAGTGGTTCTCAGCCAGGCGTGGCGACGCAGCGCCACCGTCGTTGCAATAGATCTGCCCAGCGAGTCGACGGTATCAAGGCCACATCGTATGGTGTATTTGGCCGCATCCCTTCCTTCCGCAATGGCGCGGGAAAGCAGTGTCTGGACCTCCTCAGAACACTGGGGCAAAACAGTCGCCACCGAATCCCACAAGGAGTGGGTATATCGGCCCAAAAGACAAGCGGTGTTGATGGACTGCAAGCCAGCACTGGAGGAAGAAAAACCCTTCTTCCCAAATTGATCCTGGCGTTTGGATTCCCTATCCGGAGGGGCGGTAGGGAAGGCGGTTTGGGAAGCGGAGGCTTGGACAACCAAGCTCTCAGGAGTGGGGTGGACAGAGAGAAACAAGGGGTCGCCCGGAGCTGGGCGATGGCGTCGGGACACGTTCCTATCCACAGGAGCCCCTGTGTTGGGCTTGGACCAGGCGCCCAAAAGAACGTCAGTAAGTGCATCGTTAAACGGCAGCACAGTCTCCAAGGAGGAGGCCGCCGGCTGAAGCACTTCTGTCAAGAGATTAGTCTTGACCGTCACCGTAGGGAGTCGGAGATGTAAGGCTCCAGCTGCCCTACGCAACACCGTTGCAAAATTGGCTCCCTCCTCCGTAGCCACGGGAGGAGACAGCATGCCAGTGTCAGGGGAAGTATCTAGACCACTGGCATCCCCTAGTTCCTCTGCCCAGTCCTCATCATACTGACACTGCTGTGCCAGAGGGTCCTCAGACCCCTCCCAGTCCTCCTGGTCCTCCTCCGGTTCAAAATAAGGAGGAGGAGGGACATTTGGGACCCAAGGTCCCATCGGCGCCGGAACTGGCGTCGAGAGACGTCAGTCCGGCTCCATGTCCGGAGCCGGAGAGTACATGGGGACGACGCCGCCCGGAGCCCCGGGCGGCGTCAGGAACGGCACCGGAGACATCGGCGCCGGCGGAGGCGTGGTCAGGTCGACCGGCGTCGATGGGGGTTGCGGTACCACCGGAGCCGGGATCGAGGCCGGGGCCGAAGCCGGAGCCGGGATTGAGGCTGGAGGCACGAGCGACGCCGGGACCGGAGTCGGCGGCGACGCCGGGGCAACCCCATCAGGGCCCGCGGGGCCCGAAGGCGCACTGGAGGGACCTTGAGGCCCGAAGAGGCGGGCCATGGCCGACAGGAATTCCTGTACTTGGGCCGGATCCGCCCCGAACCCGGGAAGGACGGGTATTGCGGGGGCGACTCCACAGGCATGTCCGGGGCCGCGGGGGCGAGGACGGTGCCGGGAGGGCCTCAGCCGAGTCGCGAGACCGGCGAGGCGAAGTCCTAGAGCGATGATGCTTTTTGGACTTCTTGTGCTTAGACTTACCGGACGCCGAAGACTTGGATCCCGACGACCGGTGAGGACTCCGCGACCGACCCCTCGACCTCTCACGCGACCGGGGCTTGGAATGGCGCGGAGCCGACTGCCGGGCCTCGAGGAGCTTTCGAGACCGCTCTCGCAAAGCTTTCGGGTTGAGGGCCCGGCAGTCGGAACACGACTTCGTGTCGTGGCCTCGGCCGAGGCAGAAGAGACACTCCAGATGCGGGTCTGTGATGGACATCGTCCGAGCACAGGCGTCGCAACGTTTAAAGCCGGGCATCCCTACGACACCTTGGAGTCGATTCGAAGAAACAGTGAAAAAATTCACCCAAAAAGTTAGTCAAAAAATTACTAGGGCACTGCTCTTCCCGGATCTGCGCTTGCTGGCGCGGAAAAAGAAGAACTGACGTCAGCGCGCAGGGGCGGCGTCTAAGTACTGCCCGCGACGTCATCCCGGCGATCACGACGTCGACGACGGACACGGAGCCGCACGACGCCGCCTACCGACGCGCAAGGGTACTGCTACGCAAAAACTTTCTGGATCCAGCCTGACGCCTGGGGATATTCTAAGGTAAGGTATCTGTCACTAACGTGTCTCTTTCAGATATATTGGTCCCAATTAGTGTAGTATCTATTAATAGATTCATTCAGCTTACTATATACAATGGATTTCAATTGTGATATTTCAAATCATCTTAATGGCTAACTTGAGCCATAATAAGCGGTGAAAGGCATAAAGGTGTGAGAACCTCCAAACAGCTAATATTGGTATAGAAAACTGCCCATCTGTTTCTTCAAAACCGAGAGGCCCTGGAAGCAGGGATGTAAGGGGTGCTGCATCACCCTCAAATATCCTTGATGGAGTTCAGATGGAGTGCATGTTTAGGGTAGTCTGTCATTTTAACTAGTGGCACCCTTGCTGGGATAGAGGCGAAAGGAGGACAGTATTTCAGAGGTTTTCAAATGCATACATAAAGGCAGGTGTGTGCTGGCTTTCTTAAGTAAAGATTCAATATCTCAAAATGTATACCAGTAGTGTAGAAGGGACAGTCAAAGCAGTTAAGTCAGGTGATGTCGATGTTGAGTGCCACCACTTTGAAAACTGTTCCAGCACCACTACCAATAGGACGTCTGAGAGAAATGTAAGGTTGTGTTTTAGGCCAATGATAAACCTATGAACTATGTAAAGTATCATGGCATCTCAGTGATGAACAAGTTACTTACCTTCAATAATGCCTTTTCTGGTAGAGACTCTATCTAGCTGCAGATTCCTTACCTTAGAATATTCCCTAAGCATCAGACTGGATCTGGGTATTTTTGAGCAGTACCACTGCTTGCCGGTAGGTGGTGTCGTTTGGCTCCGTGTCGGCATTGTCTGCATCGTAAGTGACACGCAATGCCTATATAGGCGCCACCCCAGTGCGCTGTTTCTTTTTGCGTCTTTCCACGCCATGAAAAATGCTGACACATTGGTGTGCATTTCTAAGGCCCTTAGAAGGGTGACCCTATGAAATCAGTTTGAAGAGCAGGAAGGATGTAAGGAATCTGCAGCTAGATAGTCTCTCTGCCAGATAAGGCGTTACTGAATGTAAGTAACTGGTTCATCTGATAGAGGCTCTAACTGCAGATTCCTTACCTTAGAAAAGATACCAAAGCAGTACCTCCCGAGAGGTGGGTCTGCGATACAGTTTTAACCAAAAAGTCCGGCAGGACCGAACAGGCAAAAGACCCGACTACCCAGAGAGTAAGGTTTGTTGAATGTGTGCAAAGATGTCCATGTTGCTGCCTGACCGATGTCCAGGACAGGGACTCCGCAAGCTTACACAGTGGTCGCAGCCTTGGCTCTGGTAGTATGAGCATGCAAGCGTTCAAGGGATTGCTTTTGACTATTGTGTAGCGGATCTTTCTGCAGAGAACTATCCATTGTGAGTGGACCTTTTCTGCACAGCCTTCCCTTTCTTAGTCCAGACATGCCCTACACAAAGTTGATCGGCCATCTGGAACTCTTTTGTGCGATCTAGATAGAACGATAATTTTCTTTTTGGGTCTAGACGATGAAGTCTCTTCTTTTCTTTAGAAGGGTGAGGCAGAGAAAAGAAGGTAGGCAATGTGATGTTTTGACCTATGTGAAAAGGTGTGTCAGTCTTCGAGAGAAAGAAAGCACAGGTCCTGATAACCAACTTGTCTGGGTAAAAGGTGGTATATGGAGGGTGCACAGAAGAAAAGGTTACTTACCTTCGGTAACGCCTTATCTGGTAGAGACTCAATCTAACCACAGATTCCTTACCTTAGAATTATCCCCACCAATTACATTAAATGCGAATTAACCATTAAATCAGATTTAATGCACCGATTCTTTTGATACCTTACAGGACCAACTTGAGTAGTCTAATTCAGAAGTTAGTACGGCTGAGGAGTCAACCTATAACTCTGTACTTGCCAATGGGGCTACTAGCCAATCCACAGTAAAAAAGACAATTTAGGTTTTTTACTGCTGGAACGTGTAAAAGTACATGTTCCACTTTTTAACATACAGCACCCTGCCTTAGGGCTTGTTAGGCCAACCTTAGAGGTGACTTACATATATTATAAAGGGATGTTTGGGATTTGCCATTACCTTAAATGGCAAAGTTGAGTTAGCGGTTTAAAAATTCTCTTCCAGTCTACAAAGGCAGCCTGGGGGCCGTGCTTTACCTTGTCTGACTCAGGGTGGGACAACAATTGCTGTAGTCCCTGGGGAACACTAATGTACAAGACCTGGGTACCCCTGGTACCATAAACTAGGGACTTACAAGCAAGTTAGGCTGTGTCAAGTGGAGACTAGCCAATTAAACATGCACCATTTAAGGGTCAGTGCACATGCACTGAGCTCAGATTAGCAGGGCTCAGGGCATTCCGAGTCATTACACCAGACCCTATTAGTCAAAACAGAGGCAAAAAGTCGGTGTAAACCGTCAATAAGCCTGTTTCCTTATAACAACAAACTGCACATCTGAGCTGATTTATAGATGACAATGCGGCGTCAGTGTCATCCTTCCAACTTTTCTGGGTGGCTGTGAAAGCTGTGATGAGAGATAAATTAACGAGAAATTCTGCCCTTCGGAAACGACAAACCAGGCACAGTTAAACTCAACTTGAGATGAAGATCCGTGAACTGACTAGCGCATAGAACACCCACCCGTCACCCCAACTACTGAGACAGGAACAACAGGCAAAGTTTAACCTCAATACACATTTCTCCACACAAGCAGAGTATGCACTACTGCACCTGAAATGGAGAAACTACGAACAGGGGGAAAAGACGGGCTCTCTCTTAGCGGCGAATTTGCTCCAGCACAAAGCTCCCCTAGCCATTTCAGCCCTCTGTACTCCAGATGATACCCTTACTACACACACCTTTAGTGACGATGTTCTTGGCAACTGTTCGCCTTCCTACCCTGTCAGAACAAGGTCAATAACTACTCGAAGGGGAAATCACAGAAGATGAAATTTCTGATGCTATGCCCTACTGCAAAGCAATAGGTGAGGATGGATTCCCGCTGAATTCTATAGGGCCAATAAGTAGATCAGGGTGTTGTTTTTTTTAATACATATTTTATTAGTTTCGAGTTGTGTTGTGTATCATTTCCAAAACCATTACCACACTTTAAGTAGAGAAATGCAAAATTACACCGCAGCATAAGAAACCAAAACATGTTCTCCAACTCTCCCCGCCCATGGTGCACCAGTTGTATAAAATCTACAAGGAGGATGAGACAGTGGGCGACCTGAATATAATAAAGCCATTATCAGTCTCATTCTGAAGCCTTACTAGGACCCTGTACTCTGATCCAGCTACCAGCTGATTTAAATAAATGACATCTATGTGGAAATACTGGTCACAGTGATGGCGACGCGACTCAGGTGAGTTATAGCGAAGATCCATGATTCAGGTAGGATTCGTACCGGGCCGCACATCTAGGAACCATATGAGAACAATGAATGGCAAATATACTGTGGTAGGTGAGAGCTGATAAGGATTACAAGATCTTATTCTCCTGAGATGCCAAGAAGGCATTCTACCGAGTGGACTGGGAGTATCCATTCCGTACCATGGAACGAAAGAGACTCGGCCTGGGCTTTCTGGCTAAAGTGAAGTGGATGTATTAGAAACCCACTGCCCAAACCGACTGTGGGAGACACATGTCCCCAGTTTTTACTATACACCGGGGAACACGGCAGGGCTGCCGGCTGTCGCCACCCCTGTTCCTCATTGCCCTAGAGTCATTCGCTGCGGTCATAAGACAAGATGTACACATTACGAGAACTGTCACGAAGGCAGGGCCTGTCGAGATCCTGCTATATCGGATGATATATTGATTACTCTCAGTGACTCAGATGTCGCAGTCCCTTTATTGATCTCCACAATTGACCCTTTCTTGGTGTTTTCAGGATAAATTGGGAGAAGTGCGAGGCCTTATCAATATCAGACTGTCCGACACGTCACACTGATACTGACTACAACTTCACCTGGAAAGCTTCAAAGTTAAAGTACCAAGTTATCTTGGTGAACAGAGGGCTAGATGCACAAGTTACTAACTTGTGTAACGATATATCTGTAAGAGACAGTAGTTAGTGACAGATTCCTTACCTTAGAATATCCCCAGGCGTCAGGCTGGATCCGGAAAGTTTTTTGCGTAGCAGTACGCTTGCGCGTCGGTAGGCGGCGTCGTGCGGCTCCGCGTCCGTCGTAGGCGTCGTGATCGCCGGGATGACGTCGCGGGCAGTACTTAGACGCCGCCCCTGCGCGCTGACGTCAGTTCTGTACACGACTTTCCGCGCCAGGAACGCAGAGCCATGCAAGAAGCTGACATAGGTGTCTGAAAAATACTAGGGCCCTGAAAGGGATGTCCTTAACCCTAGAAATCAGTTCGCAGAACGGGGAGGATGGGTGGGGCGGTAAGGAATCTGTCACTAACTACTGTCTCTTACAGATATATCGTTACACAAGTTAGTAACTTGTGCATCTGAAAGAGACACGTTAGTGACAGATTCCTTACCTTAGAATAGATACCCCAGCAATACCAACCCCGGTGGTGGGTCTGCGAACAAAGATCAGACAAGGAAGTCCTGGAGGACAGAACGGCCAAAGAAGCCGTCTCTCCGGACCTGACTGTCAAGGCAGTAATGCTTTGTAAACGTGTGCAGCGAGGCCCACGTAGCTGCCTGACATATAACCGGCAGCGGAACACCGCGGCCCAAGGCCGTGGTAGCAGCCGTTGCCCTGGTGGAATGGGCACGCAGCCCAACAGGAGGCTCCTTCTTAGCCAAAGAATAGCAGGTCTTGATGCACAAGGTAACCCAGCGGGAGATGGTCCTCTTGTGCACCGCCCGACCTTTTTGGCGCCCACGTAGCCAACAAAGAGCTGGTCATCCACCCTGAAGTGTTTTGTGCGGTCAATATAGAAGGAGAGCGCACGTTTTGGGTCCAGACGGTGGAGCCTCTCTTCCTCTCTGGAAGGATGCGGAGGCGGAAAGAAGGTGGGCAAAGTGATGGTCTGCCCAATGTGGAAAGCAGTAACCACCTTTGGCAAGAAGGACGGACGCGTCCGAAGAACAACCTTGTCTGGATGAACAGACAGAAAGGGAGGTTTGCAAGATAGAGCCTGGAGCTCACTCACCCGCCGAGCGGAGGTGATGGCCACCAGAAAGGCTGTCTTCAGAGTCAGAAGACGAAGAGGACAGTTATGTAGAGGCTCAAAGGGAGCGCACATTAAAAAGGTAAGAACCAAGTTCAAGTTCCACTGAGGCATCACAAACGGAACAGGAGGGAAGAGGTGTGTAATGCCTTTTAAGAACCTGTTAACAACAGGGGACTTGAAAAGGGAGGGCTGATCAGGGAGCCTGAGGAAGGCCGAGATAGCACAAAGATAACCCTTGATGGTACCCAGGGCAGAACCCTGTTGGGCCAGAGAGAGAAGGAACAGAAGGACCTCAGAAAGAGGGGCAGAAAGGGGATTCACAGCCTTTGCTGTGCACCATGCCACAAATTTGTTCCACCTGCAGGCGTATACCACCTTAGTGGAGGGACGCCTGGCTGCCAGAATCACATCACAAACTTCGGGAGGCAAGTCGAAAGGAATCAACTGCCGCCGCTCAATCTCCACGCAAGCAGGTGTAGACTGGACAGGTTCGGGTGGAGGACCGTCCCCTGCTGCTGCGACAGAAGATCCTCCCGAAGAGGCAGACGGATCGGGGATCTACGCTCATATTGAGTAGCTCGGGATACCAAACTCTTCGAGCCCAGTCCGGAGCCACAAGAATGACTTGGGCCCGGTCGTGCCGAATCTTCTTCAACACTCTGGGTAGAAGTGGTATAGGCGGAAAGGCGTACAATAGACCGCAACTCCACTCGTGACGAAAAGCGTCGCCGAGCGAGTGCCGCCTTGGAAATTCCAATGCGCAGAACTGATGACATTGCGCGTTCTCTTCGGTGGCGAATAGATCTAACCAAGGCTCTCCCCATTGTAGAAAGAGTCCTTGCGCCACTTCCGAGTGAAGACGCCATTCGTGATCCATCATGCACCTGCGGCTGAGTTCGTCCGCCCTGGCGTTCAGGGAACCTGCCAGGTGTTGAACCATGAGGAACATGCCCTGATGTTCCAGCCATGTCCAGAGGCGCAGAGCCTCCTGACAAAGGGTCCAAGACCCCACCCCGCCCTGTTTGTTGCAGTACCACATGGCGGTGGTGTTGTCTGTGAACACCTGCACTACCTTCCCTTTGACAGAGGGAAGGAATGCCTTGAGTGCAAGTCGGATCGCCCGGAGCCCCAGAAGGTTGATATGGAGCCGGGACTCCGCCGGAGACCAGAGGCCTCTGATCTCCGCCTCTCCCATGTGACCGCCCCATCCCAGAAGGGACGCGTCCGTCACAACTGTGTGCTCTGGCTGGGGAAGGGAGAGGGATCTGCCCATGACACATTGCCGGTTCGAGAGCCACCACTGCAACTGTTTTGCAGTCCCCTCCGAGATCTGGACGTGATCGGACAGGTTGCCCTGGTGCTGCGCCCACTGGAACTTCAGGTCCCACTGCAGAGCCCGCATATGCCATCTGGCATGATTGACCATCAGGATGCAGGAGGCCATGAGGCCCAGCAGCCTCAGGGTCATCCGTACCGAAACCCAGGATAAAGGCTGAAAGATCGGAATCATAGCCTGAATATCCCGGACTCGCCGTTCGGGAGGATAGGCCCGAAACTGCGTCGTGTCCAGAACCGCTCCGATGAAAAGGAGCTGTGGAGAAGGAATCAGATGCGACTTCGGCACATTGATGGAGAACCCCAGCGAGTGCAGGAGTTCGGCCGTAGTCTGGAGGTGGGAGACGTCTGCCTGGGACGAGCCCGCCTTCAGCAGCCAGTCGTCGAGGTAGGGGAAGACTGAAACCCCTGCCCGGCGCAGATGAGCTGCGACCACCGCCATCACTTTCGTGAACACCCGAGGGGCACTTGTAAGGCCAAAGGGGAGCACGGTGAACTGAAAATGCTCGGGGCCTACCGTGAACCGAAGGTAACGCCGGTGGGCCGGCAGGACGGGGATGTGGAAATATGCGTCCTGCAAGTCCAACGCTACCAACCAGTCTCCAGGGTCGAGGGCAGTCAAGACCTGAGCTAGGGTGAGCATCTTGAACTTCTCCTTCCGGAGGAAGCGATTGACGTTCCGGAGGTCCAAGATAGGACGCATGTCCTCCTTGTCCTTTTGGGCACCAGAAAGTAGTGGGAGTAGCAACCACGCCCTACTTCTGGGTTCGGAACATGCTCGATGGCCCTCTTGGTCAAGAGGGCCGTGACTTCCTTCTGTAGAAGCACCAAGTGATCCCCTGACACGCGGTGGAATTGAGGTGGCATGGCTGGGGGTGGTCTCGAAGGGGAGGGAGTAGCCCCTTTGGACAATGTCCAAGACCCACCTGTCCGAGGTGATGGTGCGCCAGTGGGGAAGGTGATGGCGGACCCTGCCCCTACTGGCGTGCCGTGCACCTGAAAGGAGGGACTAGGAGGGCTTGGAGGCCGCGGACGGGTTGGAGGTGGTGGCCTGACCCGCACGCTGGTTGCCCGATCCGCCACGGCGGAATCCACGTCCTCGGCCACGCGAAGACGCCTGCTGCGCGGGCCGGTGGCTGGGCTGCTGACGTGAAGGGGCGCCCCTACCGTGGCCACGATAGGGGCGAAAAGCAGAAGTCAGCGGAGGGCGTGTAGCAGAAAGGCCCAGGGACTTGGCAGTAGCCCGTGAGTCCTTAAAGCGCTCCAACGCATGGTCTGCTTTGGACCCAAAAAGACCGACTCCATCAAAGGGCATGTCCATGAGAGTATTCTGGACATCCCCTGAAAAACCAGTGGTTCTCAGCCAGGCGTGGCGTCGGAGCGCCACGGTCGTTGCAATAGACCTGCCCAGCGAGTCGGCGGTGTCAAGGCCACAACGTATAGTGAATTTAGCCGCATCCCTTCCTTCCGCAATGGCGCGGGAAAGCAGTGTCTGGACCTCCTCAGGACACTGGGGCAAAACATCCGCCACCGAATCCCACAGGGAGTGGGTATATCGGCCCAAAAGACAAGCGGTGTTAACGGACCGCAAGCCAGCACTGGAGGAAGAAAAACCTTTCTTCCCAAACTGATCCAGGCGTTTGGATTCCCTATCCGGAGGGGCGGTAGGGAAGGCGGTTTGGGAAGCGGAGGCTTGGACAACCAAGCTCTCAGGAGTGGGGTGGACAGAGAGAAACAGGGGGTCGCCCGGAGCTGGGCGATGGCGTCGTGACACGTTCCGATCCACAGGAGCCCCTGTGTTGGGCTTGGACCAGGCGCCATAGAGAACGTCAGTGAGGGCGTCGTTAAACGGCAGCACAGTCTCCGCAGAGGAGGCTGCCGGCTGAAGCACCTCTGTCAAGATGTTAGGCTTGACCGTCAAAGTAGGGAGTTGGAGACGTAAGGCCCCAGCTGCCCTACGCAACACCGTACCAAAATTGGCTCCCTCCTCCGTAGCCACGGGAGGAGACAGCATGCCAATGTCAGGGGAAGTATCCATACCACTGGCCTCCCCTAGACTCTCTGTCCAGTCCTCATCGTACTGACAGTGTCGCGTCAGAGGGTCATCAGACCCCTCCCAGTCCAACTGGTCCTCCTCTGGTTCAAAATAAGGAGGAGGAGGGACAGTTGGGACCCAAGGTCCCATCGGCGCCGGAGCCGGCGTCGAGCGACGTCGGTCCGGAGCCATGTCCGGAGCCGGAAGGAACTGGGGGACGACGCCGCCCGGAGCCCAGGGCGGCGTCGAGAACGGCACCGGAGACATCGGCGCTGGTGGAGGTGTCGTTAGGTCGACCGGCGTCGATGGGGGTTGTGGAGCTGGGATCGAGGCCGGAGCCGGGATCGAGGCTGGAGGCACGGGCGACGCCGGGGCCGGAGCCGTCGGCGACGCCAGAGCAACCCCATCAGGGCCCGCGGGGCCCGAAGGCGCACCGGAGGGGCCTGAAGGCCCGAAGAGGCGGGCCATGGCCGACAGGAATTCCTGCACTTTGGCCGGATCCGCTTCCGAACCCGGGAAGGGCGGGTATGGCGGGGGCGACTCCACAGGCATGTCCGGGGCCGCGGAGGCGGGGACGGTGCCGGGAGGGGCCTCAGCCGAGTCGCGAGACCGGCGAGGCGAAGTCCTAGAGCGATGATGCTTTTTGGACTTCTTGTGTTTCGACTTACCGGACGAAGAAGACTTCGATGCCGACGACCGGTGTGGACTCCGCGATCGACCCCTGGACCTCTCACGCGACCGGGGCTTCCGCGGAGCCGAGTGCCGGGCCTCGAGGAGCTTTCGAGACCGCTCTCGCAAAGCTTTCGGGTTAAGGGCCTGGCAGTCGGTACAAGACTCCATGTCGTGGCCTCGGCCGAAGAGACACTCCCAATGCGGGTCGGTGACGGACATCATCCGCGCACAGGCGCCGCAACGTTTGAAACCGGGCATCCCTACGACACCTTGAGAGATGAAAAAACAGTGAAAAAATTCACCAAAAAGTATGGTCAAAAAATGACCAGGGCACTGCTCTTCCCGGATCTGCGCTTGCTGGCGTGGAAAAAGAACTGACGTCAGCGCGCAGGGGCGGCGTCTAAGTACTGCCCGCGACGTCATCCCGGCGATCACGACGCCTACGACGGACGCGGAGCCGCACGACGCCGCCTACCGACGCGCAAGGGTACTGCTACGCAAAAAACTTTCCGGATCCAGCCTGACGCCTGGGGATATTCTAAGGTAAGGAATCTGTCACTAACGTGTCTCTTTCAGATAACATAGTATCAGTCAATCTGCAGACCCTCAGCGTCAAAACTGCCTCGGATTTCCTCCACTGGTATGACCTACAAATCTCTGTGATGCCAGATAAAGATAAAAAAATTGGTGGTGCCCCCAAAGTTTAAGTAGGTCTTCGGCATGCTAACCCTTCGTGTACCCAAAGGAACATTTTGTGCGTTTAACAAACACATCAAACCTTTAATTTTGGCAGGCAGAAGGCCACGGCATAGACCTACATGACTTCATGCAGATACTAAGGTGGGAGGACTACACTTACCTGATATGCACCTCGAATACCTTGCATCAGCTTTCACAACTTGTACACTGCTTAGTGGCCGATGCCAAGCGACAGACTTGGGTCTCCATTGAGCGGGCAGTGCTCGGGGCTCCACTGCTTTAAGGTATCTTCTATACTAGGGGACTCAGGCCTTCTGCTGAGTGTTTGTCGACTGTGAGAGCGATGTGGCAGGCTTAGAGAGATGCGCTCATGGTAGTGGGCACTAATGGCCAACTACACCGGGATGCACCACTATAGGAGAACGCTGCTATTCAAGTTGGATGATGGGCCATATACTGGCCCCAATGGGAGGAAGCTGCACTGAAGACAACTGGCGACCTAATGATACAGACTGCTTCGTCAAATCCTGTGAGTCACACTGTACTGACAAAAGCCTTCCACAATCACAGTAGCGCTATCTTCAACTACTGCATTGTTGAACAAGATACTTACCTACGGTAACACATTATCTGGTAGAGACAGAGCCTAGCCGCAGATTCCTTAACTTTGAATTTTCCCCAAGCGCCAGACTGGATCCGGAAATTTTTTCAGCAGTACCTCCGCGTGCCGGGGGGCAGCGTCGTACGACTCCGTGCTGACATCGACTCTGGATGTGATGTCAGTTGAGTCATATAAGTCCCTTCCGGTGCGCGTGACGTCAGTTTCTTCTGTGAAATCTTACGCGCCACAATGCAGAGCCACTATAGAAACTAGCTGTGGGAACAGTTTGCCAAAAACGATAAATGTATCTTTGAAACAATAACTAGAAAACAGAATTGAATGGTATGGTGATACCAAGCCAAGATCTACAAGATAAGACCTATAGGCTGATGTATCACACAACTACATGAAAGAGAGACCACTGGCGAATAAAACCAGTGCTGAAAAGGGGTAAAACCTTTATACTCAAACAAGGTCCATAAGGAAAGATCAAATGGTTCGACGAAGCACTTAGCTACTTGAAACACTGACCACAGTGTATAAACCAGGGTTGTAAAAAGAATAACTCTTACACCGCAAACCGTTCGTAGAGTGGGCAGGATGGGTAGGGCGTTAAGGAATCTGCGGCTAGACTATGTCTGTACAAGACAATGCGTTACAGAAGGTAAGTAACTTATTCATCTGATATAGACATCTAGCCGCAGACTCCTTAACTTTGAATTAAATACTACAGCTATACCCACCTGGAGGAGGGTCTGCAAACTAATTATACAAAAGTTCTCAGAGAGCGCCAGCCGTTCGAAATTAGCAACAGACCAGACGGTCATAGGAATTAGATGAAAAAGAGCATGAGCTTCTTATAAGAACTGTGGTAAGGACCACAGGGAATGTCAATGAAAACAACTTAAATCTAGGATTGGCCTTAATGAACTGCCCTTTTTGGGAATTAGGAAGTAGAGTCAATACACCCCTGATCTTTGATGTTGTAATGGAACCGGTTCTATAGCTCCTTTTTTTAGAAGAGCTTTTACCTCTTGTTTGAGCAGATGTTGGTGCTGTAACGAGAGTTTGTGAGTGTGAGGTGGAATTTTGGGAGGGTTGGTTATGAGCTCCAGGCAATAACCATGTTGGATAATGTCCAATACCCATTTGACTGTTATTTATTGCAAAATGGGAAGAAATTGTTGCAGTCTTCCATAGACAGGTGATGAATAATTGAGGGAAGCGCTATGAAGTCACTACTTCTTGAGAGATGGAGAGGTATGTGTTGGTGTGCCTCTATTTCTTCCTTTAAAATTGTTTCCTCTGTATCCACCCCTGTAGAATCCTCTAGAGGGGGAGGATTTTGTTTGAGTTTTATATGAAGATGTGGCCGCATCTGTAGTATTAGCTTTGGAGCCTCCGCTATAAAATCAGCGACAAAAGGAGCCTCTGTTAGAAGGAGACTGTAGTGATCCCATAGATTTTGCCACTTCTGTATACTTTTTCATTTTATCAAGTGATTGGTCCACTTAAGGCCCAAAGAGGTGTTCTTTGGCAAACGGGGCATTAAGTATAGTTTGTTGAACTTCTGGTATGAAACCAGAGATTCTTAACCATGCATGTCTTTTGAGGAGAATACTGGTAACTCCTCTGGCTGCAGTATCCGCAGCATCTAACGCACACCTAATAGAAGAATTGGAAATGAGTTTCCCTTCTTGCACCAGTGCCTGCCCTCTTTTCTTGTGCTCCTCTGGGAGAGATTGTAATAAATCTTCCATTTCGTCCCAGTGGGCCCTATTGTATCTAGCCAACAGACCTTGTGTATTGGCTATACGCCAATGGTTGGCTGATTGAGCAGCTACCCTTTTGCCTGAGGCATCAATTAGTTTTGATTCTTTATCTGGAGGTGGCGCCTCCCCTGAGGTTTGCGAGTTTGCTCTTTTATGAGCATTAGAGACCACTAAAGAATCCAAAGGCAGCTGGCCCTTAATAAAAACTGGGTCAGATGGTGGGGGTGTAGATTTTTTGTTCAGCCTAGGTGTTATGATGCGTGCCCTCACTGGATCTTTAAAAATGGCTTCAGCAAGCCCCATCATACCTTTTAACATGGGCAATGATTGTGATATTCTATGTGTGTTTCCTAAAGTTTAAAAGAGGAAATCTTCTAGGGATTCCTTATGTAAAGTCACTCCATGGTACGTGGCTGCCCGAGCAATTAACTCGTGATATGCAGTCTTATCAACAGGAGGGGAAGGTTTAGCAGGGTATAGATCTGGATCTGTGTCTGTAGGTGGATCTATATTATAATCATCCCATGGATCTGGTGGTGGCTGATCATAAGTGTCATCCCCATCTCCTATATCAGTATCTGTACCTGGAGAGCCCAGTGGTGTGATTTGTAGAAGGTCTGAAGTTGGTGTAATGGGTCCTGGTGAAGAAGGTGGAGGGGTTTGAGGAATATGGTTAATGAGGCTAGTAGCCGTGTCTGTCCTTTTTAAGAGGGATTTTGTATCCAGTGTCTATTTTCCTTTTGGAAGACGGTATAACTGGCTCAGTTGTAATATGTCCAGTATCAGGGTTTATTTGGGGTTTCTTTTGTTTTGGATCCGGCTTTTGTTTGATGGTTTACAGAATAGGCTCTGCAGTCTTTAGAGGAGCATCTTTGTGTTTCAGTGCCGAACTGGTTTTGTCCTTTCCATCTGTCGGAACCAAAGGTTACGGAACCGTAGGGGTGTCATCTTGGCTCAAGCCCGAGCTGGAAGGCTTGACTTGCTGTTTTGGTGACGAGCCGGAGAGCGGGGCTTTGGAATCAGAGTCTCGTGCCTCCCATGGCCTGATGGCAGTGGTGGCCCAGAAGCCTGTTTGGTGGAAGCAGGTTTTGTGGGCAAAGGGACTTTAGCACTCACGGCACCCTGCCCAGCTGGAACGTCGTGGAACTCTAGTTCGATCTCCAATTCGGAACCGGAGTCCTGAACGGAGAAGGCTTTTCCCTCTTACACTGGCAACGCTTCCATTTCTTCTTGCCGGATATCTTCTCCGATGATATCAGGGGTGTCCTCGATACTCCGTCGCTGCATGTCTCTTCATCGAGCCCCATGGTCCCGCAGAGTCTTTTTGGATCAGAACAACCAACAAGTGTCGCAGTTTTCTTCTTTATGCTCCAAGAAGAGACCGAGGTTACAAACCTTATGAAGATTAGAGCACGGGTATATTTGGAATGGCACCGAGGACCGAACTGAAACAGAGTCGGTTCCATCGGCAGAAGACTCACTGATGAATTTTCGAGTGGAAGCAGATAGATGAAATGGGCTAGGCCCAAGGGTCGTGGTTAGAGTTTCTCGACTGGATACTGAAAGTTTTCGGAATTTCGAAGTGCGGATGGTAGGAAGACGTGATGAACAAGTTACTTACCTTCGGTAACGATATATCTGTAAGAAACATAGGTTAGTTATAGATTCCTTACCTTAGAATCTCCCCTAGGCGTCAGACTGGATCCGGAAAGTTTTTCGTCAGCAGTACCCCTGCGCGTCTGAAGGTGGCGTCGGTCGACTCCGCGTCCGTCGTCGTGGTCGCCGGGATGACGTTGCGGTAGCCACATAGACGCCGCTCTCGCGCGCTGACGTCAGTTCTGTACACGACTTTCCACCAACTAACCGGTTGACGCTGGTCCGGCTCCGTGTCTACCTCGAGGTGGAAGCCGGGGTCGACGCCGGCTGGGGACACAACTGGCGTCAGCTGCGGACGTGGTGCCGGTGGAAGCGGCGCCGGGGGAGGTGTAACTAGGTCGACCGGCGCCGATCCGGATCCAGGCCTGGATCCAAGGGGACCCTGTGGTGCAGAGGCCGGAGCCGCCGGCGTCGAAGGCCCAGGGCCCCCAGCCGAGTCCGCAGCGCCCGAAGGCGCGCCGGCAGAGTCGGCCTGCCCAAAGAAGGCGTGCATCGCTTCGTAAAATTGACGAAGCTGGGCAGGGGTCGCTCCAGGTCCCGGAAAGGGAGGGAAACCCGGAGTCGACCCTTCGGGCTCCGCACGCGGAGCCGCGGGAGGGGCACCACCCACATCCCTCGTCGCGTCGGCCGACAAACGGGGAGAAGTCGAAGAGCGACGATGCTTCTTCGACTTCTTCTTGTGCTTCGACTTACCTGACCCCGAGTGCGAAGACTTGGAAGAAGAATGATGGTGGCTCCGCGTCCGGTCCTTCGACCTCCTATGCGACCAGGACCTCGAGCGGCGCGGAGCCGACTGCCGGGCCTCGAGAAGCTTTCGGGACTGCTCCCGCAAAGACTTTGGATTCATGGTCCGGCAGTCGGAGCGCGACTTGGGGTCGTGGTCGCGCTCCAGGCAGAATAGGCACACGCGGTGCGGATCCGTCACCGACATCGATCGACTACAGGAACCGCAAGCCTTGAAGCTGGGCATCCCTGACGTGCACCAGGAGTCGAAGACTCAAAAACGGTGTCGACAAAAGTCGCCAAAAAGTCAGTCAAAAAATGACTGGAGGTACCGCTCTCTCCGGATCTGCGCTGACTGGCGCGGAAAAAGAAAGAACTGACGTCAGCGCGCGAGGGCGGCATCTATGTAGCTACCGCGACGTCATCCCGGCGACCACGACGCCAACGACGAACGTGGAGCCGACCGACGCCACCTTTCGACGCGCAGGGGTACTGCTGACGAAAAACTTTCCGGATCCAGTCTGACGCCTGGGGGTAATTCTAAGGTAAGTAATCTATAACTAACTTTTTTTTTTTTTTTACTAAGTTTTATATAGCGCGAACTTGACCCGAAGGTATCGAGTATCAGAGCGCTTTACATAGCACCAGTTGCGTTACATGAGGACACATTGATTTTTGTTGGGCACGGGGAGATTAAGTGATTTGCCCAGAATCACAGGATGTTCAGCGTCATTGCCGAGACTCGAACCCAGTTCCCCAGATTCGAGGTCGACCGCCCTAGCCGTTAGGCCAACTCCTCTACCTCTTCTTTCAGATACATATTAAAAGTGTTAAAGTGACATAGAACCCCTGCGTTCAATCTGCAACAGAATCGACATCGAGCGACGCTGTTCCAACTCTGTGTCGTCGGAGATAAGGATGGGGCTGGCACCGCCGGTGGGCACCAGAGGCACTGACTTCGGGTCGAACATCGAGGAGGTCGCAATGGCACGGCCGGCGTCGACCCGGATCCAGGATCGGATCCCTGAAGCCCCACCGGCGCCATGGCGGGAGCCGATGGCGTGGAATCCGATAGGGCCTCTTTCGACCCCTCGGGGTCACCAAAGGGGTCGGCCGGCTCAAAGACGTGGCGCATGGCCTCGTGAAATTCTTTCATTTGAGCGGGGTCACTCGGCTCCCGGAAAGGGAGGGAGGTAAGAAGTCTACCCTGGCTCCGCGGAACCGTGCCTAGAGCTTTGGTGCTCCTTACCTCGTTTGTCGACAGACAACAGTCGAGGTGAAGATGAAGTCCGCTTGGACTTCCTGTGCCTCTACCCCGAGTTTTCCGAAGACCTCGAGTGGGACGGAGCGGACTTGGGGCTCCGAGAGCGGTCTTGCGACCATCTCGTCTTTGATTGGGACCGGGACCTCCGCGGAGTCTCGCTGGACCGCGTCGACTGCCGGGACGCAAGGAGCTTCATAGCCTGCTCCTGCAAGGCCTTCGGAGCCATAGCCCGACAGTCCGAGCTCGACTTCGAATCGCGGTCGAGACACTAGAGACAGACAAGGTGGAGGTTGGTAACCGACATCATGCGGTGACAGGCACTGCACGGCTTAAACCCGGTCTTCCTCAAAAACATCCTCGCACATGAAGATGGAAAATTTTTTGAAGTCAACAAAAAGTCGAAAAAAGGCTTGTCAAAAAGCGACAGAGGGGTAGCTCTTTCTGGGTCGGCACTTAACTTGTGCGGAAAGAAAAGAACTGACGTCCACGGGCCTATTCGGCGCATATATAGGTGACCGCGATGTCATAACCGACGCCGACAACGTCACGCGGAGCCGAGTGGAGCCACCCAATAACACGCGCAAGGATCAAAAGTTTCCGGATCTAGCCTGACGCCTGGGAAATTCAAAGGTAAGGAATCTGCAGCTAGAAGTCTCTATCAGATACACTAAACATATGCTGGCTCCTTTCAAATATAAAAGATTATTGGATGTGAACGATGGTATGGAAGAAATAGATCAAATATGTTTTCAATGCATTCTGAATTTTAATTCTGTACAAATGACTTGGATATGATTTAGTGATATTTATATAGTATTGTTCAACTAGCAGAAGTAACAGATAAATGGTAACCCCCAGCCACCCCCAAATTATAGAGACTATTGTGGGTTCTCTATGTGAAGCTTTTTTTAAATTCTTATTTAGGACCACTCACATGAAGAAAATTGTATTTTTTTAGCAGTTAATATTAAAACTAATCGCATCATAAAGTGTGACCAAGGGCTTAATATAGTTAGCAAAAATCTTACCTTCTCTGCTTTCCTTCTTTCCCATTAGAAAGTCTTCAGTGTATGGTGTCATATCCAGTCGTAGAGGAAAAGAGAAGTGTGTGTTGACTTTCTCCTTCATCATTGTTACCATATTAAATGTGTATCGCATTGTGTTAAAGCTTAAGATTCGTGGTAATTTCTTGAAACACGCCCTAAGTACAAATATTGTGATTTAAAAATAAATATCTATATTTTGAGAAACAATTTACATCATTAAAATAGATGAACAATAAAAGTAAAGAAATAGGATATTAATCACGTTTGTAAAGGAGTAAGCCATCACTATACTATAAATTGGGGCCTATGACCCATCACTATACTGGAAATTAGGGCCTATGACCATAGAATGCATTATTGCGTTACCGAAGGTAAGTAACTTGTTTATTATCTGGTAGAGACTCTATCTAGCTGCAGATTCCTTACCTGACGCCTGGAAAATTCAAAGGTAAGGAATCTGCAGCTAGAAGTCTCTATCAGATTTTAAATTCTCTAGTATTAAAAAGCGACAGCACTGAAGATAACAAACATAGTTATAGATCTGGAGCAGCTTATTGAAATGGCAATGCTAGCAAATTGTTGACAGTTGGAAAAACAGAACACGAGAATTACAAGTCTGAGACCTGGGAGGAAATTAAGATAACTATTGCTAGACCTGTGCTATCAGTAAATAACACAAATTATCACAGATATCCCATCGTTCTTACACGTTATTTTTATTCTAGTCAATTTCAGGGAAGTAGGTGGATTTGGATAAAAACAGGCCTGGTGAAATCAGGCGAACAACCTCTTTCCATTGAAATTTTTCCTTTTATTTTTGACCATGAATTCATTTCACCAGCCTGACAAACTCAAACTGGTCAAAACGTTTGTTGGCTGGTTACCTTTTCCAAGTGTTCTTTTCTCACTATGGTCATGTTTCTTTACTTTGGCAGATGGTATAGAGACTACATTTTTTTTTTTCAACATTAATAAAACTTGCTGTGGACTTAACACTGACCTCTTGTACTGTTTTGCTCCCCCCCTTCCTTTCATTGTTCACATTGTTGGCATTGCTTACTGGGTGCACTGTGTTTTTTCAACTTACTGGCACTACTGGCCTCCATAATAAAGCCTTACTTCTACCTCCATGCCAACCAAGATTATTTCTTGAGGAGTGACTCTTAAAGGGATAAATAAAATACAAAGCAAGAGAAATTGTACCAAATCAAATATGTTTAAAGAGAAATGTATATCTACTAGATAGGTCGTCATCGAAGGCAAGTAACACTTTCTTATGGATACTTCTACCTGCAGATTGCCCACCTTCTGAACAGAATTTCAAGCAGTACCGACCTGGCAGAGGGTTTGAAGGCATGGCCAGACAAGGAAATCCTGGAGGACAGAATGCGCAAAATGGCCATCCCTTCTCATCTCTGAATCCAAGAAGTAATGTTTAGCAAAGGTATTGTAAAATCATAAAACTCAAAGGACCCCACCTGGCCAAAAATCATTAATTAATCCAAGGAAACACGAACACATCAATCTCGTGTATCAGAGACTTTATCTCATTTCACTTATATTCAATTCAATTTATCATTGTGCTTGAAATACATATCTAGCTGGAGCATTCAACTATACAAATTAAGGTGAATGCACCAACAATTGAACACAGTACAATCAAATTTAAAAACAAAACAAAAAGACAAATATCACTGTTAACTGAGCAAACCAGAAACGTGGTCAATGTGTCCAGAAGAAATCACTCCAATACTTTTCTACCCCTAAATAATAACATGGGATTATGGAACATCTTGTGTATTCCCACACTCAATAGAGTCCCAAAGGTGCTGGTACTTCCTTATTCTTTAAAAAAAAAAAAAAAAAATCAAATGTTTTTT
Source organism: Calotriton arnoldi (assembly GCA_963921515.1). Lineage (NCBI taxonomy): Eukaryota > Metazoa > Chordata > Amphibia > Caudata > Salamandridae > Calotriton > Calotriton arnoldi. The sequence continues at coordinate 673,407 of CAWUFW010002151.1, forward strand.
GAGGTATTAACCAGTAGCTTTATCTGAGGTTGGAATTTCCAGTCGAATCCCATGTAACAATGCCAACGTGTTTCGACCTCATATGGAAAAGGGGGTTATAAAGATCAATTTGGAGGTCATCATTAGGGCAAACAAAAAATGTGTTCGGTCATGGTCAAAAGAGAAGCGGTGTGTGTGACAGCTTTTATAGTCGTGACAGCTTTTATAGTCGTCTCAGCTTTTATGGTCGTCTCAGTATAGTGGACGGCCTGAAGACAAATGTTTATTAAAAAGTACAGCGACCTTCTTATCGGGGGTTCGCATGTAGAATGGGCGCCCCTTTCCTAACCGTCCTGAAGAGGTCAGCACGTCCGTCTGTATAAAGATTATTTGGTCGTACTGTCCGTCAATGAATCGGGGTCTTCATGCGTCAGCGTCCAGAGTAAATCCAAGGAAAAAGGTATTGTGGCGTGCCCATGATGCCACCTTACAGATTTCAGCTACGGGGACTATCCCCTTGTAAAGGTATATGTTTGGATTTTGCACTGGTGGAAATGGTTCCTCTGCCCTCCGGTGATTCCTTATGCACAAGAGCATACCACATTTTGATACACACGATGATCCACCTTGACAGGGTTCTCTTCTGTACTTCTGTCCTTTCTGCTGCATGTGTCCCCTATGACGAGCTGGTGGTCAGATCTAATGTCCCTGATACAGCCCTCTTTGGGTCTAATCTGTGAAGAGTCTCCTCCTCCTTAGTAGAATGGCCTAGGGATAAAAAGAGGACAGGGTCATCACCTTTGACAGGTAAGCAGTTCTGGTTCGACAAACCCACTTGTCAAAAAAAAAACATTTAAAAGAGGGGAGAGGGGCAAATGCTCAGTTCTTGCATCTCACGGACACGTTTTGCTCAGCTGATCACAACCAGAAAAACAGTTTTCACAGTAATAACTTCAACTGGCAACTATGAAGAGGTTTGAACGAAGACCCTATCAAAAATGTCATAACTAAATTGTGTTCCTTTGCAGCATGACAAATGGAGTAGCTGAAATTAGGTTACTGGGTCTGTAGGAAAGTAGGATCTGCTTTCATGGTCACCCCCACTTTGTGCTGGTGTCATTATGTTTTTACTGACTACTCTGACTAGGATCCTGCTAATCATGACCCCAGTCTCTGTGCTTCTTCCTTAAATAGAAGGTAGCACTCCCTTCATCGGAATCATCCCTTACATGCACTGTCGAATTCCAAATGGAAGACAATGTTCACAAACTTTTCCAGTTTCAAAACTTCCTAGGTTTATTATTTCATCTCAGATTTCGTCATTCATGTATGTATTTAAAGTACATCCTATATGAATCGCTTATTGTGGATTCATCATTGGCGTGTATCTGTAATGGGATTACTCATCGAGCTTTGTTAATCATCCCAATGCATTTCGGGCTTCTGTTAGCCCTTTATCAGAGGATAAATTCCTGAAAGAATAAATAACGCGAAATAAAAACGACTGCTGTGGTAGGACAATGAGCCGTCACCGTGTGAAATGCCCCATGATTTAGTGTGGCAAACGTTACATTAGTACGTGGGTTCAGTATAAAACATTGTTATGGTGTCCCTATAATTGTGGTGGTGTTGATTAAAATCACTAACCTGACATTGGCCACAAAAAAAGTCAATGGAAAAAGTGCATATCCCATTGTAGTTAAAACTCCCGGGGCATTAGGTAGGTTGTGCAGCGAGTGTTGTGCGGTAAAAGCACAACGTGTCATGCAATACTGATTATGATCAGCAAAAGTTGTGCTTATGGCCGGACTTTGGGTGCCAGGTTAGAACCAGACCGACATATGTTATTGACATTAAAAGCCGCACGAAGTGCTGAGCAAAATCTGCCATCCTCATTGTAGGAAGGTGGAATCTGACTGCATGGTTACCCCCACTTTTGTTTCTGGTGTTTTGCTGGTTTTTGACTAGTCTGACTGGGATCCTGCTAATCAGGACCGCCAGTCTATCTGCTTTCTCCCTAAATTGGCTGTGCATGTACTTTAGGTACACTCCAGATTGGATTCTGGGGTACCCTTGTAAGTCCCTAGTATATGGTATACTATGTACCCAGGGCATAGGTACCCCAGAGGCCTCCCAGGGGCTGCAGCATGTTTTTTGCCACCCCTGAGAGACCATTTAAAATGACACAAATGGGCTGCTACAGCAGCCTGTGTAGGGTGGTGCATGCACCCCTTACTTAGATATAGGTTCACTATATCTATCCTAATCACTGCACATATAAACCTATCAGTCACCCCTATGGCAGGCCTTATCAATCCTGAAGGCAGGGTGCTGGGTTTTATGTGAGAGGGTGCCCATGCATGAGCAGAGCCCCTCTGCAGCCTTCGGAACCTATATTCCGGGGTTGTTTGTGATGCAGCCAACCATATATACTTAAGTGCATTATAACCTTGCGGTAAATGCTACTTTAATATGGCTGCATGGAAACATGTCGTGTTTGGTGTCAAACACCTTGGAATCATACCTCCACACCAGTAACTGGTGTGGGAGGTATGATTCCACCCTCCTAGAGGGAGAAATATGACAACACCCGGTACCAGCTTCACAGAACCCTGGCATCACAAAATGGATGCTGCCAGCCACAGACACGAGTCTGCCCTCCTGCTGCTGGACGAAACTCCGGCAGGGGAAGGCTTGACAATAGGTTTCCTGTCACAGGGAGGTGTGACCACCTCCCAGACAGGCTTTAGTGTATTGGGGCTGGGTGGGTGCACTCAGAGTGCTTTGATGTCTGCACTGGGGGCACATTTGGTGTCCCTGTGCATAGTCCAGCTCAAACCGGTTGCAGGGGCACACAGCCCCTGCTCTGGCGCGAAACTGGACAAAGGAAATGGGTGTAGCCACCCCTCTGTCCTGACCCTCCCATAGGTTGGTCCCCAGAGTTTGTCCCACCCCTTCCTTGGGTATAATGTAGGAACCCCTGACTACAGGACTTTAGATTTTACCTGGACTAAACTCTGCTACAGAAACCAAGCATCCTTCGACGATCTACGCTTTGCTGGACAACTGAAGAATATCCCTTGGAGTAAAGGAGTTACTCCCCTGCTGAGCAGGCACCTAAACGCATCTGACCGGTTTGCATCTACAAAGCTCCCGAAGGACTCCGAAGATTTCTGCAACACAGGAGGTGGGTTCCCGAGGTCTCTGAGGTCGATCTGCGCTCTCAGCAATTCTGAGTCCCGTATCCCTCGTGGGGACCGTGAAACCCGTACCCATGGGCACCGTGTACATTTGCAGCAGCATATGCTTTTCGGCGATCCCTGAAGCTGTGCTTTGGGCTACTTGTAGTCCTGACCCCGAGCAGTAATTCCACCGAAGATTTCCGGCCTACACTCCACGAGTGTTCCGTGGGCTGGTATTTGGTGATTCAGCTCGAGGTCCCTTTGCGATCCCTGGTCCGTTGGCCTGTGGGTCCCTGAGAAGGCAACTAACTTTCAGTGGGCTTGCCTGGTTTCTCCAAACGTGCCCTGACTCTCCATTGCTTGGAGAGTTCCCAGGACCTTGCTGGTCCTCGCAGAAGCATCTTTCCTCTGACCGCGTGGGTTGCAGTTGCCAAGGCTTGTTGGTGTTCAATCCGGACACTGACCCGCCAGCACTCGACATCCTTTGTGGGACAGCTCGAATCCGGACTGTGGTCGTCGCAGACGTCTCCTGGTCCCCGTGGCTGCAGTCAAGCTTCACCTCATCTCACCTGAAGCACCCGACATCGGTGGGCATTCGATTGCTCCGCTCCTGGTCACGTGAAGTGACCCAGACTTTGTCCCCTCTGCTTTCAGGTTCTTCTCATCTCCGATCCAGGCTTGGATCACACCGGACACTTTTCTTCTCCACGGCAGCAGTACTTTTTCGCATCACGCCATTGAAAACGACGAGGGTTTCCGACACCACTTGACCCCAATGCACCCGGTTCCTCTGGGATAGGTAACACGGGTACCTCGGTACTCTCAAGGGTGCTGGCCTTAGAACCTTCTATGTTTAGCTGGGTTTGCTTAAAGTCCTCTCCTAAGTGTCCTTAATCTTTAAATTTCCAACCGCGACTTTCCCATAGAGTTGTACGGAGCTCGCGTCTGTGTTCCCACACTGCACCCGTCCTCCGTGGGTCCCCTGTGTCACTACCTTGGGTGGTTCCTTGGGGTCCCAGCGATTCTACGTGCTCTAGGCACTGTGTCTAGTCAAGTCGTGGTTCTTATACCACTTTCTTAGTATATGGTTCGGTCTCCCCCTGGAGCCCGCTGTGTATTGTGCTATTTAATGTCGTTCTAGTGATTTAATATTGTGTGTCTTGTTCTCTAATCTCATAAAGAGGTTAGTAGAGAGTGTTTAGTAATAAATACATATATTTTATATACACCTGGTGTGGTTCTCCTTTCATCTGGTCATTCAGGAGGTAATATACTGGTAAAACAAGCTGCTTTACATTCCTTCGAGACTTAGCCTGAAGGCTGCTCTCCACAGCTACCACTAGGATAGCTTTCAATAAAGGTTGTCTTTAAACTAATCATCAATAAGGGTCGTTTGGACTGGTGCAAGGTGCCCACTTTAATTAGTGGACAGCATATACCAGGCCAACTTCTCACACTCATCGTGATCGAGGTTGTGGCTATCCCCAGTACAACCGGTAACTCTGTGCCATGTTGGAAAAAACATGCGTTATGGTGATACCGTTAAATGTTGCATGGCATGCTGTGCCTAAAATGCAGCAGTGTCTATACACATGCTCATAGACATATCATGGAATATCAGTACCAAGAAATCAAACAAAAATGATAAAGAGAAACAAGATAGCAAAAATACAAGAAATTTTCTAACAAGTGATACCCATACACAAATTCAAATAATGTACAAAATTTAATAAGACAATGAGAATGACAACAATAGAACAACAATGGTGCTCAATAAGTTACACAAACAACCATAAAGACATTAAGCTGAGTAAACAAATAGTGGCTGAGGAAAGTTTTATATACATTGTTTGAAAGGACAAAAACAAAACATAGCAAAGAATGTGTCCTCTTCAATTAAGGCCATATGTAGGCGTCAACGGCGTTTCGACCACGTTAAAGTTTGATGGTCATCATAAGGACAAACAATATTGAATACCAGAGCGTCCAATAGAAAATTCTGGTCTTTTTTGTGGGGATCGCTCCCAATTGGTGACTGGTATTTTTCAGCTAACTTTCTTTCTTTTTTTGATTCAATCATCATGATTGATCTGATGCTATGACATGACCCTCGGACAATTTTTTGATACCCCCATGTTTATACTCATTTTTTAGATTTTATTACCGGAATTTTCTATTGGACGCTCTGATATTCAATATTGTTTGTCCTGATGATGACCATCAAACTTTAACGTGGTCGAAACGCCGTTGACGCCTACATGTGGCCTTGATTGAAGAAGACGCATTCTTTGCTATGTTTTGTTTTTGTCTTGTCCAAACAATGTATATGTAACTTTCCTCAGCCACTATTTATGTTTACACAGCGTATTGTCATTCTCATTGTCTTATAAAATTGTGTAAATTTTTTGAATTTGAGTAGGGGTATCACTTGTTAGAAAATTTCTTGTATTTTTGCTATCTTTTTCTCTTCCTTTATCATTCTTGTTTGATTTCTTGGTACTGATATTCTGTGTTTTACGCTACATGGAATATTTAACTTGAACCTTTGTTAGGATTCCAGTTTTTACTTTGCCCCAGGTTCAGGTCTTAGGGCTGCCCCTGTTGGTGGTAATCATAGACATATCATAGCATTAAACTGTACATGCATTCTAAATACAAAGAATAAAAGTGCGACTTACGAGTGGGCGTGTGTGTATTCAAGAACTCACGTCCTACTCGATACCTATTGTTAGTGCGCGCGTGTTCTCGGTGATTGGATATATTGTCAAACAATGTAGAATGACTATGTTAAATGTGATGTGTGGCCGCCATCTTGTAGCTATGAATATTATCGCTTAGTCCGTTTACACTACGTGAAACGAGAGTGGGGAGTAGAAAAACTAATTTTGTGCGAAATCAATCGCACAAAACAGTGCGATGTGACCAATCTCTGTTCACTAGGGTTCGCGATGTGATTATGTATGGTAACAAGACTTAAATATACAGATATGTAGATTAGCCGCCATCTTGAAAGCATAAACTCCGATCATAGACACACTGACCAACTTAACTATATCAAATGAACCAATGGAAAATTACATGACCCAATGAAAAATACAATAGAAGACCCAATGAGAAATAAACAAATGTGCATAAATCATGGGAGGGCTGTGGGAGGAGTGTGAAGGAGTGTAGGGCCACAAAAAGTAATGTACAATTACGGCAATGACCAGGCTTCACCACCTGTGTTGCTTTCTGTACAAGAACATGGACTGTTATAGATAATGAGCGATGAGTCTGCACCTAGAGCTTCATAAACTCTGAGTTTACAACATAGGGCATCAAAGAAAGCAGCTATATTCAATACGATCATTTAAACCATGCGGCATCAGTGTGTTCAATTTTTTGATGCAATAGGTCTCGCGATGCAAGAGGAACTTCCGATTGTCTCTCCCTTTTCTGAAGTCAATTGTTTCAAAAATCATGCAGCGTAGTTGGCAAATGCTATGATTATGAGCCATGAAGTGGGTGGCTATGATTGACTTCTCGTTTTTGGTTCTTATATTGCTCCTATGTCCATTTATTCTTGTTTTGATCATACGCTCCGTTTTCCCTACATATGCCAATCCACACAGGCATTTCAACAAATACACAACATTCTTTGAGTCACATGTAGCTGTGGTATACAACTTGATCTTGTTGCCTTTCAATGGGTGATTGATAGAACTGCCTTTTATGAAGCTTTTACAGTTGTTGCAGTTCAAGCAGGGGATTGTTCCGTTGTATTCCACATTGGTATTTGAGTGCACTTTCTTTTCTCTTAGTAACTCATTGATGTTCCTACTGCATTCATAGGCAAACAACGGCCTTTCTTCGAAAATACCTTTAAAGTCAGGCTCATTTTGTAGCATTGGCCAGTATTTGTGTATGATTTTCTTAAATCCTGCACTTCTGGTGGAGAATTTAGATACTAGGACTGCTCTGTAGGACTCAGCCCGCTTACCATGTGAGGTTAGTAACTGTGTTCGAGTGATGTTGGATGATCTCGATATTGCTTAATTTAACACTTCTGAAGGGTACCCCCATCCTCGAATCATTCGCACAAGTTACTAACTTGTGTAACGATATATCTGTAAGAGACAGTAGTTAGTGACAGATTCCTTACCTTAGAATATCCCCAGGCGTCAGGCTGGATCCGGAAAGTTTTGCGTAGCAGTACCCTTGCGCGTCGGTAGGCGGCGTCGTGCGGCTCCGCGTCCGTCGTCGGCGTTGTGATCGCCGGGATGACGTCGCGGGCAGTACTTAGGCGCCGCCCCTGCGCGCTCACGTCAGTTCTGTACACGACTTTCCGCACCAGGAACGCAGAGCCATGCAAGAAGCTGACACAGGTGTCTGAAAAATACTAGGGCCCTGAAAGGGATGTCCTTAACCCTAGAAATCAGTTCGCAGAACGGGGAGGATGGGTGGGGCGGTAAGGAATCTGTCACTAACTACTGTCTCTTACAGATATATCGTTACACAAGTTAGTATCTTGTGCATCTGAAAGAGACACGTTAGTGACAGATTCCTTACCTTAGAATAGATACCCCAGCAATACCAACCCCGGTGGTGGGTCTGCGAACAAAGATCAGACAAGGAAGTCCTGGAGGACAGAACGGCCAAAGAAGCCGTCCCTCCGGACCTGACTGTCAAGGCAGTAATGCTTTGTAAACGTGTGCAGCGAGGCCCACGTAGCTGCCTGACAGATAACCGGCAGCGGAACACCGCGGCCTAAGGCCGTGGTAGCAGCCGTTGCCCTGGTGGAATGGGCACGCAGCCCAACAGGAGGCTCCTTCTTGGCCAAAGAATAGCAGGTTTTGATGCACAAGGTAACCCAGCGGAAATGGTCCTCTTGTGCACCGCCCGACCTTTTGGCGCCCACGTAGCCAACAAAGAGCTGGTCATCCACCCGGAAGTGTGTTGTGCGGTCGATATAGAAGGAGAGCGCACGTTTTGGGTCCAGACGGTGGAGCCTCTCTTCCTCTCTGGAAGGATGCGGAGGCGGAAAGAAGGTGGGCAAAGTGATGGTCTGCCCAATGTGGAAAGCAGTAACCACCTTTGGCAAGAAGGACGGACGCGTCCGAAGAACAACCTTGTCTGGATGAACAGACAGAAAGGGAGGTTTGCAAGATAGAGCCTGGAGCTCACTCACCCGCCGAGCGGAGGTGATGGCCACCAGAAAGGCTGTCTTCAGAGTCAGAAGACGAAGAGGACAGTTATGCAGAGGCTCAAAGGGAGCGCACATTAAAAGGTAAGAACCAAGTTCAAGTCCCACTGAGGCATCACAAACGGAACAGGAGGGAAGAGGTGAGTAATGCCTTTTAAGAACCTGTTAACAACAGGGGACTTGAAAAGGGAGGGCTGATCAGGGAGCCTGAGGAAGGCCGAGATAGCACAAAGATAACCCTTGATGGTACCCAGGGCAGAACCCTGTTGGGCCAAAGAGAGAAGGAACAGAAGGACCTCAGAAAGAGGGGCAGAAAGGGGATCCACAGCCTTTGCTGTGCACCATGCCACAAATTTGTTCCACCTGCAGGCGTATACCACCTTAGTGGAGGGACGCCTGGCTGCCAGAATCACATCACAAACTTCGGGAGGCAAGTCGAAAAGAATCAACTGCCGCCGCTCAATCTCCACGCAAGCAGGTGTAGACTGGACAGGTTCGGGTGGAGGACCGTCCCCTGCTGCTGCGACAGAAGATCCTCCCGAAGAGGCAGACGGATCGGGGGATCTATGCTCATATTGAGTAGCTCGGGATACCAAACTCTTCGAGCCCAGTCCGGAGCCACAAGAATGACTTGGGCCCGGTCGTGCCGAATCTTCTTCAACACTCTGGGTAGAAGTGGTATAGGCGGAAAGGCGTACAACAGACCGCAACTCCACTCGCGACGAAAGCGTCGCCGAGCGAGTGCCGCCTTGGAAATTCCAACGCGCAGAACTGATGACATTGCGCGTTCTCTTCGGTGGCGAATAGATCTAACCAAGGCTCTCCCCACTGTAGAAAGAGTCCTTGCGCCACTTCCGAGTGAAGACGCCATTCGTGATCCATCATGCACCTGCGGCTGAGTTCGTCCGCCCTGGCGTTCAGGGAACCTGCCAGGTGTTGAACCATCAGGAACATGCCCTGATGTTCTAGCCATGTCCAGAGGCGCAGAGCCTCCTGACAAAGGGTCCAAGACCCCACCCCGCCCTGTTTGTTGCAGTACCACATGGCGGTGGTGTTGTCTGTGAACACCTGCACTACCTTCCCTTTGACAGAGGGAAGGAATGCCTTGAGTGCAAGCCGGATCGCCCGGAGCTCCAGAAGGTTGATATGGAGCCGGGACTCCGCCGGAGACCAGAGGCCTCTGATCTCCGCCTCTCCCATGTGACCGCCCCATCCCAGAAGGGACGCGTCCGTCACAACTGTATGCTCTGGCTGGGGAAGGGAGAGGGATCTGCCCATGACCCATTGCCGGTTCGAGAGCCACCACTGCAACTGTTTTGCAGTCCCCTCCGAGATCTGGACGTGATCGGACAGGTTGCCCTGGTGCTGCGCCCACTGGAACTTCAGGTCCCACTGCAGAGCCCGCATATGCCATCTGGCATGATTGACCAGCAGGATGCAGGAGGCCATGAGGCCCAGCAGCCTCAGGGTCATCCGTACCGAAACCCAGGATAAAGGCCGAAAGATCGGAATCATAGCCTGAATATCCCGGACTCGCCGTTCGGGAGGATAGGCCCGAAACTGCGTCGTGTCCAGAACTGCTCCGATGAAAAGGAGCTGTGGAGAAGGAATCAGATGCGACTTCGGCACATTGATGGAGAACCCCAGCGAGTGCAGGAGTACGGCCGTAGTCTGGAGGTGGGAGACGACTGCCTGGGACGAGCCCGCCTTCAGCAGCCAGTCGTCGAGGTAGGGGAAGACTGAAACCCCTGCCCGGCGCAGATGAGCTGCGACCACCGCCATCACTTTCGTGAACACCCGAGGGGCACTGGTAAGGCCAAAGGGAGCACGGTGAACTGAAAATGCTCGGGGCCTACCGTGAACCGAAGGTAACGCGGGTGGGCCGGCAGGACGGGGATGTGGAAATACGCGTCCTGCAAGTCCAACGCTACCAACCAGTCTCCAGGGTCGAGGGCAGTCAAGACCTGAGCTAGGGTGAGCATCTTGAACTTCTCCTTCCGGAGGAAGCGATTGACGTTCCGGAGGTCCAAGATAGGACGCATGTCCTCCTTGTCCTTTTGGGCACCAGAAAGTAGTGGGAGTAGCAACCACGCCCTACTTCTGGGGTCGGAACATGCTCGATGGCCCTCTTGGTCAAGAGGGCCGTGACTTCCTTCTGTAGAAGCACCAAGTGATCCCCTGACATGCGGTGGAATTGAGGTGGCATGGCTGGGGGTGGTCTCGAAGGGGAGGAGTAGCCCCTTCGGACAATGTCCAAGACCCACCTGTCCGAGGTGATGGTGCGCCAGTGGGGAAGGTGATGGCGGACCCTGCCCCCTACTGGCGTGCCGTGCACCTGAAAGGAGGGACTAGGAGGGCTTGGAGGCCGCGGACGGGTTGGAGGTGGTGGCCTGACCCGCACGCTGGTTGCCCGATCCGCCACGGCGGAATCCACGTCCTCGGCCACGCGAAGACGCCTGCTGCGCGGGCCGGTGGCTGGGCTGCTGACGTGAAGGGGCGCCCTACCGTGGCCACGATAGGGGCGAAAAGCAGAAGTCAGCGGAGGGCGTGTAGCAGAAAGGCCCAGGGACTTGGCAGTAGCCCGTGAGTCCTTAAAGCGCTCCAACGCATGGTCTGCTTTGGACCCAAAAGACCGACTCCATCAAAGGGCATGTCCATGAGAGTATTCGGGACATCCCCTGAAAAACCAGTGGTTCTCAGCCAGGCGTGGCGTCGGAGCGCCACCGTCGTTGCAATAGACCTGCCCAGCGAGTCGGCGGTGTCAAGGCCACAACGGATAGTGTATTTGGCCGCATCCCTTCCTTCCGCAATGGCGCGGGAAAGCAGTGCCTGGACCTCCTCAGGGCACTGGGGCAAAACATCCGCCACCGAATCCCACAGGGAGTGGGTATATCGGCCCAAAAGACAAGCGGTGTTAACGGACCGCAAGCCAGCACTGGAGGAAGAAAAACCTTTCTTCCCAAACTGATCCAGGCGTTTGGATTCCCTATCTGGAGGAGCGGTAGGGAAGGCGGTTTGGGAAGCGGAGGCTTGGACAACCAAGCTCTCAGGAGTGGGGTGGACAGAAAGAAACAGGGGGTCGCCCGGAGCAGGGCGATGGCGTCGTGACACGTTCCGATCCACAGGAGCCCCTGTGTTGGGCTTGGACCAGGCGCCCAAAGAACGTCAGTGAGGGCGTCGTTAAACGGCAGCACAGTCTCCGCAGAGGAGGCTGCCGGCTGAAGCACCTCTGTCAAGATGTTAGGCTTGACCGTCAAAGTAGGGAGCTGGAGACGTAAGGCCCCAGCTGCCCTACGCAACACCGTACCAAAATTGGCCCCCTCCTCCGTAGCCACGGGAGGAGACAGCATGCCAGTGTCAGGGGAAGTATCCAGACCACTGGCCTCCCCTAGACTCTCTGTCCAGTCCTCATCATACTGACAGTTGCGCGTCAGAGGGTCATCAGACCCCTCCCAGTCCAACTGGTCCTCCTCAGGTTCAAAATAAGGAGGAGGAGGGACAGTTGTGACCCAAGGTCCCATCGGCGCCGGAGCCGGCGTCGAGCGGCGTCGCTCCGGGTCCATGTCCGGAGCCGGAAGGAACTGGGGGACGACGCCGCCCGGAGCCCAGGGCGGCGTCGAGAATGGCACCGGAGACATCGGCGCCGGCGGAGGTGTCGTGAGGTCGACCGGCGTCGATGGGGGTTGTGGAGCCGGGATCGAGGCCGGGGCCGAAGCCGGAGCCGGGATCGAGGCTGGAGGCACGGGCGACGCCGGGGCCGGAGCCGTCGGCGACGCCGGAGCAACCCCATCAGGGCCCGCGGGGCCCGAAGGCGCACCGGAGGGGCCTGAAGGCCCGAAGAGGCGGGCCATGGCCGACAGGAACTCCTGTACCTTGGCCGGATCCGCCCCCGAACCCGGGAAGGGCGGGTATGGCGGGGGCGACTCCACAGGCAAGTCCGGGGCCGCGGGGCGGGGACGGTGCCGGGAGGGGCCTCAGCCGAGTCGCGAGACCGGCGAGGCGAAGTCCGAGAGCGACGATGCTTCTTGGACTTCTTGTGCTTAGACTTACCGGACGAAGAAGACTTCGACGCCGACGACCGGTGTGCACTCCGCGAGCGACCCCTGGACCTCTCACGCGACCGGGGCCTCCGTGGAGCCGAATGCCGGGCCTCGAGGAGCTTTCGAGACCGCTCTCGCAAAGCTTTCGGGTTGAGGGCCTGGCATTCGGGACAAGACTCGGTGTCGTGGCCTCGGCCGAGGCAGAAGAGACACTCCCAATGCGGGTCGGTGACGGACATCGTCCGCGCACAGGCGCCGCATCGCTTGAAGCCGGGCATCCCTACGACACCTTTAAGTATGGAAAAAACAGTGAAAAATTCACCAAAAAGAATGGTCAAAAAATGACCAGGGCACTGCTCTTCCCGGATCTGCGCTTGCTGGCACGGAAAAGAAGAACTGACGTCAGCGCGCAGGGGCGGCGCCTAAGTACTGCCCGCGACGTCATCCCGGCGATCACGACGCCGACGACGGACGCGGAGCCGCACGACGCCGCCTACCGACGCGCAAGGGTACTGCTACGCAAAACTTTCCGGATCCAGCCTGACGCCTGGGGATATTCTAAGGTAAGGAATCTGTCACTAACGTGTCTCTTTCAGATAGTCATGTCCATCACATGGACACTAAATTGCTCTTGATTGGAAACAATCCTTTTTACTCGTAACAATTGCGAGTATGGTAAGTGGACTTTGAGAGAATTCTGGTGGAAACTGTTAAAGTGTAACAAATTGTTACGATAGGTTTCTTTCCTGTGTATGGTGGTTTCCAAAAGTTGATTTTTTGTGGAAATCGATGCATCCATAAAATGCATCTTTTCACTGCTGATGTCATAGGTAAATCAAATTAGATCATTGATATATTCAAAGCTTCTATGGCTGAAACCAATTCTTTTCTAGTGCCATGCCACAGTATGAAAATATCGTCGATGTTTCTCATGAAGGTGAAGAGTTTGCTCTTCCATCGGATATTGGTCAAGATGTGATCAATTTCGAATGTATGCATAAACAGGTTGAATACCTTGAAGCAGCACTATTTCCTATGGAAGTCCCAGTGAGTTGTAAAAAGAACTTCTGATTCCAGCCGAAATAACTGTGGTAGAGTGAAAAGTGCAGCAATTCTAGTAAAAACACCTTCAAGTCTTCATTCATATTCGATTTGAGTAGAAAGAATTCAACTGCTTTCGTGCCCAGATTATGAGGAATTGACATATATAGAGCCTTCACATCGATGGTAGGCATGAGTATATCCCAGCTCCACTCAATTTCCAGATCTTGAACTTTCTGTTGAAAATCAGTAGTATCTCTGATGTAAGTCGCCATACTCTGCACCAATGTCTGTAGATGGCGATCAAGGTATTTTCCTATGGGTTCATGAATAGAACCTTGTGTTGATACAATGGGTCTGAGGGGTGGTTCCAACAGATTTTTATGAACTTTGGGTAACGTGTATCTGTGGACTCTTCGGATGTTCTTGTATCACATACCGCCTGTCTGTTTCAGTAATAGTTTCATTGGTAATGGCCATTTCAACAATCTGTTTCAGGACTTTGAAAAATTCTCCTGTAGGGCTTTCCTCTAATCTCAAATATGTATCTTCAACATGTTCATTGACCTTTTGGCTGTAATAAGCAGAGTTCATAACTACAAACGCTCCCCCTTTGTCTGCTTTGCGAAAAATGATGTCAGGGTTCATAGCCAGGTGGTGGATGATCGCCCTCTCTTTAGTTGTTAGGTTGGGCTGTTGTGTATTTCTGGTATTGAACAACTCTTGCACATCTTTCTTAACTAGAATTTCAAATCTGTCAAGTATTTTGTGGCTAACTAGGGCCACATATGTACTTTTTGATTTAAGGCCCATTAGAGTTCCTTCCTCTTTACGTTGGAGGTCGGTGACCACGTTTTCAAAGAAATGTCTCAACCGGAGAGTACCCATGAATTTGAAAAGACTGACTTCAGCTTCTAATGTGTTGGAATGGTAAGTAGGAACAAACGACGTGCCTTTCTGTAATGTGTTAATTTCAACTTAGCTTAAGGGGTAAGAAGATATGTTAATGACCAGATTTTAGTTGTTTACGATTTGTGACTCCTGGTTACTCTCTTGGATGTGGACAGATCTGTGTTTACTTCCGCCCTTGCCCCTCCTGGTTCATCATTTCCTAATGGGCCAGCCCCTAAAAAAGAAGGAGGCCCTGATGTTGTTTGTGAAGCAGGTGTTGCCACTGTGTCGGCCTGTAGGATGCCTGGTTGCTTGGATTGATGGCTAAATTTGTTGTCACCATCTGTTTTACTGTTATATCCGTCCATGTCACTGCCGGCCGATGACGTTTCTGTGTCTGAAGATCTATTCTGTGGTGTGTTCGGTCTCCTTCTCGCATACATCTCTGCCCAGTTGTATACTTCGACCAATTTATAATCGATGGTGTCACGTTTAAACTTCCTGACTTTTCGCTCATTGATTTCTTGGGTGTGTCGAGTCCATTGGTTCTCGATGTCAGTCAGTACCTTCGACCACTCATCAACGCTCATTTTCAAAGAAAGTACACTTTTGAGTTGATTGATTTCCCTCTTGAGATCTTCTAAAAATATAAATCAGGAAACTATCCATTACACTCTTGAAGTGCCTGTGTCCAGCTTTATTTACTTGTCTTCCCTAAATTAGACATGGTGAGTACTTAGGTACACTCCAGATAGACTACTGGTGTACCCTGATAAGTCCCTAGTATATGGTACTAAGGTACCCAGGGCATAGGCACACCAGGGGTCTCCCATGGGCTGAAGCATGTATTATGCCACCCATGAGAGACCACTCAAATTGTGACTACAGGCCTGTAAGTTTCCTTATATCTGAGGTCACTGCACTTAAAACCGATAAGTCTCCCCTAAGGCAGGCCTTATTAATCCTGAAGGCAGGGTGCTCGGTTCTAAGTGTGAGGGTGTCCCTGTATGAGCAGGACACCCCTACAACCTTCGGATTCAATTTTCCCGGATTGTAAATGCATCAGCCATTAAGATACATAGAGGGGCCATGCGTCATTACGCAATGACCATCTCTAAACTGGCTGGAACGAAACCGGTCGTGTTTGGTATAAAACATGTTGAAATCATACCCCCACACCATAACCGGTGTGGGAGGTATGATTCCATGCACTGTAAAGGTCCTCCAGGAGGCCCTCAGTTCTCCGGTACCAGTCTTCTAGACCCGGACAGCAAATTATGGCTGCTGCCGACACGAGACACGATTCTGCCCTCCTGCTGGCAGGATAAAAGGTATCCTGTCACAGGGAGGTGTGACCACCTCCCAGACAGGACTTAGTGTATTGGGACAGGGTGGGGGCACTTACCAGGCCACTTAGACTGCTTGAAAGGCACATTTGGTGTCCTCCTTGCATACTCCAGTCCAAACCAGATCAGGGAGCCGTTGACTCCCACTCTGGCACGAAACTGGACAAAGGACATGGGAGTATCCTCCCTACTGTCTAGCCCCTCCTCTGGGAAGGACCCCTGAATAGTTCCAACCCTCTCCTTAGGTTACTTAAGGGCTTACCTGTGGGTGAGTTCCTAGATTCGTCGTTAGACAAGATACAGATCACGTACCACTTCAACTTCGACTGTCTGTGCACTCTGGACCTCGCTGGACTTTGCGCTGGGAACTGAGACTGCAACTAGGAAGACTCCTGCTGCTCCTGGTCTCGTCGTCCTGCAAGTCTGCTGCAACATCTGTGCCTGTGCTCCATACAGGTTCTTCACAAGACCTGTGGACATCCAAGACACCCAAAGGAATCTCCCTTGGAGTGAAGGAGTCACTTCCCTGTATCTGCAGGCACTGCAATGCAGCTGACCCGTCTGCTGACCCTGGAGGCCCATGGACTCCAAAAGGCTCAGTAATACAGGTAGGGGTTCTGCAACTCCCTCGAGGCCTGCACTGTCTTCACACAGAGTTTGAGGCCAGTATCCCTCGTCAGAACAGCTGGAACAGAACCCCTGTGCACTGCGTTGACTTGCCGTTGCCAAGGCTTGTTGACTCTCTCCTCCAGAGATCTTCAGGCTCCAAGAAGCTCCCGCCGCAAGCATCTCCTGCAGCCAAGATCTTCACCTGCATTGCATCCTTTGCACCGTGGGCCTGTATCCTCTGGTGAGCTGCTCGAGGTCCTCTTGCGACTCCTGTGCCTTTTACCCGTGGGTCCTCTTGAGGGTCTTCTTTGGCTCCAGTAGGCTCCCCTGCTTGCTCGGGCCTGCTCTGACTTACCTGCTCGTGGTGAATCACTTGGACCTAGCTGGTCCCGACACGCACCTTTTTCATCAGCCGCTGTCAAGGCTTGTTGGTGCCCCTGCCGGACACCGACCCCTTGGCTCTTGACATCCGATGTGGGACAGCTCGTGCACGGCTACTGGTCCTCCTATGTGTCGCCTCGTCCGTACAGCTGCAACTACAAGGGCGCAGTCAACTATCCTACATCTCCAACATCGGTGGGCATTCGTCTTCCGTGCCTCCTCGTCAATCCTTAGTGGCATAGACTCTGTCCCCTCTGCTTGCAGGTACCTCTCACCTTGAATCCACCTTTGGGTTCCACCAGATACTTTCACCTTCACCAGCAGCATCTTTTCCAAAGTCCTCTATTGTGGTCTACGGCGGTTTACGACGTCACTTCACACCTATGCACCCAGCTTCCCTGGTGTAGGTTTCCTGGTTATTGGGTTATCCACGGGTGGCGTGACACTCCAACCTTCCATCTTCCACGGGGTGTCTTCGGGGTCCGCTGGGAAGGGTCCTCCGTCTTTAAAATTGCAACCGCGACTTACCCATTGACTAACATTGAGCACGCGGTCGTGTTCCCACTCTACACACGACCTCCATGGGGTTCCTAGATACTCACCTTGGGTGGTTCCGGTTCTTCTGCTTCTTGTGGGTCCATTCTCGACTTAGCTCGTGGTTCGCATTCCACTATTTTAGTATATGGTTTGGTCGTCTCCTGGGGACCACTGTGTATTCTGTTCTATTTACGAATTCTAGTGCGAAAGTATTGTGTGTATTGTATTATATCTCCGGGTAGGAGATTATACAGTGTGGTAGTGAATGTTAAGAATAAATACATATTTTTTATAACTACACTGTGTGGTTATTTTTTACTTAATCTATACCATAAGATAAAGTACTGGTAAAACAAGCAGCTTTACACTCCTTCTGGACTAAGCCTGAAGGCTGCTCTCCACAGCTACCACCTAGACAACCTTAGAAAGCTCTCTAAGACAACTAAAATCGGGGCGCTAGGTGGCGCACAACCAAGATGGCCGTACTGCAGTGAGGCTCTTGCTGCTCAACGCGATACCAAAGGGGATGATGGACGGAGCGTTTGAGCAAATCAAACACTCAGCCCCAGTCAACTGATCTGGGTTTAATCCATCATCATTCTTTAGCTCACTCCACCACCCCAGATCAGACATGGCCATATGCAAATCAGTCTGACCCTGTGCCTCATGGGAACAGTCCAGCCCGAACTGCCAAGCCATGTCTTCCCTGGACCGGAAACAAGCATCCTAGGACCGGTTTCTGGCATTCAGCCGTCATCAGCCAGGCTAGCTTGAATCCAGTGGCAAAGTGAGCAAGGGACCCACGTCTGGGCATACCCTGCCAACTTAGGGCGAACAAAGCAATACCAAAGGGGATGATGGACGGAGCGTTTGAGCAAATCAAACACTCAGCCCCAGTCAACTGATCTGGGTTTAATCCATCATCATTCTTTAGCTCACTCCACCACCCCAGTTCAGATATGGCCATATGCAAATCAGTCTGAGCCTGTGCCTCATGGGAACAGTCCAGCCCGAACTGCCAAGCCATGTCTTCCCTGGACCGGAAACAAGCATACTAGGACCGGTTTCTGGCTATTCAGCCGTCATCAGCCAGGCTAGCTTGAATCCAGTGGCAAAGTGAGCAAGGGACCCACGTCTGGGCATACCCTGCCAACTTAGGGTGAACAAAGCGATACCAAAGGGGATATCCTGGCTGAAGAGGGGTGAAACCCCGAAACCGGTCCTAGGATGCTTGTTTCCGGTCCAGGGAGGACCTGGCTTGGCAGTTCGGGCTGGACTGTTCCCATGAGGCACAGGGTCAAGACTGATTTGCATATGGCCAGGTCTAAACTGGGGTGGCATGGTGAGCAAAAGAATGATGGATTTAACCCAGATCTCTTGACTGGGGGTGAATGTTTTGATTTGTTCTGCATTCCGTCCATCAATTGTGTGTCTTTTGCTTTCTCGCCCTAAGTGCGCCAGGTATGCCCAGACGTGGGTCCTGGGCTCACTGTGCCACTGGAATCAAGCTATCCTGGCTGAAGAGGGTGAAACCCCGAAACCGGTCCTAGGATGCTTGTTTCCGGTCCAGGGAGGACCTGGCTTGGCAGTTCGGGCTGGACTGTTCCCATGAGGCACAGAGTCAAGACTGATTTGCATATGGCCAGGTCTAAACTGGGGTGGCATGGTGAGCAAAAGAATGATGGATTTAACCCAGATCTCTTGACTGGGGGTGAATGTTTTGAATTGTTCTGCATTCCGTCCATCAATTGTGTCTCTTTTGCTTTCTTGCCCTAAGTGCGCCAGGTATGCCCAGACGTGGGTCCTGGGCTCACTGTGCCACTGGAATCAAGCTATCCTGGCTGAAGAGGGTGAAACCCGAAACCGGTCCTAGGATGCTTGTTTCCGGTCCAGGGAGGACCTGGCTTGGCAGTTCGGGCTGGACTGTTCCCATGAGGCACAGGATCAAGACTGATTTGCATATGGCCAGGTCTAAACTGGGGTGGCATGGTGAGCAAAAGAATGATGGATTTAACCCAGATCTCTTGACTGGGGGTGAATGTTTTGATTTGTTCTGCATTCCGTTCATCAATTGTGTGTCTTTTGCTTTCTCGCCCTAAGTGCGCCAGGTATGCCCAGACGTGGGTCCTGGGCTCACTGTGCCACTGGAATCAAGCTATCCTGGCTGAAGAGGGGTGAAACCCCGAAACCGGTCCAAGCTGCTTGTTTCCGGTCCAGGGAGGACCTGGCTTGGCAGTTCGGGCTGGACTGTTCCCATGAGGCACAGGGTCAAGACTGATTTGCATATAGCCAGGTCTAAACTGGGGTGGCATGGTGAGCAAAAGAATGATGGATTTAACCCAGATCTCTTGACTGGGGGTGAATGTTTTGAATTGTTCTGCATTCCGTCCATCAATTGTGTGTCTTTTGCTTTCTCGCCCTAAGTGTGCCAGGTATGCCCAGACGTGGGTCCTGGGCTCACTGTGCCACTGGAATCAAGCTATCCTGGCTGAAGAGGGGTGAAACCCGAAACCGGTCCTAGGATGCTTGTTTCCGGTCCAGGGAGGACCTGGCTTGGCAGTTCGGGCTGGACTGTTCCCATGAGGCACAGGGTCAAGACTGATTTGCATATGGCCTGGTCTAAACTGGGGTGGCATGGTGAGCGAAAGAATGATGGATTTAACCCAGATCTCTTGACTGGGGGTGAATGTTTTGAATTGTTCTGCATTCCGTCCATCAATTGTGTGTCTTTTGCTTTCTCGCCCTAAGTGCGCCAGGTATGCCCAGACGTGGGTCCTGAGCTCACTGTGCCACTGGAATCAAGCTATCCTGGCTGAAGAGGGTGAAACCCCGAAACCGGTCCTAGGATGCTTGTTTCCGGTCCAGGGAGGACCTGGCTTGGCAGTTCGGGCTGGACTGTTCCCATGAGGCACAGGGTCAAGACTGATTTGCATATGGCCAGGTCTAAACTGGGGTGGCATGGTGAGCAAAAGAATGATGGATTTAACCCAGATCTCTTGACTGGGGGTGAATGTTTTGATTTGTTCTGCATTCCGTCCATCAATTGTGTGTCTTTTGCTTTCTCGCCCTAAGTGCGCCAGGTATGCCCAGACGTGGGTCCTGGGCTCACTGTGCCACTGGAATCAAGCTATGCTGGCTGAAGAGGGGTGAAACCCCGAAACCGGTCCTAGGATGCTTGTTTCCGGTCCAGGGAGGACCTGGCTTGGCAGTTCGGGCTGGAATGTTCCCATGAGGCACAGGGTCAAGACTGATTTGCATATGGCCAGGTCTAAACTGGGGTGGCATGGTGAGCAAAAGAATGATGGATTTAACCCAGATCTCTTGACTGGGGGTGAATGTTTTGATTTGTTCTGCATTCCGTCCATCAATTGTGTGTCTTTTGCTTGCTGCTCAACGGCATAATCCGGCCTTTTATCCTGCCCAAAGATGAATGAACGACTTATAAACAGGTGCTGATTGCCCGCTAACCTCTCGGCTGTCTATCGATTCCTTATTTGGCTGATGGGAGAAACGTCCGACGCGGCTGTGCCCTATTGCTCCGTCAACGCTGGAACCGCGGTGGGCGCTGCTGGAGGCGAAATCGGCTTCTGACATTACGGGAGCTCCGAGGATCCCACGTGGTGACTGGGCCGCTCTGGACACGTTGCTGACATAGCGGCATAAACCGCTCTAAAAGTAAGATCGGCGGCGACCCCTCATAGTATATGCTTCCCCATTCTATGGTATCGTGGGGATAGACTAAAACGTCTTCTCTCTTTTTAAAATAAAAAAAAAAACGAGAGTAACTGCGATGGGACTGTGACCACCGTTACAGCCACTGTCAATGGCAACGCGCCTACATATGGCGAAGCGGATCGCTTGACGAGTGTTGCGGGGGAACTGAACACTGCCCTTACCGCCATAATAAACAGGCACATGCAGCGGTTTTTTTCAGGGACTTAAACATAACACCCCGGCGCACTGTATGAAACTCGAGAGACAAGGGGGCATTAGGTACCGACTACTTGCGAACAGGAGGTCAAGATATTGGCACCCATGCCCTAATCTGCCTTCTATAATCTCCGCGCTATAGTCGGACATCGTCGCAGTGGGGAGCATACCTGTAGTGCCACGTAAAATCCCTCTATCAGCCTGATACCAACATAGCCAAACGCAGTCATCTGGAAAGACTATCCTGTTGTACCGGAGCAAGGAAATTTGATGCGCGAAGCCTGCAGCATTCAAATGTTGCATACACCAGCGTATTGGAGTATTCGATACAGAAAGAAAAGGTGCACGTGTCATATAAAAGACTAGAGCCTACAAGCGCAAAGGAACCCAGTGGACCTTTGTCAATATTGTCCAATATTGTGTTGAGCTCTATCACACGCATTTGTGCATTAAACAGATGGTTGTGGCCCCAAAATTGAGACACGACCCACCCCTGTTGTTCTGAAAGCCATCTCTAATACCTACGGTCACGGTCAATGCAGATAGTTGATCTATAAGGTGGCGCGATCCCGGTCACCTGAGCGACAGCACCGTGGAGGCAAATAGACACACCGCGCCTTACTGGTAGAGGTGTCTCTAGGGTCGTGACACCATTATTGCCTTACGTCAAGGAGCGCTGGTGCCCTTCCCACAACAGTAAAGCAAGCTATCAAGTAGATTTTTGGGACAGACTGTCATAACTGCATTACGTTCGGCCCGAAATGGGGAAAACAGACGGCAAGCAGTCCAAGCTGCCCTTCGAAGCTAGAAAGACTGCCACACGCACAAATTCTGATGAACAGGACCATGTAAGCACAGAACGCACACAAGAACCAACGACTTCCCAGGAGGATGATGTAAAAAGTCTACTGCTTGCTATGCAGCACAGCCTTACCTTCATAGAGAGTAAAATGGACTCAATGACAACTCGCATGGACTCCATAGTTCATAAGCTTGACAAACATGACGAACGAATCAAAGAGACAGAGAGGCGAATATCAGACAATGAAGACACCACGATACAAATGCAAAAACAAGTCGCTCAGATGGACAAGATTCTCAAAGTAATTGCTGCAAGAAATGAAGATTTGGAAGCGCGCAGCAGGCGCAACAATATCCACGTAATTAGTATTCCGGAAAGCACGAACACTGGTAGTATGGAAGATTTCATCGAACGCCTGCTGCGAGAAACGTTTGGCACCAAGGCCTTCTCCTCTCAGATGATAATAGAGAGAGCACATAGCTCGCTGGGCCCTAGACCTCCCCCAGGAAGCAATCCTCGACCGATTATAGCCCGTTTACTCAATTTTCGGGACCGCGATGCAGCTATGAAGCTGGTCCGGGAAAAAAGACATTTGAGTTTTGAGGGCAATGACTTTACCATATACCCTGACTTTACAGCTGCAGTGCAGGAGGCGAGATGTAAATTTATTCCAGCCAAGCAGAAACTTCGTAAAGCACAAATTGATTATGCTCTAATGTACCCAGCACGCCTGCGAGTTACACACCAGGGTAAGCAGCACTTCTTTATAAATGTGCAGCAAGTGGACGACTTCCTCAAACGTATCAAACGACAAACTTCACAACGAGAAGCGAAAGAGCACCCATCCAGATCTTCATCTTCAACATCGGACTGAAACTCAAGGAAAATTGAGCTTCACACTTTGACGAAGTCAAGTAGATGCCAGACCGAAGGACTATCCTCTCTCCTCCCTCAGGTCTAGGGTGGTGCCATACATTCTGAGGATTGTCTCCCAGTTGGCGCAGTGCAGCATACAACAGTCGAAAAGGACATTGCTATGGTGCCGGAATCAGATAAGTGGATTGGGAAAAGAGAAGAGAGAGGGGTTGAGGGTAATGAAGGAAAAGGGACAATAACGAACTATACCGGGCACCCATTCTCCCTCCCAAATTAACGGGTGGCTAAGCCAATGCCTGTTGGAGAAGGGAGAACCTCCTGTGCCCCCTAGTGTTCCCCCAAGGGCGTTCCCCCAAGCATTTTAGGGAGTTCTAATAGTTTTGTAATGGGTTGGGGTGGCGGGTGGGCAGCGAAATGCCAGCATGTTTGGGTTGCTGTTGTGGGTGGGATGGGGAACACTGTTTTATATTCAAACAAGATGTGTTATGAAACGGGTAGATTTGTTGTTACATGTACAGAAGAAAATAGGCAGAAATAGGTGTAGAACGCATTACAGTGAATACGTGATGTATGGTCTATGGCTCAAGAAAATGCGGCATTGAAAATTCAACTTTTGACATGAAATGTTAGAGGTCTGGGGGACCCCCGTAAGCGTAGACAAATATTGGTATACCTAGATAGACACCATATTCACATTGCCATGCTTCAAGAAACGCATTTGGATCCAAGCCACACTCCAATGTTTGCCAGTAAATGGGCTGCACATAGAGTTTTTTCCTCGTATTCTACGTACTCCAGAGGTACGGTGATCCTTATTAAGAAGAATACTCCATATACCCCAGGAGGAGTGAGTCATGATTCAAAAGGGAGGTACTGCATGATGTGGGGCAGGTTGGGATCGCATTCTGTTACACTGGTATGCTGCTATGGGCCAAATGTAGATGACCCGGAATTCTACACTACCTTATGGGGAAAAATCCTTGAACTAGGCTCCACACATATAATATGGGGAGGGGATTTTAACACAGCTCTCAATCCAACCAACGACAGATCCAACCCTCTTCCACATCACTATACCAAAATGCACGGCATAGTGTTAGATATGTTCTCTGATAATGGCCTTTTAGATGCATGGAGACACATTAACCCTGATAAAAGGGAAGGCACACATTATACAGCGATGCATTCAACGTGGGCTAGGCTGGATTATTGGGTGGTGACCCGAGGCGTGGGCCTATGGATAGTTAATGCAGAACACCTAGCTAAGACCTACTCCGATCATGCCCCGGTACGATTGGAGATATCCCCTCCAGCTCTGATCACTACTTCTAGGAACTGGAAGCTTCTACCAGAGGCATTGTTAGACACCGCTTTCCAGACTGAACTGGGGCAAGAAATCACAGATTTCTTCCAGAGAAATGTAGGTTCAGTCACACATATGGGCACAGTTTGGGAGGCCTTTAAGGTCACAGTGCGAGGTTCCTGCATCGCCAAGAGTTTTGGGGTCCTGCAGGACATCAGACGTAATCTGTGACAGTTAGAAGGAGAGCTGAAGAAGTTGTAAAGTGAGATGGGACATGACACAAATGGAATACTCCAAGTAGCGTTCAGAGATAAACTCTCGGAGTATAAAAGAACTGCCGAAAGAGAAATATGTTTTAGAGGGAAATATTTTGTGGCACGCAGATATGGGGCAGGTGAGCGACCAGGTAAGGCCTTAGCGGAGGTAATTCATAAACCCCGTTTCTCCAGTCATGTAATAGAGATCTTAGATGACGATGGGACATGGTATAGAGACAGTCAAGATATCCTTAACATCTTCTCCGCGTACTATACCAATTTATATAGCACTCGTAGGCAGCAGCCACCTGACCTATCTAACTATCTGAGGGACGTAGCCATTGGCTGGCTAGGGAACACACAGAGGGAATTCCTCGCAGCACCCCTCGAGGAAGATGAGATACGTGCTGCAATCATGCAAATGAAGTCAGGAAAAGCCCCGGGGTCAGATGGTCTCCCGATAGACTTTTACAAAACCTACATTAATCAACAGATTCCTATACTGAAGGAGGTCTATGAAGAAGCCCAAGAAACAGGCGCTCTTCCGGGGTCTATGAGAGAGGCTCTTATTATATCACTCCTAAAGACCGGTAAACCTGCGGACACATGCGACTCCTATAGACCGTTATCTTTGATCAATAACGACGCAAAAATTCTCGCAAAAATATTGGCTAATAGACTAAGTCTACTAATGGAGAAGTTAGTGTTGCCTGACCAGGCCGGATTAATTCCGGGAAGAGCGACATCTCACAACCTCCGTACATTATTCTCTATACTACAAAATGTAGACCCCCAATTGGCGCTCGTGGCAGTCTTCCTAGACGCCACGAAGGCCTTTGCTTCGGTCGAATGGGATTATCTATTTGCCATACTGCAGTGCATGGGGATACCTATATGGTTCCTGACGTGGATACGCCTTTTATACACCTCCCCTGTAGCCAAGGTTCTAATCAATGGAAGATTTCACCGCCCTTTTCTGTTACACGGGGCACTCAACAGGGGTGTCCGCTTTCCCCCCTACTCTTTGCGCTCGCGATTGAGCCCCTCGTGGCCAAAATAAGCCAACACCATCAAGATAAAGCTCTGCGCTGCCAAATGCGCCCAATACTCATCTCACTATACGCAGATATTACACTTTATCTCAGAGATCCCCAGCAGAACCTCAACCCCATATTGAGAGAATTTGTCCGGTTTGGGGAACTTTCTGGAATACATATAAATTGGGTGAAATCCCAGATTTTGCCACTCACTACATCTGCGACACCATTCACTCCTGACTTCCCAATAGAATGGTGTGACACAGAGGTGAAATACTTAGGAATTTATATTACTACTGACCGTGCTGAATTGATGCGTTTAAATTACGGCAGAGCCTTAGAGAATATTACCAGCTGCGTCACTAGATGGATCTCACTCCCATTGTCTATGGCGGGGCGTACTTCTCTCATTAAAATGATTATTCTCCCCAAACTCTTATATTTATTTCTGAATATCCCATATGACCCCGGCAGACACTGCGCACAGAGATGATTCGGCTAACATGGGGCGGCAAACAACCTAGGCTGAAATGGGATATGCTTACTAGGCCTTATTCCCAGGGAGGTATCGATATCCCCAACCTAGAATTGTACTAGATTTGCCCTCAAGCTCATTACGCGCACTACTGGTTCCATCCTCCTAAATACATGCCACAAGTGGCAGTAGAACAATGGCTTGCAGACCCTATACCCCTGGAAGGTGCCATATTGAGCATACCTGGACCTCGAGAATCTGACCCTACATCGGTGGCATGTACGGTGAAAGCTTGGCAACATATAGCCAGGCGTATGCAAGCTCCCATGCTGTACTCACCTCTACTTCCCCGAGTGTATCATCAAAAGATGCCAGTATTAAAGGAAGGGGCCTTTAAAAAAACTAAAGCTAAGTTTAGTATAAACTGTTGGGGTGACCTATATTTAAATGGAAAGTTCCGTACACGCAACAGATGTTCACTAAAACAACACCCTCTCCTAAGGACATCTTCTTATATGTTAGATTGAGACAAGGCATAAAAGAATACACACCTTCATATCCACAAGAACCACAGGAACTAACCCCGCTACATATAATACTACGATGCGATACGGCTTCACACGTATCTACATTATATCACAGCATATATGCCAATCAAGTTCCAGAACAATGCACTGCAAGGGAAAGATGGGCTACGGACATTGGACAGGAAATAACGGACAAGCAGTGGTCCTACTGCTGTACACAGACAGATTAAGTATCCTCCAGTGGTCGCCTGCGCATCACCCATTATAAATTCTTGCACAGCACTTATTACACTCCTGTTAAAATGTATAAATATAAACTGCGAGACAATGACAAATTCGACAGGTGTGGGATAGAGATGGCGGATTTTCTGCATCTTGCCTGGGAGTGCAATAATATAAAGGAGTATTGGCGACAGGTGTTTTTGGCATTAGAAAGTATGTCTTCACCTTCAATTCAGGCTTCACCCTTGGTTGCTCTGCTGGGGTACACGGAGAACATAGACGTTGGTTACCGACGCTTTGTATCTTTAGGACTCCTGTTAGCCAAACGGAGAGTAGCATGTAGATGGGGACGAGGCAGGGAACCTAAGTTTAAAGATTGGATTAGGGATATGATCTTTTGGCAGGATCAAACACTTACCTATGCTGAACTGCTCCAGCTAGCTTCACGTCCCAGGGATATATGGGACTCCCTCAAAACATGCCTCCTTGCGCACCCAATTGACACCACGAGTAACACACAGACACGTTAATGCACGCTAGATACGCGTAGACCCCGAGTGAATAAGTAACAGGAAGAGCACACAGTTGGTTGGAAGTATAAAGTTTCAATTCCAAAAACTGCTGATAGACGTTTAATGAACAGTTAATGAATGAACAACTAAATGTAGACCTATATCCATTATGCTACTATGGACACTGTCATGTACTTCATATCATCATACAAAGTGTATAAGTATGTATCTACCCAAGTAATGTATGTGTTGTACTTGTTTTATGTTTAATAAAAATAAAAAAAAATAAAAAATTAAATCACCATAAGGGTTGTCTTACATAAGTGAGCACCATATACTAAGGCAGCCTCTCACAGGGTCTCTTAAAAAACCTAAGGACAATAGGTGACTTAAATAGGGACAGCTGATCTGGAAGCCAGAAGAATGGCTACAAGTCTGCCAAGTATCCCTTAATAAAATCTCCAGAACAACCTTGTTGGGCCAACAAAAGTGCAAACTTGAAAATATCCAGCAAAGTGGGATCACAAAGGATCCCCGTTGTACTCAGGGCACCAAGAAACAAACTTGTTCCATCTTCCAGAACGCACAGTTTTGATGGAATTGCAGCAAGTAGACAAATGACATCTACCATCTCCGCTTGCAGTTGAAATGAACTTGGGCTCAAATCTTCAAGCATGAAGTAGAAGCTCTTGGAGGGCGGGGTGCAGCACCTACCCCTCTGACTGGGAAAGAAGGTCCGCTCTGAGTGGAAGAAGGGAGAATTGGCTCAGGGAGAGGAGCAGAAGGTCTGCATACCACACTTTTCTCAGCCAATCCAGGGACATTAAATTGACTTGGGCCCATTCTTAGCAAATCTTTTTCAGACTGCGAGGAATCAAGCATATAACAGGGAATGCGCAGAGCTGTGCAAATTACCCTGTCCACCACGGCTCCCTGCAACAGAGAGTGTAGAACTTTGTGCAATGGGCACTGACCGGGTGGTAAAAAGATAAACCTGAGGTGTGCCTCACAGGGCAAAGATGCTTTGCACCACATTAGGTGAAGGTGCCAATTGTGATAGGCAAGATGACACTGACTCTGGATGCTGGCCCTGAAAGTTAGAGACCCAACCAGACAGTTGGCAGCTACCCAAATCGCATGCTGGCATATTTATTCTCAGAGTCTCAATGCTTTCAAATAGAGAAGGTGAGACGCCCACTGCTCCCTGCTTGTTGACATAAAACACTGTGGTCTTATTGGCGGTTACGATCGTGATCGACTGACCCTGAGTGAAGGGGAAAAAGGCCTTGAAGATCAGCCGCATTGAGGAAGTTGATGTGAAGAATTAACTCCTCTGGAAAGAAGAGGCCTCTGTGTGCTCCTCACCCAAGAGTGGAGGCATCTGTCACACCATGGCCACGTTTGGTGGAGGGTTAAAAAAGATATTTCAATCAAAAGATTCTCCTCCATCAACCAGATCTGCAGCATCCTTGTGAGAGATCACGTCGGACAGGTCTCCCTCATACTGAAACCACTGCCTGCGGAGGTACCATTGGAGCCCACATTTGCCATGGTGCATGTGCAACCGGGAGGATGCAGGAAGCCAACAGACCTAGCAGGCATAAGAACATTAGAACTGGAATGCAAGCCTCATCCTGAAACACTAAGATCATAACTTGACTTTCCCATATCCTCTGAGGAGGAAGCTCAGAAAGATGTTGTATTGAGAACTGCTCCAAGAATAGGAGGCTCGCGAGAGCTGTAGGTGAGACCTGTGCATATTAAGCAATAAGTCTAGACTGATCAGCAGAAAAGCTGTTGCGTGCAAGTGGTGCAGAACCATCTGCGGCGACTTGGTTTTCAGTAGTCAATTGTCAAGGTACAGAAACACTGGATTTCCAGATCGTCAAAAATGAGCCACAACCATCACTTCTGTGAACACTCGAGGTGCCAATGTGTAGGAGGCTGGCTTATTATATGGTGCACACTTATTTAAGTGAAGCACCCTGCACACTAATCCAGACGACCCTTATGGTGATTTTAGTGGTCTTAGACAACCTTAGAAAGCTCTCTAAGTGGTAGCTGTGGAGAGCAGCCTTCAGGCTTAGTCTAGAAGGAGTGTTAAGCAGCTTGTTTTACCAGATCTAATCATATAGTGTAGGTTAAACGAAAAAGAACCACACAGTGAAGTTATAAAAATAGTTATATTTATTATACACACTCACTAACACAATGGTATATCTCCCACCCGGAGATATCAACACAATACACACAATATTCAAATGTAAATAGTTAAGCACAAATACACAGTGGTCTCCAGGGGGAGACCAAACCATATACTAAAGAAGTGGAATGCAAACTGCAACCAAAATCAGGACTTCGACCAGAAGACTCAGAAGAGCTGGGGATACAAGGAACCACCCAAAGTAAGTACCCAGCAACCCCACGGAGGCTGTTTGCAGAGTGGAAACACAGCCGCGTACTCAATGAAAGTCAATGGGAAAGTCGCAGTTGCACTTTTGAAGAAGTAGAACCCTTCCCAGTGGACCCCGAAGAAACCCTGTGGAAGACAGAAGTTTGGAGAGTCACAACAACTGTGGATACCCCAGGAACCAGGATACCTACACCAGGGAAGCCGGGTGCATAGTTAAGAAGTGACGTCGGAAACCGCCGTAGACCACAATGGAGGAATTCAGTAAAGATGCAGCTGGCGAAGAAGGTGAAAGAGTCCGGTGGAATCCAAGGATGGATTCTTGAAGAGGAGTACCTGCAAGCAGAGGAGACAGAGTATATGCCACTTGGAAGTGACCAGGAGGCACGGAAGGCCAATGACCACTGATGCCGGAAGATGCAGGAGTGATGACGGTGCCCATGTCGCTGCAGCTGTGAGGACCAGGCGACGCTGTGGAAGACCAGGAGCCGATCACGAGCTGTCCCACGTCGGAAGTCAAGAACCAGGGGGTCGGTGTCCTGAGGAAGCATCAACACGCCTTGGCAGCAGCAACAGACGTGGTAGACGAAAAAGGTACAACGCTGGGACCAGCAAGGTCCAAGGGGCTCACCAATTGCAAGAGAGTCCGGGCAGTCCCCGAGAAAGCAGGGGAGCCCACTGAAGCCAAAGGAGACCCTCAAGAAGAACCACAGGCCCAAGGCACAGGAGTTGCAAGAGGACCTCGAGTAGCTCACCGAAGATGCAGGCCCACGGTGCAGAGGATGCGGTGAGGACAAAGATGCTGGAGGCTGGAGCTTCTTGTACCTCAAAGATCTCTAAACGACAGAGTCAACAAGCCTTTGCAACAGCAAGTCAACGTAGTGCACAGGGATTCTGTTCCAGTGGTTCCGACAAGCGATACTGGCCTCAAACAGGTCAGGCCTCAAGGAAGTTGCAGAACCACCACCTGTGTTGCTGAGCCTTTCGGAGTCCGTAGGATGTCAGGAGCAGTAGATCGGTCAGCTTTGTTGCGGTGCCTGCAGGGGAGTGACTCCTTCACTCCAAGGGAGATTCCTTCGGGTGTCTTTGATGCCCACAGGCCTGGAGAAGAACATAGATGAAAGCCCAGGCACAGACGATGGAGAACACTTGAACAGTGAGACCAGGAGCAGCAGGAGTCTTCCTTGATGCTGTCTCTGTTCCGGGGGAGAAGTCCAGCAGTCCGAAGTGCCCAGATGGTCGAAGTTGAAGTGGTTTCGGGTTTGAATCTTGTCCCATGATGAATCTGAAAAGCCACCCACAGGTAAGCCTTTAAGTACCCTAGGGAAAGGGTTGGGACGATTCAAGGGTCTCTTCCAGATGAGGGGCTGAACAGAGGGAAGGATAATCCCATGTCCTTTGTCCAGTTTAGCGATAGAGAGGGAGCCAAGGGCTCCCTGAACTGGTTCCAACTGGAGTATGCAAGGAGAGCACCAAATGTGCCCTTCGAAGCAGTCTGGTGGCGCTGGCAAGCGCCCCCACCCACGCACAATACACTAAGTCCAGTCTGGGAGGTGGTCACACCTGTGACAGGAAATCTATTGTTCGGCCTTCCCCTGCTCGAGCTCAGCAGCAGAAGGACAGAATCGTGTCGGAGGTCGGCAGCAGCACTAGCTTGCTGCCAGACCCTGGAAGGCCGGTACCGGTAGCACTGGGGGCTTCCTGGAGAAACACCTTGGTGCATGGAATCATACCTCCAACACCGTTAACTGTGTTCGGGTATGATTCCAACATGTTTGATACCAAACATGCCCAGGTTCGGCACAGCCAATACATAGTTGGCCATCGCGTAATGACACGTGGCCACTATATGTATCAAAATGGCTGACCACACTTACACAGCCTGGAGAATCAACTCCGGGGTTTGTAGTGGGTGGCCTGCTCGTGTAGGGCACCTTCATACTTATAACCTAGGGAGGCATTGAGGTGTATGTAATAGGCATGTCGGGAGGACTGGACCGAAAGGGGAGCACTCACTGGTCTGATGCGATGGTGCTCCACCCGGGAAGGTTAATTGAGATTCTGTGAGGAAATGGAGTGTATTATATAGTGTGGTTGTGCGACCTCACAGTGTAATACCCTTACCAACCCCTTTAAGTCCAGCAGGTTTTTCTGTAAAACCCTTGGCTCAACCCCAGGAATCTGTGGCACTGAGCAGCAAGGCTAACAGAGGAAAAAGTGATAAGCATTTTAACAGCATGAAAACAACTTCAGAAGAAATTGACAACACTCAAGAAATCTGACACCAATTTATAAAAATAGGCTATATGAATGTAGACACTAGAGTGAAAAGATCCACCGGAGGGTTCCGGAGATATAGATTTTACAAGCAACAATCAATCAAGCAATTTCGCTCGACAGTGAACAAGCACTGACAAAGTCAACTGTAGGAAACCGGAATTTTGTTGCAGTTGTCCCCCCACTTTTGTCCCACTTTAGACTACTCGATGCTGGTTTTCAACTCTGACAGTGCACCAAATGCTGCTAACCAGGCCCCAGTGCCAGTACTCTTCCCTCCAAAACAAGGTAATGTCTACTTTTAACCGAATTGGCAAGGACCTTAGCACCACTGTAAGTCCCTAGTAAAGGGTACCACTGGTACCTAGGGAATGGGTACTAAAGAGAGTCCATAAGGGCTGCAGCATGTATTATGCCACCCTGAGGGAACCACACCCAAAGTCATTCAGACTGCAATTGCAGGCTGTGTGAAATGGTGCAAACCATTGTGAAAACACGACATGGCACACTCCCTGTGTGCAATGCCCACAGACACTGCATGCAATATATGAAAGTCACCCCTACAGCAGGCCTTAAAGCCCCAAGGCTGGGTCCATAATATTACACGTGAGGGCACATCTGCTTGAGCAGATATCCCCCTTTTGATGTCTAGTTCCATTGCACAAGTTACTACTTGTGTAACGATATATATGTAAGAGACATTAGTTAGTGATAGATTCCTTACCTTAGAATATCTCCAGGCGTCAGACTGGATCCGGAAAGTTTTTTCGTCAGCAGTACCCCTGCGCGTCGGTAGGTGGCGTCGTGCGGCTCCGCATTCGTCGCTGGCGTCGTAAGCGCCGAGATGCCGTCACGGAGACTACTTAGGCGCCACCCATGCGCGCTGACGTCAGTTCGGTACACGACTTTCCGCGCCAGGAACGCAGAGCCATGCAAGAAACTGACCACTGGTGCCATGAAACTAGGGCCCTGAAAGGGATGACCTTAACCCTAGAATCAGTTTGCAGAACGGGGAAGATGGGTGGGCGGTAAGGAATCTATCACTAACTAATGTCTCTTACAGATATATCGTTACACAAGTAGTAACTTGTGCATCTGAAAGAGACACGTTAGTGATAGATTCCTTACCTTAGAATAGATACCCAGGCAATACCAACCCCGGTGGTGGGTCTGCGAATAGATTACACCAAAAAGTCACGGAGAACAGAACGGCCAAAGAAGCCGTCTCTCCGGACTTGGCTGTCAAGGCAGTAATGCTTGGTAAAAGTGTGCAGCGAGGCCCAAGTGGCTGCCTGACGCACAAGTTACTAACTTGTGTAACGATATATCTGTAAGAGACAGTAGTGAGTGACAGATTCCTTACCTTAGAATATCCCCAGGCGTCAGGCTGGATCCGGAAAGTTTTTGCGTAGCAGTACCCTTGCGCGTCGGTAGGCGGCGTCGTGCGGCTCCGCGTCCGTCGTCGGCGTCGTGATCGCCGGGATGACGTCGCGGGCAGTACTTAGACGCCGCCACTGCGCGCTGACATCAGTTCTGTACACGACTTTCCGCGCCAGGAACGCAGAGCCATGCAAGAAGCTGACATAGGTGTCTGAAAAATACTAGGGCCCTGAAAGGGATGTCCTTAACCCTAGAAATCAGTTCGCAGAACGGGGAGGATGGGTGGGGCGGTAAGGAATCTGTCACTAACTACTGTCTCTTACAGATATATCGTTACACAAGTTAGTAACTTGTGCATCTGAAAGAGACACGTTAGTGACAGATTCCTTACCTTAGAATAGATACCCCAGCAATACCAACACCGGTGGTGGGTCTGCGAACAAAGATCAGACAAGGAAGTCCTGGAGGACAGAACGGCCAAAGAAGCCGTCCCTCCGGACCTGACTGTCAAGGCAGTAATGCTTTGTAAACGTGTGCAGCGAGGCCCACGTAGCTGCCTGACAGATAACCGGCAGCGGAACACCGCGGCCCAAGGCCGTGGTAGCAGCCGTTGCCCTGGTGGAATGGGCACGCAGCCCAACAGGAGGCTCCTTCTTAGCCAAAGAATAGCAGGTCTTGATGCACAAGGTAACCCAGCGGGAGATGGTTCTCTTGTGCACCGCCCGACCTTTTTGGCGCCCACGTAGCCAACAAAGAGCTGGTCATCCACCCGGAAGTGTTTTGTGCGGTCGATATAGAAGGAGAGCGCACGTTTTGGGTCCAGACAGTGGAGCCTCTCTTCCTCTCTGGAAGGATGCGGAGGCGGAAAGAAGGTGGGCAAAGTGATGGTCTGCCCAATGTGGAAAGCAGTAACCACCTTTGGCAAGAAGGACGGACGCGTCCGAAGAACAACCTTGTCTGGATGAACAGACAGAAAGGGAGGTTTGCAAGATAGAGCCTGGAGCTCACTCACCCGCCGAGCGGAGGTGAGGGCCACCAGAAAGGCTGTCTTCAAAGTCAGAAGACGAAGAGGACAGTTATGTAGAGGCTCAAAGGGAGCGCACATTAAAAAGGTAAGAACCAAGTTCAAGTCCCACTGAGGCATCACAAACGGTACAGGAGGGAAGAGGTGAGTAATGCCTTTTAAGAACCTGTTAACAACAGGGGACTTGAAAAGGAGGGCTGATCAGGGAGCCTGAGGAAGGCCGAGATAGCACAAAGATAACACTTGATGGTACCCAGGGCAGAACCCTGTTGGGCCAGAGAAAGAAGGAACAGAAGGACCTCAGAAAGAGGGGCAGAAAGGGGATTCACAGCCTTTGCTGTGCACCATGCCACAAATTTGTTCCACCTGCAGGCGTATACCACCTTAGTGGAGGGACGCCTGGCTGCCAGAATCACATCACAAACTTCGGGAGGCAAGTCGAAAGGAATCAACTGCCGCCGCTCAATCTCCACGCAAGCAGGTGTAGACTGGACAGGTTCGGGTGGAGGACCGTCCCCTGCTGTTGTGACAGAAGATCCTCCCGAAGAGGCAGACGGATCGGGGGATCTACGCTCATATTGAGTAGCTCGGGATACCAAACTCTTCGAGCCCAGTCCGGAGCCACAAGAATGACTTGGGCCCGGTCGTGCCGAATCTTCTTCAACACTCTGGGTAGAAGTGGTATAGGCGGAAAGGCGTACAATAGACCGCAACTCCACTCGTGACGAAGCGTCGCCGAGCGAGTGCCGCCTTGGAAATTCCAACGCGCAGAACTGATGACATTGCGCGTTCTCTTCGGTGGCGAATAGATCTAACCAAGGCTCTCCCCACTGTAGAAAGAGTCCTTGCGCCACTTCCGAGTGAAGACGCCATTCGTGATCCATCATGCACCTGCGGCTGAGTTCGTCCGCCCTGGCGTTCAGGGAACCTGCCAGGTGTTGAACCATCAGGAACATGCCCTGATGTTCCAGCCATATCCAGAGGCGCAGAGCCTCCTGACAAAGGGTCCAAGACCCCACCCCGCCTTGTTTGTTGCAGTACCACATGGCGGTGGTGTTGTCTGTGAACACCTGCACTACCTTCCCTTTGACAGAGGAAGGAATGCCTTGAGTGCAAGTCGGATCGCCCGGAGCTCCAGAAGGTTGATATGGAGCCGGGACTCCGCCCGGAGACCAGAGGCCTCTGGTCTCCGCCTCTCCATGTGACCGCCCCATCCCAGAAGGGACGCGTCCGTCACAACTGTGTGCTCTGGCTGGGGAAGGGAGAGGGATCTGCCCATGACCCATTGCCGGTTCGAAAGCCACCACTGCAACTGTTTTGCAGTCCCCTCCGAGATTTGGACGTGATCGGACAGGTTGCCCTGGTGCTGCGCCCACTGGAACTTCAGGTCCCACTGCAGAGCCCGCATATGCCATCTGGCATGATTGACCAGCAGGATGCAGGAGGCCATGAGGCCCAGCAGCCTCAGGGTCATCCGTACCCAAACCCAGGATAAAGGCTGAAAGATCGGAATCATAGGCTGAATATCCCGGACTCGCCGTTCGGGAGGATAGGCCCGAAACTGCGTCGTGTCCAGAACTGCTCCGATGAAAAGGAGCTGTGGAGAAGGAATCAGATGCGACTTCGGCACATTGATGGAGAACCCCAGCGAGTGCAGGAGTTCGGCCGTAGTCTGGAGGTGGGAGACGACTGCCTGGGACGAGCCCGCCTTCAGCAGCCAGTCGTCGAGGTAGGGGAAGACTGAAACCCCTGCCCGGCGCAGATGAGCTGCGACCACCGCCATCACTTTCGTGAACACCCGAGGGGCACTGGTAAGGCCAAAGGGAGCACGGTGAACTGAAAATGCTCGAGGCCTACCGTGAACCGAAGGTAACGCCGGTGGGCCGGCAGGACGGGGATGTGGAAATAGGCGTCCTGCAAGTCCAACGCTACCAACCAGTCTCCAGGGTCGAGGGCAGTCAAGACCTGAGCTAGGGTGAGCATCTTGAACTTCTCCTTCCGGAGGAAGCGATTGACGTTCCGGAGGTCCAAGATAGGACGCATGTCCTCCTTGTCCCTTTTGGGCACCAGAAAGTAGTGGGAGTAGCAACCACGCCCTACTTCTGGGGTCGGAACACGCTCGATGGCCCTCTTGGCCAAGAGAGCCGTGACTTCCTTCTGCAGAAGTACCAACTGATCCCCTGACATGCGGTGGAATTGAGGTGGCATGGCTGGGGGTGGTCTCGAAGGGGAGGGAGTAGCCCCTTCGGACAATGTCCAAGACCCACCTGTCCGAGGTGATGGGACGCCAGTGGTGAAGGTGATGGCGGACCCTGCCCCCTACTGGCGTGCTGTGCACCTGAAAGGAGGGACTAGGAGGGCTTGGAGGCCGCGGACGGGTTGGAGGTGGTGGCCTGACCCGCACGCTGGTTGCCCGAACCGCCACGGCGGAATCCACGTCCTCGGCCACGCGAAGACGCCTGCTGCACGGGCCGGTGGCTGGGCTGCTGACGTGACGGGGCGCCCCTACCGTGGCCACGGTAGGGGCGAAAAGCAGAAGTCAGCGGAGGGCGTGTAGCAGAAAGGCCCAGGGACTTGGCAGTAGCCCGTGAGTCCTTAAAGCGCTCCAACGCATGGTCTGCTTTGGACCCAAAAAGACCGACTCCATCAAAGGGCATGTGCATGAGAGTATTCTGGACATCCCCTGAAAAACCAGTGGTTTTCAGCAAGGCGTAGCGTCGCAGCGCCACCGTCGTTGCAATAGACCTGCCCAGCGAGTCGGCGGTATCAAGGCCACATAGTATTGTGTATTTGGCCGCATCCCTTCCTTCCACAATGGCGCGGGAAAGCAGTGTCTGGACCTCCTCAGAACACTGGGGCAAAACAGTCGCCACCGAATCCCACAAGGAGTGGGTATATCGGCCCAAAAGACAAGCGGTGTTGATGGACCGCAAGCCAGCACTGGAGGAAGAAAAACCCTTCTTCCCAAATTGATCCAGGCGTTTGGATTCCCTATCCGGAGGGGCGGTAGGGAAGGCGGTTTGGGAAGCGGAGGCTTGGACAACCAAGCTCTCAGGAGTGGGGTGGACAGAGAGAAACAGGGGGTCGCCCGGAGCTGGGCGATGGCGTCGGGACACGTTCCTATCCACAGGAGCCCCTGTGTTGGGCTTGGACCAGGCGCCCAAAAGAACGTCAGTGAGGGCATCGTTAAACGGCAGCACAGTCTCCGTAGAGGAGGCTGCCGGCTGAAGCACCTCTGTCAAGAGATTAGTCTTGACCGCCACAGTAGGGAGTTGGAGATGTAAGGCTCCAGCCGCCCTACGCAACACCGTAGCAAAATTGGCTCCCTCCTCCGTAGCCACGGGAGTAGACAGCATGTCAGGGGAAGTATCTAGACCACTGGCATCCCCTAGACCCTCTGTCCAGTCCTCATCGTACTGACACTGTTGTGCCAGAGGGTCATCAGACCCCTCCCAGTCCTCCTGGTCCTCCTCTGGTTCAAAATAAGGAGGAGGAGGGACATTTGGGACCCAAGGTCTCATCGGCGCCGGAACCGGCGTCTAGCGACGTCGGTCCGGGTCCATGTCCGGAGCCGGAAGGAACTGGGGACGACGCCGCCCGGAGCCCCAGGCGGCGTCGAGAGCGGCACCGGAGACATCGGCATCGGCGTGGTTAGGTCGACCGGCGTCGATGGGGGTTGCGGAGCCGGGATCGAGGCCGGGGCCGGAGCCGGGATCGAGGCTGGAGGCACGGGCGACGCCGGGGCCGGAGCCGTCGGCGACGCCGGAGCAACCCCATCAGGGCCCGCGGGGCCCGAAGGCGCACCGGAGGGACCTTGAGGCCCGAAGAGGCGGGCCATGGCCGACAGGAATTCCTGTATTTGGGCCGGATCCGCCCCCGAACCCGGGAAGGACGGGTATTGCGGGGGCGACTCCACAGGCATGTCCGGGGCCGCGGGGGCGGGGACGGTGCCGGGAGGGGCCTCAGCCGAGTCGCGAGACCGGCGAGGCGAAGTCCTAGAGCAACGATGCTTTTTGGACTTTTTGTGCTTGGACTTACCGGACGAAGAAGACTTCGATGCCGACGACCGGTGAGGACTCCGCGACCGACCCCTCGACCTCTCACGCGACCGGGGCTTGGCGTGGCGCGGAGCCGAATGCCGGGCCTCGAGGAGCTTTCGAGACCGCTCTCGCAAAGCTTTCGGGTTGAGGGCCCGGCAGTCGGAACACGACTCCGTGTCGTGGCCTCGGCCGAGGCAGAAGAGACACTCCTGATGCGGGTCTGTGATGGACATCATCCGAGCACAGGCGCCGCAACGTTTAAAACCGGGCATCCCTACGACACCTTGAAGTCGATTCGAAGAAAACAATGAAAAATTCACCCAAAAAGTTAGTCAAAAAATGACTAGGGCACTGCTCTTCCCGGATCTACGCTTGCTGGCGCGGAAAAGAAGAACTGACGTCAGCGCGCAGGGCGGCGCCTAAGTACTGCCCGCGACGTCATCCCGGCGATCACGACGCCGACGACGGACGCGAGCCGCACGACGCCGCCTACCGACGCGCAAGGGTACTGCTACGCAAAACTTTCCGGATCCAGCCTGACGCCTGGGGATATTCTAAGGTAAGGAATCTGTCACTAACGTGTCTCTTTCAGATGCACAAGTTACTAACTTGTGTAACGATATATCTGTAAGAGACAGAAGTTAGTGACAGATTCCTACCTTAGAATATCCTCAGCGTCAGGCTGGATCCGGAAAGCTTTGCGTAGCAGTACCCCTGCGCGTCGGTAGGCGGCGTCGTGCGGCTCCGCATCCGTCGTCGGCGTCGTGATCGCCGGGATGACGTCGCGGCCAGTACTTGGACGCCGCCCATGCGCGCTGGCGTCAGTTCTGTACACGACTTTCCGCGCCAGAAACGCTGAGCCATGCAAGAAACTGACACTGGTGTCTGAAAACTAGGGCCCTGAAAGGAATGACCTTAACCCTAGAAATCAGTTCGCAGAACGGGGAGGATGGGTGGGCGGTAAGGAATCGGTCACTAACTACTGTCTCTTACAGATATATCGTTACACAAGTTAGTAACTTGTGCATCTGAAAGAGACACGTTAGTGACAGATTCCTACCTTAGAATAGATACCCCAGCAATACCAACCCCGGTGGTGGGTCTGCGAACAAAGATCAGACGAGGAAGTCTCGGAGAACAGAATGGCCAAAGAAGCCGTCTCTCCGGACTTGGCTGTCAAGGCAGTAATGCTTGGTAAACGTGTGCAGCAAGGCCCACGTAGCTGCCTGACAAATGTCCTGCAATGGGACACCACGTCCCAAAGCCGTGGTGGCGGCTGTCGCCCTGGTGGAATGGGCACGTAGCCAAAGAATAGCAGGCTTTGATACACAAGACAACCCAGCGGGAGATGGTCCGCTTGTGTACCGCCCGACCTTTTTTGGCGCCCACGTAGCCAACAAAGAGCTGGTCGTCTACCCGGAACTGTTGTGTGCGGTTCAAATAGAAAGAAATCGTACGTTTTGGGTCCAGACGGTGGAGCCTCTCTTCCTCTCTGGAAGGATGCGGAGGCGGAAAGAAGGTGGGCAAAGTGATGGTCTGCCCAATGTGGAAGGCAGTAACCACCTTTGGCAAGAAGGACGGACGCGTCCTCAGAACAACCTTGTCTGGATGGACAGACAGAAAGGGGGGTTTGCAAGAAAGAGCCTGGAGCTCACTCACCCGCCGAGCGGAGGTGATGGCCACCAGAAAGGCTGTCTTCAGAGTCAGAAGACGAAGAGGACAGTTATGTAGAGGCTCAAAGGGAGCGCACATTAAAAAGGTAAGAACCAAGTTCAAGTCCCACTGAGGCATCACAAACGGAACAGGAGGGAAGAGGTGTGTAATGCCTTTAAGAAACCTGTTAACAACAGGGGACTTGAAAAGGAGGGCTGATCAGGAAGCCTGAGGAAGGCCGAGATTGCACAAAGGTAGCCCTTGATGGTACCCAGGGCAGAACCCTGTTGGGCCAGAGAAAGAAGGAACAGAAGAACCTCAGAAAGAGGGGCAGAAAGGGGATTCACAGCCTTTGCTGTGCACCATGCCACAAACTTGTTCCACCTGCAGGCGTATACCACCTTAGTGGAGGGACGCCTGGCTGCCAGAAGCACAAGTTACTAACTTGTGTAACGATATATCTGTAAGAGACAGTAGTTAGTGACAGATTCCTTACCTTAGAATATCCCCAGGCGTCAGGCTGGATCCGGAAAGTTTTTGCGTAGCAGTACCCTTGCGCGTCGGTAGGCGGCGTCTTGCGGCTCCGCGTCCGTCGTCGGCGTCGCGATCGCCGGGATGACGTCGCGGGCAGTACTTAGGAGCCCGCCCCTGCGCGCTGACGTCAGTTCTGTACACGACTTTCCGCGCCAGGAACGCAGAGCCATGCAAGAAGCTGACATAGGTGTCTGAAAAATACTAGGGCCCTGAAAGGGATGTCCTTAACCCTAGAAATCAGTTCGCAGAACGGGGAGGATGGGTGGGGCGGTAAGGAATCTGTCACTAACTACTGTCTCTTACAGATATATCGTTACACAAGTTAGTAACTTGTGCATCTGAAAGAGACACGTTAGTGACAGATTCCTTACCTTAGAATAGATACCCCAGCAATACCAACCCCGGTGGTGGGTCTGCGAACAAAGATCAGACAAGGAAGTCCTGGAGGACAGAACGGCCAAAGAAGCCGTCACTCCGGACCTGACTGTCAAGGCAGTAATGCTTTGTAAACGTGTGCAGTGAGGCCCACGTAGCTGCCTATCAGATAACCGGCAGCGGAACACCGCGGCCCAAGGCCGTGGTAGCAGCTGTTGCCCTGGTGGAATGGGCACGCAGCCCAACAGGAGGCTCCTTCTTAGCCAAAGAATAGCAGGTCTTGATGCACAAGGTAACCCAGCGGGAGATGGTCCTCTTGTGCACCGCCCGACCTTTTTTGGCACCCACGTAGCCAACAAAGAGCTGGTCATCCACCCGGAAGTGTTTTGTGCGGTCGATATAGAAGGAGAGCGCACGTTTTGGGTCCAGACGGTGGACCCTCTCTTCCTCTCTGGAAGGATGCGGAGGCGGAAAGAAGGTGGGCAAAGTGATGGTCTGCCCAATGTGGAAAGCAGTAACCACCTTTGGCAAGAAGGACGGACGCGTCCGAAGAACAACCTTGTCTGGATGAACAGACAGAAAGGAGGTTTGCAAGATAGAGCCTGGAGCTCACTCACCTGCCGAGCGGAGGTGATGGCCACCAGAAAGGCTGTCTTCAGAGTCAGAAGACGAAGAGGACAGTTATGTAGAGGCTCAAAGGGAGCGCACATTAAAAGGTAAGAACCAAGTTCAAGTCCCACTGAGGCATCACAAACGGAACAGGAGGGAAGAGGTGAGTAATGCCTTTTAAGAACCTGTTAACAACAGGGGACTTGAAAAGGGAGGGCTGATCAGGGAGCCTGAGGAAGGCCGAGATAGCACAAAGATAACCCTTGATGGTACCCAGGGCAGAACCCTGTTGGGCCAGAGAAAGAAGGAACAGAAGGACCTCAGAAAGAGGGGCAGAAAGGGGATTCACAGCCTTTGCTGTGCACCATGCCACAAATGTGTTCCACCTGCAGGCGTATACCACCTTAGTGGAGGGACGCCTGGCTGCCAGAATCACATCACAAACTTCGGGAGGCAAGTCGAAAGGAATCAACTGCCGCCGCTCAATCTCCACGCAAGCAGGTGTAGACTGGACAGGTTCGGGTGGAGGACCGTCCCCTGCTGCTGCGACAGAAGATCCTTCCGAAGAGGCAGACGGATCGGGGGATCTACGCTCATACTGAGTAGCTCGGGATACCAAACTCTTCGAGCCCAGTCCGGAGCCACAAGGATGACTTGGGCCCGGTCGTGCCGAATCTTCTTCAACACTCTGGGTAGAAGTGGTATAGGCGGAAAGGCGTACAATAGACCGCAACTCCACTCGTGACGAAAAGCGTCGCCGAGCGAGTGCCGCCTTGGAAATTCCAACGCGCAGAACTGAGGACATTGCGCGTTCTCTTCGGTGGCGAATAGATCTAACCAAGGCTCTCCCCACTGTAGAAAGAGTCCTTGCGCCACTTCCGAGTGAAGACGCCATTCGTGATCCATCATGCACCTGCGGCTGGAGTTCGTCCGCCCTGGCGTTCAGGGAACCTGCCAGGTGTTGAACCATCAGGAACATGCCCTGATGTTCCAGCCATGTCCAGAGGCGCAGAGCCTCCTGACAAAGGGTCCACAACCCCACCCCGCCTTGTTTGTTGCAGTACCACATGGCGGTGGTGTTGTCTGTGAACACCTGCACTACCTTCCCTTTGACAGAGGGAAGGAATGCCTTAAGTGCAAGTCGGATCGCCCGGAGCTCCAGAAGGTTGATATGGAGCCGGGACTCTGCCGGAGACCAGAGGCCTCTGATTTCCGCCTCTCCCATGTGACCGCCCCATCCCAGAAGGGACGCGTCCGTCACGACTGTGTGCTCTGGCTGGGGAAGGGAGAGGGATCTGCCCATGACCCATTGCCGGTTCGAGAGCCACCACTGCAACTGTTTTGCAGTCCCCTCCGAGATCTGGACGTGATCGGACAGGTTGCCCTGGTGCTGCGCCCACTGGAACTTCAGGTCCCACTGCAGAGCCCGCATATGCCATCTGGCATGATTGACCAGCAGGATGCAGGAGGCCATGAGGCCCAGCAGCCTCAGGGTCATCCGTACCGAAACCCAGGATAAAGGCTGAAAGATCGGAATCATAGCCTGAATATCCCGGACTCGCCGTTCGGGAGGATAGGCCCGAAACTGCGTCGTGTCCAGAACTGCTCCGATGAAAAGGAGCTGTGGAGAAGGAATCAGATGCGACTTTGGCACATTGATGGAGAACCCCAGCGAGTGCAGGAGTTCGGCCGTAGTCTGGAGGTGGGAGACGACTGCCTGGGACGAGCCCGCCTTCAGCAGCCAGTCGTCGAGGTAGGGGAAGACTGAAACCCCTGCCCGGGCGCAGATGAGCTGCGACCACCGCCATCACTTTCGTGAACACCCGAGGGGCACTGGTAAGGCCAAAGGGAGCACGGTGAACTGAAAATGCTCGAGGCCTACCGTGAACCGAAGGTAACGCCGGTGGGCCGGCAGGACGGGGATGTGGAAATAGGCGTCCTGCAAGTCCAACGCTACCAACCAGTCTCCAGGGTCGAGGGCAGTCAAGACCTGAGCTAGGGTGAGCATCTTGAACTTCTCCTTCCGGAGGAAGCGATTGACGTTCCGGAGGTCCAAGATAGGACGCATGTCCTCCTTGTCCGTTTTGGGCACCAGAAAGTAGTGGGAGTAGCAACCACGCCCTACTTCTGGGGTCGGAACATGCTCGATGGCCCTCTTGGCCAAGAGGGCCGTGACTTCCTTCTGTAGAAGCACCAAGTGATCCCCTGACATGCGGTGGAATTGAGGTGGCATGGCTGGGGGGTGGTCTCGAAGGGGAGGGAGTAGCCCCTTCGGACAATGTCCAAGACCCACCTGTCCGAGGTGATGGGACGCCAGTGGTGAAGGTGATGGCGGACCCTGCCCCCTACTGGCGTGCTGTGCACCGGAAAGGAGGGACTAGGAGGGCTTGGAGGCCGCGGACGGGTTGGAGGTGGTGGCCTGACCCGCACGCTGGTTGCCCGAACCGCCACGGCGGTATCCACGTCCTCGGCCACGCGAAGACGCCTGCTGCGCGGGCCGGTGGCTGGGCTGCTGACGTGACTGGGCGCCCCTTCCGTGGCCACGATAGGGGCGAAAAGCAGAAGGTAGCGGAGGGCGTGTAGCAGAAAGGCCCAGGGACTTGGCAGTAGCCCGTGAGTCCTTAAAGCGCTCCAACGCATGGTCTGCTTTGGAACCAAAAGACCGACTCCATCAAAGGGCATGTCCATGAG
Source organism: Calotriton arnoldi (assembly GCA_963921515.1). Classification (NCBI taxonomy): domain Eukaryota; kingdom Metazoa; phylum Chordata; class Amphibia; order Caudata; family Salamandridae; genus Calotriton; species Calotriton arnoldi. Next base: position 717,532 of record CAWUFW010002151.1, read on the forward strand.
AGTATTCTGGACATCCCCTGAAAAACCAGTGGTTCTCAGCCAGGCGTGGCGACGCAGCGCCAACGTCGTTGCAATAGATCTGCCCAGCGAGTCGGCGGTATCAAGGCCACATCGTATGGTGTATTTGGCCGCATCCCTTCCTTCCGCAATGGCGCGGGAAAGCAGTGTCTGGACCTCCTCAGAACACTGGGGCAAAACAGTCGCCACCGAATCCCACAAGGAGTGGGTATATCGGCCCAAAAGACAAGCGGTGTTGATGGACCGCAAGCCAGCACTGGAGGAAGAAAAACCCTTCTTCCCAAATTGATCCAGGCGTTTGGATTCCCTATCCGGAGGCGGTAGGGAAGGCGGTTTGGGAAGCGGAGGCTTGGACAACCAAGCTCTCAGGAGTGGGGTGGACAGAGAGAAACAGGGGGTCGCCCGGAGCTGGGCGATGGCGTCGGGACACGTTCCTATCCACAGGAGCCCCTGTGTTGGGCTTGGACCAGGCGCCCAAAAGAACGTCAGTGAGGGCGTCGTTAAACGGCAGCACAGTCTCCGTAGAGGAGGCTGCCGGCTGAAGCACCTCTGTCAAGAGATTAGTCTTGACCGCCACAGTAGGGAGTTGGAGATGTAAGGCCCCAGCCGCCCTACGCAACACCGTAGCAAAATTGGCTCCCTCCTCCGTAGCCACGGGAGGAGACAGCATGCCAGTGTCAGGGGAAGTATCTAGACCACTGGCATCCCCTAGACCCTCTGTCCAGTCCTCATCGTACTGACACTGTTGTGCCAGAGGGTCATCAGACCCCTCCCAGTCCTCCTGGTCCTCCTCTGGTTCAAAATAAGGAGGAGGAGGGGACATTTGGGACCCAAGGTCCCATCGGCGCCGGAACCGGCGTCGAGCGACGTCGGTCCGGGTCCATGTCCGGAGCCGGAAGGAACTGGGGACGACGCCGCCCGGAGCCCCAGGCGGCGTCGAGAACGGCACCGGAGACATCGGAGTCGGCGGAGGCGTGGTTAGGTCGACCGGCGTCGATGGGGGTTGCGGAGCCGGGATCGAGGCCGGGGCCGGAGCCGGGATCGAGGCTGGAGGCACGGGCGACGCCGGGGCCGGAGCCGTCGGCGACGCCGGAGCAACCCTATCAGGGCCCGCGGGGCCCGAAGGCGCACCGGAGGGACCTTGAGGCCCGAAGAGGCGGGCCATGGCCGACAGGAATTCCTGTATTTGGGCCGGATCCGCCCCCGAACCCGGGAAGGACGGGGATTGTGGGGGCGACTCCACAGGCATGTCCGGGGCCGCGGGGACGGTGCCGGGAGGGGCCTCAGCCGAGTCGCGAGACCGGCGAGGCGAAGTCCTAGAGCGACGATGCTTTTTGGACTTTTTGTGCTTGGACTTACTGGACGACGAAGACTTCGATGCCGACGACCGGTGAGGACTCCGCGACCGACCCCTTGACCTCTCACGCGACCGGGGCTTGGCGTGGCGCGGAGCCGAATGCCGGGCCTCGAGGAGCTTTCGAGACCGCTCTCGCAAAGCTTTCGGGTTGAGGGCCCGGCAGTCGGAACACGACTCCGTGTCGTGGCCTCGGCCGAGGCAGAAGAGACACTCCCGATGCGGGTCTGTGATGGACATCATCCGAGCACAGGCGCCGCAACGTTGAAAACCGGGCATCCCTACGACACCTTGAAGTCGATTCGATGAAAACAGTGAAAAATTCACCAAAAAAGTTAGTCAAAAAATGACTAGGGCACTGCTCTTCCCGGATCTGCGCTTGCTGGCGCGGAAAAAGAAGAACTGACGTCAGCGCGCAGGGGCGGCGCCTAAGTACTGCCCGCGACGTCATCCCGGCGATCACGACGCCGACGACGGACGCGGAGCCGCACGACGCCGCCTACCGACGCGCAAGGGTACTGCTACGCAAAAACTTTCTGGATCCAGCTGACGCCTGGGGATATTCTAAGGTAAGGAATCTGTCACTAACGTGTCTCTTTCAGATTCACATCACAAACTTCGGGAGGCAAGTCGAAAGGAATCAACTGCCGCCGCTCAATCTCCATGCAAGGAGATGGAGACTGGACAGGTTCGGGTGGAGGACCGTCCCCTGCTGCTGCGACAGAAGATCCTCCCGAAGAGGCAGACGGATCGGGGGATCGATGCTCATACTGAGTAGCTCGGGATACCAAACTCTTCGAGCCCAGTCCGGAGCCACAAGAATGACTTGGGCCCGGTCGCGCCGAATCTTCTTCAACACTGAGCAGAAGAGGTATAGGCGGAAAGGCGTACAACAGACCGCAACTCCACTCGCGACGAAAAGCGACGCCAAGCGAGTGCCGCCTTGGAAATTTCAACGCGCAGAATTGCTGACATTGCGCGTTCTCTTCGGTGGCGAATAGATTTAACCAAGGCTCTCCCCACTGTAGAAAGAGTCCTTGCGCCACCTCCGAGTGAAGACGCCATTCGTGATCCATCATGCACCTGCGGCTGAGTTTGTCCGCCCTGGCGTTCAGGGAACCTGCCAGGTGTTGAGCCATCAGGAATATGCCCTGATGTTACAGCCATGTCCAGAGACGCAGAGCCTCCTGACATAGGGTCCACGACCCCACCCCGCCTTGTTTGTTGCAGTACCACATGGCGGTGGTGTTGTCTGTGAACACCTGCACTACCTTCCCCTTGACAGAGGGAAGGAATGCCTTCAGTGCAAGTCGGATCGCCCGGAGCTCCAGAAGGTTGATATGGAGCCGGGACTCTGCCGGAGACCAGAGGCCTCTGATCTCCGCCTCTCCCATGTGACCGCCCCATCCCAGAAGGGACGCATCCGTCACAACTGTGTGCTCTGGCTGGGGAAGGGAGAGGGATCTGCCCGTGACCCATTGCCGGTTCGAGAGCCACCACTGCAACTGTTTTGCAGTTCCCTCCGAGATCTGGACGTAATCGGACAGGCTCCCCTGATGCTGCGCCCACTGGAACTTCAGGTCCCACTGCAGAGCCCGCATATGCCATCTGGCATGATCGACCAGCAGGATGCAGGACGCCATGAGGCCCAGCAGCCTCAGGGTCATCCGTACCGAAACCCAGGATAGAGGCTGAAAGATCGGAATCATAGCCTGAATGCACAAGTTACTAACTTGTGTAACGATATATCTGTAAGAGACAGTAGTTAGTGACAGATTCCTTACCTTAGAATATCCCCAGGCGTCAGGCTGGATCCGGAAAGTTTTTTGCGTAGCAGTACCCTTGCGCGTCGGTAGGCGGCGTCGTGCGGCTCCGCGTCCGTCGTCGGCGTCGTGATCGCCGGGATGACGTCGCGGGCAGTACTTAGGCGCCGCCCCTGCGCGCTGACGTCAGTTCTGTACACGACTTTCCGCGCCAGGAACGCAGAGCCATGCAAGAAGCTGACATAGGTGTCTGAAAAATACTAGGGCCCTGAAAGGGATGTCCTTAACCCTAGAAATCAGTTCGCAGAACGGGGAGGATGGGTGGGGCGGTAGGAATCTGTCACTAACTACTGTCTCTTACAGATATATCGTTACACAAGTTAGTAACTTGTGCATCTGAAAGAGACACGTTAGTGACAGATTCCTTACCTTAGAATAGATACCCCAGCAATACCAACCCCGGTGGTGGGTCTGCGAACAAAGATCAGACAAGGAAGTCCTGGAGGACAGAACGGCCAAAGAAGCCGTCCCTCCGGACCTGACTGTCAAGGCAGTAATGCTTTGTAAACGTGTGCAGCGAGGCCCACGTAGCTGCCTGACAGATAACCGGCAGCGGAACACCGCGGCCCAAGGCCGTGGTAGCAGCCGTTGCCCTGGTGGAATGGGCACGCAGCCCAACAGGAGGCTCCTTTTTAGCCAAAGAATAGCAGGTCTTGATGCACAAGGTAACCCAGCGGGAGATGGTCCTCTTGTGCACCGCCCGACCTTTTTGGCGCCCACGTAGCCAATAAAGAGCTGGTCATCCACCCGGAAGTGTTTTGTGCGGTCAATATAGAAGGAGAGCGCACGTTTTGGGTCCAGACGGTGGAGCCTCTCTTCCTCTCTGGAAGGATGCGGAGGCGGAAAGAAGGTGGGCAAAGTGATGGTCTGCCCAATGTGGAAAGCAGTAACCACCTTTGGCAAGAAGGACGGACGCGTCCGAAGAACAACCTTGTCTGGATGAACAGACAGAAAGGGAGGTTTGCAAGATAGAGCCTGGAGCTCACTCACCCGCCGAGCGGAGGTGATGGCCACCAGAAAGGCTGTCTTCAGAGTCAGAAGACGAAGAGGACAGTTATGTAGAGGCTCAAAGGGAGCGCACATTAAAAAGGTAAGAACCAAGTTTAAGTCCCACTGAGGCATCACAAACGGAACAGGAGGGAAGAGGTGAGTAATGCCTTTTAAGAACCTGTTAACAACAGGGGACTTGAAAAGGGAGGGCTGATCAGGGAGCCTGAGGAAGGCCGAGATAGCACAAAGATAACCCTTGATGGTACCCAGGGCAGAACCCTGTTGGGCCAGAGAGAGAAGGAACAGAAGGACCTCAGAAAGAGGGGCAGAAAGGGGATCCACAGCCTTTGCTGTGCACCATGCCACAAATTTGTTCCACCTGCAGGCGTATACCACCTTAGTGGAGGGACGCCTGGCTGCCAGAATCACATCACAAACTTCGGGAGGCAAGTCGAAAGGAATCAACTGCCGCCGCTCAATCTCCACGCAAGCAGGTGTAGACTGGACAGGTTCGGGTGGAGGACCGTCCCCTGCTGCTGCGACAGAAGATCCTCCCGAAGAGGCAGACGGATCGGGGGATCTACGCTCATATTGAGTAGCTCGGGATACCAAACTCTTCGAGCCCAGTCCGGAGCCACAAGAATGACTTGGGCCCGGTCGTGCCGAATCTTCTTCAACACTCTGGGTAGAAGTGGTATAGGCGGAAAGGCGTACAATAGACCGCAACTCCACTCGTGACGAAAAGCGTCGCCGAGCGAGTGCCGCCTTGGAAATTCCAACGCGCAGAACTGATGACATTGCGCGTTCTCTTTGGTGGCGAATAGATCTAACCAAGGCTCTCCCCACTGTAGAAAGAGTCCTTGCGCCACTTCCGAGTGAAGACGCCATTCGTGATCCATCATGCACCTGCGGCTGAGTTCGTCCGCCCTGGCGTTCAGGGAACCTGCCAGGTGTTGAACCACCAGGAACATGCCCTGGTGTTCCAGCCATGTCCAGAGGCGCAGAGCCTCCTGACAAAGGGTCCACGACCCCACCCCGCCTTGTTTGTTGCAGTACCACATGGCAGTGGTGTTGTCTGTGAACACCTGCACTACCTTCCCTTTGACAGAGGGAAGGAATGCCTTGAGTGCAAGTCGGATCGCCGGGAGCTCCAGAAGGTTGATATGGAGCCGGGACTCCGCCGGAGACCAGAGGCCTCTGATCTCCGCCTCTCCCATGTGACCGCCCCATCCCAGAAGGGACGCGTCCGTCACAACTGTGTGCTCTGGCTGGGGAAGGGAGAGGGATCTGCCCATGACCCATTGCCGGTTCGAGAGCCACCACTGCAACTGTTTTGCAGTCCCCTCCGAGATCTGGACGTGATCGGACAGGTCGCCCTGGTGCTGCGCCCACTGGAACTTCAGGTCCCACTGCAGAGCCCGCATATGCCATCTGGCATGAGTGACCAGCAGGATGCAGGAGGCCATGAGGCCCAGCAGCCTCAGGGTCATCCGTGCCGAAACCCAGGATAAGGGCTGAAAGATCGGAATCATAGCCTGAATATCCCGGACTCGCCGTTCGGGAGGATAGGCCCGAAACTGCGTCGTGTCCAGAACTGCTCCGATGAAAAGGAGCTGTGGAGAAGGAATCAGATGCGACTTTGGCACATTGATGGAGAACCCCAGCGAGTGCAGGAGTTCGGCCGTAGTCTGGAGGTGGGAGACAACTGCCTGGGACGAGCCCGCCTTCAGCAGCCAGTCGTCGAGGTAGGGGAAGACTGAAACCCCTGCCCGGCGCAGATGAGCTGCGACCACCGCCATCACTTTCGTGAACACCCGAGGGGCACTGGTAAGGCCAAAGGGGAGCACGGTGAACTGAAAATGCTTGAGGCCTACCGTGAACCGAAGGTAACGCCGGTGGGCCGGCAGGACGAGGATGTGGAAATAGGCGTCCTGCAAGTCCAACGCTACCAACCAGTCTCCGGGGTCGAGGGCAGTCAAGACCTGAGCTAGGGTGAGCATCTTGAACTTCTCCTTCCGGAGGAAGCGATTGACGTTCCGGAGGTCCAAGATAGGACGCATGTCCTCCTTGTCCTTTTTGGGCACCAGAAAGTAGTGGGAGTAGCAACCACGCCCTACTTCTGGGGTCGGAACATGCTCGATGGCCCTCTTGGCCAAGAGGGCCGTGACTTCCTTCTGTAGAAGCACCAAGTGATCCCCTGACATGCGGTGGAATTGAGGTGGCATGGCTGGGGGGTGGTCTCGAAGGGGAGGGAGTAGCCCCTTCGGACAATGTCCAAGACCCACTTGTCCGAGGTGATGGGACGCCAGTGGTGAAGGTGATGGCGGACCCTGCCCCCGACTGGCGTGCTGTGCACCTGAAAGGAGGGACTAGGAGGGCTTGGAGGCCGCGGACGGGTTGGAGGTGGTGGCCTGACCCGCACGCTGGTTGCCCGAACCGCCACGGCGGTATCCACGTCCTCGGCCACGCGAAGGCGCTTGCTGCGCGGGCCGTTGGCCGGGCTGTGGACGTGACTGGGCGCCCCTTCCGTGGCCACGAAAGGGGCGAAAAGCAGACGTTTGCGGAGGGCGCACAACAGCAAGGCCCAGGGACTTAGCAGTAGCCCGTGAATCCTTGAAACGCTCCAGCGCATGGTCCGCCTTTGAACCAAAGAGACCGACTCCATCAAAGGGCATGTCCATGAGAGTATTCTGGACATCCCCTGAAAAACCAGTGGTTCTCAGCCAGGCGTGGCGACGCAGCGCCACCGTCGTTGCAAGCGATCTGCCCAGCGAGTCGGCGGTATCAAGGCCACAGCGGATGGTATACTTAGCCGCATCACGCCCTTCCGCAATAGCGCGGGTAAGCAGTGTCTGGACCTCCTCAGAACACTGCGGCAAAACATCAGCCACCGAATCCCACAGGGAGTGGGTGTATCGGCCCAAGAGGCAAGCGGTATTAACAGACCGCAAGCCAGCACTGGAGGAAGAGAAAGCCTTCTTCCCAAAGTGATCCAGGCGCTTGGATTCCCTATCCGGAGGGGCGGTAGGGAAGGCTGTTTGGGAGGCAGAGGCTTGGACAACCAAGCTCTCAGGGGTGGGGTGTTGGGAGAGAAACAGGGGGTCGCCCGGAGCCGGGCGATGGCGTCGGGCCACGTTCCTATCCACAGGAGCCCCTGTGGTGGGTTTGGACCAGGCACCCAAAAGAACGTCAGTGAGTGCATCGTTGAACGGCAGCACAGGCTCCGAAGAGGAGGCCGCCGGCTGAAGCACTTCAGTCAGGAGGTTAGTCCTGACGGCCACTGTAGGCAACTGGAGATTTAAGGCTCCAGCAGCTCTACGCAACACCGTTGCAAAATTAGCCCCCTCCTCCGTTGCCACGGGAGGAGACAGCATGCCAGAGTCGGGGGAGGTATCCAGCCCACTGGCATCCCCAAGTTCCTCAACCCAGTCCGGGTCAAACTCGCACTGTTGTGTGAGAGGGTCGTCAGACCCCTCCCAGCTCTCCTGGTCCTCCTCAGGTTGAAAAGATGGAGGAGGAGGGACATAAGGGACCCAAGGCCTCATCGGCGCCGGAACCGGCGTCGGGCGACGCCGGTCCGGCTCCATGTCCGGACCCGGGGAGAACCGGGGAACGACGCCGCCCGGAGCCTCGGACGGCGTCGGAAACGGCACCGGGGACATCGGCGTCGGCGGAGGCGTGGTTAGGTCAACCGGCGTCGATGGAGGTTGCGGCACCACCGGAACCGGGGTCGAGGCCGGGGCCGGAGCCGAGGCCGGGACGAAGGCTGGTGGGACAGGCGACGCCGGGACCGGAGTCGACGGCGACGCCGGAGCAACCCCATCTGGGCCCGCGGGGCCCGAAGGCGCACCGGAGGGACCTTGAGGCCCGAAGAGGCGGGCCATGGCCGACAGGAATTTCTGTACTTCGGCCGGAGTCGCCCCCGAACCCGGGAAGGACGGGTAATGCGGGGGCAACTCGACAGGCACGTCCGGGGCCGCGGGGGCGGGGACGGTGCCGACAGGGACCTCAGCCGAGTCGCGCGACCGGCGAGGCGAAGTCTTAGAGCGATGACGCCGCTTAGACTTCTTGTGCTTCGACTTACCGGAGGAGCGCGAAGACTTGGATTCCGACGAACGGCGGGGACTCCGCGTCCGGCCCTCGACCTCTCCCGGGACCGGGGCTTGCTGCGGCGCGGAGCCGACTGCCGGACTTCAAGGAGCTTTCGAGACCGCTCTCGCAAAGCCTTCGGATGAAGTTTCCGGCAGTCAGGGCACGACTTCGTGTCGTGGCCTCGGCCGAGGCAGAAGAGACACTCGAGGTGGGGGTCCGTGATGGACATCATACGACCACATTCCTCGCAGGGCTTAAAGCCGGGCATCCCTACGACACCTTAGGAGTCGTGAAGACTCGTTGAAGAGAACAGTGAAAAATTTCACAAAAAGATAGTCAAAAAGTGACTAGGGCACTGCTCTTCCCGGATCTGCGCTTACTGGCGCGGAAAAGAAGAACTGACGTCAGCGCGCAGGGGCGGCGCCTAAGTACTGCCCGCGACGTCATCCCGGCGATCACGACGCCGACGACGGACGCGGAGCCGCACGACGCCGCCTACCGACGCGCAAGGGTACTGCTACGCAAAAAACTTTCCGGATCCAGCCTGACGCCTGGGGATATTCTAAGGTAAGGAATCTGTCACTAACGTGTCTCTTTCAGATATCCTGGACTCGCCGTTCGGAAGGATAGGCCCGAAACTGCTTTGTGTCCAGAACCGCTCCGATGAAAAGGAGCTGTGGAGAAGGAACCAGGTGCGACTTCGGCATATTGATGGAGAACCCAGCGAGTGCAGGAGTCCGGCCGTAGTCTGGAGGTGGGAGACGACTGCCTGGGACGAGCCCGCCTTCAGCAACCAGTCGTCGAGGTAGGGGAAGACTGGAACCACTGACCGGCGCAGATGAGCTGCGACCACCGCCATCACCTTCGTGAACACCCGAGGGGCGCTGGTAAGGCCAAAGGGAAGCACGGTGAACTGAAAGTGCTCGAGGCCTACCATGAACCGCAGGTAACGCCGGTGGGCCGGCAGGACGGGGATGTGAAAATATGCGTCCTGCAAGTCCAACGCTACCATCCAGTCTCCAGGGTCGAGGGCAGTCAAGACCTGAGCTAGGGTGAGAATCTTGAACTTCTCCTTCCAGAGGAAGCGATTGACGTTCCGGAGGTCCAAGATAGGACGCATGTCCTCCTTGTCCTTTTTGGGCACCAGAAAGTAGTGGGAATAACAACCACGCCCTACTTCTGGGGTCGGAACGCGCTCGATGGCCCCCTTGGCCAAGAGGGTCGCAACTTCCTGTCGAAGAAGTGCCAAATGGTCCCCCGACATGCGGTGGTGCTGAGGTGGCATGGCTGGAGGGGCAGTCTCGAAGAGGAGGGAGTAGCCCCTTCGGACAATGTCCAAAACCCACCTGTCCGATGTGATGGTGCGCCAGAGGGGAAGGTAATGGCGAACCCTGCCCCCCACTGGCGTGCTGTGGACTGGAAAGGACGGACTAGGAGGGTTTGGAGGCCGCGGACGGGGCGGAGGTGGTGGCTGACCCGCTCGCTGGTTAACCGACCCGCCTCGGCGGGAGACACGTCCTCGGCCGCGCGAAGGCGTTTGCTGCGTGGGCCGGTGGCTGGGCAGTGGACGTGACTGGGTGCCCCTTCCGTGGCCACGAAAGGGGCGAAAAGCAGACTGCTGCGGAGGGCGCGAGGCAGAGAGGCCCAAGGACTTGGCCGTAGCCCGCGAGTCCTTAAAGCGCTCCAGCGCGCTGTCTGCCTTATTGCCAAAAAGGCAGATACCATCAAAGGGCATGTCCATAAGGGTGTTTTGGACATCGCCCGAGAAACCAGTGGTCCTCAGCCAGGCGTGACGGCGCAGCGCCACTGTCGTAGCAAACGATCTGCCTAGCGAGTCAGCGGTGTCTAGGCCACATCTGATAGTGAACTTCGCTGCGTCTCTCCCTTCTGCAATAGCACGGGAGAGAAGTGCCTGGACCTCCTCAGGACACTGGGGCAGCACTTGCGCCACCGAATCCCACAGAGAGTGGGAGTAACGGCCCAAAAGGCAAGCGGTGTTCACGGACCGCAAGCCAGCACTGGAGGAAGAAAAAACCTTCCCAAATTGGTCCAGTTTTTTGGATTCCCTATCCGGCGGAGCCCTAGGGAAGAAGGCGCTCTGAGAGGCAGAGGCTTGGACAACCAAGCTCTCGGAGGTGGGGTGTTGGGAGAGGAACAGAGGGTTGCCCGGGGCCGGGCGATGGCGTCGGGCTACGTTCCTGTCCACAGGAGCCCCAGTGGTGGGCCTGGACCAGGTGCCCAAAATGACGTCCGAAAGTGCATCGTTGAACGGCAGCAGTGGCTCCGAAGAGGTAGCCGCCGGCTGAAGCACTTCCGTCAGGAGGTTAGTCCTGACAGCCACCGTAGGAAGCTCGAGGTGCAAGGCCGCAGCCGCCCTACGCAACACCATTGCATAATTTGCTCCCTCCTCCGTAGCCACGGAAGGAGGAGACAGCATGCCAAGGTCAGGAGAGGTGCCCAGACCACTGGCATCCCCCAGTTCCTCAGCCCAGTCCTGATAAGGCTCACATTGAGCTGTGAGAGGGTCTTCCGACCCCTCCCAGTCCTCCTCGTCCTCCAAAACAGGTGAAAAGTAAGGAGGAGGGACATGAGGGAAAAAGGTTCCCATCGGCGTCGGAATCGGCGTCGAGCGACGTCGATCCGGCTCTGTGTCCGGTGCCGGGGAGAACCTTGGGACGGCGCCGTCCGGGGCCTCGGACGGCGCCATGAACGGTACCGGTGAGGTCGGCGCCGGTGGAGGTGTGGTTAGGTCAACCGGCGTCGACCGGGATCCAGGCCTGGATCCGAGGGGGTCCTGCGGCGCCCGGGCCGCAGCCGCCGGAGACACCGGGGCCGGAGCCGCCGGTGGTGCCGAGGGAGGACTCCCACAAGGGGCCCGCGGGGCCCGAAGGTGCACCGGGGGAACCCTTAGGCCCGAAGAGGCGGGCCATGGTCGACAGGAACTCCTGTATCTCGGCCGGAGTCGACGTCTGACCCGGAGAAGGCGGGTAGGCCGGCGTCGGCTGCGCGGGCATCCCCGGAGCCGCGGGGGCGGCACCGTCTGGACCCTCGGCCGGGTCGCGAGACCGGCGAGGGGAGGTCTTAGAGCGACGCTTCTTAGACCTCTCGTGCTTCGCCTTACCAGAGGACGAAGACTTTGACCCCGAAGAATGATGACGGCTCCGCGACCGGCCCCTCGACCTCTCATGGGACCGGGACCTCGAGCGGCGCGGAGCCGAGTGCCGGGCCTTGAGGAGCTTTCGAGACCGCTCTCGCAAAGCTTTCGGGGCGAGGGACCGACACTCTGGGCATGACTGGGGGTCGTGGCCGCGCCCCAGGCAGAAGAGACACTCATGGTGCGGATCCATAATCGACATCATGCGACTACAGACTCCGCATGGCTTGAAGCCGGGCATCCCTACTGACACCTTTGGAGTTGAAACGACTCGAAAAAACTTGGACAAAAAGTCACAAAAATATTCAGTCAAAAAATTACTGGGGCACTGCTCAATCCGGATCTGCGCTTACTGGCGCGGAAAAATAAAGAACTGACGCCAGCGCGCATGGGCGGCGTCTAAGTACTGGCCGCGACGTCATCCCGGCGATCACGACGCCGACGACGGACGCGGAGCCGCACGACGCCGCCTACCGACGCGCAGGGGTACTGCTACGCAAAACTTTCCGGATCCAGCCTGACGCCTGGGGATATTCTAAGGTAAGGAATCGGTCACTAACGTGTCTCTTTCAGATAAATATCCTGCAAGGGAACGCCGCGTCCCAAGGCAGTAGTGGCTGCTGTTGCCCTGGTAGAATGGGCATGCAGTCCCACAGGAGGCTCCTTTTTAGACAAGGAGTAACACGCTTTGATGCACAAAACAACCCACCGAGATATGGTGCGTTTGTGCACGGCCCGATCTTTTTTGGCGCCCACGTAGCCAACAAAGAGCTGGTCATCCACCCGAAACTGTTGTGTGCGCTTTAGATAGAACGAGAGCGCACGTTTTGGGTCCAGACGATGGAGCCTCTCTTCCTCTTTTGAAGGAGGCGGAAAGAAAGTGGGCAAAGTGATGGTCTGCCCGATGTGGAAGGGCGTGACAACCTTTGGCAAGAAAGAAGGACGGGTCCTTAAAACCACCTTGTCCGGATGAACAGAAAGGAAAGGAGGTTTAGAAGAAAGAGCCTGGAGCTCACTCACTCCCCTGGCAGAGGTGATAGCCACCAGGAAAGCCGTCTTTAGAGTAAGAAGACGTAAAGGACAGCTATGAAGGGGCTCGAAGGGAGCGCACATCAGATAGGTCAAGACAAGATTTAAGTCCCATTGAGGCATTATGAAAGGCACGGGAGGAAACGTGTGTGTAATGCCTTTTAGGAACCGATTAACAACCGGGGACTTAAAGAGAGAAGGCTGATCTGGAAGCCGGAGAAAGGCGGAGATGGCCGAAAGATAACCTTTGACAGGGCCCAGAGCAGAGCCCTGCTGGGCCAAGGATAGTAGGAACAGAAGGACCTCAGAAAGAGGGGCAGAAAGGGGATCCACAGACTTAGCTGTGCACCATGCCACAAATCTGTTCCACCGGCAGGCGTATACCGATTTAGTGGAGGGACGCCTGGCGGCCAGAATGACATCACAGACTTCAGGAGGCAAGTCAAATGGAATCAGCTGTCGCCGCTCAATCTCCACGCATGGAGGTGGAGGCTGGACAGGTTCGGGTGGAGGACCGTCCCCTGTTGCTGCGACAGAAGATCCTCCCGAAGAGGTAGTCGGATCGGGGGATCGATCGCCATGTTGAGTAGCTCGGGATACCAGTATCTTCGTGCCCAATCCAAAGCCACAAGAATGACTTGGGCCCGGTTGCGCCGAATCTTCTTCAGCACTCTGGGCAGAAGTGGTATAGGCGGAAAGGCGTACAACAGACCGCAGCTCCACTCGCGACGAAAAGCGTCGCCGAGCGAGTGCCGCCTTGGAAATTCCAACGCGCAGAACTGATGACATTGCGCGTTCTCGTCGGTGGCGAATAGATCTAACCAAGGCTCTCCCCACTGCAGAAAGAGACCTTGCGCCACGTCCGAGTTCAGACGCCATTCGTGATCCATCAAGCACCGGCGGCTGAGTTAGTCCGCCCTGGCGTTCAGGGAACCTGCCAGGTGTTGAACCACCAATGTAATGCCTTGATGTTCCAGCCATGTCCAGAGGCGCAGAGCCTCCTGACATAGGGTCCACGACCCCACCCCGCCCTGTTTGTTGCAATACCACATGGCGGTGGTGTTGTCCGTGAACACCTGCACTACACTTCCCCGGACAGAGGGAATGAATGCCTTCAGTGCAAGTCGGATCGCCCGAAGTTCCAAAAGATTGATATGGAGCCGGGACTCCGCCGGAGACCAGAGGCCTCTGATCTCCGCCTCTCCCAAATGGCCGCCCCATCTCAGGAGGGACGCATCCGTCACCACTGTGTGCTCCGGTTGGGGAAGGGAGAGGGATCTGCCATTGACCCAATCGCGATTCGTGAGCCACCACTGCAATTGTCGTGCAGTGCCCTCCGAGATCTGGACAAGATCGGACAGGTTGCCCTGATGCTGTGCCCACTGGAACTTCAGGTCCCACTCCAGAGCCCGCATATGCCACCTGGCATGGTGCACTAGCAGAATGCAGGAGGCCATCAGGCCCAGGAGCCGGAGGGTCATCCTGACTGAAACCTGGGATAGAGGCTGAAAGATGGGAATCATAGCCTGAATATCCCGGACTCGCTGCTCGGGAGGATAAACCCGAAACTGCGTCGAACCCAGAACCGCTCCGATGAAGGGGAGCTTCTGAGAAGGACTCAGGTGCGACTTCGGCACGTTGATGGAGAACCCCAGGAGGTCGGCCGTAGTCTCAAGGTGGCTGACGACTGCCTGGGGCGAGCCCGCCTTCAACAACCAGTCGTCGAGGTAGGGGAAGACTGACACCCCTGACCTGCCCAGATGAGCTGCGACCACCGCCATCACTTTTGTGAACACCTGAGGGGCACTGGTAAGGCCGAAGGGGAGCACCACAAACTGAAAATGCTCCTGGCCTACCGTGAACCGCAGGTATCGCCGGTGGGCCGGCAGGACGGGGATGTGAAAATATGCGTCCTACAAGTCCAGCGCCACCATCCAGTCTCCGGGGTCGAGGGCAGCCAAGACCTGAGCCAGAGTCAGCATCTTGAACTTCTCCTTCCGTAGGAAGCGATTAACGTTCCGGAGGTCCAAGATGGGGCGCAAGCCCCCCTTGTCCTTCTTGGGGACCAGAAAGTAGTGGGAATGACAACCACTCCCTACTTCTGGCCCAGGAACACACTCGATGGCCCCTTTGGCCAAGAGGGCAGTGACTTCAAGCTGGAGAAGCGCCAAGTGGTCCCCCGACATGCGGTGGTACCGAGGTTGCATGGCTGGAGGGGCAGACTGAAAGGGAAGGGAGTAACCCTTGCGGATGATCTGCAATACCCACTCGTCCGATGTGATAGCGTGCCAGTGGGGGAGATGATGGCGGACCCTGCCACCCACTGGCGTGGGGTGCCCCACAAAGCTCGGATTAGGAAGGTTTGGAGGTGGAAGCAGCGGGCGGAGGTGGACTGACCCCCACGCTGATTGCCAGACCCGCCCCTGCGGAAACCGTGTCCGCGGCCGCGCTGAGGCTGGTTCTGCACAGGCTTGCTGAAGGAACGTGCCTGAGCACCCCTTCCGTGGCCACGAAAGGAACGAAAACCAGGAGTGGGTGGGCTTTTCGTGGAAAGACCCAAGGACCTGGCCGTGGCCCGCGAGTCCTTAAAGCGCTCCAGCGCACTGTCGGCTTTGTCGCCAAACAGGCGAGTGCCATCAAAGGGCATGTCCATGAGTGAGCTCTGGACATCCGGCGAGAACCCAGTAGACCTCAACCAGGCGTGGCGACGAAGCGCCACAGTCGTAGAAATTGCTCTACCTAGTGAGTCCGCGGTGTCCAAACCACACCGAATGGTGAACTTCGCCGCATCTTTACCCTCGGCAATAGCTTGAGACAGCACAGCTTGGGTCTCCTCAGGACACTGAGGCAACACCTGTGCAACTGTATCCCACACTGCGTGGGAATAGCGGCCCAATAGGCATGCGGTGTTCACCGACCGCAGCCCCAAGGTGGCCGAAGAGAACAACCGCTTGCCGAACTGCTCCAGCTTCTTAGAGTCCTTCTCCGGCGGAGCCGTGGGAAAAGCACTCTGGGACGTCGAAGCTTGGATGACCAGGCTCTCGGGCGTAGGATGAGTGGTCAGAAAGGCAGGGTCACCCGGGCGCCGGGCGATGACGCCTGGCGACGTTCTTATCCACAGGGGCCCCTGTGGCTGGCCACGACCAAGTGCCCAGTAAGACGTCAGTGAGGGCGTCATTAAATGGCAGCAGGGGCTCCGACGAAGTGGACGCCGTCTGGAGCACCTCAGTGAGGAGATTAGTCTTCAGGGCCACCGTAGGGAGATCAAGGTTGAGGACCTCAGCAGCCCGACGGAGCACCATCGTGTAAGAAGCGCCCTCCTCCATGGTAGGCGGAGGAGAGGCAAACCCCGGGTCAGAGGAGACATCAAGGCCACCAGCCTCCTCTAACTCGTCCGCCCAGTCGAGCTCGGAGTCACACTGACGAGCAAGAGGGTCCTCGGACCCCTCCCAGTCCTCCTCCACCGCCGCCGCATGCGGAACAGACTGCGGCGGCAGGGCAGGGACAGGGAGAAGGAACAAACGGTGCCGGGAACGGCGCCGGACGGGGCCGAACCGGCGCTGTGTCCCAATGCGGGTCCTAGGTAGGGACATAATTGTCCTGGAACCTGGGCAGGGGCGGGACAAAGGGCATCCACAGCGGCGCCGGAGGCGGAGCCGAGGGTGGCGCTGGGGCCGGAGCCGGCAGCGTGGGACCTTTTGGCACAGTGGCCGGAGCCAGCGGCGCAGGATCCTGCGGCACCGGGGCTGGAGCCGCCGGTGGCGCCATCGGCCCGAAAGGATCCAGACACGGGACCGCGGGGCCCAAGGGCGCGACGGCGGGAGGCCTAAACAGGCAGTCCATGGTAGCAAGAAATTCTTGCAACTGTGCGGGAGTCGCCGACGGACCCGGGTAAGGTGGGTAGGCCGCGGGGACTCCCGGTCTCCAAAGGAGCCTCAGGGGCAGAACCCCTGTCCCCCTCGTCCGCATCCGGGGACCGATGGGGGGACGTCGGAGAGCGACAACGCTTCTTCGACTTCTTCTTGTGGCGTCTCTTACCCGAATCCGAGGGTGAAGACTTGGAGCCCGAGGAGTGATGATGGTGGCCCCGCCAGCGTTCTCTGGAGCGGCCCCTAGACCGAGAACGGCGCTGGGACGAGTGCCGGACCTCAAGCAGCTTCCGGCGACGCTCCCTCAAGGCCTTCGGGGCCATGGCCAGACAGTCCCTGCAGGACCAGGAGTCGTGGTCGCCCTCCAGGCAGTAGAGACAGACGCCGTGGGGGTCCGCCACCGACATATTGCGACGGCAGGCCCCACAAGACTTAAAACCAGGCATCCCTACGTGCACCAGAGGAACCACAGGAGATAAAAAGTCTCAAAAAGAGAGTGAAAAAGTGACTAAGGTACGTGCTCTGACCGGATCTGCGCTTACTGGCGCGGAAAAAGAAAGAACTGACGTCAGCGCGCATGGGTGGCGCCTAAGTAGTCTCCGTGACGTCATCTCGGCGCTTACAACGCCAACGACGAATGCGGAGCCGCACGACGCCACCTACCGACGCGCAGGGGTACTGCCGACGAAAAAACTTTCCGGATCCAGTCTGACGCCTGGGGATATTCTAAGGTAAGGAATCTATCACTAACGTTTCTCTTTCAGATGCTAGATATTACAAGTGATCAGGGAGCCATTTTAAGTCTATTTTCTGGGTGCTGGTCATTACGATTTAGCCAGTTACAAAATGGCTACACTGAAAAGAATGGAGTTTGGCATCAAACACCTCATCTTGCCAAATTCATACTGATGCCAGAATCGGATTTGTCCTAACATGCACCCAGAGGGAACCTTAGAGGTGACCCCTGAATCCTACTAGTCTCTTAAGTGTGCTGGCTGACTTGTATCGTGCAGCCTGACACCCCAGACAAGTGTCTGACGCCCTGCAGGTGAGAGCCCGCAATGCCTGCTCCAGGGGAAGGTGTTCACATCTCCTCCAGCAGGATGGCTAGCGTTTTAGCATATCAAGGCCAGAGGCTTCAAAACCTCTGCCGCCCTTGACATGCAACCCTGGCTTCTCCCAGACCTAGGAATGTCACCCCCTGCCCGAGGCCCATTTGGCACCAGGACAGGCGCGAAAATTAGCTAGTCAGACAGAGTGTTTCACTCTCAGGCTAGTCACGCCCCTAAGATGGGCTACCTGAAATGAACGAAGGAAGGGTTTCACCATTTTGTTTTTGGTGAAACTAGGAACTCTGAGTCAGGTTTATGCCCACTCCTAGCCGTAAGTGTTCATATAGGAGGTGTTGTCACCCCAGGGGTAAGTAGCCCACTGGCAACTACCTTACACTCCCCTTAACACCGCTAAATTACGTTTTTAGGTTGTCCCTGACACCAGGAGCTCAGATTTGTCTACTAGGAACATAAGGAGGACAAAGAAGAGCCGAAAGCGCAAGAACTGTGGACCAGCTCTGGAATTGTCGCCAAACACTGCCTGCCTGTTGCTGTACCGACAATTCCAAGGACCCTACTCGTCCAGCAGCTGTGCCTCCTCCTAAAGCCTTGGAGGGCTGCCAGCACTTCGCCAACCAGTCAGCATCTTCCTTGAAGTGGAGGAGCCACTTCCCTTTAGTCTGCAGGCACCAAATGCATCTACCAGGTACACCGTTCTGCTTACCACCGGGTCCACTGAGGAATCTGCACCCCAGGAGAAGGATTTTGTGGCGCCCAGTGGTCAGCCCCTTGTCCCCAGTGTGTTTTGAGCCGCTAGACCCTCCAGGATCCCCCACCACCAATACCCTGGGTACCAGAGCCCATGCAGCAGCCAAGGCTTGTTAAGTGCCCAGTTTGGACATCAACCCTGCCAAGACCAACCTGCCAAAGAGGGACATCCGCATCACTGAGGCCAGCCCCAAGAGTGGCCCGGCTGTCCCGTTTTTTCCCATCACCAGGTCAACCCCAAAAAGCGAGAGCCTAAAACGCAAGTGACCCGCCGAACAAAACATCTCTGCACCCGAGACCCACAGTTCGAGCCATCCGACGGTGCCCCTTTGCTCCAGAGACCCTCAAGAGCCAAGCCTCCCTTCGTGTTCTGCCGGACTTTAGCCCAAGCCCCAACTTGCAGCCTTTTTCTCGTGACAGGTTTCTCCATTGACTTAACTGTGTAGCACTCGAGGCTGCCCAGAGACATTTTAAGGCATGGGCAAAGTGGGCTTTGGCCCAGGCCTCAGGCTCTCAAGGGGCCCCCTGATAGATCCAGCTCTGCTTTCCACAGTCCTGCCCTGATGACTTTGAATGGTTTTTAAACATAGATTGTTTTAAATACCATTTTCCTTTAATTTATTTTTATTACGGGCAATGTGTGGAAATCTGTTACTGATATTTTGCAGATAAATGTGTTTTTCAACACCATGCGACATTCATTAAAAAAAAGTTCCCTCTTGATCAAAACAAGACCTCACATATGAGAAACGACAGTGGGTCGCAGAGATTATTTGCAATAATATTAGTGAGCTGCTGCTATATGACAATATTCAACACACATCACTATCCCTGAACATTAAATGGAAACACATTTTGAATTTGGACGAGTGTGCCTGTGCAGTCTCAGTATCCTCACCGAAGAGGGCATGAAAAAATCTGAAATTGGATCATAAATTCAAAGGTGTTCCGAACAGGGCCCCCCAAAATATGTTTGGCCCAAGGCCCCCAAAATCCTTAGGATGTCCCTGAGGCTGCCATCACAACAAACACCTCTGTACCCGGACACACTAGGTCAGGTAAAAACAAACTGCTGGTGGTTCTATGGAGCTTGGCCCCTAAGCACCTTAAGTCCAAGAGATCAACCCTAACAACCGTTTGTAAGTATACCTAAGCAGTGTATGTTTCTACCATAGGATAACATTACCGCATTCGAGGCTCATGCCTCAAATCTGACAGATTCCACTATTCTACTGCTTCTCTATAAAAATGGTAACCCCGAAAGTACTTACCTGATTCCGATGATCTTGTACTCATCTAACTTACATGCCCTGGCTACCAGGGTAACATATATTAGGAACTTACAGGTAAGTTAGCTATTTCCAATTGGGTACAGCCAATTCGATATACACTTTAGCATCAGGGCAATGGCACCGAGGTCTGGTTAGCAGGCCTCCATGCACTGGCAGAGTCAAAAAGCCAGCAGCATCAGTCAAAAAACTTGGGGGTGACCATACAAAAAGAGGTATTTCCTTACACTAGCCCAGTAGCCTGCTGCAAGATCAAGTAATCTGCGTAATCTAATGGCGGAGGTGGTAGGAAGTTGGTAGCCTCGCTGTTGTCGCTCGTATCTTGCTGGATGATATCTGGCAACTGAAATGCATCAGAGTCTGACCCAGTTAGGTCATGGATAGTATGCCAGTATTCACATGTTCTTCCCTGTATCCTTGTTCCTCAATTATGCATTGGGCTTCCCTCCTGGACCTTTGCAGTACTGCTTTAGTCTTAGATGAACAAGTTACTTACCTTCAACAATTCTCTTTCTGGTTGAGACCGTCTAGTTGAAGATTCCTCGCCTTTTGAATATTCCCCAGGCGTCAGACAGGATCTGGAAACATTTCAGCAGTACTCTGCACGCCGGTTAGTGGCACGGTGCGGCTCTACATGGATGCTGTTCTGCTCTGGAAATGACATGCGGAACCTGCTTTGGTGCCACTTGTGCGTGTTGATCAACTATCATCTTGAGAGGGCTGAGTGAACTCATCAGCAGCGTCAATCATTGCCCGAATCCATGCTGAAAAGTTAGTTTATCTTGTGCTGTCTCTCTTGTGGAGGCCGCAGATCAAGTGGAGGGAGTTGCGCCTCAGTCGTTGGGCGCAGTTTCGGCCGAGGTCGGACAGGCACAGACTCAAAATCAGACAAAACTATGGGTATCTCCTCATCCAACGTCGATGGATTCTAAGTTCTAGCGGGCCAGATTGGACCGTGGCCTGTGTTGCTGAGCCTTTCGAAGATTGTGTAACGTCAGGAGCAGCAGACCGGTCAGCTTTGTTGTGGTGCCTGCAGATGCAGGGGAGTGACTCCTTCACTCCAAGGGTACTTACCATGGTCAATGTAGGGAGAAATCACAGTGACTGGGGTCCTGATTAGCAGGATCCCAGTCAGACTAGTCAAAAGAACAAGTTACTTACCTTCTGTAATGCTTTTTCTGGTGGATACAGTATCTGCCTGTGGATTCCTCACCTTTTATATTATCCCAATGCGTAGCATTCCACTGAAACTTTTCTCCTTAGCCCTCCCACGTCGACGAGGATGTCACAATGGAACGGCTCCGGACGCGACTCTGCATGATTTCATCGGAGCTAAAAGAAGACTTCGTCGGCCTGCTGTGGTCAGTTCCACCCATTTTTTCCATGTCTTCGAGGCGAAACGGACGAACTAACAACATTTCCACAAATATACATTGTATACAATATACAACCAGATAAGGAAATACCACACTATAGATATTTCCCAAATCCAAGTAACCTCATGATTTGAGCAGTAAAACACAAACCATATGTATGAAAGATAATACAATCCATTAATTTTCGGTATAAGCAGACAGGCAATGGGGAGGCCAGTGGGTCAGTGAGGAATCCACAGGCAGATACTGTATTCACCAGAAAAAGCATTTCCGAAGGTAAGTAACTTGTTCTACCAATGGATACATCTGCCTGTGGATTCTTCACCTTTTGAATTGAATCCCCAAGCAGTCCCGCCCTCGGAGGAGGGTGCCTGCCTGCCCATACCAAAAAACCCTGTAACCCAGAACGAGCAAAATGGCCATCCCTCCTCAATTCCGAATCCAAGAAATAATGCTTTGCAAAAGTGTGGAGGGAGGCCCAAGTTGCCACTTTGCAGATGTCAACCACAGGGACACCTCTAGCCAAAGCTGAAGAAGAGGATTTAGCACTGGTAAAATGAGCACAAATACCTTCAGGAGGCTCTTTCTTGGACATGGCATAGCAAATATTGATACACAGGATTATCCACCTGGACAGCGTTCTTTTGTGTACAGCTTTGCCCTTCATCTTGCCCACATATCCTATGAAGAGTTGATCATCCAGCCTGAAGTCTTTAGTTCTATCCAAGTAGAAGCTCACCGCCCTCTTGGGGTCCAAACGATGAAGTCTCTCCTCCTTAAAAGGATGAGGGAGAGGGTAGAAAGTAGGCAAGGTAATGGACTGCCCCAAGTAGAATAGAGTGACCACCTTAGGCAGGAAAGCAGCTCTGTTCCTAAGAACCATGTTATCTGCATGGAAAGATGTAAAAGGAGGTTTGGAACTAAGAGCCTGCAATTCACTCACCCTCCTAACTGAAGTGATTGCCACTAAAAATATAGTTTTAAATGCGAGAAACCTTAAAGGTCAACTTGCGGTTCAAAGAGCGAACACATCAAAAATGTATTAACTAGTTTCAAATCCTACTGAGGCATAATAAAGGGAAAACGATTAGTGAGACCCTTAATGAATCTCATAAGTATAGGAGATTTAAAGAGAGAGGGTTGATCTGGCAAACAAAGAAATGCCGACAAGGCAGATAAGTAACCTTTAACAGTTGCCACAGCGCAAGCCTGTTGCACCCGGGAAAGAGAAAACTCAGAACATCAGATAAATGGGCTTTCAAGGAATCAATCGATTTCTCTCCACACCATTTCACAAATTTATCCCACCTACCAGCATAGACCGTTTTGGTGGAGTGTCTTCTGGCTGATAAAATAACACCCACCACATCCGGTGGGAGAGAGAAAGAGCTCAGGTTGCCCCGTTCAATTTTCAGGCATGAAGGAACAGGCTCTGGAGATGGGGGTGTAACACCTGCCCCTGCAATTGCGAAAGGAGGTCTGCCCTGAGAGGGAGATCGAGCGGAGGGCACAATGAGAGGAAAAGAAGGTCTGTGTACCACATCCTTCGCGGCCAATCCGAAGCGATCACTATGACTTGGGCCCAGCCTTGGCGAATCTTCCTCAGAACTCGAGGAATCAAAGGTATGGGGGAAACGCTTAAAGAAGCTGTGAGCCCCAATCTAACTGAAATGTGTCCCCCAAAGCTCCCTGCGTTGGATACTGGAGACTGCAGAATGACGGGCAGTGTGCGTTCTTGTCAGTGGAAAACAGGTCCAACTGAGGAAACCCCCACATTCTGAAAATGAGAAGTACCACCTCCGGATGGAGACGCCACTCATGATCGGCCTAATATTGCTGACACTGTCCACACACTCTTTCAGCACTCCAGCCAGATGATTTGCAATTACGCAAATCTGATGGTCCCGTGTCCAGGACCAGAGTCATAGAGCCTCTCTGTAGAGAAGATACAACCCTACTCCTCCCTGTTTGTTGATATACCACATCACGGTAGTGTTGTCTGTTAAGAGCTGAACAGACTAACCGTGAAGGGAATGAAGGAAGCCCTTGAGAGTCAAACATATCGCCCGCAATTTCAAATTGATGTGAAACATTTCCTCTGGAGACCAATGACCTTTGACCTCCAGATCCCCCAGATGAGCTCCCCACCCTAGAGTGGAGGCATCGGTTATGACTGTAGGCACCGGAGAAGGAGGCTGAAACAGCTTCCCTTGAGATTGCCTGGAACACTCCACAGCTTCCCTTGAGGTTGCCTGGAACACTCCACCATTGTAGATCCGCTGCAGTGTCTCTGGAAATTCTGACCAATTCCTCGAGATCTCCGTTGTGTTGAAACCATTGCCTGCGGAGGCACCACTGGAGGGCCCTCATATGCCAGTATGCATGGTTGACCAACAGAATGCAGGAAGCAAGCAGACCTAGCAGGCACAAGACCTTCAGTACTGGAACAGACGCTCCATTCTAACAGTGCAATCATAGCCTGGATGTCCTGAATCCCTGATCTTCTGAGAAGTGCTGCCACCACTGCCATCACCATTCAGAAAACTCAAGGTGGGGAAGTAAGGTCAAACGGAAGGAGTGCAAACTGATAATGCGGAGACCCCACCATAAAACGGGGATACTTCTGATGCGACTTCAGAATGGGAATGTGAAAATACACCTCCTGTAAATCGATCGACACCATCCAGTCTTCCATCTCCAGCGCGAGAAGAACCTGTCCCAGGGTCAACATTTTGAACTTCTCCTGTTTCAGGTAAAAATTCAAAATCCTGAGGTCGAGAATCGGCCGTAAACGACCATCCTTTTTGGGAATCAGGAAGTACCGGGAGTAGCACCCCTGACCCCTTACCTGTTCTGGAACCAACTCTATTGCACCCTTTTGAAGCAATGACAGTAGTTCCTGCTGGAGAAGCAGAAGATGCTCTTCCGAGCAAAGGCCTTGACTTGGAGGGAAAGGAGGGGAAATTCCCAGAAGAGTAGAGCATACCCTTTTTCTACGATATTTAAAACCCATAGGTCTGTAGTGACAGACCTCCAATGAGGTAGAAAATAGGCCACCTGTCCTCCCACAGGACAAGCATGCTCTAAGATGGCGGAGCTAGAGCTGCTTCCCTGCAACAACAGTTGGAGAGGCAGAGGAGGTGGAGGAGGAGACTTGTTGCCGGGCAGAACCACGCTGGCGACCTCTGCCCCTTCCCCTATAGGATTTGCACAGAGGATTTGTCTGCTGCTGTCTGTAACAAAAAGACAGGTTGATAGAAAAGCCTTGAAAGCTGCGGAACGGTCTATAGTCCCTGGGTTGGGACTGAAGTCCTAAGGTCTTTGCAGTTCCCTTGCTGTCCTTAAAAAGTTGCAGAGCAGAGTCTGCTTTTGCTCCAAACAAGCGAGATCCATCAAAGGACAAGTCCAACAATGTAGCCTGAACATGTGGCAAAAAACCGGATTCCCTTACCTACGCATGTCTTCTCATCGCCACCGAAGACCCCATTGTCCTTGCTACAGAGTCCAGCGCAGATTGGATCACTTGACGAGCTGCCGCCTGAGCATCCGTCAAAAGTTCAAAAAATGCCCCTGGATCGCCATAGGCAACTTTGGGACAACCTCTTTCGCTGAATCCATGAGAGCGTGAATGTAGCATCCTAAAAGACAAGTGCCATTTGTAGACTTCAAGGGCATATTGTCTGACAAGAAGACCTATTTGGCCAACTGCTCCATCCTTTTAGATTCTCTATAAGCAGGCGTGGATGGAAAAGACCCTGCTGACAATTTGGAAAAGCAAGAAGCCTGAACAACTAGGCTTTTTGGAGAAGGATGTGTGGACAAAAAAGCTGGATCCCCAGTAGCCACATTATATCTCCTAGCCACTGTTGTCGAGACTGCAGCAGAGGACATTGGCTTCTGCCAGATTTGTAAAATAGGCTGTTAAAGCCTCATTGAAAAGCAACAACGGCTCTGACGCAGAAGCTGAAGAATGGAGAACCTCAGTGAGGAAGTTAGATTTCAGTTCAGCCGAGGGTAGCGGCAACTTCAATACATCCGAAGCCTTGCGCATTACCGCATGGTAGGAAGTCACCTCAGGAGGTGGTAAACTTTTAGGAGACACCAATTCCCACTCAAGGGAGGTGTCCAAACCACTTGCAGGCCTTCAAAATCGGGGTCAAGATCCACAATTTCCCCTTCTTCAGCCTCCTCCTGTTCCTCCAGGTATTCTGCATCTTCCAAAAGCCTCTGAGCTTCCCTACGAGATGTTATTCTCGCTATCCGCGGCGACTTTGGAACCGGCGTCGCAGGAACATCCTAGGGCCCAAGTAATGGAGCCGGTTGAGGACGAACCGGTGCCGGATTGGATCCAGACGGTGCTGGGGATGATCCATCCAAATGAACACGTCCCTCTTGAAAAGGCAACAGCGTTGGCAGTCTCGGCATTGGTGGAGGACAATTCACTGGAGTCATAGGCATAAAAGGCATGAAATGTGGAGGAATAGCTCCCAGAGAATAAGCCAATGGACCCAGGGCAGGCGCACCAGATGGAGTCGCAGCCCTTTGAAAAATGCTAAACATAGCATTCAAGATGTGAGTCGGATCTATGCCCGGAGTCGGAAATGCTTGATACGTCAGATACGGATTAAAGGGTTCTGGAGCCGTACGTGGAGGCACTAAATCTGGATCCGGCTGAAGTTCTCGGCGCTGGAGGTGAAGTCGCAGGCCTTGACGCTGGTGGAGGAACAACAGATCTCTGAATCAGGTAACAGCCCTCGGTACAGGAAACGGAGATACCTCATCTCTACGGCATCTTCTGGGACTCGGGGACACCGACTTCAGAGACTCATACTTCGAGGAGTGACGCCAAGAACAACAAGTTACTTTCCTTCGGTAATTATGTATCTGGTAGAGACATAGTCTAGCCGCAGATTCCTTAACTTGTGAATTCTCCCCAGGCGTCAGATTGGATCTGGAAACCGTTTTCTCAGCAGTACCTCTGTGCGCCAGGGGGCGGCGCCGCATGGCTCCGTACGATGTCTACTCCAGATATGAAGTCAGTGGAGGCATATAAGTCCCCTCTGGCGCGCTGGTGTCAGCTTCTTCTGTGAAACTGTCCGCGCAAAACGTGGAGAAACATAGAAACTGGCTGTGGAAACAGTGCGCTAAAAAGAGAAAAAATGTGTAGAACAACAAACAAAAAAGGGAAAAGAAGGGTAGGATAATACCAGAGAAGACCCCTGAAGAAAAGGCCAAAAAGTCAATGAAGGACAAACCATGTAGGTCAGTGCACAGAAGCGCATGACACAGTACACAACAAAAACACCTCCTACTCCCTTAACCCTATACCAGGAGGGAAGGGTGGAACTCCTTCGACCATATACCAAGAGGAAAAGGTGGAAGAGAACTTCATATAAGGTCATAAAGACCAGATCAGCGGATCTGGAGAACCCCGCCTCAACAGAAGCAGAATAAGGAAAAGAGGGGGGGGGTGGGGGGGGAGGGGTGGAGGGGCACTCCTACATCAAAGATCATAGAATCAGAAAGTAACTGAACTAAAAACTCCAAGAGCAGAACTAAAGGTCATTCGCAGAGCAGGCAAGATGGGCGGGGCGTTAAGGGATCTGCAGGTAGACTAGGTATGGATCCAATTAAACGAAGGCTAATTGGCCCCACTGGAACTTGAGTATATGACCACTAGAAGGGGCAGAGGGGTCTGCAATATGATTAATAGAGGACTGAGCCACCAGACTGACTAACCAGAGGAGGCATCTATCTAGGTGAAAGAACGTGTCCACTAGAGAAGCCAAGCAAACCGCTAAGTGGAAAGAAGGAACTAAGATTCGAAGAAAAAGTGCGAACGGAATCCGTCCAAGCACAACTAAATGAATTAAGCCTCCACCGCCAGGAGGGAAAGAGATGCATCAATAGCACAGGACACTATCTCTGAGCTACAGCGCCTAGCCCAAGAAGAGGATAAGGCAATCCTGGCAAGGATAAACCGAGTCTGGGAAAAAAAGTGGAGGGGGGCCGAAATCCTACACAAAATCCCCCGACAACAGTCAGGATGCCGTATGTGAACCCTAAGTACACTAACAATGGGTACGAAAGAACACAAGAGGCTCCTGCCCTGATAAAAGCAATAAAGGAAGGGCCACCAGACACAAACACCCTTAACCCAAGCAGGGTAAGGAGCTACAAAAAACGAGGCAGACATCAAATGAAGAAGGTGTTCTAACATGGAGAACGCTTCATTATGTGTATTTCTCTCCCAGTTTTTTTTTTTTTATGAGACCGAAAGGGTGGACACCACATGGTCCAAAGACCCACGTAACAAGACATATCCAAAGGCATAAATAGACATATGAAAAAGTGGACACTGTCATAGCAATACACATATGCAGGTAATGCATGTCGCAGTCCAAAAATATACAGCAACGCTCAAGGCACACTGACAACGCCCCGAGTACCAACCATAGAAGTGGGAAAAGGGAAGGGGGTGGGGCAAAACCCCTCCAAGAAAAGAGTGGGGTCAGAGCACAAGACAACATTGCCTGCTAGAAAAATCTCAACAAACGCGTACTTCCCAAGGGAAAACATGAAAGAGTGCACTTGTCCAAAAGCGTGTTCCAATAATTAGACCTAGACTAGTAGGTGGTATGAATGAGTATACTCGAATCACCTAACGGAATATCTAAGTATTCCAGAATCACCCAACGGAAAACTGAATATCTAGAACAAAAACTCCCATAAGATGGATGAGGGAGTGATCCACATAGGACAGAGAACCATGGAATATAATATATATATAAAACATAGGTTCATACGACCGAACAGCCGTGAGGCTACAAGACCACATCACAGAACGGCTGAAAGGCAAGGACAACAGGTCATGCAACAACCGTGAGGGAGGAATAGCAGGTCAAGCAATGGCCGTTCGGTGGAGCAGAAAGGAAAAATGATGTCGTTCTACCACCTAATGCCAAACAGACCGACCCTGCTGAGCGTCCGCAGCGGTGAGGATGGTCAATACCTGGGGTATGCTGTATATTCCCCAACATCACAGGAATTTAAGCCCCTAGCTTGGGGAGGCCTGTACCACCAGAGGCACAAGGTGGCACTCTCGAATCCCAAGCTTAGGGACAACAAGTCTCCATGAAACTCGCCAATCCTACATCTAGCCAGAAGAGGTGTGTAGGAAAGTAGGATCTGCTTTCATGGTTACCCCCACTTTTTGCTTGATGCAATGCTGTTTCTGACTAGTCTGACTGGGACCCTGCTAATCAGGACCCCAGTCTCTGTGCTTTCTCCCCTAAATTGGTTTGGTAAGTACTTGGGTACATCCCAGATTGGACACAAGTGTACACGTTTCAGTCCCTAGTATATGGTACTAAGGTACCCAGGGCATAGGTACACCAGGGGTCCCCCATGGGCTGAAGCATGGGAGACTACTCAATTTGCAACTACAGGCCTGCCATTGTAGACTGTGTAAGCTGGTGCTAGCATCCCTTACGAAAGATATAGATTTACCTATATTTAGGGTCACTAAACTTAAAACCTATAAGTCACCCCTAAGGCAGGCCTTACAATCCTGAAGGCAGGGTGCTTGGTTCTAAGTGGGAGGGTGCCCCTGCATGAGCAGGACACCCCTACAGCCCATGGAGTCCTTTCTCCTGGGTTGTGAGACAGCCATATGACATATAGAGGGGCACCGCGTCATTACGCAATGAACATCTCAAAATCCATGCACCGTAAAACTCCTTTGGGAGGCCCTCAATGCTCCTGGTACCAGATTTCCAGACCCGGACAGCCAGCCAGGGCGGCTGCCGGCCAGAGACACGTTTCTGCCCTCCTGCTGCTGAGCAAAGCTCGGGCAGGGGAAGGCAGAACAATAGGTATCCTGTCACAAGGAGGTGTGACCACCTCCCAGACAGGATTTAGTGTATTGGGGCAGGGTGGGAGCGCTTGCCAGCGCCAAATAGTCTGCGTACAGGGCACACCTGGTGCCCTCCATGCATAGTCCAGTTCAAACCAGTTCAGGGAGCCGTTGGCTCCCAATCTGGCGTGAACCTGGACAAAGTACAGGGGAGTATCCGCCCCTTGTCCAGCCCCTCCTTAGGGAGGGACCCCTGTATCATTCCAACCCTTTCCTTAGGGTACTTAAGAGCCTACCTGAGGGTGGGTCCCTAGATTCGTCGTGGAACAAGATACATTTCCGGCACCAATTCTTCTTCAACCGTCTGGGCACTCTGGACTTCGCTGGACTTCGCTCTGGGCATCAAGGCTACAACCGGGAAGACTCCTGCTGCTCCTGATCTCGTCGCCCTGCTCGTCTGCTGCAACGTCCGTGCCTGGGTACCATACAGGAACCTTCCAAGGCCTGTGGGCATCCACGACACCTGAAGGAATCTCCCTTGAAGTGAAGGAGTCACTAAGCTGACCAGTCTGCTGATCCTGAGCTTCCACAGACTCCGAAAGGCTCAGCAACACAGGTGGTGGTTCTTCACATTCCTCGAGGCCTGCCAAGACCTCTCAACAAGTTTGAGGCCAGTATTCCTTGTCGGAGCCGCAGTAATCGAACCCCTGTGCACCGTGTCGACTTGAAGGCTTGTTGGCTTCCTTCCACTAAGATCTTCGGGCTCCAATTCGCCCAACCTCAAGCATCACCAGTGACCAAGATCTTCATCCTCACCGCATCTTCTTGCATCGGGCTTGCATCTTTGGTGAGCTGCTCGAGGACCTCTTGCAACTCCAGTGCCTCCGGCCTGTGGGTCCTCTTGAGGGTCATCATTGTATTCTTTGGGTTCCCCTGATTGCTCGGGGCTTGCCCGGACTCCCCTGCTTGTGGCGAGTCTCCTCGACCTTGCTGGTCCCCACATTGCACCTTCTTCAACTTCCACGCTGGTTGCAGTTGCCAAGGCTAGTTGGTGCTCCCGCCTGACACCGACCACTCAACTCCCGACATCCGACGTGGGACAGCTTGTATCCGGCTGCTGGTCGTCCTCAGCATCACCTGGTCGGCACAGCTGCAGTTTAAAGTTCACCGCCAGCTTCCCTGCAACACCAGACATCAGTGGGCATTCGTCTTCCGTGCCTCCTGGTCACTCCTGAGTTGCATAGATTCTGTCCCCTCTGCTTGCAGGTTCTTCACATCTTGAATCCACCTTTGTATTCCACCGGACACTTTCACCTTCTCCAGCAGCGGCATCTTTCTGAAGTCATCCATTGGGTTCAACGGCGGTTTCCGACGCCACTTCTCACCTATGCACCCGGCTTCCCTGGGGATGGTATCCTGGTTCCGAAGGTATCTACGGATGGGGTGGCTCTCCAACCCTCTGTCTTCCATGGGGTTTCTTCAGGGTCCGCTGGGAAAGGTCCTTCTTTAAAAATGCAACCGTGACTTACACATTGACTTGTATTGATCACGAGGTCGTGTTCCCACTTCGCACACGACCTCTGTGGCGTTCCTAGTTACTTACCTCGGGTGGTTCCTTGGGTCCCCGACACTTCTACGTCTTCTGGGTATAGTCTTGACTCAAGTTGTGGTTCGCATTCCACTTATTTAGTATATGGTTTGGTGACCCCTTGGTGACCGCTGTGTATTAAGTGCTACTTACCTGTTTCTATGGTAAAGTATTGTGTGCATTGTGTATATCTCCGGGTAGGAGATATCTGTATAAGTTAGTGAGTGTCTTATAATAAATACATATTTGTATAACTACACTGTGTGTTTTTTTTTCACTTAACCCACACTATAAGATTAAGTACTGGTAAAACAAGCTGCTTTACACTCCTTCTGGACTAAGCCTAAAGGCTGCTCTCCACAGCTACCACTTAGAGAGCTTTCTAAGGTTGTCTAACACCACTAAAATCACCATATCGGTTGTCTGGATTGGTGCAAGGTGCTCACGTACATAAGGCACAAGTTACTAACTTGTGTAACGATATATCTGTAAGAGACAGTAGTTAGTGACAGATTCCTTACCTTAGAATATCCCCAGGCGTCAGGCTGGATCCGGAAAGTTTTTGCGTAGCAGTACCCTTGCGCGTCGGTAGGCGGCGTCGTGCGGCTCCGCGTCCGTCGTCGGCGTTGTGATCGCTGGGATGACGTCGCGGGCAGTACTTAGACGCCGCCCCTGCGCGCTGACGTCAGTTCTATACACGACTTTCCGCGCCAGGAACGCAGAGCCATGCAAGAAGCTGACATAGGTGTCTGAAAAATACTAGGGCCCTGAAAGGGATGTCCTTAACCTTAGAAATCAGTTCGCAGAACGGGGAGGATGGGTGGGCGGTAGGAATCTGTCACTAACTACTGTCTCTTACAGATATATCGTTACACAAGTTAGTAACTTGTGCATCTGAAAGAGACACGTTAGTGACAGATTCCTTACCTTAGAATAGATACCCCAGCAATACCAACCCCGGTGGTGGGTCTGCGAACAAAGATCAGACAAGGAAGTCCTGGAGGACAGAACGGCCAAAGAAGCCGTCCCTCCGGACCTGACTGTCAAGGCAGTAATGCTTTGTAAACGTGTGCAGCGAGGCCCACGTAGCTGCCTGACAGATAACCGGCAGCGGAACACCGCGGCCCAAGGCCGTGGTAGCAGCCGTTGCCCTGGTGGAATGGGCACTCAGCCCAACAGGAGGCTCCTTCTTAGCCAAAGAATAGCAGGTCTTGATGCACAAGGTAACCCAGCGGGAGATGGTTCTATTGTGCACCGCCCGACCTTTTTTGGCGCCCACGTAGCCAACAAAGAGCTGGTCATGCACCCGGAAGTGTTTTGTGCGGTCGATATAGAAGGAGAGCGCACGTTTTGGGTCCAGACGGTGGAGCCTCTCTTCCTCTCTGGAAGGATGCGGAGGCGGAAAGAACGTAGGCAAAGTGATGGTCTGCCCAATGTGGAAGGCAGTAACCACCTTTGGCAAGAAGGACGGACGCGTCCGAAGAACAACCTTGTCTGGATGAACAGACAGAAAGGGAGGTTTGCAAGAGAGAGCCTGGAGCTCACTCACCCGCCGAGCGGAGGTGATGGCCACTAGAAAGGCTGTCTTCAGAGTCAGAAGACGAAGAGGACAGTTATGTAGAGGCTCAAAGGAGCGCACATTAAAAGGTAAGAACCAAGTTCAAGTCCCACTGAGGCATTACAAACGGAACAGGAGGGAAGAGGTGTGTAATGCCTTTTAAGAACCTGTTAACAACAGGGGACTTGAAAAGGGAGGGCTGATCAGGGAGCATGAGGAAGGCCGAGATAGCACAAAGATAACCCTTGATGGTACCCAGGGCAGAACCCTGTTGGGCCAGAGAAAGAAGGAACAGAAGGACCTCAGAAAGAGGGGCAGAAAGGGGATTCACAGCCTTTGCTGTGCACCATGCCACAAATTTGTTCCACCTGCAGGCGTATACCACCTTAGTGGAGGGACGCCTGGCTGCCAGAATCACATCACAAACTTCGGGAGGCAAGTCGAAAGGAATCAACTGCCGCCGCTCAATCTCCACGCAAGCAGGTGTAGACTGGACAGGTTCGGGTGAGGACCGTCCCCTGCTGCTGCGACAGAAGATCCTCCCGAAGAGGCAGACGGATCGGGGATCCACGCTCATACTGAGTAGCTCGGGATACCAAACTCTTCGAGCCCAGTCCGGAGCCACAAGAATGACTTGGGCCCGGTCGTGCCGAATCTTCTTCAACACTCTGGGTAGAAGTGGTATAGGCGGAAAGGCGTACAATAGACCGCAACTCCACTCGTGACGAAAAGCGCCGCCGAGCGAGTGCCGCCTTGGAAATTCCAACGCGCAGAACTGATGACATTGCGCGTTCTCTTCGGTGGCGAATAGATCTAACCAAGGCTCTCCCCACTGTAGAAAGAGTCCTTGCGCCACCTCCGAGTGAAGACGCCATTCGTGATCCATCATGCACCTGCGGCTGAGTTCGTCCGCCCTGGCGTTCAGGGAACCTGCCAGGTGTTGAACCATCATGAACATGCCCTGATGTTCCAGCCATGTCCAGAGGCGCAGAGCCTCCTGACAAAGGGTCCACGACCCCACCCCGCCCTGTTTATTGCAGTACCACATGGCGGTGGTGTTGTCTGTGAACACCTGCACTACCTTCCCTTTGACAGAGGGAAGGAATGCCTTGAGTGCAAGTCGGATCGCCCGGAGCTCCAGAAGGTTGATATGGAGCCGGACTCCGCCGGAGACCAGAGGCCTCTGATCTCCGCCTCTCCCATGTGACCGCCCCATCCCAGAAGGGACGCGTCCGTCACAACTGTGTGCTCTGGCTGGGGAAGGGAGAGGATCTGCCCATGACCCATTGCCGGTTCGAGAGCCACCACTGCAACTATTTTGCAGTCCCCTCCGAGATCTGGACGTGATCGGACAGGTTGCCCTGGTGCTGCGCCCACTGGAACTTCAGGTCCCACTGCAGAGCCCGCATATGCCATCTGGCATGATTGACCAGCAGGATGCAGGAGGCCATGAGGCCCAGCAGCCTCAGGGTCATCCGTACCGAAACCCAGGATAAAGGCTGAAAGATCGGAATCACAGCCTGAATATCCCGGACTCGCCGTTCGGGAGGATAGGCCCGAAACTGCGTCGTGTCCAGAACTGCTCCGATGAAAAGGAGCTGTGGAGAAGGAATCAGATGTGACTTCGGCACATTGATGGAGAACCCCAGCGAGTGCAGGAGTTCGGCCGTAGTCTGGAGGTGGGAGACGACTGCCTGGGACGAGCCCGCCTTCAGCAGCCAGTCGTCGAGGTAGGGGAAGACTGAAACCCCTGCCCGGCGCAGATGAGCTGCGACCACCGCCATCACTTTCGTGGAACACCCGAGGGGCACTGGTAAGGCCAAAGGGGAGCACAGTGAACTGAAAATGCTCGAGGCCTACCGTGAACCGAAGGTAACGCCGGTGGGCCGGCAGGACGGGGATGTGGAAATAGGCGTCCTGCAAGTCCAACGCTACCAACCAGTCTCCAGGGTCTAGGGCAGTCAAGACCTGAGCTAGGTGAGCATCTTGAACTTCTCCTTCCGGAGGAAGCGATTGACGTTCCGGAGGGTCCAAGATAGGACGCATGTCCTCCTTGTCCTCTTTGGGCACCAGAAAGTAGTGGGAGTAGCAACCACGCCCTACTTCTGGGGTCGGAACATGCTCGATGGCCCTCTTGGCCAAGAGGGCCGTGACTTCCTTCTGTAGAAGCACCAGTGATCCCCTGACATGCGTGGTGGCATGGCTGGGGGGTGGTCTCGAGAGGGGAGGGAGTAGCCCCTTCGGACAATGTCCAAGACCCACCTGTCCGAGGTGATGGGACGCCAGTGGTGAAGGTGATGGCGGACCCTGCCCCTACTGGCGTGCTGTGCACCTGAAAGGAGGGACTAGGAGGGCTTGGAGGCCGCGGGACGGGTTGGAGGTGGTGGCCTGACCCGCACGCTGGTTGCCCGGAACCGCCACGGCGGTATCCACGTCCTCGGCCACGCGAAGACGCCTGCTGCGCGGGCCGGTGGCTGGGCTGCTGACGTGACTGGGCGCCCTTCCGTGGCCACGATAGGGGCGAAATGCAGAAGGTAGCGGAGGGCGTGTAGCAGAAAGGCCCAGGGACTTGGCAGTAGCCCGTGAGTCCTTAAAGCGCTCCAACGCATGGTCTGCTTTGGAACCAAAAAGACCGACTCCATCAAAGGGCATGTCCATGAGAGTATTCTGGACATCCCCTGAAAAACCAGTGGTTCTCAGCCAGGCGTGGCGACGCAGCGCCACCGTCGTTGCAATAGATCTGCCCAGCGAGTCGGCGGTATCAAGGCCACATCGTATGGTGTATTTGGCCGCATCCCTTCCTTCCGCAATGGCGCGGGAAAGCAGTGTCTGGACCTCCTCAGAACACTGGGGCAAAACAGTCGCCACCGAATCCCACAAGGAGTGGGTATATCGGCCCAAAAGACAAGCGGTGTTGATGGACCGCAAGCCAGCACTGGAGGAAGAAAAACCCTTCTTCCCAAATTGATCCAGGCGTTTGGATTCCCTATCCGGAGGGGCGGTAGGGAAGGCGGTCTGGGAAGCGGAGGCTTGGACAACCAAGCTCTCAGGAGTGGGGTGGACAGAGAGAAACAAGGGGTCGCCCGGAGCTGGGCGATGGCGTCGGGACACGTTCCTATCCACAGGAGCTCCTGTGTTGGGCTTGGACCAGGCGCCCAAAAGAACGTCTGTGCTGCTGTTTAACGATGCACTTACTGTCTCCAAGGAGGAGGCCGCTGGCTGAAGCACTTCTGTCAAGAGATTAGTCTTGACCGTCACCGTAGGGAGTCGGAGATGTAAGGCTCCAGCTGCCCTACGCAACACCGTTGCAAAATTGGCTCCCTCCTCCGTAGCCACGGGAGGAGACAGCATGCCAGTGTCAGGGGAAGTATCTAGACCACTGGCATCCCCTAGTTCCTCTGCCCAGTCCTCATCATACTGACACTGCTGTGCCAGAGGGTCCTCAGACCCCTCCCAGTCCCTCCTGGTCCTCCTCCGGTTCAAAATAAGGGAGGAGGAGGGACATTTGGGACCCAAGGCCCCATCGGGCGCCGGAACCGGCGTCGAGCGACGCCGGTCCGGCTCCATGTCCGGAGCCGGAGAGTACATGGGGACGACGCCGCCCGGAGCCCCGGGCGGCGTCAGGAACGGCACCGGAGACATCGGGCGCCGGCGGAGGCGTGGTCAGGTCGACCGGCGTCGATGGGGGTTGCGGTACCACCGGAGCCGGGATCGGGGCCGGAGCCGGGATCGAGGCTGGAGGCACGAGCGACGCCGGGACCGGAGTCGGCGGCGACGCCGGGCAACCCCATCGGGCCCGCGGGGCCCGAAGGCGCACCGGAGGGACCTTGAGGCCCGAAGAGGCGGGCCATGGCCGACAGGAATTCCTGTACTTGGGCCGGATCCGCCCCCGAACCCGGGAAGGACGGGTATTGCGGGGGCGACTCCACAGGCATGTCCGGGGCCGCGGGGACGGTGCCGGGAGGGGCCTCAGCCGAGTCGCGAGACCGGGCGAGGTGAAGTCCTAGAGCGACGATGCTTTTTGGACTTTTGTGCTTAGACTTACCGGACGACGAAGACTTGGATCCCGACGACCGGTGAGGACTCGCGACCGACCCCCCTCGACCTCTCACGCGACCGGGGCTTGGAATGGGGCGGAGCCGACTGCCGGGCCTCGAGGAGCTTTCGAGACCGCTCTCGCAAAGCTTTGGGTTGAGGGCCCGGCAGTCGGAACACGACTCGTGTCGTGGCCTCGGCCGAGGCAGAAGAGACACTCCAGATGCGGGTCTGTGATGGACATCATCCGAGCACAGGCGTCGCAACGTTTAAAGCCGGGCATCCCTACGACACCTTGGAGTCGATTTGAAGAAACAGTGAAAAAATTCACCAAAAAAGTTAGTCAAAAAATGACTAGGGCACTGCTCTTCCCGGATCTGCGCTTGCTGGCGCGGAAAAAGAAGAACTGACGTCAGCGCGCAGGGGCGGCGTCTGAGTACTGCCCGCGACGTCATCCCGGCGATCACAACGCCGATGACGGACGCGGAGCCGCACGACGCCGCCTACCGACGAGCAAGGGTACTGCTACGCAAAAACTTTCCGGATCCAGCCTGACCCCTGGGGATATTCTAAGGTAAGGAATCTGTCACTAACGTGTCTCTTTCAGATTGTACACCATATACCAAGCCAGCTTCTCACAAGGTGGCATAGCGCAACATTGGCGTGCGCGACCAAGTCCACAAGGTGGAAACAGTAAAAAGGGGAAAAAACAATCTATAGGAGGTAATACGTAAAAAAAAACTCAGCAAGAAAACATGCCGCTATTGTGACAATCAAAGGTTAGGAGGAGACAACTGCAAGGGAGTGTAGAGCAAAAACTGCGTATGTAGGAAAGTAGGATCTGCTTTCATGGTCACCCCCACTTTTTGCTGGTGTCATTATGTTTTTCTGACTAGTCTGACTGGGATCCTGCTAATCAGGACCCCAGTCTCTGTACTTCTTCCCTAAATTGGACATGGTGAGTACTTAGGTACCCTCCAGATTGGCTACTGGTATACCCTGATAAGTCCCTAGTATATGGTACTAAGGTACCCAAGGCATAGGTACACCAGGGGTCTCCCATGGGCTAAAGCATGTATTACAGGTCTGCCATTGCAGCCTGTGTAAGCTGGTGCTAGCACCACTTACGAAAGATATAAGTTTCCTTATATCTGAGGTCACTGCACTTAAAACTTACAAGTCACCCCTAAGGCAGGGTGCTCAGTTATAAGTGTGAGGGTGCCCCTGCATGAGCAGGACACCCCTACAACTTCGGAGTCCATTCTCCCGGGTTGTAAGTGCATCAGCCATTAAGATACATAGAGGGGCCATGCGTCATTACGCGATGACCATCTCTAAACTGGCTGTAACGAACCTTGTCGTGTTTGGTATCAAACATGTTGGAATCATACCCCCACACCATAAACGTTGTGTGAGGTATGATTCCATGCACTGTAAAGCTCCTCCGGGAGGCCCTCAGTGCTCCCTGTACCAGTCTTCTAGACCCAGACAGCAGAACATGGCTGCTGCTGACCAGAGACACGATTCTGCCCTCCTGCTGCTGAGCCAAGTAGGACAATAGGTATCCTGTCACAGGGAGGTGTGACCACCTCCCAGACAGGACTTAGTGTATTAGGACAGGGTGGGGGCGCTGGCGAGCGCCAATTAGGACTACTTGAAGGGCACATTTGGTGCCCTCCTTGCATACTCCAGTCCAAACCAGTTCAGAGAGGTGTTGGCTCCCGCTCTGGCGCAAACCTTGACAAAGGAGATGGGAGTATCCTCCCCACTGTCCAGCTCCTCCTCTGGGAGGGACCCCTGAATCATTCCAACCCTTTCCTTAGAGTACTTAAGGGCTTACCTGTGGGTGGGTCCCTAAATTCGTCGTGGGAGAAGATTCAGATCACATACCACTTCAACTTCGATCGTCTGGGCACTCTGGACCTTGCTGGACTTCACGTTGGGAAACAGAGACTGCAACTGGGAAGACTCCTGCTGCTCCTGGTCTTGTCGTCCTGCACGTCTGCTGCAAAGTCTGTGCCCGTGCTCCATACAGGTTCTTTACAAGGCCTGTGGACATCCAAGACACCAAAGGAATCTCCCTTGGAGTGAAGGAGTCCCTCTCCTGCATTTGCAAGCACCGCAACGCAGCTGACCGGTCTGCTGATCCTGGGCTCCCACGGACTCCGAAAGGCTCAGCAACACAGGTGGTTCTGTCTTCAAACCGAGTTTGAGGCCAGTATCCCTCGTCGGAACCGCTGGAACAGCACCCCTGTGCACCGCGTCGACTTGCCGTTGCCAAGGCTTGTAGGGCTCCATGAAATTCCAAGCTCAAGCATCTCTAGCAGCCAAGATCTTCACCTGCAACGCATCCTTTGCACCGTGGGCCTTCAGCCTTTGGTGAGTTGCTCGAGGTCCTCTTGCGACTCCTGTGCCTTCGACCCGTGGGTCCTCTCGAGGGTCTTCTTTGGCTACAGTGGGCTCCCCTGTTTGGTCGGGGCCTGCTCTGACTTACCTGCTCGTAGTGAGTCACTTGGACCTTGCTGGTCCCGACACCTTGTTCTTCACCTACATTGGTTGCTGTTGCCAAGGCTTGTTGGTGCCCTGCTCTTGACATCTGACATGGGACAGCTCGTGCACGGCTCCTGGTCCTCCTCTGCGTCACCTGGTCTGTACAGCTGGAACTTAAAGGGCACCGTCAACTCTCCTGCAACTCCGACATCGGTGGGCATTCGTCTTCGGTTCCTCCTGGTCACTCCTGAGTGGCATAGACTCGGTCCCCTCTGCTTGCAGGTACCTCTCACCTTGAATACACCTTTAGGTTCCACCGGACACTTTCACCTTCCTCACCAGCGGCATCTTTTCCGAAGTCCTCCATTGTGGTCTATGGCGGTTTCTAAAGTCACTTCAAACCTATGCACCCGGCTTCCCTGGTGTAGGTATCCTGGTTCTTGGGGTATCTACAGGTGGGGTGACTCTCCAGCCTTCCATCTTCCACGGGGTTTCTTCGGGGTCCGCTTGGAAGGGTCTTTCTTTAAAATTGCAACTGCGACTTACTGAATGACTAACATTGAGCACACGGTTGTGTTACCACTCTGCACACGACCTCCGTGGGGTTCCTAGATACTGATCTTGGGTGATTCCTTGGGTCCCGGCTCTTCTACATCTTCTGGGTCCATTCTCGAATTAGGTCGTGGTTTGCATTCCACTATTTTAGTATATGGTTTGGTCTCCCCTGGGGACCACTGTGTATTCTGTGCTATTTAAGAATTCTATTGACAAAGTATTGTGTGTATTGTATTGTATCTCCGGGTAGGAGATTATACAATGTGTTAGTGAGTGTTAATAATAAATACATATTTTTTATAACTACACTGTATGTTCTTTTTCACTTAACCTATACCATAAGATTAGGTACTGGTAAAACAAGCTGCTTTAAACTCCTTCTGGACTAAGCCTGAAGGCTGCTCTCCACAGCTACCACTTAGAGAGCTTTATAAGGTTGTCTAAGACCACTAAAATCACCATAAGGGTTGTCTGGATTGGTGCAGGGTGCTACACTTACATAAGTGAGCACCATATACTAAGCCAGCCTCTCACACTGCATATAACTGTTTTCCTTCCATAGGATTGCATTGCATTTTCTGCCTATTACATTAAATGTCAATATTTCACATTTGCTAAGTTTGCTACTGTTTGATTGACATTGCCAAAGTATTTCTAATACTACTCTAAATTATTCGACTGCCTTTACATCCCATACAACTGCATTTGAAAAGTATTACTACTCTTGAAACTGTTACTTACCTGCAACTGAGTTCCTCTTGGTCCTAAAAATAAAATAAAGTAATACCTTTTTATACAAAACACACGAGTGTGTGTAACCATTTCTTGCCTGAGTGTGTACAACAAATGCTTAACAGAGCCCTCTGATAAGCCTAACTGCTCTACCACACTAACACAAATGCACAAGTTACTAACTTGTGTAACGATATATCTGTAAGAGACAGTAGTTAGTGACCGATTCCTTACCTTAGAATATCCCCAGGCGTCAGGCTGGATCCGGAAAGTTTTTGCGTAGCAGTACCATTGCGCGTCGGTAGGCGGCGTCGTGCGGCTCCGCGTCCGTCGTCGGCGTCGTGATCGCCGGGATGACGTCGCGGGCAGTACTTAGACGCCGCCCCTGCGCGCTGACGTCAGTTCTGTACACGACTTTCCGCGCCAGGAACGCAGAGCCATGCAAGAAGCTGACATAGGTGTCTGAAAAATACTAGGGCCCTGAAAGGGATGTCCTTAACCCTAGAAATCAGTTCGCAGAACGGGGAGGATGGGTGGGCGGTAGGAATCTGTCACTAACTACTGTCTCTTACAGATATATCGTTACACAAGTTAGTAACTTGTGCATCTGAAAGAGACACGTTAGTGACAGATTCCTTACCTTAGAATAGATACCCCAGCAATACCAACCCCGGTGGTGGGTCTGCGAACAAAGATCAGACAAAGAAGTCCTGGAGGACAGAACGGCCAAAGAAGCCGTCCCTCCGGACCTGACTGTCAAGGCAGTAATGCTTTGTAAATGTGTGCAGCGAGGCCCACGTAGCTGCCTGACAGATAACCGGCAGCGGAACACCGCGGCCCAAGGCCGTGGTAGCAGCCGTTGCCCTGGTGGAATGGGCACGCAGCCCAACAGGAGGCTCCTTCTTAGCCAAAGAATAGCAGGTCTTGATGCACAAGGTAACCCAGCGGGAGATGGTCCTCTTGTGCACCGCCCGACCTTTTTGGCGCCCACGTAGCCAACAAAGAGCTGGTCATCCACCCGGAAGTGTTTTGTGCGGTCGATATAGAAGGAGAGCGCACGTTTTGGGTCCAGACGGTGGAGCCTCTCTTCCTCTCTGGAAGGATGCGGAGGCGGAAAGAAGGTGGGCAAAGTGATGGTCTGCCCAATGTGGAAAGCAGTAACCACCTTTGGCAAGAAGGACGGACGCGTCCGTAGAACAACCTTGTCTGGATGAACAGACAGAAAGGGAGGTTTGCAAGATAGAGCCTGGAGCTCACTCACCCGCCGAGCGGAGGTGATGGCCACCAGAAAGGCTGTCTTCAGAGTCAGAAGACGAAGAGGACAGTTATGTAGAGGCTCAAAGGGAGCGCACATTAAAAAGGTAAGAACCAAGTTCAAGTCCCACTGAGGCATCACAAACGGAACAGGAGGGAAGAAGTGAGTAATGCCTTTTAAGAACCTGTTAACAACAGGGGACTTGAAAAGGGAGGGCTGATCAGGGAGCCTGAGGAAGGCCGAGATAGCACAAAGATAACCCTTGATGGTACCCAGGGCAGAACCCTGTTGGGCCAGAGAAAGAAGGAACAGAAGGACCTCAGAAAGAGGGGCAGAAAGGGGATTCACAGCCTTTGCTGTGCACCATGCCACAAATTTGTTCCACCTGCAGGCGTATACCACCTTAGTGGAGGGACGCCTGGCTGCCAGAATCACATCACAAACTTCGGGAGGCAAGTCGAAAGGAATCAACTGCCGCCGCTCAATCTCCACGCAAGCAGGTGTAGACTGGACAGGTTCGGGTGGAGGACCGTCCCCTGCTGCTGCGACAGAAGATCCTCCCGAAGAGGCAGACGGATCGGGGGATCTACGCTCATATTGAGTAGCTCGGGATACCAAACTCTTCGAGCCCAGTCCGGAGCCACAAGAATGACTTGGGCCCGGTCGGTGCCGAATCTTCTTCAACACTCTGGGTAGAAGTGGTATAGGCGGAAAGGCGTACAACAGACCGCAACTCCACTCGTGACGAAAGCGCCGCCGAGCGAGTGCCGCCTTGGAAATTCCAACGCGCAGAAATGATGACATTTCGCGTTCTCTTCGGCGGCGAATAGATCTAACTAAGGCTCTCCCCACTGTAGAAAGAGTCCTTGCGCCACTTCCGAGAGAAGACGCCATTCGTGATCCATCATACACCTGCGGCTGAGTTCGTCCGCCCTGGCGTTCAGGGAACCTGCCAGGTGTTGAACCATCAGGAACATGCCCTGATGTTCCAACCATGTCCAGAGGCGCAGAGCCTCCTGACAAAGGGTCCAAGACCCCACCCGCCCTGTTTGTTGCAGTACCACATGGCGGCGGTGTTGTCTGTGAACACCTGCACTACCTTCCCTTTGACAGAGGGAAGGAATGCCTTGAGTGCAAGTCGGATCGCCCGGAGCTCCAGAAGGTTGATATGGAGCCGGGACTCCGCCGGAGACCAGAGGCCTCTGATCTCCGCCTCTCCCATGTGACCGCCCCCATCCCAGAAGGGACGCGTCCGTCACAACTGTGTGCTCTGGCTGGGGAAGGGAGAGGGATCTGCCCATGACCCATTGCCGGTTCGAGAGCCACCACTGCAACTGTTTTGCAGTCCCCTCCGAGATCTGGACGTGATCGGACAGGTTGCCCTGGTGCTGCGCCCACTGGAACTTCAGGTCCCACTGCAGAGCCCGCATATGCCATCTGGCATGATTGACCAGCAGGATGCAGGAGGCCATGAGGCCCAGCAGCCTCAGGGTCATCCGTACCGAAACCCAGGATAAAGGCTGAAAGATCGGAATCATAGCCTGAATATCCCGGACTCGCCGTTCGGGAGGATAGGCCCGAACCTGCGTCGTGTCCAGAACTGCTCCGATGAAAAGGAGCTGTGGAGAAGGAATCAGATGCGACTCGGCACATTGATGGAGAACCCCAGCGAGTGCAGGAGTTCGGCCGTAGTCTGGAGGTGGGAGACGATCTGCCTGGGACGAGCCCGCCTTCAGCAGCCAGTCGTCGAGGTAGGGGAAGACTGAAACCCCTGCCCGGCGCAGATGAGCTGCGACCACCGCCATCACTTTCGTGAACACCCGAGGGGCACTGGTAAGGCCAGAGGGGAGCACGGTGAACTGAAAATGCTCGAGGCCTACCGTGAACCGAAGGTAACGCCGGTGGGCCGGCAGGACGGGGATGTGGAAATAGGCGTCCTGCAAGTCCAACGCTACCAACCAGTCTCCAGGGTCGAGGGCAGTCAAGACCTGAGCTAGGGTGAGCATCTTGAACTTCTCCTTCCGGAGGAAGCGATTGACGTTCCGGAGGTCCAAGATAGGACGCATGTCCTCCTTGTCCTTTTTGGGCACCAGAAAGTAGTGGGAGTAGCAACCACGCCCTACTTCTGGGGTCGGAACATGCTCGATGGCCCTCTTGGCCAAGAGGGCCGTGACTTCCTTCTGCAGAAGTACCAAGTGATCCCCTGACATGCGGTGGAATTGAGGTGGCATGGCTGGGGGGGGTGGTCTCGAAGGGGAGGGAGTAGCCCTTTCGGACAATGTCCAAGACCCACCTGTCCGAGGTGATGGGACGCCAGTGGTGAAGGTGATGGCGGACCCTGCCCCCTACTGGCGTGCTGTGCACCTGAAAGGAGGGACTAGGAGGGTTTGGAGGCCGCGGACGTGTTGGAGGTGGTGTCCTGACCCGCACGCTGGTTGCCCGAACCGCCACGGCGGTATCCACGTCCTCGGCCACGCGAAGACGCCTGCTGCGCGGGCCGGTGGCTGGGCTGCTGACGTGACGGGGCGCCCCTTCCGTGGCCACGATAGTGGCGAAAAGCAGAAGTCAGCGGAGGGCGTGTAGCAGAAAGGCCCAGGGACTTGGCAGTAGCCCGTGAGTCCTTAAAGCGCTCCAACGCATGGTCTGCTTTGGACCCAAAAAGACCGACTCCATCAAAGGGCATGTCCATGAGAGTATTCTGGACATCCCCTGAAAAACATTTGGGACCCAAGGTCTCATCGGCGCCGGAACCGGCGTCGAGCGACGTCGGTCCAGGTCCATGTCCGGAGCCGGAAGGAACTGGGGGACGACGCCGCCCGGAGCCCCAGGCGGCGTCGAGAACGGCACCGGAGACATCGGCGGAGGCGTGGTTAGGTCGACCGGCGTCGATGGGGGTTGCGGAGCCGGGATCGAGGCCGGGGCCGGGATCGAGGCTGGAGGCACGGCCGGAGCCGTCGGCGACGCCGGGGCAACCCCATCAGGGCCCGCGGGGCCCGAAGGCGCACCGGAGGGACCTTGAGGCCCGAAGAGGCGGGCCATGGCCGACAGGAATTCCTGTATTTGGGCCGGATCCGCCCCGAACCCGGGAAGGACGGGTATTGCGGGGCGACTCCACAGGCATGCCCGGGGCCGCGGGGACGGTGCCGGGAGGGGCCTCAGCCGAGTCGCGAGAACGGCGAGGCGAAGTCCTAGAGCGACGATGCTTTTTGACTTTTGTGCTTGGACTTACCGGACGACGAAGACTTCGATGCCGACGACCGGTGAGGACTCCGCGACCGACCCTCGACCTCTCACGCGACCGGGGCTTGGTGTGGCGCGGAGCCGAATGCCGGGCCTCGAGGAGCTTTCGAGACCGCTCTCGCAAAGCTTTCGGGTTGAGGGCCCGGCAGTCGGAACACGACTCCGTGTCGTGGCCTCGGCCGAGGCAGAAGAGACACTCCCGATGCGGGTCTGTGATGGACATCATCCGAGCACAGGCGCCGCAACGTTTAAAGCCGGGCATCCCTACGACACCTTGAAGTCGATTCAAAGAAACAGTGAAAAAATTCACCAAAAAAGTTAGTCAAAAAATGACTAGGGCACTGCTCTTCCCGGATCTGCGCTTGCTGGCGCGGAAAAGAAGAACTGACGTCAGCGCGCAGGGGCGGCGTCTAAGTACTGCCCGCGACGTCATCCCGGCGATCACGACGCCGACGACGGACGCGGAGCCGCACGACGCCGCCTACCGACGCGCAAGGGTACTGCTACGCAAAAACTTTCCGGATCCAGCCTGACGCCTGGGGATATTCTAAGGTAAGGAATCTGTCACTAACGTGTCTCTTTCAGATAGAGCTTTTAGTATTATCTACTTATGCCTCTAAAAGCCTCTGGGGATCCACTGGACTCTGTGCACACTATACCTTACTTTGGTATAGTATATACAGAGCCAGCTTCCTACAATACTTGACTCCCCCTTCCCTAGAAGACTAATCACTCGTTTATACACCACGATGCAAGATAAAGCCCTGCGTGGTTAAACCTAGGGAACTTGTGGGATGGCAGACAGACCTTGGTG
The DNA here is from genome assembly GCA_963921515.1 of Calotriton arnoldi. Lineage (NCBI taxonomy): Eukaryota > Metazoa > Chordata > Amphibia > Caudata > Salamandridae > Calotriton > Calotriton arnoldi. The sequence continues at coordinate 762,468 of CAWUFW010002151.1, forward strand.
GTAACCTGATGGAACAGAGATGGCAGTATTGTTGCTCCCAAATGAGCATGTTCTTCCCCAACCACAGGCTGAAATTCCTCCATGATAAATTCCTCCATCGAATTTACTGCGCACCTACTGGTCTATGTAACTTAGGACAGATACCTGAAGCACAATGCATGCACTTTGTTTCCACAGATGGGTGCACCAAGATAGCCGGATTTTGGCTCGCAGTCTTCAACTGCATAAATGCAGTGACTGACGGCTCTGTACAGCTCACGGCACAGCTGGGATACATCAAAAATATCCAAACCGCCACCTGCCACCTGGTGGCTATGATGTTGCTTATTGCCAAAAGAAAAATGGCAATGCACTAGAGAGGACGCAGCAGCCCAGTCCTAAAAGACTGGGTAAAAGATGTGTCCTATTGCCAAGAGAGACTAGAAGAGTACTGGGCGCTGATGCAAGCTAGATCCCACCCAAAGATATTTGGAGTATCTTCAGTACATACCTAGCATTCCAGGCTGACCAAGAGACATGAGCCACCCAAACCTGAAACCACCACCTCTTAGTGCAGGGTCAAGACACCTTAGTACTTGACGTCATCACCGACCCATGGATGGTCACTTTCGACATCGTAATGATAACCAAAACGGACTACTACACAGCTAGTCAAGAGTGCTAGAACGACTGAACATCACGCCAATGTAAAATGCACTATGTAACAGCGGGAACTTCATGGGTAAGATTGTTTTGTTGCACAGCTGGTCATAAAACTAAAAAGAAAAAAACATTTAAAAAAAGAAAAAAACAAATTAAAAAAAGGGATGTATGCATACTGTCCTTTAACATTTTACATACCAAATTTATATATTTGAGGCATTTTACTCTAGTTATTATACTTCAAATACAATGGCATAGTTAAGCATACCAATGAAGATTTAAGAAGCAGACAAAAACAATTAGCACTGTTGTACAATTTGCCCCAAAAGTAGGCCTATACAATTTCCAAAGAACTAAACCTGGTATTTTATACACAACAGCAGACAGAAAATATCTATTTAACCCGAAGAGACCATTACCTTTTCTCTGCCCGTACTTTTTTCCCACAGTGAGAACAAGTGTACATGTTGTCACCCTCCAATGTATCTTTAATAGTAACTTCATCAAGAGATTCCTGTAAAACATATGTCCGTGAAAATGCAAGCAAAAATATGGTTGACAATTTCTTAGTTGCATTCACTTGAAACAGGTTCAAATGTCAAAGGAATTAGGGTGCGCGTAAAGGAGATTTTATAAGATGGTCAAATAATTGAAGTAAATGAACAAGTTACTTATCTTCTGTAACACGGTTTCTGGTGGATACTGTATCTGCCTGCAGATTCCTCATGTTTTGAATATCACAGGCACTAGTTTGTATCTGAAAACTTTTCAATAGCTCCCCCACGGCAGTAGGGGGCACCAGGTCTACTATGGCACAGCACCTCCTGACATCACTAGAGCCATAAAGCACCATTTTCGAAGTGCTTAAGTCATCTACCATCCATGCTTTAGTGATCCTTCGAGGAGAACGGATGGTACCAAAAATCAATAGAATAGGTGCAGTTTTCAGTAATGTAAAAATAGCATATCAACAAGACTACTGGTATAGACAGTCATGCAATAGGTTTTCGGTGAGGAATCTGCAGGTAGATACAATATCCACCAGAAAAAGCATTACTGAAGGTATGCAACTTTTTCTTTTGATGGATACTTGTACCTGTAGATTCCTCACCTCTTGAATAGATTACACAAGCAGGAAAACACCAGGAGGTAGGCGCATGGCTGGTATTACCAAAAAATACTGAAGAACTGAGCGTGCAAAGTGACATTCCCTTCTCACTTCGGGATCCAAACAGTATTGCTTCACAAAAGTGTGAAGGGACGACAATGTAGCCGCTTTGCAGATATCTGCTACAGGCACTCCTCTCGGCAGTGCTGAAGTAGAAACACGATGGATTTAGGCCCACATCTCTGTACTGGGGTGAATGTATGACATTGTTCTGCATTCTGTCCATCAATTGTTGTTTTTGCATTTGTCACCCCGAGTGGGACGGGTATGCCCAGACGTGGGTCCCGTGCTCTCCATGCCGCTGGAGTCAAGCTATCCTGGCTGAAGAGGGGTGAAACCCCAAAACCGGTCCTAGGATGCTTGTTTCCAGTCCAGGGAGGACCTGGCCTGGCAGTTCGGGCTGGACTGTTCCCATAGGGCACAGGGTCAAGACTGATTTGCATATGGCTGGGTTCAAACTGGAATGGCATGGTGAGCAAAAAAACGATGGATTTAGGCCCAGATCTCTGTACTGGGGTGAATGTATGACATTGTTCTGCATTCTGTCCATCAATTGTTGTTTTTGAAGTAGAAGACTTGGCATGGTAGAATGAGCATGAATACCTTCTGGATGCTCCTCGTGTGTCATGGAGTAGCAGATCTTGATGCACAGGATTATCCATCTTGACAATGTTCTTTTGTGGACTGCCTTGCCTTTCATCTTTCTAACATATGTCACAAATAGTTAATCATCCAGTCTGAAGTCTTGTTCTGTTCACGTACAAGCTGACTGCTCGCTTAGGAACAAGATCTAGTCTTTCCTCCTCTGTAGTTGGTTGTGGAGGAGGACAGAATGTAGAAATGGTAAAGGACTGGTCTAAGTGGAAGGGGGCAACCACTTTAGGAGGAAGAAATACCTGAACCTTAAGACCAGCTTGTCAGAGAAGGTGGTGGTGAAGGGGATTTTATGCTCAATGCTTGTAATTCGCTTACTGCCTTGCTGACATGCTAGCGATTAAGAAAATCATCCTTAATGACACTAAACGTAAGGGACAATGTGTAATGGTTCAATCGGGGAACACATTAGGAAAGTAAGCGCTAAACTGAGATCCCATAGTGACAAGTCTATCTGAGGTGTCCCCCACAGTTGGAAGATGTCCTGTGTAGGAAAGTGCCCCTTTGGGACATGGTCACCCCACTTTTTGCCACTGGTACTGATGTTTTTCAACTGATGTGCACTGGGTCCCTGCTAATCAGTCTGCAGTGCCAGTGCTCTTTCCCTAAAAACTGCAACATGTACAATTGTTCACCAATTGGCAAGGACTTTAGCAGCCCTGTAAGTCCCTACTAAATGGTACTCCTGGTACCTATGGCATGGGTGCTAAAGAGGGTTCCTAAGGGCTGCAGCATGTATTGTGCCATCATAAGGGATCCACACCCAAATCCATTAAGACAGCCATTGCAGGCTGCGTGAAATGGTGCAAACCATTTTGAAAACACAACATGGCACACACCCAGTGTGCCATGCTCACACTCACTGCATGCAATATATGCAAGTCATGCCTACAGCCGGCCTTATAGCCCTAAGGCAGGGTGCATTATATTACATGTGAGGACATATATGCATGAGCATATATGTCCCTGTGCTGTCTACTTCAATTACTAGATTGTACAGGTGAACAGGGAAACCATCCCAAGTATATGTACAGGAACCTGGTCATTACGAGTTCCCCAGCTACATGATGGCTTTCCTGAAAACTATGGTGTTTGGTATCAAACACCTTGTCTTAATAAATCTGTACTGTTGCCAGTACTAGATGTTTTATGACATGCACCCAGAGGGCACCTTAGAGGTGCGCCCTGAAGAACAAGTTACTTACCTTCAGTAACGCCTTATCTGGTAGAGTCATAATGTGGGCACAGATTCCTTAGCTTAGAATTTCAAAAGGCATCAGGCTGGATCCGGAAGGTTTTTGCCCGAACAATACCCTTGTGTGCCGGTAGGTGGTGTCGGTCGGATCCGCGTGTCGTCGTCGGCATTGTCCGTGCTGGAACCTATATAGGCACCTCCTCGGAGCGCTGACGTCAGTTACTTTTCACGACTTTCCACGAGAGGAGTGCGGAGCCATGAAATGCACTGACAGTGGTGTGTTTAGAACAAGTAGGGCCCTGGAATGGAACAGCCCTGACCCTAAAAACCTGCCCGCAGTGCGGGGAGGATGGGTGGTTCGTTAACGAATCTGTGGAGAGTTTATGTCTCCTTCAGATAAGGTGTTACCGAAGGTAAGTAACTTGTCCATCTTACAGAGACAACTAGCCGCAGATTCCTTACCTTAGAAAAGATACCCAAGCAAAACCATCCACGGAGGAGGGACTGCGGAAGTTTAGACCAGGAAGTCCAGCAGGACAGAGCGGCGAAAAAGGCTGTCCCGTCAGACTTGACTGTCCAAGCAGTAGTGTTTTTTTTTCTTCTGTGTTTTATATAGCGCGAACTTGACCCGAAGGTATCAGAGCACTTTACATGAGCACCAGCTGTGTTACAGACAGACACATTAATTTTTGTTGGGCACTGGGAGGTTAAGTGATTTGTCCAGAATCACAGGATGTTGAGCGTCTCTGCCAAGACTCGAACACAGTTCCCCAGCTTCGAGGTCGACCGCTCTAGCCGTAAGGCCACATCCTCTCCCAAACATGTGCTTGGTAAACATGTGCAGAGATGCTCATGTTGCTGCCTGACAAATGTCGAGGACTGAAACCCCATGTTACACTGCCGTGGTAGCAGCCTCAGCTCTGGTAGAATGAGCCCTTAAGCCTTTAGGAGGCTGCTTTTTAGCCAGAGCGAGCAAATTTTGATGCAGAGGATGACCCATTGTGAGATTGTCCTCTTCTGCACCGCACGACCTTTCTTTGATCCAACGTACCCCATGAAGAGTTGGTCATCCACCCGAACTCCTTTGTGCGGTCAAGGTAGAACGTCAACGCTCTTTTTGAGTCCAGACGGTGGAGTTGTTCCTCTTCTTTAGATGGATGTGGAAGAGCTTAAAAAGTGGGCAAGGTGACTGATTGCCCCACATGGAATGGAGTTAATATTTCTGGTAAGTAAGAGACACTAGTGCGAAGCACTAACTTATCAGGGAAGATGGTCAGGTAAGGAGGCTTGGATGACAGAGCCTGTAATTTGCTCACCCTTCTGCCAGATGTTATGGCCACTAGAAAGGCTGTTTTGATGGTAAGCAGTGGGAGGGGCAGTTATGTAGCGGTTCAAACGGAGCACACATCAGGAAAGTGAGAACCAAATTAAGGTCCTACTGAGGCATGATGTAAGGGGTAGGAGAAAACATATGTACAAGCCCCTTAAGAAATCTATTTACAACAGGGGATTTGACTAAGGAGGGTTGGTCTGGCAGGCTCAAGAAGGCAAAAAGGGCAGAAAGGTACCCTTTGAGAGTGCACAGAGCAGAGACCTGCTGGGCAAGTGTCAAAATAAAGAGAAGGACTTGGGAATGAGAAGCATAAAGAGGGTCAATAGATCTTTCTGTACAATGTTCTACAAATATGTGCCACCGGCAGGCATACACGGTCTTGGCAGCGGGACGCCTGGCTGCCAAAATTAACAATACAGACTTCGGGAGGAAGGTTGAATCCTATCAACTGGTGACACTCAATCTCCATGCAAGAAGGCGTAGAGTTGACAGGTTTGAGTGGAGGACCCTCCCCTGCTGCTGTAACAGAAGATCCTACCGATGGGGCAGCCTGATTGGAGGATCGATGCTCAGTTGCAGAAGCTCGGGATACCAGACTCTCCGTGCCCACTCCAGAGCCACAAGAATTACTTGGGCCCAGTCACTCCTGATCTTCTTGAGCACTCTGGACATGAGTGGTATTGGCGGAAAGGCAGACAGGAGGACTGAGTTTCACTCGAGAAGAAAAGCAACGCTGAGAGTGCGCTGTCTTGGAAACTCCAGTGCGCAAAACTGCTGACATTGCGCGTTCTCAGCGGAGGTGAACAGATCTAACCAAGGCGCTCCCCACTGCTGAAAAAGACCTGGCGCCACCTCCGGATGGAGATGCAATTTGTGATCTGCTAGGCTTCAACGGCTGAGTTTGTCCACCCTGGAGTTAAGAGAATCTGCCGGGTACAGAACCACCAGGGAAGAGTGCTGTTGATCCAGCCACATCCAGAGACGCAGGGCCTTTTGAAAAAGGGTCCACTACCCAGCCCTGTTTGTTGCAGTACCACATGACAGTTGTGTTGTTCCCTTTATTGAAAGAAGGAAGGCTTTTAATGCCAAGCGAATCGCTCGGCGCTCCAGCAAGTTTGTATGGAATCCAGATTCCGCCAGAGACCAGAGCCCTCTGATCTCCACCTCTCCCAGGTGACAACCCATGCATGTGTCACTACTGTGTGGTCTGGTTGGGGAAGGGAGAGTGTTCTGCCTTTGACCCAATTGCAGCCACCACTGCAGGTCCTGTGCAGTTCTTTCCGAGATCTGGACCATGTCGGAGAGATTCCGCTGATGCTGCGCCCACTGGCATATACCACAACCAGGTTGCAGGAGGCCATGTGGCCCAGCAGCCTCACGACTAATTTTCACCAAATCCAGGATAGAGGCTGAAACATCGGATTCACAGCCTGAATAATCTGGATTCTTTGCTCAGGAGGACTGGCCTGAAACTGCACCGTGTCCAAAACAGCTCTGATGAAAGGGAGCATCTGAGAGAGAGTCAGGTGTGTGTAGGAGAGTAGGATCTGCTTCACAGGGGTACCCCCACTTTTTGCTGATACTTCACTGGTTTTCGACATTAGTCTGGCTGGGGCCCTGCTATTCAGAACCCCAGCCTAGCTGTTTCCTCTTTAAAAGGGTCTCCATGTGCCTTAGGCACATCTCTGATTGGGATCTGGAGTGCCCTTGTAAGTCCCTAGTATATGGTATACTATGTACCAAGGGCATAGGTACCTCAGAGGCCTGCCAGGGGCTGCAGCATATATTATGCCACCCCTGGTAGGCCATCCAAACTGACACCACAGGTCTGCTACTGCAGCCTGGGTAAGGTGGTGCATGCACCCCTTGCTGTGGTATAGGTTACCTATATCACTAAATGCATACACACATATAAACCTATAAGTCACTCCTAAGGCAGGCCTTATCAATCCTAAAGGCAGAGTGCATGGTTTCTATGTGAGAGGGTGCCCCTGCATGAGCAGGGCCCCTCTGCAGCGTTCGGAGACCATCTCTGATGCTGTTTGTAGTGCAGCCCGACCATATACTCTTAAACGCATTATATCCTCGCGGTAAAATGCTAACTATGGAATGGCTGCACCAAAACATGTCGTGTTTGGTGTCAAACATCTTGGAATACTACCCCCCGCCAATTCTGGCGGCGGGGGTAGCATTCCACCCTTCTAGAGGGAAAGGCATGTTAACTCTGACGAGTCCGGTAACTTCTTTCCAGAGCCTGGCATCACAAAATGGATGCTACTGCCACAGACACGAGTCTGGCCTCCTGCTGCTGGACGAAACTCCGGCAGGGGAGGCCTGGACAATAGGTTTCCTGTCCCAGGGAGGTGTGACCACCTCCCCAGACAGGACAAAGTGTATTGGGGCTGGGCGGGAGCACTTTCGGGTGCTTTGAAGTCCTGCACTGGGGGCACATTTGGTGTCCCTGTGCATACCCCAGTTCAAACCGGATCAGGGGCTTGCAGCCCCTGCTTTGGCGCGAACTGGACAAAGGGAAAGGGGTGTAGCCACCCCTCTGCCCTGACCCACCCATAGGTGGGGCCACAGAGTAGTCCATCCCCTATTTTTGGAATAAAGGTAGGAACCCAGTCCTTAGGACTTTAGATTATACCTGGACGAAACTCTGACACGGAATCCTGGACCTTCGACGCTCTACGACAAGATTAGAGGACTGAAGAATCTCCCTTGGGGTCAAGGAGTGACTCCCCTGCTTGGCAGGCACCAAAGAAGCATCTGTCCGGTTCGCATCACTGAAGCTCCCGTCGGACGCCGAAGTCATCGCATCACCAGAGGTGGATTCTCAGACTTCCCCGAGGCTACCCTGAGTCCCCAGCAAAGCTGAGGCCCGTGGCTATCGTGGGTAACGTGAGACCGTGACCCCTGGACACCGAGCACACTTGCAAGTGCACCATCTTCTGGGTCTCCCAAGAAGTCGTGCTTTGGGCTCCGAGTAGCCCTAGCCTCCAGCACCACCTGCACCGAAGATCACTGGCCCCCACTCCACGAGTGTCCTGTAAGCCAGCTCCACGTGCGGCGTCACGAGGCTCCTTCGCGGTCGCTAGCCCGTTGGCTAGTAGCCCTTACCGAAGGCCAATCTTTTCTTTACTTGGCAGTCTGGTTGCTCCAGGCCTGCCCTCACTTACCCTTGCTGGGTGAGTTCCCCAGACCTTGCTGGTCTGCACCATCGACGATCTTCAGCTACATCGAGACTTGCCGTTGCCAAGGCTTGTTGGGTCCAATCTGGTCGCCGACACCGCAGCACTCGACAGACATTGTGTACCAGCCCGAATCCTGCTCCTGGTCGCCGACAACGCCTCCTGGACCTCGTGGCTGCAGAAACGAGACGACCGTCAACGCACCTGAAGCACTCGACATCGGTGGGCATCTGTCCATCGCCTCCCTGGTCACTGGCTAGTGACCCAGACTCTGTCCCCTCTGCTTTCAGGTTCTTCAGAACTCCGATCCACTCTTGGATCCACCCGGACACTTTTCTCCTGGTCGCCAGCAGCACTTTGCAGCAGATCGCCATAAGAACCGACGACGAAACCCGACCCCGAAAGGCACCTATGCACCCGGCTTCCCTGGGTGAGGTAACACGAGTACTCCGGTGCTCCCGTGGGTAGAGACTCTTCAAAGTCCTAGGTCTCAAAGGGTTTTGTCCTAGTCCTCTTCTAAGTGTCCCTTTCCTCTATTTTCCCGATCCCGACTTTCTCCATAGAAGTTAACGGCGTATCGCGGTTGTGTATTTACACTGCACGCGTCTCCCGTGGGTCCCCTGTGTCACTACCTTGGGTGGTTCCTTGTGGTCCAAGCACTTCTAGAGGCTCTAGGCCTAGTGTCTAGTTCAGTCGTGGTTCGCATACCACTTTATTGGTATATGGTTTGGTACGCCCCTAGGGCCCAAACGTGTATTTGTGCTATTACTGTGATTTAAGATCTTATAACCTATGTACTTCGAACTCTAGCCTCATAAAGAGACTAGAGGGGTGTGTTTAGTAATAAATACATATATTTTGAATATATACCTGGTGTGGTGCTCTTTCATTTGGTCACTCAAGAGATTATAGACTGGTAAAACAAGCTGCTTTACATTCCTTCAAGACTTAGCCTGAAGGCTGCTCTCCATAGCTACCACTAGGATAGCTTTCAATAAGGTTGTCTTTAACCTACCTACCATAAGAGTCGATTTGGACTGGTGCAAGGTGCCCACTATAATTAGTGGACAGCATATGCCAGGCCAACTTCTCACATTGGTGTGCAGCGTGTGGGATTCCAGCTTGCTATTGTTTTACCAGATAATCTCAATTGAATTGATCAACTGAAAACCACTAAAGGTACCTAAGGTACATATAATTTAAGCTTAGAATATCAGTAAGTTCTACTGAACTTAGAGTTGTGTGTTAAGGGATAGCACAACCCTTTCTACAACTCAAGAGAGTTTAGTAGGCCACACTAGAGTAGGTAGTGCATACACCACACCACACTAGTAATGTCTTTAAAAGCAGGATCTAGAGATACCCTGCAGGAAGCCATGGAGCTTCCCCCTCCAAGTATGACACACTCCCATTCTTGGAACTGAGAGCTTTGTGTAACGTGAGGAAATTAAGGACAGGCCAAAGTCCCACCACCCAACACCTCCAGGAGATGTTGGTGGCTTATGATCTTAGTAAGTCCTCAGAGACTGAAGGGGTAGGAGCAGAGGGTGGGCCAGCAGATGAGGAAGGGGCCAGGGGTACTACTACCCCCAGCCCCCCTCTGAAACTGACCAGGAGGGTGACAATGACCCTGACCTGGAAAACCCAATCCCTTCTGGGGAAGATGAAGATGAGGATCTGGAGAACCACACCTTTGTCCCCCCAGGAAGGATTATGAGTGTGCTCAGGAAGTCTAGGTCTCCTTCTCAGGAGTCTAACCACTCTGGCACCTCAATAGGGAGCTCTGTTTCTTCTCACAGGAGGGAATCCTCTCATGAGAGAAGAAAGAGACTGGTCCAGTATGAGGAAACTCAACTGGAGATCAGGAAGAAGCAATTGGCTTTAGATAGAGAATCCCTAGATCTCCTTAAAGAGAGAAGAAAGTTGGGACTAGAGTCCCATGGTGGCAGCCATATCCCTAGAGATAGGGAAAGGTCCTATGACCATAGGAACCTGAGCAAGATTGTCCCTCCCTACCAGAGTGGGGATGATATCCACAAATGGATAACTGCTTTAGAGAGGGCCTGTAAAGTACAAAAGGTCCCTCAGGAGCAGTGGGCAGCAATCTTGTGGCTCTCCTTTGCTGACAAAGGTAGAGACAAGCTCCTCACTGTTAGAGAGGAGGATGCTGACAATTACAAGGTCTTGAAGAGTGCTCTTATTGATGGGTTTGGCCTAACCACTGAACAGTACAGGTTGAAGTTCAGAGACACCCAAAAAGCACAGACTCAAGACTGGGTAGACTATGTGGATTGTTCTGCCAAGGCTCTGGAAGGCTGGTTGATGGGCAGTAAGGTGTGTGACTTCTCAGGATTGTATAATCTGATAATGAGGGAGCAGATTCTTAATAACTGTCAAAACCAGCTGTTGCATCAGTACCTGGTTGACTCTGATCTGACCTCTCCCCAAGAATTGGGAAAGAAGGCAGACAAATGGGTCAGAACCAGGGTGAAGCAGAAGGTACAGAACCAAGGTGGGGAAACCAAGAAGCAAGATGCTAAGAACTCTGACAAGGGTGGGGAGAAGGGTAAAGATCAAAAGTCTTCATCAGGCCCCCAAAAATCTTCTTCTGGTGGGGATTCCCAGTCTACCAAGGGTAAAGGCCAAAGAAAACCATGGTGCAAGGTCTGTAAGCAAAAGACCCACTGGACCAGTGATTGCACCAAGTCCAAAGACTCCAGTCCAGCCTCCACCAATGCCCCTAAGGCACCTGTTCCCCCTAGTACAGTTGGTGGAAGTGCTCCAGCCAAGGGTTTAGTAGGGTTCACCCTGGGAACTGAGTTGGGCTCTGACTTAGTCAGGGAGCTGACTCAGGCTGTGTTAGTCTGTGATGGAGGCATGGATGTGACCTCCACTGTGAGTCCCAGTAATCTGGGCAAGTACAGACAACAGCCTTTAATCAATGGACGAGAGGCTTTGGCATTTAGGGACACAGGGGCAAGTGTCACAATGGTGACACAAGACCTTGTGCTACCTGGGCAAGTTATACTTGGTGAAATGTACCAAGTGACCAATGCTAGCAATGTCAGAACAGACCATACTCTGGCAGTTGTTAACTTCTCCTGGGGAGGGGTAACTGGCCTTAAGAAGGTTGTGGTAAGTGCAAACCTACCAGTCGAATGCTTGCTTGGCAATGACTTAGAGACTTCTGCTTGGGCAGAAGTGGAGCTCAGGACCCATGCAGAAATGCTGGGGATCCCTGCAGATGTGTTTGCTGTGACCAGGTCACAAGCTAAACTGTCTAAAACTGAACAGGCCTTGGATTCTGGAAGAATGGACCAAGTGCCTTCCAAGAGGAGGAGTAGTAGGGTTAAGGCAGTGCCTTCCCCCTTGGCTCAGGAGGAAGATCAGTCCCTTGAGGGGGATGATCTCAGCCCTGAAGAAGGAACTGTCCCAGAGGAACTTGAGCCTGACCAGGTTGAGTTCTTGGGGACAGGGGGACCTTCTAGGGCAGATCTGAGCCAGGAGCAGCAGAGCTGCCCCTCCCTTGAACCCCTCAGACAGCAAGCTGCTGCTGAGGCTGCTGGGAAAGCTAGTGGTCCCCATACAGTGTATTGGGATGATGGACTCCTGTACTCAGAGAGTAGAGACCCCAAGCCTGGTGCTACCAGGAGGTTGGTAATACCTTTGAAGTTCAGGGGCTTCCTATTGACCCTAGCCCATGATATTCCCTTAGCAGGACACCTGGGCCAGAACAAGACTTGGGACAGAATTGTCCCTCACTTTCACTGGCCCCACATGTCTGAAGACAGTAAGGAGTTTTGTCGCTCCTGTGTAACCTGCCAAGCCAGTGGCAAAGCAGGTGGCACTACAAAGGCCCCCTGATACCACTACCTGTGGTGGGGGTGCCCTTTGAGAGGGTAGGGATTGACATTGTTGGTCCCATGGATCCCCAAACAGCATCTGGGCACAGATTTATACTGGTGGTAGTGGATCATGCCACCAGGTATCCAGAGGCTATACCCCTTAGGACCACTACAGCACCTGTGGTGGCAAGGGCCCTCCTGGGAATTTTCTCAAGAGTGGGCTTTCCTAAGGAGGTGGTATCAGACAGGGGTGCAAACTTCATGTCTGGGTACTTAAAGGCAATGTGGAAGGAGTGTGGAGTTACTTATAAGTTCACCACACCCTATCACCCACAATGCAATGGTTTAGTTGAGAGATTCAACAAAACCTTGAAGGGCATGATTAAAGGGCTCCCAGAAAAGCTTAGGCGTAGATGGGACATACTCTTGCCCTGCCTTTTATTCGCATATAGGGAGGTGCCTCAGAAGGGGGTTGGTTACAGCCCTTTTGAACTTCTGTTTGGCCACCCTGTGAGGGGTCCACTGTGCTTGGTGAAGGAAGGATGGGAGTTACCTCTCAAGCCCCCAAAGCAAGATATAGTGGACTATGTACTTGGTCTCCGCTCCAGGATGGCTGAGTACATGAAAAAGGCAACCAAAAACCTTGAGGCTAGCCAGGAACTTCAAAAGGCCTGGCATGACCAAAAGGCTGTCCTAACTGTTTACCAGCCAGGACAGAAGGTGTGGGTGTTGGAGCCAGTGGCCCCAGCAGCTCTCCAAGACAAATGGAGTGGACCCCACACTATTGTTGAGCAGAAGGGTGAGGTCACTTACTTAGTAGACCTGGGAACACCCAGGAGTCCCCACAGGGTTCTCCATGTCAACAGACTTAAGCCATATGTGGACAGGGCAGACATGGGCTTGCTCATGGCTACTGATGAAGGGCAGGAGGAAGAGAGTGACCCACTCCCTGACCTGCTCTCACAGAACCCTGACGATGGGTCAGTAGATGGTGTAGCCTTGGCAGGCAGCCTCACTACCCAGCAACAAACTGATTGCAGGCAAGTCCTCAATCAGTTTAGACATATGTTTTCTCTGACACCCAGTCAGACCACCTGGTGCACTCATGAAGTGGACACTGGGGACAGTCTGCCTATTAAAAACAAGATTTATAGGCAACCTGACCATGTCAGGGACTGTATCAGGACTGAAGTCCAGAAGATGTTGGAATTGGGAGTGATTGAGCCCTCAGATAGCCCTTGGGCTAGTCCAGTAGTCCTAGTACCTAAACCTCACACCAGTGGTGGGAAAAGAGAGATGAGGTTTTGTGTAGACTACAGGGGCCTCAATGCAGTCACTAGGACTGATGCCCATCCAATACCCAGGGCAGATGAGCTCATAGATACTTTGGCCTCTGCCAAGTATCTCAGCACATTTGACCTAACAGCTGGCTACTGGCAGATCAGACTAGCTGATGCTGCAAAGCCCAAAACAGCATTTTCAACCCCTAGTGGGCATTATCAATTTGTGGTGATGCCCTTTGGTCTGAAAAATGCACCTGCCACTTTCCAGAGGTTGGTGAACACAGTTCTCACAGGACTGGAGGCCTATAGTGCAGCTTATCTAGATGATATTGCTGTCTTTAGCTCCACCTGGGAGGATCACCTGGTCCACCTCAGGAATGTTTTACAGGCCCTGCAAAAGGCAGGCCTGACTATCAAGGCCACTAAGTGCCAGATAGGGCAGAGTCAGGTTGTGTACCTGGGCCACCTTGTGGGTGGAGGCCAGGTTCAACCTTTGCAGAGCAAGATCCAGACCATCATGGACTGGACTGCTCCCACTACCCAGACTCAGGTGAGAGCCTTCTTAGGCCTGACTGGGTACTATAGGAGATTTGTCAAGGGGTATGGATCAATAGTGACACCCTTGAATGACTTAACTTCTAAGAAAATGCCCAAAAAGGTTCAGTGGACAGTTAGCTGTCAAAAGGCATTTGATGACCTCAAGCAGGCCATGTGCACTGCTCCAATTCTGCAGAGTCCTGATTACTCCAAGAAGTTCATTGTTCAAACTGATGCATCTGAATTGGGGGTAGGGGCTGTACTGTCACAATTGAATGAAGAAGGTCAGGATCAGCCAGTAGCTTTTATTAGCAGAAGGCTGACCCCTAGAGAGAAACGTTGGTCAGCCATAGAGAGGGAGGCCTTTGCTGTGGTCTGGGCTCTGAAGAAGCTGAGGCCATACTTGTTTGGTACACACTTCCTGGTTCAGACAGACCATAAGCCCCTCTTATGGCTAAAACAAATGAAGGGTGAAAACCCCAAACTGCTTAGGTGGTCCATTTCCCTACAGGGGATGGACTTTACAGTGGAACATAGGCCTGGGAGTAACCATGCGAATGCAGATGGACTCTCTAGGTATTTCCACTTAGAACATGAAGACTTAACTGGGCAAGGTTAGTTTAATGTCCCTACGTTTGGGGGGGTTGTGTAGGAGAGTAGGATCTGCTTCACAGGGGTACCCCCACTTTTTGCTGATACTTCACTGGTTTTCGACATTAGTCTGGCTGGGGCCCTGCTATTCAGAACCCCAGCCTAGCTGTTTCCTCTTTAAAAGGGTCTCCATGTGCCTTAGGCACATCTCTGATTGGGATCTGGAGTGCCCTTGTAAGTCCCTAGTATATGGTATACTATGTACCAAGGGCATAGGTACCTCAGAGGCCTGCCAGGGGCTGCAGCATATATTATGCCACCCCTGGTAGGCCATCCAAACTGACACCACAGGTCTGCTACTGCAGCCTGGGTAAGGTGGTGCATGCACCCCTTGCTGTGGTATAGGTTACCTATATCACTAAATGCATACACACATATAAACCTATAAGTCACTCCTAAGGCAGGCCTTATCAATCCTAAAGGCAGAGTGCATGGTTTCTATGTGAGAGGGTGCCCCTGCATGAGCAGGGCCCCTCTGCAGCGTTCGGAGACCATCTCTGATGCTGTTTGTAGTGCAGCCCGACCATATACTCTTAAACGCATTATATCCTCGCGGTAAAATGCTAACTATGGAATGGCTGCACCAAAACATGTCGTGTTTGGTGTCAAACATCTTGGAATACTACCCCCCGCCAATTCTGGCGGCGGGGGTAGCATTCCACCCTTCTAGAGGGAAAGGCATGTTAACTCTGACGAGTCCGGTAACTTCTTTCCAGAGCCTGGCATCACAAAATGGATGCTACTGCCACAGACACGAGTCTGGCCTCCTGCTGCTGGACGAAACTCCGGCAGGGGAGGCCTGGACAATAGGTTTCCTGTCCCAGGGAGGTGTGACCACCTCCCCAGACAGGACAAAGTGTATTGGGGCTGGGCGGGAGCACTTTCGGGTGCTTTGAAGTCCTGCACTGGGGGCACATTTGGTGTCCCTGTGCATACCCCAGTTCAAACCGGATCAGGGGCTTGCAGCCCCTGCTTTGGCGCGAACTGGACAAAGGGAAAGGGGTGTAGCCACCCCTCTGCCCTGACCCACCCATAGGTGGGGCCACAGAGTAGTCCATCCCCTATTTTTGGAATAAAGGTAGGAACCCAGTCCTTAGGACTTTAGATTATACCTGGACGAAACTCTGACACGGAATCCTGGACCTTCGACGCTCTACGACAAGATTAGAGGACTGAAGAATCTCCCTTGGGGTCAAGGAGTGACTCCCCTGCTTGGCAGGCACCAAAGAAGCATCTGTCCGGTTCGCATCACTGAAGCTCCCGTCGGACGCCGAAGTCATCGCATCACCAGAGGTGGATTCTCAGACTTCCCCGAGGCTACCCTGAGTCCCCAGCAAAGCTGAGGCCCGTGGCTATCGTGGGTAACGTGAGACCGTGACCCCTGGACACCGAGCACACTTGCAAGTGCACCATCTTCTGGGTCTCCCAAGAAGTCGTGCTTTGGGCTCCGAGTAGCCCTAGCCTCCAGCACCACCTGCACCGAAGATCACTGGCCCCCACTCCACGAGTGTCCTGTAAGCCAGCTCCACGTGCGGCGTCACGAGGCTCCTTCGCGGTCGCTAGCCCGTTGGCTAGTAGCCCTTACCGAAGGCCAATCTTTTCTTTACTTGGCAGTCTGGTTGCTCCAGGCCTGCCCTCACTTACCCTTGCTGGGTGAGTTCCCCAGACCTTGCTGGTCTGCACCATCGACGATCTTCAGCTACATCGAGACTTGCCGTTGCCAAGGCTTGTTGGGTCCAATCTGGTCGCCGACACCGCAGCACTCGACAGACATTGTGTACCAGCCCGAATCCTGCTCCTGGTCGCCGACAACGCCTCCTGGACCTCGTGGCTGCAGAAACGAGACGACCGTCAACGCACCTGAAGCACTCGACATCGGTGGGCATCTGTCCATCGCCTCCCTGGTCACTGGCTAGTGACCCAGACTCTGTCCCCTCTGCTTTCAGGTTCTTCAGAACTCCGATCCACTCTTGGATCCACCCGGACACTTTTCTCCTGGTCGCCAGCAGCACTTTGCAGCAGATCGCCATAAGAACCGACGACGAAACCCGACCCCGAAAGGCACCTATGCACCCGGCTTCCCTGGGTGAGGTAACACGAGTACTCCGGTGCTCCCGTGGGTAGAGACTCTTCAAAGTCCTAGGTCTCAAAGGGTTTTGTCCTAGTCCTCTTCTAAGTGTCCCTTTCCTCTATTTTCCCGATCCCGACTTTCTCCATAGAAGTTAACGGCGTATCGCGGTTGTGTATTTACACTGCACGCGTCTCCCGTGGGTCCCCTGTGTCACTACCTTGGGTGGTTCCTTGTGGTCCAAGCACTTCTAGAGGCTCTAGGCCTAGTGTCTAGTTCAGTCGTGGTTCGCATACCACTTTATTGGTATATGGTTTGGTACGCCCCTAGGGCCCAAACGTGTATTTGTGCTATTACTGTGATTTAAGATCTTATAACCTATGTACTTCGAACTCTAGCCTCATAAAGAGACTAGAGGGGTGTGTTTAGTAATAAATACATATATTTTGAATATATACCTGGTGTGGTGCTCTTTCATTTGGTCACTCAAGAGATTATAGACTGGTAAAACAAGCTGCTTTACATTCCTTCAAGACTTAGCCTGAAGGCTGCTCTCCATAGCTACCACTAGGATAGCTTTCAATAAGGTTGTCTTTAACCTACCTACCATAAGAGTCGATTTGGACTGGTGCAAGGTGCCCACTACAATTAGTGGACAGCATATGCCAGGCCAACTTCTCACAGTGTGTCTTCGGCACGTTGATAGTGAACCCCAGCAAGTGCAGAAGGTTCACCGTAGTCTGGAGGTGGGAGACGACAGCCTGAGGGGAACTCGCCTTCAACAGCCAGTCGTCGAGACAGGGGAAGACTTGCAAGCCTGATCTGCCCAGATGAGTTGCGACCACATCCATTACCTTGGTGAACAACCGAGGGGCATTTGTAAGGCCAAAGGGGAGCAGCGTGAACTGGAAGTGCTCATGGCCTACCGTAAACTGCAGGTAGCACCGATGGGCAGTTAGGACAGGAATGTGAAAACAGGTGCCCTGCAAGTTTAACCCTACCATCCAGTCTCCAGGGCAGACAAGACCTGAGCTAGAGTGAGCATTCTGAACTTTTCCTTTTTGAGGAAGTAGGTGAGGGCTCGCAGATCTAGGACAGGACGAAGCCCTTGTCCTTTTCCGGGTACATAAAGTTATGGGAATAGCATCACAGCCTACTTTTGGCGCCGGAACACACTCTATGGCTTCCTTGGCCAAGAGAGCCCTGACTCCCTCCTGAAGAAAGTTCAGGTTATCCTCCGTCAGTCAGTGGTAAGTCAGAGGTGTGGAGGGAAGGGTAGTGTCGAAGGGGAGGGAGTAGCACCTTCGGACTATCTGAAGAACCCGCCTGTCCGATGTGATAGTTTGCCAGTGGCGGCAGTGATGGCTGATCCTGCCACCAACTGACCGCCCATGATCTTGAACGGTCAGACTAGGAAGGTTTGGAGGCTGCAGGGGGGAGTGGACTGACCAGACCTCTGGCAGCTCGACCCATGGGGTCGAAAGGAGCCGCGCCCACTGCTATGCAGAGGTTGCTGAACTTGCGCAGTCTTGTGGCTGGAATACAGCTGGCATGGCTGAAAGCCCCTTCCGTGGTCACGACAGGGGTATAAGGCAGTTGGGGGACAGGTGGCCACTGAGAGGCCCAAGGACTTGGCCGTAGCCTGCGAGTCCTTTAAATACCCCAGGGCCATTCCTCCCTTGGTTCGAAGAGATAGGTGCCCTCAAAGGGCATGTCCATAAGGGAAGCCTGGTCATCCCCAGAAAAATCAGAAGTTCTCAGCCAGGTGTGGCGTCGAATAGCCACCGTCGATGACATTGCTCTGCCCAACGAGTCGGTCATTTCAAGCCCACAACGAATGGCGAACTTTACCGTATCTCTTCTGTCTGATACTGTTGGAAGAGAAGGGCCCGGGCCTTCCTCCAGGACATGTGGCATAACTTGTGCAACCATTTCCCACAAAGAGCTGGAGTAACAGCCCAATAGGCATGCAGTGGTCACAGACCACAATGCAAGGCCGGTAGAAGAAAACATTTTCTTTCCACAAGTATCCAGCCTCTTGGATTCCCTTTCCAGAGGTGCGGAAGGGAACGCATCTTGAGAGGTAGAAGCTTGGACTGCTAAGCTCTCGGGGTAGAGTGGTTAGATGAGGAATTTCGGGTCGCCCAGTGCAGGATGATGGCGGTGGGCTATTGTCCTATTCACAGGAGCCCCTAAGCTTGGACCAGGTTCCCAGAAGGGCATCGGTCAATGCCTCGTTAAAAGACAGGAGGGGGTCCGAGGAGGAGACACCCAGCTGCAGGACCTCTGTCAAGATGTTAGTCTTGATTTCAACCGAAGGGTGTTGAAGGTCCAGGACCTCAGCTGCCCTTCTCACCACCATAGCCTATGAAGCACCCTCCTCCATAGCCACGGTAGGGGGAGAAAGCAGGCCAGAATCTGGGGAGGTATCCAGTCCACTTGCCTCACCCAATTCCTCATACCAGTCCATTTCGTGCTCAAGCTGGTCTTGAAAAGGGTCCAGCGACCCCTCCTAATTTTCCTTCATTCCAAGCCCTTCAAAATGAGGAACCAACCTAGGACCCAAGGGTGCTGTTGACGCTGGAATCGGTGTTGGTAGGCGCCGATTCGCCTCGTTGGGGATCAGAATGGGGATGGTGCCACCAGTCGGGAGTCCTGGCGCAGGGGCCGGCGCCAGGTAAGGTCACAGTGCCACGATCTGCGCTGTTCTGGATCCACCACCGGATCCATTAGAGGGCGCCGGAGCTGCCAGCGCTGAACCCGATGGAGCCCCCTCTGAGCCTCCGGGGCCCGAAGGCTCGTCGGAAGGGTCAGGTTGCCCAAATATGAGGCACATGGCGCGGAGCAGACCGAGGCGCAGGTTCCTCAGAACGAGGCCTAGAGCGTCGAGACTTCTCCGTCACGTCGGCCGAGGAGACGTTGAAGCATGCTTCGACTTCTTGTGCTTCTTATGCCTCTTACCTGACCGATTCATCGAATTCGAGTGGGAGGACGAGGACTTATAACTCCCACAGCGGTGCCCAGACCTGCCCCTCGACCGGGACTAGGAACGAGGCCTCCAGGGCGAACGGCGTGGAGTTTACACAGGGCCACAAACAGGCTTTAGGGTCTGCTACGTCAAAGCCTTCAGAGCCATGACCCGGCAGTCGGAGCACGACTTAAGAGTCGTGGTCACTCCAGGCGCCATTGACAAAGTGAGGATCCACCACCGACATGGCGCAATGGCAGGCGCCGCACAGTTTGAATCCAAAAGTCTCTTCGACATCGAGGAAAAAACCTACACACCAAAAATGTTCAACAAAATGCTGAGAACAGCCTGTCAAAAAGTAACAGAGGGTAGCTCTCTTCAGGGATCTGGGCTAGCTGCCGTGGAAAAAAAAAAAACAGCGTGCTGAGGTGGCGGCTAGATAGGTGATGCAGATGTCACTCCTAGTGCGGACGCCGCCGATGACGCCACGTGGAGCCGAGCATTGCCACCTACCGGCATGCAAGGGTACTACTTAAGCAAAAGTCTTCCGGATCCAGCCAGACGCCTGAGATATTCTAAGGTAAGGAATCTGCGGCTAGATCTCACTATCAGATAACGTCAAGTAGGTCGAAAAAAGGCCTGAGGAACTGCAGTTTGGATCCGCGTAGTTAGCGCTGGAAAAAAGGAACTGACGTCAGCGCGTCGGGGGAGGGCTTATATAGACTCCGTTGACGTCACGTTTAGAGACGACGTCACTATGCTGTCGCTCAACGCCCTCTACAGATGCGCAGCGGTGCTGCTGAAAACATTTCCGGATCCAGTCTGGTGCCTGGGGAGGATTCTAAGATAAGCACTCTGCGGCTAGATGTATCTATCAGATTGTCCCCGCTCAATCTCCAGGCATGCAAGTGAAGACTCTGGAGATTGGGGTGCAGTACCACCCCTCCTCCCTCCCCCCCCAAACTGGGAGAGGAGGTCCAGTCTGTAATGGCAGCTTGAGTGGGGGACATAGGTAGAAAAGTCGAACATCTGCATGGCACACCTTTCATGGCCAATGCAAGGATAAGAGGATGACTTAGTGTAGTAAAGTGCCTCTTTTGAACATGGTTAGCCCCCACTTTTTGTCTAAAAAAAAGATGCAACTTCGACTGGAAGTGTACAGGGTCCCTGTGCCACATCTTTTTCCCTAAACTGTACCTTTTGTTTCTCAATTGGCACAACTTCAGTCCCCCTTGTAAATCCCTCATAAATGGTACCCCTGGTACCTTGGGCATTGGCACTAAAGAGGGAACCCAAGGATCCCAGCACAAATTGTGCCACCCTAGGGTCCCTTCACCAAGGTCATGCACACTGCCATTGCAGACTGCGTGTCTTGGTGCAGATAAAACCGAAGAGTCAACATGGCACACATCCCTGTATGCCATGCCCACAGACACTGCAAGGGATATTGATAAGACACCCCTCTAGCAGGCCTTATAGTCCTATGGCAGGGTGCACTATATCTCTTGTGAGGACATATATGCATAAGCAGATATGCCCCTGCAATATCCATGTCGATTTGTGGATATTGTAAGTGAGCAAGGAAGCCATAGAGGGTACAAGGGCTGGAAACTCGTCATTACGGGATTCCCAGCTCCATGATGGATTTACTTTGTTATGGGATGTTTGATACCAAACGGACAAGTTACTTACCTTTGGTAACGATATATCTGTAAGAAACATTAGTAGTGATAGATTCCTTACCTTAGAATATCCCCAGGCGTCAGACTGGATCCGGAAAGTTTTCGTCAGCAGTACCCCTGCGCGTCTGTAGGTGGCGTTGTGCGGCTCTGCGTCCGTCGTTGGCATCCTGGTCGCCGAGATGACGTCGCGGGCGCTACTTAGACGCCGCCCACGCGCGCTTGTACACAGAGGACCCCTTAGAGAGGTCCCCTGAAACCTACCAACCCCTAGTGTGGTCACCAACTGGTCTAAGCCAGCCTGTCACCACCAGACATAGACTGGTGCGCAGAGGTCGTGAACAAAACCTGTCCTGGGCACGGTCAGGAAGAGCCATCAGTGGCAGGAAGCTTCAAAGGCCTTGCCGCCTTTGAAATGCAACCCCAGCCTCTCCTGATAGGAGCAGACTCCCCCTCCTGTCCTCACCCATTTTGGTGGGAAGACAGACAGGAAAACAAAGAAAGAATAGATAGCAAGTGTGCCCCCCTCTGCCAACTCCATCCCTCAGGTGCTGATGGCTCAGAGACAAGGTTAAACACATTTTTCAGTGCCAACCTACTTGAAGATGGTGGAACTTCTCCAATCAGGGATAGGGCTATGTCCCCCTCTCACAGGAGGTGGACATAATAGAGGGTGTAGACACTCCAGGTAAGGGGCCCATTTGGTCACTACTGGTCACTCCCTTGTAAACACCCCTAATTTAGTATTTAGGTGGCATCCCCAGACTCTGAAACTTGTATCCACGGACACAAGAAGAACAACAACAAAGGACCGCTGTTGGAACGAGAACTGCAGACCTCGTGGTGGACTTAGGGCGCAAACTCCTGACTGCCTCCACAGAACTCGACAATAGCCATCCTCCAGCTCGTCTCATTGCTTGTGGCCTCCACAAACCCTGGAGGGTCATCAACAATTCGCAAATCGCCTAGGAACTCCCGTGAGATTGCAGAGCTATCTCCCTGCAGCAACAGGTCTCAAGAACAGCGAAGTCTTCCTTCAGGCTTAGTTGCGCCTGCTCCTTATGGAGTTTATTCGATTTGGTGGTATAGCTGGCATCACTATTAATTGGGCGAAGTCTATTTTATTCCCGCTTACTGATGTCACGGAAACTTTTGCCCCTAATTTCCCCATGTCGTGGGCCACTGATTCTGTTCGATACCTGGGGATTTGGCTCAACCGGAACACGGAGATGCTGTGGAGCGACAACTATGGCAGGCTGATGTCATGGCTCGAGCATAGGGTGACAGTGTGGTCGAAATTACAGCTGTCTTTAACTAGCGGACTGGCTATTGCCAAAATGGTTATACTCCCTAAATTCCTTTATCTTTTTATTAATCTGCCCTTCCTCTCCCGACTTGCTATTGCCAATAGCTCTGGTCCCACCTTGTTTTGTTGGCTCCGGTTGGCAACAGCTCAGTGTGTCATGGAAAATTCTTACTCTCCCCTTTGAACAGGGCAGTCTTGGAGCGCCTGATATGGATCTTTATTTTCTCAGCACCCACGCACATTTTGCACATTTTTGGCTGCACCCTAATTTCAGCCTCATAATGTTCCTGAGGCAGATCATGTGGCCCTGTGCCCATTCCAGACTGCCCTCTATGGCCCTCCTCGGAGAGTGCAATGACAAGTCGACACTGTGGCGTGCACAGCTTGGGCCTGGAATGAGTTGAGGAAGAGAGCACATTTGGATCATCTGTTCGCTCCATCCGTGCTGACTCTAGGACACCTGCGGCTTCTGTGACATCGCAGGCTGGAATGCTTGCGCGACCACACCAATTACAGCTCACTTCCTTTGGATAGGCATACTCTGAAAACACATTTCTTACTTCTCAATAGTTATTTCAGGACCCCTCAGTGACTCTCCTGGACGCTGTGACTTACTATCAACTCCAAGCGTCCATGCGCGACCTCCATGACACCTTTCCAGCAGCCTCCCCTGCGTTCACTGTACTCAAAGAGATGCTTACTAATCCCTCGCCACGCAGACTGATCACGTGCATCTATGCTGCCATGCTGCGGACTGCACCGATTTGGATTGCCTCTGCCCGACAGATGTGGTCGGACGATATTAATGTAGTGATCAGTGAGGAACAGTGGTCTTTATGCTGCACACAATCTAAGGCCCTAGCTACGAACTACAGGCTGCGTTTGATCCACTTAAATTTTTTACACAGGATCTATCACGCACCGGTGCAATTACAACGAATGGGCCTGGTAGAGGACACACGCTGTCTGCGTTGCGCTACTCTGCATGCAGACGTTCTGCACTTGCCGTGGGTATGCCCTAAGGTCCGTGATTTCTGGGCGGCAGTATTCAGAGACATCACTAGCCTTACTGGTGATGCTCCAGACTGTATGCCCCTTGTTGCACTACTGGGCTACATTAGGGAGATTCACACAGAGGACCGCAGACTGACGGCATTGCTGATGTTGCTGGCAAGGCGTAGAGTGGCCATGCACTGGCACAGATGAAAAGCTCCTATGGGAAGCAGCTGGTTCCATGATGCGGCAATTTGCCAGGAACTGCTGGATGGGTATTGGGAGTGGATGCTCATCCGCTACTGCCCTAGGGACATCTAGGGCCCTTTGACAAATTGTCTTAGGTCACTTGATGCTCCGCTAGAGCATAGGCCAGATCCTGATGCGCACCCCCCAATTCTGCATCTATACTCACATGATATTCTCCTATTAATGTCATGTCTACAAGTCCGGCTATGCCGGACTGGTGACCTCTTGATTAAATTAGTTGGTACGCTAAATTCAGATCCCTCATATAGCAAGACATGGACCTCACTGAGTGGTGCCACAGGCATGTTCATAGATAAGCCTAAATGGGATGGCGCTCATGATGGATTTGAGGCCCTAGCAGAAATCCTGAACTTAGCGTTAAGAAACACTGCTAGACCCATGCCGGTGTTGGGCATTCAAGGAAGGATGGAGATGGTTCTGGGAACTCCGATGTTTGTGGAGTTGGCGCCAACAGATCCGGTTGGAAAGGCACCGGAGTTGGTGGAATCAGGAGAACAGGCCTGAAGGTAAGGTCCAGCTGAGGTGCAGGCAAGCAGTCACCTGCAGCAGGGTCCGTGGATCTTATTTCAACTAACTCTGGCTACGAGTATTAAGATCTTGTGCAAGATCACAGTCATACAGTGGACTTACCTCTTCCCAATCACGTTTTGTGCTTCTTGTGTTTCTTCCTCATGGTCTGCGAAAAAGAAGGGGACCTCAACTGAGGTCTTGATTGACGACAGCTCCTTTTCTTGCTGTGGTCCCAGGCCATAAAGATCTTTGCTTATCTTTCCTTAATGGCTTTGGGTTCATACTATCCCTCGCAGTCCCTGCAGCATAAAGCTAAAGCATTTGGGTGGAGAAATATCCCTGCACATTTTGTAAACAAAGCTTTTGTGAGGAAAGACTCAACTCTCAGGAAAGAGCGAGCTCCGAATCCATTACCTAGTGTGTGGAAAAAAGGGAACTGACGTCATTGAGCCGGGGCATTTGCTATATGGCTTACAGATGTCACCTGACCCCACTTCCAGAGTTTTTTCAAAGCCAGTGCCCTCTACCAGCAACAAGAGAGCTTTCATGTTTCTGGAACCAGTCTGGTGCTTGGGATTATTCTAAAGGTGAAGAATCTGCAGGAAGAAATGCCATCAAAAAGGAAGAGTTATGACACGCAGAACACGTTTTCCTAACTGATACTCCACTGCTTTCTGGTAGGTTTAATTGAGAGGGATTACTTTTTCCTTTTAAGGCAATAAAGTGGCAATCTCTCAATGAAAGGGCTTTAGATACAAATTTGAACTCTAATTTGACAAAACGTAAAAAATGGCAGACGCTGCATTTTGAAAAGCATGATTTCTTTGAGAATTTAATTTTAATGTAAACCTGTTCTGAGATTCCCTATCTAGGCGGGTACATTCTAATATTTAGATATACACCAAGAAATCCCACAGTGCAGAAATGTACATATTAAAAAGAAATAAACAATGGAAAAATCAATATTTCTTTCAGTACAAGAGCACTTCTTTAAAACAAGAAAAAAAAATGTATGAGTTAAACATGCTCCCAGTAAAAACGATGTAGACCAAAAGAACAAGTTACTTACCTTCGGTAACGATTTATTTGTAAGAAACATTAGTTAGTTATAGATTCCTTACCTTAGAATTACCCCCAGGCGATCCGGAAAGTTTTTTCGTCAGCAGTACCTCTGCGCGTCGGAAGGTGGCGTCGGTCGACTCCGCGTTCGTCGTCGTGTCGCCTGGATGACGTCGCGGCAGCTACTTAGACGCCGCCCTCACGCGCTGACGTCAGTTCTGTACACGACTTTCCGCGCCAGAAAACGCAGAGCCATGCCAGACACTGACCACTGGTGCACAAAACTAGGGCCCTGAAAGGATGTACTTAACCCTAGAAATCAGTTTGCAGAACGGGGAGGATGGGAGGAGCGGTAAGGAATCTATAACTAACTAATGTTTCTTACAGATATATCGTTACCGAAGGTAAGTAACTTGTTCATCTGAAAGAAACACGTTAGTTATAGATTCCTTACCTTAGAATAGATATCCCAGCAATACCAATCCCAGAGGTGGGTCTGCGAACCAAGATCACACCAGAAAGTCCTGGAGAACAGAACGGCCAAAGAAGCCATCTCTCCGGACTTGACTGTCAAGACAGTGGTGCTTCGTAAAAGTGTGCAACGAAGCCCACGTAGCCGCCTGACAGATGTCATTCAGAGGAACGCCTCGTCCCAGAGCAGTGGTAGCTGCCGTCGCCCTGGTGGAATGGGCGCGCAGCCCCACTGGAGGCTCCTTCTTTGCCAAAGAATAACAGGCTTTGATACACAAAACAACCCATCGGGAGATAGTTCGTTTGTGTACGGCCCGACCTTTCTTGGCGCCCACGTACCCAACAAAGAGCTGGTCATCCACCCGGAACTGTCTGGTGCGATCCAAATAAAAGGAAAGCACACGTTTTGGGTCAAGACGGTGGAGCCTCTCTTCCTCCTTCGAAGGATGCGGAGGCGGAAAGAAGGTGGGCAAAGTGATGGTCTGCCCGATGTGAAAGGCAGTGAATACCTTAGGCAAGAAGGATGGACGAGTCCCGAGGACAGCTTTGTCCGGATGCAGATAGAAAAGGAGGCTTAGAAGAAAGCGCCTGGAGCTCACTCACCCGTCTGGCAGAGGTGATGGCCACCAGGAATGCAGTTTTGAGAGTTAAGAGCCTCAGAGGACAGTTATGAAGCGGCTCAAAGGGAGCGCACATTAAATAAGTTAAAACTAGGTTCAAGTCCCACTGAGGCATAACGAAAGGAACAGGAGGAAAGAGAAGAGTTATGCCTTTCAAGAAACGATTTACCACCGGGGACTTGAAAAGGGAAGGCTGATCTGGAAGCCGAAGGAAGGCAGAAATGGCCGAGAGATAGCTCTTGATAGTGCCCAGAGCAGAGCCCTGCTGGGCCAAAGAAAGAAGGAACAAAAGAACCTCAGAAAGAGGGGCAGAGAGGGGATCCACAGCCTTTGCTGTGCACCACGCTACAAATTTGTTCCACCGGTAGGCGTATACCGTATTAGTGGAGGGACGCCTGGCTGCCAGAATTACATCGCAGACTTCGGGAGGCAGGTCGAATGACGTCAACTGCCACCGCTCAATCTCCACGCAAGGAGGTGGAAGCTGGACAGGTTCGGGTGGAGGACCGTACCCTGTTGGTGCGACAGAAGATCCTCCCGAAGAGGCAGACGGGTCGGAGGATCGATGGCCATGTTGAGCAGCTCGGGATACCAGACTCTCCGTGCCCAATCAGGAGCCACAAGAATGACTTGGGCCCGGTCGCGCCTGATCTTCTTCAGCACTCTGGGCAGAAGTGGTATAGGCGGAAAGGCGTAAAACAGACCGCAACTCCACTCGCGACGAAAAGCGTCGCCTAGCGAGTGGCGCCTTGGAAATTCCAACGCGCAGAATTGCTGACATTGCGCGTTCTCTTCGGTGGCGAATAGATCTAACCAAGGCTCTCCCCACTGTTGAAAGAGACCTTGAACCACCTCCGAGCGAAGACGCCATTCGTGATCCATCATGCACCTGCGACTGAGTTCGTCGGCCCTGGCGTTCAGTGAACCTGCCAGGTGTTGAACCACCAGGGATATGCCCTGATGTTCCAGCCATGTCCAGAGGCGGAGGGCCTCCAGACATAGGGTCCACGACCCCACCCTGCCCTGTTTGTTGCAGTACCATATGGCGGTGGTGTTGTCCGTGAACACCTGCACTACTCTTCCCCGAACAGAGGGAAGGAATGCTTTCAGTGCAAGACGAATCGCCCGAAGCTCCAGAAGCTTGGTGTGGAGCCCGGACTACGGCAGAGACCAGAGCCCTCTGATCTCCGCCTCTCCCATGTGGCTGCCCCATCCCAGAAGGGATGAGTCCGTCACCACTGTGTTCTGGTTGGGGAAGGGAGAGGGATCTGCCGTTGACCCAATCCTGGTTCGTGAGCCACCACTGCAATTGGCGTGCAGTACCGTCCGAGATCTGGACGCAATCAGACAGATTCTCCTGATGCTGCGCCGACTGGAACTTCAGGTCCCACTGCAGAGCCCGCATATGCCACCTGGCATGATCGACCAGCAGGATGCAGGAGGCCATGAGGCCCAGCAGCCTCAGGGTCATTCTGACTGAAACCCGGGATAGGGGCTGAAAGATCGGAATCATAGCCTGAATATCCCGGACTCGCTGTTCGGGAGGATAGACCCGAAACCGCGTCGTGTCCAGAACCGCCCCGATGAAGAGGAGCTTCTGAGAGGAAATCTGGTGTGACTTCGGCACATTGATGGAGAACCCCAGCGAATGCAAGAGGTCGGCCGTAATCTGGAGGTGGGAGACGACTGCTTGTGGCGAGCCCGCCTTCAACAGCCAGTCGTCGAGATAGGGGAAGATTGAAGCCCCTGATCTGCGCAGATGCGCTGCGACCACCGCCATCACTTTTGTGAACACCCGAGGGGCGCTGATAAGGCCAAAGGGGCGCACGGTAAACTGAAAATGCTCGTGCCCTACCGTGAACCGCAGGTAGCGCCGGTGGGCCGGCAGGACGGGGATGTGAA
Organism: Calotriton arnoldi; assembly: GCA_963921515.1. NCBI lineage: Eukaryota > Metazoa > Chordata > Amphibia > Caudata > Salamandridae > Calotriton > Calotriton arnoldi. The sequence goes on from CAWUFW010002151.1 coordinate 790,813, forward strand.
AATAAGCGTCCTGCAAGTCCAACGCTACCATCCAGTCTTCCGGGTCGAGGGCAGACAAGACGTGAGCGAGCGTCAACATCTTGAACTTCTCCTTCCGGAGGAAGCAGTTGACGTTCCTGAGATCCAAGATAGGAAGCAGGCCCTTGACCTTCTTGGGGACCAGAAAGTAGTGGGAATAACCACCACGACCGACTTCTGATACAGGTACGCGCTCGATGGCTCCCAAGACCTGAAGAGCCGTAACTTCCTGCTGGAGAAGGGCCAGGTGATCCCCGACATGCGGTGGTATTGCGGTGGCATGGCTGGAGGGGTAGCCTTGAAGTGGAGGGAGTAGCCCCTTCGGACTATTTGCAAAACCCACCTGTCCGACGTAATGGTGCGCCAGTGGGGGAGGTGATGGCGAATCCTGCCTCCCACTGGCGTTTGATGGGCCTGAAAAGTCGGACTAGGAAGGTTTGGAGGCTGCTGCAGAGGGGGGGGGGGGGGTAGGTGGACTGGCCCGCCCGCTGGCCCCCGGAACCACGACGGTTGTTCCCACGTCCCCCGCGCGAAGGTTGGGTAACTTGCTGTGGCCTGTGGCTCTGGGCGGGGCGTAGCGGGGCACCCCTTCCGTAGCCACAAAAGGGGCGAAAAGCAGACTGCGCAGGGCGGGTGGAGAGGCCCAAGGACTTGGCCGTAGCCCATGAGTCCTTGAAACGCTCTAGAGCGCTGTCTGCTTTGTCGCCAAAAAGGCGACGGCCATCAAAGGGCATGTCCATCAAGGTGTTCTGGACATCCCCCGAAAAGCCAGTCGATCTCATCCAGGCGTAGCGGCGAAGTGCTACTGACGTTGAAATGGTCCTGCCCAGAGAGTCGGCGGTGTCCAGCCCACAACGGATGGTAAACTTTACTGCATCCTTCCCGGCGGCGACAGCCTGGGAGAGCACTGCCCGAGCCTCCTCCGGACACTGAGGCAGCACCTGCGCAACCGTATCCCACACAGAGTGGGAATAACGGCCCAAGAGACATGCAGTGTTTATCAACCGCAGTCCTAAGCTGGCAGAAGAGAAAATTTTCTTCCCAAGATGGTCCAGCTTCTTGGATTCCCTTTTTGGGGGAGCGGTAGGGAATGCGCTCTTGGAAGTGGAGGCTTGCACCACCAAGCTCTCCGGGGTGAGGTGTTGGGAGAGAAAAGTGGGGTCGCCCGGAGCCGGGCGGTGGCGTCGGGCAATCATCCTGTCCACTGGAGCCCCCGTATTCGGCCTGGACCACGTGCCCAAAAGGACGTCGGTGAGGGCCTCATTAAACGGCAGCAAGGGCTCCGAAGAGCTCGCAGCCGGTTGAAGCACCTCTGTCAGGAGGTTAGTCCTGACCGCACCGTAGGAACCTCGAGGTTGAGAGCCTAGGCCGCCCTACGCAACACCACTGCGTACGACGCTCCCTCCTCCGTAGCCACGGTAGGAGGAGACAACATGCCAAGGTCAGGGGAGGTGTCGAGACCACTGGCATCCCCCAGTTCCTCTCGCCAGTCCTGTTTATCTAACTGGTCGGTCAGAGGGTCACCTGACCCCTCCCAGTCCTCCTCCTCATCCTCTGGGTGCCATTCTGGTTGAAAAGGGACCCCAGGAGTGAACAGGGGCATAACAACCCCACCCGGGGCCGGATCCGGCGTCGGGCGACGGAGGCCGGGGTCAACGCCAGCCGGGGGCCGACCGGCGTCGAATGCGGTAGTGGTGCCGGAGGAAGCGCCGCCGGTGGAGGTGTAATGAGGTCAACCGGCGCAGATCCGGATCCAGGCCTGGATCCAAGGGGTGCCTGCAGCAGAGAAGGCCTAGGCCCCCCAACCGAATCCGCGGGGCCCGAAGGCGCGCCAGCGGGTTCGGGCCGCCCAAAGATGGCATGCATCGCCTCGTAGAACGTACGAAGCTGGGCGGGAGTCGCTCCGGGTCCCGGGAAGGGAGGAAAACGCTGAGTTGACTCTTCGGGCTCCGCGCGCAGAGCTGCGGGAGGGGCACCACCCGCATCCCTCGTCGGGTCGGCCGACCGACGAGGAGAAGTCGAAGAGCGACGATGCTTCTTCGACTTCTTCTTATGCTTTGACTTACCCGACCCAGAGTGCGAAGACTTCGATGACTTGGACGAATGGTGGTGGCTCCGCGACCTGTCCCTTGACCTCCCTCGCGACCGGGACCTCGAACGGCGCGGAGCCGACTGCCGGCGCTCAAGCAGCTTTCGGGACCGCTCCCGCAAAGCCTTTGGCCGGCAGTCGGAGCACGACTTGGGGTCGTGGTCGCGCTCCAGGCAAAAGAGGCACACGCGGTGCGGATCCGTCACCGACATCAGTCGGTTACAGGAACCGCATGCCTTCAAGCCGAGCATCCCTCGTGCACCAGGAGTCGAAGACTCGAAAAAGAAGTCGACAAAAGTCGAGAAAAAAGTCAGTCAAAAAGTGATTGGAGGTACCGCTCTTGCCGGATCTGCGCTGGCTGGCGCGGAAAAAGAAAGAACTGACGTCAGCGCGCAAGGGGGGCGTCTAAGTAGCTGCCGCAACGTCATCCCGGCGACACGACGCCAACGACGAACGCGGAGTCGACCGACGCCACCTTCCGACGCGCAGAGGTACTGCTGACGAAAAAACTTTCCGGATCCAGTCTGACGCCTGGGGGTAATTCTAAGGTAAGGAATCTATAACGAACGTGTTTCTTTCAGATAAATTAAATTACATTAAAATAAAAAATAAATGAGGCAGTGCACAGGAAGAGCATTGGATTGGATGATAAAGTAGAAGAAAATGTGGCACAATGTAGGACAATGTTGCAAGATTTGACAGTTCCCCAGACTTCCCTAAAGACATAACTATATGGATTGATAGCACGTTTTGGAACATGAAGGGACTGCAGTGTGAGGAAAAGTACTAAAATAAATAAAGAAATGTCAAGACAAAGGTAGCGGATAATGAATGCTGACAATGAGAGATGATAAAAACCAAAAATTAAAGGTAATGTCTACAAGTGCGGCAATCGCTAATGAACAGGATAGCAGACTGAATTGGGGCAGCGGATAGAACATGAATTTCGAAGAATATATGTGACCCGTTAAAGATGGAAACTCATAATGGGGATGAGTATTGTACTAAGTGAACCAACACAATGCATCTAAAATGCCTACATGCCATTGTTGAAAGCATATTAACCATAGATGAAGTGACAAAAAAACACTTTTTATGCCTGTCCATATTTAATGTTACTTGCCTTTGTGATAAATGTTAAAAAAAAATAGGTTTAAAAAGCTTGGAAAATCACTACAGCACCTTAGTACTGAGTTACTAAGGGTACAGCTGAAGACGAAGAAGAGACCCTGTAGTGTCAAAACTAGGCTGAACGACCCAGTAACTGACCTGGTCTATCACGCTAGTCTTTAATTAAACCATACAAAAATGTTAACATTCACACATTTTCAACATAGCAAGCATTTACTCACATAAATATTCTTCATATCAGCCACTTGGCATCTCACTGTATAGAATTCCTCAGCAGTCTGACTGACATGGTCGCAATCCTGTTCATAAACAATCAACGTAAGAGAAATTAAATAACAAACTTCTCTCTAAAAGAAATCAGCATTAGAGTGAGAAACAAAGAGACCGATGACAAAACACATATATTGAAAAGCAAAGTAAATATTTTCAAAATATCTAACCAACAAGTACCTTAACCTTTGGTACCATCCTTACTGGTAGAGACGGTCTCTAGCTGCAGCTTACTCACCTCTTGGATGTTTCCCAGGCGTCAGATTGGAGTCAGAAACTTTTCAGCAGTACCTCTGTGTGCCGGTAAGGTGCACCATAAAGCTCCACACTGATGTAGTTCCACTCCAGAAATGAAGTGCGAAGTCTATATGAATGCTACTCCTGTACGTTGACGTCAGTTGCTTTCTAACTATCCATGTCCACAGATGCAAAAACCCCAAAAGCAAATTTATGTGACCAGTGTGCAGATTCGTAGACTTGGGATCTCGTTAATAGGTAGATTGAAATCACAGAATGGGGAGTGTGGGTGAGTAATCTACACCTAGATGGAGTCTCTACCATTAAGAGCATTGCCAAAGGTAAGTAACTTGTTCTTCTGATAGAGGCTTCTAGCTGTCGATTCCTAACCTTTTGAATAGATACCAAAGCAGCATCTATTTGGAGGTCGGCTGTAGATCGGCTCAACCCATAAAGTCCTGCAGTGGGTATTTGGTATGCTGGTAAATATCCCTCTCAGCGAACCAGACTGTCCAGGCAATAAAGCTTCATGAACGAATGGAGGGGCACCCACGAAGCAGCCAGGCAAATGTCCACGACAGGGACTCCGCGCACCAATGTAGTGGTAGCAGCTTTGTCCCTGGTACAACAAGCACACAGACCCTCATGAGGCTGCTTTTTGACCGGTGCACAGCAGATCTTAATGCAGAGCACAATTTAGCAGGAGATGGTTCTGTTCTGCACAGTCTTGCCTATTTTTTACTCCAGAGAACCCCACAAAGAGCTGATAGTCTACCTGGTGTTCACTGGTACGATCTATGTAAAAGCTCAGCGCTCTCTTGGGGTCCAAGCGATGGAGTCCCTCCTCCTCCTTAGAGGCGTGAGGTGTAGCATAGAATGCTGGCAAGGTAATGTTCTGACCAATGTGAGTTGGAGCTGGGAGTTTACCAAGGCCTCCATCTCCACCTCTCCCAGATGGCCACCCCAACCCACAAGCGATACATTGGTCACCACTGTCAGCTCTGGGCAGGGAAAGGAGAGGGGTCTGCCTCTGATCCAATTGTGATCCTGCGACCACCACTGCAGATCTCTTGCAGTCTCCTCCGAAATATGAACATGGACGGAGAGGTCCCCTTGATGCTGGGCCCACTAAGACTTCAGATTCCACTGCAAAGTCCCTATATGCCACTCTGCATGTTCAACCAGCAGGATACAGGAGGCCATCACTCTCAGCAGCCCCAGAATCAACCTCACTGAAATCCATGACCGAGGCTGAAAGATTGGGATCAAATCCTGAATATCCTGGACTCTGTCCCAGAGGAAAGGCACGAAACCAAATCGTGTCCAGAATGGCTCAAATGAAGGAGAGCCTCTGAGAAGGAGTAAGGTGTGACTGACACATTGATAGTGAACCCCAAAGATGACAGGTTTGCCGTAGTTCGGAGGAGGTGAACGAAAGCTAGGGTGAGTCTGCCTTCAGAAGCCAGTAGTCAAGGTAGGGGGAACACTGGCACCCCTGACCTCCAAAGGTGTGCTCCTACCACAACCATCACTTTCATCAACACGAGAGGGGCAATGGTGAGACCAAAGTGAAGCACAGCAAACTGAAAATGATCCTGTCTCACACCACAGATAGCGCAGATGAGCCCACAGGGCAGGTACACTGAAATGGGCATCCTGCAGGTCCAATGCCACCATCCAGTCTGTGCGATTGAAGGCAGACAAGACCTGGGCCAGTGTGAGTATTTTGAATTTCTCCTTCCGGAGGGAGGCGTTGAGGGGACGCAGGTCTAAAATAAGAAGGCGGCCTCCTTCCCTCTAGGGCACCAGAGAAGAGAAGGAATAACAAACACGTCCTGCTTCTGGCGCAGGTACAGTTTCAATAGCCCATTTGGCCAAAAGGGCTCGCACTCCCTGCCGCAAAACAGAGAGATGTTTCTCTGTCAGTCGCTGGGGAGAAGATGGAAGGTGCGACAGTGAGAGAATGAGAGGTAGGTTATATCCTTGCCAATCAATTTGCAAGACATGTCTGATGTTATGCCCTGCCAACTCAGCAGGAACTGTCAGATTCTGCCTCCTACATTGTGGCTCTGCTACATAAGGGCATGCTAAATGGGTTTGGCAGGTAAGGCTGCAGGGGGTTAGTGGACTGAGCGGTCTGTTGACCTTGACCGTGGAGGCGGTGGCACCAGGGCCTTGATAGCTTAACTGATGGGCGCCTTGTGCAGGTTGGAGTGGCTGGCGCTATGGGGTACCTCTGCCGAAGCCACAAATGAAGCAGTAGGGCTGATGCAGATGGTGAGGGGGAGCAGATAAACCCAAGGAGCTAGCTGTGGCCCTGCTGCTCTTCTTGAACCACTTGAGAGTGAAGTTTGACTTGTAACCAAACAGGCGATTCCTGTCGAACAGCATGTCCTGTATATCCAGGGCAAGGATAGGTCGGAGATATTCAGGGACACCGGTAAGGACTTAAGCCACTGAATCCCAAAGAGTGTGGGAATAGCGCCCCAGCAGCACTTACTGACCGGAGCTCCAAGCTCTTGGACGGAAGACCCTTTCCCCAAATGTCTCCACCCATTTTGACACCCTGTCTACCTCACAATGTAATACACTTACCAACCCCTTTAGGACCAGTAGGTTTCATTTGTTAAGCTTTTAGCTCCACCCTGGGTAGCTGTGGCTCTGAAAAGTGAGCCTTACACAAACGAATAAGTATAAAGCATTTAAACAGCACCAAAACAAGTGAAGAAATACATAAGACACTCAAGAATTCCAACACCAATTTATAAAAATAGATTATTTTTCATGTAAATTTAGACACAAAAATGAAAAAGATCCACCGGAAGCTTCGGAGTACAGAATTTACAACACTTAGTAAATCAACACTTTTTACTTAACCACGAAAAAGCATTGGCAAATCCAATTTCAAGAAAAACTTTCTTAAGTATCAATGCGGTTACTTAGAGGTCCTTCAGGGAAGCAGTAAGGGGGACGAGCAAGGTCTACAGAAACAGTTACCTTTTCTAGAAAAGCAGTTGTCAGTTCAGTTCCAGTGTCAGTGGCTCATTGACTTCTATGGAGTGGGCCTGATGCAAGGGATTCAGGATGCTGAAGATGCAGATGGTCGGCAGGGGTCTTCCTACAGCTACTCCTCAGTCCATGGCCTTGGTGAGGAGATTCAGGCCATAGGGGTGACGTGCCTTGAAGTCCTCTCGACCTGGGCAGAAGTCCAGTCGCTACTGGGCTACCAGTCACCCAGTACAGCAGTTTCCTTCTTTTGGCGATAGCTTACCTTCAGGGTGACCTAACTGCATGCCGATAACTCCCCCGGGATCAGCAGCCTTAGGAATCTGAAATACCAACTCGCCCCAGCAAGCACTTCAGCTGTTGTGGCCTTGTGCTACGAACAGGTCAGCCAACTGATCCTTGTAGTCTCTTGCTTCACCTGGGCTCAAGAGTCGACTTCTACATGAGCAGGACACAGCAGGCACAGTCCTTTCTCCTTTGCTAGCCACCAGGTACAGCAGGTGCATCCGAATCGATGCAGTCTCTCTTAGCTGGGTCATCGGTGAAGCAGGGCAGTCCTCCTTCCATCCTCTTCCCTAGTCCAATGAGATCTGAGTTCAGGTGCCAGGGATGCACTTTGTATGTTCAGAAAATGACCTCAGGGGAGGATGCGGTGACTAGCTAATGGGCTACCGGAGTCCTTGCCGCCTGATGACATATTCCTCTGAAGTGTGGCATCTAGCTATCCCAGAATGCCCTATGCTGCCCACTTTCAAGATGGCAGAAACCCTCTCTTGGTCTCAAGAGCTTGATAGCCCACACTAGGGGTGTGGATACCACTGAGCTACACGCCCATAGTAAAAGGCAGTTTGGCAACTGGTTTCCCCTCTCTGTCCCCGCTGCCAGCCTGCCTACCTACACAATAGTAAGCAAAAACAATGTTCACAAGGAACTCATTTAGTCAATTAGTACAATTTCTTGCAAGAAGTGGTATACCTTGCATGAATTAAGCAGAGACCGATAAAATATACAATGGAACCTTAATTAAATTAGGTCTATCAATATTGTAACAATTTTTGTAGAAGCCCACAGAACAAAAATAGTAAGTGTACTCACTTCAGCCGAAGTGAGTGTAATTTATTTTGCATAACAGTATTCAAAGTACAAAAGAGGCATAAATTGTGTATTTACAAAATACACATTTTCACATTTCGACGTGATTTTGTGAACCCCAGTGAGGTGACCATAACCAAAACAGTGCGATATATGTAGTACTAGTAGGAAACAAAGGCAGTGGTTATTGGTATTTAAAAGAGGAGCCCTTAGGAAATATAGTACAGTCAATTCTTCATAGGCAATTTTTAGTTTTCTTGGGCTCTCTCTTTCTAGTAGTCGATGACGTTTCGACCCTCTCGTGATACGGGGTCTCTTCAAGACAGGAATTCTGGGGACTAAAGGTAGGACACAGTTTTAGCAGGAGTAAGTACAGTGAGTAGGCTTGGTAGTAGGGGCAAATTAGCTTACCGAGTAACACATAAGGGTGCCGGAGATGCAGGAGTTTTCTTAAGTTATTTCAGGGGACTTCTGGTGATGTCAAGAGTGTGTAGGTCCTAGTAATGACATGGTAAGAAAGAATTACCACCTAAGAAGGTGTGTGTAAGCGCAAGTGATTAGGGTGCTGAGGGAAATGGCTTACCCTTGTCACGGTTAGCCCAAATTGGGCTTCAGGTATTATTCACAGCAACCGGAGGTTACTGTAGGTCCTATCGGTAAAAAGGTTTTTATCCAATCATCTAGACAATGCTCATGAGCGGATACTGTAAGCATACTAACAAGAAACACACGGTGGTCATTACTTCTACTCACCAATTAGTCGCGGTGAGTAAATCAAGTTAAAGTAGACCCTTCATCATAATTCGAAAAGGGAACAAGGATAGTTCAGAATTAGCCATAGGCAAGGTGGTCTTCTATGCAGTGCAGAATGCTGTTTCGACGTCGGGCACCCTGTGGTTTCCAATGGAGAACCTCCGGTTTGCAAAAGCACTGCAGGCAGGGAGACGAAGGACTTCTGGGTGCGACCACCACTTCGAGAGGTAAGTTGGGAAGTTAAGGGTTGGTTAGGCACCGTTGGTTTGGGCACACAAGGCCGTGGGGCGTCGGGTGCAGGGGTGCCCTTTGGGGTCGGATCTTCTTACCAGCTCCTGGTCGCGGTTAGGAGGCCTTCTGGATTTAGGCTGCAGGCGTCGGCTGGAGGCTTGAGGCAGGTCAGGGGTCACCGGATCTCAGTTTAGGATCGCCGGGGCGACCTCCTCGTGGTGTTTTTCCACTCGGGCCGGGTTCGGCGGGTGCAGAGTGGGCTGGATTCGCGGTTTCCGGCTGCTGCCAGAGGTTGCAGTTGAACAAATCCGGTGTTCACGGGAGAAGCAGTCTTAGGAAGTGAAGGCAGGCAGGTCCTCCGGGGTTTTTGAGGTTGCTGGGTGCAGGACACACCGGGGTTTCGCAGGAGCAGGTTCGAGGGGAGACAGGCCTGTAGGGCTGGGGCCAAGACAGTGGGCGTCGTCCTCTTGTTCTGCACGGCTCTTCGGTCCTTCTTCTTATCTTCTTTCTTGTCGTTTCTGGATCTGAGGAAGCAAGTTCAGGGTGCCCCTTAAATACTAGATTTAGGGGCGTTACAGGTAGGTAAAGGGCAGGGACCAATGGGTCCCTTCCCTGGGGTGGGTACACCCCCTATTGTGCCACCCTCCAGTGGGAGGGGGGCAGGAGCCTGTCCCAGGTTGTTGGGTCCCCCCGTCCTCAAGATGGCGGGGACTCAGAGTTGTGCTTCACCTCGCCTCCCCCACCTGAGGGGTGGAGTTGGCAGAGGTGGGCACACCTCTCTCCCTCACTTGTTTTTCCCACCGGTTCTCCCCCCCGAAGTGGAGGGTAGAACCAGTGGGGACCAGTTGCTGAAAGCAGCAAATGGTCTGGGAGGCTCACAAAGGCGGCATGCCTTTGAAGCTTCCCCTTCGTGAACCCTGCCCATCCTGAGGGAGGAGGCTTGGCACCTCGTCCCAGGATGTGCATTATTTCAGGCCCCAGAGAGCAGCAGGCTCTCGACCCAGGGGTCCAGAAACATGTCTGGTGGTGGCAGCTGAAAGCAGCCACTCAGCCTGGACACTAGTGGTGGGTTAGTTTTCAGGGGGCATCTCTGAGATGTCCTCTGTGTGCATTTTTCATTAAATCCCACACTGGCATCAGTGTGGGTTTAATGTGCTGAGAAGTTTGATCCCAAACTTCTCAGTTTTCAGTGTAGCCATTATGGTGCTGTGGAGCTCCCAGCACCATATACTCTTAATGGCAGCACTGCACTTACAATGTCTAAGAATGGACTTGGACACTGTAGGGGTACAGGGCTCATGCACCTGTACCCTCACCACTGGCATAGGGCACCCAGCTAGAGGGGTGACTGATCTATGCCAGGGCAGTGGGCTGTAGGCATGGCACACAGGGATGTGTGCCATGTCGACTCTTCACTTTGTTCTGCACCAAAACACGCAGCCTGCAAAGGCAGTGTGTGTGCGTAAAGGTACAGGGCCTCCAAGGGTGGCACAATAAATGCTGCAGCCCTTAGAGGTCTTCCCTGGTCACAGTGCCCTGGGCACCTGTGGTACCATTTACCAGGGGCTGACCTGTGGCCAGAGATGCCAATTGGTTTAGTTTTGGGGAAAGAACACAGGCCCTGGGAACCTGATTGGCAGGGACCCAGGGCACACCAAGAAAAAGTGTATCAGTAGTCTGGCAAAAAGTGGGGGGGTTACTGCAACAGAAACCCACTTTCCTACAAGGTGTCAGCGTGTAACTTTGTATTTGTCATTTCCCTCCAAGTAAAAACGGCAATTTTGAGTTTTTACTGCTAGAACACGTTAAATACATATCCTACTTTACTAACATGCCGCACCCTGCCTAAGGACTCAATAGGCCTGCTGTAGGGCGTTTGGGCTTTGCCATTCCTTTAAATGACAAAGTCGAGTTAGCAGTTCAAAACTCCACTTCCAGTCTGCAGTGACAGACTTAGAGCCAAGTTTTATCCTATCCCACTCAGGGAGGCACAATAAGTGCTGCAGTCCCTGAGGGTTCACTCTTACAGCCCTGGTAACCCTGGTACCATATACTAGGGACTTGCAAGTAAGTTAGGCTATGCCAATTGGGAATAAGCCAATCAACCATGTAGGTTTTTAAGGGTCAGAGCACATGCACTGACTCATGCTTAGCCGGGCTGAGGCCATTTCAGAGCCAATACAGGAGTGCCTATTAGTCAAAAGGGACCAAAAAGCAGGGGATGAAAACTACAAAAAGCCTGTTTCCTCACAGGTATGTGTTCAGGTTAGTTTCGGTTGCAGACACAAGCACCACCAAGTTTTCAGGGCAGGGGTGCTGAGATAAAAATGCCAGGTTGCCAAGAGTGGGCAATGGTTGACTGGTGGGCTAGGTTCAAGCTTTGTCCTATGGCCCCAACAAAGTGTCTGTAAAGACCTCGTTCAAAGGTAAGAGGGGCTCAGTAGATGTTTGCACCGGCCGAAGGATTTCTGTAAGAAAGATGGTCTTCACCTCCATCATGGGGAGCTGTAGGTCAAGGACTTCGGCTGCTTATGCATTACCATGGCATAAGAAGCACTCTCCTCAGTGGAAGGACCAGGGGCCAGAGAAACCCCAACTCAGAGGAGGTATCAAGGACACTAACATCATGCAAGTCATTGTACCAATTATCTTTAAGATATGGATGGCCAATCTTGCCCTTGTGTCGTAATCGTTGTCAAAATCCGTACCAAACAGGGAATACACAGTATGTGTTCTTCCTTGTGAAGGCTCAGGTGGAGAAAGTGGTTCCTCGACACAATGTCGGTCGTGGCCTCAGTCAAGGGTGAACCAGCACCACCTCGGAGTCTTCAGGTGTCGATGGATTTGTGACCGAAATCAAAATTCTGAAAACAGGTATGGACCTCTGAGGGGAAGGTGGACTCAGAACTGGAGCCTGAGGTGTCCCCTTGGTGGGCTCAGAGGGTCCAACAGGCATCCAGGGCTAAACTGCAGGCGGTATCCCAGATGAAGGGCCTCTTCGCTCCATGGAGCCCAAAGGCAAACTAGATAATGTCAGCAATGATCCAAAGAGCCTGAGCATGGCAGCACAGAACTTTGTTTGCAGTTCAGTGTCACTGCTACATTACTCCACCTTCGTGAGAGCTTTTGCTAGTCACAGTGCATGATCTACACCACCTTCTTATGTTAGCAATGTATAATTTCAAATAATCATTTTTATATTATTTTATTTTTGGACCCTCGTTTATGCCTTCCGTAGAGGAAGCAACTGCCTTACTGGCAGCTGTGCATTCTTTCTAGGTAGTATTAGAGACAGGGATCCTGTTTGCCCGGACGAATGACCCTGACCTGTTTTTGACATTAGAGAGGGTAGAAACGAACAAGTTACTTACCTATGGTAATGCATTATCTGGTAGAGACATAGTCTATCTGCAGATTTCTTAACTTTTGCATTCTCCCCAGGCGTCAGACTCGATCTGGAAATTTTTCAGCAGTACCTCTGCGCGCCGGGGGACGGCGTTGTCAAGCTCTGTGATGACGTCGACCCCGGTTGTGAAGTAAGTGGAGTCATATAAGTCCCTTCCGGTGCACGGACGTCAGTTTCTTCTGTGAAACCTTATACACCACAACGGGGAGCTACTAAAGAAACTGGATGTGGAAACTGTGTGTAAAAAAAAAAAATCAATATATCCCTGAAACAATAACTAGAAAATAGAAATGAATGGTATGGTAATACCAAGTCAAGATCCACAAGGTAAGATCAAATGGTTTGTAGAATCACACAACTACATGAAAGAGTGATCACTGGTGTATAAAACCAGTGCTGAAAAAGGGATATAAATGCAAAGAGCACAAGTCACCGGGGAGGAGAGTGGGAGCATGTGAATCTACAGCCCTACATCCCACAAACAAATGCTTACTGGGTCAGTAACTTTCACCGTTTGATGGCATGTGTGGCTGTAGATATGCATGCTAAGCATAGACTAAAAAGCAGTTCTCCCTGTAAGCGGTGATTAACTTGTGCCCGATGCATTTGTTTGAAATAGTGTACGTAGTACTGCCTGACCAACATTTGCTTGTTCTAGTGCCATAATATCTACACAATGTTTTGTAAATGTAAGTGGTGTAGTCCATGTAGCTGATTTACATATGTCAGCTATTGGAATATTCCCCACAAATGCCATTGAAGCCCCTTTCTTGCATGTAGGGTGGGCTCTTGGTGGAATAGGGAGTGTTCTTTTGGCTTTAGCACAGCATGTTTGGATACATTTTACTATCCAACGTGCAATACCTGATTTAGAGATTGATTTCCCTTTATGTGGTTTAGAAAATGGCACAAATTGTTGTGTTTTTCTGAAAGACTGTTTTCTATCTATATAATAAATTAGTGCTCTTTTGACGTCTAATGTATGTAAAGCTCTTTCTGCTACTGATTCTGGTTGAGGGAAGAACACAGGTAATTCTATGGATTGTGCCATGTGAAAATGCAATATTACATTAGGCAAAAATGTAAGGTTAGTTCTCATAATCACTTTATCCCTATGTATATGAAAAAATGGTTCTTCTAAAGTTAGTGCTTGAATTTCTCCTACTCTTCTGAGTAATTGCAATGAGAAAAGTGAGTTTCCATGATAGAAACTGCAATTGGCATGTGCGCAATGGTTCAAATGGTGAACTAATTAACCTTGTTATAACAATATTTAGATGCCACATTGGTGTAGGTGGTGCTCTAGTTGGAATAACTCTTAAGTCTTTGTAGAAAAGCTTTAATTACAGGAATTCTAAAGAGAGAAGTATAGGAAGCTGGCTCTGTATATACTATACCAAAGTAAGGTATAGTGTGCACAGAGTCCAGGGGATCCCCAGAGGTATAGCAGAAGCTAAATTAGACAATCTCTAACAGCTCTCTTTGTGGTAGTGTGGTTGAGCAGTTAGGCTTATCAAAGGGTGTGTTAAGCATTTATTGTTTTCACTCAGGGAAGAACTGGTGGCACACACTCAGAGACAGAATCCAGACCAATTAGGCAAGTATAAAAAAAGGTACACTTATATTTTATTTCTAGAACCAAGCAGGACTTGGCAAAGGTAGGTAAAATATACTTTCAAATGCAAGGCTGCACACAGAAATGCAATTGTGGATGGAATGGGAATCGTTACAGGTTTCTATTTGCTTTCAAAACAGTTCAGAATACATTGAAATTAATTTCGAGTACTTTTGCGTTACTTTTTAGTTACATTGACTACTTGGGGTGATATGCCTTGATATCACACCATGGGTCCTACAATACAAAGGTAAGTAAGACATTTTTACGTTTTAAGCACGGTTATTTTTGTTTCATACAAAACAGGTTGACACTTAAAACATTTTCAGAGGAGAAACCACAACATGGGCTCCTATGGGAGACTGGATTGTTATTGGTTTGCAGGTAAGTAAATGACCTACAAGGATAGTGGTTTGGGGATAGACCAAGATTCCCCAAGGGTAAAGGAGGCACTCGAGATGCACCACCAGCGGCACTGGGGCGGCCTGCTGCAGAGTGCAGAGGCCCAGTGTTAGCCAAGGGGCTATGGGGGCCTTCGGGCAGGGGCAGCTTACGAGCAGGCCACTCAGTTGTGGGAGCAAAAGCTCCTGGGGTTAAGATCAGCACTGCCGGGGTTAAGATCAGCACTGCAGGGGCCAACAATCAGCACATGAGCTGCACGGAGGCAGCCGGATGCAGAGTGCCAAGGAGATGTCGGGAGCCCTGTGAATTCCAATGGAGATCTCCGGTTTGGAAGAGATGCTGCAGGCTTGGTCAAGGTTTCAGGAGGGTGCCCACCAGCAGGATAGGTAAGTTGGATTGTTGAGGGATACCTGGACACCGCCTGTTAAGCCACCCAAGGCCATGGGGCATCGGGTGCAGGGGTGTCTTTAGGCGTCGAGTTTTATTACCAGCTCCGGTCGCAGTTGGGGGGAACCCCTCAGGCATCGGGTAGAAATTCGAGGCAGGTCGGGGGTCACCTGATCCCTAATCAGGATCGCTGGGGAGACCTCCTCGTGGTGCTGGGCCACTCAAAGTCGGGCCGTGGGCGTTGGGTGCAGAATCGCAGAGCCGCCTGATTCCGGATTCTGTGGGTGAGTCTTGGCTTGAGCAAATCAGGTGCTCACTGGAGACAGAGTCAGTTAATTGAGTGCAGGCAGGTCCTCCGGGCTCTGGTGGTGTCTGGCTGCTGAATTCACAGGGGTTCTCACTGTAGACAGGTCGTAAACAGAAAAGGCCGGTAGGGTTGGGGCCAAATCCGTTGGTGTCCTCTTCTTCCTGGGTCAGCACGGCTCTTCGGTTGTTCATCTTTCTTCATTGAATCTGAGGGGGCAAGGTTCAAGGTTGCCCCTAAATACTACATTTAGGGTCATTTAAAGGGGTGTGTAGGTCAGGACCAATGGGTACAACCCCTATTATGCCACCCTCCAGTGTGAGGGGGGCATGAGTTTCTTCCTAATTGGCTGGGTCCCCTCATCTTCAAGATGGAGGGGACTGAGATGTGTGCTTCAACTCGCCTCCTCCACCTGAGGAGTGGGGTTGGCAAAGGTGGGCACACCTCTCCTTCTAACTTGGTTTTCCTGCCAATTATCCCGCCCAAAGTGGGGGGCAGAACCAGTGGGAGCCAGTTGCTGGGGGCAGCAAAAGGCAGGGACAGCTTGCAAAGGCAGCAGGCCTTTGAAGCTTCCCCTTCGTGGACCCAGCCCATCCAGGGGGAGGAGGCATGACACCTCTGCCCAGGATGGGCTTTGTTTCTGGACCTAGAGAGCAGAGGCCCTCTATCCAGGGGTCCAAAACCTGTCTGGTGGTGGCAAATAGCAGGCAGCCATTCAGGAACCACAGCTGGTTGTTTGTCAGGGGGCATCTCTAAGATGCCCTCTGAGTGCAGTTTACATTTAATCCCACACTGGCATCAGTGGGTTTAATGTGCTGAGAAGTTTGCTACCAGGTTTTAGTGAAGCCATTATGGAGCTGTGAAGTTCGTAATGACCAACTCCCAGACCATATACTCTTTATGGCTTTACTACATTTACGTCTAAGTATGGACTTAAACACTGTAGGGGTACAGGGCTCATGCCACTGTACTTTCGCCTGAGGGCTAGTGCACCCTGCTAGAGGGGTGACTTACCTAACCTCCAAGCAGTGGGTTGCAGCGTAGCACACAGGGATGAGTGTCATTTCGACTCTTAACTTTTCTCTGCACCAAAAAACGCAGCCGGCAATGGCAGTGTGTGGGTGTTAAGGTACAGGGCCTCTCAGGGTGGCACAATAGGTGCTTCAGCCTTTAGAGGCCTTCCCTGGTCACAGTGCCCTTGATACCCATGGTATCTTTTACAAGGGGATTACCTGTGACCAGAGAGGTGCCAATTGGGGGTACAAAGGTACAGCTTTGGGAAAGAACCCTGGGACCCAGGGCGCACCAAGTCAAAGTGCATCATGTGTCAGGCAAAAAGTGGGGGGTAACCATGCATAAAGGGACAATTTCCTACAATCGCTCTGCCAAGCGAGTCGGTCGTGTCAAGCCCACAATGAATGGCAAACTTTGCCCCATCTCTCCAGCCTGATACCGCTTAGGAGAGGATGACCTGGGCCTCATCAAGGACCTGTGGAAACACTTGCGCAACCATTTCCCACACGGAGTGGGAATAACTGCCAATAGGCATGTTTACTGACCGCACTGCAAGGCTGGTGGAAGAAAAGAATTTCTTACCCTAACTATCCAGCCTCTTGGATTCCCTGTCAAGGGATGCGGAAAGGACTGTATCTTGTGAGGTAGAGGCTTGGACCACCAAGCTCCCGGGGGTAGGTTGGTGAGAAAATTTGGGTCACCCGGTGCAGGGCCATGGTGCCGGGCAATTGTCCTATTCACAGGAGCTCCCGTGATGGGCTTGGACCAGGTTTCCAGAAGGAAATCAGTCAAGCCCTCGTTGAATGGCAGAAGGGGTTCCAAAAAGGAGACATCCAGCTCCAAGACCTCCATCAAGATGTTCGTCTTGACTTCCACCAAATGGAGTTGAAGGTCCAGAACCCCAGCTGCCCTTCTCACCACCATAGCATATGAAGCTCCCTCCTCCGTAGCCACGGTAGGGGAGAAAGCAGGCCAGAATCTGGAGAGGTATCCAGTCCACTGGCCTCACCCAATTTCTCATACCAGACCATTTTGTGTTCAGGCTGGTCTTGTAAAGGGTCCAGCAACCCCTCCCGATCTTCCTTCATTCATTCTTAGCCCTTTAAATTGAAGCGGAGGAACCAACCTAGGACCTTTGGGTGCTGTCGGCGCCAGAATCTGCTACAATAGGCACTGATTCCGCTCCGGGTAGTTGGGGAGAAGAATGGGGCTGGCCAGTGACCAGAAAGGTCGCAATGGCATGACAGGCATCGGTCAGGATCCACCACTGGATGCAGGGATGGAGGGGGGCGCCGGAGCCGCCAGCATGGAACCCGATGGAGCCCCCTCTGAGGCCTGAAGCCACGCCAGGTGGGTCAGGCAGTCCAAATACGAGGCATATGGCATCATAAAATTCTTTGAGCTGGGTGGGGGTCACTCCAGCTCTCAGGAAGGCAGGGTAGCCTGAAGCAGACCCAGGCACAGGTTCCGCAGAACAAGGCCTAGAGCACCAAGACTCCTTTGTCATGTCGGCCGATGGATGGGGAGAAGTCGAAGCAGGCTTCGACTTCTTGTGTTTCTATGCTTCTTACCTGACCTACCCGATGAGGCGAACAACGTGGTGCCGAGCGCCGGGCTGCAAGCAGCTTTAGGGACCGCTCCCTCAAAGATTTCGGAGCCATGGCCAGGCAGTCAGAGCACAACTTTAAGTTGTGGTCGTGCTCCAAGTACAAAAGACAAATAAGGTGTGGATCCGTCACCGACATGGCATGAGTCGCATGGTTTGAATCAAGAAGTCTTCTTTGACATGTTGGAAAACCCTACACACCAAACTTCGAAGAAAGCCTGTCAAAAAGTGACAGAGGGTAGCTCTCTGCACAGTGTGGAAAGAAAAGAACAAACGTCAGCGCGCCGAAGTGGCACCTATATAGGTGACGCGTACGTCACGTCGACGGAGATGACGCCGAAGCCACACAGAGCAGACCAACGCCTTCTACCAGAGTGCAAGGGTATTGATCGAAGAAAAATCTTCTGGATCCAGTCTGACACCTGGAAAATTCACAGGTAAGGAATCTGCGGCTAGATGTCAGATTATTCCGTTTAGCATTTGTCAGGAACTAGATCAGCCTTGCCATCTTCATCCTCCTCCACTTTTTATCATAATGGGTAAGAAGAACTAATGTAAGGCATGACCCTGATATACGAGACCCATGGTGACAGAACTGATGTACCCATGGGATGATAGACCACCTTTGGTTACTGACACTTGAACATAATTTGCAAAACGTCTGATATATAACATTATAAATACTGTGTACTAAAATGAGAAATTTGCAAGGGAATCTAGAATTCTGAATTTCCCACCAGAGTTTTACCAAGAGATATCGGATGCTTTCTACCGCGAACTCTCCGGCTGAATACAATTAATCTTTGGTGGTCCCTCGCATCTCGTAATTTCGTGGAACTGCCGTTAACAACCCCATTGAAATTAAGAGGGACCTCAATCAGGCTTTTGAGAATTTTTTTTTGTAAATTAATGTTAAAAGACTTTAGCATGAAATAGCTAAGATGCTGTTAAAGGCCCAATGCATGCAAACAATCCTACAGCAAGTACTGTAAAGTTTTAGATGACAAATCAGTAAATTACACTTGCTAAAAATAGGAAATGTTCACAACCATTCAGCTGCCAGGAGAATGGATCAAGGTCAGGCTTATATTCTCAAGTGCTCAACAGGTCTCTATTAACCTGCTGCATTTTTTTTCTGAAAGAATGAGTCATTCACTTAGCACCATTTGATTTTACATAAATTATATGAAAACAACAAAACTACTTACCAGAGAGACAACATTGTTTGTTATGACGCCCCCAAATAAAGTTTTCACTGTGTTTTTCTGAAAGAAACACATTTTAAAAGAAATCATTACAGTATACAATAATTTTAGACACACCGAGTGGAACATTTATACAGTATACTCTTTACAAACTAAGGGCCAAATGTACGAATATCTGAACAACAATTGCGACCAGTATTTTCACGTCCAGTAAGGATTGTTAATACAAGGTGGGTTCTTAAACGTCCGAATCTCAGTTGGTCACAATCCGACCTACCTCATGAATATTAATGAGATAAGTTGCAAATTGTGATTGACTACAATTGGAGTCCATCGCAGGCCAGCAGACCACAATGTCTGTTTTTGTTTTTCAATATTATAAACTTTTTTTTTCCTTTTTAAATGCAGGCCCCTTTCCTTAAGGGAAACGGGACTTCATATAAAAAGAAAAGTTAACTTTTTTTAGGTTTAATAGTTGACAGTGGTCCCAGACCAGTGACTACTCTTCAACAACCTTTTTTTTTTTAAGCATTTAAAAAGGAAAAGGGGTCCCAAGAGGACACCTTCCCTTTTGCAAATGCATTACCAGCTCCGTAAAATATCAATGTTTAGCAACCTGTTTTCGATCGCAAAACATTGATGCATTAGCTACTGATTCAGTAGAACAAGCCCTTCCAGAAACCAAATCTGTATCCATTTTGAACCCCATTTTAGGAGTCGGAAAAACTTTTCAGCCTCTTAAAAAGGGATCAATAGATTAAAAAAAAGGCATTTCATCTGTTGCAAATGACAAATTGGAGCATTTGGGACCAGTAAAATGCTCAGTACATTTGGCCCTCAATTGCCTGTAGAGATGGTGAAAACACTTACCAGCTCTGGTGACATTTCTTCAATTTTTGTAATTAAATCAGTAAAGAATTCGGTCATATCCTTCTGCTCTCCTGTATTAAGTGGTTGTTTATCCATGGTGTAAGTTTTACAGAAAGGCCTTGGATTATAAGCTTTGCACTCGCTTTCCTAAAAGAAAAAAGGCAAGAATGTGTTTTAACTAGATCAATAACCATACATGTATTTACAAAAACAAACATTTTATGTTTGCTGTCCTATCCCTCACTAGGTAAGAGAAAACAAATAAGTAACCAGGAACACTTTTATAATGGATGCTGCATCTTTGAAAGACTACTTCATTAAGCTCTCAATCATGCAGGTAAACCTTATGGAACCAGTGATTTACTTGCACCGACATTTTCACTACACCCTCTTTTGGTAACTCCTTATCTAGCAGAGACTATCTAGCAACAGAGTCCTTACCTTAGACTATTCTCCAGGCGTCAGACTGATTTAGAAGCTTTTGATAAGCAGTACCTCTGCACGGCAGTATGCGGCGTAATTCGGCTCCGCAAGGTGTCATCTGCACCAGAAATGATGCACGTAGTGCCTATAAAGGTGCCACCCAAGTGCGCAAACATCAGTTTCTTTTTGCGACTTTCCACACCAGAAGCACAGACCCGCGAGAAACACTGACCACTGGTGTGTAAAGCTAGCGCTCTTAGAAGTGGTGATCCCTTTTCACTATAATCTGTTCACAGAGCGGGGAGGATGGGAGGCTTGGTAAGGAACCTGCAGCAAGATAAGAGTCTCTACCAGACAAGGCATAACCGAAGGGGAGTACCTTGTTCATCTGATAGAGAGTTCTAGCCGCAGATTAATTACCTTAGTATAGATACACAAGCAATACCTCCTGGAGGTGGGGCTGCGATACGGATTAGACTAAAAAGTCCTGTAGGACCGAACGGGCAAAGTGACTGTCACGCCAGACCTGACTGCACAGGCATCAAAAAGCCCCCATTGCTGCCCGACAGATCACTGAGACAGGGACTCCAGGAGCCAACTCTGCATTCTTGTCTCTGGTAGAGTGAATACGTAAGGCCTCAAGGGATTCCTTTTTGGCCAATGCATGGCAGTTTTTGATGCAGAGCACCATCCATCATGAGATGGTCAGTTTCTGTACCCCCTTTCCTTTCTTCTCTCCGACATACCCCACTAAGAGTTGATCATTTACCCGGAACTCTTTGGTGCAGTCAAGGTAAAACGACAGCGCTCTTTTTGGGTCCAGCCAATTGAGTCTCTCCTCTTCTTTACAGGGATGAGGTGGAGCATACAAGGTAGGAGTAGTGATTGACTTGCCTACGTGAAAAGGAGTCATCACCTGCGGTAAAAAGGATGCTCGAGTCCGAAGGACCAGCTTGTCTGTATAGATGGTAAGGTATGGAGGATTTGCAGACAGAGCCTGTAACTCACTGGCCCTCTGGGCAGATGTTATTGCAACTAGCAAGGTCGTTTAGATGGGTATGAGTCTGACAGGGCCGTTGTGAACCCGCTAAAAGGGAGAGCACATCAGACAAGTAAGAACCAAATTCATGTCCAAGTGGGGCATAATAATAGGGGCGCTATGGGAACATATGTTAGAGACCTTTCAAAAACCTATGTACAATGGGGGATTTAAAGAGGGACGGCTGCACTGGCAACCGCAAAAATGCTGAGATGGCAAAAGGATAGCCTTTCAACGTTGCCAAAGCAGAGCCCTGTTAGGCCCAGAAAAGAATAAACAAGAGAACTTGGGAAAAGGATGCAGACAAAGGCTCCACAAGTTGGTCCGTACACCATGCCACGAACTTCCTCCAACAGTAGGCATATACCACCTTAGTGGACAAATGCCTGGCTGTCAAAATAACATTGCAGACTTTTGGCGGAAGGTCAAAACCTGTCCAGTGTCGCCGCTCAATCTCCATGCATGAAGGCGAAGAATTTTCAGGTTCGGGTGCAGAACTCTGTCGAAACAAATCGCTCTGCCCAGTGAGTCTGTCGTGTCCAGGCCACATCATATGAAGAACTTGGCTGCATCTCTCACGTCAGCAACTGCTTGAGAGAGTATGGCTCAGGCCTCCTCTGAAACCATAGGAGGCACTTGCGCAACCGAGTCCACGATTGTATGGGAGTATTGGCGCAAGAAGCGCACAGTGTTTACTGACTGCAGTGCTAAGATGGCGGAAGAGAACATCCTCTTCCCGAAGATATCCGGCCTCTTGGATTCCCTATTTGGTGAGGTGGCAGGGATCATGCAAGGGTTGATTTTGAAGGAGGCAGCTTGGGCCACAAAGCTCGCTGCAGGGGGTGCTGGGTGAGTGAACTGGGGTCCCCTGGGGTAGGGAGATGGTGGTGGGCAATTGTCATCTGCACAGGATATCTGTAAGGGCTTCAATAAATGGGACTAAGGGTTCGATGGGGCCAACTCCCATGACGTTCGTCTTGACTGCCACTGAGGGTAGCATAAGGTCCAAGACCTCAGCCACCCTCCACACCACCATTGCAAATAAGGCACCCTCCTCCATAGCCACGGTAGAGGGAGAGACCAAGCCAGTGCCTGGGGAGGTGTCCAGTCCACTGGCATCTACCACATCCTCATACCAGGAGTCCTCAGGATCTTTTAAGGACTGGTAAACATAAGCGTCTGCAGATCTCTCCCAATCATCACGCAATACAGGCATCTCATTGGAATAAGGCACAGGGGGAGTCTGCCACCTGTCGGCGCTGGAACAGGCCACAGAAAACACCCATATGGCTCTGTGTTGAAGTCAGGAATGAAGGGGGCAGTGCCACAGCTCGGCACTGGAGTGGGCGCTAGGGAAGGTCGAGGTTACAGAGGTTAGCTCTCTCCAGATCTGCGCTGACTGCCGCAGAAAGAACAGAATTGACGTCAACGAGCTGGGGTGGCACCGTCCATGTAATTTCCGGCACTGATAATGCCACACAGATCCAAACGACGCCACCTACTGGCATGCAGAGGTACTTCTAGTAGGAAGCTGGCTTTCTAAAAAGTGTACAGAAATGAGGTACACCATGCAGAAAATCCAGGCAACCTTTATTGGTTTACAGGGGCTTGCTTTAACAATCCCTAAGTGCTCTGTTTTGTGGTAGTGTGGTCGAGCAGCTTTAGGCTTATCATAGGGGAGTGTTGCGCATTTGTTGACACACAGTCAATAAATAAGACACACACTGTAGGAAAGTGCCTCTTTTGGACACTGTTAACCACCACTTTTTGCCTGGAAAATGAAATAGTTTTTACTGGAAGTGCACAGGGTTCCTGCCAACCAGGTCCCTGTGCCAGATCTGCTTACCTAAAACTGACCTTTTGTTTCCACAATTAGCACCACTTTAGCTCACAAATAAGTCCCTAGTAAAAGGTACCCCTGGTATCAAGGGCCTTGTGGTTAAAGAGGGTCCCTAAGGGCTGCAGCACGAAATGTGCCACCCTAAGGGACACCTCACCAAGCACACTACCACAGCAGCATGTGTGTCTTGCTACAGACAAAACCGAAGAGTCGACATGGCACACTTCCCAGTATGCCATGCCCATAGACACTGCATGAGATATAGGTAAGACAGCCCTCTAACAGGCCTCAGCCCTAAGGTAGGGTGCACTATATCCGCTGTGAGGGCATATCAGCATGAGAAGATATGCCCCTGCAATATCCTTATTGATTTCTGGATATTGTAAGTGGCCAGGGAAGTCATAGTAAGTACATGGGCTGGACACTGAGTTCCTCAGTTCAATGATGGCTTCACTGAAATATGGGATGTTTGCTACCAAATATATCAGCATTTAAACCTGCACTGATTCCAGTGTCAGATGTATTACGACATCAACGATACTCAACTGGTCATTTCAACCATAGACAAGGATGTCGATCACTCTAACAAATTGCATGAGTGCATGGTCTCCGTGAGTACTTGGATGAGCAAGCATTGTTTGAAGCTTAACTCGAGCAAAACCGAGGTGGTGCTTTTTGGAAAGTTGGCTCCCCTTTGGTCACCAGCTTGGTGGCCTAGCACTTTGGGCCCCCTTCCTACTCCGGTAGTGAAAGCTAAAAATCTGGGGGGCATAATAGACGAGAAGCTGAATTTTAAATCACAAGTTTCTAAGGTGGTGTCCTCTGCATTTTTCACCATTAGAACAGTGCGTAAAATTCTACCATTTATTCCGAAAAACACAAGAAAGACTGTTCTAACTTCCCTAGTTTTGTCCAAGCTGGACTACTGTAACGCCTTATATATGAATTTACAGTCCAATCAACTTAGAAGACTGCAGTCGGCACAGAATGCTGCTGCCAGACTGGTGCTAGATGTCCCTAAACATCAGTCCATTAGTGCTGGGATACAAAAGCTGCACTGGCTGCCAGTCGCTCAATGCGTGAAATTCAAGGCACTGTGTATAGCACACAAGGCACTGCACAGAGTGGGTCCACGATTTCTTTGGCATACCTTTAATTGGTACCCCCCAGTAGACAACTGCGATCGGCTAATGCCTTCTTGATGCCCACTTCTGTCAGGACAACGAACTGGGGGGGAGGAGTTTCAGTCATAGCACCATTAGGCTTTGGAACTCCCTTCCGCTTGCTCTCAGGAAGATATCTTCTCTGATTGAGTTCAGGAAAAATCTTAAAACCTGGCTTTTCAAAAACTAAGTTCCCTGTACAGTATGCTGTCCGTAAGCGCCTAGACACCTAAGGGTAGTAGTGCGCTATAGAAGTTGTGATAACATAACATAACATATTAAAAATTGCACACAGAGGGCCCCTTAGAGGGATCCGCTGAAACCTACCAATCCTTAGTTTGGTCACAGACTGGCCTGAGCCAGCCTACCACCACCAGACAGTGTTCTGACCTCATGGGGAGAGCGCCTGCATGCTCCGAGGCAGATAACAATGCCTTTCCTGGGTGCAGGTGTTCACACCTTCCGTTGGTCAGGAAGAGCCATCCGTGGCAGGGAGCTTCAAAGTAATGCGCCTTTGTAATGCGACCCCAGCCTCTCCTGTTAGAGGGAGTAGGGCCGCTTCCTGTCCTCGCCTCCTTTTTGGCGGGAGGACAAGCGGGAAACCTTAGATAGAATAGAAGGTGTGACCCCCCCTCTGCGAACTCCACCCCTCAGGTACTGGAGGCGAGGTGAAGTAAACTTTTCAGTGCCCACCATCTTGAAGATGGTGGGACTTATCCAATCAGGGCTAGGACTATGTCCCCCTCCCTCAGGAGGTGGGCATAATAGAGGATGTAGACACCCCAGGTAGGGACCCATTGGCCACTACCTGTCACCCCCTTGTAACACCCCAAAATCTAGTATTTAGGTGGCATCCCCAGACCCTGAACTTCAATTCCTGACGACCTAAGAAGAGCTGGACACTACAGAGCCGCACCCAAAGAGAAGAATGCAGAGAACTACTGACTTGGCCCCAGCCGTACCGGCCTGTCTGCAGCCCTCAACGATCCTGCAACAAAAGAAAACTGATCCTGCAGCCCAACAACTCCAGACCCTTGAGAGGACAGCCTGCCTTCAATAAAGACCAAGATCTCCAGAGAACAGAGGACCTGTTCACAAAGCAATCGTCTTCAAAGTAAAGACTCTGTGAACTGAAGAACCATGAAGCTTGCCCCCAGCTCCACCTCTGCACCCGACGCCTCCGCCCGAGTCCAAGTGGTCTACCGGTTCCGGCAATGTTCCCCAGCACTCCAGAGTCTGAGTCCGCAGTGAGCTGACCTCTCCTCAACGTCACCTGCAGCCTCTGCACGGAGACCCCCTCAACCGCTACCTGCTCCGGTAAGCCGTTTCCGACATCAAAAGAACCCCTGAACCCATCCGCCCTGAGCCTTGGTGAAGAGGACAAAAGGTGCCCCTACATCCCCGAGCATCGCAACTTAACTCTACAGCTGTTGGTTTCCTTCGACCGGCCTCCTGGCCTGAGCCTGCAGCCCTTTTCTGATTTGGCCTCTCTCCATTCCTTTTCATTGGGCACAGAACGCTGTGTTGGCACCCTGCACGCTGCACGCTGCCGCCTCTGTGCCACTGGTGGAGTTGTATTGGTGCTGCCTTGGGCCCTATTTAATCTTGGCCTCAACCCCAGGAAACTGGTCCCAAAGCTGCAGCTACTTACCTGTAAGCAGCCTCTGTCGGATTGTCCCAGTCCCCATTGATTTGTATTGGGCGCCCAACCTCGAACTTGCCCCCCGGCTGCTGGTGGTTGTGTACTGCTGGTGCTGAACTGAACCTTGCCCAATACTGACCTTAACTCCAGAAGACTGGTCTTGTAAGTCGATGTTGCCTATACATATGTTGAATGTTTTCTTCCTCCCATAGGTTAACATCACGAAATCTGAAAATTGCACTGTGTCCACTTTTTACATTGAAAAGTATCTGTATTGCAAAACGTATATACCCAAGACAAAGAACTGTGGTTCTACAAAATAAATATAACCAATTATACTATTTTTATAAATTGGTCTGATTTATTCATTGAGTGTGTCTCTCAATTATTGTCACTGTGTGTACAACAAATGCTCAACACTACCCTCTGGTAAGCCTAACTGCTCACCCACATTACCACAAAAGAGAGATAGTATTATCTACTTTAGCCTCTGGGGATCCACTGGACTTTCTGGCCACTATACCTCATTTTGGTATAGTATATAGAAAGCCAGCTTCCTACAGTGCTTAAGACCATAGCCTCAACACCTCTAGGCAGAGGAGTTGAGACCCTACTCCTCCAAGCTTGTTTGCGTAACACATCACTGCTGTACTGTCCGTCAAGATCTGGACGAACGGACCTTGGATAGAGAGGAGGAAGGCCTTGAGCGTCAGCCTAACCAACCACAATTCCATTAAGTTTAAGTGAAGCACCTGCTCCTGCAGAGGCTAGAGGCCTATAGTCTCCAGGTCGTACAGATGAACCCCCCACCCTAGGTTGGAGACATCTGTCACTATTGTGGTCACGGTCGGGGGGGTACTTAAGACCATCCTATGGTGCAAGTTTATCATGTTCCTCCACGAAACCAGGAAACCACATCTGTTGCAGCATTCTGGGAGATTACAATGGAGTCTGACGGGTCTCCCGGTGCTGGAACCACTGCCTGGGAAGGCGTTAGAGCAGAGCCCCTATATGCCAATGTGCATTCG
This sequence comes from Calotriton arnoldi, assembly GCA_963921515.1. NCBI lineage: Eukaryota > Metazoa > Chordata > Amphibia > Caudata > Salamandridae > Calotriton > Calotriton arnoldi. The sequence goes on from CAWUFW010002151.1 coordinate 817,584, forward strand.
TGACCAGGAGAATGCAGGAAGCCAGTAGACTTCCAGGCATAAGACCATCAGGACTGGAACTAGTGTGACCTTCAGAAAGGATGGGACTATCTTCTGGATGTCGTGACTTCTCTGTGAAAGAGGAAAGGCGTGGAGAAGGGTAGTATCTAGAACAGACCATATGAACAGGAGGCACTGGGAGTGCTCAAGGTGAGATTTGGGCCTGTTGATTGAAAAGTCCAGGCTGAACAGTAGTGACACTGTAAAATGCAGAAGATGCGTCTCTCCTCTTTGGAAGGGTGCGGAGGCGGGAAGAAGTTGGGCAATGTGATGGTCTGACCTATGTGGAAAGAGGTAACCACTTTGGGCAGAAAAAAGGGCCTAGTACGGAGGGCTACTTTGTCCGGATGGACAGCAAGAAAGGGAGGTCTGGAAGATAAGGCTTGAAGCTCATTCACCCAGCAAGCAGAGGTAATGGCAAGCAAGAAAGCAGTCTTCAAATTAAGGAGGCGAAGAGGACAATTATGTAGTGGCTCAAAGGGAGCACACATAAGATAAGTGAGGACAAGATTCAAGTCCCATTGAGGCATTGCAAAAGGAGAAGGAGGAAAGAGATGAGTAATGCCCTTCAGAAATCTGTTAACAATAGGGGACTTGAAAAGAGAAGGCTGATCAGGAAGGCGAAGAAAGGCAGAAATGGCCGAAAGATAGCCTTTAAGAGTGCCCAGAGCAGAGCCCTGCTGGGCCCAAAAAAAAATGAAGAGGAGAACCTCTGAAACAGGGGCGGAAAGGGGATCCACGGCCTTTGCTGTGCACCATGCCACAAATTTTTTCCATCTACAGGTGTATACCGTTTTAGTGAAGGGACGCCTGGCTGCCAAGATGACATTACAGACTTCGGGAGGAAGGTCGAAAGCTGTCAACTGTCGTCGCTCAATCCCCACGCAAGGAGGTGGAGACTGGACAGATTCGGGTGGAGGACCGTCCCCTGCTGCTGCGACAGAAGATCCTCCCGAAGAGGCAGTCTGATCGGAGGATCTATGGCCATGCTCATGAGCTCGGGGTACCAGACTCTTCGTGCCCAGTCCGGAGCCACAGAATGACTTGGGCCCAGTCGCGCTTGATCTTCTTCAGCACGCTGGGCAGAAGTGGTACAGGCGGAAAGGCGTACAGGAGGCCGCAACTCCAATCGCGACAAAAAGCGTCGCCGAGCGAGAGCCGCCTTGGAAACTCCAACACGCAGAACTGCTGACATTGCGCGTTCTCTTCGGTGGCGAATAGATCCAACCAAGGCTCTCCCCACTGCTGAAAGAGACCTTGCACCACCTCCGAGTGAAGACGCCAATCGTGATCCATCATGCACCAGCGGCTGAGTTTGTCCGCCCTGGCGTTCAGGGAACTTTCCAGGTGTTGAACCACCAGAGATATGTCCTGTTGTTCCAGCCATGTCCAAAGGCGAAGAGGCTCTTGTCATAAGGTCCATGACCCCACCCCGCCCTGTTTGTTGCAGTATCACATGGCGGTGGTGTTGTCCGTGAACACCTGCACTACTCTTACTTTGACAGAATGAAGGAATGCCTTCAGTGCAAGACGAATCGCCCAGAGCTCCAGAAGGTTGATGTGGAGCCCGGACTCCGCCAGAGACCAGAGACCTCTGATCTCCGCCTCTCCCATATGGTCGCCCCATCCCAGGAGTGACGCATCCGTCACTTCTGTGAACTCTGGTTGGGGAAGGGAGAGGGATCTGCCGTTGACCCAATCCTGGTTTGTGAGCCACCACTGCAACTGACTTGCAGTCCCCTCCGAGATCTGGACGACACCGGAAAGAGTGCCTGGTGCTGCGCCCACTGGAACTTCAGGTCCCACTGCAGAGCCCGCATATGCCATGTGGCATGATCCACCAGCAGGATGCAGGCGGCCATGAGGCCCAGCAGCCTCAGGGTCATTCTCACCGAAATCCGGGATAGTGGCTGAAACATCGGTATCATAGCCCGAATATCACAGACTCGCTGCTCGGGAGGATAGACCCGAAACTGTGCTGTGTCCAGAACCGCTCCGATGAAAAGGAGCTTCTGGGAGGGAATCAGGTGCGACTTCGGCACCTTGACTGTGAACCCCAGCGAATGCAGGAGGTCCGCCGTAGTCTGGAGGTGGGAGACAACAGCCTTAGGCGAGCCCGCCTTCAACAGCCAGTCATCGAGATAGCGGAAGACTGGAACCCCTGATCTGCGCAGACGAGCTGCGACCACTGCCATCACTTTCGTGTACACCCAAGGGGCGCTTTTAAGGCCAAAGGGGAGCACAGTAAACTGAAAATGCTCTTGGCCTACCGTGAACCGTAGGTAACGCCGGTGGGCAGGCAAGACAGGGATGTGAAAGTAAGCGTCCTGAAAGTCTAGCGCTACCATTCAATATCCAGGCTCGAGGGCAGACAAGACCTGAGCCAAGGTTAACATCTTAAACTTCTCCTTCCGGAGGAAGCCGTTGACGTCCCTGCGGTCTAAGATAGGACGTAGGCCTTTGTCCTTCTTGGGTACCAAGAAGTAGTGGGAGTAGCAACCACGACCTACTTCGGGCACTGGTACGTGCTCGATAGCTCCCTTGGCCAAGAGAGTCATAACTTCCTGGCGGAGAAGGGCCAAATAATCCTCCAACATGCGATGGCGTGTTGGTGGCATGGAGGGGGGGTAGTCTCGAAGGGGAGGGAGTAGCCCCTTCAGACTATCTGCAAAACCCACCTGTCCGACGTGATGTTGTGCCAGTGGGGGAGGGGATGGCAGATCCTGCCGCCCATTGGCAACTGGTGGCCCTGGAAGGTCGGACTAGGAAGGTTTGGAGGCTGCTGCAGGGGGGGGCTTTGGTGGACTGGCCCACCCACTGGCCCCCAGACCCACGATGCTGGGTCCCACGTCCCCGGCCACACAGAGGCTGGGTAGCTTGCGCAGCCCCGTGGTTCTGGGTGGAACGTGGTGGGGCACCCCTTCCATAGCCACGAAAGGGGCAAAAGGCAGACTGCATGGGACGAGAAGTTGTCGTGAGGCCGTAGCCCTAGAGTCCTTGAAACGCTCGAGCGAGTAGTCTGCCTTGTCACCAAACAGGCGACGGCCATCAAAGGGCATGTCCAAAAGGGTAGATTGGACGAAGCCAGACGTTCTCAGCCAGGCGCAGCGCCTCAGGGCTACCGACGTGGAAACCGTTCTCCCAGCGAGTCGACGGTATCCAGTCCACACCAGATGGTTAACTTTGCTGCGTCTCAACCCTCAGCAACAGCGCGGGTGAGCACAGCCCAGGCCTCCTCAGGGCACTGCGGCAGCACTTGCGCACTCTTATCCCACACCGTGTGTGTGTAACAGCCCAAGAGACATGCGGTGTTCCCCGACCGCAGTCCTAAGCTGGCGGGAGAAAACATCTTCCAAAGATGGTCCAGCTTCTTGGATACCCTATCTGTGGGAGTAGTAGGGAATGCGCCCATTGAGGATGAAGCTTGGACCACCAAGCTCTCAGGGGTAGGGTGTTGGGAGAGGAAAAGTGGGTCGCCCGGACGGTGGCGTCGGGCAATCATCCTGTCCACAGGAGCCCCTGTGCTGGGCTTGGACCAAGTGCCCAGAAGGATGTCAGTGAGGGCCCAATTAAAAGGCAGCAGGAGCTCTGAAGAGGCTGCTGCCGGCTGAAGCATCTCAGTCAGGAGGTTAGTCCTGACAGCCACCATAGGAAGCTCGAGGCCCAAGGCCTCAGCCGCCCTACGCAACACCACAGCGTAGGAGGCTCCCTCCTCCGTAGCCACGGTAGGGGGAGAAAGCATACCAAGGTCTGGGAAGTATCCAGACCACTGGCATCACCTAACTCCTCTCGCCAGTCTGGCTCCTCAAGTTGGTCTGCTAGAGGGTCAATAGACCCCTCCCAGTCCTCACCTCCTCTGGCTGCCACTCAGGGTGGTAGGGAACGCCAGGGATGAACAGCGGTACAAAAGTACCCTCCGGCGCCGGTACCGGCGTCGGTCCGGCACCATGTCCACGTCGGGGTGAGGCTGGGGTCGACGCCGGTTGGGGGTGCAACCGGCGGCGGGGGTGTCGCCACTGGAATCAGCGCCGGAGAAGGTACAGTGAGGTCTACCGGCACCGATCTGGATCCAGGCCTGGATCCTTGGGGACCCTGCGGCACCGGGGCCAGAGCCGCCGGCATCGAAGGCCCAGGGCCCCCAGCCGAGTCCGTGGGACCCGAAGGCACGCCTGCGAAGTCGGGCTGCCCAGAGATGCTGTGCAGCGCTTCGTAAAATTGAAGAAGCTGGGCAGGGGATGCTCTGACTCCGGGAAAGGGAGGGAAGCGTGGAGCCGTCCCAGCGGGCTCGGAGGAAGGAGCTGGAGAGCTACGACGCTCCGGGTCCCACGTCGCGTCGGCCGAGGGACGGTGAGAAGGCGAAGAGCGACGATGCTTCTTCGTCTTCTTTTTGTGCTTCGACTTACCGGAGGAGTGCGAAGACTGTGAAGAGGAATGGTGATGACTCCGCGACCGGTCCCGCAACCTTCCTCTTGACGGGGAACTCGAGCAGCGCGGAGCGGACTGCCGGGCCTCCAAAAGCTTTCGGGACCGCTCCCGCAAAGACTTCAGGTTCATGGCCCGGCAGTCGGAGCATGACTTCGGATCGTGGTCGGCCTCCAGGCACCAAAGGCACACGAGGTGCGGTTCGGTGACCGACATCAACTTGTGACAGGAGTCACAGGGCTTGAAGCCGGTCCGATGATGGGACATCCCTCGTGCTACCAGGAGTCGAAGACTCAAAAAAGACGTAGACAAAAGTCGAAAAAGGGTTTAGTCAAAAAGTGACTTAGGGGCACGCTCTCTCCGGATCTGCGCTTGATGGCGCGGAAAAAGGAAGAACTGACGTCAGCACTCAGGGCCGGTGTCTAAGTAGACACCGCGACGTCATCCCAGTGACCACGACGCATACGGAGTCAAATGACGCCACCAACCGACGCGCAGGGGTACTGCTAAGAAAACATTTCTCCGGATCCAGTCTGACGCCTGGGGGTAATTCTAAGGTAAAGAAGCTATAACTACTAGTCTCTTTCAGATAGCAGTAATCATGGACTACACATTGAACTGCTGATTTTTATGGAATTTGAGAGACATCCAGAATGTCTATATGTATCATTGTTAGTATTGCACATCACTGCACCTTTGAGTACTGCGCTGTATGCATTTTTTAATTGCATATGGTACATTACACCTATTTTGAGAATAAATAGAGCAATTTGGTTATAATGTGGAGAGATAGTGCTATATTAATTGTATAATCAATAGAGTCCCACGGAACCGTCTACTTTGTTCTTGCTGGTTACCCTGGTTATGTTTCAGGCATAAGGGTTAGGTTCGTTATATTTTTTCTACCCATTTCCGACTCTGGCACCAACTTCACAGCTCTTTTCAGGAGGAGTGCTGGAGGATGGAAAGTTAGTCTGGTGGAAGATAAGAGGGTGAGGTAGGAAATGGGATGGAGCCTGAAAGAAAGGTAGTTTTTAACTCCATTCCATGATCTGAAGGACCCACTAGTCCAACCTAATGGCCTTCCAGGCCAATAGAAAGGAAACCCCCCACCAAAACCACACCAACGGCACAGTGTAGGATTGAAGAAGCAAACTAGACCTGCTGTCATGGTGGTGTGGGGAAGAAGAGGGAGAGAAGGAGGCGGCGGCTTGATGGAGGTATCTACAGCCCTTGCCCATAGCTCTAACCCAGTATTGCTCGGCCAGAGGATTTTTGGGCTGTTAGACCTGGAGCTGAAGGGACTGACGCAGATGGAAGAAGAATCTACTTAAGAACCATCAGAAACGCCAAAATTAGTGGTAGCCCGGGTAGGCTGTGGTAGTTGGAGTCCTAAGGACCCGGATGTGGACTTGAAACTTTCCAAAGCGGTGTCAGCTTTGCCCCGAAACAGAAGTGCTCCTTCGAAGGGGAAGTCCATCAAATTGGCCTGTACGATAAGGAGAAGCCTGAAGTCCGAATCCAGGCATGACACAACAGCAACACTGAAGTACCAATGGCATGCACCACAGAGGCGAATAGGTCCAGGCCAAGCTGATGATGTGATGCGTTCTGTCCGTCCCACCCAACTTCTTGGAAGTGGGATCTCATGTCCTCCTGCATGTGACGAGTGACCAGCTGGGCCATGTCCATAATGCCTGGGTATATCACGTCAGAAGACATGTGGCATTGAGGGATTGGAGAGCCATGGCCCACACTGAAAATGTTTTGTTCCCTGTTGCTTCTAGACATTTGGACTCCCTGTCTGAAGGGACAGAAGGTAAGGTCAGGGAAGGTACCCGCCAACTGCCCTGAGGAGCAGTATGCTTAGATGTCCAGGCTTTCTGGAGACAGGTGTGTGGAGAGGAAGGATGGATCCCCTGATGCATGACAGTAGCACCTTGCCACCAAACGACTGACTGTCGGTGCTGAGGTGGGCTTCTCCCAGGTTGCCATGACCGGGCCAAGAATGCCTCATTAAAGGACAAAAGGGCTTCAGAGGCGGGTGCGGCAGAGAGCAGTACTTCGGTGAGGACATTTGTCTTGACATCTACTATCAGGAGCTGCAACTCTAGTACCACAGCAGCTTTCTTGGACAACAAGTGGAAGCACATAACTTCTAGTGCAGGGGGCCCAAAGGAAATTCCATCTCCATCTCTGGGGAGGTGTCCAGTCCACTGGCCAACAACATACCCGTCAACTCATGACTTTGTTGTCCTCCCTCAATCCTCGCCCTAAAAGTAGAGGTTGAAAGGATCTGCATCTGACAAAAAGGTCATGGATCCTTTATATTCCTCCTTTTCTAGTAGTCTCTGGGCATCCCTTCCAGACATGTTCTGAGGTACTGGCTCTGTTGATTCTTGAGGTGGCGCCGATGGATGTGCCCTGCAATAGATGAGGCGGTGGTGGTGGTGTAGTGCTTTCTGTGGCTGGGCCGGCCACGATGTGGATGCCTGGGGCACGGTATACTGGCACACAGGAGTAAAGAATGGAGGAGCTGACGCTAAACCCAAGGGTCCAGAGTCGACTGGCTCCGGTTCCGGAGCCAAGGGCATCAACATTAGCAAACTGTAATGCTCCACAGGCCCCAAGGGTGCACCAGATAGCACTGCAGCTTTAGCAAAGATTTTGTGCAGGGAGGAATGCAGCTAGGTCTGAGCCTGGTGCTGGGAATTCCTGGTCTGAGCCTGGTGCTGAAAATTCTTGGTAGGATTAAAATGGCGTCAGGAATTCCATGTGCGGTGGAGCTGGAAACACTGGAAGAGGTGCCAGAGGAGATCCAGGTGTTTTGGGGGTAGGGCTATGAAGTACCTGCGAAGGGCAGATCGGAGGAGGTTTTGCCAATAACCAACTCCAGTTGTAAGAATGAAGATCCTGTGGGAGACACAGGGCGTCTAGGTGATTTACGCTTTCTTTTTCGTGTGTCTCCGCTTGCTCGATGAATGAGAAAATGCTGACCTGGAGTATGGAGTCGAATGACAATACCTGCACTGTTCATCACGGACTCGGGCCATGCATAACTTGGCTTTGTGCTCCTTGATTGGCCTTTGAGTGCATACTGAGAAAGGAGTCGCAGGATTGAGAGTCATGGTCTGATCCTAAACACCAAAGGCAGACGGAATGGGGGGTCAGAAATAGACATCTGTATATCACAGTCTCTAAATGGCTTGAAGCCAGAACGTTTCAGAGGAGACATTGTACTGCAACGAAGAAATGTATTCTGTGAGGAAAACTCAACTCTCAGGAGACCACGAGCTCCAATTCCACGTTGAAGGAGCTGAAAAAAGGGAATTTACGTCATTGCTTCAGGGTGAGCACCATATGGCTTCGGTAATGTCATACAATGTCACTTCTGGTGGGTGTCAATAGGATGCCAGTACCCCCTACCCGTGACTTGAGAGTTTTGAAGTATTCAGATCCAATGTGACAGGTGGGATTATTCTACAGGTGAGGAATCCGCAAGTAGAAGGATCTACCAGAATGTAAAGCTTTAGTAGATGGGCACGTAGCATCAAGAATTACATCCACTACTTTAACAGGTAAACCGAAACCACTCAGTTGCAGTCGCTCAATCTCCACGCTTGGCGGAGTAGGTAGTGAAGATTTGGGTGCAGGGCTCTGCCCTGTTGCTGAAACAGAAGACCCTTCCGAAGAGGTAGTAACTGATCACAGGACAAATGCGAAGGCTTAACAGAATGGGGTACCACACTCTTGGTCCAATCTAGAGCAAACAAGATGATCTGTTCATGGTCTTTCCGGATCTTCTTCAGAACTTGGGGTAGTAGAGCAAGCAGAGTGAATGAGTATAGTAGACATGCAACCCACTCCTGCTTGAATGTGTTCCCCAAGGGAGCTTATAATTCAAAACTCTAATGTGCAGTAAAAGTGTTACATTGTACATTCAAGATGATGGCAAAAAGATCCAACCAAGGCTCACCCCACTGGGTGAAGATGGCTTTAGTCACCTTGGGATGAAGACACCATTTGTGGTCTTCCAGTCTATGTCAGCTCAGTTCAGTGAATCCGACAAATGACAGGCTATTAGAAAGCTCCCCCTCTAGGTTCAGACATGTACAAAGGAGCAGCACCTCCTGACACACATTCCACAACCCAACATCGTCCTGCTTGTTGCAATACCACATGGTGGTCATGCTGTCAGTCAAGACGTGAACCAGCCTCCCCTTGATGGACTGGAAGAAGGCCTTCAGAGTCAAACGAATGGCATGGAGCTGTAGAAGGTTCACACAGGGCTTCTGCTCCGCTGGAGACCAAAGCCGCGCGGATCACCACTTCTCCCAGATGGCCACCTCAAACTAGAGATGATGCATCCATAAACATTGTGAGCTCCGGATGGGCTAGGGTGAACAACCTGTATCAGAACAGGTTGGTGTCCACATGCCACAATAGATTAGCGCACATCTATGAACACAGAAGGTCCAAGGATGTTTCCTTCGATAAATTAATGCCACCAGAAAAACAACCCAGGTGTCGACCACAACTGGAGGCGCAGGTTACATAGCAAGGCTCCCATGCCCCAGTGGGCACTTGGGACCAAAAGAGTTATCAGAAGAAGTCTCAGAACCGCCCAAGTCAGAACCCAAGATTGCACCAGAAACTTCGAAATCAGACCTTGAATATCGAGGAATCCCTGCAAGGTGGAAAATCCATCAATGCTACTGAGCCCAGGATGGGCTCTATGATGGGAGTCCTCAGCATTGGCATTAAGTGGGTACTCGGCTTGCTGATGGAAAACCCCAGTGATGACAGAAGGGTTATAGTTGTCAGAAGGTGGTCGTGACCAATGGCTGCAAGCACATCTTCAGCAGCTAGTCATGAGGGTACAGGAGTACATATACTCTCAAACTGCGAAGAAGGGTTGCGACCACCGCCATCACCTTCGTAAACATCTGAGGGGCAGAGGTGAAGCTGGCGGACAAAACAGCAAACTGGAAATGATCCGACCCCACCACAAAAAAAACGTAGCATCTTTGGCACTGCACGACAGGCACATGAAAGCATGCATCCTGCAAGTCCAAGGACACCATTCGATGCCCCAAGATACAGGGTGGACAGAATCTTGAATAAAGTCAACATCTTGAATTTGTACCACAGGAAGGCGTTCAGAGAACAAACATTTAAGATCGATCTGAGTCCTCCACTTTTTCTGGGCACCAGGAAATAGCGGAAGTTAACACCCTTTGTCTTTCTCTATCACTGGACTGTTTCTTTGGCCTCTCTGGACAAAAGCGATGGAATTTCCTGCAGAAGGATTGCATGATCCACTTAGGTTTGAGTGAAAACAGTGAGAGGTGAGGGGGACGATGTGAAGGATAGGGTGTAAACTCTCTAAACAATGCGCAACACCCACTGATCCAATTCAATGATACACCAGTCAAGCAGTAAAAACATATTCTTCCCTCAAGTGGCTGAGACTGACCACAGTAGGAAAAATCAAAGCAGCTTGACTGTAGTTGCGGTGGACAAGGAGGAAGATTGCTGCCCTTGGTTCTGTGTACATTCCCTGCCAACAGGCATGTTCTTAGGTCGAGAGAGGGCTGATTTGGCTGCTGTACAGGTTGCCAGAGCAGTCTCTGGCAGTAGGTGAAGCCCCATGGTTATTCTTAGAACGTCTGGTAGTGTAGGTGAACTGATAAGCCAGAGAGATCAGACCCATGGATAGTGTCATAGCACACCTGTCCTTGAAGCGTTCCAACACATAATCAGACATTCCACCAAAAAGTCAGGAGCAATTTAATGGCATGTCCATCAGGGAAGCCCGCATGTCCCAAGAGAATCTGATGTTCTGCATCTCTGCATCTCTGCAAGATCGCTACACTGGTGCCCATGGTGTGTCCAACACATTCCATAGTGGATAGACTATGGTCTGTACTCTGTCTGCATCTAGTCCATCTTAGATTCTCGTTGTGGCATCAGAATCTATCCTCCTGTAGTATGGACATTGAGGGAGAGGCTGGGATTTCTGCAAAGTTGGGGGCTGCGCCTTGGTGATCTCATAATGAGACAGAGACTTGATGTGGAACGAACTTTGATCCGGATGAAAGAATGGAGTGCAGGCAGTATCTGGTCCTGTCGCCGCTAAGTCGGCCCCTGGAAAGTCGGTATTGACGTGTCCCCTAGCGTCACAGTGGAGGCATGGGCCAGCAACTAGCCATATGAAAGCACCGGTGTGGGGTGGTATTTAATTACAGGGACTGAACCCACCATGAGACGTCCAATCGGGTGTCTATGCAGCTCCATGAGGCCTGAAAGCACTCCAGAGGTAGTGATAATCATCCTTAACAGCTGAAGCATTACCTATGTTAAGGCCACTATCTGCTGCCTCTCAATGACAGCCCAGGGCACTTGGGGCATGCTAGGGCTAGAGTCAAATAATGACAGCAAAGTAGAGTCCTTGGAGGGTTGCTGGTGTGATTGCTCCCCGGAGCTAGGGCCAAGAAAGGAGGGATGAGTCCTGCTCGGATTTCTTGCGCTTGTGGCGCAACTTGAACCTCAACTTTCTCTTTGACTTACTGCAAGACAACAACTTGGACCAAGAATGAGACTTGGATTAGGTCTGCAGTTTGGCAGGTGACCTACCTCGCTTTTTGTGTTCAGAAATGCAAAGCTTCATCTCACACTCCCTGATGGTCTTTAAGGGCATCAGGGAGCATTTGTCCCATGACTGAGTTGTGCCTAGACCCTAGGTAGCAACAAATGCAGACATTGTGTGGATCCGTGACCAACATCTTGTTTCTGCATTTATGGCATGGGTTCAAGTCCTGGGGTCAGGGATTTCCCCAACACACCGTGTGTTGATGAAAAAACACAATTTGGCTGGAGGAAGTGTGAGAGCCTTGGAGAGAGTCCTTCAATGAGCAGTAAATTGTTTTTTCTTCTTTTTGGTTGACCTAGGTGAGCTGATATAGCACAAAGTAGGGAAAATGGGATGGAAAGAGGATACGTCCAATCCAGAGGTATCAAACATTTCACTGGATTGAGTGATATGCCTGGATTGAGTGCTATGCTATGCTATGATCTGAATTAACAAGTTACTTCCAGTCGGTAAAGCTCTTTCTGGTGGACACTATCTAACAGCAGACTCCTCGCCTTTAGAATACCCCTAGCACCAGACGGGATCTGGAAAACTTAAACAGCATTATTCTCACGTGCCAGGAGGTGGTGCCATGCAGCTCCGTGCTGACTTCATTCCTCCTCGGAAGTGACGATGGAGCTCCATTTAAGTGCCATCCCTGCGTGTTGACGTGAGTTTCTTTACACTGTCTGCACCCTAAGACACAGAAGCCAACAATAATTAGAGGTACCTGCGTGCAGATCTCTAGTTTGGGACCTTTTTAGATAGGAAAAAAGAGATCATTTCTAATAACAGGAAGGTGGGTGGTCAGTAAGGAATTTTCAGTTACATATTGTATCCACCGGAAAGAGCGTTACAGAAGGTATATAACTTGTTTTTCTGATGGATATACATCTAACTGCATATTCCTCACCTTGTGAATAGATACCTAAGCAGTACCTCCCACGGTAGTGGGTTTTGTTATGGCTCAGACCAAAAAGTCTTGCAGGACCAAACAGCCAAAATGTCCTTCCTGTCAGACCTGGCAGTCATGCTTCATGAACGTCTGGACTGATGCCCATGTTGTGGCCCGACAGATGTTGAGGACAGACACTCCCCTGTGCCAGTGTAGTGGTAGCAGCCTCACTTCTTTCAGAGGCTGCTTCTTGGCCAAGGCATAGCAGGTCTTAATGCAGAGGACTATCCACCCTGACAAAGTCCTTTCTACACTGTATTCCCTATATTCAGTCCAAGGTAACCCCACAAAAAGCAGATCATCCATCCAATAGTCCTTACTGAGATCGATGTAGAAGCTCAAAGCTCTTCTGGGGTACAAGCTATGGAGTCTCCTCTGCCTTCGAGGGGTGAGGCAGAGCAAAGAACATCGGGAGAGTGATGAATTGCTCAAAATTAAAGGAAGCCCTGGTCCTCAACACCACTTCATTTACAAAAAAAGTGGCTGATGGTGGCTGCATCAAGAACACTTAGAGTTAACAAGTGCAACAAGCTGAAGTAACCGCAAACAGGAATACAGTCTTCAGAGTCAGGAGCCCTAGAGGACAGCTGTTCGAAGGGAGTGCACAAAAGGAAAGTGAGGACCAAATTAAGGTCCAAGTGTGGCATCACAAAGGGTTTTTGGGAAAGCACGAGTCAAACTTTTGAGATATATCATGACAACAGCGCAGTGGATTTTTCATCCGACAAATGCAAAAATGCTGAAAGACCTGATAAACACCCTTTAACGGCGCACACTGCAAGTCCGTGCTAAGCTAGAGATAAAATAAAACAACAAGACATCTGAGAGTTTGGCCTGTAACGGGTCCGTCACGCTGTTGTCGCATAAGGCTACAAACTTGTGCCAGCGCCCGGCGTAAGCAGACTTGTAGAAGGACGCCTGGCAGCAAGGATGACATCCACAACTTCCGGAGATAGATCTAACACAGTCAACTGCCACAGTTCAATCTCCACGAATGGAGGTGCAAACTACACAGGTTTGGGTGCAGGACTCTGCCCTGCTGCTGTAACAGGAGATCCTCCCAAAGAAGCAGTTTGATCGGAGGACAGATGATTATCCCCAGAAGTTCCAGGAACAACAATCTCCTTGTCTAATCCAGAGCCACTAGGATGCTGCGGGCCCTTTCATTTCCTAATCTTTTTCCAAACTCTGGGCAGGAGAGGTGGTGGCAGAAAGGAGGACAGGATTCCAATTCTTCACTCTATCCAGAATATGTCTCAGAGAGAGCCTTCTTGTGAACTCCATTGCGCATATGTTTTGCCATATGAGTTCTTGACATTGACGAACAAGTTACTTACCTTCGGTAACGATATATCTGTAAGAAACATAGGTTAGTTATAGATTCCTTACCTTAGAATTATCCCCAAGCATCAGATTGGATCCGGAAAGTTTTTTGTCAGCAGTACCCCAGCGCGTCGAAGGGTGGCGTCGGTCGGCTCCGGGTTCGTCGTTGGCGTCGTGGTCGCCGGGATGATGTCGCGGCAGCTACATAGATGCCGCCCTCGCGCGCGGACGTCAGTTCTGTACACGACTTTCCACGCCAGAAGCGTAGAGCCATGCAAGACACTGACCACTGGTGCACAATCTAGGGCCCTGAAAGGAAGTCCTTAACCCTAGAAGTCAGTTCGCAGAACGGGGAGGATCAGTGGGGCGGTAAGGAATCTATAACTAACCTATGTTTCTTACAGATATATCTTTACCGAAGGTAAGTAACTTGTTCATCTAAAAGAAACAGTTAGTTATAGATTCCTTACCTTAGAATAGATACCCCAGCAATACCAACTCCGGAGGTGGGTCTGCGAACTAAGTTCACACCAGGAAGTCCTGGAGAACAGAACGGCTAAAGAAGCCGTCTCTCCGGACTTGGCTGTCCAGGCAGTAGTGTCTTGTGAACGTGAGCAGCGATGCCCACGTAGCTGCCTGACAGATGTCATTAAGGGGGACTCCACGTCCCAAAGCAGTGGTAGCTGCCATCGCCCTGGTGGAATGGGCGGGCAACCCCACTGGAGACTCCTTCTTTGCCAAGGAATAACAAGCTTTGATGCACAAAACGACCCATCTGGAAATGGTCCGTTTGTGCACGGCCAGACCTTTTTTGGCGCCCACGTAGCCAACAAAGAGCTGGTCATCCACCCGGAATTGTTTTGTGCAATCCAAGTAAAAGGAAAGCGCACGTTTTGGATTCAGACGGTGGAGCCTCTCTTCTTTGGAAGGATGCGGAAAGAAGGTAGGCAAAGTGATGGTCTGTCCAATATGGAAAGGAGTAACCACTTTGGGAAGGAAGGACGGACGTGTTCGAAGGGCAACCTTGTCCGGATGAACAGTCAGAAAAGGAGGCCTAGAAGAAAGTGCCTGGAGCTCACTCACCCTGCGCGCAGAGGTGATGGCTACCAGAAAAGCAGTTTTTAAGGTCAGAAGCCTGAGAGGACAGTTATGTAGCGGCTCAAAGGGAGCGCACATTAGATATGTAAGAACCAAGTTAAAGTCCCACTGCGGCATTACGAAGGGAACAGGAGGAAAAAGATGAGTAATGCCCTTAAGGAAGCGATTTACAACAGGGGACTTGAAAAGAGAAGGCTGATGAGGAAGCCTAAGGAAGGCTGAAATGGCCGAGAGGTAGCCCTTCAGAGTGCCCAGAGAAGAGCCCTGCTGGGCCAAAGAACAGAGGAACAAGAGAACCTCAGAAAGAGGGGCGGAAAGGAGATCCACAGCCTTTGCTGTGCACCATGCCACAAATTTGTTCCATCTGCAGGCATATACCGTCTTAGTGGAGGGACGCCTGGCTGCCAAGATAACATCACAGACTTCAGGAGGCAGGTCAAACGAAGTCAACTGCCGCCGCTCAATCTGCACCCAAGGAGGTGGAGGCTGGACAGGTTCGGGTGGAGGACCGTCCCCTGCTGCTGTGACAGAAGATCCTCCCGAACAGGCAGTCTGATCGGAGGATCGATGGCCATGTGTAGCAGCTCGGGATACCAGACTCTTCGTGCCCAATCCGGAGCCACAAGAATGACTTGGGCCAGGTCGCGCTTGATCTTCTTCAGCACTATGGGCAGAAGTGGTATAGGCGGAAAGGCATATAGAAGATCGCAACTCCATTCGCGACGAAAAGCGTCGCCTAGCCAGTGCTGCCTTGGAAATTCCAATGCGCAGAATTGCTGACATTGCGCGTTCTCTTCGGTGGCGAATAGATCTAACCAAGGCTCTCCCCACTGTCGAAAGAGACCTTGCACCACCTCCGAGTGAAGACGCCATTCGTGATCCATCATGCACCTGCGGCTGAGTTCGTCCGCCCTGGCGTGTAGGGAACCTGCCAGGTGTTGAACTACCAGGGATATGCCCTGATGTTCCAGCCATGTCCAGAGGCGGAGGGCCTCCTGACATAGGGTCCACGACCCCACCACGCCTTGTTTGTTGCAGTACCACATGGCGGTGGTGTTGTCCGTGAACACCTGCACTACTCTTCCCCGGACAGAGGGAAGGAACGCTTTGAGTGCAAGACAAATCGCCCGAAGCTCCAGAAGGTTGATGTGGAGCCCGGAGTACGCCGGAGACCAGAGGCCTCAGATCTCCGCCTCCCCCATGTGGCCGCCCCATCCCCAATAGTGATGCATCGGTCACCACTGTGAACTCTGGTTGGGGAAGGGAGAGAGATCTGCCGTCGGCCCAATCCTGGTTCGTTAGCCACCACTGCAATTGGTGTGCAGTGCCCTCCGAGATCCGGACGCAATCAGACAGGTTCCCCTGATGTTGTGCCCACTGGAACTTCAGGTCCCATTGCAGAGCCCGCATATGCCATCTGGCATAGTCCACCAGCAGGATGCAGGAGGCCATCAGACCCAGTAGACTGAGGGTCATCCTGACCGAAACCCGGGATAGAGGCTGAAAGATCGGAATCATAGCCCGAATATCCCGGACTCGCTGTTTGGGAGGATAGATCCGAAACTGCGTTGTGTCCAGAACCTCTCAGATGAAGAGGAGCTTCTGAGAGGGAGTCAGGTGTGACTTCGGCACATTGATGGAGAACCCCAGCGAATGCAGGCGGTCGGCCGTAGTCTGGAGGTGGGAGACGACAGCCTGGGGCGAGCTCGCCTTCAACAGCCAGTCGTCGAGATAGGGGAAGACTGGAACCCCTGATATGCGCAGGTGAGCTGCGACCACCGCTGTCACTTTCGTGAACACCCGAGGGGCGCTGGTAAGGCCAAAGGGGAGCACGGTAAACTGAAAATGCTCGTGGCCTACCGTGAAGGGCAGGTAACGCCGGTGGGCCGGCAGGACGGGGATGTGGAAAAAAGCGTCCTGCAAGTCCAACGCTACCATCCAGTCTCCAGGGTCGAGGGCAGACAGGACCTGAGCGAGCGTCAACATTTTGAACTTCTCCTTCCGGAGGAAGCAGTTGACGTTCCTGAGATCCAAGATAGGACGCAAGTCTTTGTCCTTCTTGGGCACCAGAAAGTAGTGGGAATAGCAACTACGACCTACTTCTGGGACAGGAATGCGCTCGATGGCTCCATTGGCCAAGAGTGCCGAAACTTCCTTTTGGAGAAGGGCCAGATGATCCTCCAACATGCGATGGTACTGAGGTGGCATGGATGGAGGGGTAGTCTCGAAGGGGTGGGAGTAGCCCCTTGGGACTATTTGCAAAACCCACCTGTCCGACGTGATGGTGCGCCAGTGGGGGAGGTGATGGCGAATCCTGCCGCCAACTGGCGTTTGGTGGCACTGAAAGGTCGGACAAGGAGGGTTAGGAGGCTGCTGCAGAGGGGGCTGTGGTGGACTGGCCTGCCTGCGGGTCCCCAGAACCACAGCGGTGGTTCCCACGTCCCCGGCCGTGCAGGGGCTGAACAGCTTGCGCTGGCCTGTGGCTCTGGGCGGGACGTGGCGGGGCACCCCTTCCATAGCCACGAAAGGGGCGAAAAGCAGACTGTGCAGGGCAGGTGATGGAGAGGCCAAAGGACCTGGCCGTAGCCCGAGAGTCCTTAAAGCGCTCCAGCGCGTTGTCTGTCTTGTCGCCGAATAGGCGACGGCCATCAAAGGGCATGTCCATAAGAGTGGATTGGACATCCCCCGAAAAACCAGTCGACCTCAACCAGGCGTAGCGTCGAAGGGCTACCGACGTGGAAATCGTCCTGCCTAGTGAGTCGGCGGTATCCAGCCCACAGCGGATGGTAAACTTCGCTGCGTCTCTCCCTTCGGCAACTGCACGGGAGAGTACGGCCCGGGCCTCCTCCGGGCACTGGGGCAGCCACTTGCGCCACCGTATCCCACACGGAGTGGGTGTAACGCCCAACAGACATGCGGTGTTTACCGACCGCAGTCCCAAGCTAGAGGAAGAAAACATCTTCTTCCCAAGATGGTCCAGCTTTTTGGATCACCTATCAGGTGGTGCGTTAGAGAATGCGCCTTTGGAGGTGGAGGCTTGGACCACCAAGCTCTCAGGGGTGGGGTGTTCGGAGAGGAAAGTGGGGTCACCCAGAGCCCGGCGGTGGCGTCGGGCAATCATCCTATCCACAAGAGCCCCTGTGTTGGGCCTGGACCAGGTGCCCAAAAGGATGTCGGTGAGGGCTTCATTAAACGGTAGCAGCGGCTCCAAAGAGCTCGCTGCCGGTTGAAGTACCTCTGTCAGGAGGTTAGTCCTGACGGCCACCGTAGGTAGCTCGAGGTTGAGCGCCTCGGCAGCCCTAAGCAACACCACGGCGTAAGACACTCCCTGCTCCGTAGCCACGGTAGGGGGAGACAACATGCCAAGGTCTGGTGAGGTATCCAAACCACTGGCTTCCCCCAGTTCCTCTCTCCAGTCTGGTTCATAGCCTAACGAACAAGTTACTTACCTTCGGTAACGATATATCTGTAAGAAACATTAGTAGTGATAGATTCCTTACCTTAGAATATCCCCAGGCGTCAGACTGGATCCGGAAGGTTTTCGTCAGCAGTACCCCTGCGCGTCGGTAGGTGTCGTCGTGCGGCTCCGTGTCCTTCGTTGGCGTCGTGGTCGCCGAGATGACGTCGCGGGCGCTACTTAGACGCCGCCCACGTGCGCTGTCAGTTCTGTACACGACTTTCCACGCCAGGAACGCAGAGCCATGCAAGATACTGACCACTGGTGCATTGAAACTAGGGCCCTGAAAGGGATGACCTTAACCCGAGAAATCAGTTCGCAGAACGGGGAGGATGGGTGGGGCGGTAAGGAATCTGTCACTAACTACTGTCTCTTACAGATATATCGTTATCGAAGGTAAGTAACTTGTTCATCTGAAAGAAACACATAGTGATAGATTCCTTACCTTAGAATAGATACCCCAGCAATACCAACCCCGGTGGTGGGTCTGAGAACCAAGATCACACCAGAAAGTCCCGGAGAACAGAACGGCCAAAGAAGCCGTCTCTCCGGACTTGGCTGTCCAGGCAATAATGCTTGGTAAACGTGTGCAGCGAGGCCCACGTGGCTGCCTGACAGATGTCTTGCAGGGGGACACCACGTCCCAATGCAGTAGTGGCTGCAGTAGCTCTGGTGGAATGAGCACGCAGCCCCACCGGAGGTTCTTTTTTAGCCAAAGAGTAACAGGCTTTGATACATAAGACAACCCAGCGGGAGATAGTTCTCTTCTGTACCGCCCGACCTTTCTTGGTGCCAACGTAGCCAACAAAGAGCTGGTCAACCACCCGGAACTGCTGTGTGCGGTTGAGATAAAATGAGAGCGCACGTTTTGGGTCCAGACAGTGGAGCCTCTCTTCCTCTCTGGAAGGATGCGGAGGCGGAAAGAAGGTGGGCAAGGTAATAGTCTGCCCAATGTGAAAGGCCGTAACCACTTTTGGCAAAAAGGAAGGACGGGGCCTGAGCACCACTTTGTCCGGATGGACTGAAAGGAAAGGAGGCTTACAAGAAAGAGCCTGGAGCTCACTGACCCGCCTAGCGGAGGTGATGGCCACCAGGAAGGCAGTCTTCAATGTCAAGAGACGAAGAGGACAGTTGTGAAGAGGCTCAAAGGGAGCGCACATCAAGTATGTAAGAACCAGATTCAAGTCCCACTGAGGCATTACGAAAGGAATAGGAGGAAAAAGGTGTGTAATGCCTTTGAGAAAACTATTTACAACAGGGGACTTGAAAAGAGAAGGCTGATCAGGTAGCCTGAGAAAGGCTGAAATTGAAGAAAGGTAGCCCTTGATAAGTGCCCAGAGCAGAGCCCTGCCGGCCCAAAGAGAGAAGGAACAGTAGGACCTCAGAAAGAGGGGCAGAAAGGGGATCCACAGCCTTTGCTGTGCACCATGCCACAAACTTGTTCCACCTGCAGGCGTATACCACTTTAGTAGAGGGACGTCTGGCTGCCAGAATAACATCACAAACTTCAGGAGGCAAGTCGAAAGGAATCAACTGCCGCCGCTCAATCTCCACGCAACGAGGTGGAGCTGGACAGGTTCGGGTGGAGGACCGTCCCCTGCTGCTGCGACAGAAGATCCTCCCGAAGAGGCAGTCTGATCGGAGGATCGATGCTCATACTGACTAGCTCGGGATACCATACTCTTCGAGCCCAGTCCGGAACCACAAGGATGACTTGTGCCCGGTCGCGCCTGATCTTCTTCAGCACTCTGGGCAGAAGTGGTATAGGCAGAAAGGCGTACAACAGACCGCAACTCCACTTGCGACGAAAAGCGTCGCCGAGCGAGTGCCGCCTTGGAAATTCCAACGCGCAGAACTGATGACATTGCGCGTTCTCTTCGGTGGCGAATAGATCTAACCAAGGCTCTCCCCACTGCTGAAAGAGACCTTGCACCACCTCCGAAGTAAAGACGCCATTCGTGATCGAGCATGCACCTACGGCTGAGTTCGTCCGCCCCGGCGTTCAGAGAACCTGCCAGGTGTTGAACCACCAGGGACATGCCCTGATGTTCCAGCCATGTCCAGAGACGCAGAGCCTCCTGACAGAGGGTCCACGGCCCCACCCCGCCTTGTTTGTTGCAGTACCACATGGCGGCGGTGTTGTCTGTGAACACCTGCACTACTCTCCCCTTGACAGAGGGAAGGAATGCCTTCAGTGCAAGTCGGATCGCCCGAAGCTCCAGAAATTTGAAATGGAGCCTGGACTCCGCCGGAGACCAGAGGCCTCTGATCTCCGCCTCTCCCATGTGGCCGCCCCATCCCAGGAGTGACGCGTCTGTCACCACTGTGTACTCCGGTTGGGGAAGGGAGAGGGATCTGCCGCTGACCCAATGTTGGTTCGTGAGCCACCACTGCAAGAGTTGTGCAGTGCCCTCCGAGATCTGGACGTAGTCGGACAGGTTTCCCTGATGCTGCTCCCACTGCAGAGCCCGCATATGCCACCTGGCATGATTGATCAGCAGGATGCAGGAGGCCATGAGGCCCAGCAGCCTCAGGGTCATCCTGACGGAAACCCAGGATAAGGGCTAAAAGATTGGAGTCATAGCCCGAATGTCCCGGACTCGCTGTTCGGGAGGATAAACCCGAAACCGCGCCGTGTCCAGAACCGCTCCGATGAAGAGGAGCTTCTGAGAGGGGATCAGGTGTGACTTCGGCACGTTGATGGAGAACCCCAGCAAATGCAGGAGATCGGTCGTAGTCTGGAGGTGGGAGACGACTGTCTGGGGCGAGCCCGCCTTCAACAACCAGTCGTCGAGATAGGGGGAAGACTGAAACCCCTGATCTGCGCAGATGAGCTGCGACCACCATCACTTTCGTGAACACCCGAGGGGCGCTGGTAAGGCCAAAGGGGAGCACGGTGAACTAAAAGTGCTCGTGGCCTACCGTGAATCGGAGGTAACGCCGGTGGGCCAGCAGGATGGGAATATGAAAGTAAGCATCCTGCAAGTCCAACGCTACCAGCCAGTCCTGTGGGTCTAGAGCAGACAAGACCTGAGCAAGTGTGAGCATCTTGAACTTCTCCTTCCGGAGGAAGAGATTGACGTCCCGAAGGTCCAAGATAGGACGCAGGCCCTTGCCCTTCTTTGGAATCAGAAAGTAGTGGGAATAACAACCACGACCTACTTCTGGCATCGGAACGCGCTCTATGGCCCCCTTGGCCAAGAGGGCCGCAACTTCCTGCTGGAGAAGTGCCAAGTGATCCCCGGATACGCGGTGGTACTGAGGTGGCATGGCTGGAGGGGTAGTCTCGAAGGGGAGGGCGTAGCCCCTTCGGACTATCTGTAAAACCCACCTGTCCGACGTGATGGTGCGCAAGTGGGGGAGGTGATGGCGAAGCCTGCCACCCACTGGCATTTGATGGGCCTGAAAGGTCGGACAAGGAAGGCTTGGAGGCAGTGGTGGCGGGGGTGGAGGTGGACTGACCCTGCCGCTGGCCCCCTGAACCGCCGCGGCAGTTCCCACGTCCGCGGCCGCGCGTGGACTGTTGCGCTGGCCTGTGGCTCTGTTGCGAACGTGGTGGGTTGCCCCTTCCGCGAGCACGAAAGGAGCGAAAGGCAGAAGGCGGAGGAGGGCGCGTGTGTAGGAAAGTGGCTCTGTATATACTGTACCCAAGTAAGGTTCAGGGTGTACAGAGTCCACAGTCCCCAGAGGGTTGACAGAGGCTAAAGTTAGATATAACCTTACTCTCCAAAGTGGTAGCTTGGTCGAGCAGTAAGGCAGTATCAGAGGACAGTGTAAAGCATTTGTTGTACACACTCAGTCAGCAAATGAAGCCACACACTCAAGAACTGAACTCTAGGCCAATGGTTTGTATATAAAAAAATATATGCTTGTTTTATTTTAGAACCAACAATAGGATCAAAATATACTTTCTCAGTATGAGATGCTTTGGTTATTCACCTTACAGATAGGCAGTAGACTTTTTTGATAGTGGTTATCACAGTTGGTGCAAGAGGCAACACAGGGTCAAATTCAATGCAACATTGAGCTCAATGGAAAATTATGCTTAATTACAATTGATTACTTTGCAGAGCACTTTTCTAACCACAGGACTGGATCCTGGATTCAGTCCTGGGACACCTCCTGTAAACAGGTAAGAAAAAGCGTTTTGATTATTGTAGTGATTTTTGAAGAATATTACTATATTTCAAAAGCTGACACTTAGAAACTTTTCTGGGTAAAATTACCAATGTTATCCTATGAAAGGAAATACAGTGTGCAAGCAAAGTATGTTTACGTTACTTTTGTAATCCAGTGCTGGACTCCTAGGTTCAGCACTGGGACATTTACTTAAAACAGGTAAGTAATTACGTTTTTGTAGTTTGTTCGATTTTTAAAGAATATTTGTAAAATACAGAAATCGACACTTAGAAGAAATTTCACAGAAAACCAGTCAATGGATCCCTATGAAAGAAAAGTGAGTTAGCGGTAAGTAACGTTGCGATTACTTTTTAGGGCCAGTGTTGGGCACTCGGGTCCAGCACTGAGGCCCCTTCTAATACTAGGTGAGTATTTTCGTTTTCGTGACTCGGTTGATTTTTGGTGAATATTCTAAAGTTTCAGAACTCCACACTTAGAAGAAATTTCGCAGAAAACCAGTCAATGGAACCCTATGGAAGAAAAGTGAGTTATCGGATTTCGGGTAAGTACTTGACTGGCAGGGTTAAGGTTCTGGGTAAGACTCAGGGGTCCCCCAGGATCAGGTAAGTACAGTTTTACACCCTCAGCGGCACAGGGCGGCCGGGTGCAGAGTGAGACGGCCCAATGTTATCCTATGGCAGGCGGGGGCCCGGGTTGGTGGCTGCTGGCAAGCAGGCCACGCGACTGTGGGAGCTGGGCTCCTGGTCACTTGCTCAGGGCAAGTAGGGAAGTAGGTTAGGATAGAGGTTGCACTTCCAGGGGCACTCGGGCGGCTGGGTGCAGGGTGCTTTGAGCCGTCGGGCGCTCAATGTTAAACAATAGAGGTCGTGAAAGGTGAAGAAAGGCTGCAGGCTCGGGGACGGTGATTCTTCAGGGACGACCAACACTTCAGGAGGTAAGTTGGGGTCTTGGAGGATAGGTAGACACCCATGAGTTGGGCACAGGGGGCCGTGGGGCGCCGGGTGCAGGGGTGTCTTTTGAGGTCGGGAAATCTTACCCCCTGCTGGTCGCGGTTGGAGGGGTCCCTTGTCCTGAGGCTGCAGGCGTCGTCTGGGTCGTCGAGGAGGGTCCTTGGCCACTGGATTCCAGGTCAGAATCGCCGGGGACGTCCTCGAGGTCTTTGGTCACTCAGGCACAGGCTGGACTCGGCGGGTGCAGAGTGTGCAGGTTTCGCGGCTCCGTGCCAGGGCCGGGTCTTTGGTAGGTTTTCTTTTGAGCAGTACCACTGCTCGTGGGAGTCCCTGGGTCGAAGGCTGTAGCACAGAAGTCAGGTCCTCCGGGGTTTGTGAGGTTGCTGAGGCCAGGATTCCGCAGGAGCAGGTTCAGAGGTCGACAGGCCGGTAGGGCTGGGGCCAAGTCAGTTGTTGTCGCCTCCTTTTTAGCAGCTGCACGGCTGGTCTTCTCGCTTCGTCTTCTCTTCTTGTTTTCGGATTTGGGAACTCCGGAAGGAAGGTTCAGGGAGCCCCTAAATACTAAATTTAGGGGTGGTTACAGGTAGGTAAGGGCAGGGACCAATGGGTCCCTTCCCTGGGGTGGGTACACCCCCATTCTGTTCCTCTCCAGTGGGAGGGGGCAGGAGCCTGTCCCTGGTTGGCCAGGTCCCCCATCCTCAAGATGGCGGGGACTCGAGTTTGTGCTTCACCTCGCCTCCCCCACCTTAGGGGTGGAGTTGGCAGAGGTGGGCACAGCCCATTTCCTGCTTCTGGTTTTCCCGCCGGTTCTCCCGCCAGGAGTGGGGGTAGAACCAGTGGGGACCAGTTTGCTGGAAGCAGCAAATGGTCTGGGGAAACTCCAAGGCGGCAGGCCTTTGAAGCTCCCCCTGCCCATCCTGGGGGAGGAGGCTTTGGCACCTCGTCCCGGGATGTGCATTGTTTCAGGCCCCTGAGAGCAGAGGCTCTCGACCCAGGGGTCCAGAAACATGTCTGGTGGTGGCAGCCTGGGCAGCCACTCAGTCCGGACACTGGAGGTCGGGTTGGTTTCAGGGGGCATCTCTAAGATGCCCCCTGGAGTGCGTTTTACATTAAATCCCACACTGGCATCAGTGGGGGTTTAATGTGCTGAGAAGTTTGATACCAAACTTCTTAGTCTTCAGTGGGGCCATTATGGTGCGGTGGAGTTCGTAATGACAGACTCCCAGCACCATATACTCTTAATGGCAGCACTGCACTTACAATGCCCAAGAATGGACTTGGGCACTGTGAGGGCACAGGGCTCATGCCTCTATGCCCTCACCACTGGCATAGTGCACCCAGCTAGAGGGGTGGCTGACCTAGGCCAGGGCAGTGGCTTGTAGGCATGGCACACAGGGATGTGAGCCATGTCGACTCTTCACTTTTGTTCTGCACCAAGACACGCAGCCTGCAAAGGCAGTGTGTGTGTAAAGGTGCAGGGTCCCTAAGGGTGGCACAACAAGTGCTGCAGCCCTTAGGGGCCTTCCCTGGTCACAGTGCCCTGGGTACCCATGGTACCATTTACCAGGGGCTGACCTGTGGCCAGGGATGTCAATTGGGTGTAGGTATCAATGCAATTTTAGGGAAGGAACACAGGCCCTGGGTACCTGGTTGGCAGGAGCCCAGGGCACACTCAGTCAAAGTACATCAGCCATTCAGCAAAAAGTGGGGGCATACCATGTAATCAAGATGGCACTTTCTCACAGCGTGGCCGAAAGGCCCAAGGACTTGGCCGTAGCCCGTGAGTCCTTAAAGCGCTCCAAAGCACTGTCTGCCTTATTGCCAAAGAGGCGAATGCCATCGAAGGGCATGTCCATCAAAGTGTTCTGGGCATCCCCC
Organism: Calotriton arnoldi; assembly: GCA_963921515.1. NCBI lineage: Eukaryota > Metazoa > Chordata > Amphibia > Caudata > Salamandridae > Calotriton > Calotriton arnoldi. The sequence continues at coordinate 842,477 of CAWUFW010002151.1, forward strand.
GAAAAGCCAGTTGTTCTCAGCAAGGCGTGGCGGCGGAGCGCCACTGTCGTGGAAATCGCCCTGCCTAGCGAGTCGGCGGTGTCAAGGCCACAACGGATTGTGAACTTGGCTGCATCTCTCCCCTCAGCAACAGCCTGAGAGAGTGCCGTCCGGGCCTCCTCCGGACAGCTAGGCAGCACCTGCGCTACCGTATCCCACAAGGAGTGTGAATAACGGCCCAAGAGGCATGCAGTGGTCACAGCCCGCAGCCCTAGGCTGGCGGAAGAAAAAATCTTCTTCCCGTACTGTTCCAGCCTCTTGGATTCCCTATCCGGGGGAGCGGAAGGGGATGCGCTTGGGGAAGCAGAGGCTTGGACAACCAAGCTCTCAGGGGTGGGGTGTTGGGAGAGGAAAAGGGGGTCGCCCGGGGCCGGGCGATGGCGTCGGGCCACGTTCCTGTCCACAGGAGCCCCTGTGCTGGGCCTGGAACAGGAGCCCAGAAGAACATCAGACAGTGCTTCATTAAAGGGCAGCAGTGGCTCCGCAGAGGAAACTGCTGGCTGAAGCACTTCTGTCAGGAGGTTAGTCCTGACGGCCACAGTAGGTAGCTGCAGGCGGAGTGCCCCAGCAGCCCTACGCAACACCACAGAAAAACTAGCGCCCTCCTCCGTAGCCACGGTAGGAGGAGACATCATGCTAAGGTCTGGAGAGGTGTCCAGACCACTGGCGTCCCCCAGCTCCTCAGCCCAGTCCGGGTTATACTCACATTGAGCTGTGAGAGGGTCCTCAGACCCCTCCCAGTCCTCCCCTTCCTCCTCCTGCTGTTGAAAAGGAGGAGGATGGATATAGGGAAACAGATTCCCAAACGGCGTCGGAATCGGCGTCGGTCGACACCGTTCCGGCACCGTATCCACGTCGGGGCTGAAACTGGGGACGACGACGTCGTCCGGCGCACCGGGCGACGTCCAATTTGGTGCCGGTGGGGTCGGTGGAGGTGTTACTAGGTCAACCGGCGTCGACCGGGATCCACGATGGGATCCATGGGAGTCCTGCGGTCCCGAGGCCGGAGCCGACGGCGACGCCGGGGCCGGAGCCACCGGCGTCAAAGGGCGACGGCCCAAATAGGCGAGCCATAGCGGACAGGAATTCCTGTACCTGGGCCGGAGTCGCCGATGAACCCGGGAAGGGCGGGTAGGTCACCGACTGCGTAGGTTCCGCCGGAGCCGCAAGGGTGGCACCACCCGCTCCCTCAGCCGCGTCGCGCGACCAGCGAGGCGAAGTCGAAGAACGAGGACGTTTCTTCGGCTTCTTTTTGTGCTTCGCCTTACCTGACCCCCGAGTGCGAAGACTTCGATGAGGACGGCTCCGCGACCGGTCCCTCGACCTTCCTCTGGACCGGGACCTCTCACGGAGCGGAGCCGACTGCCGGGCTTCCAGCAACTTTCAGGACCGCTCCCGCAAAGTCTTCGGCGCCATGGCCTGGCAGTCTGGGCACGACTTGGGGTCGTGGTCGCGCCCCAGGCAGAAGAGACACACGCGGTGCGGGTCCGTCACCGACATCATGCAATGACAGTCCCCGCAAGGTTTAAACTCGGGCATCCCTGCTGCACCAGGAGTCGTATCGACTCAAAAAGCTGAGACAAAATTCTCAAAAAAGTCAGTCAAAAATTGACTGGGGTACCGCTCTCTCCGGATCTGCGCTTGCTGGCGCGGAAAAATAAAGAACTGACAGCGCGCGTGGGCGGTGTCTAAGTAGCGCCCGCGACGTCATCTCGGCGACCACGACGCCAACGACGGACGCGGAGCCGCTCAACGCCACCTACCGACGCGCAGGGGTACTGCTGACGAAAACTTTCCGGATCCAGTCTGACGCCTGGGGATATTCTAAGGTAAGGAATCTATCACTATGTGTTTCTTTCAGATTGGTCAGTTAAAGGGTCTCCAGACCCCTCCCAGTCCTCTTCAACCTCCTCTGGCTGCCAATCTGGTCTAAAAGAGCCAGGGTAGAACAAGGGCACAAAAGTACCCGTCGACGCCGGTCCGGCTCCATGCCCGCATCGGGATGGAGGCCGGGGGTCGACGCCGGCTGGGGACACAACCGGCATCAGCTGCGGACGTGGTGCCGGTAGATTCGGCGCCAGGGGGAGGTGTAATGAGGTCGACCGGCGCCGATCCGGATCCAGGCCTGGATCCAAGGGGACCCTGTGGTGCCGAGGCCGGAGCCGCCAGCGTCGAAGGCCCAGGGGCCCCAGCCGAGTCTGAGGGCCCAAAGGCGCGCCGGCGGAGTCGGGCTGCCCAAAGATAGCTTGCATCGCTTCGTAAAATTGGCGAAGCTGGGCAGGGGTCGCTCCGGGTCCCGGGAATGGAGGGAAACCCGGAGTTGACACTTGGGGCTCTGCACGGGGAGCCGCGGGAGGGGCACCACCCGCATCCCTTGTCGCGTCGGCCGACGGACGGGGAGAAGCCTTAGAGCGACGATGCTTCTTCGACTTCTTCTTGTGCTTCGACTTACCTGACCCGCGAGTGCGAAGACTTGAAGGAAGAGTGATGAAGATGACTCCGCGACCGGTCCCTCGACTTCCCACGCGACCGGGACCTCGAACGGCGCGGAGCCGACTGCCGGGCCTCGAAAAGATTTCGGGACCGCTCCCACAAAGACTTCGGATTCACGGTCCGGCAGTCAGAGCACGACTTGGGGTTGTGGTCGCGCTCCAAGCAAAACAGGCACATGCGGTGCGGATCTGTCACCGACATCAGTCGGCTACAGGAACCGCGAGCCTTGAAGCCGGGCATCCCTGACGTGCACCAGGAGTCGAAGACTCGAAAAAGGTGTCGACAAAAGTCAGCAAAAAGTAAGTCAAAAAGTGACTGGAGGTACCGCTCTCTCCGGATCTGCGCTGGCTGGCGCGGAAAAAGAAAGAACTGGCGTCAGCGCGCGAGGGCGGCGTCTATGTAGCTGCTGCGACGTCATCCCGGCAACCATGATGCCAACGACTAACGCGGAGCCGACTGATGCCACCTTTCGACGCGCAGGGGTATTGCTGACGAAAAACTTTCCGGATACAGTCTGACGCCTGGGGATAATTCTAAGGTAAGGAATCTATAACTAACTGTTTCTTTCAGATAAAAAGATCAGCTAGTTTTCTCCCCATTGCTGGAAGATGTCCTTTGTCACCTCATGGGGTAACTGTCAATCGTGATCCGCTGGCTGAGTTCATCCCGCCTGATGATTTACGACCAGGGAAATGCCATGATGCTCCACCCAGTCCCAGGGATGGAGTGGCTCTTGGCATATGACCCAGGATCCCACCCCAGTAGTTGCATTAGCACACGGAGGTGGTGTTGTCTGTGAGTACCTGGACCATCCTCCCTTTGATTGACAGTAGGAATGCTTTCAGAGCTAGGCAAATGGCTTGCAAATCCAACAGGTTAATATGGAGACGGATCTCAGCCAGAGACTGGAGTCCTCTAATCTCTTCCTTTCCCAGATGACCTTCCGAGCCAAGGAGACACCAGTCTGTCACTATCATCAGCTCTGGGTGGGGAAGGAAGACGGTCTGCCACTTGTTAGGTTACAGTCGAGCAGCCACCACTGCAGATCTTGTACCTCCGAAAATCAAGTTACTTACCTTCGGTAACGCAATAGACATAGTCTAGCCGCAGATTCCTTATCTTTCTAATTCTTCCTAGGTGCCGGACTGGGTCTGGAAATTTTTCAGCAGCAGCACTTCTGAGCATCGGTAGGTGGCATCACGCGACTCCGTGTCAACCACGTCAGTGATGCCACCGGAATTCATATAAGATGCGCTGACATAAGTTTCTTCTGTGACCAGAGTCTGCGCCAACACGCGGATCCACCATAGAAACTGGCTGTGGAAACAGTGTCCCAAAAATGGGTAAAAACATTTCTGTTAGCAATAGTTAAAGTCTTAAAGAAGGACATAGTAATACCCAGGCAAAGGGCTTGTTTGGAAGGAAAACAAGACCATACAGGAAACCGAATGAAGACAGTGATCACTGGTGAGAGAAACCAGGGTCTTTGAAGGTGTGTAACCATAATACTACAATCCGTTCGTAGAGTGGGGAAGGTTGGGCAGGCGTTAAGTAATCTGCCGCTAGACTATGTCTCTATCAGATAATGCGTTACCTAAGGTAAGTAACTTGTTCATCTGATAGAGACATCTAGCCGCAGATTCCTTAACTTTTTAATTAAATGCCATAGCTATGTCTGCTAACTGATCCTACCAAAAGGTGTCGAAGAGAACTAGCCGGTCTAAGTTAAAATAGAAGACCGGACTTGTGTAGGAAGTTACATGAGAAGTAACAATATCTCCCCATAACCACTGTGTGCAAGAACCAAAAAGAACATAACGAAGAAAAAGCCTTGGAAGTCACAGAAAAACAGGATTATGGCAATGAAAAAACACGGTGTCAGAGGACAACAGTGAAAGTTTTAATTGGCAGCCTATAATTCTAAATGTCATGACCTATGGACAGCTGGAATCTTGATGCACAGCCGCAAAAGCAATTGTCACCGAGCTATAGCCCCTTTTGCCAGCAGAATCATATTCGAGGGAAACTATTCTGAGAAAACAGAGAAAGGAGACCCAGAACACATCCACACGATAGTAAGCATGGATTAATGCATGCACCAGAAATTCAGGAGGACCACTCAAGCACATGTACTGAGTAAAATGGAACACTTGTAGCACTGCAAGAAAGAGAGAGAGGGAGAGAGAACATCTACACAAGATCTACGTAAACTCTCTCAAATTGCAATTGTACACAAGATTGACAATCAAACACGTATGTGTCAAAAAAGATACAAAATCATATATAAAGATGCATATATATATACATATATACATATATATATACATATATACATATATACATATATACACATATATATACAGTCATGTATATGTAAACATCCCAATTACAGACAGAAACCACCACCAGGCTGATGTCCAGAAAGAACAAGTAGCCTGGAAGTGAATAATCAGGAACAGAGTTACAAAATAATTGGTAAAGAGAGACAATACCCACTAACAAAAAAACCCAATGGTGAAGCATTAAAAACAATACCAGCCAACCAAGAACCGCAACTGAGGCTGCCAAGACTATAATCCTGAAGAAGAACACAGGAAAAGAAACCAAGAAAATAAGGATATCACTTTTCCTACAGAGGACAAGGTGCAGGAAAAACCAATATTGGAAATCTCAGAAAAAGATATGCATTCTATTTATTTAACAAAAAGACATATCCGACATAATATAAGATGACTGAGAACTAGAGGAAGAAAATAAATATTTAATGAGTTGAGATGCCAGCGAACGAACCTGGCCGTCGACATGCAAAAGATGTACTCCACCAAGCCACCTCTCCTACTTGACTGCAATAGGTGATAAATATTCCCACAGGAACAAAACCAAACAACAAAAAAACAATCCACTGATAAGATACAAGCTAAAGAAGAGCTGAAGTGGCTCATTAGAGGAGAAATTGTCGCGTAGAAGCAGAAAACTTCTTAACCACAGCAAGTAGAAGGGCAGTAATCTGACAGTCCTTAGTATACCCTGGTATACAGGTAAAAAGAGCATCTTGCAGAAAGAAGTGCAAACCATAATAGAATGGGAAACAGTTACAAAAATAGACCCTAAAGGTAGAATATTAAGACACCTTAAAGAGCACAATATAATATATTTCCCTGGCTGTAAACCCTCAGGAAATAGCCAATTCATAAGAACACCCAAATCTAAGAAAATGGATGATATAATTGTGAGAACTAGTAGTAATAAACAAAGGAGTTCACTCAAAATGGATGAAACCATTATGTGGTATACGGACCTCTCAGAAAATAACACAGCAACGCTGAGGCCACATGAACAAAACTCCAAGAAAAAGTGGGGTACACATATGGAGAGTCTTTGGTTGCATAAAAGAACCATCACCGGAACATTGATACCATGTCAGGCCCGATGTGGTGACCCCCACAGAATACCACCACTTGCTAAAGTATAGCGAAAGAATTGCTAAATAAATGCAGGATACAATTAACAAAGAAAACCCTAGCTGAACTATCAGCGAGGCCACTACATAGACTGCAGAGAAGAGACATGCTCTCTTTAGACTCCGAGGGATATCCAACACCTGAAGGCAATGAAAGGTCCCAAAGGATATCCCCATCGAGAACAGGGTAGGGGAAGAGATTCCTCGTCAGAGGAATCAGATGAAACAAGTTATCGATATATATATATATATAAAACTCCAAGGGTAATAAGAAGAACGTCCTTACAAAGGATACCAAGGAAATATATATAAAGCTAATAAGCATACTGAAAAATGCTCCACCAGGAGCAGGTACATGGGTAATCCCTTTTAACATCTGAAAAAAGATCTCTTGAGCATGGGGCTCATCCTCAGAGAACAACAGCAACCGATACAATAGGCATTAAAGCCCGGTAGGGTTCACAATGAAAGAACCTGTCCTTGACAGTGTTAAACAATAATACCTGTAGAAAACAGGAACATCACACTCAGATGTGCCAATAAATGAATAAGAGTAAAGATACTACCAAAAATGTGTCATTTTGTAAGAAATCAAAGACCAACGTCCCTCACACAACCTAGTAATGGAAAGAGGTAGACAGAAAAAGACAAAACTAAGGCTCTGCACCACCTCTACTGTTGTGGAAACGCCGCAGAGCTGAATCAGCCTGCACCCCAAATAGATGAATACTATCAAAGGGCATACCAAACAGTGCCTGTTGAACTGCCTATGAGAACCTAGAGGTGCGCAACCAAGCGAAGCGATGGAGCGCTACCGAGGGGGCCATAGTCCTAGCGACTAAATCAGTGGTATCCATACCACAACTAATTAACCCCTTCCATGCTCATGACGGAATGGTTCCGTCATGAGCACAAGTTCCAGTGAGCACCCTTTCAAAAAATCCCCGTAAACAGCAGAGGGATTTCCCTTTTTTTTTTTGCTTTGAGAGGTGGGGAAGAGCTTCCCCAACCTCCAAAAGTATGGTTAGGGTTTTCATTGCAATGACGATCGTGCGCATGGCGCGCGATCGTCATTACAATGAAAATGAAACTGAAACTTAGTTTCAGTTTCCCGTTTCGGTGCTTGTGGGGCTATCTCAGCCCCCCGAGCACCGAAAAACATGGGAGAGGTATCGTTGGAAAGGGGAGAATCTCCCCTTTCCAATGGTACCCTTCCCTAGTGGATCCCTGCTTGGGGGTCGCCCCAGGAGGGCGATCCCCAAGCAGGGATCCACCCACCAGCCACCAGGGAGGGGGGAGCGGCCCATTGGGCAAGGGTCTTTGCTCCCCCCCATACAATTTTGCCAAACAGCCTTTCTGCCCCCCCCCCCGGAGGGCAGTAGCCCCCAATCTGCCCCCCCAGGGTGGGGGGCAGAAAGCACCCTAGACGCCAGGGATTTTTTTTTTATAGGCCAGGGGTGGGGGCTGCCCAGAACGGGCATGCCAATGCCCCCACCCTATCCCCCAAAAAAGGAATAAGACTTTTTGCCCCCACCAGGAGGCAGATGGGGGCAATAGCCCCTGCTCTGCCCACCGGGGGGTGGGGCAGAAAGCCCACTAGGCCCCAGGGATTTTTTTTTTTATAGATACGTAGGGGTGGGGGCTGCCCAGAATGGGCATGCCAATGCCCCCACCCCCAATTTTTTATTTACAGTCTTTCTGCCCCCCCCGGGGAGGCAGATGGGGCAATTGCTCCTCATCTATGCCCCCCCCCCCAAAAAAAATGCCACAGTCTTTCTGCCCCCCCCCAGGAGGCAGATGGGGGCAGTAGCCTCTTATCGCCCCCTAGGCACCAGGGATTTAATTCCCTCAAAGTTCGGGGTGGGGGCTGCCCAGAATGGGCATGTCAATGCCCCCACCCCACCCCCAAAAAAAGCCACAGTCTTTCTGCCCCCTCCCCAGGAGGCAGTAGCCTCTTATCTGCCCCCCCCCCCGGGGGGGAAGAAAGCCCCCTAGGCACCAGGGATTTAATTCCCTCAAAGTTCGGGGTGGGGGCTGCCCAGAATGGGCATGCCAATGCCCCACCCCCCCCCCGCACCCCCCAAAAAAAATGCTACAGTCTTTCTGCCCCCCTCCGGGAGGCAGATGGGGGCAATAGCCCCTGATCTGCCCCCTCGGGGGGACAGAATCCCACTAGGCACCAGGGGTATATTGTTTTCAAAATTCAGGGGTGGGGGCTGCCCAGAATGGGTATGCCAATGCCCCCACCCCCCAAAAAAAGATGCCACAGTCTTTCTGCCCCCCCCCAGGAGGCAGATGGGGGCAGTAGCCCCTGATCTGCCCCCCGGGGGGGCAGAGCCCACTAGGCGCCAGCGATTATGCTGGCTTTTTTATAAGTAGGGGTGGGGGCTGCCCAGACTGGGCATCCCAATGTTCCCACCCACCCAAAAAAATAGCCACAGTCTTTCTGCCCCCCTTGGGGGCATATCGGGGCAAAAGCCCCCGATTTCCCCCCTCCCCAGGGCAGCAGAAAGCCCACTAGGCACAGACTTTTTTTTTTAAATGTGCCTACCTGTGGATTTTGGGTCCTAGCGCAGCTGGCACCCAAGGAAACCTAGCAAACCTATACATTTTTTTAAACTAGACACCCAGGGGAATCCAGGATGTGGCTCTCACTCGGTTCTGTTACCCAGAATCCCTTGCAAACCTTAAACTTTGTAAAAACAAAACAAATTTTACTCACATTTCTATGATGGAAAGTTCTGGAATCTGCGCAGATCCACAAACTTCGACCCACCCCGCATTCCCCAAAGTCTTCAGATAAAAGTGATACCTCACTTGTGTGGGTAGGCCTAGTGCCCGCAACAGGAAATGGACCAAACCGCAACATGGACACACCACATTTTTACAGTGAAAACTGACCCTTTTTTTGCAAAGTGCCTAGCTGTAGATTCTGAACCCTAGCTCTGCCGGCACCTAGGGAAACCTAGCAAACCTATACATTTTAGAAAAGTAGACAGCCAGGGGAATCCAGGATGGGGTGACTTGTCTGGCTCTCACCAGGTTCTGTTACCCAGAATCCCTTGCAAACCTCAAACTTTGTAAAATAATAACACATTTTCCTCACATTTCTGTGATGGAAAGTTCTGGAATCTGTGCAGATCCACAAACTTCCACCCACCCCGCATTCCCCAAAGTCTTCCGATAAAAATGATACCTCACTTGTGTGGGTAGGCCTAGTGCCCGCGACAGGAAACGGCCCAAACCGCAACGTGGACACACCACATTTTCACAGTACCAAACCCACACATTTCTGAAAACTAGAGACCCGGGGGAGTCCAGGGAGGAATGGCATGCGTTGATCCCCCAATGTTTCCCTACCCAGCATCCCCTGCAAACCTCAAATTTTGATGAAAAAATCTAATTTTTCTAAAATTTCTGGGAGGGAAAGTTGTAGGATCACCGGGCTGACACAAATTTCCTACCACCCAGCGTTTCCCACGGTCTCCCGATAAAAATGGTACCTCACTCTTGTGGGCGAGTCAAGTACCCGCGATAGGCAAGGGGCCAAAACGTATTGTGGAGACATCAAAATTACCTATCACAATACGATCTTTTGCAAGGGGGGTCACATCAGTTTTTGGTCCCGGGCTTGGTGGCCATCTAGGGAAACCTACCAAACCCACACATTTCTGAAAACTAGACACCCGGGGGAGTCCAGGGAGGTATGGCTTTTGTGGATCCCCCAACGTTTCCCTACCCAGAATCCCCTGCAAACCTCAAATTTTGATGAAAAAATCAAATTTTTCTCAAATTTCTGTGTGGGAAAGTACTGGAATCTGCATGGATCCACAAATTTCCTACCACCCAGCGTTCCCTCAGGTCTCACGATAAAAATGGTACCTCACTCCCGTGGGTGGATCAAGTACCCGCGACAGGCAAGGGCCCAAAACATATCTAGGAGACATCAAAATTACCTAGCACAAAACAACCTGGTTTTGCAAAGGGGGTCACCTGGGTTTTTGGCACCGGGCTCGGCGGCCATCTTGGGAAACTACCAAACCCACACATTTCTGAAAACTAGACACGCGGGGGAGTCCAGCGAGGTATGGCTTGCGTGGATCCCCCAAGGTTTTCCTACCCAGAATCCCCTGCAAACCTCAAATTTAGCTGAAAAAACCCACATTTTCCACATATTTATGTGTGGAATCACCGGGCCGGCACAAATGTCCTACCCCACAGCATTCCCCTCAGTCTCCCGAGTAAAATGATACCTCACTTGTGTGAGTGGGGCACGGGCCTGTGACTGGGAAGAACCAAAAACATAGGGATTAAGGGTATAGCACCGAGAATTCTAGGCGCTACGTTTTTTTAAAAATACGTTTTTAGCCAATTCTGCATTGGACACCCACACAAATGAGGTATCATTTTACTCGGGAGACTGAGGGGAACGCTGTGGGGTAGGACATTTGTGCCGGTCCAACGCAGTACAGTGCTGTGCGGCGCCCTCATTGGCATCAGAGAGGGAAAGTGGTGAGGCGGCGTGCGGCGCCGTTCTCGATATCGGATGAATGGCCGCCTGCATTGAAAGTGGAAACCTCGGAGGGCTGTGCACCACAGGTGCCGATGTACGAGTTACTTACCTTCGGTAACGATGTATCTGGTAGAGACGTTGTCTAGCCGCAGATTCCTTAACTTAGAATATCCCCAGGCGTCAGACTGGATCTGGAAAATTTTGCGTAGCAGTACCTCTGCGCGCCGGGGGCGGCGCCGCCCGGCTCCACCCTGACGTCGTCCCCGGACATGCCGTCAGTGGAGCCATATAGGACCCCCCCGGCGCGCTGACGTCAGTTTTCTTCGGAGGAACTTTTCCGCGCCACAACGCGGAGCCGCCAACAAAACTGTGAGAATATGGGAACGGTGTGCGAATAAAAAAGAAAGAAAATTCGTGAGAGAGAAAGAACCAAGTGTGACACAACACCATGAACGACAGTGAGAAAACACTGTCGACGGAAAGGTGGTGAAAAGGAAAGAGCAGAGCCACACTCTGAGAGGCCATTTCGCAACAGCAAAGTGAACGTCACCCGTGAGAGAAATTGACCTACAAAAGCAAGACCAAGGCAGACGACAGAAGGGCTGCACCGGACGAAAGGAAATGAAGAGAGCAGAACAGTATACTGAGAAGCAACCCTGCAAAAGCGAGAGTGTGTCCTCTCCTGAGGCAAGACGGCCATAAAAGGAGCCGAGAGCGACAGGCAAAAAAGCTCCAAACCATAGGATTAAGACAAGGGAGACCGTGTCCCTTGTGAGAGAATCGTCGGACTGAGGAGCAGGCCGAAAGGACATGAAAATCATTTGACTGTAGGAGAGTCAACGGAGAAGGCGGGTGGGAGGGTAGAGAATACCAGTAGGCACCATACTGGAAGAAACAGATGCGTAAAAAAACGCAGATGGCCCCTGAACCCACCGCCCCAGTACGAGAATGGGGGGAAAAGAACAAGTAAACTAAAGGAATAGTCCGATGGGGAGCAAGGTGAAAAACGCCGCCCCGAGAAGGACAACCTACCCCAAAGGAGGCGAAAGCCGAAAACCCCACCTGAAAGGTCCTCGCAGATCGGGGAGGATGGGTGGGCGTTAAGGTATCTGCGGCTAGACAACGTCTCTACCAGATACATCGTTACCGAAGGTAAGTAACTCGTACATCTGAAAGAGACATCTAGCCGCAGATTCCTTAACTTAGAATAGATACCAAAGCCATACCCCACTGGAGGCGGGTCTGCGACAGAACCCTACTAAGTTCCCACGGGAACAGAAGTGCCAACCAGCTGACTAAACACAGTGGGGACAGCGCTGCCAGAGTGGCCAACACCGGGCCAGGATACTCCGGAGGAAGTGGCCAACCATGGGAGGCAAAGGCATCAAAAGCTGCAGAGGGCAGCAGGAAATCCCCGTTGGTGAACAGCGGGGAAATGAGCACAAACCCAGAAGGGTAGTGCGGAATAAGAGTGGACACCTGCTGTAGCCGGAGAGGGACCAGGTGCAGGATGTGAGGGATCCACAGGATCTGATGGACCGTTGACAGAGAAGGTCCAACTAAGGTACAAGAACGTACCGAATCCGACAGGAAGGCCATGCATGACAGTGAAAGAAACACTGTGAGAGTGGGAACAGCAACGGAAAGATGCTGGGGATGCCCAAGATGAGTCAGTGTTACAGAAAACACAAGACCAGCGAATGCACACGTTGCGCGAAAGGGCGGCAGCCCCAGGCAGAAAAGAACGGTAACAACCCGTGCCACGCACGTGGGTAACAGAAGTACTGTACCAAAGAAAACGTATGTACCGCCAGAACCACACCATGGAAGGGGAAGGTCCCATGAAGTTCCACGAGCAGAGCTGAGACACAAGAGACGCATGATGAGGCGTATTGTGTGAACTGCGCTCACGAGAGTGCGGGACAAGACCGGGGACACTACAAGTAGTAGGAAGCCTGCGGGAGGCTCGTGTGTGTGTGTAGTACACTGGCGAAAAAAGGAAAAACACACACAGCCCCAACAGCCATGCGGCCACCGGGCCGAGCAATGCTCAGCGCTAGACACTACAGCCACAGGTAGCGGGGCAGACCCACTGGCTACTGTGAGATAGAGACAGGGGGGCCAAGCCAGTCATGGTACACAAGGGCACATTGTGTACTCGTTTGTATATATATATATTTTTTTAAAGAGTATGTGATTGGCACAGATTCACAGGATGTGGAGCTGACCCCGAGGCAGGAACCTCGTTTACCAGCTCGAAAGTCGGCAGACTAGCCGTGAAATACCTCCGCTCCCTTAAGAAGCCCCATGCGACCACAATGGTCTGAGGAGAACGCCCCCGCTGCGAGCAGCAATCGCAGCCCGAAGGAGAGCACAACAACACCTGCGCGGAATGCAACAGGAGCATGGGAGCTGTGGCAGGGGAAGTGCCAAACAGCAAGGCACAAGACAATGAAGACCATCAATGTCTGGAACCAGAACGCCACCATGGAGAGCGGAGTTTAACCAAGGGCGTACTCAGCATGGATATAGCAGGGTAGGACCAGGCAACATAAAGTTGCCGGGAAAAACACACCAGCCGGTGACACTAGGGAGCAGGCATCATACGCCGATAGAACACAGAAGGATAGTGCCGAGCCAAGTATGAGTGCTTGGGGACAGCGACAGAGCCTTCCGGTAGGCCGGCCAGAGATGGAGCGGCCGCAAGGAAGAACCATGAAGGGACAGGAGGGATCTGAAAACCCTTCCGCCCTGAAGAAAGGTAGCTGGAAGATGCAGGCCCGCAGCCGACACCCAACAAAAGGACCGCAAGAAGGCCCCTGAAGGGCCCGCAGCAGCAGTGTGCAAAACGTACAGGCACAGCTGCCGGAGGACCTAGTTAAAGGGATCCCACAGAAGCATACAAAGGCTACTGTAGGAAGAATGCAGCTATACAATAGCAAACAATTACCACACATAGGGTAAGGATCAACCCCATACAGGGGCACCTCTGGAGCGTGAGCTCATAGACAGAGGACGTAAAAGTGTAACGCAGAACCACAGGCTCCGAACACATAACCCGTCGGAGCAAGGGTGCAACCTTAACCATCCGGCTACAGGAACTGAGAAGGATAAGCAGCAGACCTGCTGCAGAAAGGAAAATACGGCGAGAAGCCGCCCAGGCCGTTCAGATATTACAGCATGAACCCGGGCCCAACATGAAGGCAAGACAATAGGGCAGGAGGAGGACAAGCGCATCCTGAACAAAACTACGGGAAAGTAGACAGAAGGCGGCGAACCGCGGAGTCCGCATGTGCGTCAAACAGGGACACACCATCAAATGGCAAATCCTGGAGACTGTCCCGGACATTGTCGGGGAAACCCCCGTTGCGCAGCCAGGCATGGCGGCGCAAGGCAACGGACCGCGCCATTGTCCTACCCACCGAATTGGTAGAGTCAACGGCGGACCGAATAGCAAAACGCGCCATTTCACTGCCTTCGTGAATGAGACGAGCTATGTCATCCCGAGGACACTCAGGGAGGGTAGGTAAAAAACACTCCACCGAGTCCCAAAGGGCACAAGAAGCCTGGGCAAAAACGCAAACTGTGTTTAGAGCGCATAAGGCAGAACTAGCGGACGCAAAAATGCCGCGTCCACATGTCTCCAGCCAACGAGACTCCCTAGTAGGAGGCTGCAGCAGAGGTGGAGAAGAAGGCGGCGTGGCGAAGGACACCTGTACCACTAGGCCGTGAGCACTAGGCTGAAGTGACAAACAGGAGGGGTCCCCAGGCGCCGGACGATGCCTATGCGCAACGGCCCTATCGACCGCATCTCCTGAAGATGGTCGCGCCCACGTCCCGAGAAGGGCGTCGAACAACAAGCCGCTAAAGGGCAGCAAGGGCTCAAGATCCACCTCACCCTGGTGGAGGAGATCCAATAACGGATCAGAGGACAAGGGGGCAGAAGGAGGGTGCAAGCGTAAAACAGCTGCAGCCCTGCGGACACCCCTTAAAAATAAAGCACCAGGTACGGTGGGCGACAATAGCCCATCTGTAGGGGACGGTTGCAAGCTGACCCGTCCCCCAGCAGGAGGAAGAATGGGCCACTGCTCCCATGGCGGTGGAGCAAACGGGCGTGGAGACAAGCCCGAGCACACCGGTTCCGTGTCCCCTGGAAGCGGAGAGCCAATAGGTTCCGGCGACCGTTCCGGCGTCGAACAACGCCGCTCCGACGTCGAAGGTCGGCGAAAGGGCGTCGATGCGACGTCGAGCACCATGAGGGGCGACTCGGCCGGACGAGTGGGCGGCGACGCCTCCACCACCGAGAGGTGCGGAGGGGCAGGAGACGACAGGCATAGTGCCACCGGCCCCGCCGACGTCGACGCAGGGAGTCGCCAAGGGCTATGCGTAGACAGGGCAGAATGGCACGGCGTGGGGTTGGAACGCCCATCGGGGTTGGGACCCGACGCCGGCACGACTCCGGAGCCGGAGTCGAGGCATTCGGCCGGCGCCGAGGGCGAACCCGCCGGCGGAGATTCGACCTGAATGCCTACCTCCACTGTGGGACCCGAAGGCGCACCAGGGAGTGGAGGTGACCCGAAGATGGAGTGCAGAGCCTGGTAATAGGCTTCCATCTGGGGCCGAGTCGCACCAGTACCCGGAAAGGGCGGGTAAATGGAGGTCGACTCCGGGGGGCACGGCTCCGAGAGGGAGCGGGAACCATGGCCCCCATCGTCACGTGGAAGCGAGGACTTCGACTTCCGTGACTTGCGTCTGGACTTACCTGAAGGCCGACGCTCGCGGGATCGACTCCGGGAGCGGACGCGGCTAGAAGAACCCACCGGAGAACGGCGGGGAGAACGTCGGGGAGAACGTCGGGGAGACCCCGTGCGGGTCAACCGGGCAGCCAAGAGCTTCATCCGACGCTCCCGCAGGGATTTCGGACGCATCTGCCGGCAGGCGTCACACTCAACGGAGTCGTGGTGCGATCCAAGGCACCACATGCAAAAGGCGTGCGGGTCCGACGCCGACATCTGGCGCGAACAAGTCTCGCACAACTCAAAGCCCGAAGGCATCGCACACTGTTCCACGACGCCAAAGACGTCGAAAAGGGCCTGAAGAAAAACAGGCCAGAGGAACAGCTGAATCCCGGATCCGCATTGTAACGCGGAAAAGAAGGAAACTGACGTCAGCGCGCCGGGGGGGTCCTATATGGCTCCACTGACGTCATGTCCGGGGACGACGTCAGGGTGGAGCCAGGCGGCGCCGCCCCCGGCGCGCAGAGGTACTGCTACGCAATATTTTCCGGATCCAGTCTGACGCCTGGGGATATTCTAAGTTAAGGAATCTGCGGCTAGATGTCTCTATCAGATAACTATGTCGGTTGTTCGGAGCCAAGCGCCGAAGGTGGAAACCCTGAAGGCCTGTCCACCGCGTCGAGATGGAAATGGCATCCGATGGCCTGACCGACGCAGAGGGTGAACCTGTGGGCGTTGCAACAGTCTTGGCATCCTGGACCTCCTTAGGGCCCGAAAGCGCTCCAGGGGAAGGTGTAGATCCAAATACCTTGTAAAGAGAATAATAATATTTCCAGATCTGGGTTAGGGTCGCCACGGTTCCAGAATATGTTGGGAGGAGCTGGGCAGACTCCTTTCCCGACTCCACAGGTAAAGAACGGGTCCGATGCGGCTTGGACTGCTTGCGTCTTGACTTGCTGTGAGAGGAGGACGGTGAAAGACATCCAGGGGAAAGCCCCTGGAGCAACCCTGCTGACAGTCCCTGGAGTGCCAAGGCTTACGGGACGCCTTAGAGGGTTGTGACACTCGTGACGCCAACAGCTTAATCTGCTGCTCATTAAGCACCTTAGGCTCAAGCAGTTGACAGGAGCCACACAATGCCGAATCATGGTGCTCACCCAGGCACCACATACAGATAGGGTGAAGGTCTGTGGCAGACATCTGTCGACCACAGGAACCGCAAGCCTTAAAACACTAAGACATGAAAAAGGCATGCAGTTTCCCTCGACGAAAACAATCGAAGTCTGCCAAAAATGGCCAGAGGTACTGCTTCTCCAGATCCATGTGGAAGCATGGACAAGAAGAAACTGATGTCAGCGCATCGGTGGGCGTCTTATATGGACTCCAGTTACGTCACTGACGTGGTTGACGTCGATAGTCACTTAAAACCACAGACTGACGTGCAGAGGAGGTGCTGCTGATGAAAAATTTCCAGATCCAGTCTGGGGAGAATTCAAAAGTTAAGAAATCTACAGCTAGATGTCTCTATCAGATACTTGGATTACATCAGATAGGTTTCTTTGGTGCTGGGCCAACACAGGCTACAGCCGCATATGACAACTGGCAAAGTACACAAGCAAACTGCAGGAAGCCAGCAGGCCAAGAAGCCTCAAAGCTGCTCTCACCAAGATGCAGGATGGAGGATGAAATATCTTGGATTACAGTCCAAATGTCCTGGACCAGTTGCGAGGGAGGCCAACAAGCCTTCTGGGGGCTGCTTCTTCGCCAGTGTGTAGCAGATCTTTATACAGAGAACAATCTATTGGGAGATGGTCCGTTTTTTAAATGTTTTGCCTTTCTTTGCTCTGGAAAACCCTACAAAGAGAGGATTGTCCAGTAGATGTTACTTGATACGATCGCTATATAGAAACATAATGTTCTTTTAGTGTCAACACGAAGTTGCTCTTCCTCCTTAAAAGGTTGAGGTTGAGCAAAGAATTCCGGAAGGGTGATAGACTGGCCAACATGAAAAGGAGCGACTACTTTCTGTAGAAATGAAGCTTGGGTCCACAGAACCAACTTATTGGTGAAGAAGGTGGCATAAGGATTCACAAAGAGAGCCAGAGGTTTGCTTGCACGTCTAACATGTTATGGCGCTGAGACTTTACTTAAGCCATATTGGGACAGTGTGAGTTGTATTTTTATGACAAATCCAAGAAATCCACTCATATTACTTTTAAGATATGCGGGGGACGAATGCCAATATACATTTATGTCACACTGAAGATAACTAGTAATCACCATGTTCCTACAACTTAGACTAACCATAGCCCAAGTGTGTAAGTCACCTGACTCGGCCCAGCCAAAAAAATCATGATGGATTCATTATGGCAATTATGTGTGATGGAAAATTTAATGCTCATAGGACACAATACACTCCAGAAATATGAGAAGATATTGTTACTCTTCTAAACCTTAGTGTGAACCGAAAAGTGAGGAACTGACCACTATCAGTTTGATTTGGGGAGGAGCTCTAGCTTGCTCAAATGATTTCCTCCCAAAACACCTTACATGATCAAGACACAGCCGAGGGGGCGTGGCTAGGAGCCGATGTGAGAGGAAGCAGGCTCCGGAGCTCCAGCCGGCATACCCCCAGTAAACGTTTATCCTGAGCCCCGGGCACATATATTCTGTACCTGCTGAACGGCGGACTGTCCTGGGAGAGTGTTGCTCCCAATGATGCAGCCGGGTGTGCTGTATAGCAGAGGAAAATCGGCTGGAGACGCACTGATCGAGAGCGGCCCGGAGCGACACAAGATGGCGGCTGGTGCGGGGAGGAGCAGCTAGCCCGCGGCAAATTGACTGTGGCGCGCGCTACTGAGGCATGAGAGTTTCTTCCGCGACCTACAGGGCAGTGGGGCAGGAGCGGAGACACCGTGCCTCCGAAGGTGTGGGCGGAAGACCAAGCAGATCCCTCACGCCCTTCGCGGCGAGACGAGGACGGCATTTGTGGCCGAGCAGCGGAGCGGCCCATGCTGGAGACTGCACCCAGGTGAGATCGCAGACCCCTGGGTGCGCGCCGCGGTGCACATACCGTTGTGTTTGTGGCCCGGTAAGGAGCGAACTTTGGGCGGCAGAAGGGATTCACTATTGAGAGGCCATGTGGGGAAGCGTACGAGCGAGACAGCCCAGACGCAAAGTTGTTTGCTGACGAACGCAGCGGGGAAGGGCTTACTGTGAACGGCGGACCAGGCCATATCAAGTAGCGCTGGGGAACACATAAGACCAGAGACAGACCAGGCCTGGAAATTGGGCCTACGATCCGGCGCAGTCAGTGGGGGCCATGCGGGGAAGATAGGAGCTGCTCTGAGGGGACTAGGGCAAGGAACGAAAGCCCTCACCTGATTGTGCAGCATCTCTTGCCCCCCACCAGGAAGGACCTCACGCAGACCCGGTGAAGGGAATCCGCCTGTGGGGCTGATTGGGGCACCTATATGTTGAAGCCCTGAAACACGTGGAGGGGGGTCAGCCTTCCAAATGTGCTGCAAGAGATCGGACCCCTGATTACCGAGTACTCCCTAGTAGATCAGCAAGAGGAGAGAAGGGTCCGGTGAAGAACTGAGCACCCTGAGTGATCTGCGACCTGGCATGGTAGGCGTTGCACCTTGGGACTCTGCTTTGAGTGAAACTTTACAGAACCTGTGATAGGCCTGTGCAGTTGATGAATCCAGTGCTTGAGCCCCGGCCTGGCTGTTAACCCCACTGTGACAAACGGGACGCGCCCTGATATTGCCAATTGCTAGCGAGGAACAACCCCTATAACGATTATAGGTGGCAATATAATACTAGGACAGATGGCGAAACCATCAAGGAAGAAGGGATACAGCATCCTCAGTACTGGGGGCGCAGGAAACCAGTCGGATGAGGAGGAAGAATGCGTAGAGTGCGGGAAAGAGACAGGTACCATGGCCCACACTCTAGTTGACATCATGCAGGCCATTAATGCGTCCAAAGAAGCGCTAGAGGCGAAAATAGACGCAATTGGGATGGATTTCAGTCTCTTAAAAGATGATCACCGCAAGCTTAAAGAGCGAGTAATGGCCTCCGAAAAAGCTCTCACTGACCTCCCCGAGGAGGTAGTAGCGCTACAGAAAACACTTGGCACGGTCGAGGCCCGAGTCAAGGTCCTTGAAGCCCGCGCAGAAGACAGCGAAGGGAGATCGCGCAGAAATAATGTCAGGATCATAGGAGTACCGGAAAAAATGGAGGGAACAGACATGGTGCGATTTCTTGAGACTGGATCAAGGCCGAGGTAGCCCCGGAGGGCCTCTCTCCCTTCTATGCGCTAGAGCGCGCCCACAGAGTCCCAGCCAGACCATCCCATCCGGGAGCCCCTTCCCGACCCATAGTGGCAAGACTACTTCATTTCAAAGATCGGGATCATGTGTTGCAGAAGGCTCGTCAAAAGCAAGACCTACAAATTGGCAGCAGTAAAATTATCTTTCCAGACTTTACAAGGGAAGTACAGCGGCAGAGGGCCTCATTTCTGGCTGTTAAAAAGAAGTTGAGGCAACTTCAAATCCCTTACGCCATGTTGTTTCCGGCCCGATTGAGAGTGGCAGACCGGGCGGGAACACAGTTTTTTCTTACGCCACAGGAAGCCTGAGAGTGGTTGGAGACTCGACAGATCAGAATGGAGGGGCTAACTCACCAGGTCATTCCCAACGTCTCGCAGAGAAAAGTAAGTCTATGACCCGTGCCCCATCCTCCAGGGAGGCCAGATCTGAAAGGCGCAAAGCGCTGCAAACTGCGGCGGAACTGACCAAGGGAGACGCCAGTCCCGGCTCAGGCAAAACTGACCAAGATGCAGACAAATCAGACGGATCAGTGGTCGCCAGCTCTGGGGAGGACTCGGATGAGGACTTGCCTAAGGTCACACCACAAACGGCAGATGACATTGCCTGAGCATGACAAGTGTAGTAGCCGAATGACATGGACTAGATGCTGCTGGTAATCCTGGCGGGTTGGTGGGGGGGGGTGGGGGGGGGTAACGAATTGATATTTCAAGCAACCTGCTTCTCCAACTGCTATATTACAACCCGGGGATGACAATCTTCTAGTCCAATAACTGGGGGTATGGTTTGGTGGAGTGCTGGGGACCGCAGAGTTTGCCACAAAACCCCACATCTATAAGAACACATAATTGTTGGAGTATACTCCAAGTTTGGATGGGATCTTGTTTGTTTGTACCCGTCCTGGGGAGGGGGTGTTGGGGTTTTCTTATTGCTTTATTTAGGGAATTGTGTTTAGAGACTGGGCGTGTCACAGGCCAGGGTCACATTCATGAGGTATTGCAACTGCTCCAATGGTTTCCCCCATAGTCCTTAAATGTATCTCTTAGAATGTACGGGAATGCATACGCCATCAAGGAGGCATAGGATACATGCTTATCTTATTAGTGGGGGAGTACAGATTGCATTTCTCCAAGAAACGCACATTATAGCACAAGAGGGAGCTGCACTTCAGCGTAGATGGAGAGGGCCGGTGTTTTACACCAATTATTCGGCTTTTGCACAGGGGTTCTGATTTGGGTGAGGGCAGGGGTGCCCTTCCAGTGTTCCACTCAAATGATCGACCCGGAGGGACGATACCTCATACTCACAGGCAAATTGGATGGTAGAGACATTACCCTGGGTAGCCTTTATGGACCTAACACAGAGCAGGCTGCATTCTTAACCCACCTCTCCAGAACATTGGCCCCTGTACTGATGGGCTTGATATTATTGGGAGGGGACTTTAATTGCGTCACTGATACTGATTTGGACAGATCGCATCCACCTCTCCCGGATGCCCCTACGCATAAGACAGCAGAGGCGCGTCGAAACTGGCAACAGAGGTGGGGTTTGGTGGACTCCTGTAGAGTGCAGCACCCTAGTGATAGGGACTATTCCTTTTTTTCTGCGCTGCACGAACTCCATATTCGATTGGATTCTATATTGTGCTCCCCGGATATTCACAGATCTGTGCAAACTAGCGAGTATCTGGCTAGGACAATATCAGATCAAAACCCGGTATTACTGGGAGTAATTTGGTCCCGTGAGAGGCCCGCTATCCCGACTTGGCGACTGAAGCCAGAAGCTTTGGAAGACCAGGTCTTCCGGACGACAGTGGGTGCAGCAATCGAGCAATATTTTGCAGAAAACTCAAATACGGTGTCATCTAAATTGATAGAATGGGATGCATTTAAGTCGGTTATTAGAGGTAGATGTATTTCGGAGTCAGTGGGGGTGCGCAAGGTACTATTACGAGACACGATGACTGCAGAACAGAAACTCCGAGATCTGGAGAAGGAAAGGCCAGGAAGGAGAGATAAACAGGAGGAACTAATGGAGGCTAGGGAAGCAGTGGCCGAGCATGTTGAAAAGCTACGCTGCTTTGATTACAAAAATTATATTACCAAAGCTCATGCTGAAAGGGACAAATCTGGAGCCCTGCTGGCTTGGTTGGCCAACCAGGCTAGACGGGGCTCGGTGATACTGGAACTAAGAGGTCAAGGGGATGAAAGGGTGTATCGTCAACAGGATATTAATAATAAGTTTCTCGAATTCTATACAGAGCTCTATAAGAGCAAACAGGCCCCAACACCTGAAGCCTTGGCTGGCTTTCTGAATGATGTTGAGCTTCCAGTGGTAGCGGAGGAAGTAGCAAAGACTTTGGGGGGAGATATTGAGTTGAACGAGATAAGGGGGGCCATAAAGAACATGGCCAGAAATAAAATACCGGGTACGGATGGACTCCCGGTGGAGTTCTATTCTACCTATGTTGACCAACTCGCCCCCCAACTGGTAGAACTATACAGCCAGGCGAGGCAGGAGGGGCATCTCCCCTGCACAACAAGAGAGGCGGTAATCATACCACTGTTGAAGCCCGGGAAATCAGCATGGGATACAGCGGCCTACCGGCCGTTGTCTATGCTTAACAGACTATAAAATTTTAAGCCGGATACTAGCAACTCGTCTCCTCCCTCACATGTCAACATTAATACATAGTGACCAAGCAGGCTTCATCCCCACCAGGAATACCGCTTTGAACGTCAGGCGGCTTTTGCGGGTCTTGGAGGCAAGATCCAGTTGTGAAGATGATGAGACCATCTTTGCAGCGGATATTGAGAAGGCCTTTGATAGCCTTGAGTGGGCCTACTTATTTGAGGTTATGAAGAAATTTGGCCTGGGACCTGCATTCATTAAGTGGACCGCACCGTTATATGTGGACTCTACTGCTCGGGCCAGAACAGGTAGACAAATTTCCAACAGCTGCAGGGTGGAGCGAGGTACGCGGCAGGGGTGCCCATTATCGCCCCTGCTGTTTGCCCTGGCAATGGAGCCGCTGGCGGCCAAGGCGCGTACAGGCCGCTACTTCCAGGGGTTAGAGGAGACTGACCAGATCCACCACATTGCACTAGATGCAGACGATTTGCTGTTATTTCTAGCAGACGCGGGTAGGGCACTCAGGGGGGCAAAAGAACTCCTACACGAACTGGGACGAGTAGCAGGCCTAAAAGTAAACTGGGCCAAATCATCTATTTTTCCTGTTCGGGCGGGGGGAGGTGGCCCGCAAGAAACGGAAGGAGTACGGTGAGAAACTTGTTGCTTGACATACCTAGACACCCAAATATATCATTCCCATGAAGACTTATTGGAAGGGAACATAGGGAGAGCCCTGAGAGGGGTTAAGAGTAGTTTTGACTTCTGGGGAACCCTGCCATTATCGGTGGCGGGTAGAGTGGCCCTCCTAAAGATGGTGACACTTCCAAGACTATTGTATTACTATGGAGTGTTACCGGTTTGGATTCCGCCGCAAATGTTCACACAACTCAAGTCACTGATGACGGCGTTTATTTGGGGGACCGGGCGACGTAGCAGTACCCTTGCGCGTCGGTAGGCAGCGTCGTGCGGCTCCGCATCCGTCGTCGGCGTCGAGATCGCCGGGATGACGTCGCGGCCAGTACTTAGACGCCGCCCCTGCGCGCTGACGTCAGTTCTGTACACGACTTTCCGCGCCAGGAACGCAGAGCCATGCAAGAAGCCGACATTGGTGTCTGAAAAAATACTAGGGCCCTGAAAGGGATGTCCTTAACCCTAGAAATCAGTTTGCAGAACGGGGAGGATGGGTGGGGCGGTAAGGAATCTGTCACTAACTACTGTCTCTTACAGATATATCGTTACACAAGTTAGTAACTTGTGCATCTGAAAGAGACACGTTAGTGACAGATTCCTTACCTTAGAATAGATACCCCAGCAATACCAACCCCGGTGGTGGGTCTGCGAACAGATTCAGACAAGGAAGTCCCGGAGGATAGAGCGGCCAAAGAAGCCGTCCCTCCGGACCTGGCTGTCAAGGCAGTAATGCTTGGTAAACGTGTGCAGCGAGGCCCACGTAGCTGCCTGACATATCCTGAAGCGGAACACCGCGGCCTAAAGCCGTGGTAGCAGCTGTCGCCCTGGTAGAATGGGCACGTAGCCCAACAGGGGGCTCCTGCTTAGCCAAAGAATAGCAGGCTTTGATACACAAGATTACCCAGCGGGAGATGGTCCTCTTGTGTACCGCCCGACCTTTTTTGGCGCCCACGTAGCCAACAAAGAGCTGGCCATCCACCCGGAACTGTTGTGTGCGGTTGAGGTAAAAGGAAAGCGCACGTTTTGGGTCCAGACGGTGGAGCCTCTCTTCCTCTCTGGAAGGAGGCGGAAAGAAGGTGGGCAAAGTGATGGTCTGCCCAATGTGGAAGGCAGTAACCACCTTTGGCAAGAAGGACGGACGCGTCCTAAGAACAACCTTGTCTGGATGGACAGACAGAAAGGGGGGTTTGCACGAAAGAGCCTGGAGCTCACTCACCCGCCGAGCGGAGGTGATGGCCACCAGAAAGGCTGTCTTCAGAGTGAGAAGACTAAGAGGACAGTTATGTAGAGGCTCAAAGGGAGCGCACATTAAAAAGGTAAGAACCAAGTTCAAGTCCCACTCAGGCATCACAAACGGAACAGGAGGGAAGAGGTGTGTAATGCCTTTAAGAAACCTGTTAACAAGAGAGGACTTGAAAAGGGAGGGCTGATCAGGAAGCCTAAGGAAGGCCGAGATTGCACAAAGATAGCCCTTGACGGTACCCAGGGCAGAACCCTGTTGGGCCAGAGAAAGAAGGAACAGAAGAACCTCAGAAAGAGGAGCAGAAATGGGATTCACAGCCTTTGCTGTGCACCATGCCACAAACTTGTTCCACCTGCAGGCGTATACCACCTTTGTGGAGGGACGCCTGGCTGCCAGAATCACATCACAAACTTCGGGAGGCAAGTCGAAAGGAATCAACTGCCGCCGCTCAATCTCCACGCAAGGAGGTGGAGACTGGACAGGTTCGGGTGGAGGACCGTCCCCTGCTGCTGCGACAGAAGATCCTCCCTTAGAGGCAGACGGATCGGGGGATCGACGCTCATACTGAGTAGCTCGGGATACCAAACTCTTCTAGCCCAGTCCGGAGCCACAAGAATGACTTGGGCCCGGTGGCGCCGAATCTTCTTCAACACTCTGGGTAGAAGTGGTATAGGCGGAAAGGCGTACAACAGACCGCAACTCCACTTGCGACGAAAAGCGTCGCCGAGCGAGTGCCGCCTTGGAAATTCCAACGCGCAGAACTGATGACATTGCGCGTTCTCTTCGGTAGCGAATAGATCTAACCAAGGCTCTCCCCACTGTAGAAAGAGTCCTTGCGCCACCTCCGAGTGAAGACGCCATTCGTGATCCCTCATGCACCTGCGGCTGAGTTCGTCCACCCTGGCGTTCAGGGAACCTGCCAGGTGTTGAACCATCAGGAAGACGCCCTGATGTTCCAGCCATGTCCAGAGGCGCAGAGCCTCCTGACATAGGGTCCACGACCCCACCGCGCCTTGTTTGTTGCATTTCCACATGGCGGTGGTGTTGCACAAGTTACTAACTTGTGTAACGATATATCTGTAAGAGACAGTAGTTAGTGACAGATTCCTTACCTTAGAATATCCCCAGGCATCAGGCTGGATCCGGAGAGCTTTTGCGTAGCAGTACCCTTGCGTGTCGGTAGGCGGCGTCGTGCGGCTCCGCGTCCGTGGTCGGCGTCGTGATCGCCGGGACGACGCCGCGGGCAGTACTTAGACGCCGCCCCTGCGCGCTGACGTCAGTTCTGTACACGACTTTCCGCGCCAGGAACGCAGAGCCATGCAAGAAGCTGACATAGGTGGCTGAAAAATACTAGGGCCCTGAAAGGGATGTCCTTAACCCTAGAAATCAGTTCGCAGAACGGGGAGGATGGGTGGGGCGGTAAGGAATCTGTTACTAACTACTGTCTCTTACAGATATATCGTTACACAAGTTAGTAACTTGTGCATCTGAAAGAGACACGTTAGTGACAGATTCCTTACCTTAGAATAGATACCCCAGCAATACCAACCCCGGTGGTGGGTCTGCGAACAAAGATCAGACAAGGAAGTCCCGGAGGACAGAACGGCCAAAGAAGCTGTCCCTCCGGACCTGACTGTCAAGGCAGTAATGCTTTGTAAACGTGTGCAGCGAGGCCCATGTAGCTGCCTGACAGATATCCTGCAGCGGAACACCGCGGCCCAAAGCCGTGGTAGCAGCCGTTGCCCTGGTGGAATGGGCACGCAGCCCAACAGGAGGCTCCTTCTTAGCCAAAGAATAGCAGGCTTTGATACACAAGGTTACCCAGCGGGAGATGGTTCTCTTGTGCACCGCCCGACCTTTTTGGCGCCCACGTAGCCAACAAAGAGCTGGTCATCCACCCGGAAGTGTTGTGTGTGGTTGATATAAAAGGAAAGCGCACGTTTTGGGTCCAGACGGTGGAGCCTCTCTTCCTCTCTGGAAGGATGCGGAGGCGGAAAGAAGGTAGGCAAAGTGATGGTCTGCCCAATGTGGAAGGCAGTAACCACCTTTGGCAAGAAGGACGGACGCGTCCTAAGAACAACCTTGTCTGGATGGACAGACAGAAAGGGGGTTTGCACGAAAGAGCCTGGAGCTCACTCACCCGCCGAGCGGAGGTGATGGCCAC
This sequence comes from Calotriton arnoldi, assembly GCA_963921515.1. Lineage (NCBI taxonomy): Eukaryota > Metazoa > Chordata > Amphibia > Caudata > Salamandridae > Calotriton > Calotriton arnoldi. The sequence goes on from CAWUFW010002151.1 coordinate 868,780, forward strand.
CAGAAAGGCTGTCTTCAGAGTCAGAAGACGAAGAGGACAGTTATGTAGAGGCTCAAAGGGAGCGCACATAAGAAAGGTAAGAACCAAGTTCAAGTCCCACTGAGGCATCACAAACGGAACAGGAGGGAAGAGGTGTGTAATGCCTTTAAGGAATCTGTTAACAACAGGGGACTTGAAAAGGGAGGGCTGATCAGGAAGCCTGAGGAAGGCCGAAATGGCACAAAGATAGCCCTTGATGGTACCCAGGGCAGAACCCTGTTGGGCCAGTGAAAGAAGGAACAGAAGAACCTCAGAAAGAGGGGCAGAGAGGGATTCACAGCCTTTGCTGTGCACCATGCCACAAACTTGTTCCACCTGCAGGCGTATCCCACCTTAGTGGAGGGACGCCTGGCTGCCAGAATCACATCACAAACTTCGGGAGGCAAGTCGAAAGGAATCAACTGCCGCCGCTCAATCTCCAAGCAAGCAGGTGGAGGCTGGACAGGTTCGGGTGGAGGACCGTCCCCTGCTGCTGCGACAGAAGATCCTCCCGCAGAGGCAGACGGATCGGGGGATCGACGCTCATACTGAGTAGCTCGGGATACCAAAACTCTTCGAGCCCAGTCCGGATCCACAAGGATGACTTGGGCCCGGTCGCGCCGAATCTTCTTCAACACTCTGGGTAGAAGTGGTATAGGCGGAAAGGCGTACAACAGACCGCAACTCCACTCGCGACGAAAAGCGTCGCCGAGCGAGTGCCGCCTTGGAAATTCCAACGCGCAGAACTGATGACATTGCGCGTTCTCTTCGGTGGCGAATAGATCTAACCAAGGCTCTCCCCACTGCAGAAAGAGACCTTGCGCCACTTCCGAGTGAAGACGCCATTCGTGATCCATCATGCACCTGCGGCTGAGTTCGTCCGCCCTGGCGTTCAGTGAACCTGCCAGGTGTTGAACCATCAGGAACATGCCCTGATGTTCCAGCCATGTCCAGAGACGCAGAGCCTCCTGACATAGGGTCCACGACCCCACCCCGCCTTGTTTGTTGCAGTACCACATGGCGGTGGTGTTCTCTGTGAACACCTGCACTACCTTCCCTTTGACAGAGGGAAGGAATGCCTTGAGTGCAAGTCGGATCGCCCGGAGCTCCAGAAGGTTGATATGGAGCCGGGACTCCGCCGGAGACCAGAGGCCTCTGATCTCCGCCTCTCCCATGTGACCGCCCCATCCCAGAAGGGACGCGTCCGTCACAACTGTGTGCTCTGGCTGGGGAAGGAGAGGGATCTGCCCATGACCCATTGCCGGTTCGAGAGCCACCACTGCAACTGTTTTGCAGCCCCCTCCGAGATCTGGACGTGATCGGACAGGTTGCCCTGGTGCTGCGCCCACTGGAACTTCAGGTCCCACTGCAGAGCCCGCATATGCCATCTGGCATGATTGACCAAAAGGATGCAGGAGGCCATGAGGCCCAGCAGCCTCAGGGTCATCCGTACCGAAACCCAGGATAAAGGCTGAAAGATTGGAATCATAGCCTGAATATCCCGGACTCGCCGTTCGGGAGGATAGGCCCGAAACTGCGTCGTGTCCAGAACTGCTCCGATGAAAAGGAGCTGTGGAGAAGGAATCAGATGCGACTTCGGCACATTGATGGAGAACCCCAGCGAGTGCAGGAGTTCGGCCGTAGTCTGGAGGTGGGAGACGACTGCCTGGGATGAGCCCGCCTTCAGCAGCCAGTCGTCGAGGTAGGGGAAGACTGTAACCCCTGCCCGGCGCAGATGAGCTGCGACCAACGCCATCACTTTCGTGAACACCCGAGGGGCACTTGTAAGGCCAAAGGGGAGCACGGTGAACTGAAAATGCTCGAGGCCTACCGTGAACCGTAGGTAACGCCGGTGGGACGGCAGGACGGGGATGTGGAAATAAGCGTCCTGCAAGTCCAACGCTACCAACCAGTCTCCAGGGTCGAGGGCAGTCAAGACCTGAGCTAGGGTGAGCATCTTGAACTTCTCCTTCCGGAGGAAGCGATTGACGTTCCGGAGGTCCAAGATAGGACGCATGTCCTCCTTGTCCTTTTGGGCACCAGAAAGTAGTGGGAGTAGCAACCACGTCCTACTTCTGGGGTCGGAACATGCTCGATGGCCCTCTTGGCCAAGAGGGCTGTGACTTCCTTCTGCAGAAGCACCAAGTGATCCCCTGACATGCGGTGGAATTGAGGTGGCATGGCTGGGGGGGTGGTCTCGAAGGGGAGGGAGTAGCCCCTTCGGACAATGTACAAGACCCACCTGTCCGAGGTGATGGAACGCCAGTGGTGAAGGTGATGGCGGACCCTGCCCCCTACTGGCGTGCTGTGCACCTGAAAGGAGGGACTAGGAGGGCTTGGAGGCCGCGGACGGGTTGGAGGTGGTGGCCTGACCCGCACGCTGGTTGCCCGAACCGCCACGGCGGTATCCACGTCCTCGGCCACGCGAAGACGCTTGCTGCGCGGGCCGGTGGCTGGGCAGCTGACGTGACTGGGCGCCCCTTCCGTGGCCACGAAAGGGGCGAAAAGAAGAGGTTAGCGGAGGGCGTACAACAGAAAGGCCCAGGGACTTGGCAGTAGCCCGTGAGTCCTTAAAACGCTCCAGCGCATGGTCTGCCTTTGAACCAAAAAGACCGACTCCATCAAAGGGCATGTCCATGAGTGTATTCTGGACATCACCCGAGAAACCAGTTGTTCTCAGCCAGGCGTGTCGACGTAGCGCCACCGTCGTCGCAAGCGATCTGCCCAGCGAGTCGGCGGTATCAAGGCCACAACGTATGGTGTATTTAGCCGCATCTCGCCCTTCCGCAATGGCGCGGGTAAGCAGTGTCTGGACCTCCTCAGAACACTGCGGCAAAACAGCCGCCACTGAATCCCACAGGGAGTGGGTATATCGGCCCAAAAGGCAAGCGGTGTTGACGTACCGCAAGCCAGCACTGGAGGAAGAAAAAGCCTTCTTCCCAAATTGGTCCAGGCGTTTGGATTCCCTATCCAGAGGGCCGGTAGGGAAGGCGGTTTGGGAGGCAGAGGCTTGGACAACCAAGCTCTCGAGGGTGGGATGTTGGGAGAGAAACAAGGTGTCGCCCGGAGCAGGGCGATGGCGTCGGGCCATATTCCTATCCACAGGAGCCCCTGTGGTGGGCTTGGACCAGGCACCCAAAAGAACGTCAGTGAGTGCATCATTAAACGGCAGCACAGTCTCCGAGGAGGAAGCCGCCTGCTGAAGCACTTCCGTCAGGAGATTAGTCCTGACAGCCACAGTAGGCAATTGGAGATGTAAGGCTCCAGCTGCTCTACGCAACACCGTTGCAAAATTAGCTCCCTCCTCCGTAGCCACGGGAGGAGACAGCATGCCAGTGTCAGGGGAGGTGTCTAGACCACTGGCATCCCCAAGTTCCTCAGCCCAGTCCGGATCATACTCACACTGTTGTGTGAGAGGGTCCTCAGAGCCCTCCCAGCTCTCTTGGTCCTCCTCAGGTTCAAAATATGGAGGAGGAGGGACATTTGGGATCCAAGGTCTCATCGGCGCCGGAGCCGGCGTCGAGCGACGTCGGTCCGGCTCCATGTCCGGAGCCGGAGAGAGCCGGGGACCGACGCTGTCCGGAGCCCCGGACGGCGTCAGGAACGGCACCGGGGACATCGGCGGAGGCGTGGTTAGGTCAACCGGCATCGATGGGGGTTGCGGTACCACCGGAGCCGGGATCGAGGCCGGGGCCGGAGCCGAGGCCGGGATGAAGGCTGGTGGGACAGGCGGTGCCGGGACCGGAGTCGACGGCGTCGCCGGAGCAACCCCATCAGGGCCCGCGGGGCCCAAAGGCGCACCGGAGGGACCTTGAGGCCCGAAGAGGCGGGCCATGGCCGACAGGAATTCCTGTATTTCGGCCGGAGTCGCCCCCGAACCCGGAAAGGACGGGTAATGCGGGGGCGGCTCCATAGGCATGTCCGGGGCTGCGGGGACGGTGCCGACTGGGGCCTCAGCCGAGTCGCGAGACCCGCGAGGCGAAGTCTTAGAGCGATGACGCTTCTTAGACTTTTTGTGCTTCGACTTACCCGAGGAGCGCTAAGACTTGGACTCCGACGACCGGCGGGGCCTCCGCGACCGGCCCCTCGACCTCTCCCGGGACCGGGGCTTGGTGCAGCGCGGAGCCGACTGCCGGACCTCGAGTAGCTTTCGAGACCGCTCTCGCAAAGCCTTCGGGTGAAGTTTCCGGCAGTCAGGGCACGACTTCGTGTCGTGGTCTCGGCCGAGACAGAAGAGACACTCCAGATGCGGGTCTGTGATCGACATCATGCGACCACAGGCGTCGCATGGCTTGAAGCCGGGCATCCCTACGACACCTAGGAGTCGTGAAGACTCGATAAAGAAACAGTGAAAAAATTCACAAAAAAGTTAGTCAAAAATTGACTAGGGCACATCTCTTCCCGGATCTGCGCTTACTGGCGCGGAAAAAGAAGAACTGACGTCAGCGCGCAGGGGCGGCGTCTAAGTACTGCCCGCGACGTCATCCTGGCGATCACGACGTCGACCACGGACGCGGAGCCGCACGACGCCGCCTACCGACGCGCAAGGGTACTGCTACGCAAAAACTTTCCGGATCCAGCCTGACGCCTGGGGATATTCTAAGGTAAGGAATCTGTCACTAACGTGTCTCTTTCAGATGTCTGTGAACACCTGCACTACCTTCCCTTTGACAGAGGGAAGGAATGCTTTGAGTGCAAGTCGGATCGCCCGGAGCTCCAGAAGGTTGATATGGAGCCGGGACTCCGCCGGAGACCAGAGGCCTCTGATCTCCGCCTCTCCCATGTGACCGCCCCATCCCAGAAGGGACGCGTCTGTCACAACTGTGTGTTCTGGCTGGGGAAGGGAAGAGTGATCTGCCCATGACCCATTGCCGGTTCGAGAGCCACCACTGCAACTGTCTTGCAGTCCCCTCCGAGATCGGGACGTAATCGGACAGGTTCCCCTGATGCTGCGCCCACTGGAACTTCAGGTCCCACTGCAGAGCCTGCATATGCCATCTGGCATGATCGACCCGCAGGATGCAGGAGGCCATGAGGCCCATCAGCCTCAGGGTCATCCGTACCGAAACCCAGGATAGAGGCTGAAAGATCGGAATCATAGCCTGAATATCCCGGACTCGCCGTTCGGGAGAATAGGCCCGAAACTGCGTTGTGTCCAGAACTGCTCCGATGAAAAGGAGCTGTGGAGACGGAATCAGGTGCGACTTCGGCACATTGATGGAGAACCCCAGCGAGTGCAGGAGTTCGGCCGTAGTCTGGAGGTGGGAGACGACTGCCCGGGACGAGCCCGCCTTCAGCAACCAGTCGTCGAGGTAGGGGAAGACTGGAACCCCTGCCCGGCGCAGATGAGCTGCGACCACCGCCATCACTTTCGTGAACACCCGTGGGGCGCTGGTAAGGCAAAATGGGAGCACTGTGAACTGAAAATGCTCGAGGCCTACCGTGAACCGCAGGTAACGCTGGTGGGCCGGCAGGACAGGGATGTGAAAATATGCGTCCTGCAAGTCCAACGTTACCATCCAGTCTCCGGGGTCGAGGGCAGTCAAGACCTGAGCTAGGGTGAGCATCTTGAACTTCTCCTTCCGGAGGAAGCGATTGACGTTCCGGAGGTCCAAGATAGGACGCATGTCCTCCTTGTCCTTTTTGGGCACCAGAAAGTAGTGTGAGTAACAACCACGCCCTACTTCTGGGGTCGGAACGCGCTCGATGACCCCCTTGGCCAAGAGGGCTGCAACTTCCTTTTGAAGAAGCACCAAATGATCCCCCGACATGCGGTGGCATTGAGGTGGCATGGCTGGGGGGTTGTCTCGAAGGGGAGGGAGTAGCCCCTCCGGACCCACATGTCCGAGGTGATGGCACGCCAGTGGTGAAGGTGATGGCGGACCCTGCCCCCTACTGGCGTGCTGTTGACCTGAAAGGATGGACTAGGAGGGCTTGGAGGCCGCGGACGGGGCGGAGGTGGTGGCCTGACCCGCATGCTGGTTACCCGACCCGCCTCGGCGTGAGCCACGTCCACGGCCACGCGAAGACGCTTGCTGCGCGGGCCGGTGGCTGGGCAGCGGACGTGACTGGGCGCCCCTTCCGTGGCCACGAAAGGGCGAAAAGCAGACTGTTGCAGAGGGCGCACAGCAGAAAGGCCCAGGGACTTGGCTGTTGCCCGCGAGTCCTTAAAGCGCTCCAGCGCATGGTCTGCCTTGTTGCCGAAAAGGCCGACACCATCAAAGGGCATGTCCATAAGTGTGTTCTGGACATCGCCCGAGAAACCAGTGGTCCTCAGCCAGGCGTGACGGCGCAGCGCCACTGTTGTCGCAAGCGATCTGCCTAGCGAGTCAGCGGTATCTAGGCCACATCGGATAGTATATTTTGCCGCATCTCTTCCTTCCGCAATGGCGCGGGAAAGCAGTGCCTGGGCCTCCTCAGGACACTGGGGCAGGACCTGCGCCACCGAATCCCACAAGGAGTGGGTATATCGGCCCAAAAGGCAAGTGGTGTTGACGGACCGCAAGCCAGCACTGGTGGAAGAAAAAACCTTCTTCCCAAATTGGTCCAGTTTTTGGGATTCCTATCCGGGGGAGCGGTAGGGAAGGCGCTTTGGGAGGCAGAGGCTTGAACAACCAAGCTCTCAGGGGTGGGGTGTTGGGAAAGGAACAGGGGGTCGCCCGGAGCAGGGCGATGGCGTCGGGCTACGTTCCTATCCACAGGAGCCCACCACAGGGGCTTGGACCAGGTGCCCAAAAGAACGTCAGAAAGTGCTTCGTTGAACGGCAGCAGTGACTCCGCAGAGGTAGGCGCCGGCTGAAGCACTTCCGTCAGGAGGTTAGTCCTGACGCACAAGTTACTAACTTGTGTAACGATATATCTGTAAGAGACAGTAGTTAGTGACAGATTCCTTACCTTAGAATATCCCCAGGCGTCAGGCTGGATCCGGAAAGTTTTTGCGTAGCAGTACCCTTGCGCGTCGGTAGGCGGCGTCGTGCGGCTCCGCGTCCGTCGTCGGCGTCGTGATCGCCGGGATGACGTCGCGGGCAGTACTTAGGCGCCGCCCCTGCGCGCTGACGTCAGTTCTGTACACGACTTTCCGCGCCAGGAACGCAGAGCCATGCAAGAAGCTGACATAGGTGTCTGAAAAATACTAGGGCCCTGAAAGGGATGTCCTTAACCCTAGAAATCAGTTCGCAGAACGGGGAGGATGGGTGGCGGTAGGAATCTGTCACTAACTACTGTCTCTTACAGATATATCGTTACACAAGTTAGTAACTTGTGCATCTGAAAGAGACACGTTAGTGACAGATTCCTTACCTTAGAATAGATACCCCAGCAATACCAACCCCGGTGGTGGGTCTGCGAACAAAGATCAGACAAGGAAGTCCTGGAGGACAGAACGGCCAAAGAAGCCGTCCCTCCGGACCTGACTGTCAAGGCAGTAATGCTTTGTAAACGTGTGCAGCGAGGCCCACGTAGCTGCCTGACAGATAACCGGCAGCGGAACACCGCGGCCCAAGGCCGTGGTAGCAGCCGTTGCCCTGGTGGAATGGGCACGCAGCCCAACAGGAGGCTCCTTTTAGCCAAAGAATAGCAGGTCTTGATGCACAAGGTAACCCAGCGGGAGATGGTCCTCTTGTGCACCGCCCGACCTTTTTGGCGCCCACGTAGCCAATAAAGAGCTGGTCATCCACCCGGAAGTGTTTTGTGCGGTCAATATAGAAGGAGAGCGCACGTTTTGGGTCCAGACGGTGGAGCCTCTCTTCCTCTCTGGAAGGATGCGGAGGCGGAAAGAAGGTGGGCAAAGTGATGGTCTGCCCAATGTGGAAAGCAGTAACCACCTTTGGCAAGAAGGACGGACGCGTCCGAAGAACAACCTTGTCTGGATGAACAGACAGAAAGGGAGGTTTGCAAGATAGAGCCTGGAGCTCACTCACCCGCCGAGCGGAGGTGATGGCCACCAGAAAGGCTGTCTTCAGAGTCAGAAGACGAAGAGGACAGTTATGTAGAGGCTCAAAGGGAGCGCACATTAAAAAGGTAAGAACCAAGTTTAAGTCCCACTGAGGCATCACAAACGGAACAGGAGGGAAGAGGTGAGTAATGCCTTTTAAGAACCTGTTAACAACAGGGGACTTGAAAAGGGAGGGCTGATCAGGGAGCCTGAGGAAGGCCGAGATAGCACAAAGATAACCCTTGATGGTACCCAGGGCAGAACCCTGTTGGGCCAGAGAGAGAAGGAACAGAAGGACCTCAGAAAGAGGGGCAGAAAGGGGATCCACAGCCTTTGCTGTGCACCATGCCACAAATTTGTTCCACCTGCAGGCGTATACCACCTTAGTGGAGGGACGCCTGGCTGCCAGAATCACATCACAAACTTCGGGAGGCAAGTCGAAAGGAATCAACTGCCGCCGCTCAATCTCCACGCAAGCAGGTGTAGACTGGACAGGTTCGGGTGGAGGACCGTCCCCTGCTGCTGCGACAGAAGATCCTCCCGAAGAGGCAGACGGATCGGGGGATCTACGCTCATATTGAGTAGCTCGGGATACCAAACTCTTCGAGCCCAGTCCGGAGCCACAAGAATGACTTGGGCCCGGTCGTGCCGAATCTTCTTCAACACTCTGGGTAGAAGTGGTATAGGCGGAAAGGCGTACAATAGACCGCAACTCCACTCGTGACGAAAAGCGTCGCCGAGCGAGTGCCGCCTTGGAAATTCCAACGCGCAGAACTGATGACATTGCGCGTTCTCTTCGGTGGCGAATAGATCTAACCAAGGCTCTCCCCACTGTAGAAAGAGTCCTTGCGCCACTTCCGAGTGAAGACGCCATTCGTGATCCATCATGCACCTGCGGCTGAGTTCGTCCGCCCTGGCGTTCAGGGAACCTGCCAGGTGTTGAACCACCAGGAACATGCCCTGGTGTTCCAGCCATGTCCAGAGGCGCAGAGCCTCCTGACAAAGGGTCCACGACCCCACCCCGCCTTGTTTGTTGCAGTACCACATGGCAGTGGTGTTGTCTGTGAACACCTGCACTACCTTCCCTTTGACAGAGGGAAGGAATGCCTTGAGTGCAAGTCGGATCGCCCGGAGCTCCAGAAGGTTGATATGGAGCCGGGACTCCGCCGGAGACCAGAGGCCTCTGATCTCCGCCTCTCCCATGTGACCGCCCCATCCCAGAAGGGACGCGTCCGTCACAACTGTGTGCTCTGGCTGGGGAAGGGAGAGGGATCTGCCCATGACCCATTGCCGGTTCGAGAGCCACCACTGCAACTGTTTTGCAGTCCCCTCCGAGATCTGGACGTGATCGGACAGGTCGCCCTGGTGCTGCGCCCACTGGAACTTCAGGTCCCACTGCAGAGCCCGCATATGCCATCTGGCATGAGTGACCAGCAGGATGCAGGAGGCCATGAGGCCCAGCAGCCTCAGGGTCATCCGTACCGAAACCCAGGATAAGGGCTGAAAGATCGGAATCATAGCCTGAATATCCCGGACTCGCCGTTCGGGAGGATAGGCCCGAAACTGCGTCGTGTCCAGAACTGCTCCGATGAAAAGGAGCTGTGGAGAAGGAATCAGATGCGACTTTGGCACATTGATGGAGAACCCCAGCGAGTGCAGGAGTTCGGCCGTAGTCTGGAGGTGGGAGACAACTGCCTGGGACGAGCCCGCCTTCAGCAGCCAGTCGTCGAGGTAGGGGAAGACTGAAACCCCTGCCCGGCGCAGATGAGCTGCGACCACCGCCATCACTTTCGTGAACACCCGAGGGGCACTGGTAAGGCCAAAGGGGAGCACGGTGAACTGAAAATGCTTGAGGCCTACCGTGAACCGAAGGTAACGCCGGTGGGCCGGCAGGACGGGGATGTGGAAATAGGCGTCCTGCAAGTCCAACGCTACCAACCAGTCTCCGGGGTCGAGGGCAGTCAAGACCTGAGCTAGGGTGAGCATCTTGAACTTCTCCTTCCGGAGGAAGCGATTGACGTTCCGGAGGTCCAAGATAGGACGCATGTCCTCCTTGTCCTTTTTGGGCACCAGAAAGTAGTGGGAGTAGCAACCACGCCCTACTTCTGGGGTCGGAACATGCTCGATGGCCCTCTTGGCCAAGAGGGCCGTGACTTCCTTCTGTAGAAGCACCAAGTGATCCCCTGACATGCGGTGGAATTGAGGTGGCATGGCTGGGGGGTGGTCTCGAAGGGGAGGGAGTAGCCCCTTCGGACAATGTCCAAGACCCACTTGTCCGAGGTGATGGGACGCCAGTGGTGAAGGTGATGGCGGACCCTGCCCTCGACTGGCGTGCTGTGCACCTGAAAGGAGGGACTAGGAGGGCTTGGAGGCCGCGGACGGGTTGGAGGTGGTGGCCTGACCCGCACGCTGGTTGCCCGAACCGCCACGGCGGTATCCACGTCCTCGGCCACGCGAAGGCGCTTGCTGCGCGGGCCGTTGGCCGGGCTGTGGACGTGACTGGGCGCCCCTTCCGTGGCCACGAAAGGGGCGAAAAGCAGACGTTTGCGGAGGGCGCACAACAGCAAGGCCCAGGGACTTAGCAGTAGCCCGTGAATCCTTGAAACGCTCCAGCGCATGGTCCGCCTTTGAACCAAAGAGACCGACTCCATCAAAGGGCATGTCCATGAGAGTATTCTGGACATCCCCTGAAAACCAGTGGTTCTCAGCCAGGCGTGGCGACGCAGCGCCACCGTCGTTGCAAGCGATCTGCCCAGCGAGTCGGCGGTATCAAGGCCACAGCGGATGGTATACTTAGCCGCATCACGCCCTTCCGCAATAGCGCGGGTAAGCAGTGTCTGGACCTCCTCAGAACACTGCGGCAAAACATCAGCCACCGAATCCCACAGGGAGTGGGTGTATCGGCCCAAGAGGCAAGCGGTATTAACAGACCGCAAGCCAGCACTGGAGGAAGAGAAAGCCTTCTTCCCAAAGTGATCCAGGCGCTTGGATTCCCTATCCGGAGGGGCGGTAGGGAAGGCTGTTTGGGAGGCAGAGGCTTGGACAACCAAGCTCTCAGGGGTGGGGTGTTGGGAGAGAAACAGGGGGTCGCCCGGAGCCGGGCGATGGCGTCGGGCCACGTTCCTATCCACAGGAGCCCCTGTGGTGGGTTTGGACCAGGCACCCAAAAGAACGTCAGTGAGTGCATCGTTGAACGGCAGCACAGGCTCCGAAGAGGAGGCCGCCGGCTGAAGCACTTCAGTCAGGAGGTTAGTCCTGACGGCCACTGTAGGCAACTGGAGATTTAAGGCTCCAGCAGCTCTACGCAACACCGTTGCAAAATTAGCCCCTCCTCCGTTGCCACGGGAGGAGACAGCATGCCAGAGTCGGGGGAGGTATCCAGCCCACTGGCATCCCCAAGTTCCTCAACCCAGTCCGGGTCAAACTCGCACTGTTGTGTGAGAGGGTCGTCAGACCCCTCCCAGCTCTCCTGGTCCTCCTCAGGTTGAAAAGATGGAGGAGGAGGGACATAAGGGACCCAAGGCCTCATCGGCGCCGGAACCGGCGCCGGGCGACGCCGGTCCGGCTCCATGTCCGGACCCGGGGAGAACCGGGGAACGACGCCGCCCGGAGCCTCGGACGGCGTCGGAAACGGCACCGGGGACATCGGCGTCGGCGGAGGCGTGGTTAGGTCAACCGGCGTCGATGGAGGTTGCGGCACCACCGGAACCGGGGTCGAGGCCGGGGCCGGAGCCGAGGCCGGGACGAAGGCTGGTGGGACAGGCGACGCCGGGACCGGAGTCGACGGCGACGCCGGAGCAACCCCATCTGGGCCCGCGGGGCCCGAAGGCGCACCGGAGGGACCTTGAGGCCCGAAGAGGCGGGCCATGGCCGACAGGAATTTCTGTACTTCGGCCGGAGTCGCCCCCGAACCCGGGAAGGACGGGTAATGCGGGGGCAACTCGACAGGCACGTCCGGGGCCGCGGGGGCGGGGACGGTGCCGACAGGGACCTCAGCCGAGTCGCGCGACCGGCGAGGCGAAGTCTTAGAGCGATGACGCCGCTTAGACTTCTTGTGCTTCGACTTACCGGAGGAGCGCGAAGACTTGGATTCCGACGAACGGCGGGGACTCCGCGTCCGGCCCCTCGACCTCTCCCGGGACCGGGGCTTGCTGCGGCGCGGAGCCGACTGCCGGACTTCAAGGAGCTTTCGAGACCGCTCTCGCAAAGCCTTCGGATGAAGTTTCCGGCAGTCAGGGCACGACTTCGTGTCGTGGCCTCGGCCGAGGCAGAAGAGACACTCGAGGTGGGGGTCCGTGATGGACATCATACGACCACATTCCTCGCAGGGCTTAAAGCCGGGCATCCCTACGACACCTTAGGAGTCGTGAAGACTCGTTGAAGAGAACAGTGAAAAATTTCACAAAAAGATAGTCAAAAAGTGACTAGGGCACTGCTCTTCCCGGATCTGCGCTTACTGGCGCGGAAAAAGAAGAACTGACGTCAGCGCGCAGGGGCGGCGCCTAAGTACTGCCCGCGACGTCATCCCGGCGATCACGACGCCGACGACGGACGCGGAGCCGCACGACGCCGCCTACCGACGCGCAAGGGTACTGCTACGCAAAAAACTTTCCGGATCCAGCCTGACGCCTGGGGATATTCTAAGGTAAGGAATCTGTCACTAACGTGTCTCTTTCAGATAGCCACTGTAGGTAACTTGAGGTGCAGGACCTCAGCTGCCCTATGCAACACCGTAGCAAAATTTGCTCCCTCCTCCGTTGCCACGGAAGGAGGAGACAGCATGCCAATGTCTGGAGAGGTGTCCAGACCACTGGCCTCCCCAAGTTCCTCAGCCCAATCCTGATCATACTCACATTGGGCAGTGAGAGGGTCCTCAGACCCCTCCCAGTTCTCTTCGTCCTCCAAATCAGGATCAATGTAAGGAGGAGGGACATGTGGGACCCAAGGTCTCAGTGGCGCCGGAGCCGGCGTCGATCGACGCCGGTCCGGCGCCGAGTCCGGATCCGGAGAGAACCGGGGGGCGACGTCGCCTGGAGCCCCAGGCGGCGTCGTGAACGCCACCGGTGAGATTGACGCAGGTGGAGGTGTCGTTAGGTCAACAGGCATCGACCGGGGTTGTGGCAGCACGGGGGCCGGGGCCGGGGCTGGTGTTGCTGGCGGCGCCGGGACCGGAGTCGCCGTTGTAACCCCATTAGGGCCCGCGGGGCCCGAAGGCGCACCGGCGGGACCTTGAGGCCCGAAGAGGCGGGCCATGGCCGACAGGAACTCCTGTATTTCGGCCGGAGTCGCCCCCGAACCCGGGAAGTGCGGGTAATGCAGCGGCGGCTCCACAGGCACTCCCGGCGCCGCGGGGACGGTGCCGACGGGAACCTGAGCCGAGTCGCGCGACCAGCCAGGGGAAGTCATCGAGCGATGACGCTTTTTCAACTTCTTGTGCTTCGACTTACCGGAGGAGTGCGAAGACTTTGACCCCGAAGAACGATGAGGACTCCGCGACCGGCCCCTCGACCTCTCTCGTGACCGGGGCTTGGATTGGCGCGGAGCCGACTGCCGGACCTCGAGGAGCTTTCGAGACCGCTCTCGCAAAGCCTTCGGATGCAAGGCCCGACAGTCAGGGCACGACTTGGAGTCGTGGTCGCGCCCAAGGCAGTAGAGACAATCCTGATGCGGGTCCGTGATCGACATCATTCGACCACAGGCGTCGCATGGCTTGAAGCCGGGAATCCCTACCGACACCGTAGGAGTCGAACGACTCGAGAAAACAGTGACAAAAAGTCACAAAAAATACAGTCAAAAAATGACTGGGGCACTGCTCTCTCCGGATCTGCGCTTACTGGCGCGGAAAAAGAAAGAACTGACGTCAGCGCGCAGGGGCGGCGTCTAAGTACTGGCCGCGACGTCATCCCGGCGATCTCGACGCCGACGACGGACGCGGAGCCGCACGACGCCGCCTACCGACGTGCAAGGGTACTGCTACGCAAAACTTTCCGGATCCAGCCTGACGCCTGGGGATATTCTAAGGTAAGGAATCTGTCACTAACGTGTCTCTTTCAGATCTACTATATAGCGGCACAGTTGCAATGGCTCACACAGAGGGTGACGGATAAACTTAGAAGACCGGCAGAGCAAAGAGATAGGGCCCCAAGCTTACGACTTTTATCAAGAATACTCTTGAGACTTCCTTGCCGGGACCGAGACATTCCTATGGACCTGAGGACAGCATGTAAATGCTGGAACAGGAGCCTGAGACGCTCCAAGATCAGGCACCCTTACGCACCAGAAATCCCGTTGATAATGTGTGAAGCTCTCCCCCACGGTGGAGACAGGCGTATGTTAGGGACCTGGGGAGACCTGGGAATATCTGCACTGGGAGACCTGTATGAAGAGGGTAGTATGATCCCATTCAATGACCTCCGAGATCGCTATGACATACCGGGTGGGGATTTCCTATTACACACAGCTCTTACGGCGGCCATAAGAAAGCATTGGAGGGAGGGATTCACAGGACCAGAAACCTTGACGGGATGCCAATACATGGTCTCAGCAGCTGGTACATTCAAAGCAGTCACATGTTTATATCGGCGTCTCACTTATGCAGCACTCCCCCCTCTGGCTAAGGTACATAGCGAATGGGAGGCAGACTTGGGCAAACTCATAGGGGACAAGGATTAGGGAGTATTGATGGAAAGGGCATGGAAAAGCACCAGGAATGCACGGTTCCAGTTGGTGAATTTCTACGTCCTGCACAGGGCCTACCTTACCCCGGAGAGGATTAATAAGTACTTTGATACGCAAACAGCAGCATGTCCGTACTGCCACACAATAGGGGCAGACTTTTTGCACAGGTTTTGGGGCTGCCCATGTATAAGGACCTTCTGGGAAGAGGTGACGACGACCATAGCGGGAGTGATAGAAAAAGAGATAGCGAATACTCCTGATCATTGTCTTCTGCACTGGTTCCCCCACACTACTAAGAATAAGGTAACAATTAAATTCCAGGACCTTGGGTTGGCCTTGGCCAAAAGGGACATCACCTGCCATTGGAAGGCGAGAGATGGCCCTAGCACAACTAGATGGAAAAAAGAGTTTATAAAATGGGCTGAGTGTGGCAGCACTGTTCGACTGCATAGAGCTAGACGTGCAGGAAATGAGAAGTCGCTGAAGACGGCTAGAGCGTGGGCAGCGCTGCACAAGTTACTAACTTGTGTAACGATATATCTGTAAGAGACAGTAGTTAGTGACAGATTCCTTACCTTAGAATATCCCCAGGCGTCAGGCTGGATCCGGAAAGTTTTTGCGTAGCAGTACCCTTGCGCGTCCGTCGTCGGCGTCGTGATCGCCGGGATGACGTCGCGGGCAGTACTTAGATGCCGCCCCTGCGCGCTGACGTCAGTTCTGTACACGACTTTCCGCGCCAGGAACGCAGAGCCATGCAAGAAGCTGACATAAGTGTCTGAAAAATACTAGGGCCCTGAAAGGGATGTCCTTAACCCTAGAAATCAGTTCGCAGAATGGGGAGGATGGGTGGGGCGGTAGGAATCTGTCACTAACTACTGTCTCTTACAGATATATCGTTACACAAGTTAGTAACTTGTGCATCTGAAAGAGACACGTTAGTGACAGATTCCTTACCTTAGAATAGATACCCCAGCAATACCAACCCCGGTGGTGGGTCTGCGAACAAAGATCAGACAAGGAAGTCCTGGAGGACAGAACGGCCAAAGAAGCCGTCCCTCCGGACCTGACTGTCAAGGCAGTAATGCTTTGTAAAAGTGTGCAGCGAGGCCCACGTAGCTGCCTGACAGATAACCGGCAGCGGAACACCGCGGCCCAAAGCCGTGGTAGCAGCCGTTGCCCTGGTGGAATGGGCACGCAGCCCAACAGGAGGCTCCTTCTTAGCCAAAGAATAGCAGGCCTTGATGCACAAGGTAACCCAGCGGGAGATGGTTCGTTTGTGCACCGCCCGACCTTTTTGGCGCCCACGTAGCCAACAAAGAGCTGGTCATCCACCCGGAAGTGTTGTGTGCGGTTGATATAAAAGGAAAGCGCACGTTTTGGGTCCAGACGGTGGAGCCTCTCTTCCTCTCTGGAAGGATGCGGAGGCGGAAAGAAGGTGGGCAAAGTGATGGTCTGCCCAATGTGGAAGGCAGTAACCACCTTTGGCAAGAAGGACGGACGCGTCCTAAGAACAACCTTGTCTGGATGGACAGACAGAAAGGGAGGTTTGCAGGATAGAGCCTGGAGCTAACTCACCCGCCGAGCGGAGGTGATGGCCACCAGAAAGGCAGTCTTCAGAGTCAGAAGACGAAGAGGACAGTTATGTAGAGGCTCAAAGGGAGCGCACATTAAAAAGGTAAGAACCAAGTTCAAGTCCCACTGAGGCATCACAAACGGAACAGGAGGGAAGAGGTGTGTAATGCCTTTTAAGAACCTGTTAACAACAGGGGACTTGAAAAGGAGGGCTGACCAGGGAGCCTGAGGAAGGCCGAGATAGCACAGAGATAACCCTTGATGGTACCCAGGGCAGAACCCTGTTGGGCCAGAGAAAGAAGGAACAGAAGGACCTCAGAAAGAGGGGCAGAAAGGGGGTTCACAGCCTTTGCTGTGCACCATGCCACAAATTTGTTCCACCTGCAGGCGTATACCACCTTAGTGGAGGGACGCCTGGCTGCCAGAATCACATCACAAACTTCGGGAGGCAAGTCGAAAGGAATCAACTGCAGCCGCTCAATCTCCACGCAAGCAGGTGTAGACTGGACAGGTTCGGGTGGAGGACCGTCCCCTGCTGCTGCGACAGAAGATCCTCCCCGAAGAGGCAGACGGATCGGGGGATCTACGCTCATATTGAGTAGCTCGGGATACCAAACTCTTCGAGCCCAGTCCGGAGCCACAAGGATGGCTTGGGCCCGGTCGTGCCGAATCTTCTTCAACACTCTGGGTAGAAGTGGTATAGGCGGAAAGGCGTACAACAGACCGCAACTCCACTCGCGACGAAAAGCGTTGCCGAGCGAGTGCCGCCTTGGAAATTCCAACACGCAGAACTGATGACATTGCGCGTTCTCTTCGGTGGCGAATAGATCTAACCAAGGCTCTCCCCATTGTAGAAAGAGTCCTTGCGCCACTTCCGAGTGAAGACGCCATTCGTGATCCATCATGCACCTGCGGCTGAGTTCGTCCGCCCTGGCGTTCAGGGAACCTGCCAGGTGTTGAACCATCAGGAACATGCCCTGATGTTCCAGCCATGTCCAGAGGCGCAGAGCCTCCTGACAGAGGGTCCACGACCCCACCCCGCCCTGTTTGTTGCAGTACCACATGGCGGTGGTGTTGTCTGTGAACACCTGCACTACCTTCCCTTTGACAGAGGGAAGGAATGCCTTGAGTGCAAGTCGGATCGCCCGGAGCTCCAGAAGGTTGATATGGAGCCGGGACTCCGCCGGAGACCAGAGGCCTCTGATCTCCGCCTCTCCCATGTGACAGCCCCATCCCAGAAGGGACGCGTCCGTCACAACTGTGTGCTCTGGCTGGGGAAGGGAGAGGGATCTGCCCATGACCCATTGCCGGTTCGAGAGCCACCACTGCAACTGTTTTGCAGCCCCCTCCGAGATCTGGACGTGATCGGACAGGTTGCCCTGGTGCTGCGCCCACTGGAACTTCAGGTCCCACTGCAGAGCCTGCATATGCCATCTGGCATGATTGACCAGCAGGATGCAGGAGGCCATGAGGCCCAGCAGCCTCAGGGTCATCCGTACCGAAGCCCAGGATAAAGGCTGAAAGATTGGAATCATAGCCTGAATATCCCGGACTCGCCGTTCGGGAGGATAGGCCCGAAACTGCGTCGTGTCCAGAACTGCTCCGATGAAAAGGAGCTGTGGAGAAGGAATCAGATGCGACTTCGGCACATTGATGGAGAACCCCAGCGAGTGCAGGAGTTCGGCCCTAGTCTGGAGGTGGGAGACGACTGCCTGGGACGAGCCCGCCTTCAGCAGCCAGTCGTCGAGGTAGGGGAAGACTGGAACCCCTGCCCGGCGCAGATGAGCTGCGACCACCGCCATCACTTTCGTGAACACCCGAGGGGCACTGGTAAGGCCAAAGGGGAGCACGGTGAACTGAAAATGCTCGAGGCCTACCGTGAACCGAAGGTAACGCCGGTGGGCCGGCAGGACGGGGATGTGGAAATAGGCGTCCTGCAAGTCCAACGCTACCAACCAGTCTCCAGGGTCGAGGGCAGTCAAGACCTGAGCTAGGGTGAGCATCTTGAACTTCTCCTTCCGGAGGAAGCGATTGACGTTCCGGAGGTCCAAGATAGGACGCATGTCCTCCTTGTCCTTTTCGGCACCAGGAAGTAGTGGGAGTAGCAACCACGTCCTACTTCTGGGGTCGGAACATGCTCGATGGCCCTCTTGGCCAAGAGGGCCATGACTTCCTTCTGCAGAAGTACCAAGTGATCCCCTGACATGCAGTGGAATTGAGGTGGCATGGCTGGGGGGTGGTCTCGAAGGGAGGGAGTAGCCCCTTTGGACAATGTCCAAGACCCACCTGTCCGAGGTGATGGGACGCCAGTGGTGAAGGTGATGGCGGACCCTGCCCCCTACTGGCGTGCTGTGCACCAGAAAGGAGGGACTAGGAGGGCTTGGAGGCCGCGGACGGGTTGGAGGTGGTGGCCTGACCCGCACGCTGGTTGCCCGAACCGCCACGGCGGTATCCACGTCCTCGGCCACGCTAAGACGCCTGCTGCGCGGGCCGGTGGCTGGGCTGCTGACGTGACTGGGCGCCCCTTCCGTGGCCACGATAGGGGCGAAAAGCAGAAGTTAGCGGAGGGCGTGCAGTAGAAAGGCCCAGGGACTTGGCAGTAGCCCGTGAGTCCTTAAAACGCTCCAACACATGGTCTGCTTTGGAACCAAAAAGACCGACTCCATCAAAGGGCATGTCCATGAGTGTATTCTGGACATCACCCGAAAAACCAGTGGTTCTCAGCCAGGCGTGGCGACATAGCGCCACCGTCGTTGCAATAGATCTGCCCAGCGAGTCGGCGGTATCAAGGCCACAACGTATGGTGTATTTGGCCGCATCCCTACCTTCCGCAATGGCGCGGGTAAGCAGTGTCTGGACCTCCTCAGAACACTGGGGCAAAACAGTTGCCACCGAATCCCACAGGGAGTGGGTATATCGGCCCAAAAGACAAGCGGTGTTGATGGACCGCAAGCCAGCACTGGAGGAAGAAAAACCCTTCTTCCCAAATTGATCAAGGCGTTTGGATTCCCTATCCGGAGGGGCGGTAGGGAAGGCGGTTTGGGAAGCGGAGGCTTGGACAACCAAGCTCTCAGGAGTGGGGTGGACAGAGAGAAACAAGGGGTCGCCCGGAGCTGGGCGATGGCGTCGGGACACGTTCCTATCCACAGGAGCCCCTGTGTTGGGCTTGGACCAGGCGCCCAAAAGAACGTCAGTGAGTGCGTCGTTAAACGGCAGCACAGTCTCCAAGGAGGAGGCTGCCGGCTGAAGCACTTCCGTCAAGAGATTAGTCTTGACCGCCACAGTAGGGAGTCGGAGATGTAAGGCTCCAGCTGCCCTACGCAACACCGTTGCAAAATTGGCTCCCTCCTCCGTAGCCACGGGAGGAGACAGCATGCCAGTGTCAGGGGAAGTATCTAGACCACTGGCATCCCCTAGTTCCTCTGCCCAGTCCTCATCATACTGACACTGTTGTGCCAGAGGGTCCTCAGACCCCTCCCAGTCCTCCTGGTCCTCCTCCGGTTCAAAATAAGGAGGAGGAGGGACATTTGGGACCCAAGGTCTCATCGGCGCCGGAACCGGCGTCAAGCGACGTCCGGTCCGGCTCCATGTCCGGAGCCGGAGAGTACAGGGGACGACGCCGCCCGGAGGCCCGGGCGGCGTCAGGAACGGCACCGGAGACATCGGCGCCGGCGGAGGCGTGGTCAGGTCGACCGGCGTCGATGGGGGTTGCGGTACCACCGGAGCCGGGATCGAGGCCGGGGCCGAAGCCGGAGCCGGGATCGAGGCTGGAGGCACGAGCGACGCCGGGACCGGAGTCGTCGGCGACGCCGGGGCAACCCCATCAGGGCCCGCGGGGCCCGAAGGCGCACCGGAGGGACCTTGAGGCCCGAAGAGGTGGGCCATGGCCGACAGGAATTCCTGTATTTGGGCCGGATCCGCCCCCGAACCCGGGAAGGACGGGTATTGCGGGGGCGGCTCCACAGGCATGTCCGGGGGCGGGGACGGTGCCGGGAGGGGCCTCAGCCGAGTCGCGAGACCGGCGAGGCGAAGTCCTAGAGCGATGATGCTTTTTGGACTTCTTGTGTTTAGACTTACCGGACGACGAAGACTTGGATCCCGACGACCGGCGAGGACTCCGCGACCGACCCCTCGACCTCTCACGCGACCGGGGCTTGGTGTGGCGCGGAGCCGACTGCCGGGCCTCGAGGAGCTTTCGAGACCGCTCTCGCAAAGCTTTCGGGTTGAGGGACCGGCAGTCGGAACACGACTTCGTGTCGTGGTCTCGCCCGAGACAGAAGAGACACTCCAGATGCGGGTCTGTGATGGACATCATCCGACCACAGGCGTCGCAACGCTTAAAGCCGGGCATTCCTAACGACACCTTGGAGTCGATACAAAAAGAAACAGTGAAAAAATTCACCAAAAAAGTTAGTCAAAAAATGACTAGGGCACTGCTCTTCCCGGATCTGCGCTTGCTGGCGCGGAAAAAGAAGAACTGACGTCAGCGCGCAGGGGCGGCGCCTAATTACTGCCCGCGACGTCATCCCGGCGATCACGACGCCGACGACGGACGCGGAGCCGCACGACGCCGCCTACCGACGCGCAGGGGTACTGCTACGCAAAAACTTTCCGGATCCAGCCTGACGCCTGGGGATATTCTAAGGTAAGGAATCTGTCACTAACGTGTCTCTTTCAGATGCTAGATATATTAAAGAATCCCGAACATATGGAAGAGATGGATCAAGTGGGAGAGGCCCAAGACATGAATGATTGACTCCCCTGGTTTTGAATAAATGAAAGCGGAGTATGCATATGTGATGTGTCCCCTCTGTTGATACAGATACTCACTGAAACGATACCTGAGATCATAACCAGAAGTGGTGTTCTGACATTGCACTGGCTGCATACTGAAAGGGCTAATGTGACACGCCTAGGGGGGAGGGGAGGGTGGAGGGAACAATTGGGGATAGTTTGCATAAGACACATAAGTAATGTGAAGTTGCAGCTAAGTAATGAGTACATATTGAGACGCGAAGTCTGCAGCGGATGGTCTGGAAGTGAGTCATCGAAGTCACGTTATTGAATATCATTGATAAATGCTTTACCACTGTGGGGCATAACTTTGCAATACTGTAATAAGAACTAAGCAAACGATGTTAAAGTGGTACGGACGACTGTGACAATAATTGCCAGAAAAATAAAAATTTGTTTACAAAAAAAAAAAATGATCAAGACACAGCCGACTGCGGGGTCGAGAGGCCTCTGTAATGCCTGTACATGTACCATGTTAACTTATTTAACTGATCCCTAATGCATCATGTAATGGAATCTGTTCATTGCTCAAATAACATCTATTTTATGTGACAGTAAATCTTTCTCTTCCCAACCTCTCTCAACCTTAACCCTCTTTCCCCATCCCCTCTAGTTTTCCCTCGCCTTATCGTGTTTGTTCGCTACTTGCCAAAATGTAAAAATAAAGGGGTTAAAGAACAAGTTACTTACCTTCAGTAACGATGCATCTGGTAGAGACATATGTTAGTTGTAGATTTCTTACCTTAGAATTTCCCCCAGGAGCCAGTCTGGAACCGGAGATTTTTTCTTCAGCACTACCCCTGCGCGTCGTTAGTTGGCGTCGGTCGGCTCTGCGTCAGTCGTCGGTGTTGTGGGCGCCGGGATGACATCGCAGGACCTACATAGACGCCGCCCATGCACGTTGACGTCAGTTCTCAACACGACTTTCCACGCCAGAAGCACAGCACCATTAAAGACACTGACCACTAGTGCGTCAAAACTAGGGCCCTTTAGGGGAGCCCCTATCCCTAGAAATCAGTTTGCAGAGTGGGGAGGATGGGTGGGGCAGTAAGGAATCTACAACTAACATATGTCTTTACCAGATACATCATTACCGAAGGTAAGTAACTTGTTCATCTGATAGAGACAGTTAGCTGTAGATTCCTTACCTTAGAATAGATACCCCAGCAATACCATCCCCCGAGGAGGGTCTGCGAACCAAGATTATAGCAGGAAGTCCTGGAGGACCGAACGAGCAAAGTACTCATCCCTCCAGATTTGGGTGTCCAGGCGAGTAATGTCTGGTAAAGTGTGCAAGGATGCCCACGTTGCTGCTTGACAGATGTCAAGGACTGGAAGTGCTAATGCCGTGGTTGCCGCTGTTGCTCTGGTGGAATGAACATGACACCCCACAGGAGGGTCCTTTTTCGCTAAAGCATAGCATATTTTGATGCAAAGGACAACCCATGGTCCGTTTTTGAACAGCCCAATCTTTCTTGGCACCCACAGAGCCAACGAAGAGTTGATCATCCACCCGGAAGTCTTTTGAGCGATCAAGATAAAATGACAGTGCATGTTTTGGGTCCAGGCAGTGGAGTCTCTCCTCCTCCTTGGAGGATGCAGGGGTGGATAAAAGGTGGGCAGAGTGATAGATTGTCCCACCTGAAAAGGTGTGATGACCTTAGGAAGGAATGAAGGTAAGGTCCGAAGCATCACTTTATCCGGATAGACAGATAGACAAGCGGGCTTAGAAGATAAAGCCTGCAGTTCGCTCACCCTGCGAGCCGAGGTGATGGCAACAAGAAAGGCAGTTTTGAAATTCAGCTACCTGAGAGGACAGTTATGAAGAGGCTCGAAGGAAGCACACAAGGGAAAAGTTATAACCAGATTTAAGTCCCATTGGGCCATTACGAAAGGAGAAGGAGGGAACAGATGAGTAAGGCCCTTAAAGAATCTGTTAACGATTGGAGATTTGAATAAAGAAGGCTGATCTGGCAGCCGAAGAAAATCAGAGATGGCTGCAAGGTATCATTTAAGAGTGCCCAAAGCAGATCCCTGCTGGGCCAAGGAAGGAATATACAAAAGGACCTCAGAAAGAGGAGCAGAGAGGGGGTCAACAGCTTTTGCTATGCACCATGCCACAAATTTGTTCCATCTACAAGCGTATACCGTCTGACTGGAGGGACGTCTGGCTGCCAGGATAACATCACAGACTTCGGGTGGAAGATCGAAAGCTATCAACTGCTGCCGCTCAATTTCCACGCAAGGAGGTGGAGACTGGACAGGTTCGGGTGGAGAATCGTCCCCGGTTGCTGCGACATAAGATCCTGCCGAAGGGGCAGTCTGATGGGAGGATCGATGGCCATACTCAGAAGGTCGGGGTACCAGACTCTTCGTGCCCAGGCTGGAGCTATAATAATTACTTTAGCCCGGTCACGCTTGATCTTCTTGAGCACTCTGGGCCGATGTGGTACAGGCAGAAAGGCATACAGGAGGCCGAAACTCCACTCGCGACGAAAAGCATGGCTGAGCAAGCGCTTTCTTGGAAGCTTCAACGCGCAAAACTGCTGACATTGCGCGTTCTCTTCAGAGGCTAACAGATCTAATCAAGGATCTCCCCACCGCTGAAAGAGACCTTGAGTCATCTCCGGATGGAGATGGCATTGATGATGGGCTAGGCACAGACTGCTGAGTTCGTCCACCCTGGCGTTCAGGGAGCAGGCCAGGTGTTGAATCACAAGGGTTATGTACTGATGTTCTAGTCATGTCCAGAAGCGGGGAACCTCTTGACAAAGGGTCCACAACCCCACCCCGCTCTGTTTGTTGCAGTACCACATGGCGGTGGTCTTGTTGGTGAACACCTGCACCACTTTTTCCTTGAGAGGGGGAAGAAATGTTTCAGTGCCAGTCTGATCGCCCAGAGCTCCAAAAGGTTGATATGGAGGCTGGACTCCACCAGAGACCAGACGCCTCTGATCTCTGCCTCTTTCAGGTGGCCGTCTCGTCCCAGAAGTGGCGCATCCGTCACCACTGTTAGGTCTGGTTGGGGAAGGGAGAAGGATGAGCCTTTGATCCAATCTTGATTCATTAGCCACCACTGAAGTGGTTGGGCATTTCCCTCAGAGATCTAGACATAGTCGGAAAGATTCCCCTGATGCTGCGCCCACTGGAACTTCAGGTCCCACTAGTAGGAGGCTGGCTTAGTATATGGTGCACACTTATTTAAGTGAAGCACCTTGCACTAATCCAGACAACCCTTATGCCCCAATTTTAGTGGTCTTAGACAACCATAGAAAGTTCTCCAAGTAGTAGCTTTTTTTTTTTTTTTTTTGAGTTTTATATAGCTCAAACTTGACCCGAAGATATCAGGTATCAGAGGGCTTTACATGAGCACCAGTTTCGGTACAGATGGACACATTAATTTTTGTTAGGCATGGGGAGATTAAGTGATTTGCCCAGAATCACAGGATATTGAGCGTCCCTGCCGAGACTCGAACCCGGTTCCCCAGCTTCGAGGTCGACCGCTATAGCCGTAACGCTACATCCTCTCCAGAAGGAGTGTTAAGCAGCTTGCATTACCAGACCTAATCATATAGTGTAGGTTAAACTACAAAGAACCACACAGTGTAGTTATAAAAATAGGTATATCTATTATACACATTCACTAACACATTGGTATATCTCCTACCCGGAGATATTAACACAATACACACAATACTTCAAATGTAAACAGATAAGTAAGCACAAATACACAGTGGTCTCCAGGAGGAGACCATACCATATACTAAAGAAGTGGAATACGAACTGTGACCTAGGTGGGGACTTGGACCAGAAGACTCAGAAGAGCTGTGGACCCAAGGAACCATGACGTAAGTACCCAGGAACCCCACGGAGGCTGTGTGCCGAGTGGAAACAGCCGCGCACTCAATGCAAGTTAAATGGGAAAGTCGTGGTTGCAGATTCAAGAAGGAGGACCCTTCCAAGTGGACCCTGAAGAAACCTCGTGGAAGACAGAAGGTTGGAGAGTCACCCCACCCGTGGATGACATCGGAAACTGTCGTAGACCACAATGGAGGACTTCAGGAAAGATGCCGCTGACGAAGAAGGAAGAGTTCGGTGGAATCCAAGGATGGATTCTTGACGAGAAGAACCTGCAAGCAGAGGGGGCAGAGTCTATGTCACACGGAGGTGACCAGGAGGCACCGAAGACCAATGACCACTGAAGATGGAAGATGCAGGAGGGGTGACGGTGACCTTGTTGCTGCAGCTGTGAGGACCAGGCGACGCTGTGGAAGACCAGGAGCTGTTCACGAGCTGTCCCACGTCGTAAGTCAAGAACCAGTGGGTCGGTGTCCGGCGAGAGCACCAACACGCCTTTGCAGCAGCAACAGACGAGGTAAATTAAAAAGGTGCAATGTTGGGACCAGCAAGGTCCGAGGGACTCACCAATTGCAGGAGAGTTAGAGCAGGCACGAGGAAGCAGGAGAGCCCACTGAAGCCAAGGAAGACCCTCAAGATGACCCACAGGCCGAAGGCACAGGAGTCACAAGAGGACCTCGAGAAGCTCACCAAAGATGCAGGCCCACGGTGCAGAGGATGCAGTGAGGACGAAGATCTTGGCAGGAAAAGATGCAAGAGGCTGGAGCTTTTCGTAGCACGCAGATCTCTAGAGTACAGAGCAAAATAAGCCTTAGCAACAACAAGCCAATGCGGTGCACAGGTGTTCTGTTCCAGCCGTTCCGATGAGGGATACTTAAACTTGCTGAGAGGACAGGTCAGGCCTCAAGGCAGTTGAAGAACCAACACCTGTGTTACTGAGCCTTTAGGAGAACGTAGGACGTCAGGAACAGCAGACCAGACAGCTTTGTTGTGGTGCCTGCAGATGCAGGGGAGTGACTCCTTCAGTCCAAGGGAGATTCCTTCAGGTATCTTTGAAGCTCACAGGCCTGGAGAGGAACCTGGATGAAGCACAGGTAAAGACGACGGAGAAGACTTGCAGAACAGCGAGACCAGGAGCAGCAGGAGTCTTCCTTGGTGCAGTCTTGGTTCTAGGCGAAGTACAGCGAAGTCCAAGGTGCCTAGACGGTCGAAGTTGAAGTGGTTTCGGGGTTGAATCTGGTCTCACAACGAATCTGAAGAACCACCCAGAGGTATGCCCTTAAGTACCCTAGGGAAAGGGTTGGGACGATTCAAGGTTCTCTCCCAGAGGAGGGGCTGGACAAAGGGGAGGCTACTCCTATGCCCTTTGTCCAGTTTCGCACAAGAGTGGTAGCCAAGGGCTCCCTCAACTGACACAAACTGGAGTATGCAAGGAGGGCACCAAATGTGGCCTTCAAAGCAGTCAGGTGGTGCTGGCAAGCGCCCCCACCCCAGGCCAATACACTAAGTCCAGTCTGGGAGGTGGTGACAGGAAACCTATTGTTCTACCTTCCCCTGCTCGAGCTCAGCTCAGCAGCAGGAGGGCAGAATCGTGTCTGGGGTCGGCAGCAGCACTAGCTTGCTGGCAGACCCCGGAAGGCTGGTATCGGGAGGACTGGGGGCTTCCTAGAGAGCCCCCAGGTGCATGGAATTATACCTCTAACGAACAAGTTACTTACCTTCGGTAACAATATATCTGCAAGAGACATATTAGTTATAGACTCCTTACCTTAGAATTACCCCCAGGCGTCAGACTGGATCCGGAGAATTTTTCTTCAGCAGTGCCCCTGCGCATCGGTAGGTGGCGTCGGTCGACTCCTCGTTCGTCGTCGGTGTCGTGATCGCCAGAATGACGCCGCGGTATCTACTTAGACGCCGCCCCTGCGTGCTGACGTCAGTTCTTTATACGACATTCCACGCTAGAAGCGCAGAACCATGCAAGACACTGACCACTGGTGCACAAAACTAGGGCCCTGAAAGGGAGTCCCTTGCTCTAGAAGTCAGTTCGCAGAACGGGGAGGATGGGTGGGGCGGTAAGGAATCTATAACTAATATATGTCTCTTACAGATATATTGTTACCAAAGGTAAGTAACTTGTTCATCTGAAAGAGACTATTAGTTATAGATTCCTTACCTTAGAATAGATACCCCAGCAATACAAACCCCGAAGGGGGGTCTGCGAACCAAGTTCACACCAGAAAGTCCTGGAGAACTGAACGGCCAAAGAAGCCGTCTCTCCGGACCTGGCTATCCAGGCAGTAATGTTTAGTGAACGTGTGCAATGATGCCCACGTGGCTGCCTGTCAGATGTCACTGAGGGGGACTCCACGTCCCAAAGCAGTAGTGGCTGCAGTCGCCCTGGTGGAATGGGCGCGCAACCCTACTGGAGGCTCCTTTTTCGCCAAGGAACAACAGATTTTAATGCAAAGAACAACCCATCGAGAGATGGTTCGTTTTTGCACGACCCGACCTTTCTTGGTGACCACATAGCCAACAAAGAGCTGATTATCCACCCAGAAGCATTTTGTGTGATCTAGATAAAATGATAGCGCACGTTTGGGATCCAGATGGTGGAGCCTCTCCTCCTCTTTAGAAGGATGCGGGGCGGGAAGAAGGTGGGCAAAGTGATGGTCTGTCCTATGTGGAAAGAGGTAACCACTTTGGGAAGATAAAAAGATCTAGTTCGAAGGACAACCTTGGCCGGATGAACAGCAAGGAAAGGAGGTTTAGAAGTAAGAGCCTGAAGCTCACTCACCCTGCAAACAGAGGTGAAGGCAACCAGAAAAGAAGTCTTCAAGGTCAAGAGTCTGAGAGGACAATTATGTAGTGGCTCAAAAGGAGCACATATAAGGTAAGTTAAGACCAGATTCAAGTCCCACTGGGGCATTACGAAAGGAATAGGAGTAAAGAGGTGAGTAATGCCCTTAAGAAATCAATTTACAATAGGGGACTTGAAAAAAGAAGGCTGATCAGGAAGGCGAAGAAAGGCCGAAATGGCTGAAAGATAGCCTTTAAGGGTGCCCAGAGCCCTGCTGGGCCAAAGAAAGAATTAAGAGGAGAACCTCTGAAAGAGGGGCAGAAAGGGGATCCACAGCCTTTGCTGTGCACCATGCCACAAATGTGTTCCATCTACAGGCGTATACCGTTTTAGTGGAGGGACGCCTGGCTGCCAAGATGACATTACAGACTTCGGGAGGAAGGTCAAAAGCTGTCAACTGCCGCCGCTCAATATCCACGCAAGGAGGTGGAGACTGGACAGGTTCGGGTGCAGGACCGTCCCCTGCTGCTGCGACAGAAGATCCTCCCGAAGAGGCAGTCGGATCAGAGGATCGATGGCCATGTTCAAGAGCTCGGGATACCAGACTCTTCGTGCCCAGTCCGGAGCCACAAGGAAGACTTGGGCCCGGTCGCGCTTGATCTTCTTCAGCACTCTTGGCAGAAGTGGTATAGGCGGAAAGGCGTATAGAAGACCGCAATTCCACTCGCAACGAAAAGCGTCGCCGAGTGCCGCCTTGGAAATTCCAACGCGCAGAACTGCTAACATTGCGCGTTCTTTTCGGTGGCGAACAGATCTAACCAAGGCTCTCCCCACAGCTGAAAGAGACCTTGCACCCCCTCCAAGTGAAGACGCCATTCGTGATCCATAATGAACCGGCGGCTGAGTTTGTCCGCCCTGGCGTTCAGGGAACCTGCCAGGTGTTGAACCACCAGGGACATGCCCTGATGTTCCAGCCACATCCAGAGGCGGAGAGTCTCTTGACATAGGGTCCACGACCCCACCCCGCCCTGTTTGTTGCAGTACCACATGGCTGTGGTGTTGTCCGTGAACACCTGCACTACTCTTCCCTTGGAAGAAGGAAGGAATGCTTTCAGTGCAAGACGGATCACCCGGAGCTCCAGCAGGTTGATGTGGAGACCGGACTCCGCCAGATTCCAGAGGCCTCTGATCTCCGCCTCTCCCATGTGGCCACCCCATCCCAGAAGTGAAGCATCTGTCACCACTGTGGAGTCTGGTTGGGGAAGGGAGAGGGATCGGCCGGTGACCCAATCCTGGTTCGCTAGCCACCACTGCAATTGGTGTGCAGTGCCCTCCGAGATCTGGACAACATTGGAAAGATTCCCCTGATGATGCGCCCACTGGAACTTCAGGTCCCACTGCATAGCCCGCATATGCCACCTGGCATGATCCACCAGCAGGATGCAGGAGGCCATGAGGCTCAGCAGCCTCAGTCATTCTCACCGAAACCCAGGATAGAGGCTGAAACATCGGTATCATAGCCCGAATATCCCGGACTCACTGCTCAGGAGGATAAGCCCGAAACTGCGCTGTATCCAGAACTGCTCCGATGAAAAGGAGCTTCTGAGAGGGAATCGGGTGTGACTTCAGCACGTTGATAGTGAACCCCAGCAAATGCAGGAGGTCCGCCGTAGTCTGGCGGTGGGAGACGACAGCCTGGGACGATCACGCCTTCAACAACCAGTCGTTGAGATAGGGGAAGACTGGTACCCCTGATCTGCGCAGATGAGCTGCGACCACCGCTATCACTTTCGTGAACACCCAAGGGGCGCTGGTAAGTCCAAAGGGGAGCACGGTAAACTGAAAATGCTTGTGGCCTACCGTGAACCGTAGGTAACCCTATGGGCTGGCAGGACGGGGATGTGGAAATAAGCATACTGCAAGTCAAACAGGGTCGAGGGCAGACAGGACCTGAGCTATTGTCAAAATTTTGAACTTCTCCTTCAGGAGGAAGCGGTTGACGTCCCTGAGATCCAAGATAGGACGCAGGCCTTTGTCCTTCTTGGGCAGAGTAACAACCACGACCTACTTCTGGGACAGGGACTCGCTCAACAGCTTCCTTGGCCAAGATAGCTGTAATTTTCTGAGGGAGAAGGGCCAAGTGATCCTCCGACATTCGATGGAGTGTTGGTGGCATGGAGGGAGGGGTAGTCTCGAAGGGGAGGGCGTAGCCCCTTCGGACTATCTGCAAAACCCACCTGTCCGACGTAATTTTGTGCCAGTGGGGGAGGTGATGGCGGATCCTGCCACCCACTGTCAACTGGTGGTCCTGAAATGTCAGATTAGGAAGGCTTAGAGGCTGCTGCAGAGGGGGCACTGGTGGACTGGCCCGCCCGCTGGCCCACAGACCCACGGCGTTGGGTCCTACGTCCCCGGCCGCGCAGAGGCTGGGTAGCTTGCAACCGGCCTGTGGCCCTGGGTGGAGCGTGGTGGGGCAACCCTTCCGTAGCCACGAAAGGGGCGAAAGGCAGACTGCACAGGACGAGAGGTGGCAGCGAGGTCCAAGGATCTGGCTGTAGCTCTAGAATCCTTGAAGCGCTCGAGTGCATGGTCCGCCTTGCCGCAAAACAGACAACGGCCATTAAAGGGCATGTCCAAAAGGGTTGATTGGACATCCACAGAAAAGCCAGTGGATCTCAGCCAGGCGTAGCGTCTTAGGGCTACTGACGTAGAAATCGTTCTACCCAGCGAGTCGGCGGTGTCCAGCCCACAGCGGATGGCGAACTTTGCTGCACCTCTCCCCTCTGCAACTGCACGGGAGAGCGTGACCCGGGCCTCCTCCGGACACTGCGGAAGCACCTGCGCAACCGTATCCCACACAAAGTTGGTGTAGCGGCCCAAGAGACATGCAGTGTTCACCGACCGCAGTCCTAAGCTGGCGGAAGAAAACATCTTCCCAAGATGGTCCAGCTTCTTGGATTACCTATCTGGGGAAGCAGTAGGAAACGCGCCTTTGGAGGTTGAGGCTTGGACCACCAAGCTCTCGGAGGTAGGGTGTTGGGAGAGGAAAATAGGGTCGCCCTGGGCTGGGCGGTGGCGTCGGGCAATCATCCTATCCACAGGAGCCCCTGTGCTAGGCCTGGTCCAAGTGCCTAGAAGGATGTCTGTGAGGGCCTCATTGAACGGCAGCAGGGGCAGCTGGGGCTCCAAAGAGGCTGCTGCCGGCTGAAGCACCTCTGTCAGGAGGTTCGTCCTGACTGCCACAGTAGGAAACTCAAGGCCCAAGGCCTCAGTCGCCCTACGCAACACTACAGCATAGGAGGCTCCCTCCTCCGTGGCCAAGGTAGGGGGAGAAAGCATGCCAAGGTCTGGGAAGGTATCCAGACCACTGGCTTCCCCCAACTCCTCTCTCCAGTCCGGCTCCTCCAGCTGGTCTGAAAAAGGGTCAGCAGGCCCCTCCCACTCCTCCTCACCTTCCTCTGGCAGCCACTCAGGGCAATAGGGTATGCCAGGGGAGAACAGTGGCACAAAAGTACCGTTCGGCGCCGGTTCCGACGTCGGTCGACGCCGGTCCGACTCCGTGTCCAAGACGAGAGGGAGGCCGGGATCGACGCCAGCCGGGAACACGACCGGCGGAGGCGGAGGCGAAGGAATCGGTGCCGGAGGAGGTGTCGTGAGGTCGACCGGCACCGTTCCGGATCCAGGCCTGAATCCCTGGGGGCCCTGCGGCTCCGAGGCCGGAACCGCCGGCATCAAAGGCCTAGAGCCCCCAGCCGAGTCCGTGGGTCCCAAAGGCGCGCCAGCGGAGTCGGGCTGCCCAAAGATGGAGTGGAGGGCTTCGTAGAAGGCACAAAGCTGGGCAGGGGAAGCTCCAGCTCCTGGGAAGGGAGGGAAGCTTGGAGCCGTCCCAGTAGGCTCCGAGGGCGGAGCCAAAGTACGACGACCTTCCGCGTCCCACGTTGCGTCGGCCGATGGACAGGGAGAAGGCAAAGAGCAACGGTGCTTCTTCGCCTTCTTCTTGTGCTTCGACTTACCCGAAGAGGAAGACTTTGATGAGTGATGGTGGTGACTCCGCGACCGGTCCTGCGACCTCCCTCTCGACCGGGACCTCGAGCGGCGCGGAGCTGACTGCAGGACCTCCAGAAGCTTTCAGGACCGCTCCCACAAAGACTTCGGGTTCATGGCCTGACAGTCGGAGCACGACTTAGGATCATGGTTGCGCTCCATTCACCAAAGGCACACAAGGTGTGGATCCGTGACTGACATCAGCTTGTGACAAGAGTCACAAGGCTTGAAGCTGGTCTGCCGATGTGACATCCCTGCGTGCACCAGGAGTCGAACGACTTGAAAAAGATGCCGACAAAAAGTCAAAAAACACTAGTCAAAAAATGACTAAGGGTACCGCTCTCTCTGGATCTGCACTGGCTGGTGCGGAAAAAGAAAGAACTGACAGCGCGCAGGGGCGGCGTCTAAGTAGATACCGCGACGTCATTCCGGCGATCACGATGCCAACGACAATCGCGGAGTCGACCAACACCACCTTCCAACATGCCGGGGTACTGCTGAAGAAAAATTCTCCCGATCCAGTCTGACACCTGGGGGTAATTCTAAGGTACGGAATCTATAACTAATAGTCTCTTTCAGATACCGGTAATCTGGCATGATCCACCAGCAGGATGAAGGAGACCATGGGGCCCAGCAGCATCATGAGTCATTCACATCGAAATCCGGGATAGAGGCTGAAACATCGCTATCATAGCCTGAATATCCCGGACTCGCTGCTCTGAAGGATAGGCCCGAAACTGCACTGTGTCCAGAACCGCCCAAATGAAAGGGAGCTTCTGAGAGGGAGTCCGGTGTGACTTTGGCACGTTGATAGTGAACCACAGTGAATGCAGGAGGTCCGCCGTAATCTGGAGATGGGAGACGACAGACTGGGGCAAGCCCGCCTTCAACAGCCAGCCGTGGAGATAGGGGAAGACTGGAACCCCTGATCTGCGCAGATGAGCTGCGACCACCGCCATCACCTTTGTGAACACCCGAGGGGCACTGGTAAGGCTAAAGGGTAGCACCGTGAACTAAAAGTGCTCGTGGCCCACCATGAACCGAAGGTAAGTCTCTTGGGTCGAGTGCAGAAAGAACTTGGGCTAGAGTGAGTACTTTCAACTTCTCCTTCCGGAGGAAGAAGTTGAGGGCCCGGAGGTCTAAGATAGGACGCAGGCCTTTGTCCTTCTTAGGTACCAGAAAGTAGCAGGAATAACAACCACAACCTACTTCTGGCACAGGGACCCTCTCTAAAGCTCCCTTGGCCAAGAGAGCGGATACTTCCTGGCGGAGAAGTGCCAAATGATCCACCGCTATGCGATCTTAAGAAGGTGGCATGGAGGAGGGGGTAGTTTTGAAGGGGTGGGAGTAGCCCCTTCGGACTATTTGCAGAACCCACCTGCCCAAGATTATGGATTGCCAGTGGAGGAGGTGATGGCAGATCCTGCCTCTAACCGGCTGTTGATGGGCCTGAAACATCAGACTAGGAAGCTTTGGAGGCTGCGGTTGGGGGGGGTCCGCCTGATGGCTTTCTGACCTGTGAGGACGCAGGGTCCCAAGTCTGCAGCCAGCCAGAAGCAGGACAGTTTGCATGACTCTGTGGGTGGGCTTGACAGGAGGTGGCTGGGCGCCCCTTCCGTAGTCAAGAATGGGACGAAAGGTAGACTGAGGTGGACGTGAGGTAGCAGCGAGGCCCAAGGATCTGGCTGTAGCTCGAGAATCCTTGAAGCGCTCCAGGGCTGAGTCTGCCTTGTCGCCAAAAAGGCGAGTGTCTTTAAAGGGCATGTCCATCAAGGAAGACTGGACATCCCCTGAGAAGCCATAAGTCCTCAAATAGGCATAGGGTCTAACAGCTACCGATGTGACAATCGTTTGACCCAGTGAGTCGGTAGTATCCAGTCCACATTGTATGGTGAATCTGGCTACATCTCTCCCGTCTGCAACTGCTTGAGAGAGAACGGCCAAGGCCTCCTCCGGGCACTGAGACAGCATCTGAGCGACCGTATCCCAGATAGTATGGGAGTATCGGCCCAAGAGGCATGTGGTATTCACCGACCACAATGCCATGCTGAAGGAAGAGAACATCTTCCCAAGATGGTCCAGCTTCTTGGATTCCCTATCTGGGAGAGCAGAAGGGAATGCGCCTTTTGATGAAGAGGCTTGGACTACCAAGCTCTCAGGGGAAGGGTGTCTGGTCAGGAATGCTTGGTCTCCCAGGGCGGTGGTGGCGGGCCTACCCACAGGAAACCCTGTGCTGGGCTTAGACCAAGTGCCCAGAAGGACGTCTGTGAGGGTTTCATTGAACGGCAAAAGAGCTTCAGAAGAGGAAGCCACAGGCTGAAGCACCTCTGTCAGGAGGTTAGTCCTGACTGCCAACGTAGGGAGCTCGAGGCCTCGGCTGCCCAACTCATCACCACAGCATAGGAAGCTCCCTCCTCCGTAGCCATGGTAGGGGGAGAAAGCAGGCCAGTGTCAGGGGAAGTGTTCAGACCACTGGCATCACCCAGGTCCATTCTCCAGTCCGGTTCCTCAAGCTGGACAGTTAAAGGGTCCAGCGGCCCCTCCCAGAAATCTTCCTCACCTTCTGGCCCAAAAGGAACACCAGGAATGAACAGAGGAGCGAATGTCCCTTCCGGCGTCGGTCGGGCTCCGTGTCCACTTCGGGGATGGGGTCGTCGCCGACCGGGGGCATGGTTGATGCTGGGAGCATCGTCGTCAGGGAAGGTCAAGTGAGATCAACCAGTGTTGATTCGGATCCAGGCCTGGATCCACAGGAACCCTCCGGAGCTGGTGCCGCCAGTGTCAAAGTCCCAGGGCCCCCCGACAGACTCCGCGGGTCCCGAACTTCTGGATCTGGGCATGAGACGCTCCAGCTCCCGGAAAGGGAAGGAGGCGTGGAGCTGTCTCAGAAGTAGGCTCCCGAGACAGAGCCTTCGAGCGACTATGCTCGGGATCCTGCGTCGCGTCTTCCGACCGACGGGGAGAAGTCGAAGAATGCCTGCGCTTCTTTGACTTCTTTTTGTGCTTCCCCGACTTAACCGAAGATCTCCCAGACAACTTCAAGTGCGAGGAGTGTGGGCTCCGCGACTGTTCAAGACCTTCCCCGAGAAACGAGAACGACGTGCAGCAGGCCTCCAGCAGCTTTCGGGACCGCTCCCACAAAGCCTTCGGGTTCATGGCCTGGCACTCGGAGCACGACTTTGGGTCGTGGTCGCGCTCCAGGCACCAAAGGCACATGAGGTGCGGATCCGTCACAGACATCATCCGGTGGCAGGAACCACAGGGCTTGAGGCCGGTCCTTCGCTGGGACATCCTCGACACACCACAAGTCTACGACTTGAAAAAGACATCGACAAAAAGTTTTTTAAAAGTTAGCCAAATAGTGGCTAGGGGTAGCTCTCTCTGGATCTGCACTAGGCTGGCACAGAAAAAGAAAGAACTGACGTCAGCGCGCATGGGCGGTGTCTATGTAGGTCCCGCATCGTCATCCCGGCACCCACGATGGACGTGTAGCACAAGTTACTAACTTGTGTAACGATATATCTGTAAGAGACAGGTGTTAGTGACAGATTCCTTACCTTAGAATATCCCCAGGCGTCAGGCTGGATCCGGAAGAGTTTTTGCGTAGCAGTACCCTTGCGCGTCGGTAGGCGGCGTCGTGCGGCTCCGCGTCCGTCGTCGGCGTCGTGATCGCCGGGATGACGTCGCGGGCAGTACTTAGACGCCGCCCCTGCGCGCTGACGTCAGTTCTGTACACGACTTTCCGCGCCAGGAACGCAGAGCCATGCAAGAAGCTGACATAGGTGTCTGAAAAATACTAGGGCCCTGAAAGGGATGTCCTTAACCCTAGAAATCAGTTCGCAGAACGGGGAGGATGGGTGGGGCGGTAAGGAATCTGTCACTAACTACTGTCTCTTACAGATATATCGTTACACAAGTTAGTAACTTGTGCATCTGAAAGAGACACGTTAGTGACAGATTCACTACCTTAGAATAGATACCCCAGCAATACCAACCCCGGTGGTGGGTCTGCGAACAAAGATCAGACAAGGAAGTCCTGGAGGACAGAACGGCCAAAGAAGCCGTCCCTCCGGACCTGACTGTCAAGGCAGTAATGCTTTGTAAACGTGTGCAGCGAGGCCCACGTAGCTGCCTGACAGATAACCGGCAGCGGAACACCGCGGCCCAAGGCCGTGGTAGCAGCCGTTGCCCTGGTGGAATGGGCACGCAGCCCAACAGGAGGCTCCTTCTTAGCCGAAGAATAGCAGGTCTTGTTGCACAAGGTAACCCAGCAAGAGATGGTTCTCTTGTGCACCGCCCGACCTTTTTTGGCGCCCACGTAGCC
Organism: Calotriton arnoldi; assembly: GCA_963921515.1. Lineage (NCBI taxonomy): Eukaryota > Metazoa > Chordata > Amphibia > Caudata > Salamandridae > Calotriton > Calotriton arnoldi. The sequence continues at coordinate 904,798 of CAWUFW010002151.1, forward strand.
AACAAAGAGCTGGTCATCCACCCGGAAGTGTTTTGTGCGGTCGATATAGAAGGAGAGCGCACGTTTTGGGTCCAGACGGTGGAGCCTCTCTTCCTCTCTGGAAGGATGCGGAGGCGGAAAGAAGGTAGGCAAAGTGATGGTCTGCCCAATGTGGAAGGCAGTAACCACCTTTGGCAAGAAGGACGGACGCGTCCGAAGAACAACCTTGTCTGGATGAACAGACAGAAAGGGAGGTTTGCAAGACAGAGCCTGGAGCTCACTCACCCGCCGAGCGGAGGTGATGGCCACCAGAAAGGCTGTCTTCAGAGTCAGAAGACGAAGAGGACAGTTATGTAGAGGCTCAAAGGAGCGCACATTAAAAAGGTAAGAACCAAGTTCAAGTCCCACTGAGGCATTACAAACGGAACAGGAGGGAAGAGGTGTGTAATGCCTTTTAAGAACCTGTTAACAACAGGGGACTTGAAAGGGAGGGCTGATCAGGGAGCCTGAGGAAGGCCGAGATAGCACAAAGATAACCCTTGATGGTACCCAGGGCAGAACCCTGTTGGGCCAGAGAAAGAAGGAACAGAAGGACCTCAGAAAGAGGGGCAGAAAGGGGATTCACAGCCTTTGCTGTGCACCATGCCACAAATTTGTTCCACCTGCAGGCGTATACCACCTTAGTGGAGGGACGCCTGGCTGCCAGAATCACATCACAAACTTCGGGAGGCAAGTCGAAAGGAATCAACTGCCGCCGCTCAATCTCCACGCAAGCAGGTGTAGACTGGACAGGTTCGGGTGGAGGACCGTCCCCTGCTGCTGCGACAGAAGATCCTCCCGAAGAGGCAGACGGATCGGGGGATCTACACTCATACTGAGAAGCTCGGGATACCAAACTCTTCGAGCCCAGTCCGGAGCCACAAGAATGACTTGGGCCCGGTCGTGCCGAATCTTCTTCAACACTCTGGGTAGAAGTGGTATAGGCGGAAAGGCGTACAATAGACCACAACTCCACTCGTGACGAAAGCGTCGCCGAGCGAGTGCCGCCTTGGAAATTCCAACGCGCAGAACTGATGACATTGCGCGTTCTCTTCGGTGGCGAATAGATCTAACCAAGGCTCTCCCCACTGTAGAAAGAGTCCTTGCGCCACTTCCGAGTGAAGACGCCATTCGTGATCCATCATGCACCTGCGGCTGGAGTTCGTCCGCCCTGGCGTTCAGGGAACCTGCCAGGTGTTGAACCATCAGGAACATGCCCTGATGTTCCAGCCATGTCCAGAGGCGCAGAGCCTCCTGACAGAGGGTCCACGACCCCACCCCGCCCTGTTTGTTGCAGTACCACATGGCGGCGGTGTTGTCTGTGAACACCTGCACTACCTTCCCTTTGACAGAGGGAAGGAATGCCTTGAGTGCAAGTCGGATCGCCCGGAGCTCCAGAAGGTTGATATGGAGCCGGGACTCCGCCCGGAGACCAGAGGCCTCTGATCTCCGCCTCTCCCATGTGACCGCCCCATCCCAGAAGGGACGCGTCCGTCACAACTGTGTGCTCTGGCTGGGGAAGGGAGAGGGATCTGCCCATGACACATTGCCGGTTCGAGAGCCACCACTGCAACTGTTTTGCAGTCCCCTCCGAGATCTGGACGTGATCGGACAGGTTGCCCTGGTGCTGCGCCCACTGGAACTTCAGGTCCCACTGCAGAGCCCGCATATGCCATCTGGCATGATTGACCAGCAGGATGCAGGAGGCCATGAGGCCCAGCAGCCTCAGGGTCATCCGTGCCGAAACCCAGGATAAAGGCTGAAAGATCGGAATCATAGCCTGAATATCCCGGACTCGCCGTTCAGGAGGATAGGCCCGAAACTGCGTCGTGTCCAGAACTGCTCCGATGAAAAGGAGCTGTGGAGAAGGAATCAGATGCGACTTCGGCACATTGATGGAGAACCCCAGCGAGTGCAGGAGTCCGGCCGTAGTCTGGAGGTGGGAGACGACTGCCTGGGGCGAGCCCGCCTTCAGCAGCCAGTCGTCGAGGTAGGGGAAGACTGAAACCCCTGCCCGGCGCAGATGAGCTGCGACCACCGCCATCACTTTCGTGAACACCCGAGGGGCACTGGTAAGGCCAAAGGGGAGCACGGTGAACTGAAAATGCTCGAGGCCTAGCGTGAACCGAAGGTAACGCCGGTGGGCCGGCAGGACGGGGATGTGGAAATAGGCGTCCTGCAAGTCCAACGCTACCAACCAGTCTCCAGGGTCTAGGGCAGTCAAGACCTGAGCTAGGGTGAGCATCTTGAACTTCTCCTTCCGGAGGAAGCGATTGACGTTCCGGAGGTCCAAGATAGAACGCATGTCCTCCTTGTCCTTTTTGGGCACCAGAAAGTAGTGGGAGTAGCAACCACGCCCTACTTCTGGGGTCGGAACATGCTCGATGGCCCTCTTGGCCAAGAGGGCCGTGACTTCCTTCTGTAGAAGCACCAAGTGATCCCCTGACATGCGGTGGAATTGAGGTGGCATGGCTGGGGGGTGGTCTCGAAGGGGAGGGAGTAGCCCCTTCGGACAATGTCCAAGACCCACCTGTCCGAGGTGATGGGACGCCAGTGGTGAAGGTGATGGTGGACCCTGCCCCCGACTGGCGTGCTGTGCACCTGAAAGGAGGGACTAGGAGGGCTTGGAGGCCGCGGACGGGTTGGAGGTGGTGGCCTGACCCGCACGCTGGTTGCCCGAACCGCCACGGCGGTATCCACGTCCTCGGCCACGCGAAGACGCCTGCTGCGCGGGCCGGTGGCTGGGCTGCTGACGTGACTGGGCGCCCCTTCCGTGGCCACGATAGGGGCGAAAAGCAGAAGGTAGCGGAGGCGTGTAGCAGAAAGGCCCAGGGACTTGGCAGTAGCCCGTGAGTCCTTAAAGCGCTCCAACGTATGGTCTGCTTTGGAACCAAAAAGACCGACTCCATCAAAGGGCATGTCCATGAGAGTATTCTGGACATCCCCTGAAAAACCAGTGGTTCTCAGCCAGGCGTGGCGACGCAGCGCCACCGTCGTTGCAATAGATCTGCCCAGCGAGTCGGCGGTATCAAGGCCACATCGTATGGTGTATTTGGCCGCATCCCTTCCTTCCGCAATGGCGCGGGAAAGCAGTGTCTGGACCTCCTCAGAACACTGGGGCAAAACAGTCGCCACCGAATCCCACAAGGAGTGGGTATATCGGCCCAAAAGACAAGCGGTGTTGATGGACCGCAAGCCAGCACTGGAGGAAGAAAAACCCTTCTTCCCAAATTGATCCAGGCGTTTGGATTCCCTATCCGGAGGGGCGGTAGGGAAGGCGGTTTGGGAAGCGGAGGCTTGGACAACCAAGCTCTCAGGAGTGGGGTAAACAGAGAGAAACAAGGGGTCGCCCGGAGCTGGGCGATGGCGTCGGGACACGTTCCTATCCACAGGAGCCCGTGTTGGGCTTGGACCAGGCGCCCAAAAGAACGTCAGTAAGTGCATCGTTAAACGGCAGCACAGTCTCCAAGGAGGAGGCCGCCGGCTGAAGCACTTCTGTCAAGAGATTAGTCTTGACCATCACCGTAGGGAGTCGGAGTTGTAAGGCTCCAGCTGCCCTACGCAACACCGTTGCAAAATTGGCTCCCTCCTCCGTAGCCACGGGAGGAGACAGCATGCCAGTGTCAGGGGAAGTATCTAGACCACTGGCATCCCCTAGTTCCTCTGCCCAGTCCTCATCATACTGACACTGCTGTGCCAGAGGGTCTTCAGACCCCTCCCAGTCCTCCTGGTCCTCCTGCGGTTCAAAATAAGGAGGAGGAGGGACAATTGGGACCCAAGGTCCCATCGGCGCCGGAACCGGCGTCGAGCGACGTCGGTCCGGCTCCATGTCCGGAGCCGGAGAGTACATGGGGACGACGACGCCCGGAGCCCGGGCGGCGTCAGGAACGGCACCGGAGACATCGGGCGCCGGCGGAGGCGTGGTCAGGTCGACCGGCGTCGATGGGGGTTGCGGTACCACCGGAGCCGGGATCGAGGCCGGGGCCGGAGCCGGGATCGAGGCTGGAGGCACGAGCGACGCCGGGACCGGAGTCGGCGGCGACGCCGGGGCAACCCCATCAGGGCCCGCGGGGCCCGAAGGCGCACCGGAGGGACCTTGAGGCCCGAAGAGGCGGGCCATGGCCGACAGGAATTCCTGTATTTGGGCCGGATTTGCCCCCGAACCCGGGAAGGACGGGTATTGCGGGGACGACTCCACAGGCATGTCCGGGGCCGCGGGGGCGGGGACGGTGCCGGGAGGGGCCTCAGCCGAGTCGCGAGACCGGCGAGGCGAAGTCCTAGAGCGATGATGCTTTTTGGACTTCTTGTGCTTAGACTTACCGGACGACGAAGACTTGGAACCCGATGACCGGTGAGGACTCCGCGACCGACCTCTCGACCTCTCACGCGACCGGGGCTTGGAATGGCGCGGAGCCGACTGCCGGGCCTCGAGGAGCTTTCGAGACCGCTCTCGCAAAGCTTTCGGGTTGAGGGCCCGGCAGTCGGAACACGACTTCGTGTCGTGGCCTCGGCCGAGGCAGAAGAGACACTCCAGATGCGGGTCTGTGATGGACATCATCCGAGCACAGGCGTCGCAACGTTTAAAGCCGGGCATCCCTACGACACCTTGGAGTCGATTCGAAGAAACAGTGAAAAAATTCACCAAAAAAGTTAGTCAAAAAATGACTAGGGCACTGCTCTTCCCGGATCTGCGCTTGCTGGCGCGGAAAAGAAGAACTGACGTCAGCGCGCAGGGGCGGCGTCTAAGTACTGCCCGCGACGTCATCCCGGCGATCACAACGCCGATGACGGACGCGGAGCCGCACAACGCCGCCTACCGACGCGCAAGGGTACTGCTACGCAAAAACTTTCCGGATCCAGCCTGACGCCTGGGGATATTCTAAGGTAAGGAATCTGTCACTAACGTGTCTCTTTCAGATACGTCCGACACCACCTAACGACGCACAGGAGTACTGCTGAAGAAAAAATCTCAGGATCCAGACTGACGCCTGGGGGAAATTCTAAGGTAAGGTATCTACAACTAAGTGTCTCAGCAGATATATAGATACAAGTTATTAATAATAATCATTGATATGAGCTTTAATTCTACAATTTTAGTACCATTACTTTATACAGTGCACATCTTAATAAATACAATTCAAACTGTCAATATGGCTCAAGTAAAGTCTCTATTCCCAAACAGCTGTAACAAACCCTCTAAATCAATACACCTGGAGTAAAGCCTCTAAAACCATGCTAGACCTAAACACGGTTGAGGTAAAATGATAGGGGAAATGTGATATCAGATAAGACGATGACAACTGGTTATACCAACCAATTAAGAGTGTTCAGTAATTCAAGAAGATTATAAGAAATACAAGTCAATAAGAAAATGACAACTTGTCAGACTAATCATATCATATCATTCCTTTCCATTGTGGGATCATTCAGCAGCCTTAAAGCTTAAAGGTGAATGCAACCCAAGCAAACATGAATCAATAAAGGACGACAAAGAATAGGAGTCAATTGGAACAAAAACAGAGTACTAGGTCCAAATACTATAAGGTTGTCACCACTTTCAGATGACACAGAGAGAGACACCATCTTTCCTGGGAAGTGAGGGGCAGTGGCTTCGATCAATGGAGGGAGGGTACAGCTTGCAGTCCCATATCTTCAAAACGTGGCAGTAACTCTTGTGATAAAGCTTTTAGTGTCTGGTTCATGATAGAGGTGACAATCCATCCTCAATGTCTGGCGTCAGAGTCTAAAACCAAAGACATTTTGCAACCAGGAAATTTACCGTCTAGTGATTTTATTTTATCTTAGCATCTCCAATTGGCAGTCTTTTATATAAGATCCATCAGGGTGTTTAATGACACTGAATCCTTGAAGCAGCCCCTGGCTTAAACTGGGACATTGATGGAACTGAAGCTTAAGGCAGTTTTCCAATTGGTAACATAAATGGCTTAGAGGTAGACGCCGCTGGAATCTGGTTGATGTCAAAGCATCCAAAAGAAACCACGACCACTCAAGATGGCACACAAGAGGGCTTGCGAATAGCAGAAATGGCCAATACAACTTTATTAAAGAAACAAAAAACAGAACCTGTGCATCAGAGGCACCAGCAGGTGGAAAATGACCTACGTTTGAGGAGAAGTCTCCTGGAGAAGTGGAACTGGTTCTATTTTCCACTCTTCTAAAGTCAGAGGAGGATCTCTTATGTTTTCAGTGTTTCTTATGCTGTTTTCCAGATGAACAACTTCTGGATGTCATCCTCGGTTTACAAGGTATCCTAGACCGACAATTTCACTAACTTTGATCCTTCTATCAAATTACCTTTGGGTGCGTCTTGGTGTACATGTCACAAGATGTAGAGCCATCTGATGTACCCAGGAACCAGAGGCATTCTGACTGGGATCAGTCACAGATGTTTGTCTGGGACAACTGGAGCAAGGATTAAAGACCATAGACTATGAACATTCCAAGCCACGAGAAAAAAATATTTTGAAAAATAATGTAAAATAAACTGAATAAATATCCAAGTGGTTCCAGATCTGGTGTTTGTGAAGGAGCGGGGGAAAAACAACTGATATCACAGGTAACTGTAAGGCATTGTATGGTCGTGCTAAGTCACTTCCTGTGAAGCCTCATGGATGCACAAATGTTGCTGCACAATGTCAACTGGTGTTGTTTACGAATCATGGCTATAAAACTTTTACAGCTCTAAAGTGGAGCTAAGGGAAAGAGATGAAGTAATTAAAAAGCAGAAAAAAGCATCCATTAGTAACATTGTTTCCCCAGCTTTTACTGTGGAGTCTCACTTTAAGAGGTTCAAAGAACTCTTGCATATAGTCTGTGGTAAGGCAATGTGTGCCTTAAAGTGATAAAAGCAGATGTAAGAAAGAAAAAAATGATACTGGAAAAGAAATGAAGTGAAACAGAATCCCCACTCATACCTAAAGTGTGGTTTGGTAGATGAGAACTAAATCAGCATAAAGAAGAATGCGATGCCTCAATTACATCTACATACAAACTAGATATTTTCTGCACTCTTGATGAACAAACTTGTTTTCGAACACATCAGTCAGCAATACCTTACAAAAATACTATTCATTAGTAGCCATGAGCATGAACACTTTTAGGGGTGCAATGGGGAACTTATTCAATGGAAGGAGACAGGAGTCAGTGGTTGTCATTTAAACGAAAATAATACATTTAAAGTTTGCAATCTCTAAAGTGAATAAGAGGAATACGTTCAGGAAATATTACGGTTTTGCATAAGGTACACAAGACAATATAAAATGGTGCCTGGGGCAAAAGCACTCTTAAAATCTGTGACAGTTGGTGATATGTGCTTAGTTAACTGAAAAATGTAGCTATGAAAATATTTTGGGAAGTTTTGTGAAAAACAAAATGGTATACTGGAGCCCCATACACAGAGCAGCATAAATAGCTTAAGCTCTAAAGTAAGTGATTACTTGCGCCTTTTCCAGAAGGACAATAATGGCATACATGTAAACTGTATGTCAAATGTTAATATTGGAAATATTCTGTAAGCGTGTGCAAGCCATGAGACAGAGATTCTTTAAAAAAAAATTAAAAAAACTTTGCTGAAAGCTCTGCAACCCTATTTACACAGGGCGCTCCAGGAAATTAATTAACTCATGCACCTATAAGTTTACAAAGATACATGTGCGAAATGGCATTCAAATTTCACAAAACAGAAACAAATAATTACGTTAAACTGGATTTTAACTGTGACCGATCTTACCATCAAATGTGTAAACATTTTTTGGAGTTCCAAAAGCGTAGTTTTATGTTTCATATCTTCAGAATACTAAAAAACATAAACATGTTAAATCAAAGCAAAGGGATGCAGCAGAAAATTAACTGGCAGCAACATGCGACATCTCTATTTCAAACGTAATAAAAACAAAAATAGCACTTACACACTATGGCAATGATCTGTTTCATTTTTACATTTGAACGTTATAGTAACAAATAGGTTACTTACCTTTGGTGGAACCTTGTTCAGTTGAGACTATCTAACCGCAGCTTCCTTACTTAGTGAATTTCCCCAGACATCAGGCTGGATCAGGAAACTTTTGTAGCAATTTCCTCGTGTGTTGTTAGGCGGTGTCGTGCACTCCATGTCGAATCAGTCCTGCCCCAGATGTGACGTCGGGGCCCCCATATATGCGTCACCTCTGCGCTCCGTTAGTTTCTTTCTGATCTCGGTCTGTGCCGCCGGACGCAGAGCCATCAAAATCAGATAATGCAGTGTGCAGGTCTTTAGATTGCCATTTTAGTCCACAGAACAGGCAAGAATGTGGGTCAGTGATGGATCTGCGGTTAGACAGTCTCTCTAAATTGGACAACCTATCTCCAAGGTAATAAGCAATATCAACTCCCCACATCTGCAGATCTCTGCAACACTAACATCATTAAAATACACATGCAGGCAAATCAAAGACATTCTTTTGCTGTGAAGAGTGAGAACTGTCGCCTACTGACACTTTATAGGTCGAGCCTAGCGGCAGCGCGCATGCACTACTTGCTCTGCAAGGCATGCTGTATTAGGGTATGCACTTGAAGCCCCGCCCACTCGCCTCCCATATTTGTCATTGGCTTGTGTCATTGTCCTTTGTAAATACTGGCTTCTGATTCAGTAATCAGCTTGTTAGTCAATCCTTGGCACCGCCTTGTCTTCATTCGAAACATCCCATGGCGACTGGCCCTTTTACTTTGCTTGTTACACGGTACGTGTTATTTATAGTTGTAAGCACTACTTTCTTTGAGTTTCTCTTACTGCAGGCACGAGGCGCTTTGCCTACATTCAGTGCGCCATGCAGCCCCTTCCCGCCTCCCCCCGGGCGCTGCGCTTTAGGTTTCAGCACGGCGCCCGCTTTACAAGTACAGTAAAACATTTACTGATGTGCCATACGTGCGTACAAAGGGATTAAAGTTGGGGCAAAGTGGGGCCCGGCATGATGAATATTGCGATCAGAGGGTCCCCAGAGGATCCTGCTTTGTGGAGAGAATATAGGAAGAAAGAGATTAATTGTCGCTTCGAGCCCGTGTGCCCTGGGGCCTGGGCCAGGAATGCGGCTGAGGTATGAAGCAGGCGGGGCTCCTCCCGGGTGTTTGGTGAGGTAATTGTGGAAGCATATTCTAAATCTGTGGGATTTTTCGAGAAGAGTTTCCGATGAAGGACTTCTGAAACCCCGTGAGTTGGTTTCCTAATCTGCTCTTCACTGTGAAAACCATGGAAATTAATCCTCGTTGATAGATGATTTGTTTGGCTTCGCTGGCTTTCGAGGGGGGGTGTCTTCGTGAATTTGCTCGTGCTCTATGGGTTGCGTCCGCCATTCAACACAGGCGGGTCGTTTTCTGTAACAGATTCTGCAAATTTGTTTGGTAGAAGTACACATAAAAACTTGTAAAACAATATTTTTGTTATTTTGATGAACAAATAGTTGTCAGAAATCCTCATGCATTTGTTTTCGTAAGGCACTGAAGACTGTCAAGAGCATTATTTTAAGGGTGTGTGCCTCATGAGGAGTTGGTCAGTAAAGTGGGGTGCTAATCCTGGGCCTTAGTATTACCGCTACCTGTTATTGCCAACTCATTTAGTACCCATTCCGAGTGCGAGGCGCAGAACGTGGAGTAACGTTGGGCCTGGCATTACCAAATTTTCCAACCCTTTTTCCGCTTACACACTTCACCTGCTGTCAGCAGGTAGAATTTGTGACTTGTAAAGCAATTGGTAATACAGGGTATGGTATTTCCAGTAATACCCTCAGTACTACCACACCCGGTAACATTTGCAATGATGCCAGAAGGTATTACCACTGAACACCATGCAGTAATACCTCTAAGGACTACTTGTAAGGAGGGCCCTGGTAACAGTTGGAGTCCGAAGGAGTGGTGTTATCACTGAAAAGTATGTGAAAATACTACTCTGCACTATTGGTAATGATAGCCATGGCAGGATAATAGAATTCACAACATTGTTCATTGTATTTTAGGCGTGTTCTCAGGCGGCCATAGAAAAAAATCACACACTGAAAGGAGTTTCTAACACGTAGTTTATGGTAATTGGAATCATTTTTATATTTATATTTATGCTGTTCACGGAGTTTATACCCCCTACTCCATTCTGAGGACCACTTATGACAACAGCCGAGGCTTCAGCATCAGTTTTCCCTGCAGGGGTTTAAGAATACAGCTCCATTCCAAGATAGCCTCCCAGAAATGAGCAATAGCATTGGGAATCTGTGATTCCAGCATGATGTTACTCTTTTTCAGGACATTTTTCCACATGCAACTTTAGTATGCTTTTAGCCGGTGTAATGTCTACAGAAAAAATATCGGGCTCTGCTTTTCCTGGAGCCGGAAGCTGTCAGAGGGAGACAACCCAGTTATTTTATTACCACTTATCACGAATTGGGTGAAACTGAGAACGTTCGGACGACTTCATTAAGGCAGGAGTTTTCTAGTTTCAACTGACTACGTGAACGCAATAGGAACAAGTATTTGCAATGCAATAGGTCTCGCATTTGCAAGAGTTTGAGCTATTAGCATTGTAAATGACAATGCCTTTTATTTATGTTTTAAAAACCAAAACGTAAATGAAAGGCATTGTCATGTACAATGCCAATAGCTCAAACTCGCGTAAATGCGAGACCTATTGCATTGCAAATGCTTGTTGACTTCTGCAGCTTTTCCACTGGGCGAGTTTACCTATGATTATGACGAAGTCAGCGAGGGATAAAAACTCAACAGAATCAGTTTATCACAAAAACCATCTAGAAAAGGCATCTTCACACACTGTTAAGCATAACAAACTTCTCATATAAATATCGAGATTTGTTAAAAGGGGAGTAAAAACTTAAATCGGGAAAGTGTACATAGGGTGTGATTCACAATTTGCTTATGAGCTATTAATCCCCTATCTGTTCCTAATACAAGGAGAGTTCATATAGTAATGACGCACAAGTTACTAACTTGTGTAACGATATATCTGTAAGAGACAGTAGTTAGTGACAGATTCCTTACCTTAGAATATCCCCAGGCGTCAGGCTGGATCCGGAAAGTTTTTGCGTAGCAGTACCCTTGCGTGTCGGTAGGCGGCGTCGTGCGGCTCCGCGTCCGTCGTCAGCGTCGTGATCGCCGGGATGACGTCGCGGGCAGTACTTCCCTGCGCGCTGACGTCAGTTCTGTACACGACTTTCCGCGCCAGGAACGCAGAGCCATGCAAGAAGCTGACATAGGTGTCTGAAAAATACTAGGGCCCTGAAAGGGATGTCCTTAACCCTAGAAATCAGTTCGCAGAACGGGGAGGATGGGTGGGGCGGTAGGAATCTGTCACTAACTACTGTCTCTTACAGATATATCGTTACACAAGTTAGTAACTTGTGCATCTGAAAGAGACACGTTAGTGACAGATTCCTTACCTTAGAATAGATACCCCAGCAATACCAACCCCGGTGGTGGGTCTGCGAACAAAGATCAGACAAGGAAGTCCCGGAGGACAGAACGGCCAAAGAAGCCGTCCCTCCGGACCTGACTGTCAAGGCAGTAATACTTTGTAAACGTGTGCAGCGAGGCCCACGTAGCTGCCTGACAGATATCCTGAAGCGGAACACCGCGGCCCAAAGCCGTGGTAGCAGCCGTTGCCCTGGTGGAATGGGCACGCAGCCCAACAGGAGGCTCCTTCTTAGCCAAAGAATAGCAGGCTTTGATACACAAGGTTACCCAGCGGGAGATGGTTCTCTTGTGCACCGCCCGACCTTTTTGCGCCCACGTAGCCAACAAAGAGCTGGTCATCCACCCGGAAGTGTTGTGTGCGGTTGATATAAAAGGAAAGCGCACGTTTTGGGTCCAGACGGTGGAGCCTCTCTTCCTCTCTGGAAGGATGCGGAGGCGGAAAGAAGGTGGGCAAAGTGATGGTCTGCCCAATGTGGAAGGCAGTAACCACCTTTGGCAAGAAGGACGGACGCGTCCTAAGAACAACCTTGTCTGGATGGACAGACAGAAAGGGAGGTTTGCATGATAGAGCCTGGAGCTCACTCACCCGCCGAGCGGAGGTGATGGCCACCAGAAAGGCTGTCTTCAGAGTCAGAAGACGAAGAGGACAGTTATGTAGAGGCTCAAAGGGAGCGCACATAAGAAAGGTAAGAACCAAGTTCAAGTCCCACTGAGGCATCACAAACGGAACAGGAGGGAAGAGGTGTGTAATGCCTTTAAGGAATCTGTTAACAACAGGGGACTTGAAAAGGGAGGGCTGATCAGGAAGCCTGAGGAAGGCCGAAATGGCACAAAGATAGCCCTTGATGGTACCCAGGGCAGAACCCTGTTGGGCCAGTGAAAGAAGGAACAGAAGAACCTCAGAAAGAGGGGCAGAGAGGGGATTCACAGCCTTTGCTGTGCACCATGCCACAAACTTGTTCCACCTGCAGGCGTTACCACCTTAGTGGAGGGACGCCTGGCTGCCAGAATCACATCACAAACTTCGGGAGGCAAGTCGAAAGGAATCAACTGCCGCCGCTCAATCTCCACGCAAGCAGGTGGAGGCTGGACAGGTTCGGGTGGAGGACCGTCCCCTGCTGCTGCGACAGAAGATCCTCCCGAAGAGGCAGACGGATCGGGGATCGACGCTCATACTGAGTAGCTCGGGATACCAAACTCTTCGAGCCCAGTCCGGAGCCACAAGGATGACTTGGGCCCGGTCGCGCCGAATCTTCTTCAACACTCTGGGTAGAAGTGGAATAGGCGGAAAGGCGTACAACAGACCGCAACTCCACTCGCGACGAAAAGCGTCGCCGAGCGAGTGCCGCCTTGGAAATTCCAACGCGCAGAACTGATGACATTGTGCGTTCTCTTCGGTGGCGAATAGATCTAACCAAGGCTCTCCCCACTGCAGAAAGAGACCTTGCGCCACTTCCGAGTGAAGACGCCATTCGTGATCCATCATGCACCTGCGGCTGAGTTCGTCCGTCCTGGCGTTCAGGGAACCTGCCAGGTGTTGAACCATCAGGAACATGCCCTGATGTTCCAGCCATGTCCAGAGGCGCAGAGCCTCCTGACAGAGGGTCCACGACCCCACCCCGCCTTGTTTGTTGCAGTACCACATGGCGGTGGTGTTGTCTGTGAACACCTGCACTACCTTCCATTTGACAGAGGAAGGAATGCCTTGAGTGCAAGTCGGATCGCCCGGAGCTCCAGAAGGTTGATATGGAGCCGGGACTCCGCCGGAGACCAGAGGCCTCTGATCTCCGCCTCTCCCATGTGACCGCCCCATCCCAGAAGGGACGCGTCCGTCACAACTGTGTGCTCTGGCTGGGGAAGGGAGAGGGATCTGCCCATGACCCATTGCCGGTTCGAGAGCCACCACTGCAACTGTTTTGCAGCCCCCTCCGAGATCTGGACGTGATCGGACAGGTTGCCCTGGTGCTGCGCCCACTGGAACTTCAGGTCCCACTGCAGAGCCCGCATATGCCATCTGGCATGATTGACCAGCAGGATGCAGGAGGCCATGAGGCCCAGCAGCCTCAGGGTCATCCGTACCGAAACCCAGGATAAAGGCTGAAAGATTGGAATCATAGCCTGAATATCCCGGACTCGCCGTTCGGGAGGATAGGCCCGAAACTGCGTCGTGTCCAGAACTGCTCCGATGAAAAGGAGCTGTGGAGAAGGAATCAGATGCGACTTCGGCACATTGATGGAGAACCCCAGCGAGTGCAGGAGTTCGGCCGTAGTCTGGAGGTGGGAGACGACTGCCTGGGACGAGCCCGCCTTCAGCAGCCAGTCGTCTAGGTAGGGGAAGACTGGAACCCCTGCCCGGCGCAGATGAGCTGAGACCACCGCCATCACTTTCGTGAACACCCGAGGGGCACTTGTAAGGCCAAAGGGGAGCACGGTGAACTGAAAATGCTCGAGGCCTACCGTGAACCGTAGGTAACGCCGGTGGGCCGGCAGGACGGGGATGTGGAAATAAGCGTCCTGCAAGTCCAACGCTACCAACCAGTCTCCAGGGTCGAGGGCAGTCAAGACCTGAGGTAGGGTGAGCATCTTGAACTTCTCCTTCTGGAGGAAGCGATTGACGTTCCGGAGGTCCAAGATAGGATGCATGTCCACCTTGTCCTTTTTGGGCACCAGAAAGTAGTGGGAGTAGCAACCACGTCCTACTTCTGGGGTCGGAACATGCTCGATGGCCCTCTTGGCCAAGAGGGCCGTGACTTCCTTCTGCAGAAGCACCAAGTGATCCCCTGACATGCGGTGGAATTGAAGTGGCATGGCTGGGGGTGGTCTCGAAGGGGAGGGAGTAGCCCCTTCGGACAATGTCCAAGACCCACCTGTCCGAGGTGATGGGACGCCAGTGGTGAAGGTGATGGCGGACCCTGCCCCCTACTGGCGTGCTGTGCACCTGAAAGGAGGGACTAGGAGGGCTTGGAGGCCGCGGACGGGTTGGAGGTGGTGGCCTGACCCACACGCTGGTTGCCCGAACCGCCACAGCAGTATCCACGTCCTCGGCCACGCGAAGACGCTTGCTGCGCGGGCCGGTGGCTGGGCAGCTGACGTGACTGGGCGCCCCTTCCGTGGCCACGAAAGGGGCGAAAAGCAGAGGTTAGCGGAGGGCGTACAACAGAAAGGCCCAGGGACTTGGCAGTAGCCCGTGAGTCCTTAAAACGCTCCTGCGCATGGTCTGCCTTTGAACCAAAAAGACCGACTCCATCAAAGGGCATGTCCATGAGTGTATTCTGGACATCACCCGAGAAACCAGTTGTTCTCAGCCAGGCGTGGCGGCGTAGCGCCACCGTCGTCGCAAGCGATCTGCCCAGCGAGTCGGCGGTATCAAGGCCACAACGTATGGTGTATTTAGCCGCATCTCGCCCTTCCGCAATGGCGCGGGTAAGCAGTGTCTGGACCTCCTCAGAACACTGCGGCAAAACAGCCGCCACCGAATCCCACAGGGAGTGGGTATATCGGCCCAAAAGGCAAGCGGTGTTGACGGACCGCAAGCCAGCACTGGTGGAAGAAAAGCCTTCTTCCCAAATTGGTCCAGGCGTTTGGATTCCCTATCCGGAGGGGCGGTAGGGAAGGCGGTTTGGGAGGCAGAGGCTTGGACAACCAAGCTCTCGGGGGTGGGATGTTGGGAGAGAAACAAGGGGTCGCCCGGAGCAGGGCGATGGCGTCGGGCCACGTTCCTATCCACAGGAGCCCCTGTGGTGGGCTTGGACCAGGCACCCAAAGGACGTCAGTGAGTGCATCGTTAAACGGCAGCACAGTCTCCGAGTAGGAAGCTGCCGGATGAAGCACTTCCGTCAGGAGATTAGTCCTGACAGCCACAGTAGGCAATTGGAGATGTAAGGCTCCAGCTGCTCTACGCAACACCGTTGCAAAATTAGCTCCCTCCTCCATAGCCATGGGAGGAGACAGCATGCCAGTGTCAGGGGAGGTGTCTAGACCACTGGCATCCCCAAGTTCCTCAGCCCAGTCCGGATCATACTCACACTGTTGTGTGAGAGGGTCTTCAGACCCCTCCCAGCTCTCTTGGTCCTCCTCAGGTTCAAAATATGGAGGAGGAGGGACATTTGGGATCCAAGGTCTCATCGGTGCCGGCGTCGAGCGACGTCGGTCCGGCTCCATGTCCGGAGCCGGAGAGAGCCGGGAACCGACGCCGTCCGGAGCCCCGGACGGCGTCAGGAACGGCACCGGGGACATCGGAGTCGGCGGAGGCGTGGTTAGGTCAACCGGCGTCGATGGGGGTTGCGGTACCACCGGAGCCGGGATCGAGGCCGGGGCCAGAGCCGAGGCCGGGATGAAGGCTGGTGGGACAGACGGCGCCGGGACCGGAGTCGACGGCGGCCGCGAGCAACCCCATCAGGGCCCGCGGGGCCCGAAGGCGCACCGGAGGGACCTTGAGGCCCGAAGAGGCGGGCCATGGCCGACAGGAATTCCTGTATCTCGGCCGGAGTCGCCCCCGAACCCGGAAAGGACGGGTGCCGACTGGGGCCTCAGCCGAGTCGCGAGACCGGCGAGGCGAAGTCTTAGACTTTTTGTGCTTCGACTCACCCGAGGAGCGCGAAGACTTGGACTCCGACGACCGGCGGGGACTCCGCGACCGGCCCCTCGACCTCTCCCGGGACCGGGGCTTGGTGCGGCACGGAGCCGACTGCCGGACCTCGAGTAGCTTTCGAGACCGCTCTCGCAAAGCCTTCGGGTGAAGTTTCCGGCAGTCAGGGCACGACTTTGTGTCGTGGTCTCGGCCGAGACAGAAGAGACACTCCAGATGCGGGTCTGTGATCGACATCATTCGACCACAGGCGTCGCATGGCTTGAAGCCGGGCATCCCTACGACACCTAGGAGTCGTGAAGACTCGATAAAGAAACAGTGAAAAAATTCACAAAAAGTTAGTCAAAAATTGACTAGGGCACTGCTCTTCCCGGATCTGCGCTTACTGGCGCGGAAAAAGAAGAACTGACGTCAGCGAGCAGGGGCGGCGTCTAAGTACTGCCCGCGGCGTCATCCCGGCGATCACGACGCCGACGACGGACGCGGAGCCGCACGACGCCGCCTACCGACGCGCAAGGGTACTGCTACGCAAAAACTTTCCAGATCCAGCCTGACGCCTGGGGATATTCTAAGGTAAGGAATCTGTCACTAACGTGTCTCTTTCAGATACAATGGTACTAGACGCCAGTTTGCCTGAAAGCTGTGTTTAACTGTTTCAATACATGTTGAAGGGGATATTCTGAAGTGAGTACAAATGAGATAATAGGAATTGAATTGAAAATGGAACCATTGGTGCTCTTGATGGGTGATTTTGTAGAAAGTGGATCCTACCTCCCTTTCCTCACTGGTCAGCACAGTCACTAACCATATGATATTGCAACTAAACTAGGTATAGCCTGCACTTGGGAATCACCCGACACTCCCCCTATTGATTTATAAGGGACCAAACTCTGGAATATATATGCGATGGAGAAGCTGACAACAAAAATTAGAGACACAATGGGAAAGCAAACAAATTGCGGCCTTTTAAGTCGTATGGCACTGTTCTAAATAGAGGGAGATGAATGCTGGTAGCAA
The DNA here is from genome assembly GCA_963921515.1 of Calotriton arnoldi. Lineage (NCBI taxonomy): Eukaryota > Metazoa > Chordata > Amphibia > Caudata > Salamandridae > Calotriton > Calotriton arnoldi. The sequence goes on from CAWUFW010002151.1 coordinate 921,890, forward strand.
TTTGACAGTCATATGCTGTACCTATTCGTCTGCCATCTCCCTAGGAGCTACAAGACGCTCGTAATCTTATTTAATCTCTTTGACAGGTGTTTTAGATCTGTTTTAGCAGTTACCCTGCGTGATCCCACCCGAGTTAAAAAGGAAAAGTCCGTGTTTTACTATTACCAAGCATTAATGTGATATGTTATGCTTATAGTGCCTTTGTGGCATTTTTTGTAACCTGTACCAACAAACATTAAATAAAGTTGTTATTAAAAAATGCCAGCCAGCCATCACTCCAATCATTACCAGACAGAACAATGCCATGTAAGGCTTGTGCCCCAGAAACGTTTATAACAACCCCCCTGTTAATATGAATGACCGGTGATGCAGAGGCCAACCTTCAGTCTACCCACCACTAGAACAAATTCTTCAAACAGTGGTCACCTCTAAAGTGTCTACCGAACCCTGAATCAAGTAAAATCCTCAGACAGGGTGCCAAATTCCCATAGGAATGGAAACCACTTTAATAACCATTAGAGAAAAATCTTAATGGCCAGAGATCAAGGTCAGGTTTGTGTTCTGATCCTCCTCAAACACTCTGCAACCTTTGACACTGTATATCACAATATCTTGCCCAAGTGAACACCACCCAGGAAATTAATGATACAGTACTACATTGGTTCTGGTCATTTCTTTCAAACCATATATGTACTTGAATTGTGACGTATCTCGACGTTTCATCGTGTGAAAGTAAACGTATTTCATGACAGAATCCCAGAGTTTTAGGAATATACAAGTTGCACCAAATCTTAAAATGTTAGTAATTTATTGTCTGTTTAGCAATATTTTCAATCCTAGCAGAACATACAACATGAGGTCTGCACTTCATGGGACTTTTTCAATGCAACTGAGTAATATTTCATTCAAAGTACACTGGGAAGTTGGCTACTGTCGGTGTGACAAGGTAGTTGTTAAGACTGTATGGGACAAATTCCATGTTGTGTACCAAACCTTGCATGTCCTGTGTAGGTCTAAGCTTAATGACTAGTGGTCCGAGTCTGTGCCGCTAACTAGTAATGATCTATGTCGGAGTAATAGATTTCACAGTGTAGGTAAAAAATAATTATGGTCATGTAAGCTCTACCGGTATATGATGGGATCGGTGAGGCTAGTAACTGACCTGCTGATTCCCAATAAGTGCATTGCATCTATTTTCAGGAACCAGTAAAGTGGTTGGAGCAGATGCATGCATTCACAGGGCTCATCCCTCTGGAATGCTTTACCACTTAAAATATTCTGTAAGCATTTGAAGAATTAACTCTTCCACTAAAAGTGTACTTGTTCTAGTTTAAGTCTTGTGCAACCTCTTCCCTGTTACCTCACCAAAATCTCTCAAGCACTAAGAAGCAATCACCTAACTGTGCTAGTGCTGCGCATACAATATCATAAAATAAATGAAATGTAGGTTATACTGAGCTCCACCTTATACAATAGAAATCATAATCACCCAATGGCAATGGTTCAGAAATCTTTCAGAAAATGTGACAACAGCCCTTCGGAAAAGAGAATGTTGTTGTTAAGACACCCACTGAGACAGATATAACAACCAGATAACTCTTGACTGATCCTATGTTCAAATCTATTTGGCCAAAGAAAGGGCCTAAGATATTCCTCTTCCAACGAGACTGAGTATTGATTTTGCATGTGATATCCTAAACCACAAGAGGTGGAAGGCCTCTTGGTCACAAGATCACATCCACAACTTCTTCAGATAGAAGCGAGAGATCCTAAACTCCCAATAGAAGGTTCCTAAAGTCTGGATGCAAGAATCTACCCTCCTTTGTTCATGCCATCCCCCTACAGAGATGGAAGACCTCTTTGGGAAATTAGTATCAGTCAAGATTGCTTCCTAATCACATGGGGAAAAATAAGATATGGGGAAAATGATTAGAGTGGTGGAAAAGCCCAAACTACAATGAATGAATCACCTAGAGGTTCTCTTAAAGAAAATTCCCTTGAATATAATAGGTGACATTTCTGATTAGTCTATGATATAGAGGCCTATCTGAGAAGAATTTCCAGAGAGCAAACAACTTGCTATCTACTGGTGAGATGCCAAAGTTAATCGGGGGAGACTGTGTGCCTGTCCTGGTCAGATAAACACTGCAGCTGTAGATGTTGAAACAGAATGACCAAAATAAAGTCTCTAGTGTTTCTTTGGTGGGACTGAGAGACCCTACCATTACCCTCTTTTTAACTAGGGAATGGTAGAAGGTTTGTCCATCAGATCCCTGGTTGGGGTGAAAAAGGCAACCAGAACCAAAATCCCTAACATCCAACAGGTAGATGTGCAACCTATCCATCAAGTAGGCAAACCACCCATTCAGTAATAAGCCGCTTATCAAGCTTACCTGCAGCCAAACTAGCCAAAACAATTCCCCTAGGAGGAGATTTTCTGGGGACATCCAAAACAGGTGGCTGCTCAACCACAATCAGATCACCTTTTCTGAACACTCGCCACGGAGTATATCTGCTGTGACTGAAAGCTCCAATGCATGAACCTCATTAAAACCTTGTCCATTGAACCAAGAATAGATAGAAAGCCATGTTCCCAACAGAGAGAAAAATGTAACCGCCTGAAAAATCATAAAGTGGCAAAAAAGAGCAACCATCCAGCAAATGATGTGCACTTTTTCCTCAAGAGGAAAGATGCTGCTCTGAAGAATGTGAAACATTGTGCGAATGAACCTCAAAGTTTAATGTGGATGCCAGAAAGGCCTTCGCTAAGGCCAGAGAAAGCCCAAAATTGTGAAATAAGTTGAATGTTTAATCCATGTGATTTTTCATTCTGCCACGTCCATCTGATTTTAATGGCAGTTCTGGTAGGAAAAAACATGGCTGCTCTGTTTCCTGAGATGAGGTGGGTAAGCCAACAAAGCTAATGTAAACATTCTTGGGATAGAGAAGAAGTCAAAAAGGGTGGAAATAAATTAGAGAGCTCTAACGAGCCAACAAAATGGAGGCAGCACTGTTACATCTCATACGAAAATGTAAATAGAAGCCCTGTAGGTTGATTGACGATGCGTAGTTGGTTAAAGCAATGCTTTGAAGAACTGGGGCCAAAGTGTCCATCTTGAATTTCTCCTTCTTGATGAACTTGTTGGGAACCGGACATCCAATATTGGGTGCAGCTTTTTACTTTCCTTTGGAATGAGAAAATAAACGGAACAGGATTTCCACATAAGGTCCTTACACAACTCTCTCTCCACTTCTTACTTTCTCAACAAGGTCTCTCTTCTTATTACAAGATTTCCAGGTGGGGAAAAGGGAACAACAGAAGGCAATATCCTGGTAAAATGGAAATGAGTACCCTCATTGAATAATTGTAAGGGTCTACCTACCAGTAGAAATAAACTTTCTACTGCTTTCCAGAAAACAGGACTATCTGACCCTCACTAGGGAATCATGTGCCAGGGAGGGAATGCCATCTAAGAGATTTTGGTGCTGCCTGAGAACTGCAAAAGTGATTTAACACTGACATCTCTTCTTGGCTCCTCTGTTCCTGCCTGATCAAAAGCACTACTTGGGAAACAAACTTTTCCCTCTAGAATGTTTTACACCTTTAGCCTCTAGATCAACCGGCAATATTGAAATATTTAGTAAACTGTGACAGAGAAACAGATCTGGAATGAGCACTGCTTTGCTTACACTTCACAAAGAGCCATCAACTTTGTCATGAAACGTAGCTTAACTTACCTACCTAAAACGCTATGTGCTTACATTATAGTGGAAAAAAACAACCAAATGTATCCATGCATGAGCCAACAGCACCACAATAGACCCCAGGAATATTTTGCAAATGCATAAACCATGTCTAGACCTAACTGAACGGGAGGCTTAGAGATTTTCATGCTATCGGAAGCATTTAACCAAAAGCAGGCTACACATGTCAAGCAAAAGAAGCTGCCCTCATTTCTTGGAAGCAAAACACTCTGAGAAAGATTTTGTCTGGACAGTGTTAGCCGCAATTAAACCATCACCACGAGGAGGAAATGTTGAAACACAATTAATTCCAAAAGAGGCATACTTAATTTTGAAATTTAATAGCGCCCAAAAAGGGTTAAACAAAATGACAGAACTATCCAGAACGTTTGCAGGGTAAATCCTACATGTCACAAGTCTATTCGTATTACTTGTATAAAACTACAGCAACCAGAATTCCCAAGGAAGCACCTCACTCAAAGAAGCCCCGCACCGCTTCCTTTAAATCTATTATGAAAACCGGAAACACCGACCAGCTTGTAACAGACACGGAGCCATGAGAGTCCAAGATCGAGCAAACCATAAAGTAAGTGACAAGGCCAAGGCTATCACAGCCGCAATAATTCGGAAACTAGAATGCTGAAAAACCAGTAGCGCACCGAGCGTATCAATTTATAAATACAACCGATGATTTAAAGAGAGCATGGCGCCCAACACTTCAAAACAACAATGTTTTTTCTTTTAAACACTTCTTCGAGCGAAATGAAGAACAAGCATTGGCCGCACGCTGTGGTGGGGGAGGGGAGGAGCGGGAGAGCAAGTGACGCGCGGCCGTGAAAGTGACACGGCCGCGCGGCCCCGAGAAGCGCTCCTTGGTGGGGGAGGCGGAGGAGCAAGTGACATCAAAGGCAGATGGCCTGGAGCATGCGAGGAATGCATGTTACTCTGCGCGTACTCGCATGCTCTAGGCCAGCCAAAAGTTGTGGTCGCATTTCTGCAAGCCCACACTACAAAATGTCTCGTCAGCGCTGGCTTTCAGGGCGAGACCTAAAAAAGACCTGAAAATTCTTTTATAACATTTCGCTCTAGATTTGGAATCAAGTACACAGTCACTTCCACGTTTAAAACAAAGTTTCCTTCTCGTTTTAATCTCAGAGTCCGATAAATTTCCCGGCTCGCAGCTCAAATAGCTTTCATTGCTGTAAGTTAAAGGCAACAATGTTTCACTTACAACTATACGAACTGCAAATGTAATGATTGGAACTGAAATGTAAGACCTTCATTGTCACCTTTACTTCAGACGAAAAACCATCCACTCGATCGTTTTTAGGACTCATTTCCTGAAGTAAACAGGACTCTCAACACAACACAGTGAATTGACAGTAAACAACGGCTCAAGCCGAAAGAAGTAAACTAGTCACTAAAATAGACCTTACCAGTAAATTTAATGTGTAAAAACATAATACATAAATGCTGCTTCTCCATATCCACAGAACTGAAAACTTGAACAGCTGTCTTCACAATGAAAAAGAAGAACACAGCATGAAGTACAGGTATAAATTAAAACTCCTAGCAATAATTAGAGTTTTAACAATGAGAGAAGGATTCCAAAAAGTAATGACCTCCCCTTTCTTTTAAATTTCAGTGTTATTTCAGATTACACCGTGTCACTGCCCTGATGAAAATCCCTTAACTCAAATAGGGATTTGAAACGCGTCGGCCCAGCCCAATAAGAAATCCATGAGGGAACTTGTCAAAGTAGTGCCAAGAAGTCACAAAAAGGGATAGTTGATAAGGCTCTCATCCCCATTGACTTAGAGCTTCATCCCCATGGCCAGTACTTCTCTTAAAAGTTTAATGAAATAGTTTTGTCATGAGAAGTACTGTGAGGTTATCTCTCAGAAACTAAAGACTGGTGTAATATGTTTATTGATTAATGAGATTGCAGTTGTACTGTTATTTTTTTCACTTTTTTATTGATTTCTTCACTGTTACAATTTGTGAGTATATAATCCCTTGTGTTATTTAACGTGATTTGTTCTTCACTTGTGTTATTCAACGCAAAATGTACTGTGTATCATTTTTTGTACTTGCTCATATGAAAATAATGAAAACATGATTGTAAGTTTATGAATAACGGCAAAGTAATTTAGCCAGAACCAAGAAAATACATTTATATTGGTCCATATGCCTGCTTGAATAAACAGCAAAACACACAAGATGATGGACGGAATGCTGCACAATGGCAAACATTCACCCCCAGTCACAGATCTGGGTTTAATCCATCGTTATTTTGCTTCACCACGCCACCCCAGTTCAGACATAGCCATATGCAAATCAGTCTTGACCCTGTGCCTCATGGGAACAGTCCAGACCGAACTGCCAAGCCATGTCTTCCCTGGACCGGAATCAAGCATCCTAGGACCGGTTTCAGGCTATCAGCCTTCATCAGCCAGAATAGCTTGACTCCAGTGGCGTAGTGAGCACGGGACCCACGTCTGGGCATACCCTTCCCACATAGGGCGAAATGCAAAACACACAAGATGATGGACGGAATGCTGCACAATGGCAAACATTCACCCCCAGTCACAGATCTGGGTTTAATCCATCGTTATTTTGCTTCACCACGCCACCCCAGTTCAGACATAGCCATATGCAAATCAGTCTTGACCCTGTGCCTCATGGGAACAGTCCAGACCGAACTGCCAAGCCATGTCTTCCCTGGACCGGAATCAAGCATCCTAGGACCGGTTTCAGGCTATCAGCCTTCATCAGCCAGAATAGCTTGACTCCAGTGGCGTAGTGAGCACGGGACCCACGTCTGGGCATACCCTTCCCACATAGGGCGAAATGCAAAACACACAAGATGATGGACAGAATGCTGCACAATGGCAAACATTCACCCCCAGTCACAGATCTGGGTTTAATCCATCGTTATTTTGCTTCACCACGCCACCCCAGTTCAGACATAGCCATATGCAAATCAGTCTTGACCCTGTGCCTCATGGGAACAGTCCAGACCGAACTGCCAAGCCATGTCTTCCCTGGACCGGAATCAAGCATCCTAGGACCGGTTTCAGGCTATCAGCCTTCATCAGCCAGAAGTTGGCGGGGGTATGCCCAGACGTGGGTCCCTTGCTCACTTTGCCACTGGATTCAAGCAAGCCTGGCTGATGACGGCTGGAATGCCAGAAACCGGTCCTAGGATGCTTGTTTCCGGTCCAGGGAAGACATGGCTTGGCAGTTCGGGCTGGACTGTTCCCATGAGGCACAGGGTCAGACTGATTTGCATATGGCCATGTCTGAACTGGGGTGGTGGAGTGAGCTAAAGAATGATGATGGATTAAACCCAGATCAGTTGACTGGGGGTGAGTGTTTGATTGGCTCAAACGTTCCGTCCATCATTTCCTTTTGTATCGTTTTGTTCGCCCTAAGTTGGCGGGGTATGCCCAGACGTGGGTCCCTTGCTCACTTTGCCACTGGATTCAAGCAAGCCTGGCTGATGACGGCTGGAATGCCAGAAACCGGTCCTAGGATGCTTGTTTCCGGTCCAGGGAAGACATGGCTTGGCAGTTCGTGCTGGACTGTTCCCATGAGGCACAGGAGTCAGACTGATTTGCATATGGCCATGTCTGAACTGGGGTGGTGGAGTGAGCTAAAGAATGATGATGGATTAAACCCAGATCACTTGACTGGGGGTGAGTGTTTGATTGGCTCAAACGTTCCGTCCATCATTTCCTTTTGTATCGCTTTGTTCGCCCTAAGTTGGCGGGGGTATGCCCAGACGTGGGTCCCTTGCTCACTTTGCCACTGGATTCAAGCAAGCCTGGCTGATGACGGCTGGAATGCCAGAAACCGGTCCTAGGATGCTTGTTTCCGGTCCAGGGAAGACATGGCTTGGCAGTTCGGGCTGGACTGTTCCCATGAGGCACAGGGTCAGACTGATTTGCATATGGCCATGTCTGAACTGGGGTGGTGGATTGAGCTAAAGAATGATGATGGATTAAACCCAGATCAGTTGACTGGGGGTGAGTGTTTGATTGGCTCAAACGTTCCCGTCCATCATTTCCTTTTGTATCGCTTTGTTCGCCCTAAGTTGGCGGGGTATGCCCAGACGTGGGTCCCTTGCTCACTTTGCCACTGGATTCAAGCAAGCCTGGCTGATGACGGCTGGAATGCCAGAAACCGGTCCTAGGATGCTTGTTTCCGGTCCAGGGAAGACATGGCTTGGCAGTTCGGGCTGGACTGTTCCCATGAGGCACAGGGTCAGACTGATTTGCATATGGCCATGTCTGAACTGGGGTGGTGGAGTGAGCTAAAGAATGATGATGGATTAAACCCAGATCAGTTGACTGGGGGTGAGTGTTTGATTGGCTCAAACGTTCCGTCCATCATTTCCTTTTGTATTGCTTGAATAAACAGCAGGACATAAAAACAAGTTGGCCTGATTCCTCTTCTTTTTAGACTTATTTTGTACAAGGCGTGTAGCTTGTCAAAAACACAATGAATCAGAAGCCCTTGGAGCTGGGCTACCTGAGAAAAAGATATTTCTGCTATAGGCAAATAGTATAATGGATCCCTGGTCAGGAGGAAGAAAGGTGAATGTATTAGGCATTGTATTAGCCACAGAGAACTACACCACTAGATTTAGATGATTCATAATTAATTAGGCCCCCTACCAGTTATGCTTCTTTGCTTACCCATGGAAGAGAGAAACCTCTCAGGGAGGCTATGTGAAAATAAAAGGGCAAAGATTCCAAAATCTCTTTTAGTCTTATACTTTAAGTTATCTGCATAGTAAACATATACCTCCATGACCTTTGCTGCCCTTCCACACTGTGGCAATTGTAGATAACTCAGAAGAAGAAAACACAAATGGAAGTAAGAAACCCAGGGGAGGTTTGTAATCCACTAATATTTTTAATTTCAATGAATGGAGTTGCATCAACGACTATAAAGTGTATACAAATATTAGCTCTCTTCTAGGTCACTGTCCTCATTAGTGCGCTCAAAAGGATTAGATGAGGACACGCTATCAGGTTCAGGATTTTAAGTTGCTTGAAACCTTTTAATTAAAAAAACCTTCTTTGTGGCACTTATGCAGTGTTCAGAATCACTAAAGCCAGTGTCTGACATGAAGGCAACGTACTGCCTGGTGCCAGATATTACATACAATTTCATATAACAATGGTTCCCTAGGGCATATTCAGACAAGGTTCTTACAATCAATGTTTTTCCGGTTGGCATTCATCCATATATGTTTAGACACATCAACAATAATTGCATTTGGGCGGGGCTACGCCGTGAAGGAAGATGGCGGCTCCTCTGTGAAGCTCCTGAACCTCCTGCTCCATACAGCACCTTCCACTGGGACATGAGAGGTTCCTACAGCTGGTTCTTCTGCCCAGAGGTTTCCGGCCATCCTCCTGACCTACAGCGGCTTTGCGGGACACCAGGGGGCTACTACACCCAACAAGAGATTCCTTCTGGCCTACGGGGCCTAGGCCGCACCGTGTTTCTGCACATAGGCGGGCCACACCCTGTTGCCCAGACCTCTTCTGGCACGACGTCCCGAGTGGTGCTGCTCACGGTCTCTTATCAGCAAGTCGCCACCTGGGTGTGTTCTACGCCTCGGGGCAGTGCTGGTGCTGTCGGTACCCTCCCTGGCAAGCCGCTGCTCCTGGTCTTTACCTGCCGGCCTCCAGCTTCCCTCTCCAGCACTGGGGTGAATTACTTGGCGGCCCCTGGACTTTAGCCTACTCTGTGTGCCGCGATCCTGGGGCGGCCTCTACTGCACTTCCCTCTGGGCCCTGCAGCCCCTTATACCCCTAATGGCTCCTAACTGCTCCTGACCCCCTTTATCCTTGTGGTGCTGGGGCTGCCAGTGTGATGGCCTGGCAAGCTGCCACTGGAGTTGTTTTTTGGGCACCTTGCCTGCTTCCTGTAGGGGCCATGCTGGAGTGGTGTGGGACCCGGCAAGCCGCAGCCTAGTCATCTTGGTGCCTGGCCTGACTGCGACTTCTACCTTCTTTGGAGCCTCCCAGCTGATATTCACTGGGACCATGCTCTACTGCTGCACCTAATTCTCTAGGGGGCACTTCTAGTGGTGCCCCAGATTGGGTACCCAGGAGCCCCTCGAAGGACTCTCTTCCTCTCTTGGACTTTACGTACTCTGTTCTTACCTTGCCCTTACCCTTGCTATACAGGACACCCTTTTGGAGTCCACCTGTGCCCCTGCTGGCACAGTGGCCACTCTGGGACTCCCTTGGCAAAGCTCCGTCCGGCCCTCCCGGTGACTCTCTCCCTATCAGCCTGGCTGCGGAAAGCATGGCTTCTGGCAAGGTGACCCACCAACTGACCTTTGCAAAGGCAACCTAGGCCGCCAAATCTTCTCGGGCCTTGTCTCCCTCAGCCATGTCGCATATATTACCCTGGAATCCATCATGAGTACCCTGCAAGCTATACAGGCCCCCACACTATGGTTGAAGCCGCCACTGCAGAAACTAATATGGAAATCAAGCAGTTGCAAGGCGATATGGTGCAGTTGCAGCACCGCATGGATACGGCGGAACACAAGGTGGATGATCTTGATCTGCAGGCAACAGAGACCATGACTTGGAGAGCTGAACTCTTGAACACCCAGAAAAAAAGTAAGAACTTGGAAGACCGCAGTTGCAGGAACAATGTCCGCATCTTCGGGGTCTCTGAGTCGCCTGAGTAACAGGATGTTCCTTCAGTCTTTCCTCCGTGGTTGCTGGGTCTGTCCTTTGCATTGCAACCGGAGTTCAAACTGGCCCATAGTACTGCCTGACGTTGTGCATCCTCTTGGCACTGCAAGGGCCTTGCCTGATTATTGCCTCTTTCCTCTGCCATCAGCAGGCATGTATGGCCCACCTAGAAGTGTGCATAGCCTGCACTCCTACAACGGCAACCAGACCACTTTCTCAGTAGACTACTGTTTTGAGACCCACATCTTACAGAAAAAGTTCCTGGCCCTGCAGCTGGCACTAGGGAAGTTGGACTTGCACTTTGGCCTCCTGGAACTGGCTGTCATGTTAGTGACGGTCAATGGCATGGTGAAATAATTCCAGGACCCTGCTGACTTGGAACTGGAGGACATGGAAACCCAGCGGTACTCCTCCATGGATGCCTCCCCTACTCCCTGTCTCCCTTAGCTGGCACTGTGGGATTTGGCCTGAGATCCCCAGCCAGATCACCACCACGACAGGGATAAGTCCAGGTCTCCTCATAAGCCTCGACATTAACTACATTGTGACCGGCCACTGCCTGACATATACCCTTACCTCCCTAGCCCGACTGGTTCTTCACCCTGCCTCTTCACAGAGCGGTGGTTTCTCGTGGTAACCTATTACCCCCAACAAAAGTAAAGTAAGGTTGACCTTTTCTTGTTTCTTGATTACTGCCCTTTCCCATTCATTTCAACATGCCTCCTCATCGTGTGGCAAATCTCTGTTTGGTCGCTTAATGTGAATAGCATGACCCATTTCATCAAACATAAAAAGGCTCTCACCTTTTTAGTTTTTAAACATTCGGATATTGCTCTTCTGCAGGAAACTCGTCTCACGGCGGAGGAATCGGCGAAGCTCAAACGAGACTGGGTGGGCACGGCTACCTTCTCCACGGGGTCGGACGAGGGCCTGTCTTCACATGGCTCCGACAAGCTTCCCCCCTGGAAAAACAGCGTGCCTCTCCTGTTCCACAACAGACTACTGGTGCGCTTTTTCAAATCCTGGTTAGATGACCGCGGTCACTATATCTTTGCAAAAATCAAACTTGCAGACCAACGCTGATTGTCAGCTCCAAATATGCCCCCGTGTGGGGCGAAACCCCCTAGGCTCTCCCACCTCTACAGGCCACTTAAGGAATTTGGCTCCCATAAACTCATTATTGGTGTTGACTGGAATTTGATCCTGGACCCCTTCTGTATAAATCGGGGAGACCAGACATGCCCCGGGACCATGACCAGGCTCTGCTTCGTGACCTCATGAACAACCACCCCTTATACGATGTGTGGTGCCTCCTACACCCTATGGACAGGGACTATACTCCCCTCTCTTCGGCCCATGGTTCGGAGTCACAACTGGAATGGTTCCTGGAATCTGCTGTGGATTGACTCGCATCTGTCACATTGATGTCGGAGTGGTCTTGGATCATGCTCCCATTGCCCTCACTCAGGACCTTCAACTGATGCAGTCTCTGTCCCACACCTAGCGCCTGAATACCCTGCGGCTCAGATCTCCAGAGGGGAAATCGAGACTTCAGGCTCTCCTTCAGGACTATCTCTAGCTTAATGCACCACCGGCATCCTCCTCCTCCCAATTCCTCTGGGCGGCAAGGAAGGCATATCTCCGAGGCATGTTGATGAGGGAGGCTGGCGTTGCATGCTTCGAAGCTGCTGCTAAGAGGATCGCTTTGGAAAAGGATGTACAAACCCTCCTAGGGGCATACCGAGCCTCCCCTACCCCCGCGGGTCAGCGGACCCTGCTAGCGAAAAAGCTGAAACTCAACAGCTTGTATGCACTGGCTGTGGAGAAAGCGATGGCCCGCATATGGCAGACCACGAACGAACATGGCGAGAAGGCGGGGTGACTCTTGGTGATGCAACTGAGACAGCAGGATGCACAATCGATGATTCAGGCGCCCTGGTCAGACGCCGGATTGCTCCAGACCCAGCTGCTGGACATTGTACAGGAATTCTCCACCTTCTATACAGCGCTTACCACAACAGATTGCCCGTCTCACACCACATGGGAACAGGCTTTCATGTCAGCTCTCTGCCTCCCCACTCTCTCTTCCTAAGAGTGATAGAGAGGCAGGGGACTCCCTCATATCGGAGGAGGAGGTTGCAGAGGCCGTGGAAGTTGTTGTTGGCGACTGTGGGTTCGTTGGTGAGGGAGAGGACCAGCTGGGTGTCGTCGTCGTAGGAGACGATGTTGAGTCTGTGGTGCCTGACTATGGCTGCGAGCGAGGCCATGTACATGTAGAAAAGAATGGGGCTCAGGGTGGAGCCCTGAGGCACTCTGCAGCTGATCTCTGTGGGTTCAGAATAGACCGGTGGTAGTCTGACTCTCTATGTTCGGCCGGTGAGGAAGGAACGGATCCATTCCAGGGCTGTGTCGCGGATGCCAGCGTCGTGGCGTCTTGTGCATAGGGTGCAGTGGGAGACTGTGTAGAAGGTGGCCAAGAGGTCTAGGAGGATGAGGGATTCAGTTTTGCCTCGGTCGATAAGAGTGTGGAGATCAACTGCGACGGCGAGGAGGGTGGTCTCGGTGCTGTGGTTGCTTTGGAAGCCGGATTGGGAGAGGTCCAGGATGTGGTTGGCTTCGATGAACACCAAAAGTTGGGCGTTGACGGCCTTTCTATGACCTTGGTTGGGAAGGGCAGCAGAGAGATAGGTCTGAAGTTCTTGAGGTCCTTCGGGTCGGCAGAGGGTTTCTCCAGCAAGGGGTTGATCTCTGCGTGTTTCCAGTCTTCCGGGAAGGTGGCGGATTTGCTGGAGCAGTTGATGGTGCGGCAGAGTTCGGGGGTGATGGAGGTGCCGGCTCTGTTGAAGATGTGGTGAGGGAAGGGGTCCAAGGGTGCTCCTGAGTGGATGCTCTTCATGATCTTGAGGGGACGTAAGCGGTGAGGGGAGTTCAGCTGAGCAGGGTCTGGAGTCGTTGGGTGCAGTGGTTTTGAGTGGGGTGAGAGGGTCTTAGGTACTGAGGCTGTTGAAGCTGTCGTAGATCTCCTTAATCTTGCAGTGGAAGAAGGTGCCGAGGTTGTTGCAGAGGTCTTGGGAGGATAAGATGTCTGCTGTCTCTGTGCTGGGTTTGGCGAATTCTTTGACCATGGCGAAAAGTTCTTTGCTTTTGAGTGCATTGGCGTTGATCCTTTCTTGTAGGGCCGCTTTCTTTGTTGTTCTAAAGAGATGGTGGCGTGCGGTGACAGCGGTTTTGAAGGCTGAGCGGTCTTCTAGGGTCTTGCTGCTCCTGCATATCTTCTCGAGCCGTCCACAGGTGCGTCTGGACTCATGAAGGGCTGGAGAGTACCAGCTGGCTCCCTAATTGCTAAGCCAGGGAAAGACCATCTCCATTGTACTAACTACCGCCCCATTTCACTACTCAATTGCAATGTGAAAATACTAGCCAAAGTATTGGCGACCATGTTGGGCCGGGTGATTCGATCACTGACACATGATAACCAGGTGGGCTTTGTGCTCTACCGCTCTACCCGAAACCACTTGCATACCCTGGCACATGCCATCTGGTCCCCCAAGTTGGCCCGAGATGAGCGCTTGGTGTCCTCCCTCGACACGGAGAAGACCTTTGACTGGGTCGAATGGCCCTATCTTTTTCGCACCATGGCTCACTTCTGTATTGGCCCCAAGTTCATCCAGATGGTCCGATGCTCTACCAATCCCCCGTGGCCTTGATCAACTGTAACAGCCATCTCTGATCCGGTCTCCATCACCCAGGGCTCCAGGCAGGGTTGCCCCCTGTCACCTCTCCTCTTCCTCCTGGCACTGGAGACCCAGCATGTGGCAATTAGATCTCTGGCCCACATTTCAGGGATCCAGATAAGAGCGGGGGAGCTTGAACTTGGGCAATATGGGGACAAAATCCTCCTGACACTGACGGACCTGGGCGTATTGATTCCAGCCACTATGGACCTTGTGGACTCCTTTGCCTACTTTTCCAAGTTATAAGATCAACTGGGCCAAAACAGAGGCAATGGCGTTGACCAATCCTCTTTGGCCCGCTTACCGGCAGCATGGCTACAGAATGAACTCTGCAACATGGGGGTCTCGCTACACAGGGAGTTTCGCACTATAGTGCAGGATAATCTTTGCCCACTCTTGGACTCAATGAAACTGGACTTTACTAAATGGTCCGCCTGCCACCTATCCCTGTGGGGCAGGGTCCAGACAGTCAAAATGGTGACGGCCCATGGTTTAATTATTTGTTTGGCATGCTCCCGCTTCACCTACCAGCTGGCCTCCTCTTGCAACTCGACTCCCTGGTCCGCAAATATGTATGGGGCTCTCTGCCCTCTAGGATTGCTCCTCCTAAACTCTTTGCAGCCACAGCCTCCGGAGAGCTTCGGCTTCCTCACTTTTGGTTCTATTATAGGGCCCACCAGTTGTCTCAGATGGCGTATCACCTTCTTTGGCACAGCAAACTTCCTTTGTGGGTCAGGATTGAGCGGAGCCTTCATAATGCCCCCCACAGCCTCTCGGTCCTTCACACGGGGCCACAGGCATTACGTGATCCGCATAACCCCATTTTTGTGGCCATTAAAGTGGTTTGGAAGTCGACTCCTGCTCTTTTGAAGGAAGGCGGCTTCTTACACCCGAAGGCACCCCTATGGTAGACCGGCTTCATCACGATCGACCGACTACCGTTTTCCGAGCTGGAATCTCGGATATCCGTCATCTTCTGACAAAGGATACCCTTCGGTCTTTTGAGAGACTTTTTGCAGACTGCAGACTACAGTATTCTCATTTCTTGCTACCTTCAGCTCCGACATGACCTTCAATCGCAGTTACATGATGGGTTCCCCCCCCCCCTATCTTCCTCCATACATCCCTGGTGCTCTGAGAAAAAAATGGTCTCTGGACTTTATGGTCTCCAGGTGTCTAAACTGTTCTCTACCTCTCTGGAACGCATGCTTCGGGTTCGCTGGCAGGAACGTTTTCACCTCGACTATTTCCCGTAACGTTAGGCCCTCCTCCTGGCGACCCACAACAGGGTACCACAGGAGGCCAGAATTAAGTTTTGCTACTTCAAAATCCTGAAAGAGTGCCACTGGTCACCGGCTAGACTCCACAGGGCATGGCTGATGCCTCCATCGGACTGCTGAAGAGCCCAGGTCCCAAACTGATATTCTTCATATCCTCTGGACCTGCCCAGCACTTGCACCCTTCTAGGCTGGGGTTGATCGCCTCTTGTGTGATACGCTTGGCAAAGCAACCCCTCTTCAGGCTCCCCGGCAATCCTCCATGACACGCAGGGACTATTGGCACTTACCTCCCACAATGTTCGCTGGGTGGCCTCCTTACTGACTGCTGCTAAGGTACGCGTCCTCTGCCGTGGTCCACCCCAACTGTTCCTACCCAGGAGTACCGGCTTGAAAGTGTGGCGACCACAGTGGCACATAAACAACTGATTTACCGCCTGACTGACCAGGAGCACCTATTTACGGACATTTGTGGTCCCCTCCTCCGTGGGAAAGCGTGAGGGCTTACCAGCCCCTCCGACCATGGTCCATTGGACAATTATGCATCACTTTCTTTTTCCCTTGCATCTGTCTGTTGGGGTTTGTCTGTTTGTATGTCTATCGATCTGTGTGGGCCCAGTCTCTCCCCCCCCCTTCTGCTTTGCCACCAGACCCCCTTGATGGCCCTGTCACCCTGACGCCCCTTTCCTGCCCTCTCCTACCCCTGCACTGCTGCCTTTTAGCTGTGAGAGTCCCTGCCTGGGGTGTCTCTCTCTTTATACCCGAATGACTTTCTTCTTCTTCCTGTTCGTCCTCCTGCCTCCTTCCATCCCTACGGGTATGCCCCCTCATCCCCGAGCCTTATACAACCTTCTCACAGTTGCCATGCCTGCATGCTCCCCCCTGGTTATTGTCTTGGGTACTCCTTGTAATGCTTTCTGACGCTTACGGCCACAATGACTGTATTGTATCCACGGATGGTGTTTGACATTCTCATAGCTGGTTTGGATAGATGTTTCTCTTTTGCATACGGCTTTGTACCTATATGCTGCTTTGTATGCGTTTCATGTCTTGAAACTCAATAAAAAGATTTAAACCAAAAGAAAAAAAAAACAGTTGTACACAAAAGCCTCTCTCAAAGCTTGAAGTATTTATTGCAGATATTAATGTTTCACATGTAATTGATTGTAGTGCTCGAAAAGTGTGCATATACAAAACTAAACATAAATCACATATGTAAAGAAATAGTTTGCTAGAACATTAATAAATAGAAGGGATCAATCAATGTCATTCCCAGATTTCTATGTCTAAACAAACCATGTTACAACCTAGGGTGTGTCACTGACTCTTCAACTCTATAGTCACTTTATGTGTCTCCTCAGGATAAGTGCCATCTGTCTAAAAACATCCCTATAACTAGACAATGGTGTCACATAGGAGGAAATGTCAGGTTAGCCAATTTCCAAAACATCAACCATGTGTGATAAATGCTAGAGTGCGTGCAGGGTTCTATCTAGCCCCTATTATACACAACACATTAGTTATAAATAGACCTTTCGATGACTCGCTATCAATTCATTCGGAGTCACGCTCCCACTTTTTAATGAGAAAGATGAGACACATCTGCATTAATTAATTTAACTTGTGATATGTGACACCCGGTTGGTGGACTATTGATGGACTAACTTGATATATGTAAAAGTCTGAGAGCAACAACACTGACATCGAAGTGAGGGCTGGGTCCAGGGTCCTCAATACGAGTGGGTGATGATCCATGAAAAGAGATGCATCATTTCAGTATCATCGAATTTGTTTATTTTGATCATGCTAAAGACGCAAGTTTGTTGATAATTGTTATATGCTCATGTTAATGATGTTTCTTAACTTGAAAAATCAATAAAGAGATTTATTAAAAAAGAATTATGTTGGCTACCCACCTGAAGTAAAGTGACTTTTAAACATCATTCCTGGAATGTGAGAATCTCATTTGTTGCCCTACCTAAAGCTGCTTATAATAACACATGCTCAATTATTCATTTATAAAAGGTAAAATAATAAAAATACAGATATGGCATTAAATGATGAGGTTTAGAATCAAGCATACCTTAGCGGTAAAGATTTCTTGCCTGGCCTCAGGTATCATATAAAGCTGTTGAATTGTAGATGCCATGTAACAAGTTGCTCCCAGATTCGTTAAACCAACAAACCTACATTCAGCTCGAACATCATCATGGGGCCAGTAGTCCCATTTGTAAGGGGCATGGGAAGCTGCAATAAGGAAGAAAAAAATGATAATAATACACAAATAATTTAAGTCACCAAGACAGAAAAAGGATTATGTCACTTACCCTGTAAGAATCTGTTCTTGGCATGTAGAGCTGTAGATTCACATGCTTTGCATACTCCTGCCATCTAGTGTTGGGTCCAGATGTTTGCAAGTTGTTTTTCTTCAAAGAAGTCTTTTCCAGTCATGAGGTAATAATGTGCATGGGCATTGACTCCATTTTTAGATTGTTTTCCAGCAAGAGTGTGAGAATGGAGTAAGTGTAGTATAGAGAGAACGTGAATTATAAGAACTGCAACAACCACAGGTGTCCGGGGAGGAAGGAGGGCGCATGTGAATCTACAGCTCTAAATGCCTAGAACAGATGCTTACAGGGTAAGTAACAATCCTTTCGAGGCATATGTGCTGTAGATACACATGCTTTGCGTAGACTGGATAGCAGTATTCTCCCGAAGTGGTGCCTAACCAGTGGGTGTTGCAGTTGTTTGAAAAAGTGTTTTTAGCACTGCTTGTCCTACATTAGCTTGTTGACATGCTAATACATCCACACAAGAATGTTTGGTAAATGTGTGTGGTGTAGACCATGTAGCTGCCTTACATGTGTCAGTCATGAGAATGTTGCCTAAAAAGGCCATAGCCACTCCCATTTTGCAAGTAGAATGTGCTCTAGGAGGTATAGTTAAAGTTCTTTTAGCTTTAACATACCAAGTTTGAATACATTTAACAATCCATCTAGAAATACTAGATTTAGAGATAGGATTTCCTTTATGAGGTGGAGCAAAGGCAACAAAAAGTTGTTTTATTTTGTGAAAATCTTTTGCCCTATCAATATAATATAATAGTGCTCTTTTGACATCAACTGTAAGTAGAGCTCTTTCTGGTTCTGAAGCACAAGTTACTAACTTGTGTAACGATATATCTGTAAGAGACAGTAGTTAGTGACAGATTCCTTACCTTAGAATATCCCCAGGTGTCAGGCTGGATCCGGAAAGTTTTTGCGTAGCAGTACCCTTGCTCGTCGGTAGGCGGCGTCGTGCGGCTCCGCGTCCGTCGTCGGCGTCGTGATCGCCGGGATGACGTCGCAGGCAGTACTTAGACGCCGCCCCTGCGCGCTGACGTCAGTTCTGTACACGACTTTCCGCGCCAGGAACGCAGAGCCATGCAAGAAGCTGACATAGGTGTCTGAAAAATACTAGGGCCCTGAAAGGGATGTCCTTAACCCTAGAAATCAGTTCGCAGAACGGGGAGGATGGGTGGAGCGGTAGGGAATCTGTCACTAACTACTGTCTCTTACAGATATATCGTTACACAAGTTAGTAACTTGTGCATCTGAAAGAGACACGTTAGTGACAGATTCCTTACCTTAGAATAGATACCCCAGCAATACCAACCCCGGTGGTGGGTCTGCGAACAAAGATCAGACAAGGAAGTCCCGGAGGACAGAACGGCCAAAGAAGCCGTCCCTCCGGACCTGACTGTCAAGGCAGTAATGCTTTGTAAACGTGTGCAGCGAGGCCCACGTAGCTGCCTGACAGATATCCTGCAGCGGAACACCGCGGCCTAAAGCCGTGGTAGCAGCCGTTGCCCTGGTGGAATGGGCACGCAGCCCAACAGGAGGCTCCTTCTTAGCCAAAGAATAGCAGGCTTTGATACACAAGGTTACCCAGCGGGAGATGGACCTCTTGTGCACCGCCCGACCTTTTTTGGCGCCCACGTAGCCAACAAAGAGCTGGTCATCCACCCGGAAGTGTTGTGTGTGGTTGATATTAAAAAAAAGCGCACGTTTTGGGTCCAGACGGTGGAGCCTCTCTTCCTCTCTGGAAGGATGCGGAGGCGGAAAGAAGGTGGGCAAAGTGATGGTCTGCCCAATGTGGAAGGCAGTAACCACCTTTGGCAAGAAGGACGGACGCGTCCTAAGAACAACCTTGTCTGGATGGACAGACAGAAAGGGAGGTTTACATGATAGAGCCTGGAGCTCACTCACCCGCCGAGCGGAGGTGATGGCCACAAGAAAGGCTGTCTTCAGAGTCAGAAGACGAAGAGGACAGTTATGTAGAGGCTCAAAGGGAGCGCACATGAGAAAGGTAAGAAAGAAGTTCAAGTCCCACTGAGGCATCACAAACGGAACAGGAGGGAAGAGGTGTGTAATGCCTTTTAGAAACCTGTTAACAACAGGGGACTTGAAAAGGGAGGGCTGATCAGGAAGCCTGAGGAAGGCCGATATCGCACAAAGATAGCCCTTGATGGTACCCAGGGCAGAACCCTGTTGGGCCAGAGAAAGAAGGAACAGAAGAACCTCAGAAAGAGGGGCAGAAAGGGGATTCACAGCCTTTGCTGTGCACCATGCCACAAACTTGTTCCACCTGCAGGCGTATACCACCTTAGTGGAGGGACGCCTGGCTGCCAGAATCACATCACAAACTTCGGGAGGCAAGTCGAAAAGAATCAACTGCCGCCGCTCAATCTCCACGCAAGCAGGTGTAGACTGGACAGGTTCGGGTGGAGGACCGTCCCCTGCTGCTGCGACAGAAGATCCTCCCGAAGAGGCAGACGGATCGGGGGATCGACGCTCATACTGAGTAGCTCGGGATACCAAACTCTTCGAGCCCAGTCCGGAGCCACAAGGATGACTTGGGCCCGGTCGCGCCGAATCTTCTTCAACACTCTGGGTAGAAGTGGTATAGGCGGAAAGGCGTACAACAGACCGCAACTCCACTCGCGACGAAAAGCGTCGCCGAGCGAGTGCCGCCTTGGAAATTCCAACGTGTAGAACTGATGACATTGCACGTTCTCTTCGGTGGCGAATAGATCTAACCAAGGCTCTCCCCACTGAAGAAAGAGTCCTTGCGCCACTTCCGAGTGAAGACGCCATTCGTGATCCATCATGCACCTGCGGCTGAGTTCGTCCGCCCTGGCGTTCAGGGAACCTGCCAGGTGTTGAACCATCAGGAACATGCCCTGAAGTTCCAGCCATGTCCAGAGGCGCAGAGCCTCCTGACAAAGGGTCCACGACCCCACCCCGCCTTGTTTGTTGCAGTACCACATGGCGGTGGTGTTGTCCGTGAACACCTGCACTACCTTCCCTTTGACAGAGGGAAGGAAGGCCTTGAGTGCAAGTCGGATCGCCCGGAGCTCCAGAAGGTTGATATGGAGCCGGGACTCCGCCGGAGACCAGAGGCCTCTGATCTCCGCCTCTCCCATGTGACCGCCCCATCCCAGAAGGGACGCGTCCGTCACAACTGTGTGCTCTGGCTGGGGAAGGGAGAGGGATCTGCCCATGACCCATTGCCGGTTCGAGAGCCACCACTGCAACTGTTTTGCAGCCCCCTCCGAGATCTGGACGTGATCGGACAGGTTGCCCTGGTGCTGCGCCCACTGGAACTTCAGGTCCCACTGCAGAGCCCGCATATGCCATCTGGCATGATCGACCAGCAGGATGCAGGAGGCCATGAGGCCCAGCAGCCTCAGGGTCATCCGTACCGAAACCCAGGATAAAGGCTGAAAGATCGGAATCATAGCCTGAATATCCCGGACTCGCCGTTCGGGAGGATAGGCCCGAAACTGCGTCGTGTCCAGAACTGCTCCGATGAAAAGGAGCTGTGGAGAAGGAATCAGATGCGACTTCGGCACATTGATGGAGAACCCCAGCGAGTGCAGGAGTTCGGCCGTAGTCTGGAGGTGGGAGACGACTGCCTGGGACGAGCCCGCCTTCAGCAGCCAGTCGTCGAGGTAGGGGAAGACTGGAACCCCTGCCCGGCGCAGATGAGCTGCGACCACAGCCATCACTTTCGTGAACACCCGAGGGGCACTTGTAAGGCCAAAGGGGAGCACGGTGAACTGAAAATGCTCGAGGCCTACTGTGAACCGCAGGTGACGCCGGTGGGCCGGCAGGACGGGGATGTGGAAATAAGCGTCCTGCAAGTCCAACGCTACCAACCAGTCTCCAGGGTCGAGGGCAGTCAAGACCTGAGCTAGGGTGAGCATCTTGAACTTCTCCTTCCGGAGGAAGCGATTGACGTTCCGGAGGTCCAAGATAGGACGCATGTCCTCCTTGTCCTTTTGGGCACCAGAAAGTAGTGGGAGTAGCAACCACGTCCTACTTCTGGGGTCGGAACATGCTCGACGGCCCTCTTGGCCAAGAGGGTCGTGACTTCCTTCTGCAGAAGCACCAAGTGATCCCCTGACATGCGGTGGAATTGAGGTGGCATGGCTGGGGGGGTGGTCTCGAAGGGGAGGGAGTAGCCCCTTCGGACAATGTCCAAGACCCACTTGTCCGGAGGTGATGGCACGCCAGCGGTGAAGGTGATGGCGGACCCTGCCCCCAACTGGCGTGCTGTGCACCTGAAAGGAAGGACTAGGAGGGCTTGGAGGCCGCGGACGAGGCGGAGTGGGTGGCCTGACCCGCACGCTGGTTGCCCGAACCGCCACGGCGGTATCCACGTCCTCGGCCACGCGAAGACGCTTGCTGCGCGGGCCGTTGGCCGGGCGGTGGACGTGACTGGGCGCCACTTCCGTGGCCACGAAAGGGGCGAAAAGCAGAGGTCAGCGGAGGGCGCACAACAGAAAGGCCCAGGGACTTGGCAGTAGCCCGTGAGTCCTTAAAACGCTCCAACGCATGGTCTGCTTTGGAACCAAAAAGACCGACTCCATCAAAGGGCATGTCCATGAGTGTATTCTGGACATCACCCGAGAAACCAGTTGTTCTCAGCCAGGCGTGGCGACGCAGCGCCACCGTCGTTGCAAGCGTTCTGCCCAGCGAGTCGGCGGTATCAAGGCCACAACGTATGGAGAACTTTGCCGCATCCCTACCTTCCGCAATGGTGCGGGTAAGCAGTGTCTGGACCTCCTCAGAACACTGGGGCAAAACAGCCGCCACCGAATCCCACAGGGAGTGGGTATATCGGCCCAAAAGGCAAGCGGTGTTCACCGACCGCAAGCCAGCACTGGAGGAAGAAAAGGCCTTCTTCCCAAACTGGTCCAGGCGTTTGGATTCCCTATCCGGAGGGGCGGTAGGGAAGACGGATTGGGAGGCAGAGGCTTGGACAACCAAGCTCTCGGGGGTGGGATGTTGGGAGAGAAACAAGGGGTCGCCCGGAGCAGGGCGATGGTGTCGGGCCACGTTCCTATCCACAGGAGCCCCTGTGGTGGGCTTGGACCAGGTGCCCAAAAGAACGTCAGACAGTGCTTCATTGAACGGCAGCACAGTCTCCGCGGAGGAGGCTGCCAGCTGAAGCACTTCAGTCAGGACCCACCTGTCCGAGGTGATGGTGCGCCAGTGGGGAAGGTGATGGCGGACCCTGCCCCCTACTGGCGTGCCGTGCACCTGAAAGGAGGGACTAGGAGGGCTTGGAGGCCGCGGACGGGTTGGAGGTGGTGGCCTGACCCGCACGCTGGTTGCCCGATCCGCCACGGCGGAATCCACGTCCTCGGCCACGCGAAGACGCCTGCTGCGCGGGCCGGTGGCTGGGCTGCTGACGTGAAGGGGCGCCCTACCGTGGCCACGATAGGGGCGAAAAGCAGAAGGCAGCGGAGGGCGTGTAGCAGAAAGGCCCAGGGACTTGGCAGTAGCCCGTGAGTCCTTAAAGCGCTCCAACGCATGGTCTGCTTTGGACCCAAAAAGACCGACTCCATCAAAGGGCATGTCCATGAGAGTATTCTGGACATCCCCTGAAAAACCAGTGGTTCTCAGCCAGGCGTGGCGGCGGAGCGCCACCGTCGTTGCAATCGACCTGCCCAGCGAGTCGGCGGTGTCAAGGCCACAACGGATAGTGTATTTGGCCGCATCCCTTCCTTCCGCAATGGCGCGGGAAAGCAGTGCCTGGACCTCCTCAGGGCACTGGGGCAAAACATCCGCCACCGAATCCCACAGAGAGTGGGTATAGCGGCCCAAAAGACAAGCGGTGTTAACGGACCGCAAGCCAGCACTGGAGGAAGAAAAACCTTTCTTCCCAAACTGATCCAGGCGTTTGGATTCCCTATCCGGAGGAGCGGTAGGGAAGGCGGTTTGGGAAGCGGAGGCTTGGACAACCAAGCTCTCAGGAGTGGGGTGGACAGAAAGAAACAGGGGTCGCCCGGAGCGGGGCGATGGCGTCGTGACACGTTCCGATCCACAGGAGCCCCTGTGTTGGGCTTGGACCAGGCGCCCAAAAGAACGTCTGTGAGGGCGTCGTTAAACGGCAGCACAGTCTCCGCAGAGGAGGCTGCCGGCTGAAGCACCTCTGTCAAGATGTTAGGCTTGACCGTCAAAGTAGGGAGCTGGAGACGTAAGGCCCCAGCAGCCCTACGCAACACCGTACCAAAATTGGCCCCCTCCTCCGTAGCCACGGGAGGAGACAGCATGCCAGTGTCAGGAGAAGTATCCAGACCACTGGCCTCCCCTAGACTCTCTGTCCAGTCCTCATCATACTGACAGTTGCGAGTCAGAGGGTCATCAGACCCCTCCCAGTCCTCCTGGTCCTCCTCTGGTTCAAAATAAGGAGGAGGAGGGACATTTGGGACCCAAGGGCCCATCGGCGCCGGAGCCGGCGTCGAGCGACGTCGCTCCGGGTCCATGTCCGGAGCCGGAAGGAACTGGGGACGACGCCGCCCGGAGCCCAGGGCGGCGTCGAGAACGGCACCGGAGACATCGGCGCCGGCGGAGGTGTCGTGAGGTCGACCGGCGTCGATGGGGGTTGTGGAGCCGGGATCGAGGCCGGGGCCGAAGCCGGAGCCGGGATCGAGGCTGGAGTCCCGGGCGACGCCGGGGCCGGAGCCGCCGGCGACGCCGGAGCAACCCCATCAGGGCCCGCGGGGCCCGAAGGCGCACCGGAGGGGCCTGAAGGCCCGAAGAGGCGGGCCATGGCCGACAGGAACTCCTGTACCTTGGCCGGATCCGCCCCCGAACCCGGGAAGGGCGGGTATGACGGGGGCGACTCCACAGGCAAGTCCGGGGCCGCGGGGGCGGGGACGGTGCCGGGAGGGGCCTCAGCCGAGTCGCGAGACCGGCGAGGCGAAGTCCGAGAGCGACGATGCTTCTTGGACTTCTTGTGCTTAGACTTACCGGACGAAGAAGACTTCGACGCCGACGACCGGTGTGCACTCCGCGAGCGACCCCTGGACCTCTCACGCGACCGGGGCCTCCGTGGAGCCGAATGCCGGGCCTCGAGGAGCTTTCGAGACCGCTCTCGCAAAGCTTTCGGGTTGAGGGCCTGGCATTCGGGACAAGACTCGGTGTCGTGGCCTCGGCCGAGGCAGAAGAGACACTCCCAATGCGGGTCGGTGACGGACATCATCCGCGCACAGGCGCCGCATCGCTTGAAGCCGGGCATCCCTACGACACCTTAAAGATGGAAAAAACAGTGAAAAAATCACCAAAAAGTATGGTCAAAAATTGACCAGGGCACTGCTCTTCCCGGATCTGCGCTTGCTGGCGCGGAAAAAGAAGAACTGACGTCAGCGCGCAGGGGCGGCGTCTAAGTACTGCCCGCGACGTCATCCCGGCGATCACGACGCCGACGACGGACGCGGAGCCGCACGACGCCGCCTACCGACGCGCAAGGGTACTGCTACGCAAAACTTTCCGGATCCAGCCTGACGCCTGGGGATATTCTAAGGTAAGGAATCTATCACTAACGTGTCTCTTTCAGATATCTATATGTAAGACCCTACTAAAATGTTCTTGAATTTGTTGCTCTGTACTGTGAAGCGCTCTGATACCCTACTCAGGGTCTTGTTTGCGCTACAGAAAACACTAAAAATAAAAATAAATAAATGAACAGCAAAAAAAGATGCTCAAACCAGTTACTGGTATTTAACAACTGCACTCAAGGTCACATAAGATTCTCAGACACTAAATAATAAACAATATGTGCTCTTATTAATAAGATATGCTGATACGTCATACTGTGAGGATACCAGAAACACTGAAGCCATCTTCATTCCTCTTCAAACCTATATTTTCACAGTACCAAACACTCAACAACCCTTCATAGTAGATTCAAGGTGATAGCAGATTGCGGCATGTTCAGATTCATAAACAAATAAACAAACAAGATGTGAAGGTACTAAAGGAGGGTAAAGGGTAGGAAAGTTAGGGAAGGTAGGTGGTGAAGGGACTCAGAAGCAGAGTACATGAGGCTGGCGAGAAAAGACTATGGGATCTGGGAAAATGACACTGACAGAGGTAGGAAAAGGAGGAAAATGGACAAATAGAGGGAGCAAAATTACCACAGGTGTACAAATACTTCAGGTTGCAATGTATTTAAAAGGTAATTTTTTTTTATTTTTTTATTTTACAGAGTTTTATATAGCGCGAACTTGACCTGAATCGGGTATCAGAGCGTTTTACATAGCACCAGTTGCATTACATGAGGACACATTCATTTTTTTTAGGCACGGGGAGATTAAGTGATTTGCCCAGAATCACAGGATGTTCAGCGTCATTGACGAGACTCGAACCCAGTTCCCCAGATTAGAGTTCGACCGCACTAGCCGTTAGGCCAACTCCTCTCCCCCTAATGTTATTGTAATGTTATTTGAGGAAGGTTTTTTACAAGGAAACGATTTAATTCAATCATAGGAATAAATAGGTCAGTCTCTATTATGGTTTTCAATTAAAAAAAAATAGTATTACCAGTTCTGAAAAATCCCATCAAAAGCTCCTCATCAACTTGGCATTTTCACTTTCAACATGATAGACCGGTGAAGCACATTTCATGGAACTAATGTGCAAAGAAAAAAGGTTTTTTGCAGGTTCACCCCCACTTTTTGCCCCCATGTGGATTACTAGGCACTGGTGTAATGGCCCTAAAATGCCCTGAGCCCTGCTAATAAGGACTTGGCGCATGTGCTCTGACCCTTAAAAAGCTGTATGTTAAATTTGCTTATCCACAATTGGCATTACTTGATTTACTTGCAAGTACCTAGTATATGGTACCTAGGGCCTGTAAGGTTAAAGTGTCTTTCGTGGCCTCAAGCACTAGTTGTGCCACAGTGAGAGAGACCAGACAAAAGCATGACTCCAAGCCTGCCATTACTGGTTGGCAGAGCAGTTTTAAACTGCTAACACAACTTTGCAATTTCAAGCAATGGCAAAGCCCCAGCCTTCCTTTTTAATATTTGTAAATCACCCCAAAAGCAGGCCTGCTAAGCCCTAAAGGTAAAGTACATTATATTAAAAGGCTTGACGAACAAGTTACTTACCTTCAGTAACGCTTTTTCTGGTGGATACAGTATCTGCCTGTGAATTCTGTATATGTTTATGTTAATTTATATATATATTTTCATACCTCTCTATATGTGTTTAATATCTTCTTTTCTTTGGATTCTACGCTGCATAGTTCCGGAGAGTCTCCTCTCTTGAAATGTTTTCCCTGCATAACGTGGTTTATGGCCATGATTGTTGTTATTGCTTGCGATGCTTTATCAGCTGTTGGTGGGAGTCCTCTGCCTTGGCTACTTCTATGGCTGAGAGCTTGGCCCAGTAGTCTTAGCTGTTGTCCTTAACATTCCGCGGAATGCTGGCGCAGGGGATATTCAAAAGGTGAGGAATCCACAGGCAGATGTATCCATCAGAACTGTAGTTTCATGGTTTTAAGGTCTTAACAGTAAAAACCAACAATGATGTTTTTACTGTTGAAAGGCTAGTAGCTCCATCGGCGAGTCCAAAGTTACAGGCTGACATCTCAGCCCTGCTAACTTCTGGATGGGACTAAATAAATTTGGTACTTCACAGTATCAAAAGTATCAATGCATTAAATCTGATTTAATGGTTACATCAAATTTAATGTCACCGATGGGCAAAGTGCAACTGCAGTAAGTTGCCAATTTGCTGCGTGAAGATTTCAGTGCCCGTTCACGGTTTCACACAATAGCCAATCCTCAAGACAGCCTTTTGGAGAGATGTGTATACAACTTCAAGGAAAGCCTCCAAAGGATCTGCTGGGGAGGAGATGGTAGACCGGAAAAGCCACACAGGGTGTGAGCCTGAAAGGCAAGCTTCAAATGGGAAGACACCTTTGATGGGCAAATGGCAAGCACACGAGAGAGGCTGCTCTTTTGTCTAGGTCGATAGAAGAGCAACAGGGACAGCAAGGGGAAAACACTTGTCATTCCGGTTTTACCATGGGCGTGTAGCCCAAAGGCAGCCACACCTCTAGGGTGAGCTACTGAGCTACACACACCCAGAGAGGGATTCAGCCATCGTGGGAGAGGGCAATATAGAGCACTCTGGGATAGCTAGATCCCACACTTCACAGGAAGTTGTCATCAAACGGGAGGGATTCGAGTAGCCCATTGGCTAGTGGCAGCAACCACCAATAAAGGCCCTTTTTGGGAATAAAAGATGCACCCCTGGCCCCAAGAACTCACATGTCTCATGGATCAGAGAAGACGACCGAAGGAGCACTGCCCTGCCATCCTTGAACCCGGCAAAGAAAACCCTGCACCAAAGTTGGACTGCACGAGCTGCTCCTTGGGCAATCAAAGAGATGACCGTGTCAGTGGTGTCCTGCTCATAGAGAAGTCCCCCGAGCCCAGCCAGAAACAGAGACTCTAGCAGTCAGTTGGCTGACGTCCTGTGCCAGCACCATGGCCACAAAAGTTAGAGAAGCATGCCTGGGTGTCTTGCTGGTTCAGATGAATAAGTTACTTACCTTCAGTAACACCTTATCTGGTAGAGACTAGATCTAGCTGCAGATTCCTTACCTTAGAATTATCCCCCGGAGCCAGACTGGATTCGGAATGTGTTTCTTCAGCAGAACTTCTGCCTGTCGGTAGAGGGCATCAAGCGACTCCGTAACAACGTCGTCCACCGGATGTGACATCATCAGAGTCCATATAAGCCTTCCCCTGATGCGCTGACGCCAGTTTCATCTGTGACTACTTCCCGCGCTAAAACGCAGAGCCACGTATAAAGACTGCTATGGAAACAGTATGCCCAAAACGAATCCTCCATTTGAAAGACGCTTATATGAATACTATTGGTTAGTTGGAGCATCGTAGATTTATAAAAATATATTTAATGTATTTATTATTTTTATTATTTTATTTTTTTTACCAACGAAAAGCATAAAGGTGCATAGAAGGGATCTGGAAGAAAAAGGCAAAACCAGTTCGCGGAGAGGATGGGTGGGTCGGTAAGGAATCTGCGGCTAGATCTAGTCTTTACCAGATAAGGCGTTACAGATGGTAAGCATCTTATTCATTTGACAGAGACATCTAGCCGCAGATTCCTTACCTTAGAATAGATACCCAAGCAATACCATCCAGGAGGAGGGTCTGCGAACTGATCCCAAGAAATATCCCCGACTAGGCTATACGGTCTGCATAAGAAAAAGAGACTGCTCGCCAGGGAGGGAGGGGTGGAAGAAAAAAAAAAAACAGAAAACTCTGGGAGAACCCCATACAGAACTGAATCCGTGGCTGTGCAAAGACGTGAGAGAAAAGGCATGACAGAAGAACCAGACAAGGGGGAAGAACACTCCATATAAACATAGCACTAAAACACCCCCCGGAAGGGCAACCGGTCCAAAAGACCAAGGCGGAAGGCTAAGGACAACAGCTAAGACTACTGGGCCAAGCTCTCAGCCATAGAAGTAGCCAAGGCAGAGGACTCCCACCAACAGCTGATAAAACATCGCAAGCAATAACAACAATCATGGCCATAAACCACGTTATGCAGGGAAAACATTTCAAGAGAGGAGACTCTCCGGAACTATGCAGCGTAGAATCCAAAGAAAAGAAGATATAAAACACATATAGAGAGGTATGAAAATATATATATAAATTAACATAAACATATACAGAATTCACATTGTACAATAATAGGTGCCCAAGAAGACAACGACCACAACAGTGGCAATAGGTCGAAGGTGAGACAAAGGCAAATTGGAAACCAGCGACACGGCCCTGTCTAAAGGGAGAGGGTGGGAAGGAAGGACACACCCCAGAAAACAAAGAGATAAGACAGAAAAGCGCTGCCGACTAACAAGTTACTTACCTTCAGTAACGCATTATCTGGTTGAGACTAGTGGCGCCTATATAGGGGACAGTGACGTCATAACCGACGCCGACATCGTGCAATAACCCTTGCACGATGGCACTGCAAGGGTTATTGCTCGAGCAAACGTTTCCGGATCGAGCCTGGTGCCTAGGAAATTCAAAGGTAAGGAATCTGCAGCTAGAAGTCTCTATCAGATAGAACGGTACGATTAGGCAGTCGAGAGACAATTGAAAAGAAAACCACAGGGGAGAAACAATCCCGCTAGAAAATAGAAATAAAGACCACAATGGAGGACTGGAAAAAGGGGACTGAGGTGGATGGGGCCAACACCTGGAAGGCCTATGCAGACAACCAGGCCACAGCATAAAATAAATAGTATTGCAAGTCCAACTACAGGGCCAGAGTAAATAACAGAAGGAACCGATAGCAAGGCAGTGCCCACAGTCGAGGAGGCAGGACGGCCAGAAGCAAAGGAAAGTCCTCGTACGCCCGGGACAACCTGTGCCCAGCACAACAAGCCAGAGAACAAAGGGGGTGAGGATCCTGACGCCACCCAGGATCATAACCGGTAGGCTAGTAGCACAAGGGAGACAAGCCACGGGGTGAGAATTGCAACCTCGCTCGCAAAAATTGGAGGAAAGTCCCCGGAAAAGAATCCTAAGGGATCACAATCCCCGTACAATGCACCACAGTGTGGAAAGGCAAGGAACCCATGTCCGAGAAGAACAAAAGAGGAACATTCGCCATATACCCCCAAAAAGCGGAGAAGGCACATCTGAAGAACAGCCAGGCCAATAACGAAACGGTGGGGTTGGCCACGAAGGCGCCACAGAAACTGTTCCAATCAAAAAAGTGAAAGCAACCGCAGCTTTGCTAAAGGCAGAAACAGAGGAAAAACAGGCTTGTAGAGGTACAGAAGAGGTAGGGCGGCAAGCTGACCAGTCATGCCAAGATACGGACAAGATATGGCCACAAGGAACCTAAGAGAGAAAAGGGCGGACACGAGCTCGTCCCGCCTGTGTATAACGAGAACTAGCATAAGAAGCGATAATGCCTGAAGAAAGAAAGGAGGAACACCGCACAGAGCGGACCCAGAGAAAGAACCATAGGCCAAGAACCATGCCCTTTCCTTGCATCTGCTAGGAAAGAAGGGCAATCAACAGAGTGGAAGGGAAAAGCCCCCTGACTAGTGCGGTAAACACTCAAAAAATGGAAGGTGGGGGTGCACGTAGAAGCCCCGTGTACCATCTGCTGACTTGCACCAGCGCACCAAGCACGGCATGTGGAGTCCACTATAAGGGGTACAACGGCATCAGAAACATATTGAGGAATACCTAAAAGGCATACAGACTAAGTACCCTGTCGGACAGGGAAGAAGGCAACAGTGCATCTGCACAATACCATGAAACACCCCAAGCAGAACCTGGGCAGAAAATTAAAAAAAACATGCAGCCACTGGAATGGACACTAACAGGGTCAGAAATTAAGGCGTGTCCCAGAGAAGAACCAGGGACCACAACCTGTCATCGACAGGGTAAATTGCAGAAAGAAAATATCTCCTGGGGCAGGACACCACACGGACGGTACTTGGAGGGACCAGTAAAATAAAGAAGCCAACTGGCACAGCCCTATAACAGGCCACACAGAAGGGAATACAGGAGACCATTACTAGCCCGACCGAGTACAGGGGAAAAAGAAAAGGGTATGGCAATCAGATATTAAGATTTTGCACCACTCCGGCTATCCCAGAAACGACGCAAAGAGGAGTCAGCTTGAGAGCCAAACAGATATTGACCACCGAAAGGCATGTCCACCAAGGAAGACTGAACAGCTGCAGAAAAACCAGAGGTACGCAGCCAGGCATGCCGGCGAAGAACCACTGAAACAGCAAAATCCGACAGAATCTGTGGTTTCCATGCCACAACAAATCAGTAATGTAGCCACCTGAAGGCCATCCTGCTTCACCTGAGAAAGTGCGTCCCGGGAGTCATCAGACAGAGGAGAGAAGGCGAGAGACAGAATCCCACAGCACA
This sequence comes from Calotriton arnoldi, assembly GCA_963921515.1. Taxonomy (NCBI): domain Eukaryota; kingdom Metazoa; phylum Chordata; class Amphibia; order Caudata; family Salamandridae; genus Calotriton; species Calotriton arnoldi. Next base: position 953,649 of record CAWUFW010002151.1, read on the forward strand.
TGAGAAAAACGGCCCAAAACACAAGCCATGTTAAGTGACCGTAAGGCGGAACCGGAAGCAGAAAAGATATCGACCCAAAGCATCCAGACCTTTAGACTCCCTGTCCGGAGGGACGTCAGGCATGGCACGGATGTTGGGGGAGGCTGTAGCAGCCTGAAGCACAAAACTGTGGGCAGTAGGCTGACGGGAAAGGCAGAGCAGGTCTCCAGGAGCAGGATGGTGCCTATGAGCTATAGACCGGTCCACTGAGGCCCTTGAGACAGGTTTAGCCCAAGTGCCCAACAGAATATCAAAGAGGGTTTCACTGAAGGGAAGCGCAGGCTCAGTACTCCGCTGGCCCTGTTGGAGCCCGTAAAGTAGGGGGATCAATGGCCACTTCCACAGAAGAAAGCTGCACCCCAGAACTACGTCAACTCTCCGCAAAAGCTGAGCAAAAGCCAAGCTAGCCTCCAAAGCGAGGAGGCGAAAATAAGCTGAGAATGGAGAAGAATCAAGGCCACTAGCGTCACCAAGGGCAGAAACCTAATGAAACTCCGGAGGAGGCTCAGTCATGTGATCACCTACATCACCAAAATACCAGTGTGTTAAGGAGAAAAAAGCAGGGGGTTCCTCTACAAGTGGAGGAAGGTAGCCCAAAGAGAACTGATCCAACGAGGCCGAGACGGCGACACCTCGGGGTCGGGGAAAGGAGACAAAGAACGGGTAATCGGGGATGGGGCCAATGGATCCAACACAGGCATCACATGTGGGAACTCCAGGGGCTGTGCACAAGAGCCAAGACTGAGTCGATCACGGATTCGGAGGGCCCGCTGACACCAAGCGAGGACCTGCTGGTTTGGAGTCAATCGAGGCCCTACCAACCTCCCCGGGGCCAAGTAACACACCAGAGGGAGGTGGAGTGCCAAATATGGCATGGAGGGAGAGATAGTATTCCCTCATCTGAGCCAGAGTCGCCCCAGCGCTAGGAAATACCGGAAGTCGCGGCCCAGATTCTCACTCAGACATCGGAGGAATAGGAGGCGAGTTAGGGGACCCCCTTGTACATGGTAAAGTTGGAGAAGGCCGCTGTGCCGATCATCAACAGCGTGGCTTACCAGGTGACCGCAAGGACTACGGGTGCTGGCCCTCAAGCGGTCCTCGGAGGAATAAGAGAACTGCAACAAAGAGGGGCCATCGACCACCACAATGCCAACAGTATTATGTGATGCTCCTGCAACGTCGACAACTGAAGCTGAAGATACGAGCCGCACCGTTCGGAGTCAGGGTGCGCACCTAGACACTACATACAAATAAGACATGGGTGTGGGGTCGACATCGTAGACCTTGAAGAACTCGAGAAAGGGCACACTGTTCCGTGATGGTAGGCCAAAACGGCCAGTGGTACCGCTCTCTGGATCTGTGTGAAAACGTGGAAAGGAAGAAACTGAAGTCAGCGAGTCAGGGGAGGGCTTATATGGGCTCTGACGACATCACATCCAGTAGACGACATTGTTACGGAGTCACTCAACGGCCTCTACTGACGCGCAGAGGTATAGCTGTAGAAAAAATTTCCAGATTCAGCCTGGAGCCTGGGGTTGATTCTAAGGTAAGGAATCTGCGGCTAGACGTCTCTATCAGATCACCAGATCGTTGCAGTGCAGCCTGGGAGACAGAGCTCAGATGGTCAAAAGTTGCACCAGAATCTGCTTGACCCGGGAGAGTCAGAGTGCAGTTTGGTTGCCCAGACAGACAGCAATCGCCAGAAGAAGTGAACCACTGGTTTCGTTTTGTCTGGAGACTAGTAGTCCCGTGATTACTGGACTTTTGCTGGACCAAGGAGGACTTCAAGGGACATCACCGATGTACCCAAAGTCACCCCACCAGGACTGTGGACCGAGGAATAGCCGCAGGAAGTCCCCCATTGACCGCACAGCATACTCTGCATCTTCAATATCCCTTGCATCAGTACCACCCCATAGAAGTCAAGGGCAAGTTGCCATTAACACTGGAACTGGAAACTGCTTGTTCTTGCAGGTAACTGTTCTTTGGGACTTTTGTTAGTCCCCCTGACCTTCTTCTTGCTGGAGTTAGTCGCCTAAAGTAACTGCAAGTGACTGCATTCAACTTTGACATAAGATTTGCTGCAATAGATTTTAAGTGTCAAATCTGTCAATGCTTCTTCAGGGTTAAGTAGAAAGTTGTGATTTACTGTTTCTTCAAGTAATAGTATCTCAGGAACCCACCAGTGGATCTCTTTCATTTTGGTCTCTACAAATTTCTAATGATATAGTCTAATTTTTATAAATTGGTGTTGGATAATCTTGAGAGTTGTGTTTCTTTCTTGTCCAAATGTTTTTGCACTGTTTAAATGCTTTACACCTGTTCCTTTGTTGAAGCCCGACTGTTCAAAGCCACAGCTACACAGAGAGAGTTGAGCTAAGGTTTGACAAACAAGCATGACTGGACTCAAGACCAGTGTGTGAGTTTATTACACAGTGAGGCCCTCCAACCACACAATATATTAAACCACATTTCTTCACATCATGTCACATGAGGGTGAGGCCACGCCCACCATCTCCCACACATGGAAGCCATTGGCTGTGACTGCAGCAAATCACCGACCTTCAGCAAAGGTAAATACAGAAGTGATGTGAAGCCCACTCCATTATGCATGATGTGGTAAAATGAGTCAATGTGGTCCATAATACAAAATACTTAAGTGAAAAGAGGAGAAGCAGGGTGAAGCCCAGTTGAGGTCGGGGAGATGCCTAGCACTATATGGGGAATAAGTGATGGAGACTGGAAAACTAACAAAACTCTAGGCAAGCTTGCTTCAAAAGAACAGAAATCAGATTGGAATGGAGGCTTCCAAAAGCAAAAATATTCCACCTAGGAAAACACTGACTGAGCCATGTACCTGGGGCAAACGAGGTGCCATACTATCCAACCAAAGAACAAGAAAGAAAATGATGCAAGTGGCACTCAGCATGTGGGGAGGAATGAAGCCCAGGATATCACCATTCGTGGGTGGTTCTCCCAGCATGTACTAGATGTGTTCGATAGCAGTCTAGGATCTAAGAGATACTGCTAAGCATTAAAGTAAAAAAAAAAAAAAAAAATCCAATTCCATTATGAACTGAATTTTATCTTTTTAGATTTTTCTGCTTTCAAAAAGTACATTTAGTAACTTTTAAGCTTGTCAGAATGAACAACATTTCCACCATACAAGAGTTACAATGAAAATCTAATAGCGTGGAAAATAATCACAAAGTTTTTCTTCATCTATCACATTTCCACTTCAATCCTTCATAATGTCTGAAAAATAAAACATCTTTAAAATCTGTTTGTTTCCTTATAAATCCAGTACAAACTGTTCTATATTAAAATACAGCAAAATAAAGTTAACATTTGCCTACTCAATAGTGCATTTTTTCCACATTTCACTATTTATACATTTTCCACATTTTATTAATGATCACTTATCACATCATTCATTATTAAAAAACATTTAACTAAATAATAAAACTAAAGCAGCAACAGATGGGGTCATGAATGCAAAATGTACCCCCCTCCTTCGGGAGAATAACACTCCAGGTCACTCGCAGAATCCGCAATTCTCTCAAGAAGCTTTTTAAAAAAACATTCTAAGCCAATCGGATCGTCGAGTCTCCATGCAGATTTGGATGAGTTAAACAACTATCCAGTCACACCAAATACTCAAATCTCGAGAGGGATATTCAGGTGGTGCTTCCTGTTTGCTACTATTTCTTATATTTACCTGCCTGCTAGACCCCATATAAACATACAAAGAGGGGCTTTAGGCCAGCCCCTTTTAGCAGTAGCCTGCTTTGGGACAGCCACCCCGAGTCATTGCTTGTATCAAGTGACTTTCACATTTTTAATAAGCCCACCGGAGTATTATACATGTCTACATTTCGCAGGGGTGACTGGTAAAGTAGTCCGCCTCTGAAATGGACTCGCAAATTGGGCACCACAGGAAAGAGCTTGCAGGCAGCAGCAGAGAGTCTACTTGTTGCCCATGACGTCTTGCAGCTGCTGTTGCACATTTGCCTCTGCCATGAATCACTAAGAGAACTCTTTTTAGGTTTGGGTGCTTTCTTACAGAGAGGCGGCAGCGGTGTTCCTCATATGAATGCAGGGTGGCTTTCTCAAAGGAATAAAGCTCCCAGAGTGCCCCTGATGCAGTTGCCCATACAGCAAGGGCTGTGAAAGTTGAGGGATCTCTTCTACTGGGTTACTCCCTCTCAATTAAGCTTCTATTTCCATACACTGTCAGAAGGATGCAATGGCAATAATCAGAGAAGGACAAGCATGCTTGCTGCTAGGCAGCGCCCACTGGAGTCTGCCACGATGAACATAAAAGACTGCTGCCGCAGTCCACAGTCTGACTGCATCTGGGTGCTTCCTTCGACTACTTTAATCTTCCTTTCCCCTATCTGTGCACCCCACAGCTGCAAATTCACCTTACACCCAATACCTCAGACAGACTGTTGGTGAACTGCTGAGCCCCAGCCCAGGATTCAAGTTGCTGGGGTGAAGATGCATGGCTGCCAAAAAGCTTGACAGAACAGGGTGCAAAGCCAACAGGGCTAGCATAACTAGGAAAGCTTTTTGGGGATAACTGGGTCTTAAAGACAAATTGAAAGCCTGTGCAGGTGACCTCCAGTGATGTACATTTAAAATATATCTACCTTTCACTGAAAAAATATGAGGGTTTTAAAAGAGATCTCCTTAGCGAGAAGATTGCTAGTGAATCTGTTCATGGAGGTTAGGCAGATGGGGTGTATGAAAGTTATCTTCATCCTCCCTTTCTGTCTCGGGACAGGCAACAGTTGCAGTGAGGAGGACATCCCCAGACCTTGTATATACGTTACACAACCTTCCCAAACAGCTTGTATGCACAATGTTTTAAGCAAGGATGGATGTGGTAAAGACAACTCTCACACAGAATCTGCTGAATACCAGTGAACGTAAACCTAAAATGGGGGTTTACGTTCACTGTGCCTTTTTAGCTTTCAATACTCTGCAAAATATGTCGCCCTAAGTGTATTCCAAGATCCAACTCACAGGAACGAGAGGGACTGTATAGTCGAGTGGATTCTACTGGTGAATCATCACAAGGAATTAGCACTTTCGCAAGAAAGTTCCATGCGAGAAACTGGAAGATTTTCACTTTTAACCCAACTCTAAATCAGGCCCCAAGTGTGGAAGTCGATTACAAGTTCCGGTTTCTGTAGAATCTGAACTTACTATTGCAGAATACGCCCTAAGGTTTACAAGGACTTGCACAGCTGCCCCAGAGTCAGTACACTAACACTTTACAACAACACATAGTCATATGCTGTTGCACTTGCAAACATAGATTAACAATGGCCATTTGGAACCAAGCCAGATTGTGATAAACTTTGTGCTAGCTGCAGTAAAGTCCCTAAGGTAACCACTGGGCCAGTGACAAATAATGTGCAATGAACCAAAAAAGCTGTTTTTACTGGTTAATGTCATGGTACAACCAATAATTCTGTGAACACAACACACAATTTTGGAATATCCATTACATCCAGCAACAGCTATGTTCACATTAAACTGCCTTTTAACCTCTGAACTGTTTGGCCAATCGGGACATAGTAATGGCTAAGTTCCCTTTATTATAAAATATGCATTTTCCTCCCAAAAACCTCTGCTAGCATCATTGGAAAATCTCTGCCTTTTTTTTAAATGAAAAAGAGTAGTTCTTCCTACCTCTGTGAACGTGTATTCTATAACTAAATCGTGGCTTGGCAAATGTGTGTTTCCATTCAATTGGTGCTCCCAATGTGTCTCAAATTAAATCCTCGAACAACACAATCAACTCCAGCAAATCTGTTTTCAATTTACTTGCTGTTCTAAATCTGTTACGTATTTATTTTTTGTGTACTAAGGTGGAGGTCCAAAGTGGTGCTTTCCGGCAAACACCTCTTTCTAGCAATATTCTCTAATAAACTTGCTCAGTGCAATACTGGACTGCAGTGTGTTCATTGAACAAAGTATATATCTACAACTATTCTAGGAATCACCACATTTCTCTTTAAATAGCTCCAATGAAAAATACACACGCCCATGGACACAAAATGTCCAGACAGCTGAAAGGATGATGTAGCATGATCTTTTATGAACTCAAGACGCTGACTAAAATAAAAGATTGCTCATTGTATCCGAGTCTGGGCAATGGCAACTTTCGCCATAATATGATTTACTGATGCTTTTAACATAGTCATTGTAGGAAAGTAGGATCTGGTTTCATGGTTACCCCCACTTTTTGCCTGGTATCAGTAGGTTTTTACTTGGTTTGCTGGGTTCCTGCAAATCAGGACCCCAGCATCTGTGCTCTCTCCCCTAAATTGGCTCTGGTAAGTACTTTGGTACCTCCACAAATGGCTACTGATGTACCCTTATAAGTCCCTAGTATATGGTACTGAGGTACCCAGGGCATAAGTACACCAGGTGTCTCCCATGGGCCGCAGCATGTATTGTGCCACCCATGAGAGTTAACTTAAACTGTGACTACAGGCCTGCCATTGCAGCCTCTGAGTTGGTGCTTGAACCCCTCATGACAGATATACGTTTCCTTATATCTGAGGTCACTGCACTTAAAACCTATAAGTCACCCCTATGGCAGGCCTTTCAGTCCTGAAGGCAGGGTGCTAGGTTATAAGTGTGAGGGTGCCCCTGCCTGAGCAGGACACCCCCTACAGCCCCTGGAGTCAATTCTCCAGGCTTTGTAAGTGCGGTCAGCCATTATAAGGTATATAGTCGCCATTAGTCATTACGAGATGTCTAACTATATAATGGCTGCACCGAACCTGGTCATGTTTGGGATCAAACATGTTGGAATAATACCCCAACACCAATTCCAGTGCTGGAAGTATGATTCCATGTACTGGGGGACTTCCTAGGGGATCCCCCCCCGTACTGCCGGTAACAGCCTTTCAGGGTCTACCAGCAAGCTAGTGCTGCTGCTGACCACAGACACGATTCTGCCCTCCTGCTGCTGAATTGAGCATGAGCAGGAAAAGGTACAACAATAGATTTCCTATCACAGAGAGGTGTGACCACATCCCAGACAGGACTTAGTGTATTGGGCTGGGGTGGGGGTGCTTTCCAGTACAACCATACTGCTTTGAAGGGCACAATTGGTGCCCTACTTGCATACTCCGGTTTGAGCCAGTTCAGGAACCCTTGGTTCCCACTCTGGCGCGAAACTGGACAAAGGACAGGGGAGTATCCTCCCCTCTGTCCAGCTCCTCCTGTGGGAGGGACCCCAGAGTAGTTCCAGACCTTTCCTTAGGGTACCTAAGGGCTCCCCTGAGGGTGGGTCCTTATATTTGTCGTGGGACAAGACTCACCTCTGAAACCAAGACACTCTTCGATTGTCTGGACACCTGGACTTCGACCAAAACTTAAACTGCATCAAGGAAGACTCCTGCTGCTTCTGGTCTCGATGTTCTTCAAGTCTTCATCGTCTGTGCTTTTTCCAGGTTCTTCAACAGACCTGTGGGCATCAAGGACATCCGAGAGAAATCTCCCTTGGAGTGAAGGAGTCACTCTCCTGTATCTGCAGGCACCATAACGAAGCTGACCGGTCGACTGCTCCTGTCGTCCTACGGACCTCCTGAGGCCCAGCAACACAGGTGGTGGTTCTGCAGCTCCTAGAGGCCTGACCAGTCATCTCTGCAATTTTGAGGACAGTATCCCTCGTGGGAGCCGCTGGGACCAAACCCCAGTGCACCGCGTCGACTTGTGGTGGCCAAGGTTTTTTGGCTCTGCACTCCAGAGATCTTCGGGCTACAAGAAGCTCCTGTCTGCAGCACCTCATCCCTCGAAGATCAGCCTCCTCACTGCATCCTCTGCACCGTGGGCCTCAATCTTTGGTGAGCTGCTTGATGTCTTCCTGCGACTCTCCTGTGCGTTCGGCCTGTGTGTTCACTCAAGGGTCTGCCTTAGCTTCAGCGGGCTCCCCTGCTTGCTTGGGGCCTGCTCAAACTCTCCTGCACTTGGTGAGTCCTTTGGACCTTTCTGGTCCCAACGTGTGCATCTTATCGCTCTCCACACCATTTGCGGCTACCAAGGCTCGTTGGCGCTCCCACCGGACACTGACCACCTAGACACCGACATCCGACATGGGACAGCTCGTGCACGGCTCCTTGTCTTCCTCAGCGTTGCCTGGTCCTCACAGCTGCAGCGACAAGGTCACAGTCTTCACTACTGAACCTTTCGACATCGGTGGGCATTGTGCTGTCGTGCCTCCTGGTCACTTCTGAGTGGCATAGACTCTGTCCCCTCTACTTGCAGGTTCTCCTCTTCAAGAATCCAACCTCGAATTCCACCGGACTCCTTCGCAGGCTTCTCCAGAGGCATCGTCTTCAAAGACTTCAATTGTCGTCTACGGCAGTTCTGACGTCACTTTACCCCTATGCACCCGGCTTTCCTGGTTCATGTAACCTGGTTCCTGGGGCATCCACGGATGGAGTGGCTCTCCAACCGTCCATCTTTCAAAGGGTTTCTTCAGGGTCCTCTGGGAAGAGTCTTTCTTAAAATGCAACTGCGACTTCTCCATTGACTTCCATTGGGCACGCTGCTCTGTTCCACTCTGCACACTGCCCCTGTGGGGTTCCTGGGTGCTTACCGTGGATGGTTCCTTGTGTCCCCAGCTCCTCAGTCTTCTGGTCCAAGTCCCGTTCTGCTTTGCAGTTCACACTCCACTTTCTTAGTCTATGGTTTAGTCTCCACCTAGAGACTGGTGTATATTTGTGCTACTTACCTAATTATTTTGAAGTATTCTTATGTGTATTGTCGATTTCTCCGGGTAGGAGATATATCAATGTGTTAGTGATTGTTGTGTGTAATAAACAGACTTATTTATATAAAACATTGTGTGGTTCTTTTTCATTTAATCTACACTGTCGAGTAAATGTGGTAAAACAAGCTGCTTTACACTCCTTCAAGATAAGCCAGAAGGCTGCTCTCCACAGCTACCACTTTGAGAGCTTTCTATGGTTCTCAAAGACCACTGAAATCACCATAAGGGTTGCCTGGATTAGTGCAAGGTGCATCACTCCTGAGTGTGCACCATATTCTAAGCCAGCCTCCTACAGTCATTGTTCAGTCATGTGAGCATTCTAAACATAGATTTTCTGGTCTTTCACCAGCTATGGCATGAAACACAGCTGACATTTCTTGCTTGTTTTCAGAGTTTGACTTTAACACACCTAAGCCATTTCAAAGTAAGCTGAAAGAATGGACACGTTTAAGACCCTGAAACAAAAATTCAACAGAATCAATATTTCCTTACAATACATCTAATTTCAACAAAATATGGAACAAAAATACAAATGGATATATCCTTACACTGCATGTGTTGTGTCATAACCCAGTTGTGCAACAACCTGTAGTTCTCCACAGAACCTTTTACCATTTCTACCAACAAGTCATAGGCTGCAGCTCTGGAAGAGTGAGATTTACATTTTGGTTGAAGCTTATCCTTTAAATTTGGCAGCAGAAACAACAAATTGAAGATCTCTCGAAGAAATTCCTGCAACAAAGTAATTTGAAACGTTATATAGTTACAAATATAACATCTGAAACTAAAAGAAAGAACAGACACAATTTTGCCTAAAATGCCAAGCGCATTCACATTGTGCACCAACAAAACAGAGGGAAATCAGACAAGCACTACAAATGTTCATCAGACTTGCTACACAGCAGCCTAGCTTGCCCATCTAATTCAGCCATTTGAGTGGTAACACTCAGTACGTTAGACTATTTTGGGTTCAATTAAACATGTAACGAACATTGTCAAAGCCAATAGATCTGACTTACTTTTTCAACTGGAATTCAGACTAATTCTCTTTGGCATTTTTTTTTTTTAAAAGAGGCAGCAAAAATGACAAAACATCTCCAAATTACCTTAAGCTGCATTCGCTGCACAAACATTTCAGTTAGTGCATGTATGGTGCTTGGGAATGTGATGCTGATGTCCTACTTGCCAAAGAAAGCTGTTGTAGCTGAATATTGCTGGAATGTGTGGTGCTCATATCATGGAGAAGAGTAGCGGATTCATAGGGAGACAAGATATATCTTAGCTAGTACATAGAATACAGGGCAAGATCTAAGGGCTGCTAGGAAAGACCGGACTGATTATGAAGAGGCGGACCTCTGGTTCTCACTGGCTGTGTAAAATGTTTCTGGGTCAGAAGACCAGGGTGAATCTCTGTATTTGAGTTTGCAGAGGCCAGTGATCCAAGGGGTTGGATCAGGCTTGCCGATCCATGCAAGGTAGGTAAGCAGGCAGAGGAAATGGTCTGGAGGTGCTCTCCTTCATAAACTCCTCTAGGAAATATTCATTTATGGTAGATCAGGTTTACGATGTCCATAACGTGTCAAGATGTCCTAACCCGGAAGATGAGACCAAAACACCTGCACAAAAAGTAAGCATAATGGTCTCACCTGTTGACATCACCGAGTTAATAGAAAGACGGGAGAAGCATGTGCAGAGCGTTCTCGAACCACAGCTAGAGAGTCTCAGTGATTTCTGGACCACGAAGGGCATAAGCAACAGGGAACAACCAACCAAACACTGGTGATGAGGTGCCAGTGATTGGCAGTAAAGGTTTCCGACATGGCATGTCCAGGCAGTGAGTTTTCAGTCAGTAGAATATTTTTCTACTATAGGCAACTGTAAAATCAAGACCGTTGCCTGCCCTATGTACAATCTCCATGAAGGAGGAACTTTCTTCTGTGGGTGGACCTGGTAGAGAGTCTAACTCAATCTCAGGAAGAGTGTTTAAACCACTAGCATTGCGTAAGTCCACTTACAATCTAGCCTTAGTATACTGAGGAGGAAGTAAGTTGTCAGTGTCCTCATCTTCTATGTTATGAAATATATAAGAAGAGATGCACTCCTAGTTATCCTTGGTTTAATCAAAACCCTTTCATGTTTGATTATTAGGAGTGTAGCACTTTATTTAAAACAGTTTAGCAATTGTTCTGCAACAGATTGATTATTTTATACAAAAGCGAACGGACTCATTGAACACTATATGAACACTCAGTATAACAATGTGAATACTACATGAATGATGTGCACTGGGAGTTGTAGTGACTATCGGGTTTAAGCATCTGTGGATTTGAAGTGTGGTTAGTCCTTCGTTTATGTTGATTTGATTTGATTTTGATTTGATTTGTATATTTGTAAAGCGCACGAATGCCCAAAGGCGTCTTGGCGCTAATCGTTGTAAAAAGACTAGGTCTGCCGAAGAATGATACCAACTACAAATTAAACAACCATGTTTTCACCTCCTTCCTAAATGAAAGTAGCGACGCGCTGTTTTTAATTGTAACAGGGAGAAGGTTCCAAGTCTTAGCCGCCTGAAGAAGGAAGCTTCTCCCTCCCCACCTTACTTGCTTAAATTTTGGAACCTGAATTAATTTTGCCTGGCTGGATCTCAGTCTCCTGGATGGCTCATAAGGTTTCAAATGAGTTTTTAAGAAATGGGATCCTATTCCATGAAGGGCTTTATAGGCCAGGCAGACTGACTTAAACTTGATCCTTTTTTCAATAGGTAGCCAATGGAGAGTTCCCAATCTGTGGGCAACTGGTTCATATCTGGGAATGTCCATCACCAGCCTAGCTGCAGTGTTCTGTAGGCGCTGTAATTTTCTTAGATGTTGAATTTGTAACCCTGCATACAGTGCATTACCATAATCCAACCTGGATAAGACCAGTGCAGTTACTAATATTTTGCGAGAATCTGGGGAATAAAAGGTGATAATTTCTTTACTAGTTTGAGGATGTACCACACCGAGGAAGAGAGTTTGTTTATCTGGGGACCCAAAGATAGTTTATTGTCCAGCAATACTCCCAAGTTTCTTACTTTGTCCACTGGGGATGGGCAGTCGCCTAGGCTATCTGGCCACCATTTAGGGGACCAGAAATTCATATCAGTCCCAAGCAGCATAACCTCGGTTTTATCACCATTCAATTTCAGGCAATTATATTGCATCCAGTGAGTGATCTGACTCATGCAATTATTAAATCTACCTGCTGTCTCATCAGTATTGTTTGTGATTGCTACCACAATTTGAGTATCATCTGCGTAGGAGACTGGTAGAAAACCACAATTCCTTATTATAGCCGCTAGCGGGGCAACATATACATTGAAAAGGGTGGGGCTCAACGAAGACCCTGAGGTACGCCACAAGGAGAATTAAAAAGTTTAGAAGCAGCATCTCCCAATCTAACTGAGAAAGTTCTGTTTGTTAGATAAGAGGATAGAAGCTTAAGTGCCTTCTCTTGAACTCCTACTTCGGCTAATCGGGTCAGGAGTGTGCCATGGTTTACCGTGTCGAAGGCTGCTGAAAGATCCAAAAGGACCAAGGCAGCCTTCCCTCCAGCATCCAGTACACTCCTGAGTTCTTCCGCAGCCATAATCAGGGCAGTTTCCGAAACCCATACTGTGAGTGGTCTAGGGCATTTACGGAGTTTAAATAGTTAGACAATTGTTTATTCAATAGTTTTTCCAGTACTTTAGCTGGAAAAGGGATTTTTGAAATGGGTCTGTAATTCCCGGGATCCTGTGGGTCAAGATTTGGCTTCTTAAGTAATGGGAGGACTGCGGTCTTTTTCCAAGCATCAGGGTAGCAACTCGATGCAATTATCTTAGTGAACACCAGGAATAGTTGTTCGCTTAATAAATCTGGAAATAGGTGCATCACCTTGGGTGGACAAGGGTCTGTTAGGCCACCAGACCTCGTTGTCATTACCACCTGTTTAATCTGTTCCATTGATGGAGGCCAGAAATGAAACCCCGTATTGGAGCTATCTATAGGCAGGCCCAGTTTATATTCTGAAAATGGAAGTGGAGTATCAGGTTTGTTGGTCATAATGAAGGACTCATACACGGTCTTAACTTTATCCACGAAGAACTGACCTAGAGTATTACAAAATTCCATGCTACCGTCTATCTGTTTGTTAGCATTGACATTAGTTAGTTTTTTTACCGTGGCAAATAATTCCTTACTGGAATTTTTAGCTTCATTTATTTTTCGTATAAAAAAATTACTTTTTTCCTCGACGATTAATTTTTTATAAGTTCCCAGTGCTTTTCTATAATCGTCTTTCGTCCGTTGTTCATAGTCAGCCCTCCATTTCCTTTCCGCCCTTCTGCAAATTAGTTTTTGTGCCTTTAGTTTTTCGTTGAACCAGGGTTGTGGGGGATTTTTCCTCATAGAGGAAATCTTTTTCAGTGGCACTGCTAATTCAACCGCTAACTTCATCCAGCTACAGACCTGTTCGGCAGCTACATTACTATCTAATTCAAGATCCGGAATAGTATTAGAAAGCTGCTCCTGTAGTTTCGGGGTGTCAATCTTAGACCAGTCCTTATAGGTAACACACCTATGCTGGGAGGCAATGGCTGCTGTGGCCTGCTCTACCTTTAAGGTGAATTTTATTACCTTATGATCTGACCAAGGGACGGGTAGTACTTCCAAAATCTCGATTTTTGTATTTGAGGTAAAAATCCCGTCAAGTGTGTGCTTGGCCACATGAGTGTTGTGCTTTACAATCTGTTCCAAAGACATATTAGACATTGTATCAATCAACGTCATCGTGTTATTATCTAAAATCTTTTCTAAGTGAACATTAAAATCACCCAAAATGGTAAAATCTGAACCTTTTACACTTGATTCTAGGAACGGGCTTATTAATTGTAGCAGGGGGGTTTTTGATCTCGGTGGTCTATAGATTAGAAGACCTTTAAATGTGTAATTGTTTGTGATAGTAATCTGAAACGATAAAGTTTCACAGTCTGGGCTGCTGCCCTGATCCGAGCCCCTTACTTTCAATTCATCTCTAAAAATGATGGCCAGACCCCCCCCTCGTTTCCCTTTCCTGTCTGCTCGGATGATCGAATAACCTTCTGGTATGGCTAGAACTAGATCCACACCTGACGCATCATCTGCCCATGTCTCTGTAATAAAAACTAAATCCAGATTATGTGTTTCCGTTAATTCTTTCATTTCAGTATTGTGTTTTACTAATGACCGTGCATTAATGAGTCCTGCCCTTATAGTTTTAATGGTATTAGTAGTGTTCCGAGTAGAATGGGTGCATAGTTGTGTTAGTTCCTTGATATTTGTAAATTTAAACATCAACCGACAGTTCGTACACTGCTTAGATTCTGTCTGCAGATCCATTAAGGGGCAGCGGGAATTGGACCTAAGTGCAAGCAAATCAGTTCTGGAATAAGTTAGGTTATTAGATTGTGCCAATGTTTGTGCAGGGGTCATAGCCCTAGGCCCGGTCCAGGCGCGGACGGGCGCAGACGGGCTTGCCTTTGGCGCGCCGGCGGCGCGTCCGCTGCGCGCGGCCGCTCTGACATTACTTAAAATAGGGTGTGCAGCGTGAGCAACTAGCCCGCTCACCACCCGGAAATGCCCCGAGACCGGAAGTGAGGATGGTCTCAATTACCCTCAGCACCCTCCGTACAACCGGCACTTGCCGTGACGGACCGGGGTGACTGGGGTACTAGCAGGTCTAAAAGTGCGGCGTGCTAAAATACAGCAGGTAAGACTGAAGCTAAAAACAACAGTTAAAACTTTAAAAGAGTAATTTACTCAGCGTCAGAGCAATCAGCAATCAGCATCAGAGCAACGGCATGTTAGTATGAAGTTTTGACGCACACAGGTGAAATGAATCATTGGGCGACGTAGCATACGGTTGTGAGCATAAAATAGAATGTTTTCGCAGGTATCTGGTTCAACTTGTCTCAGAAGCGTTTTTATACGCTGAGAAGGAAGGAAGAAATGAATTCTCTTTTAAATAAACGCGGTGACCAGCAAGCTATGGTAAGCGTATAGTAACGCATTTTTGTATATCTGTGACAGCAATTCTTATATGGCGCAGTATATCGTGGGGGAATTGTTTGGACAAACAACATGTTGAATTCAGGGTACTAAGGTGAAATGGTCACAGTTTGCCAGTAGGTCTCGAATGAGGGTGGAATTATGTCTAAAAATATGCTTTTGGTTTCTCATTAATACAAATGTTGCTTTTTTAAAAATGCAATGAAGTGTTTCATAAAGTTGATTATGTCCTATTTTTGTATATTGTAGATGCCCCTGAAGAAGGGAAGTTACTTCCCGAAATGCATTGGGTTGTTTTATTAAAAATCTTGGCATGTGGAACCCATTTTTGACTCCTGAGCTTTTTTGAGAGATCTACGCTTTGAATAGACTTGAGTAAAATGAATTGAGCATAAAGAAAAAGTAATGGATTTTTAAAAAACGGTTAAATATGATGAAAAACGAGAGTAAAGCAGAAATAATTGATTCATTCGATTCAACATAAAGGTGTGGCAGTGCAGCCTGGTGGAATCTGCAAAAGCGGGTTCCCTTTGTGGAGACTCATCTTCTATGTTGTCATGTGGTATGTTGTGCAGTCCTTGAACAGTGTCTGAACTTGAGACAAACAGGGCACTAGTCACTTTACAGTACTGGTGTCAAGGGAAAGGTTGGGATCACTTCCTAAAGTTGAGGGCTGTGCTTGGTGATATTACAGCATGGAATAGATCTGGGGTGGATAGATGTCTGCTCCAGATCGGACATTAGCATTAAGATCAGATCTGGCATAGGTGCTGCTTGGGTTGGAATCAGTGCGGGTGCACTGCGTGGCCCCATGGCAGAAGAGGAGCTACAGATTAGTTCCAACAAGGAACCAGATGGAGACCAAGCAGGGTCAATCAGCACAGGGGAAGCACCCAACGGCGAAAGTGCAACTAGTGACCCTATGGCTACGTGGGATCCAATGGCGCTCCAGAGAGTGATGGCATTGTCTTGAAAATGTGCAGCCTGGCCTCTTTAAAAGCCTCTATGAGCTGCAGTGTCGAAGATCTGGCTGTGGCTTTAGAAGCTTTGAATTGCTCCAGTGCTGAGTCAGCCTGGTCTCCAAACAGGCATATCCCATCAAACGGGAAGTCCATGAGATTAGGTTGGACATCTGATGAGAAGTTGGATGCTCTGAGCCAAGCATAACATCGCACTGAAATGGAGGTACCCATGGCTCAGGCAATGGAGTCCACAGTGTCCAGCCCAGACTTAGTTAAGTGCTGAGAAGCTTTCTGACCATTTGCCATATGTTCCTGGTAATGGTGCTTCATGTCGGCAGGACATTTAATAGAATCATTTGGGCCATGTCTCACTTGGCATGGCTGTAGCTGGCAAGAAAGCAGTTTGCATTGAGGGATTTTAGGGCCAGAATGCCTGCAGAAAAGGCCTTCTATCACCAAGCTTGCAGACTTTTTGATTCCCTGTCAGAGGGAGCTGTAGGAAAGGCACCACCAGATTGAGCCCCTGAAGAGGAAGCTTAGATGGTCAGGCTCTTTGGTGAAGGCTGTTTGGAGAGGAAGGCTAGATCACCAGGGCCGATCGATCACGGCGAACCACAAGTCTACTAACTGCCGGTGCAGAGGAGGGCTTCTCCCATGCTGCCAAGGCGGGTGGTAGCAGAGTATCACTGAAGGTGAGAAGAGGTTCTGAGGACTTCGATGAGGGTAGGAGGACTTCAGTGAGAACAATAGTTTTCGTCTGAGCTGAAGCTAACTGCAAGTTCAAAACCTCGGCAGCTTTTAACATGACCTTATGCAGTGACCTCAGGCATTCGTGGTCCAGTGGGAAATTCTATAACCAGCTCAGGGGAAGTATCCAAGCCAGTTGCCAAATATCAGCCCTGAAACTCGAGAGGATCGTGAGCCAGATCATCATAGGGAAAGTATTCAACAGGGTCAGAATCCATCCCAAATATTTCAAGGTGTTCCCTGTAAGTCTCCTTGTCTGCCAACCTCTGGGCCTCTCTGCGGGAATTAATCTGTGGTTCAGGGTTGGTCTGAGGCACTGGCGCACTGTACCTGGAGGCAGAAATGGGGGCGGCGCCGTCCACATCGGTTGCAAGGAGAGAAGCGGAGTGCCTGGTCAAAACAGTGTGGTGAAGGCACTGGATCGGACTGTGTGGCGCTAAAGGACATCAGCTGGAAAGGCAGGAACATTGTGAGTCACTGTAGGGTGACTGGAAGGGGCGCCTAACGGCACTGAGGCATTCGCAGAGATGGAATACATGGCATTAAGGAATGCAGGTGGAACTAATCCCGGATTTAGAAACTCGGGGAATGTCAAAGCCAGCACTGGAAGCTCATTATATGGAGATACTGGCGCAGAGGGCTCCGGGGATTGTGAGTCTGTCCAGAGCGGAGTCCATAGGAGGCGCAGGGCTGCACGGAGGATCCACTGGCGTCAGGTCGACAAGCTCCAGTTCTGAGGAAGAAAGTCCTGTGGGAGATGGAGAATGGTGAAGAACGTTTCTTGTTCTTTCGGTGTTTCCTCTTTCGTGGCTGAAGAGGATGACGGAGAATGAAATTGGTGCAGAGACTGCTTCTGGGATTTATGTTCGTGCTTTGCTCTGGCCATGAAAAGTTTGCCCTCCTGTTCTATGATAGCCTTGGGATGCATGCTGACGCATGAGGAGCAGGCCTTCAAGTCATGGCCAGATCCTAAACACCACAGACAGACTGCGTGAGGGTCTGTAGTGGACATCTGTCCCTTGTAATTCCTGCAGCGTTGGAACCCAGACTTTTTGGGAGGAGACACGACTCGGATCAGTGTCGAAGGCACTGAAAAAAGAGAGCCAACGTCAATGCACCAGACGGGTGCTTTATGGCCTCGATGGCACACTCAATTGACAACCTCGTTGCTTTGAAGTTTTCCCGATCCAGTCTGATGCCTGGGGATTGTTCTACAGGTGAGAAATCTGCAGATAAAAATATCCATCATAAAGACAGTTGCTGATGGTAAGTAACTTTTTCTTCTCACCTGCAGACTGCTCACCTATTGAAAACATCCCAAAGCAAAAACCCTTCCAAGGTAGCTTGTTTGTACGAGTGGTAAGAAGAGGAAATCATAGAGCACTGAGCATGTGAAATGTCCATCTCTTCAACCTCTGAAGCCAAGCAGTAATGCTCAGCGAAGGAGTAGAGAGATGCCCCTGTCGCCTAGTGACACATTCAGCCAGACGGACACCTCTGGCAAGCACTGAGTTAGAAGTCTTCTCTCTGATGGAATGAGTACGGATCCCTCAGGTGGTTGCTTTTCGGCAACAGCATAGCCCAGCACATTTTGGTGCACAAGATGATACATCGAGAATAAGGTCCTCTTCTGGACCGCTTTGCCCTTTTTTCTGCCTACAAAGAGCTGGTTGTCAGACCTGATCCCCAGCTGAACCCCTTCTGAGGGTTCAGCCAGTGCAATCTCTCCTCCTCCTTCATGGGATGGGGTTGAGGGATAAGTTAAGAATGATGAGGAGTTGCCCAGATGGAATGGGGTCACCACCTTCAGAAGGAAAGCCACTTTAGTTTTGAGGATCAATTTGCCTGAGAAGAAGCATGTCAATAGAAGGGTGGACACTCAGTGCTTGCAATTCACTTATGTGCCTCACCAAGGGGATTGCCACACGGAAAACAGTTTTGAGGGTTAACCAGCATAACTGGTAACTGTGAAGAAGCTCAAATGGAGCACCCATCAAAAAGGTCAAAACAAGATTTAAGTCCCATTGTAGTAACACAGAGGGAACCGGTGGAAACGTGTGTCTGTCCCTTCAAGAATCTGATCATGATGGAAGATCTGAAAAGGGATGGCTGGTCTGGAAAGGACAGAAATGATGACAAGGTGGCAAAGTACACATTGATGGTGTCCACTGTACAACTCTGCTGGAACTCAAATAGGCGTGCCCCTCAATGGGTATACATTCTGCTCTGCACATCAAGTGACAAATTTGTTCCACCTTCCAGAGGAGACTGATTATATGAAGGGGTGATGAGAAGGTAGTATCGAGCACCAGCAGGGGCAGACGGAAGTAGCTTAGGAGTCCCCGCTCAAACCCAAGTCATGAAGGTGGTGACTGGAGATTGGGATTTAGGATCTGCCCCTCCAACTGGGAAAGGAGGGCTGGCTTCAGAGGTTGATGCAATGGGGGCACAGGGAGTTTCTCAAGAGGTCTGGTACCACAACCATCTTGGCCAGTCCACAAAAAATAGAATTACTTGGTCACGGTGCTGGACAACCTTCCTCAGAACCCACAGAATTAAGGGTATAGGAGGAAACATGTAATGAAGTGGAACATTCTACCTCAACTGATCTGCATCCCTCAAGGCTCTCTGCAATGGATTTTGAAGGGTATAGAACGATGGGTAGTGAGCATTTCCCAAAGTGGTGAAAAGATCCACCTGCGGTTTGCCTCGTAGGGCACAGATGTTCTTCACCACTTCTGGGTGAAGATGCATTCATGGTCAGTAAGATGACGCTGACAAACGGTCAGCCCAAATTTCCACTGAGGTGACACGACGATTGGCGACTAGCCAGATTCCATGCTGGTGCACCCATGTCTAGAACCTTAACTCTTCCCGACAGAGAAGGTGAAACTCCACTCCTCCCAGCTTGTTGATATATCACATTGTGGTCATAATGCCTGTCAAGATCTGGACGGACTGACCACAAAGGGAATGGAGGAAGGCTTTCAGGGATTGGCAAACTGCCCGCAGTTCAAGTAGTCTGATGTTTAGACCCTACTCCCCTAGGAGACCAAGAGCCTCTGATCACCAATTC
Organism: Calotriton arnoldi; assembly: GCA_963921515.1. Classification (NCBI taxonomy): domain Eukaryota; kingdom Metazoa; phylum Chordata; class Amphibia; order Caudata; family Salamandridae; genus Calotriton; species Calotriton arnoldi. The sequence continues at coordinate 973,335 of CAWUFW010002151.1, forward strand.
TTCCAGATGCGCACTCCACCTGAGGGTAGAAGAGTCTGTTTCCACTATGGTCACAGCCAGAAGTGGGTGAAAGGACAACCTTTGAGACAAGGGCTCCCCTACCTATTACCAGCCCAGGCCCCTAGCAGGATCTTGAGAGATTATGATTGTGTCCGAAAGATGCCCCTTATGCTGGGACCACTGCCAACAGATACATCATTGGAGAGTCCTCGTGTGCCAGCATACATATGGGACCAGGAGGATGCAGTAAGCATGTAGACCTACCAAGCAAAAAACCATCAGGAGTGGAACCCAAACTATGTCTTGAAACAATGGTACCATATCCTCAATGTACCAGATCCTTTGAGGAGGAGGGAACACTCACAAAGATGATGTGTACAGAACCGCCCCTATCACTAGGGGGCTCTGGGATGGCTGTAGGAGAGATATGGGCACATTTATGAAAAAGGCCCAGTTGAACAGCAGGGATACTATTGTCCACAGTTGATGAACTACCATCTGCAGCAAGTGTACCTTGAGCAGCCAGTCATCTAGGTACAGGAATACATGCACCTTGAGCTTTTATTTGATAAGATAAAAGTTGAAGACAATGAAGTCCAGGACTGGACGAAGTCTGCTGTTCTTCTTGGGAACTAGAAAGCATAAGAAATAGCACCCCTGCCCACTTTCCTGCTCTGGGACCAACTCCACTGCTCCGTTCTGCAGCAGGACTGCCACCTCCTGCTGGAAAATATGCAGGTGGTCTTTTTATTGAAGGAACCACAGGTGGGTGAGTGGGTATCTTATTTATTTATTTTTATTTATTTATAGGTTTTATAACGCGCCTGAATCACCCCCGAAGGGGTATCTCTGCGCTGAGGATTTGCACTAGCCAGACAGACGGACCTTAAGGAAATAGGGCAGTTTTGAGAAGTTTTCTAAAACGCAGATAGTCAGGGCACTGTCTCAAGTTGATGGGAAGCTGGTTCCAATAGAAGGGAGCGAGGTAGGAGAAAGATTTCCCTCCTAGCCTCGATTTCCTCACCCGAGGAACCACAAGAAGCGCCTTGTCTCCCGACCTAAGAGACCTGATAGGGGCATAAGGCTTAAGTTTCCTGGAAATGTAAGAAGGACCTTTGTTATGCAAGGCCTTGTATACAATGCAGCAAACTTTAAATTTAGCCCGCTTGCGGATGGGCAACCAGTGTAGATGTTGAAGCAAGTGAAGGGAGGGAGTTCTTGGCGGGGCATTCATAACAAGACGTGCAGCCGTGTTTTGGACCACCTGCAATATGCTTAGCGAGGACTCATTAGCAGATATCAGGAGAGCATTGCAGTAGTCCAACCGGCTCATAACCATGGTCTGAACGAGGGTTTTGCGAGTAGACTCCGGGAGGAGCGGGAAGACTCGTCGAAGCAAACCCAGCACATAAAAGCAACCGCTGGCAGTGTGGGCAGCGTGCTCTTTCAATGACAAAGCGCGATCGAGGCGAATGCCCATGTTTTTAACAAGAGCCTTCGGGGCAGGGGGGAGTACCGAGGGCTGCCGGCCACCAATCAGGTGACCACAGCAGAGGAGCCTCACCGAAGAGCATAATCGCTGTCTTCTCAGCATTAAGTTGGATAAAATTGCTTTTCATCCAATTTGCGGTAGCTGTCATACCCGCCGAGAAAGAAGACTGAGCCAACGAGGAGGATTTGTTGAACGAAAGGAGGAGCTGGGTGTCGTCAGCATAAGAAATCGGCGTGCAGCCACAGGATCCAAGAAGATTGGCCAAGGGAGCAATATAGATATTAAACAATGTGGGGCTCAAACACGAGCCCTGAGGAACTCCCTTGGTCAATTCCAGAGGCTTTGACCGAAAAGGACCCAGATTGACAATCTGGGAGCGGGAAGACAGAAAACTAGTCATCCACTGAAAAGCGGAACCTCTAAGTCCAATCTCCTCTAATCTCCTGAGCAAGATTTGGTGAGAGATCGTGTTGAACGCGGCCGAAAGGTCCAACAGCACGAGAATCGTAGACTGACCCCCATCTAGGGTCATCCTGATGTTATCTGTGACCTCTAACAGGGCAGACTCCGTGCTGTATTTGGGCCTGAATCCAGATTGAGAAGGATCCAAGCTCCCTGTGGTCTCGACATGGTTCGACAGCTGTTTGTTAATATATTTTTCCAACACCTTACTCAGAAGAGGAAGTAGGGAGATAGGGCGAAGATTGGAAAACTCTTCCATAGGGATCTTAGAGTTCTTACGAATGGGGATGACTTGTGCCGTCTTCCAATCCCGAGGAAGATAGCCCTCCCTCATAGAGAGATTGAAGATGGTACCTATAGACGAAGACAATTGTTTGGAGAGGGAGGAAACTACTTTAGCAGGGATGGCGTCGAGGGGGGAGCCCGATTTGACTGTGTAAAGTAAGGTTTCCACCTCCTCGGTAGATATGGGAGGAAAGCTCTCCAGCAGATGCATTGTAACAATTGCTGGTGAATCAAGAGGAAGGGCATCCATTTGCTGGCTCCCAGAAAAAGAAATCTTATCATAAATACGTTCAATTTTCTCCGAAAAATACTGGGCAATACCATCACAAAGCGCTTGCGATGGTGTCTCTGGATTGTCGCAAGCCTTCGGATTAGTGAAGGATTTGAGAATTTGAAATAAGGTTTTAGGGGTATTCTCTGGGAATGAGACTGTTAAAAGAGAAGGGTATACCAGTTTTCAACAAATTTCAAGACCTATTGGTTCGATGTTATGGCCTTCCAGACATGTAGAAAGAAGGATACTCGTTCTCTTTAGCCGGGGAAGCCAAGGTGGTTTTCCAAGCAGCACAGAGGGAGGAGTGGAGGACTAGGAGGACTGCTTGGATGGCACCCTTTTCCTTTGCCCTTGTCCCTATTCCTGTATAGGAGCAGGAGCTGGTTGGGCTATTGGACCAGCTGAGAGGGCTGGTGCTGCCAAATGGACATGCCCTTCTACAATCACTGAAACTTCTGGCAGTGCCTGTAGTTCCAGGATGCAGACTGGAGGCCAAGTGAATGGAGGTAGCCTGCCCTGCCTTGAACCTTTTTAAGGCCCAATCAGCCTTGTCCCCGAAGAGGCCCGACCTCATTGAATGGCATGCCCATGAGGCTCACCGGCATATCCACTGAGAAACTGGTAAATAGAAGCCTCAGGGCTACAGAGGACATCATGGCCCTGGTCCCAGAGAGTAAGTCCAGGCCTGCCCTGATAATTTGACATGAGGCCTCCTGGCTGTCCCTCAGAACTTCCTGAAAGTGGTCCATAAGATGCCCCAAGAGGTCAGGGACCACCAAGTTTGTCATCTCCCACAGTGCCTGTACATACCTGTGGAGCAGAAAGCCTGCATTCATAGATCTAAGAGCCAAGCTGCCGGCCGAAAAGACTTTATTTTTATTGACTGCCTCCAGTTTTGTCAGATTCCCTATCCATAGGAGCCTCTGAGAATGCACTTGGATTCTACGTCGTGCGGGACGAAGTCGGCACCACCAGGCCTTTTGTTTTGAGAGTATCCATTTTGGCAATCAGTTTACTGACTGCTGAGTAAGAGGTGGGCTTTTCTCATGCAGCCTGGATGGGCTCTAGAAGAGAGTCACTGAAAGGCAGCAAACGCTCCAATGTGCTAAAGTTGGCTGAAGGACCTTCATTAATGAACAAGTTACATACCTTTGGTAACACCTAACGCACAAGTTACTAACTTGTGTAACGATATATCTGTAAGAGACAGTAGTTAGTGACAGATTCCTTACCTTAGAATATCCCCAGGCGTCAGGCTGGATCCGGAAAGTTTTTTGCGTAGCAGTACCCTTGCGCGTCGGTAGGCGGCGTCGTGCGGCTCCGCGTCCGTCGTCGGCGTCGTGATCGCCGGGATGACGTCGCGGGCAGTACTTAGGCGCCGCCCCTGCGCGCTGACGTCAGTTCTGTACACGACTTTCCGCGCCAGGAACGCAGAGCCATGCAAGAAGCTGACATAGGTGTCTGAAAAATACTAGGGCCCTGAAAGGGATGTCCTTAACCCTAGAAATCAGTTCGCAGAACGGGGAGGATGGGTGGGCGGTGAGGAATCTGTCACTAACTACTGTCTCTTACAGATATATCGTTACACAAGTTAGTAACTTGTGCATCTGAAAGAGACACGTTAGTGACAGATTCCTTACCTTAGAATAGATACCCCAGCAATACCAACCCCGGTGGTGGGTCTGCGAACAAAGATCAGACAAGGAAGTCCTGGAGGACAGAACGGCCAAAGAAGCCGTCCCTCCGGACCTGACTGTCAAGGCAGTAATGTTTTGTAAACGTGTGCAGCGAGGCCCACGTAGCTGCCTGACAGATAACCGGCAGCGGAACACCGCGGCCCAAGGCCGTGGTAGCAGCCGTTGCCCTGGTGGAATGGGCACGCAGCCCAACAGGAGGCTCCTTTTTAGCCAAAGAATAGCAGGTCTTGATGCACAAGGTAACCCAGCGGGAGATGGTCCTCTTGTGCACCGCCCAACCTTTTTGGCGCCCACGTAGCCAACAAAGAGCTGGTCATCCACCCGGAAGTGTTTTGTGCGGTCAATATAGAAAGAGAGCGCACGTTTTGGGTCCAGACGGTGGAGCCTCTCTTCCTCTCTGGAAGGATGCGGAGGCGGAAAGAAGGTGGGCAAAGTGATGGTCTGCCCAATGTGGAAAGCAGTAACCACCTTTGGCAAGAAGGACGGACGCGTCCGAAGAACAACCTTGTCTGGATGAACAGACAGAAAGGGAGGTTTGCAAGATAGAGCCTGGAGCTCACTCACCCGCCGAGCGGAGGTGATGGCCACCAGAAAGGCTGTCTTCAGAGTCAGAAGACGAAGAGGACAGTTATGTAGAGGCTCAAAGGGAGCGCACATTAAAAAGGTAAGAACCAAGTTCAAGTCCCACTGAGGCATCACAAACGGAACAGGAGGGAAGAGGTGAGTAATGCCTTTTAAGAACCTGTTAACAACAGGGGACTTGAAAAGGGAGGGCTGATCAGGGAGCCTGAGGAAGGCCGAGATAGCACAAAGATAACCCTTGATGGTACCCAGGGCAGAACCCTGTTGGGCCAGAGAGAGAAGGAACAGAAGGACCTGAGAAAGAGGGGCAGAAAGGGGATTCACAGCCTTTGCTGTGCACCATGCCACAAATTTGTTCCACCTGCAGGCGTATACCACCTTAGTGGAGGGACGCCTGGCTGCCAGAATCACATCACAAACTTCGGGAGGCAAGTCGAAAGGAATCAACTGCCGCCGCTCAATCTCCACGCAAGCAGGTGTAGACTGGACAGGTTCGGGTGGAGGACCGTCCCCTGCTGCTGCGACAGAAGATCCTCCCGAAGAGGCAGACGGATTGGGGGATCTACGCTCATATTGAGTAGCTCGGGATACCAAACTCTTCGAGCCCAGTCCGGAGCCACAAGAATGACTTGGGCCCGGTCGTGCCGAATCTTCTTCAACACTCTGGGTAGAAGTGGTATAGGCGGAAAGGCGTACAATAGACCGCAACTCCACTCGTGACGAAAAGCGTCGCCGAGCGAGTGCCGCCTTGGAAATTCCAACGCGCAGAACTGATGACATTGCGCGTTCTCTTCGGTGGCGAATAGATCTAACCAAGGCTCTCCCCACTGTAGAAAGAGTCCTTGCGCCACTTCCGAGTGAAGACGCCATTCGTGATCCATCATGCATCTGCGGCTGAGTTCGTCCGCCCTGGCGTTCAGGGAACCTGCCAGGTGTTGAACCACCAGGAACATGCCCTGATGTTCCAGCCATGTCCAGAGGCGCAGAGCCTCCTGACAAAGGGTCCACGACCCCACCCCGCCTTGTTTGTTGCAGTACCACATGGCGGTGGTGTTGTCTGTGAACACCTGCACTACCTTCCCTTTGACAGAGGGAAGGAATGCCTTGAGTGCAAGTCGGATCGCCCGGAGCTCCAGAAGGTTGATATGGAGCCGGGACTCCGCCGGAGACCAGAGGCCTCTGATCTCCGCCTCTCCCATGTGACCGCCCCATCCCAGAAGGGACGCGTCCGTCACAACTGTGTGCTCTGGCTGGGGAAGGGAGAGGGATCTGCCCATGACCCATTGCCGGTTCGAGAGCCACCACTGCAACTGTTTTGCAGTCCCCTCCGAGATCTGGACGTGATCGGACAGGTCGCCCTGGTGCTGCGCCCACTGGAACTTCAGGTCCCACTGCAGAGCCCGCATATGCCATCTGGCATGAGTGACCAGCAGGATGCAGGAGGCCATGAGGCCCAGCAGCCTCAGGGTCATCCGTACCGAAACCCAGGATAAAGGCTGAAAGATCGGAATCATAGCCTGAATATCCCGGACTCGCCGTTCGGGAGGATAGGCCCGAAACTGCGTCATGTCCAGAACTGCTCCGATGAAAAGGAGCTGTGGAGAAGGAATCAGATGCGACTTTGGCACATTGATGGAGAACCCCAGCGAGTGCAGGAGTTCGGCCGTAGTCTGGAGGTGGGAGACGACTGCCTGGGACGAGCCCGCCTTCAGCAGCCAGTCGTCGAGGTAGGGGAAGACTGAAACCCCTGCCCGGCGCAGATGAGCTGCGACCACCGCCATCACTTTCGTGAACACCCGAGGGGCACTGGTAAGGCCAAAGGGGAGCACGGTGAACTGAAAATGCTCGAGGCCTACCGTGAACCGAAGGTAACGCCGGTGGGCCGGCAGGACGGGGATGTGGAAATAGGCGTCCTGCAAGTCCAACGCTACCAACCAGTCTCCGGGGTCGAGGGCAGTCAAGACCTGAGCTAGGGTGAGCATCTTGAACTTCTCCTTCCGGAGGAAGCGATTGACGTTCCGGAGGTCCAAGATAGGACGCATGTCCTCCTTGTCCTTTTTGGGCACCAGAAAGTAGTGGGAGTAGCAACCACGCCCTACTTCTGGGGTCGGAACATGCTCGATGGCCCTCTTGGCCAAGAGGGCCGTGACTTCCTTCTGTAGAAGCTCCAAGTGATCCCCTGACATGCGGTGGAATTGAGGTGGCATGGCTGGGGGGTGGTCTCGAAGGGGAGGGAGTAGCCCCTTCGGACAATGTCCAAGACCCACCTGTCCGAGGTGATGGGACGCCAGAGGTGAAGGTGATGGCGGACCCTGCCCCCGACCGGCGTACTGTGCACCTGAAAGGAGGGACTAGGAGGGCTTGGAGGCCGCGGACGGGTTGGAGGTGGTGGCCTGACCCGCACGCTGGTTGCCCGAACCGCCACGGCGGTATCCACGTCCTCGGCCACGCGAAGGCGCTTGCTGCGCGGGCCGTTGGCCGGGCTGCGGACGTGACTGGGCGCCCCTTCCGTGGCCACGAAAGGGGCGAAAAGCAGACGTGAGCGGAGGGCGCACAACAGCAAGGCCCAGGGACTTAGCAGTAGCCCGAGAGTCCTTGAAACGCTCCAGCGCATGGTCTGCCTTCGAACCAAAAAGACCGACACCATCAAAGGGCATGTCCATGAGTGTATTCTGGACATCTCCCGAAAACCAGTGGTTCTCAGCCAGGCGTGGCGACGCAGCGCCACCGTCGTTGCAAGCGATCTGCCCAGCGAGTCGGCGGTATCAAGGCCACAGCGGATGGTATATTTAGCCGCATCACGCCCTTCCGCAATGGCGCGGGTAAGCAGTGTCTGGACCTCCTCAGAACACTGCGGCAAAACAGTTGCCACCGAATCCCACAGGGAGTGGGTGTATCGGCCCAAGAGGCAAGCGGTATTAACAGACCGCAAGCCAGCACTGGAGGAAGAGAAAGCCTTCTTCCCAAAGTGATCCAGGCGCTTGGATTCCCTATCCGGAGGGGCGGTAGGGAAGGCGGTTTGGGAGGCAGAGGCTTGGACAACCAAGCTCTCAGGGGTGGGGTGTTGGGAGAGAAACAGGGGGTCGCCCGGAGCAGGGCGATGGCGTCGGGCCACGTTCCTATCCACAGGGGCCCCTGTGGTGGGTTTGGACCAGGCACCCAAAAGAACGTCAGTCAGTGCCTCGTTGAACGGTAGCACAGTCTCCGAAGAGGAGGCCGCCGGCTGAAGCACTTCAGTCAGGATGTTAGACCTGACGACCACTGTAGGCAACTGGAGATTCAAGGCTCCAGCAGCTCTACGCAACATAGTTGCAAAATTAGCCCCCTCCTCCGTTGCCACGGGAGGAGACAGCATGCCAGAGTCAGGGAGGTATCCAGACCACTGGCATCCCCAAGTTCCTCAACCCAGTCCGGGTCAAACTCGCACTGTTGTGTGAGAGGGTCGTCAGACCCCTCCCAGCTCTCCTGGTCCTCCTCAGGTTGAAAATATGGAGGAGGAGGGACATCAGGGACCCAAGGTCTCATCGGCGCCGGATACGGCGTCGGGCGACGCCGTTCCGGCACCATGTCCGGACCCGGAGAGAACCGGGGAACGACGCCGCCCGGAGCCCCGGACGGCGTCGGAAACGGCACCGGGGACATCGGCGTCGGCGGAGGCGTGGTTAGGTCAACCGGCGTCGATGGGGGTTGCGGCCCCACCGGAGCCGGGGTCGAGGCCGGGACCGGAGCCGAGGCCGGGACGAAGGCTGGTGGGACAGGCGACGCCGGGACCGGAGTCGACGGCGACGCCGGAGCAACCCAATCAGGGCCCGCGGGGCCCGGAGGCGCACCGGAGGGACCTTGAGGCCCGAAGAGGCGGGCCATGGCCGACAGGAATTCCTGTATATCGGCCTGAGTCGCCCCCGAGCCCGGGTAGGGCGGGTACTGCGGGGGTAACTCGACAGGCACGTCCGGGGCCGCGGGGCGGGGACGGTGCCGACAGGGACCTCAGCCGAGTCGCGAGACCGGCGAGGCGAAGTCTTAGAGCGATGACGCCGCTTAGACTTCTTGTGCTTCGACTTACCGGAGGAGCGCGAAGACTTTGAATCCGACGAACGGCGGGGACTCCGCGTCCGGCCCCTCGACCTCTCCCGGGACCGGGGCTTGGTGCGGCGCGGAGCCGAATGCCGGACTTCAAGGAGCTTTCGAGACCGCTCTCGCAAAGCCTTAGGATGAAGTTTCCGGCAGTCAGGACACGACTTCGTGTCGTGGTCTCGGCCGAGACAAAAGAGACACTCGAGGTGCGGGTCCGTGATCGACATCATGCGACCACATTCCTCGCAGGGCTTAAAGCCGGGCATCCCTACGACACCTTAGGAGTCATGAAGACTCGTTGAAGAAACAGTGAAAAAATTCACCAAAAAAGATAGTCAAAAAGTGACTAGGGCACTGCTCTTCCCGGATCTGCGCTTACTGGCGCGGAAAAAGAAGAACTGACGTCAGCGCGCAGGGGCGGCGCCTAAGTACTGCCCGCGACGTCATCCCGGCGATCACGACGCCGACGACGGACGCGGAGCCGCACGACGCCGCCTACCGACGCGCAAGGGTACTGCTACGCAAAAAACTTTCCGGATCCAGCCTGACGCCTGGGGATATTCCAAGGTAAGGAATCTGTCACTAACGTGTCTCTTTCAGATACACAAGACAACCCAGCGGGAGATGGTTCTCTTATGGACCGCCCGACCTTTCTTGGTGCCAACGTAGCCAACAAAAAGCTGATCATCCAGCCGGAACTGCTGTGTGCGGTTGAGATAAAAAGAAAGCGCATGTTTTGGGTCCAGACGGTGGAGCCGCTCTTCCTCTCTGGAAGGATGCGGAGGCAGAAAAAAGGTGGGCACGGTAATAGTCTGCCCAATGTGAAAGGCCGTAACCACTTTTGGCAAAAAGGAAGGACGGGGCCTGAGCACAACCTTGTCCGGATGGACGGAAAGGAAAGGAGGCTTACAAGAAAGAGCCTGGAGCTCACTCATCCGCCTAGCGGAAGTGATGGCCACCAGGAAGGCCGTCTTTAATGTTAAAAGACGAAGAGGACAGTTGTGAAGGGGCTCAAAGGGAGCACACATCAGGTATGTCAGAACCAGATTCAAGTCCCACTGAGGCATCACAAAAGGAATAGGAGGAAAAAGGTGTGTAATGCCTTTAAGAAACCTATTTACAACAGGGGACTTGAAAAGAGAGGGCTGATCAGGGAGCCTGAGAAAGGCAGAAATAGCAGAAAGGTAGCCCTTGATAGTGCCCAGAGCAGAGCCCTGCTGGGCCAAAGAAAGAAGGAACAGAAGAACCTCAGAAAGAGGGGCAGAAAGGGGATCCACAGCCTTTGCTGTGCACCATGCCACAAATTTGTTCCACCTGCAGGCGTATACCACTTTAGTAGAGGGACGCCTCGCTGCCAGAATAACGTCACAAACTTCAGGATGCAAGTCGAAGGGAATCAACTGCCGCTGCTCAATCTCCACGCAAAGAGGTGGAGGCTAGACAGGTTCGGGAGGAGGACCGTCCCCTGCTGCTGCGACAGAAGATCCTCCCGAAGAGGCAGTCGGATCGGGGGATCGATGCTCATACTGAGTAGCTCGGGATACCATACTCTTCGAGCCCAGTCCGGAGCCACAAGAATGACTTGGGCCCGGTCGCGCCTGATCTTCTTCAGCACTCTGGGCAGAAGTGGTATAGGCGGAAAGGCGTACAACAGACCGCAACTCCACTCGCGACGAAAAGCGTCGCCGAGCGAGTGCTGCCTTGGAAATTCCAACGCGCAGAACTGATGACATTGCGCGTTCTCTTCGGTGGCGAATAGATCTAACCAAGGCTCTCCCCACTGCTGAAAGAGACCTTGCGCCACCTCCGAGTGAAGACGCCATTCGTGATCGAGCATGCACCTGCGGCTGAGTTCGTCTGCCCTGGCGTTCAGAGAACCTGCTAGGTGTTGAACCACCAGGGACATGCCCTGATGTTCCAGCCATGTCCAGAGACGCAGAGCCTCCTGACAGAGGGTCCACGACCCCACCCCGCCTTGTTTGTTGCAGTACCACATGGCGGTGGTGTTGTCTGTGAACACCTGCACTACTCTCCCCTTGACAGAGGGAAGGAATGCCTTTAGTGCAAGCCTGATCGCCCGCAGCTCCAAAAGGTTGATATGGGGCCGGGACTCCGCCGGAGACCAGAGGCCTCTGATCTCCGCCTCTCCCATGTGGCCACCCCATCCCAGGAGGGACACATCCGTCACCACTGTGAACTCCGGTTGGGGAAGGGAGAGGGATCTGCCGTCGACCCAATGCCGGTCCGTGAGCCACCACTGCAATTGTCGTGCAGTGCCCTCCCAGATCGGGACGTGATCGGACAGGTTTCCCTGATGCTGCGCCCACTGGAACTTCAGGTCCCACTGCAGAGCCCGCATATGCCACCTGGCATGATTGACCAGCAGGATGCAGGAGGCCATGAGGCCCAGCAGCCTCAGAGTCACTCTGACCGAAACCCGGGACAAGGGCTGAAAGATGGGAATCAGAGCCCGAATATCCCGGACTCGCCGTTCGGGAGGATAGACCTGAAACTGCGCTGTGTCCAGAACCGCTCCGATAAAGAGGAGCGTCTGGGAGGGAATCAGATTCGACTTCGGCACATTGATGGAGAACCCCAGCAAGTGCAGGAGGTCGGCCGTAGTCTGGAGGTGGGAGACGACTGTCTGGGGCGAGCCCGCCTTCAACAACCAATCGTCGAGATAGAGGAAGACTGAGACCCCTGATCTGCGCAGATGAGCTGCGACCACCGCCATCACCTTGGTGAACACCCGAGGGGCGCTGGTAAGGCCAAAGGGGAGCACGGTAAACTGAAAGTGCTCGTGGCCTACCGTGAACCGTAGGTAACGCCTGTGGGCTGGCAGGACGGGGATGTGGAAATAGGCGTCCTGCAAGTCCAGCGCCACCATCCAGTCTTGTGGGTCGAGAGCAGACAAGACCTGAGCTAGAGTGAGCATCTTGAACTTCTCTTTGCGGAGGAAGCAATTGACGTTCCGGAGGTCTAAGATAGGACGCAGGCCTTTGTCCTTCTTGGGCACCACAAAGTAGTGGGAATAACAACCAAGACCTACTTCGTGCGTTGGAACGCGCTCGATGGCCCCCTTGGCCAAGAGGGCCGCAACTTCCTGCTGAAGAAGCACCAAGTGATCCCCCGACATGCGGTGGTATTGAGGTGGCATGGCTGGGGGGGTAGTCTCGAAGGGGAGGGAGTAGCCCCTCCGGACTATCTCTAAAACCCACCTGTCCGAAGTGATGGTGCGCCAGTGGGGGAGGTGATGGTGGAGCCTGCTGCCCACTGGCGTTTGATGGGCCTGAAAGTTCGGACTAGGAAGGTTTGGAGGCAGTGGTGGCCGGGGTGATGGTGGACTGACCCGCCCGCTGGCCCCTTTGTCCGCCACGGCGGAACCAGCGTCCGCGCTGGGATGACTGCTGCGCCAGCCTGTGGCTCTGTTCCGAACGCTGCGGGGCGCCCCTTCCGGTGCCACGAAAGGAGCGAAAAGCAGAAGGCGGAGAAGGGCGGAATGCCGAGAGTCCCAAGGACTTGGCCGTAGCCCGTGAGTCCTTAAACCGCTCCAACGCGCTGTCCGCTTTGTCGCCGAAGAGGCGACGGCCATCAAAGGGCATGTCCATAAGGGTGCTTTGGACATCCCCGGAAAATGCAGTGGTTCTCAACCAGGCATGGCGACGAACCGCCACCGTCGTTGCAATGGATCTGCCCAGTGAGTCGGCGGTGTCTAGACCACAACGGATCATGAACTTGGCTGTGTCTCTCCCCTCTGCAACAGCCTGGGCGAGAGCAGGCCGGGCCTCCTCCGGACACAGACAGCACGTTCGCCACCGTATCCCACAGACAGTGGGAATAACGGCCCAAGAGGCATGCAGTGTTCACGGAGCGCAGAACTGGTGGAAGAGAAAATCTTCTTCCCAAACTGATCCAGCTTCTTGGATTCCCTATCCGGTGGGGCGGAAGGGAAGGCGGTTGGGGAAGCAGAGGCTTGGACAACCAAGCTCTCGGGGGTGGGGTGTTGGGAGAGGAAAAGAGGGTCACCCGGAGCCGGGCGATGGCGTCGGGCCACGTTCCTATCCACAGGAGCCCCTGTGGTGGGCCTGGACCAAGTGCCCAAAAGAACGTTCGAAAGGGCTTCATTAAAAGGCAGCAGGGGCTCCGCAGAAGTAGCTGCTGGCTGAAGCACCTCTGTCAGGAGGTTAGTCCTGACGGCCACAGTAGGGTGCTGGAGGTGTAGGGCCTCCGCCGCCCTACGCAACACCACTGCATAACTGGCTCCCTCCTCCGTAGCCACGGTAGGAGGAGACAGCATGCCAAGGTCTGGTGAGGTATCCAGACCACTGGCTTCCCCCAGTTCCTCAGCCCAGTCCTGTTCAGACTCGCAGGCTGCAGCGAGAGGGTCGTCCGACCCCTCCCAGTCCTCCCCTTGCTCCTCAGGCTGTTCAACAGACCGAAAATAAGGAGCAGGGACATGGGGATAGAAATCCCCAAACGGCGTCGAGAACGGCATCGACCGACGCCGGACCGACGCCGCGTCCACTTCGGGACTGAACCTGAGGTCGACGTCGTCCCGAGGAGCGGGCGGCGTCAGGATCGGTGCCGGTGGGGTTGACGTCGGTGGAGGCGTAACGAGGTCAACCGGCGTCGACCGAGATCCAGGCCTGGATCCAAGGGTGTCCTGCGGCGCCGGGGCTGGAGCCGACAGCGACGCCGGAGCCGCCGGCGATGAAACGCGAGGACACCCATGCGGGACCGCGGGGCCCGAAGGCGCACCGGCGGGACCCGACGGCCCAAAGAGGCGAGCCATGGCCGACAGGAAATCCTGTATCTGGGCCGGAGTCGCCACCGACCCCGGGAAGGGGGGGTAGTCGGGCGGCGACTCCATGGACTCCGCCGGAGCCGCGGGGGTGGCACCACCCGTACCCTCAGCCGCGTCGCGCGACCGGCGAGGGGAAGTCGGAGAACGATGACGTTTCTTCGACTTCTTGTGCTTCGTCTTACCTGACCCCGAGTGCGAAGACTTTGATCCCGACGATCGCCGATGGTGACTCCGCGCACGGTCCCTCGACCTCTCTCTCGACCGGGACCTGTCACGGCGCGGAGCCGACTGCTGGGCTTCAAGCAGCTTTCGGGACCGCTCCCGCAAAGACTTCGGAGCCATGGACCGGCAGTCGGGGCACGACTTGGGGTCGTGGTCGCGCCCCAGGCAGAAGAGACACACGCGGTGCGGGTCCGTCACCGACATCATCCGATGACAGTCCTCGCAGGATTTAAAACCGGGCATCCCTAACTGCACCAGGAGTCGAGATCGACTCGAAAAAAGGTGAGAAAAAGATCTCAAAAAACGTAGTCAAAAAAGACTAGGGGTACCGCTCTCTCCGGATCTGCGCTTGCTGGCGCGGAAAGGAAAGAACTGACGTCAGCGCGCGTGGGCGGCGTCTAAGTAGCGCCCGCGACGTCATCTCGGCGACCACGACGCCAACGACGGACGCGGAGCCGCACGACGCCCCTACCGACGCGCAGGGGTACTGCTGACGAAAACTTTCCGGATCCAGTCTGACGCCTGGGGATATTCTAAGGTAAGGAATTTATCACTATGTGTTTCTTTCAGATACATGGGCAGGGAATTAGCTTGTCTGACCACCCTCCTGGGCAAGGAAATGCCAGCTAAAAGTGCCCTGTGCATAAACTGAACCTAGTTAGATAAATTCAAAACTGAGTTTTAATAGAAAGAGATAGATAAAATTGTGCAGGGGTAGGAGGCAAACGAGGGTCTCCCATATCATCAGTCAGCCCTGGGTGGAATTTGTAGACTATTCAGTAAAGACACTAGGTGGCTGGTTGACTGGAAGTAAAGCACAAGTTACTAACTTGTGTAACGATATATCTGTAAGAGACAGTAGTTAGTGACAGATTCCTTACCTTAGAATATCCCCAGGCGTCAGGCTGGATCCGGAAAGTTTTTGCGTAGCAGTACCCTTGCGCGTCGGTAGGCGGCGTCGTGCGGCTCCGCGTCCGTCGTCGGCGTCGTGATCGCCGGGATGACGTCGCGGGCAGTACTTAGGCGCCGCCCTGCGTGCTGACGTCAGTTCTGTACACGACTTTCCGCGCCAGGAACGCAGAGCCATGCAAGAAGCTGACATAGGTGTCTGAAAAATACTAGGGCCCTGAAAGGGATGTCCTTAACCCTAGAAATCAGTTCGCAGAACGGGGAGGATGGGTGGGGCGGTAAGGAATCTGTCACTAATTACTGTCTCTTACAGATATATCGTTACACAAGTTAGTAACTTGTGCATCTGAAAGAGACACGTTAGTGACAGATTCCTTACCTTAGAATAGATACCCCAGCAATACCAACGCCGGTGGTGGGTCTGCGAACAAAGATCAGACAAGGAAGTCCTGGAGGACAGAACGGCCAAAGAAGCCGTCCCTCCGGACCTGACTGTCAAGGCAGTAATGCTTTGTAAACGTGTGCAGCGAGGCCCACGTAGCTGCCTGACAGATAACCGGCAGCGGAACACCGCGGCCCAAGGCCGTGGTAGCAGCCGTTGCCCTGGTGGAATGGGCACGCAGCCCAACAGGAGGCTCCTTCTTAGCTAAAGAATAGCAGGTCTTGATGCACAAGGTAACCCAGCGGGAGATGGTCCTCTTGTGCACCGCCCGACCTTTTTTGGCGCCCACGTAGCCAACAAAGAGCTGGTCATCCACCCGGAAGTGTTTGGTGCGGTCGATATAGAAGGAGAGCGCACGTTTTGGGTCCAGACGGTGGAGCCTCTCTTCCTCTCTGGAAGGATGCGGAGGCGGAAAGAAGGTGGGCAAAGTGATGGTCTGCCCAATGTGGAAAGCAGTAACCACCTTTGGCAAGAAGGACGGACGCGTCCGAAGAACAACCTTGTCTGGATGAACAGACAGAAAGGGAGGTTTACAAGATAGAGCCTGGAGCTCACACACCCGCCGAGCGGAGGTGATGGCCACCAGAAAGGCTGTCTTCAGAGTCAGAAGACGAAGAGGACAGTTATGTAGAGGCTCAAAGGGAGCGCACATTAAAAAGGTAAGAACCAAGTTCAAGTCCCACTGAGGCATCACAAACGGAACAGGAGGGAAGAGGTGAGTAATGCCTTTTAAGAACCTGTTAACAACAGGGGACTTGAAAAGGGAGGGCTGATCAGGGAGCCTGAGGAAGGCCGAGATAGCACAAAGATAACCCTTGATGGTACCCAGGGCAGAACCCTGTTGGGCCAGAGAAAGAAGGAACAGAAGGACCTCAGAAAGAGGGGCAGAAAGGGGATTCACAGCCTTTGCTGTGCACCATGCCACAAATTTGTTCCACCTGCAGGCGTATACCACCTTAGTGGAGGGACGCCTGGCTGCCAGAATCACATCACAAACTTCGGGAGGCAAGTCGAAAGGAATCAACTGCCGCCGCTCAATCTCCACGCAAGCAGGTGTAGACTGGACAGGTTCGGGTGGAGGACCGTCCCCTGCTGCTGCGACAGAAGATCCTCCCGAAGAGGCAGACGGATCGGGGGATCTACGCTCATATTGAGTAGCTCGGGATACCAGACTCTTCGAGCCCAGTCCGGAGCCACAAGAATGACTTGGGCCCGGTCGTGCCGAATCTTCTTCAACACTCTGGGTAGAAGTGGTATAGGCGGAAAGGCGTACAATAGACCGCAACTCCACTCGTGACGAAAAGCGTCGCCGAGCGAGTGCAGCCTTGGAAATACCAACGCGCATAACTGATGACATTGCGCGTTCTCTTCGGTGGCGAATAGATCTAACCAAGGCTCTCCCCACTGTAGAAAGAGTCCTTGCGCCACTTCCGAGTGAAGACGCCATTCGTGATCCATCATGCACCTGCGGCTGAGTTTGTCCGCCCTGGCGTTCAGGGAACCTGCCAGGTGTTGAACCATCAGGAACATGCCCTGATGTTCCAGCCATGTCCAGAGGCGCAGAGCCTCCTGACAAAGGGTCCACGACCCCACCCCACCTTGTTTGTTGCAGTTCCACATGGCGGTGGTGTTGTCTGTGAACACCTGCACTACCTTCCCTTTGACAGAGGGAAGGAATGCCTTGAGTGCAAGTCGGATCGCCCGGAGCTCCAGAAGGTTGATATGGAGCCGGGACTCCGCCGGAGACCAGAGGCCTCTGATCTCCGCCTCTCCCATGTGACCGCCCCATCCCAGAAGGGACGCGTCCGTCACAACTGTGTGCTCTGGCTGGGGAAGGGAGAGGGATCTGCCCATGACCCATTGCCGGTTCGAGAGCCACCACTGCAACTGTTTTGCAGTCCCCTCCGAGATCTGGACGTGATCGGACAGGTTGCCCTGGTGCTGCGCCCACTGGAACTTCAGGTCCCACTGCAGAGCCCGCATATGCCATCTGGCATGATTGACCAGCAGGATGCAGGAGGCCATGAGGCCCAGCAGCCTCAGGGTCATCCGTACCGAAACCCAGGATAAAGGCTGAAAGATCGGAATCATAGCCTGAATATCCCGGACTCGCCGTTCGGGAGGATAGGCCCGAAACTGCGTCGTGTCCAGAACTGCTCCGATGAAAAGGAGCTGTGGAGAAGGAATCAGATGCGACTTTGGCACATTGATGGAGAACCCCAGCGAGTGCAGGAGTTCGGCCGTAGTCTGGAGGTGGGAGACGACTGCCTGGGACGAGCCCACCTTCAGCAGCCAGTCGTCGAGGTAGGGGAAGACTGAAACCCCTGCCCGGCGCAGATGAGCTGCGACCACCGCCATCACTTTCGTGAACACCCGAGGGGCACTGGTAAGGCCAAAGGGGAGCACGGTGAACTGAAAATGCTCGAGGCCTACCGTGAACCGAAGGTAACGCCGGTGGGCCGGCAGGACGGGGATGTGGAAATAGGCGTCCTGCAAGTCCAACGCTACCAACCAGTCTCCAGGGTCGAGGGCAGTCAAGACCTGAGCTAGGGTGAGCATCTTGAACTTCTCCTTCCGGAGGAAGCGATTGACGTTCCGGAGGTCCAAGATAGGACGCATGTCCTCCTTGTCCTTTTTGGGCACCAGAAAGTAGTGGGAGTAGCAACCACGCCCTACTTCTGGGGTCGGAACACGCTCGATGGCCCTCTTGGCCAAGAGGGCCGTGACTTCCTTCTGCAGAAGTACCAAGTGATCCCCTGACATGCGGTGGAATTGAGGTGGCATGGCTGGGGGGGTAGTCTCGAAGGGGAGGGAGTAGCCCCTTCGGACAATGTCCAAGACCCACCTGTCCGAGGTGATGGAACGCCAGTGGTGAAGGTGATGGCGGACCCTGCCCCTACTGGCGTGCTGTGCACCTGAAAGGAGGGACTAGGAGGGCTTGGAGGCCGCGGACGGGTTGGAGGTGGTGGCCTGACCCGCACGCTGGTTGCCCGAACCGCCACGGCGGAATCCACGTCCTCGGCCACGCGAAGACGCCTGCTGCGCGGGCCGGTGGCTGGGCTGCTGACGTGACGGGGCGCCCCTTCCGTGGCCACGATAGGGGCGAAAAGCAGAAGTCATTGGAGGGCGTGTAGCAGAAAGGCCCAGGGACTTGGCAGTAGCCCGTGAGTCCTTAAAGCGCTCCAACGCATGGTCTGCTTTGGACCCAAAAAGACCGACTCCATCAAAGGGCATGTCCATGAGAGTATTCCGGACATCCCCTGAAAAACCAGTGGTTCTCAGCCAGGCGTGGCGTCGCAGCGCCACCGTCGTTGCAATAGACCTGCCCAGCGAGTCGGCGGTATCAAGGCCACATCGTATTGTGTATTTGGCCGCATCCCTTCCTTCCGCAATGGCGCGGGAAAGCAGTGTCTGGACCTCCTCAGAACACTGGGGCAAAACAGTCGCCACCGAATCCCACAAGGAGTGGGTATATCGGCCCAAAAGACAAGCGGTGTTGATGGACCGCAAGCCAGCACTGGAGGAAGAAAAACCCTTCTTCCCAAATTGATCCAGGCGTTTGGATTCCCTATCCGGAGGGGAGGTAGGGAAGGCGGTTTGGGAAGCGGAGGCTTGGACAACCAAGCTCTCAGGAGTGGGGTGGACAGAGAGAAATAGGGGGTCGCCCGGAGCTGGGCGATGGCGTCGGGACACGTTCCTATCCACAGGAGCCCCTGTGTTGGGCTTGGACCAGGCGCCCAAAAGAACGTCAGTGAGGGCGTCGTTAAACGGCAGCACAGTCTCCGTAGAGGAGGCTGCCGGCTGAAGCACCTCTGTCAAGAGATTAGTCTTGACCGCCACAGTAGGGAGTTGGAGATGTAAGGCCCCAGCCGCCCTACGCAACACCGTAGCAAGTTGGCTCCCTCCTCCGTAGCCACGGGAGGAGACAGCATGCCAGTGTCAGGGGAAGTATCTAGACCACTGGCATCCCCTAGACCCTCTGTCCAGTCCTCATCGTACTGACACTGTTGTGCCAGATGGTCATCAGACCCCTCCCAGTCCTCCTGGTCCTCCTCTGGTTCAAAATAAGGAGGAGGAGGGACATTTGGGACCCAAGGTCCCATCGGCGCCGGAACCGGCATCGAGCGACGTCGGTCCGGGTCCATGTCCGGAGCCGGAAGGAACTGGGGGACGACGCCGCCCGGAGCCCCAGGCGGCGTCGAGAACGGCACCGGAGACATCGGCGTCGGCGGAGGCGTGGTTAGGTCGACCGGCGTCGATGGGGGTTGCGGAGCCGGGATCGAGGCCGGGGCCGGAGCCGGGATCGAGGCCGGGGCCGGAGCCGGGATCGAGGCTGGAGGCACGGGCGACGCCGGAGCCGTCGGCGACGCCGGAGCAACCCTATCAGGGCCCGCGGGGCCCGAAGGCGCACCGGAGGGACCTTGAGGCCCGAAGAGGAGGGCCATGGCCGACAGGAATTCCTGTATTTGGACCGGATCCGCCCCCGAACCCGGGAAGGACGGGTATTGCGGGGGCGACTCCACAGGCATGTCCGGGGCCGCGGGGGAGGGGACGGTGCCGGGAGGGGCCTCAGCCGAGTCGCGAGACCGGCGAGGCGAAGTCCTAGAGCGACGATGCTTTTTGGACTTTTTGTGCTTGGACTTACCGGACGACGAAGACTTCGATGCCGACGACCGGTGAGGACTCCGCGACCGACCCCTTGACCTCTCACGCGACCGGGGCTTGGCGTGGCGCGGAGCCGAATGCCGGGCCTCCAGGAGCTTTCGAGACCGCTCTCGCAAAGCTTTCGGGTTGAGGGCCCGGCAGTCGGAACACGACTCCGTGTCGTGGCCTCGGCCGAGGCAGAAGAGACACTCCCGATGCGGGTCTGTGATGGACATCATCCGAGCACAGGCGCCGCAACGTTTAAAACCGGGCATCCCTACGACACCTTGAAGTCGATTCGAAGAAAACAGTGAAAAATTCACCAACAAAAGTTAGTCAAAAAATGACTAGGGCACTGCTCTTCCCGGATCTGCGCTTGCTGGCGCGGAAAAAGAAGAACTGACGTCAGCGCGCAGGGGCGGCGCCTAAGTACTGCCCGCGACGTCATCCCGGCGATCACGACGCCGACAACGGACGCGGAGCCGCACGACGCCGCCTACCGACGCGCAAGGGTACTGCTACGCAAAAACTTTCCGGATCCAGCCTGACGCCTGGGTATATTCTAAGGTAAGGAATCTGTCACTAACGTGTCTCTTTCAGATGTGCAAGATTATGATGGTCTTTATAATTTGTTTATGAAAGAACACATTTTAAGTAACTGCATCAATGAAAAGTTGCATCAGCATCTGGTAGACCTAGGTCCAATTTCTCCCCAAGAATTGGGAAAGAAGGCGGACCACTGGGTAAAGACAAGGGTAACCAAGACAACCACTGGGGGGGACCAAAAAAAGGAGTACAATGCCTCCCCAGGGAAAAGAGGGTCAGAAACCCAAATATAAAATACAAGAGTCTTCTAAAGGCTCCCAAAATCCTGGTCAGGGTGGTGGGCCCAAGAACTCTTCCCAGCCCACTAGTGGGTATAAGGGGAAAGTATTGATCATTCAAAGGCCTGGTGTTTCCACTGTAACAAGAAGGGACACCAAACTGGATATGCTGCCTGTCCCAACAAACCAGCCCCTAGTCCCCCAACAGTACCTACTGGTATGGCAAATCTCCAGATGGGATCAATAGTGTGCCCAGAGCAAATCAGGGTTCACACTGAGGCTGTTTTAGTCTCTGAAGGGGATGGAGGGTTAGCCACTTCAACTGTCTGGCCCCCTAATTTAAAGAAATTCCTGCAGTACCCCTTAGTGATGGGACTAAGATAGAAGCCCTGCGAGATTCAGGTGCCAGTGTCACTATGGTGAGAGATACACTTGTTTCCCCAGAGCAATACCTAGTTGGAAAAACCTATCCAGTTACCAACGCTGACAGTGTCACCACTAACCATGCCATGGCTTTGGTGATATTAGACGGGCTGGGGAGGGGGGGGGGTTAGGGGTTACTGGCCTGAAACAGGTAGTGGTCTCTCCAAAGCTCACAGCTGCCTGTCTGCTTGGAAATTATCTGGAAACCTCAGCATGAGCTGAGATAGAAAGAAAGACACGTGCAGGCATGCTGCAAATCCCTGAGATAGTGTGTGTGAAAACAAGAACACAGTGCCTAGCACAGGGTGAAAAAGGAGAGCTGGAGCCTGACATGATGGCCCAAACTCCCAAGAGGAAAGGTAGGAAAACTGGTGAAACAGCTTCCATACAGCAAAAACTATCAGGACCCCTCTCTTCAGCCCCAGAGGGAATTGAGCCCATGGAACTTAAACCTTACGACGTAGAGCTCTTGGGACCAGGGGGACCCTTTAGGGAACAGCTGTGCCTTGGGCAGCAGGTCTACCCCACTCTTGAAGGCCTGAGGCAGCAAGCTGCTGCACAGGAGCATGGAGAGGTCACAAAGTCTATTGGGAGGAGGGACTCCATTACACTGAGGCCAGAGACCCCAAACCTGGAGCCACTAGGAGAGTTGTAGTGCCTCAGCTGTATAGGGAGTTCCTACTCACTTTAGCCCATGGCATCCTCCTAGCTGGGCATCTGGGCCAGACCAAAACTTGGGAATGATTGGTCACCTACTTTTATTGGCCCGAGATGGCACAACAAGTGAAGGAGTTTGTAAGCTCTTGTGCTACCTGTCAAGCCAGTGACAAAACAGGAGACCCAAATGCCCCCCTAATTCAACTACCAGTTGTTGGGGTTCCCTTTGAGAGGGTAGGAGTGGATATAGTGGATCCACTTGAGACTCCCACAGCCTCGGGAAACAAATGTATACTAGTAGTAGTAGATCAGGCTACTAGGTATCCTGAAACCATTCCCCTTAGGACTACTACAGCCCCTGTGGTAGCCAAGGCCCTCATTGGTGTCATCACCAGGGTACGGTTTCCCAAGGAGGTAGAATCAGACCAAGGTACCAACTTCATGCCACCCACAAACCAATGGCCTTGTTGAAAGATTTAACAAGACATTGAAAAGCATGATAATGGGACTCCCTGAAAAACTCAAAAAGAGATGGGATGTTCTGCTACCCTGCCTGCTTTTTGGCTACAGAGAGGTGCTTCAGAAGGGAGTAGGGTTCTTACCCTTTGAACTTCTATTTGGCCACCCTGTAAGGGGACCACTCTCACATGTGAGGGAAGGATGGGAGAGACCCCATCATGTACCAAAGCAAGATGTGTTTGACTATGTACTAGGCCTTCGTTCCAGGATGGCAGAGTACATGCACAAAGCATCCAAACACCTTAAAGCAAGCCAGGAGTGCCAGAAGCTCTGGTATGGCCAAAAAGCTGCACTGGCGGAATTCCAACGAGGGCAACAGGTGTGGGTTTTGGAGCCAGTGATACCAAGCGCCTTCCAGACAAATTAAGTGGCCCTTACCCTATCCTGGAGAAAAAGAGTGAGGTCACCTACTTGGTAGACCTGGGCACTAGCAGGTCCCCCAAAAGGGTGGTACATGTGAACCGCCTCAAAGACCAAGATACTTACCTTCGGTAACACATTATCTGGTAGAGACAATATCTAGCTGCAGATTCCTTACCTTTGAATTTCCCAGGCGTCAGGCTGTATCCAGAAACTTTTGCTGAAAAATACCCCTTGCGCGCGCCGTAGGGTGGCTCAATTCGGCCATGTGTGACGTCGAAGGTAGCACCGGTTAGGACATCACGGTCACCTATATAGGCGCCACCCAGGCAAGCGGACGTCAGTACTTTTCAGTTTTTACACGCCAGAAGTGCAGAGCCACGAAGTAACTGACGAAAACGTGTGCAAACCTAGGGCCCTGAAAAGGGGAGTAACACTAGTCCTCACAAAATTAGTCAGCAATGCGGGGAGGCATGGGTGGGCCTGTAAGTAATCTGCAGCTAGATAGAGTCTTTAACAGATAATGCGTTACCTAAGGTAAGTAACTTGTTCATCTAATAGAGACTTCTAGCTGCAGATTCCTTACCTTTGAATCAGATACCCAAGCCATACCATCCCAGCAGTGGGTTGCGGACTAATACCTTACACCAGGAAGTCCTCCGGGAGCGAATGGGCAAAATGCCTGTCCCTGCAGACCTGGCTGTTCAGGCAGTAGTGCTTGGCAAACGTGTGCAAAGATGCCCATGTTGCTGCCTGACAAATGTCCAGTACTGGGACCACCTGAGCCAAGACCGTAGTCGCAGCCTTTCCCCTAGTGGAATGGGCCCTTAATCCCTCAGGGGGCTGCTTCTTAGCCGGGGCATAGCAGATCTTAATGCAGAGAACGACCCAGCGAGAGATGGTCCTTTTCTGCACTGCCCACCCCTTCTTAGCTCCCACGTACCCCACAAAGAGTTGGTCGTCCACCCGGAACTCTTTTGTGCGGTCACGGTAGAACGACAATGCTCTTTTTGGGTCCAGATGGTCGAGAAGCTCCTCTTCCTTAGAGGGATGCGGGGGAGCAAAGAAGGTGGGCAGCGTAATAGACTGACCCAGATTGAATGGGGTCACCAGCTTCGGCTAAATGAAGCACGGGTGAGAAGCACCACTTTGTCTGGAAAAGACATCATGTAGGGGAGGCGTACAAGATAGTCACTGCAACTCACTCACCATCCGGGAAGATGTAATCCCCACTAGAAAGGCCGTCTTGATGCAGGCCTCAAAACATCTACTCGCCCAATCGCAATTGCGAGTAAAATGTTATCAGGCCGAGCTATTTTTAGCACGTACTAGTCCCATCTGGCGAGTAAACTTAGTCTGGAAAGGAACAGGTGTTTCTGTTCATTCAGAATGTGAATGAGCAATAAAGAAGCCATTCAATCTTGTTTTTGTCATGACACATTTGCTGTCTGTTCAAGGAAAAAGATCAAATGTCAGTTTGTCTTTTAACTAATTGCTGCTTGAAAAATGAGGTTTATTTTTCTCTCTCTTACTAGTTAGAGATTTTTGTCAAGTAGCTGTCTGAAGATGTCAGTTATTTTTCTCTAACACATAACATTTAAATAAATAGCCTGTAAATTAATATTACAAATATTTAAAAATAGATCAGGAATTACAAAAGCACATTTTTTTGTAATTAAGATGTGTGATGCAAACAGAGAATAAATAAGGAGCAAAACAAACCAGAACATTTTATTTGGTGATGTGCAAATGAGACATTTGCAGAAACTCTATTTCCAAACATTCTTGTTTGTACACTATATGCACAAGTTACTAACTTGTGTAACGATATATCTGTAAGAGACAGTAGTTAGTGATAGATTCCTTACCTTAGAATATCCCCAGGCGTCAGGCTGGATCCGGAAAGTTTTGCGTAGCAGTACCCTTGCGCGTCGGTAGGTGGCGTCGTGCGGCTCCGCGTCCGTCGTCGGCGTTGTGATCGCCGGGATGACGTCGCGGGCAGTACTTAGACGCCGCCCTGCGCGCTGAGCGTCAGTTCTGTACACGACTTTCCGCGCCAGGAACGCAGAGCCATGCAAGAAGCTGACACAGGTGTCTGAAAAATACTAGGGCCCTGAAAGGGATGTCCTTAACCCTAGAAATCAGTTCGCAGAACGGGGAGGATGGGTGGGCGGTAAGGAATCTATCACTAACTACTGTCTCTTACAGATATATCGTTACACAAGTTAGTAACTTGTGCATCTGAAAGAGACACGTTAGTGATAGATTCCTTACCTTAGAATAGATACCCCAGCAATACCAACCCCGGTGGTGGGTCTGCGAACAAAGATCAGACAAGGAAGTCCTGGAGGACAGAACGGCCAAAGAAGCCGTCCCTCCGGACCTGACTGTCAAGGCAGTAATGCTTAGTAAACGTGTGCAGCGAGGCCCACGTAGCTGCCTGACAGATAACCGGCAGCGGAACACCGCGGCCCAAGGCCGTGGTAGCAGCCGTTGCCCTGGTGGAATGGGCACGCAGCCCAACAGGAGGCTCCTTCTTGGCCAAAGAATAGCAGGTCTTGATGCACAAGGTAACCCAGCGGGAGATGGTCCTCTTGTGCACCGCCCCGACCTTTTTGGCGCCCACGTAGCCAACAAAGAGCTGGTCACCCACCCGGAAGTGTTTTGTGCGGTCGATATAGAAGGAGAGCGCACGTTTTGGGTCCAGACGGTGGAGCCTCTCTTCCTCTCTGGAAGGATGCGGAGGCGGAAAGAAGGTGGGCAAAGTGATGGTCTGCCCAATGTGGAAAGCAGTAACCACCTTTGGCAAGAAGGACGGACGCGTCCGAAGAACAACCTTGTCTGGATGAACAGACAGAAAGGGAGGCTTGCAAGATAGAGCCTGGAGCTCACTCACCCGCCGAGCGGAGGTGATGGCCACCAGAAAGGCTGTCTTCAGAGTCAGAAGACGAAGAGGACAGTTATGCAGAGGCTCAAAGGGAGCGCACATTAAAAAGGTAAGAACCAAGTTCAAGTCCCACTGAGGCATTACAAACGGAACAGGAGGGAAGAGGTGAGTAATGCCTTTTAAGAACCTGTAACAACAGGGGACTTGAACAGGGAGGGCTGATCAGGGAGCCTGAGGAAGGCCGAGATAGCACAAAGAGAACCCTTGATGGTACCCAGGGCAGAACCCTGTTGGGCCAGAGAGAGAAGGAACAGAAGGACCTCAGAAAGAGGGGCAGAAAGGGGATCCACAGCCTTTGCTGTGCACCATGCCACAAATTTGTTCCACCTGCAGGCGTATACCACCTTAGTGGAGGGACGCCTGGCTGCCAGAATCACATCACAAACTTCGGGAGGCAAGTCGAAAGGAATCAACTGCCGCCGCTCAATCTCCACGCAAGCAGGTGTAGACTGGACAGGTTCGGGTGGAGGACCGTCCCCTGCTGCTGCGACAGAAGATCCTCCCGAAGAGGCAGACGGATCGGGGGATCTATGCTCATATTGAGTAGCTCGGGATACCAAACTCTTCGAGCCCAGTCCGGAGCCACAAGAATGACTTGGGCCCGGTCGTGCCGAATCTTCTTCAACACTCTGGGTAGAAGTGGTATAGGCGGAAAGGCGTACAACAGACCGCAACTCCACTCGCGACGAAAAGCGTCGCCGAGCGAGTGCCGCTTTGGAAATTCCAACGCGCAGAACTGATGACATTGCGCGTTCTCTTCGGTGGCGAATAGATCTAACCAAGGCTCTCCCCACTGTAGAAAGAGTCCTTGCGCCACTTCCGAGTGAAGACGCCATTCGTGATCCATTATGCACCTGCGGCTGAGTTCGTCCGCCCTGGCGTTCAGAGAACCTGCCAGGTGTTGAACCATCAGGAACATGCCCTGATGTTCCAGCCATGTCCAGAGGCGCAGAGCCTCCTGACAAAGGGTCCAAGACCCCACCCCGCCCTGTTTGTTGCAGTACCACATGGCGGTGGTGTTGTCTGTGAACACCTGCACTACCTTCCCTTTGACAGAGGGAAGGAATGCCTTGAGTGCAAGCCGGATCGCCCGGAGCTCCAGAAAGTTGATATGGAGCCGGGACTCCGCCGGAGACCAGAGGCCTCTGATCTCCGCCTCTCCCATGTGACCGCCCCATCCCAGAAGGGACGCGTCCGTCACAACTGTATGCTCTGGCTGGGGAAGGGAGAGGGATCTGCCCATGACCCATTGCCGGTTCGAGAGCCACCACTGCAACTGTTTTGCAGTCCCCTCCGAGATCTGGACGTGATCGGACAGGTTGCCCTGGTGCTGCGCCCACTGGAACTTCAGGTCCCACTGCAGAGCCCGCATATGCCATCTGGCATGATTGACCAGCAGGATGCAGGAGGCCATGAGGCCCAGCAGCCTCAGGGTCATCCGTACCGAAACCCAGGATAAAGGCCGAAAGATCGGAATCACAGCCTGAATATCCCGGACTCGCCGTTCGGGAGGATAGGCCCGAAACTGCGTCGTGTCCAGAACTGCTCCGATGAAAAGGAGCTGTGGAGAAGGAATCAGATGCGACTTCGGCACATTGATGGAGAACCCCAGCGAGTGCAGGAGTTCGGCCGTAGTCTGGAGGTGGGAGACGACTGCCTGGGACGAGCCCGCCTTCAGCAGCCAGTCGTCGAGGTAGGGGAAGACTGAGACCCCTGCCCGGCGCAGATGAGCTGCGACCACCGCCATCACTTTCGTGAACACCCGAGGGGCACTTGTAAGGCCAAAGGGAGCACGGTGAACTGAAAATGCTCGGGGCCTACCGTGAACCGAAGGTAACGCCGGTGGGCCGGCAGGACGGGGATATGGAAATACGCGTCCTGCAAGTCCAACGCTACCAACCAGTCTCCTGGGTCGAGGGCAGTCAAGACCTGAGCTAGGGTGAGCATCTTGAACTTCTCCTTCCGGAGGAAGCGATTGACGTTCCGGAGGTCCAAGATAGGACGCATGTCCTCCTTGTCCTTTTTGGGCACCAGAAAGTAGTGGGAGTAGCAACCACGCCCTACTTCTGGGGTCGGAACATGCTCGATGGCCCTCTTGGCCAAGAGGGCCGTGACTTCCTTCCGTAGAAGCACCAAGTGATCCCCTGACATGCGGTGGAATTGAGGTGGCATGGCTGGGGGGTGGTCTCGAAGGGGAGGGAGTAGCCCCTTCGGACAATGTCCAAGACCCACCTGTCCGAGGTGATGGTGCGCCAGTGGGGAAGGTGATGGCGGACCCTGCCCCCTACTGGCGTGCCGTGCACCTGAAAGGAGGGACTAGGAGGGCTTGGAGGCCGCGGACGGGTTGGAGGTGGTGGCCTGACCCGCACGCTGGTTGCCCGATCCGCCACGGCGGAATCCACGTCCTCGGCCACGCGAAGACGCCTGCTGCGCGGGCCGGTGGCTGGGCTGCTGACGTGAAGGGGCGCCCCTACCGTGGCCACGATAGGGGCGAAAAGCAGAAGGCAGCGGAGGGCGTGTAGCAGAAAGGCCCAGGGACTTTGCAGTAGCCCGTGAGTCCTTAAAGCGCTCCAACGCATGGTCTGCTTTGGACCCAAAAAGACCGACTCCATCAAAGGGCATGTCCATGAGAGTATTCTGGACATCCCCTGAAAAACCAGTGGTTCTCAGCCAGGCGTGGCGCCGGAGCGCCACCGTCGTTGCAATCGACCTGCCCAGCGAGTCGGCGGTGTCAAGGCCACAACGGATAGTGTATTTGGCCGCATCCCTTCCTTCCGCAATGGCGCGGGAAAGCAGTGCCTGGACCTCCTCAGGGCACTGGGGCAAAACATCCGCCACCGAATCCCACAGGGAGTGGGTATATCGGCCCAAAAGACAAGCGGTGTTAACGGACCGCAAGCCAGCACTGGAGGAAGAAAAACCTTTCTTCCCAAACTGATCCAGGCGTTTGGATTCCCTATCCGGAGGAGCGGTAGGGAAGGCGGTTTGGGAAGCGGAGGCTTGGACAACCAAGCTCTCAGGAGTGGGGTGGACAGAAAGAAACAGGGGGTCGCCCGGAGCGGGGCGATGGCGTCGTGACACGTTCCGATCCACAGGAGCCCCTGTGTTGGGCTTGGACCAGGCGCCCAAAAGAACGTCCGTGAGGGCGTCGTTAAACGGCAGCACAGTCTCCGCAGAGGAGGCTGCCGGCTGAAGCACCTCTGTCAAGATGTTAACCAAAATTGGCCCCCTCCTCCGTAGCCACGGGAGGAGACAGCATGCCAGTGTCAGGAGAAGTATCCAGACCACTGGCCTCCCCTAGACTCTCTGTCCAGTCCTCATCATACTGACAGTTGCGTGTTAGAGGGTCATCAGACCCCTCCCAGTCCTCCTGGTCCTCCTCTGGTTCAAAATAAGGAGGAGGAGGGACATTTGGGACCCAAGGTCCCATCGGCGCCGGAGCCGGCGTCGGCGACGTCGCTCCGGGACCATGTCCGGAGCCGGAAGGAACTCGGGGACGACGCCGCCCGGAGCCCAGGGCGGCGTCGAGAACGGCACCGGAGACATCGGCGCCGGCGGAGAGGGTCGTGAGGTCGACCGGCGTCGATGGGAGTTGTGGAGCCGGGATCGAGGCCGGGGCCGGAGCCGGAGCCGGGATCGAGGCTGGAGGCTCGGGCGACGCCGGGGCCGGAGCCGCCGGTGACGCCGGATCAACCCCATCAGGGCCCGCGGGGCCCGAAGGCGCACCGGAGGGGCCTGAAGGCCCGAAGAGGCGGGCCATGGCCGACAGGAACTCCTGTACCTTGGCCGGATCCGCCCCCGAACCCGGGAAGGGGCGGGTATGACGGGGGCGACTCCACAGGCAAGTCCGGGGCCGCGGGGGCGGGGACGGTGCCGGGAGGGGCCTCAGCCGAGTCGCGAGACCGGCGAGGCGAAGTCCGAGAGCGACGATGCTTCTTGGACTTCTTGTGTCGAGACTTACCGGACGAAGAAGACTTCGACGCCGGCGACCGGTGTGCACTCCGCGAGCGACCCTGGACCTCTCACGCGACCGGGGCTTCCGCGGAGCCGAATGCCGGGCCTCGAGGAGCTTTCGAGACCGCTCTCGCAAAGCCTCGGGTTGAGGGCCTGGCATTCGGGACAAGACTCGGTGTCGTGGCCTCGGCCGAGGCAGAAGAGACACTCCCAATGCGGGTCGGTGACGGACATCATCCGCGCACAGGCGCCGCATCGCTTGAAGCCGGGCATCCCTACGACACCTGAATGGTGGAAAAAGACAGTGAAAAAATCACCAAAAAGTATGGTCAAAAGTGACCAGGGCACTGCTCTTCCCGGATCTGCGCTTACTGGCGCGGAAAAAGAAGAACTGACGTCAGCGCGCAGGGGCGGCGTCTAAGTACTGCCCGCGACGTCATCCCGGCGATCACAACGCCGACGACGGACGCGGAGCCGCACGACGCCACCTACCGACGCGCAAGGGTACTGCTACGCAAAACTTTCCGGATCCAGCCTGACGCCTGGGGATATTCTAAGGTAAGGAATCTATCACTAACGTGTCTCTTTCAGATAGTTTTATCAGTAAAGCCGCATGTCAACGGGAAAGTTTGTGGCCATTTCAATGTACAATCTGCTGATTACAAATGAACGTGTGCAACCACTTCAGGCTTTAGTTATATTTATTAAAAGTGATAGATAACAATGCTGTTAATGAACTAAGAGGCAAATCAGGGGTCATGTGTTTCCTATATGTGGCTAGATTTGTATTATATGTGGAAAAAAAAGTTTAGTCTATTAAACCAAACAAAAGAGTTTTGTGTACAGCAGACATGCTGAACTCGCAAATTTGGAAGTGCTCTCATATGTGATAATGAAGAGAAGAAAATGGCGGCTCAATGAATTAAAATATTTCCGACGATCACATCATTTGAAACCAGTTTATGGGTCAAGAGTATTACAAATGGGTCGAGTAGATTATTAAAGTCACTAGACCTGCAGGTCTAGTAACATCTTTATGATTTTTCGAGGCCTGTGATAAGCAGCTGGAGGGGACAGTTGCGTAAAGTCTCCAAGGGAGCACACATAAGATAAGTGAGGACCAAATTAAGTTCGCACTGCGGAATAACAAAGGGCGTGGGCGGAAACAAGTGAGCCAGACCTTTCAAAAACCTATTTACAATTGGAGACCTGAAGAGAGAGGGCTGGTCTGGCAGCTGCAAAAAAGCGCATAGAGCAGAAAGATAACCCTTGAGAGTACCCAACCCAGAGCCCTGCTGGGAAAGGGTAAGAATAAAGAGAAGAACAGTAGAAAGAAGCAGAAAGAGGGTCAGTAGACCTTTCTGTACAGTATAATACAAATTTAGGCCAACGGCAGGTGTATACAGTCTTAGTGGAGGGACGCCTGACTGCCAAAATAACATTACGTACTTCTGGAGCAAGGTCAAAAGACATCAACTGCCACTGCTCAATCTCCACGCATGGAGACGCAGAGTTGACAGGTTCGGCTGGAGGACCCTCGCCTGCTGCTGCGACAGAAGATCCTCCCGAAGGGGCAGCCTGATCGGAAGAAGAATACTCATTTTCAGAAGCTCTGGATACCAGACTCTCCTTGCCCAGTCGGGAGCCACAAGAATGACTTGGGCCCGGTCGCTCCTGATCTTCTTCAGAACCCTGGGCAAGAGTGGTATGGGCACGAAGGCGTACACTAGGCCTGTGCTCCACTCGTGACGAAAAGGGTCGCAGAGCGACAGCCACCTTGGAAACTCCAGCGCGCAGTATTGCTGACACTGCGTGTTCTCTTCGGAGGCGAACAGATCTAACCAAGGTTCTCCCCACTGCTAAAAGAGACCTTGTGCCACCTCCGACTGGAGACGCCATTCGTGATCCACTAGGCATCAATGGCGGAGTTTGTACGCCCTGGTGTTCAGAGAACCTGTCAGGTGTTGAACCACCAGGGTTATGCCCTGCTGTTCCAGCCATGTCCAGAGACGCAGGGCCTCTTGACAAAGGGTCGACGACCCCACCCCACCCTGCTTGTTGCAGTACCACATGGCGGTGGTGTTGTCCGTGAACACCTGCAATAAGTTCCCCTTGACAGAGGGAAGAAATGCCTTCAATGCCAACCGAATTGCTCAAAGCTCCAACAAATTGATGTAGAGCCCTGGCTCCACGGGAGACCAGTGTCCCCTGATCTCCAGCTCTCACAGAGGGCTAGAACATCCTAGAAGTGATGCATCTGTCACAACTGTGAGCTCTGGTTGGGGAAGGGAGAGGGGTCTGTCGTTGACCCAATCGCGGTTCATCAACCACCACTGCAGATATCTGGCAGTTCCTTCTAAGATCTGGACCACATCGGTGAGATTTCCTCGATGCTGTGCCCACTGGAACTTCAGGTCCCACTGCAGAGCGCGCATACGCCACCTGGCATGCTTTACCAACAAGATGCAGGAGGCCATGAGGCCCAACAGCCTCAGAGTCAGTCTCATCAAAATCCAGGATAGAAGCTGAAACATCGGAATCATAACATGAATGTCCTGGACACGCTGATCGGGAGGATATGCCAGAAACTGGACTGTGTCCAGAACAGCCCCGATGAAAGGAAGCATCTGAGAAGGAGTCAGGTGTGACTTCGGCACGTTTATAGGGAACCCCAGCAAATGCAGGAGGTCCGCTGTAGTCGTAAGGTGGGTGAAGACAGCCTGGGACGAGGACGCCTTCAACAGCCAGATCTAGGTAGGGGAAGACTAACCTGCGCAGATGAGTTTCGACCACCGCCATCACCTTGGTGAACACCCGAGGGGCACTGGTAAGGCCGAAGGGGAGCACGTAAACTTAAAGTGCTTGTGGCCTAACATGAACCGCAGGCAACGCCAGTGGCCCGGCAGGATGGGGATGTGAAAATGCGCATCCTGCAGGTCCAACGCTACCATCCAGTCTTCTTGGGCTAGGGCAGACAAGATCTGAGCTAGAGAGAGCATCCTGAACTTCTCCTTGAGGAAGAGATTGACCGTCCGAAAATCTAAAATGGGCCCTAACCCTTGGTTCATTTTCAGAATCAGAAAGTAGCGGGAATAACAGCTAGTGCCTACTTCTGAATCTGAGACCCTCTCAATAGCTCCCATGGCCAAGAGAGCTGTAACTTCCTCTTGGAGTAATTTCAAATGAT
Source organism: Calotriton arnoldi (assembly GCA_963921515.1). Lineage (NCBI taxonomy): Eukaryota > Metazoa > Chordata > Amphibia > Caudata > Salamandridae > Calotriton > Calotriton arnoldi. The sequence goes on from CAWUFW010002151.1 coordinate 1,006,093, forward strand.
CCTCCGCCAGCCGTTCTCTCGATTTGGCAGAATGGGAGGAGGAAAAGAAAGGAATGGCAGAGAATAGCCCTCCTGAATGATCTGCAAGAACCACTTGTCCGATGTTTTGGACTTCCAGCGGGGGAGGAGATGATGGATTCTCCCACAAACTGGAGTGGTGTGGTCTAGCAGAGTCAGACTAGGAGTGCTTTGAGGCTGTGGCTGCCGAAGGCAGGATGACTGATGACTTCTGGCTTCCATTCCTTGGTCGGAATGAACCGCGTCCACGCCCTTGCACAACTTGGGAAGTCTGCGCAGGACGGTGGCTGGGATAGGGCTGAAGCTGCTGGAAACCCCTTCCGTTGCTACGAAAGGGGCGAAAGCTAGACTGGCCACGAGGTGTAGAAGAGAGACCCAAGGATCTGGCCATAGCTCGAAAGTCCTTGAACCTCAATAGGGCAGAGTCTGCCATCTCCCCAAACAGACGGAATCTATCAAAGGGCATGTCGATCAAATTTGCCTGGACATCGCCCGAGAAGCCAGTTGTCCTAAGCCAGGCGTGGCGCCTCAAAGCCACTGTCGAAGAAATCGCTCTGTCCAGCGAATCAGTCGTGTCAAGGCCACACCTTATGGTGAATTTTGCCACATCTCTTCCGTCTTTGACTGCCTGAGAGAGTACAGCCTGGGCCTCCTCCGGAACTTGCGGCAGCACTTGAGTAACAGTCTCCCAAAGGGAGTGGGAGAAACGGCCCAATAAGCGATCGCAATGCCAGGATGGAGGAAAAAAACATTTTCTTCCCAGGTGAATCCAGACTCTTGGCTTCCCTATACGGAGGGGCGGAAGGGAACACACCCTGGGATGTAGAAGTCTGTACCACCAAGCTTTCAGGGGTGTGGTGTTGGCTGACGAACTTTGGGTCGCCCGGAGATGGGCGATGGCGGCGTGCAATTGTCCTATTCACAGGAGCTCCTGTGCTAGGCTTGGACCACATGCCTACAAGGACATCAGTTAGTGCCTCATTGAAGGGCAAAAGGGGTTCAGAGGTGGAAGCCCCAGGTTGAAGCACTTCGGTCAGGAGATTAGTCCTGACCTGCACGGAGGGCAACTCTAGTCCGAGGACCACTGGCCTCCCCCAAGTTCCCCATACCAGTCCAACTGCTCTGCAGAGACATCCTGTTGTTCCAAAGGGTCCATAGACCCCTCCCATTCCTCTGCCAAGCCTAGAACATCTCCAAAGTGTTCAGGCGACAACATAAACCCCTAGGTTCAATTGACGCCATTCCAACTCCATGTCGTCGGGGATAAGGATGGGACTGGCACTGCCGGTGGGCACCGAAGGCACTGACTTCGGGTCCGACACGGAGGGAGGTTGCGATGGCATGACCAGCATCATCCCGGATCGGATCCTTGAGGCCCCACCGGTGCCATGGCCGGACCCAACGGCGTTGAATCCGATGGGTCCCCTTCCGGCCCCACGGGACCCGAGGGCTCACCAGAGGGGTCGGCTTGCTCAAATACGTGGCTCATGGCCTCGTAAAATTCTTTAACTTGAGCCAGGGTCGCTCCAGCTCCTAGAAAGGGAGGGAGGCGTGAAGTCGACCCTGGCTACAGAGCCACAGAACCGTGCCTAGAGCGTCGGTGCACCTTACCTCATTCGTCGACAGACGACAGTCGAGGTGAAGATGAAGTCCGCTTGGACTTCTTCTTCTTGTGCCCCTTCCCAGAGTGTCCTGAAGACCTCAAGTGGAACAAAGAGGACTTGGGGCTCCAGGAGCGGTCCCGCGACCTTCTTCTTCGATCGGGACCAGGACCTCTGCGGAGTCTCGCTGGATGGTACAGATTGTCGGGCCACTTCATAGCCCGCTCCCACAATGCCTTCGGAGCCATAGCCCGACAGACCGAGCACGATTTCGAATCGTGTTTGCGCTTGAGACACCAAAGACAGACGAGGTGGAGGTAGGTAACCGACATCATGTGGTGGCAGGCACCACAAGGCTTGAACCCTGTCTTCCTCGAAGACATCCTCGCACACGAAGTCTTGAAAAATCAATAGAGGGATAGCTCTTCCCGGATTGGCGCTTAACTGGCGCAGAAAGAAAAGAACTGACGTCCCTGCCTGGGTGGCGCCTATATAGGTGACCGTGACATCATAACCGACGTTAACAGCGCCAACGTCATGTGGACCCGAATGGAGTCACCCGACGGCGCGTGCAAGGGGTATTGCTTAGCAAATGTTTCCGGATCCAACCGGACGCCTGGGAAATTCAAAGGTAAGGAATCTGCAGCTAGAAGTCTCTATCAGATCTTTATTGTGACAGGGCTGATGTAACTATGCTGATTACTAATGAGGATCAGGAAACAGAGTGAGCCTCTCCCTGACCTCCTCTCATACAGCCCCCAAGATGGGTCAGAGGATGGAGTTGTCTACTCAGACACACTCCCTGCCCAACACCATCTATAACTAATCTATGTCTCTTACAGATATATCGTTACCGAAGGTAAGTAACTTGTTCATCTGAAAGAGACAATTAGTTATAGATTCCTTACCTTTAGAATAGATACCCCAGCAATACCAACCCCGGAAGTGGGTCTGCGAACCAAGTTCACACCAGAAAGTCCAGGAGAACAGAAAGGCCAAAGAAGCCGTCTCTCCGGACTTGGCTGTCCAGGCAGCAGTGTTTTGTGAACGTGTGCAGAGATGCCCACGTAGCTGCCTGACAAATGTAATTGAGGGGGACTCCCCGTCCCAAAGCAGTGGTAGCTGCCGTCGCCCTGGAAGAATGGGCGCGCAATCCCACTGGAAGCTCCTTCTTTGCCAAAGAGTAGCAAGCTTTAATGCACAAAACGACCCACCTAGAGATGGTCCGTTTGTGCACTGCCCCACCTTTTTTGGCGCCCACGTAGCCAACAAAGATCTGGTCATCCACCCGGAATTGCTTGGTGCGATCCAAATAAAATGAAAGCGCACGTTTTGGATCCAGACGGTGGAGCCTCTCTTCCTCCTTAGAAGGAGGCGGAAAGAAGGTGGGCAAAGTGATGGTTTGACCAATGTGGAAAGAAGTAACCACTTTGGGAAGAAAAGAGGGTCTTCGAAGAAAAGCAAGTGCAAACATCCGGACCCAACACTAGATGGCGAGCTATGCACAGCATGTGATCTACAGCTCACATGTCTCGAACAAGGAGGTTTTGAAGAAAGGAGGTCCTAGATAGGATGCAAGTCTTCTTGGGCACCAGAAAGTAGTGGGAATAGCAACCACGACTTACTTCTGGAGCAGGAACTCGCTCGATAGCCCCCTTGGCCAAGAGAGCCGTAACTTCCTGTTGGAGAAGGGCCAAATGATCCTCCGACATGCGATGGTATTGAGGTGGCATGGATGGAGGGGTAGTCTCGAAGGGGAGGGAGTAGCCCCTTCGAACTATCTGCAAAACCCACCTGTCCGACATGATGGTGCGCAAGTGGGGGAGGTGATGGCGAAACCTGCCGCCCACTGGCGATTGGTGGCCCTGAAAGGTCGGACTAGGAGGGTTTGGAGGCTGCTGCAGAAGGGGCGCTGGTGGACTGGCCCGCTCGCTGGCACCCCAGACCCACGACGGTAGATCCCACGTCCCCGGCCGCGCAGGGGCTGGACAGCTTGCGCCGGCCTGTGGCCCTGGGTGGAACGTAGTGGGACACCCCTTCCGTAGCCATGAAAGAGGCGAAAAGCAGACTGCGCAGGGTGGGTGGAGAGGCCCAACAACTTGGCTGTAGAACGGGAGTCCTTTAAGCGCTCTAGCGCGTTGTCTGCTTTGTCGCCGAACAGGCGACGGCTATCAAAAGGAATGTCCAGCAAGGTAGCTTGGACATCCCCGGAAAAACCAGTCTACCTCAGCAAGGCGTAGCGTCGAAGGGCTACCGATGTTGAAATTGTCCTGCCTAGCGAGTCGGCGGTGTCCAGTCCACATCTTATGGTGAACTTGGCTGCGTCTCTCCCCTCGGCGACTGCACGGCAGAGCATGGCCAGGGCCTCCTCGGGCACTGTAGCAGCACCTGCGCTACCGTATTCCACACAGAGTGGGTGTAACAGCCCAACAGACATGCTGTGTTCACCGACCGCAGTCCCAAGCTGGAGGAAGAAAACATCTTCTTCCCAAGATGATCCAGCTTTTTGGATTCCCTATCAGTTGGTGCGTTAGGGAATGCGCCATTGGAGGAAGAGGCTTGGACGACCAAGCTCTCAGGGGTGGGGTGTTGGGAGAGGAAAGAGGGGTTGCCCGGAGCCGGGCAGTGGCTTGGGCAATCATCCTATCCACAGGAGCCCCTGTGTTGGCCCTGGACCAGGTGCCCAAAAGGATGTCAGTAAGGGCTTCATTGAAAGGCTGCAGGGGCTCCGAAGAGGCCGCTGCCGGTTGAAGCACCTCCGTCAGGAGATTCGTCCTGACCGCCACCGTAGGTAGCTCGAGGTTGAGGGCCTCGGCTGCCCCACGCAACACCACTGCGTATAAAGCACCCTCCTCCGTAGCCACGGTGGGAGGAGACAGCATGCCAAGGTCTGGGGAGGTCTCCAGACCACTGGCTTCCCCCAACTCCTCTCTCCAGTCCGGTTCATCTAACTGGTCAGCAAAAGGGTCTACAGACCCCTTCCAGTCCTCCTCACCCTCCTCTGGTTGCCAATCTGGCCTGTAGGAAACACCAAGGTCGAACAGAGGTAAAAACGTACCGCTCGGCGCCGGATCTGGCGTCGGTCCGGCTCCGTGTCCAAGTCAGGGTGGAGGCCGGGGTTGACGCCGGCTGGGGACCCAACCGGCGTCAGAAGCGGACGTGGTGCCAGTGGAATCGGCGCCGGGGGAGGTGTTACAAGGTCGACCAGCGCCGATCCGGATCCTGGCCTGGATCCAAGGGGACCCTGTGGTGCCGGGGACGGAGCTGCCGGCGTCGAAGGCCCAGGGCCCCCAGCCGAGTTTGCGGGGCCCGAAGGCGCACCGGCGGAGTTGGGCTGCCCATAGATGGCATGCATCGCTTCGTAGAATCTCCGAAGCTGGGCAGGAGTCGCTCCGGCTCCCGGAAAAGGAGGGAAACTCGGAGTCGACCCTTCAGGCTCCGCACGCGGAGCCGCGGGACAGGCACCGTCCGCATCCCTCGTCGCGTCGGCCTACGGACGGGGAGAAGTCGAAGAGCGACGATGCTTCTTCGACTTCTTCTTGTGCTTCGACTTACCTGAGGAGTGCGAAGACTTCGATGACGAGTGGTGGTGACTCCGCAACCGGTCCCTCGACCTCCCACGCGACCGGGACCTCGAACGGCGCGGAGCAGACTGCCGGGCTCGAGAAGCTTTCGGGACTGCTCCCGCAAAGACTTCGGATTCATGGTCCGGCAGTCGGAGCACGACTTGGGATCATGGTCGCGCTCCAGACACCACAGGCACACGCGGTGCGGGTCTGTAACTGACATCAGCTTGCGACAGGTGTCGCAAGCCTTGAAGCCAGGTCGAGGACGACTGGACATCCCTGCGTGCACCAGGAGTCGAAGCCTCAAAAAACGGTGTCAACAAAAGTCTGCAAAAAGTCAGTCAAAAAATGACTGGCGGTACCGCTCTCTCTGGATCTGCGCTGGCTGGCACGGAAAAATAAAGAACGGACGCCAGCGCGCGAGGGCGGCGTCTAAGTAGCTACAGCGACGTCATCCCGGCGACCACGACGAACGCGGAGCCGACCGACGCGCAGGGGTACTGCTGACGAAAAAATTCTCCGGATCCAGTCTGACGCCTGGGGGTAATTATAAAGGTAAGGAATGTATAACTAATTGTCTCTTTCAGATCTCAAGGCTACAGATTAACTACAAGCAGTTAATAGTGCAGACTGATGCCTCTGAGCTAGGGATAGGAGCGGTCCTATCCCAAACCAATGATGATGGACAAGACCAACCTGTTGCTTTAATAGGCAAAAGGCTAGTCCCCTGAGGGCAGTGTTGGAGTGCCATTGAGAGGGAGGACTTTGCTGTGGTTTGGTCCCTGAAGAAGCTGTGACCATACCCGTTTGGCACTCACTTCCTCGTTCAAAATGACTACATATCTCTCAGATGGCTAATGCAGATGAAAGGAGGAAACCCAAAACTTTTGAGGTGGTCCATATCCCTACAGGGAATGAACTTTACAGTGAAACATAGACCCCGGACTGCCCCTTCCAATGCAGATGGCCTTTCCAGATTTTTCCACCTAGACAATGAAGACTCTCTTGTGAAAGGTTAGTCTCATCCTCTTTCGTTTGGGGGGGGAGGAGGGTGTAGGAAAGTGCCCCTTTTTGCATGGTTACCCCACACTTTTTGCCTGACATCTGATGCAACCTGAATTGATGTGTCCTGGGTCCCTGCCAATAAGGTTCCCAGGGCCTGTGTTCTTGCCCAAAACTGTACCATCTCTGGCCACAGGTAAGCCCCTTGTAAAAGGTACCATGGGTACCAAGGGCACTGTGACCAGGGAAGGCCTCCAAGGGCTGCAGCACCTATTGTGCCACCCTTAGAGGCCCTGCACCTTAACACACACACACTGCCACTGCAGGCTGCGTGTTTTGGTGCAGACAAAAGTGAAGATTCGACATGGCACACATCCATGTGTGCCATGCCTGCAATCCACTACCTGAGGTCTAGGTAAGTCACCCTTCTAGCATGGTGCACTAGCCCTAAGGTGAGGGTACAGACGCATGCGCCCTGTACCCCTACAGTGACTAAGTCCATTCTTAGACATTGTAAGTGTAGTAAAGCCATAAAGAGTATATGGTCTGGGAGTTGGTCATTGCGAACTCCACAGCTCCATAATGACTTTACTAAGAACTGGGAAGTTTGGTAGCAAACTTCTCAACACATTAAACCCACCCTGATGCCAGTGTGGGATTTAATGTAAAGTGCATTCAGAGGGCATCTTAAAGATGCCCCCTCAAAATCGACCAGCCCTGGTGTGGTTGCTGAATGGCTGCCCGCCATTTGCCACCACCAGACAGGTTTCTGGACCCCTGGGTAGAAAGCCTCAGTTCTCTGGGTCCAGAAACAAAGCCATTCTGGACAGAGGTGTCATGTCTCCTCCCCCAGGAAGGGCTGGGTCAAAGAAAGGGGAAGCTTTAAAGGCCTGCCGCCTTTGGAAACTGTCCCTGCCTTTTGCTGCCCCCAGCATCTGGCTCCCACCGGTTCTGGCCCCCACATTGGGCAGGAGAATCAGCGGGAAATCCAAGCTAGGAAGAGAGGTGTGCCCACCTTTGCCAACCCCACCCCTCAGGTGGGGGAAGCGAGGTGAACCACACATCTCAGTCCCCTCCATCTTGTAGATGAGGGGACCCAGCCAATTAGGAAGAGGCTCATGCTCCCCTCCCATTGGAGGGTGGCATAATAGGGGTGTATCCACCCCAAGGAAAGGACCCATTGGTCCCGACCTGCACACCCCTTTAAAGCCCCAAAATTTAGTATTTAGGGGCAACCCTGAACCTTGCCTCCTCAAATTTTAGGAAGAAAGAAGGACCGAAGAGCTGTGCTGACCCAGAAAGGAGAAGAGGACACCAACTGCCTTGGCCCCAGCCCTACCGGCCTGTCCCGTCTACGACCTGCCTACAGCAAGAACCCCGTCGAGTTCAGCAGCCAGAAACCCCCAGAGCCCAGGGGACCTGCCCTGCGACCTTCCTACAGACTCTGTCTCCCTTAAGCACTGGATTTGCTCAACCAAAGACTCACCTCCAGAATCCGGATTCCGGTGACTCCGCAATTCTGCACCACTCTGCACCTGATGCGCACAGTCTGAGTTCGAGTGGCCCAACACCACAGGGAGGTCCCCCCAGCGATCCTGACCTGTGATCTGGTGATGCCAGACTTCCCTTAAGCCTCAAGACGACGCCTGCAGCCTCAACCTGAAGGCCGCCCCCCTACGACCACGACCGGAGCTGGTAAGAAAATCGGACACCAGAAGACACCCCTGCACCCGATGCCCCTCGGCCTTGGGTGGCCCAATTGACGGTGTCCAGCCATTCCTCCAGATCCCAACTTACCTCTCCAGTAGGTGGTCCCCTTCAGGAAGTCTCCCTGCCCGAGCCTGCAGCATCTTTACGAAACCAAAGGTCTCCATTAGAAGGCACAGGGTCCCCGACGTCCTTTTTGTACCCTGCACACGGCCGCCCCAGTGCTGCTGATGGTGCAGTTCCTGTGCTGGTTGTTGGCCCCTGCAGTGCTGACCTTAGCCCCAGGAGCTTTACTCCCACAACTGAGTGGCCTGCTCATCAGCAGTCCCGAATCGAAGGCCCCCTTAGCCCCATTGGCTAACATTGGGTCCCTGCACTCTGCACCTGGACGTTCCAGTGCAGCTGGTGGTGCAACTCGAGTGCCCATCTAGACCTTGCGGAACCTTGGTCCTAATCCCCAAAGCTCAACCTCGTGAGTCGAGTACTTACCTGTAAAACCGCTAACACTTTTTCCCCATAGGAACCCATGTAAACCGATGTAAAGAGATTTTGGGAATAAAAAATGTCCAAGTGTTGAACTGTGTTGCATGAAGAAAAGAGAATTCTATTGCAAAGTATAAAAAATCATACTTACCTTGTATTTAGAGATTCTAAGTTGTGGTATCTAGGCATACCACCCCCGGTACTGCAAGTAATCCAAAGAGCAATGAAAAGTAATTACTGTGTAATTTAAACTGTTTCCAAAGCATATACCAACCTGTAACAATTGCAATTTCAAGCTCAACTGCATTTCCTTGAACAGTTTGCATTTGAAGCACAAGTTACTAACTTGTGTAACGATATATCTGTAAGAGACAGTAGTTAGTGACAGATTCCTTACCTTAGAATATCCCCAGGCGTCAGGCTGGATCCGGAAAGTTTTTTGCGTAGCAGTACCCTTGCGCGTCGGTAGGCGGCGTCGTGCGGCTCCGCGTCCGTCGTCGGCGTCGTGATCGCCGGGATGACGTCGCGGGCAGTACTTAGGCGCCGCCCCTGCGCGCTGACGTCAGTTCTGTACACGACTTTCCGCGCCAGGAACGCAGAGCCATGCAAGAAGCTGACATAGGTGTCTGAAAAATACTAGGGCCCTGAAAGGGATGTCCTTAACCCTAGAAATCAGTTCGCAGAACGGGGAGGATGGGTGGGCGGTAGGAATCTGTCACTAACTACTGTCTCTTACAGATATATCGTTACACAAGTTAGTAACTTGTGCATCTGAAAGAGACACGTTAGTGACAGATTCCATACCTTAGAATAGATACCCCAGCAATACCAACCCCGGTGGTGGGTCTGCGAACAAAGATCAGACAAGGAAGTCCTGGAGGACAGAACGGCCAAAGAAGCCGTCCCTCCGGACCTGACTGTCAAGGCAGTAATGCTTTGTAAACGTGTGCAGCGAGGCCCACGTAGCTGCCTGACAGATAACCGGCAGCGGAACACCGCGGCCCAAGGCCGTGGTAGCAGCCGTTGCCCTGGTGGAATGGGCACGCAGCCCAACAGGAGGCTCCTTTTAGCCAAAGAATAGCAGGTCTTGATGCACAAGGTAACCCAGCGGGAGATGGTCCTCTTGTGCACCGCCCGACCTTTTTGGCGCCCACGTAGCCAACAAAGAGCTGGTCATCCACCCGGAAGTGTTTTGTGCGGTCAATATAGAAAGAGAGCGCACGTTTTGGGTCCAGACGGTGGAGCCTCTCTTCCTCTCTGGAAGGATGCGGAGGCGGAAAGAAGGTGGGCAAAGTGATGGTCTGCCCAATGTGGAAAGCAGTAACCACCTTTGGCAAGAAGGACGGACGCGTCCGAAGAACAACCTTGTCTGGATGAACAGACAGAAAGGGAGGTTTGCAAGATAGAGCCTGGAGCTCACTCACCCGCCGAGCGGAGGTGATGGCCACCAGAAAGGCTGTCTTCAGAGTCAGAAGACGAAGAGGACAGTTATGTAGAGGCTCAAAGGGAGCGCACATTAAAAAGGTAAGAACCAAGTTCAAGTCCCACTGAGGCATCACAAACGGAACAGGAGGGAAGAGGTGAGTAATGCCTTTTAAGAACCTGTGAACAACAGGGGACTTGAAAAGGGAGGGCTGATCAGGGAGCCTGAGGAAGGCCGAGATAGCACAAAGATAACCCTTGATGGTACCCAGGGCAGAACCCTGTTGGGCCAGAGAGAGAAGGAACAGAAGGACCTCAGAAAGAGGGGCAGAAAGGGGATTCACAGCCTTTGCTGTGCACCATGCCACAAATTTGTTCCACCTGCAGGCGTATACCACCTTAGTGGAGGGACGCCTGGCTGCCAGAATCACATCACAAACTTCGGGAGGCAAGTCGAAAGGAATCAACTGCCGCCGCTCAATCTCCACGCAAGCAGGTGTAGACTGGACAGGTTCGGGTGGAGGACCGTCCCCTGCTGCTGCGACAGAAGATCCTCCCGAAGAGGCAGACGGATCGGGGATCTACGCTCATATTGAGTAGCTCGGGATACCAAACTCTTCGAGCCCAGTCCGGAGCCACAAGAATGACTTGGGCCCGGTCGTGCCGAATCTTCTTCAACACTCTGGGTAGAAGTGGTATAGGCGGAAAGGCGTACAATAGACCGCAACTCCACTCGTGACGAAAAGCGTCGCCGAGCGAGTGCCGCCTTGGAAATTCCAACGCGCAGAACTGATGACATTGCACGTTCTCTTCGGTGGCGAATAGATCTAACCAAGGCTCTCCCCACTGTAGAAAGAGTCCTTGCGCCACTTCCGAGTGAAGACGCCATTCGTGATCCATCATGCATCTGCGGCTGAGTTCGTCCGCCCTGGCGTTCAGGGAACCTGCCAGGTGTTGAACCACCAGGAACATGCCCTGATGTTCCAGCCATGTCCAGAGGCGCAGAGCCTCCTGACAAAGGGTCCACGACCCCACCCCGCCTTGTTTGTTGCAGGACCACATGGCGGTGGTGTTGTCTGTGAACACCTGCACTACCTTCCCTTTGACAGAGGGAAGGAATGCCTTGAGTGCAAGTCGGATCGCCCGGAGCTCCAGAAGGTTGATATGGAGCCGGGACTCCGCCGGAGACCAGAGGCCTCTGATCTCCGCCTCTCCCATGTGACCGCCCCATCCCAGAAGGGACGCGTCCGTCACAACTGTGTGCTCTGGCTGGGGAAGGGAGAGGGATCTGCCCATGACCCATTGCCGGTTCGAGAGCCACCACTGCAACTGTTTTGCAGTCCCCTCCGAGATCTGGACGTGATCGGACAGGTCGCCCTGGTGCTGCGCCCACTGGAACTTCAGGTCCCACTGCAGAGCCCGCATATGCCATCTGGCATGAGTGACCAGCAGGATGCAGGAGGCCATGAGGCCCAGCAGCCTCAGGGTCATCCGTACCGAAACCCAGGATAAGGGCTGAAAGATCAGAATCATAGCCTGAATATCCCGGACTCGCCGTTCGGGAGGATAGGCCCGAAACTGCGTCGTGTCCAGAACTGCTCCGATGAAAAGGAGCTGTGGAGAAGGAATCAGATGCGACTTTGGCACATTGATGGAGAACCCCAGCGAGTGCAGGAGTTCGGCCGTAGTCTGGAGGTGGGAGACGACTGCCTGGGACGAGCCCGCCTTCAGCAGCCAGTCGTCGAGGTAGGGGAAGACTGAAACCCCTGCCCGGCGCAGATGAGCTGCGACCACCGCCATCACTTTCGTGAACACCCGAGGGGCACTGGTAAGGCCAAAGGGGAGCACGGTGAACTGAAAATGCTCGAGGCCTACCGTGAACCGAAGGTAACGCCGGTGGGCCGGCAGGACGGGGATGTGGAAATAGGCGTCCTGCAAGTCCAACGCTACCAACCAGTCTCCGGGGTCGAGGGCAGTCAAGACCTGAGCTAGGGTGAGCATCTTGAACTTCTCCTTCCGGAGGAAGCGATTGACGTTCCGGAGGTCCAAGATAGGACGCATGTCCTCCTTGTCCTTTTTGGGCACCAGAAAGTAGTGGGAGTAGCAACCACGCCCTACTTCTGGGGTCGGAACATGCTCGATGGCCCTCTTGGCCAAGAGGGCCGTGACTTCCTTCTGTAGAAGCGCCAAGTGATCCCCTGACATGCGGTGGAATTGAGGTGGCATGGCTGGGGGGTGGTCTCGAAGGGGAGGGAGTAGCCCCTTCGGACAATGTCCAAGACCCACCTGTCCGAGGTGATGGGACGCCAGAGGTGAAGGTGATGGCGGACCCTGCCCCGACTGGCGTACTGTGCACCTGAAAGGAGGGACTAGGAGGGCTTGGAGGCCGCGGACGGGTTGGAGGTGGTGGCCTGACCCGCACGCTGGTTGCCCGAACCGCCACGGCGGTATCCACGTCCTCGGCCACGCGAAGGCGCTTGCTGCGCGGGCCGTTGGCCGGGCTGCGGACGTGACTGGGCGCCCCTTCCGTGGCCACGAAAGGGGCGAAAAGCAGACGTGAGCGGAGGGCGCACAACAGCAAGGCCCAGGGACTTAGCAGTAGCCCGAGAGTCCTTGAAACGCTCCAGCGCATGGTCTGCCTTCGAACCAAAAAGACCGACACCATCAAAGGGCATGTCCATGAGTGTATTCTGGACATCTCCCGAAAACCAGTGGTTCTCAGCCAGGCGTGGCGACGCAGCGCCACCGTCGTTGCAAGCGATCTGCCCAGCGAGTCGGCGGTATCAAGGCCACAGCGGATGGTATATTTAGCCGCATCACGCCCTTCCGCAATGGCGCGGGTAAGCAGTGTCTGGACCTCCTCAGAACACTGCGGCAAAACAGTTGCCACCGAATCCCACAGGGAGTGGGTGTATCGGCCCAAGAGGCAAGCGGTATTAACAGACCGCAAGCCAGCACTGGAGGAAGAGAAAGCCTTCTTCCCAAAGTGATCCAGGCGCTTGGATTCCCTATCCGGAGGGGCGGTAGGGAAGGCGGTTTGGGAGGCAGAGGCTTGGACAACCAAGCTCTCAGGGGTGGGGTGTTGGGAGAGAAACAGGGGGTCGCCCGGAGCAGGGCGATGGCGTCGGGCCACGTTCCTATCCACAGGAGCCCCTGTGGTGGGTTTGGACCAGGCACCCAAAAGAACGTCAGTCAGTGCCTCGTTGAACGGTAGCACAGTCTCCGAAGAGGAGGCCGCCGGCTGAAGCACTTCAGTCAGGATGTTAGACCTGACGACCACTGTAGGCAACTGGAGATTCAAGGCTCCAGCAGCTCTACGCAACACCGTTGCAAAATTAGCCCCCTCCTCCGTTGCCACGGGAGGAGACAGCATGCCAGAGTCAGGGGAGGTATCCAGACCACTGGCATCCCCAAGTTCCTCAACCCAGTCCGGGTCAAACTCGCACTGTTGTGTGAGAGGGTCGTCAGACCCCTCCCAGCTCTCCTGGTCCTCCTCAGGTTGAAAATATGGAGGAGGAGGGACATCAGGGACCCAAGGTCTCATCGGCGCCGGATACGGCGCCGGGCGACGCCGTTCCGGCACCATGTCCGGACCCGGAGAGAACCGGGGAACGACACCGCCCGGAGCCCCGGACGGCGTCGGAAACGGCACCGGGGACATCGGCGGAGGCGTGGTTAGGTCAACCGGCGTCGATGGGGGTTGCGGCCCCACCGGAGCCGGGGTCGAGGCCGGGACCGGAGCCGAGGCCGGGACGAAGGCTGGTGGGACAGGCGACGCCGGGACCGGAGTCGACGGCGACGCCGGAGCAACCCAATCAGTGGCCCGCGGGGCCCGGAGGCGCACCGGAGGGACCTTGAGGCCCGAAGAGGCGGGCCATGGCCGACAGGAATTCCTGTATATCGGCCTGAGTCGCCCCGAGCCCGGGTAGGGCGGGTACTGCGGGGGTAACTCGACAGGCACGTCCGGGGCCGCGGGGCGGGGACGGTGCCGACAGGGACCTCAGCCGAGTCGCGAGACCGGCGAGGCGAAGTCTTAGAGCGATGACGCCGCTTAGACTTCTTGTGCTTCGACTTACCGGAGGATCGCGAAGACTTTGAATCCGACGAACGCCGGGGACTCCGCGTCCGGCCCCTCGACCTCTCCCGGGACCGGGGCTTGGTGCGGCGCGGAGCCGAATGCCGGACTTCAAGGAGCTTCGAGACCGCTCTCGCAAAGCCTTAGGATGAAGTTTCCGGCAGTCAGGACACGACTTCGTGTCGTGGTCTCGGCCGAGACAAAAGAGACACTCGAGGTGCGGGTCCGTGATCGACATCATGCGACCACATTCCTCGCAGGGCTTAAAGCCGGGCATCCCTACGACACCTTAGGAGTCGTGAAGACTCGTTGAAGAAACAGTGAAAAAATTCACCAAAAAAGATAGTCAAAAAGTGACTAGGGCACTGCTCTTCCCGGATCTGCGCTTACTGGCGCGGAAAAAGAAGAACTGACGTCAGCGCGCAGGGGCGGCGCCTAAGTACTGCCCGCGACGTCATCCCGGCGATCACGACGCCGACGACGGACGCGGAGCCGCACGACGCCGCCTACCGACGCGCAAGGGTACTGCTACGCAAAAAACTTTCCGGATCCAGCCTGACGCCTGGGGATATTCTAAGGTAAGGAATCTGTCACTAACGTGTCTCTTTCAGATAGTATATTTCACTTACCTGTGCCAAGTACTGCTTGGCTCTAGAGATAAAATACAAGTATACCTTTGTTATACGTACCCAATTGGTCTGGATTCTGTCTCCGAGTGTGTGTAATCAGTCTTTGAGAGAGCAGTCCTTGAGAGAGCGAATACAATAAATGCTTAACACACCCTCTGGATAAGCCTAACTGCTCGCCCACACTACCACAAAGAGAGCTGTTAGTACCTACCAAATTTAGCCTCTGCTATACCCCTGGGGACTCCCTGGACTCTGTGCAAAGTATACCTCATTTTGGTATAGTATATACAGAGCCAGCTTCCTACACCTCCGCTGTCCTGCGCATCACTACAGCAAAAGATGAGCCTTCATTCGTGGCATGGCCAGAGGGGAATTTAAGCCAGGGTCAGAAGAGGTGTCAGGCCACTGGTGTCGACCAGCGCCTCATACCAGCTTTCCTCCTAGTATGAGTCGCCCTCCAGGAGGCCATAACCCTTTTCATCATCCCTTCATTCCTGAAAATAAGGTCTATCCAGGGGTGGCAAGTCCAGGGCAGGTTGACGTTGTCCGGGCGGCACCGCTGTCGACATCAAGCGACGTCAAGGCGGCACCGTTTCGGAGTTGGAGAATACAATACGTTGCTCTTCCAGCGACACCAGGGACAGCATCAGTTGTACTGAGACTGGCAATGGTGGAGGCACCGGTGTCAAGGTCAGTCTGGATCTGGAAGTAGATCCAGGGGGCCTGGCTGGGATGGAGGGTTAACCCACTGATGGTAAACCAGCAGGGTCACAGTTCTACTCCGTGGAGCCCAAAGGCACACCAGAGGGAGCCGTTGGCTCAAAGATGTGCATGGCATTATAGAACTCCTTGAGTTGGGCAGGAGTCGCTCCAGTTCTCAGGAACTCTGGGAAGCGTGGCTGCTGCCAGCTCCTTGGGTGGAGTGCAGAAGCACGCTGCTTCCCAGGAGAAGTTGAGGAACGCTTTGACATTGACTTCTTGGACTTACCAGACTGTGAGGATGACAATTTGGGGCGGGATAACTATTGATTATGGGTTCAGCTCTCAGAATGGGACACAGATCTCCCTCAGGATCCACACAGAGCTTTTTTCTGCCATGCCACCAGGAGCTTCATCGTCTGCTCGCGAATCGCCTTCAGGTGCATGGACTTGCAGTTGACGAACATCAAGGCCCGACTCCAGGTACCACTGGCAAACTAAGTGTGGGTCAGAGACAGACATCTGTCTGACATTCTTCACAAGGTTTAAACTCCATGGGTTTGTTGGGAGCCATGCCCATAGCATACTGGGAGCAAAGGTATAAAAAAAAAAAGTTGACAAAAACTCGAAAAAGTAGTAAAAAAATAACGGTAGCCCTTCGGATCTGCGCTGTTGACGCAGAACAAAAGGAACTGATGTCACTGTGCCAGGGTGGAGCCATTATAGGCACCGTGCACATCACTTCTGACGCGGAGCAGCCCAACACCACCCAACACCGCGCAGAGGTACTGCTCAAGATTTTCTAGATACAGTGACGCCTGGGGAATATTTAAAGGTGAGGAATCTGCGGGTTGAAAACTTTATCAGAAAGATCATTACCGAAGGTAAGTAACTTGTTCTTCTGATGGATACTTCTACTTGCAGATTCCTTTCTTCTTAAATCCACAGCAGAGTAGAACTTTGCTGGCAGTGGGTCTGAGAAAATCGTTAAACCAAGAGTTCCTACAGTAGGGATTTCGCAAAGTGGCCATGCCTTTAGACTTCAGAATCAAAATGTCTGATGAATGCATGGACTGAAGCCCACATCACAGACCAAAAGATGTCCAGAATAGGAGCACCCTGGATAACACTGAAGAAGCAGCCTTCGCTATGGTCAAATGGTGTCTTCTTGACAAGAGCACAGCAGATCTTATTACACAACAGGATGCACTTGGAAAGAGTTCTCTTTTGAATGACCTTGCCCTTCTTGGCATCAACATAGCTAATGAACAACTGGTCATCTAACAGGTATTCCCAGGTTCTGTCCACGCCGAAGCTTATAAACACCCTAATGGGGTATCTGGGCGGTGAATAACAGATGTTTATTGTTACCCAACACAATGGTACTCATTTTATCAACCTCAGATGGATGAAAGGCTGAGTGGACCCACCAGGATTTGAACCTGTGACCATGAGGTCGAACACAGGCCCCTGCAGTGGATGCATTAGTCCTCTAAGCCACCAGACCCAGCTAATTAGCTTATGGCCCTACATTGATTCAAATGGTGGCGCCTTCTCTACTCCTTGGTGGGATGAGGAGGCGGGTAAAATGTAGACACACTGATAGACCAACCCAGGTGGAACAGGGTTACCACTTTTGGAAGAAATTAGTCTTTTTCTTTCAAAACCGGATAACAAGAAGTAAAAGAAGGACTGACTCAAAGCTTGCACCTTGCTCAGTTGCAGAGCAGAAGTAACACCAATCCGAAACACTGTTTTGACCATCAACACCTGCAATGGGCAGATATGCATTGGCTCAACTGAGCTTCCATTAAAAATGCAGCACCAAGTTGGGGTCCCGCTGTGACTCTTAAGTGCAAAGGAGGAAACATGTATATCAATCTCATAAGGAATCTCATGGCGATGGGTGACTGAAACAACAATGGTTCGTCAGGCAAACAAAGGAAGGCAGAAAAGGGCTGAAAGGTAGCTTTTAACTGTGTCCATGGCAAAGCTTTGCTGGGCACAGATATCTGAAAGACACACTAAGAGGATCAACCTCCTCCTTAGGGCACGAAACAACAAAACGGGGACAACATTCATGAGGAGGAATGACACCGTGATAAGATGACATCTATAACCTCTGCAGGTAAATCAAAAGAGTTTAAGTTGCTTCTTCCAATCTGGTGGAGGTGAGACGCTCAAGGTTGGGATGCAGAATCTACCCTCCTGAACTGCGAAGCAGATGTGCCTAAGTAGGAGAGGAGAAAACAAGTTCAAGAGAATAAAATAGCGTTCCATATCCTCCGTGGCCAGTGTGGCATGTCCATAATCACCTGCGCAATGCTCGGCCACAACTTCCTCAAGACTCAAGAACTCAAAGCGATGGGAGGGAACGAACAGTGAAGGGGAAATTCCTAAACCTCTCAAGATATGTGTAAGAAAGTGACTCCTTTTGACATGGTCACCTCCACTTTTGGCCCTAGTACTGATGATTTTTGACAAAGTGCACTGGGTCCCTGCTAACCAGGCCCCAGTGCTCTTTCCCTAAAACAAGGTCCATGTTCAATTGTTAAACCAATTGGCAAGGACTTTAGCACCCTTGAAAGTCCTTAGTAAATGGTACCCCTGATACTTAGGGCATGGATACTAAAGAGGGTCCCTAAGGGCTGCAGCATGTATTATGCCACCCTGAGAGACCCACATACAAATTGCATGCAGAGTACCATTGCAGGCTGTGTGAAATGGTGCAAACCATTTTGAAAACTCAACATGGCACATTTCCTGTGTGCTATGTCCTTGCCCATATAGCATGTACCATATGTAAGTCACCCCTACAGCAGGCCTTAGAGCCCTATGGCAGTATGCATTGTATTATAAGTAAGGATATATTTGCATGAGCAGATATGCCCCCTTGATGTCTGGTTCTATTGCCACAACAGTGTAAGTGTTCAGGAAGCCGTCTTAATTATATGTACTAGGCACATGTCATTATGAGTTACCCAGCTCCATAATGGCTTTACTGAAAATAATGGTGTTTGGTATCAAACACCTCATCTTGACAAATCCATACTGATGCCAGTATCGAGTTTGTCCTGAAATGCACCCAAAGAGCACCTTAGAGGTGCCCCCTGTATCCTACTAATCTCTTAGGGTGCTGGCTGACTGGTAAAGTGCAGCCTGTCACCAGTGACACATTTCTGACCCCCTGCAGGTGAGAGCCCACGCTCCGATTTCAGAAACAATGCCCGATAAGGGGAAGGCTTTCACACCTCCTCTAGCAGGGTGGCTTGTGTTTTAGCATATCAAGGCCAGAGGCTTCAAAGGGAGATGCCACCCCATGCCCTGAGGCTCATTTTGCATCAGGACAGCAAGAACATTATCTAGTCAGAAGGAGTGTTCACCCTCAGGCTGATCACACACTTAAGGTGGGCTACCTGAAGTGAACAACGTAAGAAAGGTTCCACCATCTTGTTTTTAGTGGAACTAGAAACTCTGGGTCAGGTTTATGCCAACTCTCAAAATGAAGTGGTCATACAGGGGGTGTAGAAACCATGGGGATAGGTAGCCCCTGGCTACTATGTTACACTCCCCTTAACACCCCTAATTTCAGTATTTAGGTACCCCCGTAACATCAGGGACTCAAATTTGTCTACCTTGACCAGAAGAAGGACCAAGAAGAGCAGAAAACAGAAGAACTGTGGAACAGCCCCAGATTGGGCACAAAACACTACTTGACTGCTGATGCTCTGACAATTGCTAAGACCCAATTCGTCCAACAGCTGTGCAACCTCCAAAGGCCTTAAAGGGCTGCCAGCACTTCACCAACCAGTCGGCATCTCCCTTGAAGAGGAGGAGCCACTTCCCTGCAGTCACCAACTGCATCTATACGGTACACCGTTCTGCTGACCACCAGGTACATCCAGGAACTAGCACCCCAGGTGAAAGACTCTGTGGCTCACAGAGGTCAGCCTCCTCTCTCCAGCGAGTTTTGAGTCACTAGACCCTCTAGGAGTCCCCAAGCACCAATACCCTGCGTACAAGAGCCCCTGTAGCAGCCAAGCCTTAAGCGCCCAGTCCGGACACCAACCCTGCCAAGACCGACCTACTGACAAGGGACGTCAGCATCACCAATGCCAACACAGAGAGTGGCCCTGCTGTCCTGTTTTCCCCCCATCTCCAGGTCAAACCCAAGAAGTGAGAACCTCCAAAGCAAGCGATCCACCAGACAAAACACCTCTGCACCCGAGCCCCACAGCCCAAGTCAACCGACGCTGCTCCCTTGGCCAGAGACCCTCAAAAGCTGAGCCCCCCCCTTTGGGTTCTGTTGGACTTGTCCCCAAGTCCCCACTTGCAGCCTTTTTCTTGTTACAGGTTTCTCTATAGACTTTAACAGGTGGCATTTGAGGATCCCATTGTGACCAGCATCTCTGCACCCGGACACACTAGGGCAGATAAATCCGAACTGCTGGTGGTTCTTTGGACCTTGGCCCCTAAGCACCTTAAGTCCAGGAGAGTTACCCTGAGAATCGTTTCTAAGTGCACCTATGAAGTGAATGTTTCTCCCAAAGGATAACATCACGCCGCTCGAGGCTCATGCCTTAAATCTGACAGCTGTGATTTTCTACTGTTTCACCTGTAAAAATCTATAACGTCTAAAGTACTTACCTGATTCCGTTGATCTCGGAGTTTAAAATTATATAAAATATGTGTTATGTTTATAAATTGGTTTGAGTAAATTATATAAAAATCTGTGTTATTTTTCTAAATTGTGTCTAATTTATTGACTGTGTGTAAAACAAATGCTTAACACTACCCTCTGATAAGCCTAAACTGCTCGTCCACACTACCACAAAGAGAGCATTCATTTGAGATTATTAATTTAAGCCACATAAACCAATAAGGGTTGTCTGCCTAGTGTACCTCATTTTTGTGCACTACATAGAAAGAAAGCTTCCTACAACGAGGCAGGTTCAAGGGGCACAGGCAGCGCCAAGGGCAGGTTCCCTGGGGGAAGTTCGAATGGAGGCCACTGCGGATCACTGGAGCCCAAAGGAGCGCTAGAGCGAACTGGTAAAGAGCAAAACTTTGCAGAATGGCTTCTCTGGAGACTTCTACTTGCTGCGACGTCGTTGATGGACCCGGGAACTAGGGGTGTGCCAAGACTAGACCCGGAATTGGCCCTGATGGCGATCGGGAGCGAGAACAGAAGGCACATTGTCACCCTTGAGCCCTCTTTGGAGTCTGAGAGCTTCAACTTATGTTTTTTTCTTGGACTTACAAAAGACTTCAAACATACGGGAAAAACTTCCAGAGTGTGACCTTCCTTTCTACTTCAACCTGTCACGGCATAGAGTCTTCTTATGCTTAGCAACAGCTTTTGGCTTTTTGAGTCTGAATGACCTTCAGATTCATTGGAGCACAGTCATCACAGCAGTCATGCTCTAATAGCAGGCACCAAAGACGCACACTGTGAGGGTCACAGACATTTCTTACACGGTTTGAACCCTGTTATTTTAGGGGTTTGACTTTGTCCTTGTACACTGGTGTATTTTTTTTTACAAGAAATAGGTCGTTAAACCAACAAGAAGATTCAGATCGGCGTCTGAAGGAGGTGAAAGACAAGGACGGACATTAGTGTGCATGTAAGCGCTTATTTGCGGCTCTACTTGTCATTTCCGTAGTGTCAGGACATGGGTGCGGAGAGGCACACCACCATCTAATGGCACTCAGGAATACTGTTTTAAAGATTTCAGATCCAGTCTGGCACCAGAGGAATATTCACAAAGTGAGGAATCTGTGGCTAGCAGTATTGATCAGAAAAGGTTTATTAAAATTATTGCTGTATCACCCAAAATAAAGTGCTATTGGTGAAACCTTTTAAAGGGAGATGCAACAACCAGGACTCAAGAAGTTGTCAAATCTCAAGCACAAAAGGTGATGCGAGAAAAGTTTGCAAATAGTCCAACTACTGCCAATTGCTCTGTGTAGCATTTCAACCAATAGTTTTTCGACCACTGTGCCACCTAAGACAGGGGCCCACCTTATGGAAATCAGCCTGTGACGGCTCGCCCTGGCTATCACAGAGAGTCATTCTGCAGTGGTTGAACTTGGCTAGTTTGCAGTGCCATAGAAGAATAGACCCTGGGACATCAGTGGCAAAGGACCCCCACCTCCACGGTTGTGGTCTGTCAGATCATCTTGCAAGCTTCCCCTATTCTATCAACTAGAGTCTCACAAGCATGTGGGATAGTCTAGCTGTATTACTTCACTGAATGAATCTTGATAAAGAGATTGCATTTTGGATGGCATACATGCAATTGAACTGCAAGGGCTTCTGCTTCTTTTTAAATTTAAGCAGTGAAATGTGCTTGCTTGAGGTATCTGTAGTTAGAAATATCCATCAGATACTAGTTTCTCAAACACACACTTGAATCTAACCAAGATGATTAACAATATATTTAAATACAAAGAAACTTCTATGGTGGGGTGCTTCAAGAAATAGATCACCTACTGTAGTCACCTGCATAATAATACCAGCCCAATTCAAATTACATAGTTCTCAAAGGCATTTCAGCAACTAACATGCCTACCTGTCCTTCACGAGAAAATTTAAATGGTGGTTTGTGCTTAATAACACTAGTAGCCAGTCTGAGCAGCCCAGTGAGCCCATCGTCTTCAATACTTCCATCTTGAGGGTCAAAGATGTCTCTGCTATAAGACAAAATATTGTACAAGTGGGTATTACTCTTTTTCTGAACACACACAAAGAGTTTGTATAGTTATATAATGAATAATACTGGCTATTAACTTGTAGGTACATATTACTTAACTTGTGAAAAGAAATTGCTAACACAACAGGTTGATCAGAAAGATTCAGTAGTAGAAGTCAGAGTTTAAAAAAAAATACTGTACAAGGAAACATAGGCCACTTGTTTTTAACTGGTTTTAGATTATTAGGCACAGACAAGTGCAAATCAAACAGTAAGTAATCAAAAATGTTAATTTTTGACTAGAAATGTCAGATTTTTTTGGCAAAATTGAGTAACAAGTATGAAAAAAGTTACTTACTTGTAATACTTAGTTTGTGGCTTGTTCTGTTGTAGATTCACATGTTGTGCACTCTCGTCAATTCAGAGTTCCTGAAATTTGAAATCTTTCTTTTGGGAATGCATCAAAAGGCCTGTGAGCAAGTTTCCTGTTTGAATGTGCGTCTATTAGGAACCACATAACCCTTGTGTAGAAAAGTGGGTTTCTGTTGCAGTAACCCCCCCACCCCACTTTTTGCCAGACTACTGATGCACTTTGACTTGATGTGCCCTGGGTCCCTGCCAATCAGGTTCCTACGGCCTGTGTTCTTTCCCTAAAACTAACCCAATTGGCATCTCTGGCCACAGGTCAGCCCCTGGTAAATGATACCACAGGTACCCAGGGCACTGTGACCAGGGAATACCCCTAAGGGCTGCAGCACTTATTGTGCCACCCTTAGGGGCCCTGTAACATTACACTCACACACTGCCTTAGCAGGCTGCGTGTCTTGGTGCAGAACAAAGTGAAGAGTCGACATGGCACACAACTCTGTTGGCAGGGTATGCCCAGACGTGGGTCCCTTGCTCACTTTGCCCCTGGATTCAAGCTAGCCTGGCTGATGAAGGGTGTTACCCAGAAACCGGTCCCAGGATGCTTGTTTCCGGTTCAGGGAAGACTTGGCTTGGCAGTTCAGGCTGGACTGTTCCCATGAGGCACAGGGTCAAGACTGATTTGCATATAGCTGGGTCTGAACTGAGGTGGCGAAGTGAGCTAAAGAATGATGATGGATTCAACCCAGATCTGTGACTGGGGGTGAGTGTCTGAAAAGTTTCAGGACTCCGTCCATCATCTCCTTGTGTTTACACAACTCTGTGTGCCATGCCTACAACCCACTGCCCTGGCATAGATCAGTCTCCCCTCTAGCTGGGTGCACTATACCAGTGGTGAGGGTACAGGTGCATGAGCCCTGTACCCCTACAGTGTCTAAGTCCATTCTTAGACATTGTAAGTGCAGTGCTGCCATTAAGAGTATATGGTGCTGGGAGTTTGTCATTACGAACTCCACAGCACCATAATGGCTACACTGAAAGCACAAGTTACTACTTGTGTAACGATATATCTGTAAGAGACATTAGTTAGTGATAGATTCCTTACCTTAGAATATCCCCAGGCGTCAGACTGGATCCGGAAAGTTTTTCGTCAGCAGTACCCCTGCGCGTCGGTAGCTGGCGTCGTGCGGCTCCGCGTTCGTCGCTGGCGTCGTAAGCGCCGAGATGACGTCACGGAGACTACTTAGGCGCCACCCATGCGCGCTGACGTCAGTTCTGTACACAACTTTCCGCGCCAGGAAGGCAGAGCCATGCAAGAAACTGACCACTGGTGCCATGAAACTAGGGCCCTGAAAGGGATGACCTTAACCCTAGAATCAGTTCGCAGAACGGGGAGGATGGGTGGGGCGGTAAGGAATCTATCACTAACTAATGTCTCTTACAGATATATCGTTACACAAGTAGTAACTTGTGCATCTGAAAGAGACACGTTAGTGATAGATTCCTTACCTTAGAATAGATACCCCAGCAATACCAACCCCGGTGGTGGGTCTGCGAATAGATTACACCAGAAAGTCACGGAGAACAGAACGGCCAAAGAAGCCGTCTCTCCGGACTTGACTGTCAAGGCAGTAATGCTTAGTAAATGTGTGCAGCGAGGCCCACGTAGCTGCCTGACAAATATCCTGCAAGGGAACGCCGCGTCCCAAGGCAGTAGTGGCTGCCGTTGCCCTGGTCGAATGGGCACATAGCCCCACAGGAGGCTCCTTCTTAGCCAACGAGTAACACGCTTTGATGCACAAACGACCCACCGAGAGATGGTTCGTTTGTGCACGGCTCGACCTTTTTTGGCGCCCACGTAGCCAACAAAGAGCTGGTCATCCACCCGGAACTGTTGTGTGCGCTTCAGATAGAACGAGAGCGCACGTTTTGGGTCCAGACGGTGGAGCCTCTCTTCCTCTTTTGAAGGATGGGGAGGCGGAAAGAAGGTGGGCAAAGTGATGGTCTGCCCGATGTGGAAGGGCGTGACAACCTTTGGCAAGAAAGAAGGACGGGTCCTTAAAACCACCTTGTCCGGATGAACAGAAAGGAAAGAGGATTAGAAGAAAGAGCCTGGAGCTCACTCACTCTTCTGGCAGAGGTGATAGCTACCAGGAAAGCCGTCTTGAGAGTAAGAAGACGTAAAGGACAGTTATGAAGGGGCTCAAAGGGAGCGCACATGAGATAGGCCAAGACAAGATTTAAGTCCCATTGAGGCATTATGAAAGGCACGGGAGGAAACGTGTGTGCAATGCCTTTCAGGAAACGGTTAACAAACGGGGACTTAAAGAGAGAAGGCTGATCTGGAAGCCTGAGAAAGGCGGAGATGGCCGAAAGATAACCTTTGATAGTGCCCAGAGCAGAGCCCTGCTGGGCCAAGGAGAGCAGGAACAGAAGGACCTCAGAAAGAGGGGCAGAAAGGGGATCCACAGACTTAGCTGTGCACCATGCCACAAACTTGTTCCACCTACAGGCGTATACCGTCTTAGTGGAGGGACGCCTGGCTGCCAGAATGACATCACATACTTCGGGAGGAAGATGGAAAGCTGTTAACTGTCGCCGCTCAATCTCCACGCATGGAGGTGGAGGCTGGACAGGTTCGGGTGGCGGACCGTCCCCTGCTGCTGCGACAGAAGATCCTCCCGAAGAGGCAGTCGGATCGGGGGATCGATCGCCATGTTGAGTAGCTCGGGATACCAGTATCTTCGTGCCCAATCCGGAGCCACAAGGATGACTTGGGCCCGGTCGCGACGAATCTTCTTGAGCACTCTGGGCAGAAGTGGTATAGGCGGAAAGGCTTACAACAGACCGCAGCTCCACTCGCGACGAAAAGCGTCGCCGAGCGAGTGCCGCCTTGGACATTCCAACGCGCAGAACTGATGACATTGCGCGTTCTCTTCGGTGGCGAATAGATCTAACCAAGGCTCTCCCCACTGCAGAAAGAGACCTTGCGCCACGTCCGAGTTCAGACGCCATTCGTGATCCATCAAGCACCGGCGGCTGAGTTCGTCCGCCCTGGCGTTCAGAGAACCTGCCAGGTGTTGAACCACCAAGGTAATGCCTTGACCTTCCAGCCATGTCCAAAGGCGCAGAGCCTCCTGACATAGGGTCCACTACCCCACCCCGCCCTGTTTGTTGCAATACCACATGGCGGTGGTGTTGTCCGTGAACACCTGCACTACACTGCCAAGGACAGAGGGAAGGAATGCCTTCAGTGCAAGTCGGATCGCCCGAAGCTCCAAGAGATTGATATGAAGCCGGGACTCCGCCGGAGACCAGAGGCCTCTGATCTCCGCCTCTCCCAAGTGGCCACCCCATCCCAGGAGGGACGCATCCGTCACCACTGTGTGCTCCGGTTGGGGGAGGGAGAGGGATCTGCCATTGACCCAATCGCGATTCGTGAGCCACCACTGCAATTGTTGTGCAGTGCCCTCCGAGATCTGGACATGATCGGACAGGTTGCCCTGATGCTGTGCCCACTGGAACTTCAGGTCCCACTGCAGAGCCCGCATATGCCACCTGGCATGTTGCACTAGCAGAATGCAGGAGGCCATCAGGCCCAGGAGCTGGAGGGTCATCCTGGCTGAAACCCAGGATAGAGGCTGAAAGATCGGAATCATAGCCTGAATATCCTGGACTCACTGCTCGGGAGGATAAACCCGAAACCGCGTCGAATCCAGAACCGCTCCGATGAAGGGGAGCTTCTGAGAGGGACTCAGGTGCGACTTCGGCACGTTGATGGAGAACCCCAGCGAATGCAGGAGGTCGGCCGTAGTCTGGAGGTGGGAGACGACTGCCTGGGGCGAGCCCGCCTTCAACAGCCAGTCGTCGAGATAGGGGAAGACTGAGACCCCTGATCTGCGCAGATGAGCTGCGACCACCGCCATCACTTTCGTGAACACCCGAGGGGCGCTGGTAAGGCCAAAGGGGAGCACGGTAAACTGAAAATGCTCCTGGCCTACCGTGAACCGCAGGTAACGCCGGTGGGCCGGCAGGACGGGAATGTGAAAATATGCGTCCTGCAAGTCCAACGCTACCATCCAGTCTCCAGGGTCGAGGGCAGCCAAGACCTGAGCCAGAGTCAACATCTTGAACTTCTCCTTCCGGAGGAAGCGATTGGCGTTCCTGAGGTCCAAGATGGGGCGCAAGCCCCCTTTGTCCTTTTTGGGGACCAGAAAGTAGTGGGAATAACAATCATGTCCTACTTCTGGCCCAGGAACGCGCTCGATGGCCCCCTTGGCCAAGAGGGCCGTGACTTCCTGTCGGAGAAGCGCCAAGTGATCCCCCGACATGCGGTGGAACTGAGGTGGCATGGCCGGGGGGGGCAGACTCGAAGGGGAGGGAGTAGCCCCTTCGGACGATTAGCAGCACCCACCTGTCCGAAGTGACAGAACGTCAGTGGGGGAGGTGATGTTGAATCCTGCCGCCCACCGGCGTGGGGTGCACCCCAAAGCTCGGACTAGGAAGGCTTTGAGGCGGATGCTGCGGAGGTGGACTGACCCGCACGCGGCCGCGCTGGGGTTGGTTTTGCGCAGGCCTTTGGCTGAACGGGCGTGTAGGGGCGCCCCTTCCGCGGCCACGAAAGGAACGAAAGGTAGACGTGGCCGGGCGTGTGGTGGAGAGACCCAAGGACTTGGCTGTAGCCCGAGAGTCCTTAAAACGCTCCAGCGCACTGTCTGCCTTATCGCCATATAGGCGAGTACCATCAAAAGGCATGTCCATGAGGGAACTCTGGACATCCCCCGAAAACCCCGTGGACCGCAGCCAGGCGTGTCGCCGCAAGGCCACCGTCGTGGAGATGGCTCTCCCCAAAGAGTCCGCGGTGTCCAACCCACACCGAATGGCGAACTTCGCGGCATCCTTCCCTTCTGCAACAGCTTGGGAAAGCACAGCCCGAACCTCCTCCGGGCACTGGGGAAGAGTTTGCGCCACTGTGTCCCACACAGCGTGAGAATAGCGGCCCAAGAGGCATGCGGTGTTGACTGACTGCAGCCCCAGGCTGGCAGAGGAAAACAACTTTTTGCCAAACTGGTCCAGCTTTTTTGATTCCTTATCCGGCGGAGCGGTAGGGAATGCAGTTTGGGAAGTGGAGGCCTGAATGACCAGGCTCTCTGGTGTCGGATGAGTCGTCAAAAAGGCAGGGTCACCCGGTGCCGAGCGGTGACGCCTGGCCACGTTCTTATCCACAGGAACCCCTGTGGCAGGCCTAGACCAGGTACCCATCAAAACATCCATCAAGGCCTCATTGAACGGAAGCAGAGGTTCCATAGAACTTGCCGCCGGCTGAAGCACTTCAGTAAGGAGGTTAGTCCGGAGGGTAACAGTAGGCAAGTCAAGGTCAAGAGCCTCAGCTGCCCTACGGAGCACCACAGTGTATGTGGCGCCTTCCTCCATGACAGTGGGAGGAGACACAAACCCAGGCTCAGAGGAGAGGTCAAGGCCACCTGCATCCTCTGAGTCGTCTGCCCACTCCTGTTCGGACTCACACTGCCGTGCAAGAGGGTCCTCCGACCCCTCCCAGTCCTCCCCCTCCACAACGGCCCGAGGCACAGGCTGCAGCGGCGGGGTAGGCACAGGGGAAAACAAATGCTCCACAGGCGCCGGGAATGGCGCCGAGAACGGCGCCGGTCGACGCCGTTCCGGCTCCAAGCTCCAATCAGGGTCCTAAGCCCGAGCAAAATTGCCCGGAAACTTGGGCAAGGGCGGAGGTGGGACGAACGGAACCCAGGGCGGCGCCGGGAAGGGAGCCGCAGGGGGCGCCGGGGCCTGAGCCGCCGGCGGAGGACCCTGCGGCGCCGGAGCCGCCAGCGGAGGACCTTGTGGCGCCGGAGCCGGCAGCAACCAAGGGCCCTAAAGAGGGACCGCGGGGCCCGAAGGCGCGCCGGCGGGAGCCCTAGGCCTGAAAAGACGGTCCATGGCGGCAAGAAACTCTTGCACTTGGGCCGGAGTCGCCGACGGACCCGGGTATGGCGGGTAGGCCGTGGGACTGACAGGCTTCAACGGAGCCGCGGGGGGAAGGACCCCGTGCCCCCTCGTCCGCGCCCGAAGGCCGACGGGGGGAGGTCGGAGAGCGAACGCGCTTCTTCGACTTCTTTTTGTGACGCCGCTTACCCGCTTCCGAGGGTGAAGACTTGGACCCAGAGGAGTGATGATGATTACTCCGCGGCCGGTCCCTTGAGCGACCCCTGGACCTCGAACGGCGCGGAGACAACTGTCGGGCCTCCAGCAGCTTTCGGGACCGCTCCCGCAAAGCCTTCGGAGCCATGGCCAGACAGTCGGAACATGACCGGGAGTCATGGTCGCGCTCCAGACAGTAGAGACAGACGCCATGGGGGTCGGCCACCGACCTCGTACGGCGGTAGGCCCCGCAGGATTTAAACCCAGGCATCCCTTCGTGGCACCAGGAGTCAAGATTTTAAAGAAGTAGAGACAAAAGTCCCAAAAATAAATAGTCAAAAAGTGACTAAGGTACGTGCTCTAACCGGATCTGCGCTTGCTGGCGCGGAAAAAGAAAGAACTGACGTCAGCGCGCATGGGTGGCGCCTAAGTAGTCTCCGTGACGTTATCTCGGCGCTTACGACGCCAGCGACGAACGCGGAGCCGCACAACGCCACCTACCGACGCGCAGGGGTACTGCTGACGAAAAACTTTCCGGATCCAGTCTGACGCCTGGGGATATTCTAAGGTAAGGAATCTATCACTAACGTGTCTCTTTCAGCTACTGAGATGTTTGGTATCAAACTTCTCAGCACATTAAACCCACACTGATGCCAGTGGGGATTTAATGAAAAATGCACACAGAGGGCATCTTAGAGATGCCCCCTGAAAACTAACCCACCTCTAGTGTCCAGGCTGAGTGGCTGCTTTCAGCTGCCGCCACCAGACATGTTTCTGGACCCCTGGGTCAAGAGCCTGCTGCTCTCTGGGGCCTGAAACAATGCACATCCTGGGACGAGGTGCCAAGCGTCCTCCCCCAGGATGGGCAGGGTTCACAAAGGGGAAGCTTCAAAGGCTTGCCGCCTTTGTGAGTTTCCTCAGGCCACTTGCTGTTCTCAGCAACTGGTCCCCACTGGTTCTGATCCCCACTTTGGGCGGGAGAACCGGCGGGAAAAACAAGTGAGGAAGAGAGGTGTGCCCACCTCTGTCAACTCCACCCCTCAGGTGGTGGAGGCGAAGTGAAGCACAACTCTCAGTGCACGCCATCTTGAAGATGGGGGGACTCAGACAACCAGGGACAGGCTCATGCCCCCCTCCCACTGACATAATAGGGGTGTACCCAGCCCAGGGAAGGGACCCATTGGTCCCTGCCTTTTTACCTACCTGTAACGCCCCTAAATCTAGTATTTAGGGGCACCCCAGAACCTTGCTTCCTCAGACAAGAAGAAACTGCAAGAAGAAGAAGAAGAAGTAGAAGGACCGAACAGCCGTGCAGCAGCTAACAAGAGGAAGACGCCCACTGACTTGGCCCCAGCCCTACCGGCCTGTCTCCCCCTCGAACCTGCTCCTGCGAACTCCCGGTGTGTCCTGCAGCCAGCAACCTCGAAAACCCCGGAGGACCTGCCTGCCTTCAAGCACAAAGACTTTGTCTCCCTTGAACACCGGATTTGTTCATCTGCAACCTCTGGCTCCGGGCGGACACTGCAGATACGCCCCACTCTGCACCCGCTGACCACGGCCCGAGCTCGAGTGGGCAAACACCACGAGGAGGTCACCCCGGCGATCCTGACCCGAGATCCGGCGACCCCTGACCTGCCTCAAGCCTCCAGCCGACGCCTGCAGCCTAAATCCAGAAGGCCCCACCAACCGCGACCAGGAGCTGGTAAGAAGATCCGACCCCAAAAGGCACCCCTGCACCCGACGCCCCACGGCCTTGTGTGCCCAAACCGACGGTGCCTAACCAACCCCTAACTTCCCAACTTACCTCTCGAAGAGGTGGTCGCACCCGGAAGACCTTCGTCCCCGAGCCTGCAGTGCCTTTGCAAACCGGAGGTTCCCCATTGAAACCAACAGGGCGCCCGACGTCGAAACAGCACCCTGCACCCGGCCGCCCTAGTGCCGCTGAGGGTGCACCTTTGGCGCTACTTTGTTTCCCCATTTGCCCTGAGCTAAAGTCTAGGAACTCTGCTCCCACACCCAAGTGGCCTGCTTGCCAGCAGCCACCAACCGGAGGCCCCCTATCCTCCATTGGATAACATTGGGCCTCAGCACTCTGCACCCGTGCCGCTGAGGGTGTAACGAGAGTGCATCCTTGACCCTGGGGAAACCCTTGTTCTACCCCAGAAGCTCAACTCCAAAGACCGATTACTTACCTGGTAACCGTTAACTTCATTTCTTTCCATAGGAACCTATTGACTGTTTTTCTCTGAAAAATGTTCTAAGTGTGGAGTTGATCTGTATGGAAACCTGAAAAATAAGAATTGTGCAAAACTGATTTTACTTACCTTTTCTCTAGGAAATGTCCCAGTGTGATATCCAGGCATATCACACTGAGTAGAAAAAGTAATCTCAAAAGTAACGTAAAAGTAACTTACCTGTAATTCTTATTGCAAAATCGATACAAAGTATATGTACAGCATTTCACAGTATTGCATTACCAGTAATTCAAACTGTAACCATTTCAAAGTACATCTACAACTGCATTTCAAACTGTATATTTACTGCAAAGTATTTATCAACTTACCTGTGCCAGGCTTGCTTGGTTCTAGGAAATAAAATAACTAAAAGAATATTTTTATACAAAACCAATTGGTCTGAAGTTCAGTCTTTGAGTGTGTGAAATCATTTGCTGATTGAGTGGGTACAACAAATGCTTAACACTGTCCTCTGATACTGCCTTACTGCTCGACCACACTACCACAAATAGAGAGTGAGGTGCTATCTAACTTTACCTCTGCCTACCTTTGGGGATCCACCGGACTCTGTGAACATTATACCTCACTTTGGTATAGTATATACAGAGCCAGCTTCCTACACTTTGTATATCGCTTCTGCTTCTTTTTGGCATTCTCAGAAGAGTCACATGTGAATTTGCAACTCGACAGCCAGTGAATTTATTGTTACAGGCAAATAGTATTTTCTGCTGGTGGGGGGTGTACCCTCTTTCCTAATGCGCGGGCTGCTGGAAAGTGGGAGTACTCAAAGCAAACAAAATCTTTTAAAACTATCTGGATAACTTTTTGTGA
Source organism: Calotriton arnoldi (assembly GCA_963921515.1). Classification (NCBI taxonomy): domain Eukaryota; kingdom Metazoa; phylum Chordata; class Amphibia; order Caudata; family Salamandridae; genus Calotriton; species Calotriton arnoldi. The sequence goes on from CAWUFW010002151.1 coordinate 1,037,574, forward strand.
GAAGCTGGCTTAGTATATGGTGCTCACTTATTTAAGTGAAGCACCTTGCACTAATCCACACAACCCTTATGGTAATTTTAGTGGTCTTAGACAACCATAGAAATCTCTCTAAGTGGTAGCTGTGGAGAGCAGCCTTCAGGCTTAGTCCAGAAGGAGTGTAAAGCAGTTTGTTTTACCAGTACTTAATCTTATGGTGTAGGTTAAGTGAAAAAGATTCACTCAGCGTAGTTATAAAAATATGTATTTTATTACAAACACTCACTAACACATTGCACTATCTCCTACCCGGAGATATATTCACAATACACAAAACACTTTGATAACAGAGCACGTAAGTAGCACAAATACACTGTGGTATCCAGGGGGAGACCAAACCATATACTAAAATAGTGGAATGCGAACTATGACCTAAGTCGAGACGGAACACAGAAGGCGTAGAAGTGTTGGGGACCAAAGTAAGTACCCAGGAACCCAGTGGAAGCCGTGTGCAGAGCGTGAACATGACCGCGGGATCAACACAAGTCACTGGCTAAGTCGCGATTGCAGTTTTAAAGAAGGACACTTTCCCAGTGGACCCTGAAGAAACCCAGTGGAAGATGGAAGGTTGGAGAGTAACCCCACCCGTGGATACCCCAGGAAACAGGATACTTACACCAAGGAAGCCGGGTGCATAGGTGTGAAGTGACATCGGAAACAGCCGTAGACCACGATGGAGGACTTCAGGAAAAGTGCAGCTGAAGAAGATGATGAAGGAGTCCGGAGGAACTCAAAGGTGGATCCGAGATGAGAAGAACCTGCAAGCAGAGGAGACAGAGTCTATGCCACTCAAGAGTGACCAGGAGGCACGGAAGACGAATGCCCACCGATGTCGATAGATGCAGGAGAGTTGACTGTGCCCTTGAAGTTGCAGCTGTAAGGGCCAGGTGCCGCTGTGGAAGACAAGGAGCCATTCACGAGCTGTCCCACGTTGCATGTCAAAAGCCAGGGGGTCAGTGTCTGGCAGGGGCACCAACGAGCCTTGGCAGACGCAACCAACTTAGTCGTCGAAAAAGGTGCAGTGTCGGGACCAGCAAGGTCCAGGTGACTTACCACGAGCAGGTAAGTCAGAGTAGGCCCCAAGCAAGCAGAGGAGCCCACTAGAGCCAAAGAAGACCCTCAAGAGGACCCACAGGCCGAAGGCACCGAAGTCGCAAGAGGACCTCGAGCAGCTCACCAATGAAGAAGGGCCACGGTGCAGAGGAAACGGTGAGGGCGACTATCTTGGCTGCATGAGTTGCTTGAAGTTGGAGCTTCTTGGAGCCCGAAGATCTCTGGAGGAGAGAGCCAACAAGCCTTGGGAACGGCAAGTCGACAGTGCACAGGTGTTCAGTTTCAGCGGTTCCGACGAGGGATACTGGCCACAAAATTGCAGAGAGGGCAGGTCAGCCCTTGAGGGAGTTGCAGAACCACCACCTGGGTTGCTAAGCCTCGGGAAGTCTGAAGGACGATAGGAGCAGCAGACTGGTCAGCTTCATTGCCGTGCCTATAGATGCAGGGGAGTGACTCCTCCTCTCCAAGGGAGATTACTTTGGGTGTCCTTGATGCCCACAGGTCTGTTGAAGAACCTGGAAAAGGCACAGACACAGACGACGAAGAAGGCTTGAAGAACAGCAAGACCAAGAGCAGCAGAAGTCTTCCTTGGTGCAGTCTCGGTTCCAGTTGAAGTCCAACGAAGTTCAAGTGTCCAGACGGTCGAAGAGCGACGTCATTTCAGGCTGGAGTCTTGTCCCACGATGAATCTGAGGACCCACATACAGGTAAGCCCTCAAGTACCCCAAGGAACGGGTTGGAGCAATTCAGGGGTTCCTTCCAGAGGAGGGGCTGGACAGTCAGGAGGATACTCTTATGTCCAGTTTCACACCAGAGCGGGAGCCAAGGGCTCCCTGAACTGGCTCAAACTGGAGTATGCAAGGAGGGCACCGAATGTGCCCTTCAAAGCAATCTGGGGGCGCCGGCAAGTGCCCCTACCCTAGCCCAATACACTAAGTCCTGTCTGGGAGGTGGTCACACCACCCTGTGACAGGAAACCTATTGTTCTACCTTCCCCTGCTCGAGCTTGGCTGAGCATCAGGAGGGCAGAATCAGGTCTGTGGTCGGCAGCAGCACTAGCTTGCTGTAAGACCCTGAAAGGCTGTTACCGGAGTACAGGGGGGTACCCCAAGGGAGCCCCCCCATTACATGTGATCATACTTCCAACACTGGAATCGGTGTTGGGGTTTGATTCGAACATGTTTGACACCAACATGACTGGGTTCGGTGCAGCCACTATATAGTTAGACATCTCGTAATGACTGATGTCCACTATGTCTTAAAATGGCTGACCGCACTTACAAAGCCTGGAGAATCGACTCCAGGGTTTGTATGGGTGTCCTGCTCATGCAGGGGCACCCTCACACTTACAACCAAGCACCCTGCCCTCAGGACCAAAGAGCCTGCCATAGGGGTGACTTATAGGTTTTAAATATAGTGACCTCAGATATAAGGAAACCTATCTGTCGTGAGAGGTGCAAGCACCAACTCACAGAGGTTGCAATAGCAGGCCTGTAGTCACAGTTTACTTGGACTCCCATGGGTGGCACAATACATGCTGCAACCCATGGGAGACCCCTGGTGTACCTATGCCCTGGGTACGTTAGTACCATATACTTGGGACTTACAAGTGTACACCAGTAGCCAATTGTGGATGTTCAAAAGTACTTACCATGGTCAATTTAGGGAGAAAGTACAGTGACTGGAGTCCTGATTAGCAGGATCCCAGTCAGACTAGGTCAAACAAACTTACTGACACCAGCAAAAAGTAGGGATAGCCATGAAAGCAGATCCTACTTTCCTACATCTATACAACCCTACAATGGTGACAAAACTAAAGACCATATAAACAGAGAAAGAGTAATTAAGACTCTGTATCACTTCACCTATCACGGAAGAGTCTCAATGGTGAGTTGGCCTGAGCCCGAAAAAGATGGGCGCCGTCAAAGGGCATTTCGACCAAATCCGCCTGTACAGCCTCTTAAAAACCTGAAGTTCTTAACTATGCAGGATGTCATAGTGCCATCGAAGATGCCATGGCCTGACCTACTGAATCAGTAGTATCCATGCCACATCTAATTATCAGCTTGGCCGCCTGTTGACCATCTTTAATCAGCTGTTCAACATCAGAACGGAGGTCATCCAGAAGTGATGGTAACCTAGTCTGCAAAGAATACCACAAAGCATGGGAAAAACGTCCAAGAACACAAGACATGTTGTTGGACCTTAAAGCAGAACTAGCCGAAGAAAGGATGAGTTTGTCACATGCATCCTGATCTCTAGACTCTCTAGTCAATGGAGTCTGAGGTGAAGAATTCATATCCTGTGAGGCTGTACCAGCCTGAACTACCAGGCTACGAGTTGTATGATGCCTGACGAGATAAACGGTGTCTCCAGGCACAGGCAGGTTCCATGTGAGATATAGCACGGTCAACCGAGACCCCTGTATCAGGCTTGGCCCAAGTGCCCAACAATATGTAAAACAGGGCATCACTGTATGGAAGAACAGGCTCTTCCCCCGACTGTCCTTGATAAAGGACATCAATCAGAGGGTCAGTGTCTTCTCCACCGTAGGCAGTGACAAGTCCAAAACTGCAGCCACTCTCCTCAAAGAATCTGCGAAGGAGGAACTTGCCTTAGTAGCGAGACTAGGAGGTGAAAGTGGCCCAGAGACTGGGGAAGACTTAAGTCCACTAGCCTCACCAAGTCCAGATATCCAACTCTCTTCCGCTTGTGATGGAATAGTCTCAGAAATGGGCTGAAAAGGCCCAGACTCACTTGGATCACCCGCCACAAGGCGACTCCCGGGCGTCTCATCATGAGAAGGAAGGGAAAATGCCAAATTCCCCTTAGTTTGCTCTAACGACTCCACACCCGACGTCGAACGACGCTGAGAAGGCAACGTTTCAACGTTGATAGGAGGAGGAGAAGGGACTTTGATCGGCGTTGCAGACTTCAATGCCGGAGTCAGCTGATCAAGAACGGATGCCAAAGGTGGAGTCCCCAAAGGGCTGTGCATCGGCGCCGAAGCGGAGTCAGCCAACGCCGACCGGTGCTGACCCAATGAATGATGGCCCTACCAACACCAAGGGCGAACCCGCCGCCATGGCTCCACTCACCTCCCTGGAGCTCGGGGGCGCTCCAGAGAAGATGGGGGCCCAAAGATGAGATGTAGAGAGTTAGAATACTCCCTCATCAGAGCCATCGATGCCCGGCTCGACACGGGGCCGAGTCGTGAACAGCCTCCTTAACCGGCGAGCGGGAGGAGCTGTGGGAGACAGTCTCCACGCAGCGAAGTCGGGGGGGTGCCGCGTATTCAAATGGCTGTGCTTACCTTTAGACGTCTCTGCCCGAGATCGACTCTGGCTCCTGGAACGGCCCTGTGAATGGACCTCCGTATGAGAAGAAGACCGAGACCGTGAATTCTCCAAGGACCACAACAGACGTGTAGCCAGTAACTTCATACAGCAATCCTTTAGCGCCTTTGGCTTCAGTCTCTGGCAGGAGCTGCAATCCTCGGAGTCGTTGTGTTCTCCCAAACACTACATACAAACGGAATGAGGGTCTGTAGCCGACATTTGTTGAGAACAGGACCTACAAGGCTTAAAGCCTGACAACATAGAAAAGGGCACACTGTTCCCAACCGACAAAAACTGTTGAAGAAGGACAGAAAAAACGGCCTGAGGAACTGCTTCTCCGGATCCGCGTTGCAGCACGGAAAAGAAGAAACTGACATCTGTGTGCCAGAAGGGACTTTTATGACTTCACTGACGTCACAACCGGAGTCGACGTCATCACAGAGTTGTAAGGCGCGGTCCCCCGGCGTGCAGAGGGACTCCTGAAAACTTTCTGGATCCAATCTGACGCCTGGGGAAAATTCAAAAGTTAAGGAATCGGCGGCTAGATGTCACTTTCAGATACTATCATGAATACCCAAGGGGTGGAGGTGAGGCCAAAAGGTAGCATGGCAAATTGAAAGTACTTCTTACCCACCTTGAATAGCAGGTAATGCTCGTGGTATCAGAAGATGGGTATATTTAAATGTGCGTCCTGCAAGTCCAAGGATACTATCCAGTCTTCTGGATACAGAGCAGACATGTTCTTGGCCAACACCAGCAAGTGTAGGAGTCGAAGGCTCAGGATAGGCCGGAGCCACCATTTTTTCTTGGGCAGAGGAAATCACAGGAATAACAACCCCTGCCTAGCTCCGAATATGATACCCACTCTAGGGCACATTTGGAGAGTAAGAGCCTACCTCCTGCAGCTTGAAAAACAGATGCTCCTCCAAAACTCTTTCTAGTGCAGGGGGAATGGTGAGTGGGAGGAGAGGAATGTAGGGTGCAGGGCTTTTGATCAATCTGCAAAACCCATCTGTTTCCCATGAGCCTCTGAGGGAAAACTAAATCAGCTTGTCAGCCACTGTAGAAAGAGAAGAGGAGTTGCAGGACTGATGCCCCTGCTAGCCTGTATGGTATCTGCTGGCTCAACATCTGCAGCCCAAATGTGCTTAGTTGTCTTTTGCATCATTGGTTGGGAAGGCTGTCACTGCCAACAAGCTTGCTCCCTGAAGGAGACATTAAATTTGCAAAAATAATGGGGAAATTGCGTTGCAGGGGTCAACAGCTCAAAGGAATACTTTTGTAGTCCTACGATCCTCAAAGCGTTTTAAACAGGAGTCCACCTTCGATCTACAGAGGCAAGACATATCAAATGACATGTCCATCAGCAAAGCCTGCATATCCCCACTTAATCCTGTTACCTTCATACAGGCATGACGGAGAAATATTACGCTGGTACTGTACCGACCACCCTGACAAGGCAATCTGTGGTATAATAACCTGGTCAGATGATTTATTTCAAAGTGTCTTGCCCATCATGTATTGTCTGAACCAAAGAGGTCCTAAGGTCTCAGTGGAGTGCAACTGTAATTCTAGCACATTAGCTGCCCTCCGAACCACCACAGTAAATGAGGCACTTTGCTGGTAGTTGCGCCATGGCAGAGGCACCGGAATAGAGTTAGGCTGCATGACAACTGTTTGCACTTCAGTGATTTCATAGCATGATATCGGTCGAACTCCAGCCGATGTCGGCTCGGGGGTCCCACATGGATGTCAGCACCCTTTCATCAGTGCCAGTGGAGTCAGTAACCACGTCTGGGTGAGGGGAACAGCATGGATCTCTGGCCGGAGTGGAAGACTGCTGAGAAGTCGTTATGGGCCAAATAATGATCCCAAAGTAGCCAACAGTGCTAGGGGAGGGCTTGCTAGCAGTAACTGGACTGATTGCCCCAGCAGCTCCAGGGGACCCGAAGGCACACTAAAGGGAGATGGTAGCACACTAAAGATTTGCAGCATGGCTCTTTAAAGGCCTCGATTTGCTGCGGGGTTGAAGATGGTCTAGAGAACTGAGGAAGCTTCGGGACCAACCGAGATATCAGTTCTGTGACGAGTGACCTTGAGGGAATGAGACTCAAATCTTGATGCCCTCATTCCCTTTCTTTGGAATCAGAATGGCGGGATGGTCTTATGTCCTGCTTCCCTTTCTTATGCTTGCGCTTGGACTGTGATTTCAACTTAGCTGGAGATTTTGAGATTTGGAACAGCCTCATAACCAGGAGCACAACTTGGAGCAAGACAGTACCTGTGTGAAGACAGTGACTCTTTTTATGTTCAGCAATGTACAACTACGCCTTCTGGTCTTGAATCGCCTTTGGGTGCATGAGGGTGCATTTTTCACAAGACTCAGAGTGATGGCCGAAGCCAAGGCACCAAAGACACACCTTGTGTGGGTCCGTGAACAACATTTAATAGCGGCTCATCTGGAATTCTCTTGTTTTAAATGGGGACATCGTTCCATTGAAACACAAAGACTTGCTTGGAGTCGTCAGAAAACAGACAAAGGCAGGAGCGGAGCTCAGGAACTATGCGAGAAGGTGCTGAAAGAAAGTAACTGATGTCTGCACAAGGGGGTAGTGTTTATATGTTATGTTAGTTTCATTTATAGACCACACGTTAACCAAGAGGTTTCTTAGTGCTAAGTTTTTTATGTGGCTCTGCTCTATCACTTTTGGAGCGATATGGAGTCAGAGCCACACAACGCCATCTATCAGCACGCAGGAACATTACTGAAAAATTCTTCAGATCCAGTAAGGCACCTGGGCATATTTTAAGGTGAGCAATTTGAAGCATCCTTCAGAAAGGAATGTCCACTGGCCAGCATAAAATGCACTATAGCCAAAACGATAGTAAACATCACAGAAAGAGGCACCCATAACTAGAGTAAACATCAATAGTCGCTGAATGAACACAAGGTTATAGAATATGGTGAGATTTTATCCACCACGGACAGTACTAGACAGTCACCCAAAGGAGTGAAAATAGAACACAAAGCTATCCAATCTGAAACTATCCATGTGTGCATTTTAAATCTAAAAAAGCTGACTGTAGCTCAAATTTAGCTTCCGTTTCAGAAAAAATGGCAATGGCATGCAGGAAAATGAAGAAACAAAGTAGAAGAATCAGTTAACACGGGCACCCTATCATGCACCAGCAGGTGCATTCACTAAACTCAAAACAGGAAAGATCAAGGAACTGAATATCCAGTGCACCATGCCCCTGAAAAGTGAGCATGATGGCATGTAGGAGAGCGAAGCAGTTTGAGGTACCTACCCTTGAGACGTAAGGCATCAACTAAGAATGAAGCCAACAGCAAAATATTATGGCTGCATCAGAAGCATCTGTGCCATACCAAATAATGATGCAACAGACTGCAGCAGACTTTAACTACAAGTGTCCAGTCTGCTTGAAGAGGAAAGTCAAGAAGGCCTCAAAACATCTCCAAAGACTAGATGTTAGTACAGTCTAGGACAGTGGTTCTTAATCTTTTGACTTCTGTGATCCTCAGTTAATCACTGCAGGAATCCGGAGACTCCCACTGAATAAGTTTTGGAATCTGGCCACCCCAACGGAGTCATTACTAGAGCAGGGAACCCCTGTCTAAGCAATTGTTAGGACTTGAACCTCTAAATAAGACACACAAATACAGAGTATTCAAACAAATACAAGCATTCATAAAACAAATAAGGAATCTGTCACTAACGCACAAGTTACTAACTTGTGTAACGATATATCTGTAAGAGACAGTAGTTAGTGACAGATTCCTTACCTTAGAATATCCCCAGGCGTCAGGCTGGATCCGGAAAGTTTTGCGTAGCAGTACCCTTGCGCGTCGGTAGGCGGCGTCGTGCGGCTCCGCGTCCGTCGTCGGCGTCGTGATCGCCGGGATGACGTCGCGGGCAGTACTTAGGCGCCGCCCCTGCGCGCTGACGTCAGTTCTGTACACGACTTTCCGCGCCAGGAACGCAGAGCCATGCAAGAAGCTGACACAGGTGTCTGAAAAATACTAGGGCCCTGAAAGGGATGTCCTTAACCCTAGAAATCAGTTCGCAGAACGGGGAGGATGGGTGGGGCGGTAAGGAATCTGTCACTAACTACTGTCTCTTACAGATATATCGTTACACAAGTTAGTAACTTGTGCATCTGAAAGAGACACGTTAGTGACAGATTCCTTACCTTAGAATAGATACCCCAGCAATACCAACCCCGGTGGTGGGTCTGCGAACAAAGATCAGACAAGGAAGTCCTGGAGGACAGAACGGCCAAAGAAGCCGTCCCTCCGGACCTGACTGTCAAGGCAGTAATGCTTTGTAAACGTGTGCAGCGAGGCCCACGTAGCTGCCTGACAGATAACCGGCAGCGGAACACCGCGGCCCAAGGCCGTGGTAGCAGCCGTTGCCCTGGTGGAACGGGCACGCAGCCCAACAGGAGGCTCCTTCTTGGCCAAAGAATAGCAGGTCTTGATGCACAAGGTAACCCAGCGGGAGATGGTCCTCTTGTGCACCGCCCGACCTTTTTGGCGCCCACGTAGCCAACAAAGAGCTGGTCATCCACCCGGAAGTGTTTTGTGCGGTCGATATAGAAGGAGAGCGCACGTTTTGGGTCCAGACGGTGGAGCCTCTCTTACTCTCTGGAAGGATGCGGAGGCGGAAAGAAGGTGGGCAAAGTGATGGTCTGCCCAATGTGGAAAGCAGTAACCACCTTTGGCAAGAAGGACGGACGCGTCCGAAGAACAACCTTGTCTGGATGAACAGACAGAAAGGGAGGTTTGCAAGATAGAGCCTGGAGCTCACTCACCCGCCGAGCGGAGGTGATGGCCACCAGAAAGGCTGTCTTCAGAGTCAGAAGACGAAGAGGACAGTTATGCAGAGGTTCAAAGGGAGCGCACATTAAAAAGGTAAGAACCAAGTTCAAGTCCCACTGAGGCATTACAAACGGAACAGGAGGGAAGAGGTGAGTAATGCCTTTTAAGAACCTGTTAACAACAGGGGACTTGAAAAGGGAGGGCTGATCAGGGAGCCTGAGGAAGGCCGAGATAGCACAAAGATAACCCTTGATGGTACCCAGGGCAGAACCCTGTTGGGCCAGAGAGAGAAGGAACAGAAGGACCTCAGAAAGAGGGGCAGAAAGGGGATCCACAGCCTTTGCTGTGCACCATGCCACAAATTTGTTCCACCTGCAGGCGTATACCACCTTAGTGGAGGGACGCCTGGCTGCCAGAATCACATCACAAACTTCGGGAGGCAAGTCGAAAGGAATCAACTGCCGCCGCTCAATCTCCACGCAAGCAGGTGTAGACTGGACAGGTTCGGGTGGAGGACCGTCCCCTGCTGCTGCAACAGAAGATCCTCCCGAAGAGGCAGACGGATCGGGGATCTATGCTCATATTGAGTAGCTCGGGATACCAAACTCTTCGAGCCCAGTCCGGAGCCACAAGAATGACTTGGGCCCGGTCGTGCCGAATCTTCTTCAACACTCTGGGTAGAAGTGGTATAGGCGGAAAGGCGTACAACAGACCGCAACTCCACTCGCGACGAAAAGCGTCGCCGAGCGAGTGCCGCCTTGGAAATTCCAACGCGCAGAACTGATGACATTGCGCGTTCTCTTCGGTGGCGAATAGATCTAACCAAGGCTCTCCCCACTGTAGAAAGAGTCCTTGCGCCACTTCCGAGTGAAGACGCCATTCGTGATCCATCATGCACCTGCGGCTGAGTTCGTCCGCCCTGGCGTTCAGAGAACCTGCCAGGTGTTGAACCATCAGGAACATGCCCTGATGTTCCAGCCATGTCCAGAGGCGCAGAGCCTCCTGACAAAGGGTCCAAGACCCCACCCCGCCCTGTTTGTTGCAGTACCACATGGCGGTGGTGTTGTCTGTGAACACCTGCACTACCTTCCCTTTGACAGAGGGAAGGAATGCCTTGAGTGCAAGCCGGATCGCCCGGAGCTCCAGAAGGTTGATATGGAGCCGGGACTCCGCCGGAGACCAGAGGCCTCTGATCTCCGCCTCTCCCATGTGACCGCCCCATCCCAGAAGGGACGCGTCCGTCACAACTGTATGCTCTGGCTGGGGAAGGGAGAGGGATCTGCCCATGACCCATTGCCGGTTCGAGAGCCACCACTGCAACTGTTTTGCAGTCCCCTCCGAGATCTGGACGTGATCGGACAGGTTGCCCTGGTGCTGCGCCCACTGGAACTTCAGGTCCCACTGCAGAGCCCGCATATGCCATCTGGCATGATTGACCAGCAGGATGCAGGAGGCCATGAGGCCCAGCAGCCTCAGGGTCATCCGTACCGAAACCCAGGATAAAGGCCGAAAGATCGGAATCATAGCCTGAATATCCCGGACTCGCCGTTCGGGAGGATAGGCCCGAAACTGCGTCGTGTCCAGAACTGCTCCGATGAAAAGGAGCTGTGGAGAAGGAATTAGATGCGACTTCGGCACATTGATGGAGAACCCCAGCGAGTGCAGGAGTTCGGCCGTAGTCTGGAGGTGGGAGACGACTGCCTGGGACGAGCCCGCCTTCAGCAGCCAGTCGTCGAGGTAGGGGAAGACTGAAACCCCTGCCCGGCGCAGATGAGCTGCGACCACCGCCATCACTTTCGTGAACACCCGAGGGGCACTGGTAAGGCCAAAGGGGAGCACGGTGAACTGAAAATGCTCGGGGCCTACCGTGAACCGAAGGTAACGCCGGTGGGCCGGCAGGACGGGGATGTGGAAATACGCGTCCTGCAAGTCCAACGCTACCAACCAGTCTCCAGGGTCGAGGGCAGTCAAGACCTGAGCTAGGGTGAGCATCTTGAACTTCTCCTTCCGGAGGAAGCGATTGACGTTCCGGAGGTCCAAGATAGGACGCATGTCCTCCTTGTCCTTTTTGGGCACCAGAAAGTAGTGGGAGTAGCAACCACGCCCTACTTCTGGGGTCGGAACATGCTCGATGGCCCTCTTGGTCAAGAGGGCCGTGACTTCCTTCTGTAGAAGCACCAAGTGATCCCCTGACATGCGGTGGAATTGAGGTGGCATGGCTGGGGGGTGGTCTCGAAGGGGAGGGAGTAGCCCCTTCGGACAATGTCCAAGACCCACCTGTCCGAGGTGATGGTGCGCCAGTGGGGAAGGTGATGGCGGACCCTGCCCCCTACTGGCGTGCCGTGCACCTGAAAGGAGGGACTAGGAGGGCTTGGAGGCCGCGGACGGGTTGGAGGTGGTGGCCTGACCCGCACGCTGGTTGCCCGATCCGCCACGGCGGAATCCACGTCCTCGGCCACGCGAAGACGCCTGCTGCGCGGGCCGGTGGCTGGGCTGCTGACGTGAAGGGGCGCCCCTACCGTGGCCACGATAGGGGCGAAAAGCAGAAGGCAGCGGAGGGCGTGTAGCAGAAAGGCCCAGGGACTTGGCAGTAGCCCGTGAGTCCTTAAAGCGCTCCAACGCATGGTCTGCTTTGGACCCAAAAAGACCGACTCCATCAAAGGGCATGTCCATGAGAGTATTCTGGACATCCCCTGAAAAACCAGTGGTTCTCAGCCAGGCGTGGCGTCGGAGCGCCACCGTCGTTGCAATCGACCTGCCCAGCGAGTCGGCGGTGTCAAGGCCACAACGGATAGTGTATTTGGCCGCATCCCTTCCTTCCGCAATGGCGCGGGAAAGCAGTGCCTGGACCTCCTCCGGGCACTGGGGCAAAACATCCGCCACCGAATCCCACAGGGAGTGGGTATATCGGCCCAAAAGACAAGCGGTGTTAACGGACCGCAAGCCAGCACTGGAGGAAGAAAACCTTTCTTCCCAAACTGATCCAGGCGTTTGGATTCCCTATCCGGAGGAGCGGTAGGGAAGGCGGTTTGGGAAGCGGAGGCTTGGACAACCAAGCTCTCAGGAGTGGGGTGGACAGAAAGAAACAGGGGTCGCCCGGAGCAGGGCGATGGCGTCGTGACACGTTCCGATCCACAGGAGCCCCTGTGTTGGGGTTGGACCAGGCGCCCAAAAGAACGTCAGTGAGGGCGTCGTTAAACGGCAGCACAGTCTCCGCAGAGGAGGCTGCCGGCTGAAGCACCTCTGTCAAGATGTTAGGCTTGACCGTCAAAGTAGGGAGCTGGAGACGTAAGGCCCCAGCAGCCCTACGCAACACCGTACCAAAATTGGCCCCCTCCTCCGTAGCCACGGGAGGAGACAGCATGCCAGTGTCAGGGGAAGTATCCAGACCACTGGCCTCCCCTAGACTCTCTGTCCAGTCCTCATCATACTGACAGTTGCGCGTCAGAGGGTCATCAGACCCCTCCCAGTCCAACTGGTCCTCCTCAGGTTCAAAATAAGGAGGAGGAGGGACAGTTGGGACCCAAGGTCCCATCGGCGCCGGAGCCGGCGTCGAGCGACGTCGCTCCGGGTCCATGTCCGGAGCCGGAAGGAACTGGGGACGCCGCCGCCCGGAGCCCAGGGCGGCGTCGAGAACGGCACCGGAGACATCGGCGCCGGCGGAGGTGTCGTGAGGTCGACCGGCGTCGATGGGGGTTGTGGAGCCGGGATCGAGGCCGGGGCCGAAGCCGGAGCCGGGATCGAGGCTGGAGGCACGGGCGACGCCGGGGCCGGAGCCGCCGGCGACGCCGGAGCAACCCCATCAGGGCCCGCGGGGCCCGAAGGCGCACCGGAGGGGCCTGAAGGCCCGAAGAGGCGGGCCATGGCCGACAGGAACTCCTGTACCTTGGCCGGATCCGCCCCCGAACCCGGGAAGGGCGGGTATGGCGGGGGCGACTCCACAGGCAAGTCCGGGGCCGCGGGGGCGGGGAAGGTGCCGGGAGGGGCCTCAGCCGAGTCGCGAGACCGGCGAGGCGAAGTCCGAGAGCGACGATGCTTCTTGGACTTCTTGTGCTTAGACTTACCGGACGAAGAAGACTTCGACGCCGACGACCGGTGTGCACTCCGCGAGCGACCCCTGGACCTCTCACGCGACCGGGGCCTCCGTGGAGCCGAATGCCGGGCCTCGAGGAGCTTTCGAGACCGCTCTCGCAAAGCTTTCGGGTTGAGGGCCTGGCATTCGGGACAAGACTCGGTGTCGTGGCCTCGGCCGAGGCAGAAGAGACACTCCCAATGCGGGTCGGTGACGGACATCATCCGCGCACAGGCGCCGCATCGCTTGAAGCCGGGCATCCCTACGACACCTTTAAGTTGGAAAAAACAGTGAAAAAAATCACCAAAAAGTATGGTCAAAAATTGACCAGGGCACTGCTCTTCCCGGATCTGCGCTTGCTGGCGCGGAAAAAGAAGAACTGACGTCAGCGCGCAGGGGCGGCGCCTAAGTACTGCCCGCGACGTCATCCCGGCGATCACGACGCCGACGACGGACGCGGAGCCGCACGACGCCGCCTACCGACGCGCAAGGGTACTGCTACGCAAAACTTTCCGGATCCAGCCTGACGCCTGGGGATATTCTAAGGTAAGGAATCTGTCACTAACGTGTCTCTTTCAGATTACTGTCTCTTACAGATATATCGTTACACAAGTTAGTAACTTGTGCATCTGAAAGAGACACGTTAGTGACAGATTCCTTACCTTAGAATAGATGCCCCAGCAATACCAACCCCGGTGGTGGGTCTGCGAACAAAGATTAGACGAGGAAGTCTCGGAGAACAGAACGGCCAAAAAAGCCATCTCTCCGGACTTGGCTGTCAAGGCAGTAATGCTTGGTAAACGTGTGCAGCGAGGCCCACGTAGCTGCCTGACAAATGTCCTGCAATGGGACACATGAAATATGATTAAACTAAATAAGAGCTTAGAGCATAATAATGCTCTTATCTACTGATACAATCTTTTTTTCTTCTTATGTTTCTAACAGAGTCCAGATCTTATGTGGACTGAAAAGAGGGTCAGCGGTAGATGGAACTACGCGCGTTTCGGCAAGTTGCCTTCGTCAGGACACCGTCTCGACTTTCTCTATTGCTCTTTCCAGATGCGATTGGATGCTCACTCCAATTTCACTGTTTTACACAGATGAAAATACATGAAATCCCCGAGTCTTAATATATTACTGGCAGCATCTTTATAGTCAGTAGACTATTTCAAATATTACAATTTTAGTTCAGAGGTACTTTCGATTTAGGCAAGGATGTTCGGTCCAGTTTCAGATGTAATAATCTGTAAAGGTCCCTATATGGCCAAGGTATCCTGATAGTGGATAATATACGTTTTTACGCCATCTATTGCCAGCAGTACGGGGATCTCGATCTAACGGCGTGCGAATGTTTGCAAAGCTCTTATTTAGTTTAATCATATTTCATATGCCAATATGTGTTACTGCATTGTGATTTTATAAAATGTATTGAACTATATATATATATTTTTTGAGATTCTGACAAAAAATTGACAAAGATTTTATATAAAATGAAATAAAAAATATATTTTGTGATAATATTTCAGCACCATGTCAATTGATTATGTGTATGTTGTCCTGTTTAATTTTAAACATTCATGCTTGTGATTAGCTTGGTTCTTTCCCCTGACATAAGGGTGTTTTGGACATCGCCCGAGAAACCAGTGGTCCTCAGCCAGGCGTGACGGCGAAGCGCCACTGTCGTAGCAATCGATCTGCCTAGCGAGTCAGCGGTATCAAGGCCACATCTGATGGTGAACTTCGCTGCGTCTCTCCCTTCCGCAACAGCACGGGAGAGAAGTGCCTGGACCTCCTCAGGACAATTGGGCAGCACTTGCGCCACCGAATCCCACAGAGAGTGGGAGTAACGGCCCAAAAGGCAAGCGGTGTTCACAGACCTCAAGCCAGCACTGGAGGAAGAAAAAACCTTCTTCCCAAATTGGTCCAGTTTTTTGGATTCCCTATCCGGTGGAGCGGTAGGGAAGGCGCTCTGGGAGGCAGAGGCTTGGACAACCAAGCTCTCGGGGGTGGGATGTTGGGAGAGAAACAGAGGGTCGCACGGGGCCGGGCGATGGCGTCGGGCTACGTTCCTGTCCACAGGAGACCCTGTGGTGGGCCTGGACCAGGTGCACAAAAGAACGTCCGAAAGTGCGTCGTTGAACGGCAGCAGTGGCTCCGAAGAGGTAGCCGCCGGCTGAAGCACTTCCGTCAGGAGGTTAGTCCTGACAGCCACCGTAGGGAGCTCGAGGCGCAAGGCCTCAGCCGCCCTACGCAACACCGTTGCATAACTTGCTCCCTCCTCCATAGCCATGGAAGGAGGAGACAGCATGCCAAGGTCAGGAGAGGTGTCCAGACCACTGGCATCCCCCAGTTCCTCAGCCCAGTCCTGATAAGGCTCACATTGAGCTGTGAGAGGGTCTTCCGACCCCTCCCAGTCCTCCGCGTCCTCCAAAACAGGTGAAAAGTAAGGAGGAGGGACATGAGGGAAAAAGGGTCCCATCGGCGTCAGAATCTGCATCGAGCGACGTCGATCCGGCTCCATGTCCGGTGCCGGGGAGAACCTGGGGACGGCGCCATCCTGGGCCTCGGACGGCGTCGTGAACGGTACCGGTGAGGTCGGCGCCGGTGGAGGCGTCGTTAAGTCAACCGGCGTCAACCGGGATCCAGGCCTGGATCCGAGGGGGTCCTGCGGTGCCGGAGCCGCCGGAGACACCGGGGCCGGAGCCGCCGGTGGTGCCGAGGGAGGACTCCCACTGGGGCCCGCGGGGCCCGAAGGCGCACCGGGGGAACCCTTAAGCCGGAAGAGGCGGGCCATGGCCGACAGGAACTCCTGTATCTCGGCCGGAGTCGACGTCGGACCCGGAACAGGCGGGTAGGCCGGCGTCGGCTGCGCGGGCACCCCCAGAGCCGCGGGGGCGGCACCGTGTGGACCCTCGGCCGGGTCGTGAGACCGGCGAGGGGAGGTCTTAGAGCGACGCTTCTTAGACCTCTTGTGCTTCGCCTTACCTGAGGACGAAGACTTTGACCCCGACGAATGACGATGGCTCCGCGACCGGCCCCTCGACCTCTCACGGGACCGGGACCTCGAGCGGCGCGGAGCCGAGTGCCGGGCCTCGAGGAGCTTTCGAGACCGCTCTCGCAAAGCCTTCGGGGCGAGGGACCGACACTCTGGGCACGACTGGGGGTCGTGGCCGCGCCCCAGGCAGAAGAGACACTCACGGTGCGGATCCGTAATCGACATCATGCGATTACAGACTCCGCATGGCTTGAAGCCGGGCATCCCTACTGACACCTTTGGAGTCGAAACGACTCGAAAAACTTGGACAAAAAGTCACAAAAATATTCAGTCAAAAAATGACTGGGGCACTGCTCAATCCGGATCTGCGCTTACTGGCGCGGAAAAAGAAAGAACTTTCACCAGCGCGCATGGGCGGCGTCTAAGTACTGGCCGCAACGTCATCCCGGCGATCACGACGCCGACGACGGACGCGGAGCCGCACGACGCCGCCTACCGACGCGCAGGGGTACTGCTACGCAAAACTTTCCGGATCCAGCCTGACGCCTGGGGATATTCTAAGGTAAGGAATCTGTCACTATCGTGTCTCTTTCAGATTCTAAGGATACCAACTTAAAGCTTAGCCTTCAATTTCAAATTCCTTCACATTTACAGAATGTCTTAGAATTTTCAGTTTTACATTTTGCTTCTGTATTTGTATACACATTAATAATTAGGCAAGCAGCAGGCCACAGACCAAACCAGCACTGTTCCAGTGCTTCTTCCTGCAATAGCTAGACATAACATGCATCAGAATAAAATACCCCACAGCAGAAGAACACACACCTCCAAACCATGAAAGTGACCCCAAGTAGGTCATCCCTTAAAAAACATCTGAACTACGAATGGAAGAATACTCTCAAGAGAGCAATGTCCTGGCAGGGAAAATACAAAAGAATAAGCCAAACCACAGCGCTAAATGCAGGCTCAAGTAAGTGTGTAATATGGCAGGATCTCTCAACAGAACTAGGGTGCGGTCCTCAAGAACGTGAGACAGTCAGCAAAAGAACTGATGTTAAGATCAGAAGGAACAAAGTTCCTATTTACAACACATATAAACACAGATTAACTAAACCAGTGCCAACCAGAAGAGGAAGCTCAGCAGAAGGCCACCTGAGACCGTTTCAGGAACTCCCCAAATTGTAATACTCCCCTTCAGAACTAGGGAATGTGTGAAGACTCCGTACATATTCAAAAAACGTTTGTCTGTGCCCCTGTGCTGCTCCAAGACCAGCTCAGTGACTGTTCTGAAGAGATGGGGAAACATCAAAAGTTTGGGCATCAACTCCGAGGCAAGAAGAGGAAAACCAAACAAGACAGACTAGAGACACAGAGGAGCTCTTGCATCTGTCCACTCAGTCCACCGTGACATGGAGAGCAGTAAGGAGATGTTTAGCAGCCTTAAATCGATCGTGAACCACCAATGCAAAGCAGCTGTTCACATAACCAGGAAGGAGTGGAACTACCATCTGTGTCATCTTCCTAAGAGCGTAGGAGAAGTCGGTCAAAAGGCATACATCACTGCAAGAATGAAGGGCATTATTACCTCACAAGAAAACGTTCTCCCCCTTTGCATCAATCTACTTCCAACCCACATCCAACAGACCGATGAAGACAAAGAGAGAGGGCTTTTGACAACCAGGTGGACTAACCAGGTAAGCCGCACAGGACTGTCAAGAGTTAAAATTAGAAGAAAGAAAATCAGGGACCCCAGGACCTACGCGATAGCGCTGTGCAACTCGACCGCTTACACAGAGGTCGGTATATGCCAAATGCACAAGTTACTAACTTGTGTAACGATATATCTGTAAGAGACAGTAGTTAGTGACAGATTCCTTACCTTAGAATATCCCCAGGCGTCAGGCTGGATCCGGAAAGTTTTTTGCGTAGCAGTACCCTTGCGCGTCGGTAGGCGGCGTCGTGCGGCTCCGCGTCCGTCGTCGGCGTCGTGATCGCCGGGATGACGTCGCGGGCAGTACTTAGGCGCCGCCCCTGCGCGCTGACGTCAGTTCTGTACACGACTTTCCGCGCCAGGAACGCAGAGCCATGCAAGAAGCTGACATAGGTGTCTGAAAAATACTAGGGCCCTGAAAGGGATGTCCTTAACCCTAGAAATCAGTTCGCAGAACGGGGAGGATGGGTGGGCGGTAGGAATCTGTCACTAACTACTGTCTCTTACAGATATATCGTTACACAAGTTAGTAACTTGTGCATCTGAAAGAGACACGTTAGTGACAGATTCCTTACCTTAGAATAGATACCCCAGCAATACCAACCCCGGTGGTGGGTCTGCGAACAAAGATCAGACAAGGAAGTCCTGGAGGACAGAACGGCCAAAGAAGCCGTCCCTCCGGACCTGACTGTCAAGGCAGTAATGCTTTGTAAACGTGTGCAGCGAGGCCCACGTAGCTGCCTGACAGATAACCGGCAGCGGAACACCGCGGCCCAAGGCCGTGGTAGCAGCCGTTGCCCTGGTGGAATGGGCACGCAGCCCAACAGGAGGTTCCTTTTAGCCAAAGAATAGCAGGTCTTGATGCACAAGTTACTAACTTGTGTAACGATATATCTGTAAGAGACAGTAGTTAGTGATAGATTCCTTACCTTAGAATATCCCCAGGCGTCAGGCTGGATCCGGAAAGTTTTGCGTAGCAGTACCCTTGCGCGTCGGTAGGCGGCGTCGTGCGGCTCCGCGTCCGTCGTCGGCGTCGTGATCGCCGGGATGACGTCGCGGGCAGTACTTAGGCGCCGCCCCTGCGCGCTGACGTCAGTTCTGTACACGACTTTCCGCGCCAGGAACGCAGAGCCATGCAAGAAGCTGACACAGGTGTCTGAAAAATACTAGGGCCCTGAAAGGGATGTCCTTAACCCTAGAAATCAGTTCGCAGAACGGGGAGGATGGGTGGGCGGTAAGGAATCTATCACTAACTACTGTCTCTTACAGATATATCGTTACACAAGTTAGTAACTTGTGCATCTGAAAGAGACACGTTAGTGATAGATTCCTTACCTTAGAATAGATACCCCAGCAATACCAACCCCGGTGGTGGGTCTGCGAACAAAGATCAGACAAGGAAGTCCTGGAGGACAGAACGGCCAAAGAAGCCGTCCCTCCGGACCTGACTGTCAAGGCAGTAATGCTTAGTAAACGTGTGCAGCGAGGCCCACGTAGCTGCCTGACAGATAACCGGCAGCGGAACACCGCGGCCCAAGGCCGTGGTAGCAGCCGTTGCCCTGGTGGAATGGGCACGCAGCCCAACAGGAGGCTCCTTCTTAGCCAAAGAATAGCAGGTCTTGATGCACAAGGTAACCCAGCGGGAGATGGTCCTCTTGTGCACCGCCCGACCTTTTTTGGCGCCCACGTAGCCAACAAAGAGCTGGTCATCCACCCGGAAGTGTTTCGTGCGGTCGATATAGAAGGAGAGCGCACGTGTTGGGTCCAGACGGTGGAGCCTCTCTTCCTCTCTGGAAGGATGCGGAGGCGGAAAGAAGGTGGGCAAAGTGATGGTCTGCCCAATGTGGAAAGCAGTAACCACCTTTGGCAAGAAGGACGGACGCGTCCGAAGAACAACCTTGTCTGGATGAACAGACAGAAAGGGAGGTTTGCAAGAAAGAGCCTGGAGCTCACTCACCCGCCGAGCGGAGGTGATGGCCACCAGAAAGGCTGCCTTTAGAGTCAGAAGACGAAGAGGACAGTTATGCAGAGGCTCAAAGGGAGCGCACATTAAAAGGTAAGAACCAAGTTCAAGTCCCACTGAGGCATTACAAACGGAACAGGAGGGAAGAGGTGAGTAATGCCTTTTAAGAACCTGTTAACAACAGGGGACTTGAAAAGGGAGGGCTGATCAGGGAGCCTGAGGAAGGCCGAGATAGCACAAAGATAACCCTTGATGGTACCCAGGGCAGAACCCTGTTGGGCCAGAGAGAGAAGGAACAGAAGGACCTCAGAAAGAGGGGCAGAAAGGGGATCCACAGCCTTTGCTGTGCACCATGCCACAAATTTGTTCCACCTGCAGGCGTATACCACCTTAGTGGAGGGACGCCTGGCTGCCAGAATCACATCACAAACTTCGGGAGGCAAGTCGAAAGGAATCAACTGCCGCCGCTCAATCTCCACGCAAGCAGGTGTAGACTGGACAGGTTCGGGTGGAGGACCGTCCCCTGCTGCTGCGACAGAAGATCCTCCCGAAGAGGCAGACGGATCGGGGGATCTATGCTCATATTGAGTAGCTCGGGATACCAAACTCTTCGAGCCCAGTCCGGAGCCACAAGAATGACTTGGGCCCGGTCGTGCCGAATCTTCTTCAACACTCTGGGTAGAAGTGGTATAGGCGGAAAGGCGTACAACAGACCGCAACTCCACTCGCGACGAAAAGCGCCGCCGAGCGAGTGCCGCCTTGGAAATTCCAACGCGCAGAACCGATGACATTGCGCGTTCTCTTCGGTGGCGAATAGATCTAACCAAGGCTCTCCCCACTGTAGAAAGAGTCCTTGCGCCACTTCCGAGTGAAGACGCCATTCGTGATCCATCATGCACCTGCGGCTGAGTTCGTCCGCCCTGGCGTTCAGAGAACCTGCCAGGTGTTGAACCATCAGGAACATGCCCTGATGTTCCAGCCATGTCCAGAGGCGCAGAGCCTCCTGACAAAGGGTCCAAGACCCCACCCCGCCCTGTTTGTTGCAGTACCACATGGCGGTGGTGTTGTCTGTGAACACCTGCACTACCTTCCCTTTGACAGAGGGAAGGAATGCCTTGAGTGCAAGCCGGATCGCCCGGAGCTCCAGAAGGTTGATATGGAGCCGGGACTCCGCCGGAGACCAGAGGCCTCTGATCTCCGCCTCTCCCATGTGACCGCCCCATCCCAGAAGGGACGCGTCCGTCACAACTGTATGCTCTGGCTGGGGAAGGGAGAGGGATCTGCCCATGACCCATTGCCGGTTCGAGAGCCACCACTGCAACTGTTTTGCAGTCCCCTCCGAGATCTGGACGTGATCGGACAGGTTGCCCTGGTGCTGCGCCCACTGGAACTTCAGGTCCCACTGCAGAGCCCGCATATGCCATCTGGCATGATTGACCAGCAGGATGCAGGAGGCCATGAGGCCCAGCAGCCTCAGGGTCATCCGTACCGAAACCCAGGATAAAGGCCGAAAGATCGGAATCATAGCCTGAATATCCCGGACTCGCCGTTCGGGAGGATAGGCCCGAAACTGCGTCGTGTCCAGAACTGCTCCGATGAAAAGGAGCTGTGGAGAAGGAATTAGATGCGACTTCGGCACATTGATGGAGAACCCCAGCGAGTGCAGGAGTTCGGCCGTAGTCTGGAGGTGGGAGACGACTGCCTGGGACGAGCCCGCCTTCAGCAGCCAGTCGTCGAGGTAGGGGAAGACTGAAACCCCTGCCCGGCGCAGATGAGCTGCGACCACCGCCATCACTTTCGTGAACACCCGAGGGGCACTGGTAAGGCCAAAGGGGAGCACGGTGAACTGAAAATGCTCGGGGCCTACCGTGAACCGAAGGTAACGCCGGTGGGCCGGCAGGACGGGGATGTGGAAATACGCGTCCTGCAAGTCCAATGCTACCAACCAGTCTCCAGGGTCGAGGGCAGTCAAGACCTGAGCTAGGGTGAGCATGTTGAACTTCTCCTTCCGGAGGAAGCGATTGACGTTCCGGAGGTCCAAGATAGGACGCATGTCCTCCTTGTCCTTTTTGGGCACCAGAAAGTAGTGGGAGTAGCAACCACGCCCTACTTCTGGGGTCGGAACATGCTCGATGGCCCTCTTGGTCAAGAGGGCCGTGACTTCCTTCTGTAGAAGCACCAAGTGATCCCCTGACATGCGGTGGAATTGAGGTGGCATGGCTGGGGGGTGGTCTCGAAGGGGAGGGAGTAGCCCCTTCGGACAATGTCCAAGACCCACCTGTCCGAGGTGATGGTGCGCCAGTGGGGAAGGTGATGGCGGACCCTGCCCCCTACTGGCGTGCCGTGCACCTGAAAGGAGGGACTAGGAGGGCTTGGAGGCCGCGGACGGGTTGGAGGTGGTGGCCTGACCCGCACGCTGGTTGCCCGATCCGCCACGGCGGAATCCACGTCCTCGGCCACGCGAAGACGCCTGCTGCGCGGGCCGGTGGCTGGGCTGCTGACGTGAAGGGGCGCCCCTACCGTGGCCACGATAGGGGCGAAAAGCAGAAGGCAGCGGAGGGCGTGTAGCAGAAAGGCCCAGGGACTTGGCAGTAGCCCGTGAGTCCTTAAAGCGCTCCAACGCATGGTCTGCTTTGGACCCAAAAAGACCGACTCCATCAAAGGGCATGTCCATGAGAGTATTCTGGACATCCCCTGAAAAACCAGTGGTTCTTAGCCAGGCGTGGCGTCGGAGCGCCACCGTCGTTGCAATCGACCTGCCCAGCGAGTCGGCGGTGTCAAGGCCACAACGGATAGTGTATTTGGCCGCATCCCTTCCTTCCGCAATGGCGCGGGAAAGCAGTGCCTGGACCTCCTCAGGGCACTGGGGCAAAACATCCGCCACCGAATCCCACAGAGAGTGGGTATATCGGCCCAAAAGACAAGCGGTGTTAACGGACCGCAAGCCAGCACTGGAGGAAGAAAAACCTTTCTTCCCAAACTGATCCAGGCGTTTGGATTCCCTATCCGGAGGAGCGGTAGGGAAGGCGGTTTGGGAAGCGGAGGCTTGGACAACCAAGCTCTCAGGAGTGGGGTGGACAGAAAGAAACAGGGGGTCGCCCGGAGCGGGGCGATGGCGTCGTGACACGTTCCGATCCACAGGAGCCCCTGTGTTGGGCTTGGACCAGGCGCCCAAAAGAACGTCCGTGAGGGCGTCGTTAAACGGCAGCACAGTCTCCGCAGAGGAGGCTGCCGGCTGAAGCACCTCTGTCAAGATGTTAGGCTTGACCGTCAAAGTAGGGAGCTGGAGACGTAAGGCCCCAGCAGCCCTACGCAACACCGTACCAAAATTGGCCCCCTCCTCCGTAGCCACGGGAGGAGACAGCATGCCAGTGTCAGGAGAAGTATCCAGACCACTGGCCTCCCCTAGACTCTCTGTCCAGTCCTCATCATACTGACAGTTGCGTGTCAGAGGGTCATCAGACCCCTCCCAGTCCTCCTGGTCCTCCTCTGGTTCAAAATAAGGAGGAGGAGGGACATTTGGGACCCAAGGTCCCATCGGCGCCGGAGCCGGCGTCGAGCGACGTCGCTCCGGGTCCAAGTCCGGAGCCGGAAGGAACTGGGGGACGACGCCGCCCGGAGCCCAGGGCGGCGTCGAGAACGGCACCGGAGACATCGGCGCCGGCGGAGGTGTCGTGAGGTCGACCGGCGTCGATGGGGGTTGTGGAGCCGGGATCGAGGCCGGGGCCGGAGCCGGAGCCGGGATCGAGGCTGGAGGCTCGGGCGACGCCGGGGCCGGAGCCGCCGGCGACGCCGGATCAACCCCATCAGGGCCCGCGGGGCCCGAAGGCGCACCGGAGGGGCCTGAAGGCCCGAAGAGGCGGGCCATGGCCGACAGGAACTCCTGTACCTTGGCCGGATCCGCCCCCGAACCCGGGAAGGGCGGGTATGACGGGGGCGACTCCACAGGCAAGTCCGGGGCCGCGGGGGCGGGGACGGTGCCGGGAGGGGCCTCAGCCGAGTCGCGAGACCGGCGAGGCGAAGTCCGAGAGCGACGATGCTTCTTGGACTTCTTGTGTCGAGACTTACCGGACGAAGAAGACTTCGACGCCGACGACCGGTGTGCACTCCGCGAGCGACCCCTGGACCTCTCACGCGACCGGGGCTTCCGCGGAGCCGAATGCCGGGCCTCGAGGAGCTTTCGAGACCGCCTCTCGCAAAGCCTTCGGGTTGAGGGCCTGGCATTCGGGACAAGACTCGGTGTCGTGGCCTCGGCCGAGGCAGAAGAGACACTCCCAATGCGGGTCGGTGACGGACATCATCCGCGCACAGGCGCCGCATCGCTTGAAGCCGGGCATCCCTACGACACCTGAAGGCTGGAAAACACAGTGAAAAATCACCAAAAAGTATGGTCAAAAATTGACCAGGGCACTGCTCTTCCCGGATCTGCGCTTACTGGCGCGGAAAAAGAAGAACTGACGTCAGCGCGCAGGGGCGGCGCCTAAGTACTGCCCGCGACGTCATCCCGGCGATCACGACGCCGACGACGGACGCGGAGCCGCACGACGCCGCCTACCGACGCGCAAGGGTACTGCTACGCAAAACTTTCCGGATCCAGCCTGACGCCTGGGGATATTCTAAGGTAAGGAATCTATCACTAACGTGTCTCTTTCAGATGCACAAGGTAACCCAGCGGGAGATGGTCCTCTTGTGCACCGCCCGACCTTTTTTGGCGCCCACGTAGCCAACAAAGAGCTGGTCATCCACCCGGAAGTGTTTTGTGCGGTCAATATAGAAAGAGAGCGCACGTTTTGGGTCCAGACGGTGGAGCCTCTCTTCCTCTCTGGAAGGATGCGGAGGCGGAAAGAAGGTGGGCAAAGTGATGGTCTGCCCAATGTGGAAAGCAGTAACCACCTTTGGCAAGAAGGACGGACGCGTCCGAAGAACAACCTTGTCTGGATGAACAGACAGAAAGGGAGGTTTGCAAGATAGAGCCTGGAGCTCACTCACCCGCCGAGCGGAGGTGATGGCCACCAGAAAGGCTGTCTTCAGAGTCAGAAGACGAAGAGGACAGTTATGTAGAGGCTCAAAGGGAGCGCACATTAAAAAGGTAAGAACCAAGTTCAAGTCCCACTGAGGCATCACAAACGGAACAGGAGGGAAGAGGTGAGTAATGCCTTTTAAGAACCTGTTAACAACAGGGGACTTGAAAAGGGAGGGCTGATCAGGGAGCCTGAGGAAGGCCGAGATAGCACAAAGATAACCCTTGATGGTACCCAGGGCAGAACCCTGTTGGGCCAAAGAGAGAAGGAACAGAAGGACCTCAGAAAGAGGGGCAGAAAGGGGATTCACAGCCTTTGCTGTGCACCATGCCACAAATTTGTTCCACCTGCAGGCGTATACCACCTTAGTGGAGGGACGCCTGGCTGCCAGAATCACATCACAAACTGCGGGAGGCAAGTCGAAAGGAATCAACTGCCGCCGCTCAATCTCCACGCAAGCAGGTGTAGACTGGACAGGTTCGGGTGGAGGACCGTCCCCTGCTGCTGCGACAGAAGATCCTCCCGAAGAGGCAGACGGATCGGGGGATCTACGCTCATATTGAGTAGCTCGGGATACCAAACT
Organism: Calotriton arnoldi; assembly: GCA_963921515.1. Taxonomy (NCBI): domain Eukaryota; kingdom Metazoa; phylum Chordata; class Amphibia; order Caudata; family Salamandridae; genus Calotriton; species Calotriton arnoldi. The sequence goes on from CAWUFW010002151.1 coordinate 1,063,186, forward strand.
CTTCGAGCCCAGTCCGGAGCCACAAGAATGACTTGGGCCCGGTCGTGCCGAATCTTCTTCAACACTCTGGGTAGAAGTGGTATAGGCGGAAAGGCGTACAATAGACCGCAACTCCACTCGTGACGAAAAGCGTCGCCGAGCGAGTGCCGCCTTGGAAATTCCAACGCGCAGAACTGATGACATTGCGCGTTCTCTTCGGTGGCGAATAGATCTAACCAAGGCTCTCCCCACTGTAGAAAGAGTCCTTGCGCCACTTCCGAGTGAAGACGCCATTCGTGATCCATCATGCACCTGCGGCTGAGTTCGTCCGCCCTGGCGTTCAGGGAACCTGCCAGGTGTTGAACCACCAGGAACATGCCCTGATGTTCCAGCCATGTCCAGAGGCGCAGAGCCTCCTGACAAAGGGTCCACGACCCCACCCCGCCTTGTTTGTTGCAGTACCACATGGCGGTGGTGTTGTCTGTGAACACCTGCACTACCTTCCCTTTGACAGAGGGGAAACCGGGAAACCAAGAAACCGAGTGCGCACAGTTTGTCACGGGGACTATTGAAGACGCGCTGCACCGACTCGAGGTGTCTGCTTCCTGTGCTGCAGTCAAAGTAGGAAGAAGTAATTCGAGCTCCGGTTTTTTTTCACTGACAGCTAGTAGCAGACTCGCGGTGATGTAGCGCGAAAGTCTGTCTGTCTGTCGGCGTCGCTTAGCTTGAAGCTTCTCTCCAGTCCACACGTCACCCCGCAGCCCCCAACCTGTGAGTGAACAACGAGGTTGTGGCGTTCACCTCTGCGGTGCCGATTGGCTCGTCTCAGACTAAAATGTCTTCCGAACTGGAGTTTATTTCTAGAAGATCGCCAGTTGTTTGCACTGCTGGTTGTGTAGCATCAAGTCAGCCCCTGGCGACTAATATTGGCCTTGTCTGATCCTTGTGCCCTGAGCCCTGAGCCTGAACCCTTGCACCAGCACTTTACCCACAGCCCCTGGAGGGGCTGCAACGCGCTGAAAGGACGCTCGCGGTTCCCGCGGGCGGGAAGCCTGATCCTTGTGCCCTGAGCCCTGAGCCTGAACCCTTGCACCAGCACTTTACCCACAGCCCCTGGAGGGGCTGCAACGCGCTAAAAGGACGCTCGCGGTTCCAGCGGGCGGGAAGCCTGATCCTTGTGCCCTGAGCCCTGAGCCTGAACCCTTGCACCAGCACTTTACCCACAGCCCCTGGAGGGGCTGCAACGCGCTAAAAGGACGCTCGCGGTTCCCGCGGGCGGGAAGCCTGATCCTTGTGCCCTGAGCCCTGAGCCTGAACCCTTGCACCAGCACTTTACCCACAGCCCCTGGAGGGGCTGCAACGCGCTAAAAGGACGCTCGCGGTTCCCGCGGGCGGGAAGCCTGATCCGTCATAGGCCGATAGAGGCTGGGCTGGGCCACGACTCTTTCATTTTTTCCATTTCATTCTCCATTTGTGAGCCCGAACAAGGTATTGTGCTCTACGCCCTCGCAACCTCCCCTATAAGTGATCTGATAACGGGGGTTACTGTAAGAGACTGATTAAGACTTGTGTGGAACTTTGTGGAATCATATAATTATATTATTGTGTGCTGATTTATATGTGGTAATATCTATTTTATATTTTTATTCGCATATTTTGGATATTGTTTTTTGTACTATACTTTTTATCCCGATATGGGGAAGAGGAAAATGCAGAGTATTCAGAGTATTCAGACTAAAAAACACAGAAATCGGGGAGCATCCCCGCCAATCTTTATTAAATTATCTAACAGGTGCTGTGGGCGCTATTGAACGTCAGATAATTACAGTCGAAGAAGCTTTGAAGCCGGGTTCTGAGATTGCAGAAATAGAGGTTGGAAAATGCAGTGATCTAGAGCTATTAGGCAGGGGGACTGCAGATGCTGATGCTAATGGCTGTGCGGTAAACATATCCGATCATATATCGTGTAGTGAAATTGAAATAGAATCAGATATTCAGCCACCGACTAAGCGCGCCAGAAATCCTGAGGGCTTATCAGTCTTGGAGCCTTTGAGCCCAAGCCTGTGCTCTAAATCAAGCACGAACCCACCCAAAACGCGCAAAAAATTAATAAAAAAGAATAACCCATCTTCAACGTGTAAGTCAGAGAACTGGGAGAAATCGTTAGTTAGTAGTAATATGCGTACACAAAATGAGGTGGGAAAACTAAAAGGTAAAATGGACGCAATGGACAAATTTGTAAGAGATACATTAAATAGTTTAACAGCTAAAATAAGTGTAATGGAGGGAATTTTAGTTAAATGTTTGGATAAATTGGATAAATTGGAGCTTAGGCAGAAAGAAGAGTTCAATCAAGTGCCCAAACAGGTTTGTAATACTGATGTTATAAAGCCAGTTAATGACTATGGATATGGGCCTGTAGACTTAGCCCCACAGATCCAAATGGCTAAGGCGGGGCCATCACGTCCTACTATATTACCCAATACCCTACATAAGTGTCCCCCTTTATATCCTCCAGCAGCTACTGGCAGTAGCTGTGATATGATATCATCAATGAATAGGAAGGGAACACAGCACTTTTATTTAGATCTCCCACCCGAGACTACTCCGTACATAGTGGTCCTGGCAAATGTCCCAAAATTAGAAATAGGGACACAAGAAACATGCGAGACTTTAAGGAATAAATCTCTACATTGGCTTGGTATGAGGTCGGGTCTAACAAGGGAGCTCTTTGATGAGTTTAAGATGGCAAGGAGAGTGCCATGGGTGGGAAGAGGACAGAAGACCCTTGTAGGGGACTGTGTAGTTTTAACTCTTAAATCCCCTGAACTAGTTAATTTGATCTTGAGTAGAGCAGAGTCCCACACTGTGATAGGACAGGGTGTTATTGTGGTTCCCTTGGGGTTTTTCTACCAACCAATTCACGGTAATAATATCAGGGTGAATTGGAATACAAACAACTTAATTGAACCAAGGTCATTTAATATCAGAACACATAATCGATTTGAGACCTTTAACGACCTTGAAGGAGTCGATTGACTGGGTTCTGTTGTATTACCCCGAGCTATAACCAGTGGATGTTTGTTTAACCCATTGGATGTAGGCTTAACGTCGCCAAGCTCATTTAATGACATACCGAATATCCATGGTGTTGTATCTGAGAATCAACTTAGGATTGTTAGTAATTCAAACTTAAATACATACGATGCTGCTTTACAAATCCCTACATCCCAACTAATAGTGGTACCATCTGAAGTTGTAGAGGGTGATGTAATAATTAATAAGAAAGTTAACTGTAAGTTTATGTTCTGGAATGTGGCGGGACTAAAATCAAAAGTGATCAATAATGAGTGGGCTGTTTTTATAAATAATTTTGAGATCATTAGCCTACAAGAAACTTGGGCAGAGGAACCAATTCATCTTAACGGTTTTAGAACATTCCATACACCGGCAATAAGATCGCCCAATGGCAGAGCTAAGGGGGTCTCTGTACTTATGTGTCTAATTGTTTGAAATTGAAGAAGGTAGAATTAATGGTTGATAATCCATACTATCAAATGTTAAGTTTACAAGTTAAACAGGGGCTGTGCGTGATTTTATTAAATTTTTATAATAATATCCTTCCGGCGATATTAGAGCAGACATTAAGGAATATCTCTAATGACTTAAATGATCTACAACAGCATTCAACCAAAGAATCTATCATCCTATGGGGAGGTGATTTTAACACTCCTATATGTCGTATGGCTGAAACAGGGATTTGTGGATTAACATATGCAAAAGATTTTGGTTTCCAACATTTCCCACACACAACATATGGTGATTGTTTGAATGATATTATGTTCTCCTTGGATTTGGGGTTTGTCAATTGTCTTTGTACGCCTATGGTACCTTTCTGCCCGACGTTTAATGGACGTGGTGCTTCTACTATTATTGATTTTATTATGATTACAACGCGACATTCTTCACGTGCAAAAGATTTTATTACTCATGACATTGCCCTAAGTGATCATTACCCTCTTAGTATTGTCGTAGAGATTTTTAAATCAGATTTCATTATGAGAAGCTGCCCTGTAACGCTTCTGCAAAATATATCATTATGCAGACAAAATGGTTATGCATTAAGGTGGGAAAAATTGGATCCGATAGATTTTGTAAAACAATTGGTGTCGCAGAAGAAGGAGATGTTCTTCTCATGTTTAGATCCGCTGACTCCACATTGTAAAATAATAGAGAATTTTTCAATAATCTCTACTCATATTAAAGAACTTTTGTGGGTAAAAACAAAGAAGCGCAAGCCCATTAGTGAAGGGTGGTTTGATTCACAGTGCACGAAGGCTCACTCTAATCTGAAACGCGCTCTTAATGCTAGAGTAAAAGATCAAGTTCACATCAGGATAGCCAGAAGGAACTATCAAAGAGCACTAAAAGAGAGGAAGCTAGCATTAAAAAGGAAGCATGGGATGCCCTACATGAAGCCTCTATTAATCGTGACCCCACAGCTTTCTGGAGAGCGGTAAATGCCCCATTCATGGCTGGGAATGAAAAAGCAACCATTGAAATAGCTATTCCTGAGATGGACTGGATAACACACTACTCAAGATTGTATAGGAATACTGAGTGGGAAGAGACGGGATTAATGCTTAATGTTGAGCAGGAATCGCCACCTACTTTCCGGAACTTAGCCTTGGACTTCACCTTAAGTGAGGTTAATGCTGCTATTAAGGCAAGTTCTGGAGGTAAGGCCCCGGGCCCAGATTGTGTACCTATTGATTTATTTAAATCTAATTTGGAATTGTGGGGTCCACTTTTAACTCAGGTTTTTAATGCCTGCTGCTCTATGGGATTTTTAAGGACATGGTACGAATCTATAATCGTGCCAATTTTTAAAAAAGGAGATAGGGCTGATCCTGTGTGTTATCGCCCTATCTCCTTGTTGGACTCCACAGTTAAGGTTGCAGGGAGAGTGATTTTGGAAAGGTTACAGGCATGGGCGGATGAAAAGGCAGTTATAAGCGATTTGCAATATGGCTTCCGCAAAGGACTGGGCACTATTGAACAAGGATTAAATTTGCACATTTTAGTAGATAAATATATAAAATCTAAAAGAGAAAGGCTGTTTTTAACATTTGTCGACTTGACTGCGGCATTTGATTGCGTCGTCCATAATGAACTTTGGGCAATTTTAGAGAGGCTGGGGGTAGATGTTTTATTAATTTTGTTTTTAAGACAGCTCTATTCTGAGGCAAGGGCTAGTGTGCGCTATGGCTTGGGGGGGAATGTACTAAGAGTTTTAGAGTAGGTAGAGGTGTCAGACAAGGCTGTGTTTTAGCTCCGTTTTTATTTACTTTATATATTAATGAGTTAGAAGATATACTTGTTAAGGAGTGTAGGGATACTCCAACAGCCTTAACACGCCCAATTCCCGCGCTCCTATATGCGGATGATGCGGTCCTTATGGCCCGCACTCCGCTGGGCCTTCGAAGAGTTGTTGATTCCTTCTCAAAATTTATGATTAACTTGGGCCTTAGAATAAATTGTTCGAAAACTTTTGTAATGAATTGTGGGAGCGAGGCTAAGAAAAAGGCTATCCCTATCTTTATTGATTCAAAGATAATTGAGAGTACTAAAACCTTTTCTTACTTAGGAATTTTATTTAGTAATTGTGGATCTTGGACTCGAGCAGTAATGGCCAGAAAGCTCTTGTTCAACAAATCATTGATGGCACTATTAAATTTTAGTAGAAAGTTGGGAAAACGTTCACCGGATGATTTGATAAAAATTTATAAAGCAAAATGTGTGGCGGTTGCCACCTACGGTGCCGGCATCTGGGGTATTGCTAATGTTAATTCGCTCCAGTTGGTCGAAAATTTGTTTTTTAGGTTTCTTTTAGCTGTACCAGGTAGTACGTCAAGTTTTATTTGTCATAGTGAACTAGGTATGCCATTCCTGGAAGACTTGATCAAGATACAGCCTGTTCTTTTATGGCACAGGGTTTGGACTACTGATGAGGCCTCCTTCAATAGACAAATTTTGAAGGATGCAATGGGTCTTGACGGGGCCAGACACATAAGATGGTTGGATTATGTCAAAAAATTTGTAATTCGAATAGGCCATCAAGAATATTATACTGACCCTCTCACTTTGCGTAACGTGACGAGAAAAGAATTAAAGAGTGTATGCATGCAGTGTTTAAACGAAATGAGAATTAAGGTTGAAAGTGGAAAAATAACGGTTCAAACACATACTCAAACTTTGGCTACTTTAACTATACAACCGTATATTATATTTGTAACTAGAGATTATGATAGATTTTTGCTGACAAGATTTAGATTAAACACTTTGCATAGGTCCCTGAGTTTCCCGAGCAAAATGATTGGTCACGATCCTTGTGTAAATGTCCTTGTGATGATATTTCTGAACAATCAACGATGCATATTTTGTTATTTTGTAGTTTTTACTCAACATCCAGGAATAAGTGGATTAGACCGGTCATAAAGAGATTCGGATTGAGACAGTGTCGCCCTGCATACCTCGCTTTACAATTTTTAGATAATGAATTTATTATTATCTCTGTTATTGCCTTTTTAAAAACAGTTTTTAAATTACGTAAAACAATTGCGATTTGACTTCTTATTAAGGATGTATATATATAATGTTTTTTATCTCTGTTTGTAAATGAAATAATATGTGCTTTTATGGTTTACATGTAATGTAACCGAATAAAGTTCTTTTGAATTGAATTGACAGAGGGAAGGAATGCCTTGAGTGCAAGTCGGATCGCCCGGAGCTCCAGAAGGTTGATATGGAGCCGGGACTCCGCCGGAGACCAGAGGCCTCTGATCTCCGCCTCTCCCATGTGACCGCCCCATCCCAGAAGGGACGCGTCCGTCACAACTGTGTGCTCTGGCTGGGGAAGGGAGAGGGATCTGCCCATGACCCATTGCCGGTTCGAGAGCCACCACTGCAACTGTTTTGCAGTCCCCTCCGAGATCTGGACGTGATCGGACAGGTCGCCCTGGTGCTGCGCCCACTGGAACTTCAGGTCCCACTGCAGAGCCCGCATATGCCATCTGGCATGAGTGACCAGCAGGATGCAGGAGGCCATGAGGCCCAGCAGCCTCAGGGTCATCCGTACCGAAACCCAGGATAAGGGCTGAAAGATCGGAATCATAGCCTGAATATCCCCGGACTCGCCGTTCGGGAGGATAGGCCCGAAACTGCGTCGTGTCCAGAACTGCTCCGATGAAAAGGAGCTGTGGAGAAGGAATCAGATGCGACTTTGGCACATTGATGGAGAACCCCAGCGAGTGCAGGAGTTCGGCCGTAGTCTGGAGGTGGGAGACAACTGCCTGGGACGAGCCCGCCTTCAGCAGCCAGTCGTCGAGGTAGGGGAAGACTGAAACCCCTGCCCGGCGCAGATGAGCTGCGACCACCGCCATCACTTTCGTGAACACCCGAGGGGGCACTGGTAAGGCCAAAGGGGAGCACGGTGAACTGAAAATGCTCGAGGCCTACCGTGAATCGAAGGTAACGCCGGTGGGCCGGCAGGACGGGGATGTGGAAATAGGCGTCCTGCAAGTCCAACGCTACCAACCAGTCTCCGGGGTCGAGGGCAGTCAAGACCTGAGCTAGGGTGAGCATCTTGAACTTCTCCTTCCGGAGGAAGCGATTGACGTTCCGGAGGTCCAAGATAGGACGCATGTCCTCCTTGTCCTTTTTGGGCACCAGAAAGTAGTGGGAGTAGCAACCACGCCCTACTTCTGGGGTCGGAACATGCTCGATGGCCCTCTTGGCCAAGAGGGCCGTGACTTCCTTCTGTAGAAGCACCAAGTGATCCCCTGACATGCGGTGGAATTGAGGTGGCATGGCTGGGGGGTGGTCTCGAAGGGGAGGGAGTAGCCCCTTCGGACAATGTCCAAGACCCACTTGTCCGAGGTGATGGGACGCCAGTGGTGAAGGTGATGGCGGACCCTGCCCCCGACTGGCGTGCTGTGCACCTGAAAGGAGGGACTAGGAGGGCTTGGAGGCCGCGGACGGGTTGGAGGTGGTGGCCTGACCCGCACGCTGGTTGCCCGAACCGCCACGGCGGTATCCACGTCCTCGGCCACGCGAAGGCGCTTGCTGGCCCGAAGAGGCCCGAAGAGGCGGGCCATGGCCGACAGGAATTTCTGTACTTCGGCCGGAGTCGCCCCCGAACCCGGGAAGGACGGGTAATGCGGGGGCAACTCGACAGGCACGTCCGGGGCCGCGGGGGCGGGGACGGTGCCGACAGGGACCTCAGCCGAGTCGCGCGACCGGCGAGGCGAAGTCTTAGAGCGATGACGCCGCTTAGACTTCTTGTGCTTCGACTTACCGGAGGAGCGCGAAGACTTGGATTCCGACGAACGGCGGGGACTCCGCGTCCGGCCCCTCGACCTCTCCCGGGACCGGGGCTTGCTGCGGCGCGGAGCCGACTGCCGGACTTCAAGGAGCTTTCGAGACCGCTCTCGCAAAGCCTTCGGATGAAGTTTCCGGCAGTCAGGGCACGACTTCGTGTCGTGGCCTCGGCCGAGGCAGAAGAGACACTCGAGGTGGGGGTCCGTGATGGACATCATACGACCACATTCCTCGCAGGGCTTAAAGCCGGGCATCCCTACGACACCTTAGGAGTCGTGAAGACTCGTTGAAGAGAACAGTGAAAAATTTCACAAAAAGATAGTCAAAAAGTGACTAGGGCACTGCTCTTCCCGGATCTGCGCTTACTGGCGCGGAAAAAGAAGAACTGACGTCAGCGCGCAGGGGCGGCGCCTAAGTACTGCCCGCGACGTCATCCCGGCGATCACGACGCCGACGACGGACGCGGAGCCGCACGACGCCGCCTACCGACGCGCAAGGGTACTGCTACGCAAAAAACTTTCCGGATCCAGCCTGACGCCTGGGGATATTCTAAGGTAAGGAATCTGTCACTAACGTGTCTCTTTCAGATATACTTAATGGGTTCCATCAGCACCTCATTAGAGGGCAGCAAGGGATCTGATGAGGAAGGGCCTCATTGGAGGCTTTCTGTCCAATTAGTTTTAACCTTCATCATGAGTATCGAAAAAGATCCAACACCTGTGCAGGGCTGTACAGAGAATAAAAGAGGAACTGTCTTATGTGAAAGATAAGAGGCCCATTTCAAGATCAACCTCAGAGTTGGACTTCCATCCACTGGTATTATTAAAGACACAATAAAAACCTCTGTGAGACTCCAAAGAAGAGAAGGCATAAAATATTTATTTTATATCATTCTACCTAATCACTCAACTGCACCAACAGTGTCGGTCCGACACCCTAATGTAGTAAGCAGAAAATGAGCAGAGTGACTGGGACTCTGGAATCACAAGGCGTGAGGAGACACTGCATAAGGGTCAGCACTGAATGTCTGGTCTATTTTGACCGACAGAACAGCAGACACCTGGAAGGCGGGGTGGGGGCCCTCTGCCTACTGGTACTGATGATGAAAAAATGGACCAGGAACTGGCAGCAGACAGGAACACATCAAGGCTGGGAAGGAACCGGTCAGGTGACTGTAGTCAACCAGTGCCAGAGTAGTAACCGCTGGCAGAGGGGCAAACAACGGGCTGGAATCACCTTATGACCCTATTGGAAGAGCCCGGTGGAACACCAATACTTAAGCAGGGTAAGCATCAGGTGCCAAAATAGCCGCGAGCAGATGTGTTATCACCGGACATGTCACTGGGATGGAGCCAGGCAATGGATCTTTGCTTAACAGGGCCGAGAGATGATATCAAGGTCAGAATCGAGGGGCGACCTCGAACAGATGACTGGGCCCAAAGTCAAGAGAGACGCTGACTAAGGGAACACCTCTCAACTAGATTGACATAAGAGGACCGATGGAGAGCAACCCCAGCAATGAAGACGCGTCCTTGAAATTACCTTAGCAGCTGGACACACTTGCTGGCTTACACAATCCATTGGAGGGGACACCATCCATCCACCGGAGACTAGGGGTAGTGGCGTTGAAAGCAAAAACTAAACGGGTTCCAAGACAGCTCAGAACTCACTCACTAGACACTGGAACTAAGAAAGACCAAAAGGAAACTCGAACAGCCAGAAACTGGATATACAGCACTGCAAAAACTTCAGCACATCATATCCGTAGCAAAGGGTGCAGAAAATAGGGAAATGAGCATCAGGCTGTGCTATTTATGGCTTTGTGATGCCATATATGGGGAGGGATCGGAATAGACTAGGAGCCATAGCACCATGTGTCAGCGAGAAGCGCTATTCTAAATTTTCCAGATCCAGATCCAGTCTGGCACCTGGAGGAAATTCATAAGGTGAGGACCACAAAAAATTGCATGTTGGTTTATTTTCTGGGTTCATAATGACAATAGTAAGTTGGAATTCACATTCTTTTGTATTTCTGGATGGTTAGTGGGAGTGTGTGTGTGATAAGCTTGGAATGTACTTTTGGTCAGTTATTTTGAGATTTTGCAGTGTGAAGTTTTATGGTATCTGTCACTGTGAAATACATATGGTTGTTTATTGATTATGCGAGCAGACTGGATAAGGCGCCTTTTAGTTAGTTAGCGAGCTGGAGGGTAATGGATAATCTCACCTTGTATCAATCATACTTAAAAACAGCGATTACGCATTCAAACAATGGCTGTTGTTAATGAATTGCACTTTAAATAACACGCAAACCACACACTATGTAATCACAATGTTATTTATATTGTTTTTCTTGACATATTTTTGATATTTCTTACCTGCGAATACAGTCAGCTAGGTGTCTTGCCAAGGCATCAAGATCAAGCAATGTTGTCTAAATAAAAAACAAGAATAAAAAAAGACATCAAAAATACATTATGATAATTTATCTCTAGTGGTCACACTCAACATGCTGTATTTGAGACCAGAAAAAAAGAAACTGTTCAAAAATGTGACAAATGCCCTCCAAAATATCTCCTATCTGCACTCCACTCCCTTGTGGGTCACTCAAAAACACATTAAGCGCTCCTGGAAAGCATATTAGGGCGGTGTCCTCTCCAAACAAGCCTAAAGACCTCTTGTCACCAGGAATTTTGGCATGAGCCACCATAAAAAGAACATTGGCAATACCAATAGGTCTGCTTTAATGTGCTGAACCCAGGGCATGTTGTACTGAAGCCAAGAGTTGAGATCCTAAGGACAAATGCCACCAAGTGCCTTGTGTACCATGCAAAGTGCCTCAAACGAAGAAGTTACTTACCTTGAGTAATGCTTTTCCTGGTGGATACTCTAGCTAACTGCAGATTCCTCACCTTTAGACTATTCACAGGTGCCAGAATGGATCCAGAAACTTTTCTTAGGAGTGATATAGCACACCGCTAGGTGACTCAGTGCAGCGCTGCGTTGGCTTTGTTCTGCTCCAGAAGTGAAAGACAAGCCACATATAAGTGCCACCCCGTGCACCAACTTAAGTTTCTTACTTGACTCTTTCCAAGCCCTCGGAGGAAGAGCGCAAAACTATTAGAAGTACCAGTGTGAACACATTTTAAGCTGGTAAGAGACCAGGACACAGAACGGGGAGAGAGGAGGGCAGAGAGGAATCTGCAGTTAAGACAGAGTATCTACCAGAAAGAGCGTTACCGAAGGTAAGTAACTTGTTCTTCTGACAGATACTTCTAACCTTCTCACATTAGAATAGATACCAAAGCACTATCTCCCAAGGTGAAGGATCAAGGGAGTGGGGTCAGACCAAAAAATTCTTCAGGACCGAATGCGAGAAATGCCCTTCTCGTTGGAACTGGTCATCAAGGCAGTAATGCTTTGTGAAAATGTGCACTTACACCTATGCTGTGGCCCAGCAGATGTCAAGAACAGACATTCTGTGTGCCAATGCGGTGATGGCAGCCATGGCCCTGCTGCAATTGGCCCTCAGCCTTATCGGAGGCTGTTTTTGGCCAATGCAAAGCAGATGTTAATGCAAAGGACTATCTACCTTGACAGAGTCCATTTCTGCACCACCTTACCTTTTTTACCTACACAACCCCACAAAAAGATGATCATCCATCCGATGATCTTTGGTGCGGTTAATGTAAAAGCTTAAAGCTCTTTTCGGGTCCAGCCAATGGAGTCTCTCCTCCTCGTTCAAGGGGTGAAGCAGGGCAAAGAACTGGGATGGTGTGTATTGTCCAATGTGCAAAGGCGCCACAACTTTTGGCCAATGGCCGTCCCAGTCCTCAGCATCAGCTTGTCAAGGAAAAAAGTTGGTGTAGGACAGGTTCACAGACACAACTTAGAGCTCACTCATGTGACAAGCTGGAGTAATCGCAAAGAGAATGTCTTTAGTGTCTAAAGACACAACATGCAGTAGTGCATCGGATCAAAGGGAGTACACGAGAAATGTCAGGACCAAATTAAGGTCCCATTGTGGCATCACAAACGGTTTGGGAGAAAAAACATGTGTTAAAACTTTAACGAACCACATCCTAACAGGTGATTAAAACCAGGACGGTTGGCCCGAAAAGGACGATAAAAAAAACAACAGTGGCCACCGTGAGGCCTTGCTGGGACAAAGACAAAATAAATAATAAAATATCTGACAGCTTGGCATACGAAAGGACTGTCCTGTGGACTCCACACAGGTCACAAATTTGTCCCAGCGCCTGGCATAAATAGACTTCATGGCAAATCAATTGCAGTCAACTGCAGCCACTCAATCCCCAACTGTAGAATAATCCCAGGCACTAGACAGGAGCTGGAAATGTCAAAGTTCTCAAGTCACCGGTAGGGGGGCACTGGCTTCATATCTATGCCAGAAATTGCTCTGGATGACGTCACCGAAGCCATATAGCCATCCACACTGGCGCAATGACATCTGTGTCCATCCGTTTTTTCCCAGCATTTGAGGCGAGAAGATGGGTTGACATTGATAGAGTAGTGCAGTGCTAAAATATATGCATATTTGGGATCTTATTAACTTTCTCTATAAGTATCCATCAAGAGGGGAGGCAGGCGGGTCGGTGTGGAATCTGCAGGTAGATGGAGTATCCACCAGAAAGATTGTTACCCCTGGTAAGTAATGATTTCTTCTGGTGGATACATCTACCGGAGCCTCGAGCGAGTACAGTCAGGTTTGCCGAGAGGGAGTAGCCTTGACGGAGTTGAGACTACAGGCGTCCCTTCCAACTCCTCGAAGGACTCAGTGGACCTAATGATGGTCCCAGATTATGATTTTTGATATCTGACACAGACCAATTAGGTGCTGTATATTTGTTTTTGTATTTTTGTTTATTAATGCCATTATGTTCACAGCAACATCAGGAGTGGGAGCATCGTTTCTCCTTTAAGGTCCTGACGAAAAGCCTTGGGGTAGGGCTTGAAACTAGTTGACCTACCAGGGAAACAGTAGGTAATTACGCCTAGAGCTTTTTCCCGCTTATCCCCAGATTTTAGTATATCATTTTAGGGGTAGGAAATAAAGTTGTTTTTGTCCCACTAATTTGGTATTTTTAACTTTTTTTCCACACTTTAAAAAAACCTACTCCATCTTCATTTTAAGACCACATAGGTGTATAGGGACACCCTTATTTTTCAATCAAGTGCTCCCGCGTATTCGTTGGTAGCAGCACGCCCCTGTCCGTAGAGGGCAGGGATGGACCCTATGATGAAGCATGCCAGCAAGGTGATACCCGGGTGGGTGAGGGTTATCTGAAAGAAAAAGTTTTCTTTCTGTTGAGTTCCTGCAAGGGGTGCTTTTTTCCTTTTCTGATACGGAAGGGACCCTTTTTGGTTATTTGCCTTGCATATCTACAATCTAAAATCCTCTTTCAAGGTCAGAAGCGGTGGCTTTGGTCATGGTGGAAGGGGTCCAGATGTCTTTTGGAGGTTCCTAATTGGTCAGTGCATAGCAGATTTTAATGCAAAGGATGACTCGCCATGAAAGACTTCTTTTTTTCCACCATCTTACCTTTCTTGCACCATAGCACCCTATGAAGATCCGATCATACATTGTATGTCCTTGGTGCGGTCTAGGTAGTAGTTGACCACTCATCTATGAGCCAATCTATGCAACCGCTCCTCCTCCTTGATGGGATGGGGCAGGGTATAGAAAGTCGGAAGGGTGATGGACCGACTCGGAATGCAGTCACCGCCTTAGGCAGGAAAGCAGCCCTTGTTCTCAACAAAAATGTATCAAGGTTAAAAGATGTAAATGGAGGACAGTAACTAACAGCCTGCAACTCACTCACCCATACTGCTGCAAAAAAAACAGTTTTCAAAGTCAACAACCTTAAGGGACAACTGTGCAGGGGCTCAAACGGAGTCCCAATCTGAAAAGAGAACAATAAATTAAGGTTCCACAGGGGACTAATAGAGGGGGTTAGAGGGTACAGATTTGTTAATCCCTTCAGAAAACGCATCACAATGGGGGATTTGAAAAGAGATGGCTGGTCTGGCAGACACAGGAATGCCGACAATGCAGCAAAATACCCCTCAGCAGTACCAATCACACAACTCCTCTGGGTAAGGGAAAATGCAATTGTACAACCTGGGATAATCTGGCCTGCTAAGGGTCTACGTTGTCGTCTGCACACCATGCAACGAAGTTATTCCATCTGCCACAGTAAGCAGATTTTGTAGTGGAGCGACGCGTCAAAAGATGTGGCAAAAGAAAGGAACTCAGATGTTCCTGTTCACTCTCCAGGCATGTAGATGGAGTTCTCTGAGATTAGAGTTCATTATCATCACCTCTGTCTGGTCTGAATGGCAGCTTAAGCGGGAGATATGTGGAGAACTGCAGAATGTTTGCATACCACACCCTTGACCAATCCAGGGCGATGAGAATGACTTTGGCCTGGTCTTGTCGCATCTTCCTCAGGACCCGTTAAATCAAGTCTATGGTGGGAAATGTGTACTGCAGGGGAAAATTTCATTTCAGCTGAAATGTGTCCCCAATGCTCCCTCAAAGGATGCTGGCGGGTACTGAACAACTGGTATTGAGCATTATCCAATGAGGAGAGCAGGTCCACCTGAGGAGTGCCCCACTGGGTGAAGATGTCCTGTACTACCTCCATCAGAAGCTGCCATTTGTGATCGGCAAGATTAACCCTGGCTCAGGCTGTGGGCACGGACATTCAGAGACTCGATAGGTGATTGGCAGTTAACCAGATCTTTTGGAGGTGTGTCCAAAACCACAGCCTCAAAGTCTCCAGACAAAGAAGAAAGTGAGACCTGGCTTCCCCTTTGCTTTTTAATGTACTGCATCACTGTCGTATTGTCTGTCGAAATCTGGCGAACTGACCTTGGAGGGAAGGAAGGTCTTGAGCGCCAGCTGAATTGCCCACACTGACATTGGATGGAAGGAAGGACGAGATGCCAGCTGAATTGTCACAGTTCCAACATGTTAATGTAAAGCACCTGTTCTTCAGGAGACAAGAGGCCTCTGATCCTTCAGGTGAGCTCCCCCACACTAAGATGGAGGTATCCGTCACTACCACAGTCATGGTAGGATGCTAGGGAGTGCATATCCAGCAGCTGAGGTTCACCTTGTTCTTCGACCAAGCCACTCTTGTTGCAGCTCCGGGGGAAAACACGAAGAGTCAGACAGGTCTTCCTATACGGTCTATGGAGCCACTGCTGGAGGGCCTTCATGTGACAACCCGTGAATGAAGGTAACTAGCAGACGTAGGAACTTTAGGACCCTCAGAACTGGAACTCTTGTTCCTTGTTGAAAGAATGGGACAATTTCATGGATGTTAGCAATCCTGTTAGATGGAGGAAAGTCACGGAGATGGGTGGTGTCCAGTATTGACCCTATGAACTAGAGTCAATGGGGGGGCCTCTGGTGTGATTTGATTGTTGACCGAAAAGCCCAGGTCAAACAGCAGGGACACGGTAGACTGGAGATGGCACAGTACCATCTTTGGCAACCCCCACATTGATCAGCCAGTTGTCCAGGTACAGGAAAATGGGGGTGCCCGACCTTCTGAGGTGAGCCACAAACACAGCTATCACCTTTGTGAAGACTCAAGGTGCTAATGTTAAGCCAAAGGGGAGTACTGCAAAATGGTAATGCGTAGAACCACCAAAAAGTGCAAATACTTCTGAGACGACCGTTGAATGGGGATGTGAAAATACACATCGTGGAGGTCGAGTGACACCATCCAGTATCCTGCTTCCAATGCCAGCAACACTTGGGACAGGGTGAGCATCTTGAACATCTCTTTTGAGGAAGAAGTTAAAATCCCTGAAGGCCAGGATTGGATGCAGACCACCGTCCTTCTTGGGTACAAGGAAATAACAGAAGTAGCATCCTTGGCCCTTTCCCTGCTCCGGCTTTAACTCTACAGCTCCTTTCTGTAGTAGTGCTGTCACCTCCTGCTGCAGGATGGTAACATGGTTCGGGGTAGGAGAGGAGGATGGGGTGGGATGAGGCCTGAAGAAAAGGAAGGGTATAGCCTCTTTCCACTATTTGAAAAAAAACCTGGCCCGAAGTAATGGCCTTTCAGGCAGACAGAAAGGAAATCACCTGTCCTCCAAAAGACTCTGTGGATCTGGGGAAGAGAACTAGGATTACTTTCCTCGGGTGGGAGGATGGGCAGGAAAGGAGAGTGAGGAGGTGGCTTACTAAAGGAATCCATAGTGTTTTTTCTCTGGACTAGCAGGTTTTGAGACTGCTGCATCTCTTTGGTAGGGTTGTCACTGACGTAAAGAAAATCCCCTGGAGAATCTTCAAAAGCAACAAAACTGTCAGTAAACCTTTTGGGCCTGAGGCTTTTGGAGGTTCAAAGATTTGGCAGTTGCCTTGCTGAGTTTAAAACACTAAAGGGCTGCATCAGCTTTGGTCCCAAATAATTTAGCTCCATCAGGTTGGCCTGCACATCCATGGAGAATCCTGGCATCATAAGAGAGGTATGGCAACGGATGGACACCAAAGTGCCCATTGCTCTTGCCACAGACTCGGTAGTGTTGTAGCCCGATTTAATAATATGCCTGGGAGACATTCAGTCCATCCCTCAGCACTTCCTGAAAGTACCCACAGATGTCTTGCGGGACGTGTGTTGTGAATAGCTGGGCCATATTCCACAGTGTGTACATGTAACGTGCCAGCAGACAGTTGCCATTCAAGCGCCATACTGCCAGCAGATTAGATTTTCTTCCCCCATAACGCCAATCATTTGGACTCCCTGTCTGACGGCACTGTTGGGAATGCACCTTGGGAATGGACTGAGGAGCAAGGTGCTGGGATCACCAGACTTTCTGGGGAAGAGCTGTTGTCAGGTTCAACAGGGCCCGCACGCACAAAGTCTCCATTTTAAACCACACGTTTAAACTTGACTTCTTTTCAGATGGTGGCTTTCTACATGCCTTTCACATACATGATAGCATACTTGGAAATTATTCTGCAAGCAGTCCATTTCTTGGTAGGCTTATTATAAAGTTGGCTAATACACTTCGCCCAAGGCTAGGAACATTGAACGCGATGCCCTTTTGTTTGGTTGCTCAGTTGGAGACAGCCCTAACTTGCAATCACATCAGAGCTGCACCTCTGCCACAGTGAGATTAGTGGAGTGCTTTTCGCACACAAGCCGCCTCTGAGCCAAATTCGGCAGAGGAGCACTTCTGCGGATTATCCTGGAACATTGTGCCAGTGACTAAGATGCAGCTCTGCTGAATCTAATCTCCATCCTGCAAAGGATAGTTGCCTGCTCTACACCAGATGGGCTTCCTGATACATCATACACAGGTAGGTTGGGTTGTTCCAAGAGATCTGGAAGATGGTACTCCCACTATGCTCTCGATAGTGTAGGGAGTATTATGTAGGAGTATAAATATATACATATAAATCTAATTACAGATTTATATAATCACATATTATTGTTATAATGGTTGAACTGTTTATCTTCTTCACCATTCTTGTAATGCTGGTTACAATGCTATGTTTCATCCTGCTAATAATTGCACCTTATGTCTTTTACGTAAGATTAGAATTGCTTCAATTAATGTTTAAAAAGCCAATTCGTACCTTTCTTGTGTCCCCCTGGGGCACGCCTGTGTAACAACGAAAGAGTAAGATCTGTTTCCACGATTTCCTTGGAGAATTAGAGAGGTTATGTTCTGAGGTTGCAGATACCATCTGCTACCCTGGTATGGTTAGGGGGTTCAGATGGGGCACTGTAAGCTAGCATGGAATTGCCACAACATACTCTGATGGTGTGAGTGGACTCAGTCCCCATATTCTGACGATTATGTTGTTGGGCTACACAGTCCTACTTTTGTAGGAACTGTAATTTGTAGGAATTTGTAGTCCTACTTAATTTGCAGGAAACCTAATTTGTAGCCACCAATGTTCTAGGTCAGGTACTTATTTAATGGGTCTCCTGAATAGTTGATGAATGTGCCCAAGGCCCCTAGTCACCTTATAAGGAGACGTCCATGGTGTTAGGGATCAATCCTCCTCAGCAAATCCATATTTCTGTCTGAAGGTTGTTTAAAGCTTTAACATTTTAAATGGATCACCCCACTACAGTATTTTCCTTTCTCTAAATTCCATTCAATAAAAATGGCGGTAGCAGCAATTATACCTATTAATTACAGACAAGCTTTAACAACAATGTTACGATGACATCGACTCCCTCTCACATGGGGGGATGTTACCTTAGTGGTAGAGGCCCATGAAGCATACAAAACAGAGGTAATCTATTCATGGGTCACTTTTCCACCAGCAGATGCTAATGCACAGACATTTCACACATATATACAATATAGAGCCTGTGAAGATTTAGAAATACCATTAACAATTCAGGAACACCAAAATTGGTTCCGAGGTGTCCTACCACATCCACTAAACAATGTAAGACTGGGTCCCCTCAGCAATGAGGGAGAGACTTGGCCAGTCGTAGCCGGCTATACAACATATCCAAACTTAACACCATTAAATGTTGTAGAGCTCTGTCCACTTTATAGAGGTCTAGTTAGACTGTACAGATATTTAACACAGTTTGCCATGCAAACAATAACAGCAGCCCCAGCTAGGGCGGTTCAAGCTGTGCAGCCACATATAGCCGTGCCTGCAATTAGTCCAGTAACTCTCAACACAATTATGGGTAAAGTTCCCACCAGATGGGAGGAAATTCCGTTCTAGAGTGCACAAAAAACAAACCAGCTTGATACAGTATTTCTCTATACGGGACCCCAAGAAAAACAGAATTCTCACAATGTGTCTCCCACTAGGGATGGTTCCCCCGGTAGACGAATGTGCCACTTGGGGCACAGTATTTGCTGCAATATATACCATGACACACCATCTATCGCTGTTTTGCCTGAAGTGCTAAAACAGATTCAAAATTAATACGGGCTGCCACAGCCCTGGATTTGGGGATGAAATGAATCAGCAACTATGCCAGTCACCTCAGCTATATTAAATAACAAAAAATGGGCAGCATTAGCAGTACGCCAATGCCTCGCGCAGGTTCCTGCTGTGGACCAGGAACGCAAATTACCTAAAATTGTTGCTGAAACCTATACATCTATAGGTCAAGGTAATTTGGGAGCCAGACCAAATAAGTCACAGCTTAAGGGTAATTCTGCAAAGGATAACTCAAAACGGGCACCGAGTCTTCTAAAAAAACACCAGTACAAACAAAAAAAGTCACAGTGTGGATCTCCACAATCAGAGTCCACTGAAAAGCGCTATAACCTGCGCAACCGTGAATCACTTAAACAGCCTGATAGGTATCAGTATACTGATACACGTCCTTCTTGTTCCTTTCAGGACTCAACCGACAAACGCTCGGAGAGGAGGAAGATCAGAGCGCAGACAAGAAGAGTATGTGAAACCGAGAAAGGACTCACAGCGCTGGTTTGATATCATCATAAAAAAGGAGGAGAAACTTCCACAACAAAAACCCAATTCAAGAAGAAGAAAGAGTCAGGTATTTTTACCAAATACTCCACACATATTGAGGACACTACTACGGAACAAGGAGTGGGGACTGACACTGTTAGACAGTGCAGCAGAGGTCACAATAGTTCTCCAGAACCTGCAAGAGTTTCTGGTTGCAAGAGCAACTAATGAATTTATTCAAGTTGAAACACCAGATCAGCGGGTTACCCCTCCCAACAGACTATATGATTTGGATATCTAAATTGAGGGTGATATACTGCATACCATTAAAGTAATTCTTTGGGAAATTTTGACAAATACTTATGACACTCTCTTGACTGAAGTGGAATGGCCACCTGAGTTTGTAAGGAAAGCCACACGAGGAGAAGGTATAATATTACCTTTTTTCTCCATCCTTTTTCCCCCGACGTTGTCAAACAAGCGTATGCCACGGAGTGGACCCTTGCACAAGCCCTGGCATTATACCGCAACCATGTAGGCTGGGATAAAGACTCACCTTATGTGATACCCATAAGGTCCAGCCTGAGAGTGCAACTACAATACCCAATTAAGCATGAAGCTAAACCCCCAGTTAGAGAAATTCTAACACAATTAGAATATATCAAGGCGTCATTGAGCCGTGTATCTCACCAATGAATAATCCTTTGTTACCAGTAGCGAAACCAGATCATTCATACCACCTAGTCTTAGACTACAGACAGTTGAACAGTAATACAAGCACTTTGCTGTGCAAAGTTGACATAGTGCAGCACTAATAAACCAAATAGGGCGCAAAAATACAAAACCACTTTGAACATTTCAAATGGCTTTTCTGCTAAACTTAGCACCTGAAAGCAGAGATCTAACCGCATTCACCACTTTAGGGAGCCAGAAACGGTCTTGTCGACTCCTTCAAGGGTATAAGAACAGCCCTGGTCTATTCTCTGCCAAAATAACAAATTTTACACAAAATTAACTCAGGCCCATTGTTCTATGTCGATGACATATATCTCAAGGGCGATGGCTTAAACACACATCTATAGAGAGTAGATCTCATTATTATGGGAATTGCTGAATATGGCTACAAATTAAACTTTCAAAAAACAAAAATTGCATATCTTAGTGTCTTATTTTTGGGGTAGGAGTTGTCAAATGAAGGAAAAAGTCTTGCACCACATTTCTTAGAGAGATGTGTACTCCTACAACCACAAAAAACCATGAAAAAGCTATAATCACTCTTAGGCTTTCTCAACTTTGGCAGAACATACATACTTTGGCATAACATACATACCAAACAATGCACAACGGGTAAAACCGCTCTACGAATTAATATATCCAGACTTTTCAAGCACACGTTGGATACCAGAACATACACAGATTCTGAGGACACTGC
This sequence comes from Calotriton arnoldi, assembly GCA_963921515.1. Lineage (NCBI taxonomy): Eukaryota > Metazoa > Chordata > Amphibia > Caudata > Salamandridae > Calotriton > Calotriton arnoldi. Next base: position 1,084,416 of record CAWUFW010002151.1, read on the forward strand.
AAACTGACATGCTTTCATCCAGACACGTACACACGAGTGTCGAAACCACAAACTTGGTGATCCGCATAATTGCGGGAGCCACTGGCTACACATGTCACTTTCAATGAAAGTGATACTGTACCGATTGCATATAAATCGCATTTATATTCTAATAATAATAATAATAAATGAGCTTTTATAGCGCCTGGTTACACTAACTAGTGTGTCCCCGCGCTGCAGGCTACTCGGACCCCTCTGTGCAAAAAGTGTGGTGGATGATCTACACTTGGAAGAGCCATGTTTTTAATTTTTTTCGGAAGGAGAATTCTAATGGTTCCGTACGAAGATCTAGGGGAAGAGTATTCCAGTTCTTAGCAGCTAGATAGCAAAAAGACCTGCCACCCATTCTTGCTCTTTTAATTACTGGGATTCTAACCCGCCCCATCCCCAAGGACCGCAGGGCCCTAGTCGGAGTGTAGGGAAGTATCAGATTATGTAAGTAGCTAGGTCCTTTTCCCAGCAGGATCCGCTGACTTACACACATGGCCTTAAAGAGGATTCTTTTCCTCACCGGGAGCCAGTGTAGAGTGTCCAGAGCATTTCTGGAAGAGGCTCTCCTGGGGAGCATCAGAACAAGGCGGGCCGCCGCGTTCTGTATACATTGTAATCGCTGCACACTCCCACCACTGGCACCCAGGTAAAGGACGTTCCCATAGTCCAGGCGGGAGGTCACCAACGCATGGGTTAAAGTTTTCCTGGCGGCTACGGGGAGCACGTCCAAGACCTTCTGAAGGCTTTTCATTATTCCGAAACATTTTCCGGCCACCGCTCTCGTGTGGTGATCAAACGAAAGCTTAGAATCCAGCCATATCCCCAGGTTCTTAACCTGGTTACTGAGAGTGGGAATAGTGCCCAGATTCTGCGGCCACCACCTCGATGACCATATTGAGGGAGCCTTCCCTACAATTAGGACCTTCGTCTTACTACCGTTAAGTTTTAGACAATTATTTGACATCCACTCTTCCAATTCCTGTAAACGGAGGCGAAAGTAGTGGCAGCCTCAGTGTGGGCCTCAGAAAGAGACACTATCAGTTGTGTGTCATCTGCATATGATACAACACTGATACCATATTTCTTGATGATGTCTGCCAAAGGGACCATATAAAGATTAAAAAGAGTGGGGCTGAGTATAGAGCCCTGGGGAACCCCCTGAGCTAGTTTAATGCTCTTGGAGAAGTGCGGTTGTTGAGATACTTGAAAACTTCTGTCCTGTAGAAAGGATCTCAGCCACTTCAGAGCCAGCTTATCCAGCCCTCCTTCCTTAAGGCGCTGTAGGAGTATTGGGTGGGCGACGGTGTCAAAAGCGGCACTAAGGTCCAACAGGACCAGTGCCACCGTCTGCCCTTCATCTACATGCCTGCGAATGGTTTCTGTAGACAGAAGCAGAGCTGACTCCGTGGAGTATGTGGCCCGAAAGCCTGATTGTGTCGGGTGGAGTAAGCCGTGCTGGTCCATGTGCATAGTCAGTTGAGAGTTGACCACTTTTTCTGCTATTTTAGCAAAGTAGGGCAGAAGCGAAACTGGTCGTAAGTTCTCCAACTGACTTGCACTTACACCCGGCTTCTTTTTATAGGAATCACTACCGCTTCTTTCCATTTTTGTGGGACCACCCCTGAGTCAAAGGAGAGTTCTAAGAGGTGTCCAATATAAGGTATTAGTACCTCCATACTCTCCTTCATCATTTTTGGAGTCATAGGGTCCCTGGGAGAGCCGGACTTAATGCTGAGATGCATTTTGCACCTACAGAAAAAATACTGACTGCAGTTAGACAGCTGTTATAATGGAAAGATCGTTGACTCAGGGGAACTTATAGCACAAGTTACTAACTTGTGTAACGATATATCTGTAAGAGACAGTAGTTAGTGACAGATTCCTTACCTTAGAATATCCCCAGGCGTCAGGCTGGATCCGGAAAGTTTTGCGTAGCAGTACCCTTGCGCGTCGGTAGGCGGCGTCGTGCGGCCCTGCGTCCGTCGCCGGCGTCGGGATCGCCGGGATGATGTCGCGGCCAGTACTTAGACGCCGCCCATGCGCGCTGACGTCAGTTCTGTACACGACTTTCCGCGCCAGGAACGCAGAGCCATGCAAGAAGCTGATATTGGTGTCTGAAAAATACTAGGGCCCTGAAAGGGATGTCCTTAACCCTAGAAATCAGTTCGCAGAACGGGGAGGATGGGTGAGGCGTGAGGAATCTGTCACTAACTACTGTCTCTTACAGATATATCGTTACACAAGTTAGTAACTTGTGCATCTGAAAGAGACACGTTAGTGACAGATTCCTTACCTTAGAATAGATACCCCAGCAATACCAACCCCGGTGGTGGGTCTGTGAACAGACTCAGACAAGGAAGTCACGGAGGACAGAGCGGCCAAAGAAGCCGTCCCTCCGGACCTGGCTGTCAAGGCAGTAATGCTTGGTAAACGTGTGCAGCGAGGCCCACGTAGCTGCCTGACATATATCCTGTAGCGGAACACCACGGCCTAAAGCCGTGGTAGCAGCTGTTGCCCTGGTAGAATGGGCACGTAGCCCAACAGGGGGCTCCTTCTTAGCCAAAGAATAGCAGGCTTTGATACACAAGATTACCCAGCGGGAGATGGTCCTCTTGTGTACCGCACAACCTTTTTTGGCGCCTACGTAGCCAACAAAGAGCTGGTCATCCACCCGGAACTGTTGTGTGCGGTTGAGGTAAAAGGAAGGCGCACGTTTTGGGTCCAGACGGTGGAGCCTCTCCTCCTCTCTGGAAGGATGCGGAGGCGGAAAGAAGGTGGGCAAAGTGATGGTCTGCCCAATGTGGAAGGCAGTAACCACCTTTGGCAAGAAGGACGGACGCGTCCTAAGAACAACCATGTCTGGATGGACAGACAGAAAGGGAGGTTTGCACGAAAGAGCCTGGAGCTCACTCACCCGCCGAGCGGAGGTGATGGCCACCAGAAAGGCTGTCTTCAAAGTGAGAAGACGAAGAGGACAGTTATGTAGAGGCTCAAAGGGAGCGCACATTAAGAAGGTAAGAACCAAGTTCAAGTCCCACTGAGGCATTACAAACGGAACAGGAGGGAAGAGGTGTGTAATGCCTTTAAGAAACCTGTTAACCACAGGGGACTTGAAAAGGGAGGGCTGATCAGGAAGCCTGAGGAAGGCCGAGATTGCACAAAGATAGCCCTTGATGGTACCCAGGGCAGAACCCTGTCGAGCCAGAGAAAGAAGGAACAGAAGAACCACAGAAAGAGGGGCAGAAAGGGGATTCACAGCCTTTGCTGTGCACCATGCCACAAACTTGTTCCACCTGCAGGCGTATACCACCTTAGTGGAGGGACGCCTGGCTGCCAGAATCACATCACAAACTTCGGGAGGCAAGTCGAAAGGAATCAACTGCCGCCGCTCAATCTCCACGCAAGGAGGTGGAGACTGGACAGGTTCGGGTGGAGGACCTTCCCCTGCTCATCCTCCCGAAGAGGCAGACGGATCGGGGGATCGACGTTCATACTGAGTAGCTCGGGATACCAAACTCTTCGAGCCCAGTCCGGAGCCACAAGAATGACTTGGGCCCGGTCGCGCCGAATCTTCTTCAACACTCTGGGTAGAAGTGGTATAGGCGGAAAAGCGTACAACAGACCGCAACTCCACTCGCGACGAAAAGCGTCGCCGAGCGAGTGCCGCCTTGGAAATTCCAACGCGCAGAACTGATGACATTGCGCGTTCTCTTCGGTGGCGAATAGATCTAACCAAGGCTCTCCCCACTGTAGAAAGAGTCCTTGCGCCACCTCCGAGTGAAGACGCCATTCGTGATCCATCATGCACCTGCGGCTGAGTTCGTCCGCCCTGGCGTTCAGGGAACCTGCCAGGTGTTGAACCATCAGGAATATGCCCTGATGTTCCAGCCATGTCCAGAGACGCAGAGCCTCCTGACATTGGGTCCACGACCCCACCCCGCCTTGTTTGTGGCAGTACCACATGGCGGTGGTGTTGTCTGTGAACACCTGCACTACCTTCCCTTTGACAGAGGGAAGGAATGCCTTGAGTGCAAGTCGAATCGCCCGGAGCTCCAGAAGGTTGATATGGAGCCGGGACTCCGCCGGAGACCAGAGGCCTCTGATCTCCGCCTCTCCCATGTGACCGCCCCATCCCAGAAGGGACGCGTCCGTCACAACTGTGTGCTCTGGCTGGGGAAGGGAGAGGGATCTGCCCATGACCCATTGCCGGTTCGAGAGCCACCACTGCAACTGTCTTGCAGTTCCCTCCGAGATCTGGACGTAATCGGACAGGTTCCCCTGATGCTGCGCCCACTGGAACTTCAGGTCCCACTGCAGAGCCCGCATATGCCATCTGGCATGATCGACCAGCAGGATGCAGGAGGCCATGAAGCCCAGCAGCCTCAGGGTCATCCGTACCGAAACCCAGGATAGAGGCTGAAAGATCGGAATCATAGCCTGAATATCCCGGACTCGCCGTTCGGGAGGATAGGCCCGAAACTGCGTCGTGTCCAGAACTGCTCCGATGAAAAGGAGCTGTGGGGAAGGAATCAGGTGCGACTTCGGCACGTTGATGGAGAACCCCAGCGAGTGCAGGAGTTCGGCCGTAGTCTGGAGGTGGGAGACGACTGCCTGGGACGAGCCCGCCTTCAGCAACCAGTCGTCGAGGTAGGGGAAGACCGGAACCCCTGCCCAGCGCAGATGAGGTGCGACCACCGCCATCACTTTCGGGAACACTCGAGGGGCGCTGGTAAGGCCAAAGGGGAGCACGGTGAACTGAAAATGCTCGAGGCCTACCGTGAACCGCAGGTAACGCCGGTGGGCCGGCAGGACGGGGACGTGAAAATATGCGTCCTGCAAGTCCAACGCTACCATCCAGTCTCCAGGGTCGAGGGCAGTCAAGACCTGAGCTAGGGTGAGCATCTTGAACTTCTCCTTCCGGAGGAAGCGATTGACGTTCCGGAGGTCCAAGATAGGACGCATGTCCTCCTTGTCCTTTTTGGGCACCAGAAAGTAGTGGGAGTAACAACCACGCCCTACTTCTGGGGTCGAAACGCGCTCGATGGCCCCCTTGGCCAAGAGGGCCGCAACTTCCTTTTGAAGAAGTACCAAATGATCCCCCGACATGCGGTGATATTGAGGTGGCATGGCTGGGGGGGGTAGTCTCAAAGGGGAGGGAGTAGCCCCTTCGGACAATGTCCAAGACCCCCTTGTCCGAGGTAATGGCACGCCAGTGGTGAAGGTGATGGCGAACCCTGCCCCCCACTGGCATGCTGTGGACCTGAAAGGATGGACTAGGAGGGCTTGGAGGCCGCGGACGGGGCGGAGGTGGTGGCCTGACCCGCACGCTGGTTACCCGACCCGCCTCCGCGGGAGCCACGTACTCGGCCACGCGTAGGCGCCTGCTGCGCGGGCCGGTGGCTGGGCAGCGGACGTGACTGGGCGCCCCTTCCGTGGCCACGACTGTTGCGGAGGGCGCACAGCAGAAAGGCCCAGGGACTTGGCTGTAGCCCGCGAGTCCTTAAAGCGCTCCAGCGCATGGTCTGCTTTGTTGCCAAAAAGGCCGACACCATCAAAGGGCATGTCCATAAGTGTGTTTTGGACATTACCCGAGAAACCAGTGGTCCTCAGCCAGGCGTGACGGCGCAGCGCCACTGTCGCAAGCGATCTGCCTAGCGAGTCGGCGGTATCAAGGCCACATCGGATGGTATATTTCGCTGCATCTCTTCCTTCCGCAATGGCGCGGGAAAGCAGTGCCTGGGCCTCCTCAGGACACTGAGGCAGAACCTGCACCACCGAATCCCACAAGGAGTGGGTATATCGGCCCAAAAGGCAAGTGGTATTGACAGACCTCAAGCCAGCACTGGTGGAAGAAAAACCTTCTTCCCAAACTGATCCAGTTTTGGGATTCCCTATCCGGGGAGCGGTAGGGAAGGCGCTTTGAGAGGCAGAGGCTTGGACAACCAAGCTCTCAGGGGTGGGGTGTTGGGAAAGGAACAGGGGGTCGCCCGGAGCAGGGCGATGGCGTCGGGCTACGTTCCTATCCACAGGAGCCCCTGTGGTGGGCTTGGACCAGGTGCCCAAAAGAACGTCCAAAAGTGCGTCGTTGAACGGCAACAGTGGCTCCGAGGAGGTAGCCGCCGGCTGAAGCACTTCCGTCAGGATGTTAGTCCTGACAGCCACAGTAGGTAACTGGAGGTGCAGAACCTCAGCTGCCCTACGCAACACTGTAGCAAAGTTTGCTCCCTCCTCCGTTGCCACGGAAGGAGGAGACAGCATGCCAATGTCAGGAGAGGTGTCCAGACCACTGGCATCCCCAAGTTCCTCAGCCCAGTCCTGATCATACTCACATTGGGCAGTGAGAGGGTCCTCAGACCCCTCCCAGTTCTCTTCGTCCTTCAAATCAGGATCAATGTAAGGAGGAGGGACACGTGGGACCCAAGGTCCCAGCGACGTCGGTCCGGCGCCGAGTCCGGATCCGGAGAGAACCTGGGGACGACGCCGCCCGGAGCCCCGGGTGGCGTCGCGAACGGCACCGGAGAAGGCGACGCCGGTGGAGGTGTCGTCAGGTCAACCGGCGTCGACCGGGATTGCGGCAACACCGGAGCCGGGGCCGAGGCCGGGGCTGGTGTTGCTGGCGGCGTCGGGGCCGGAGCCGCCGGCGGAGCCACAGGAGGAACCCCACTAGGGCCCGCGGGGCCCGAAGACGCACCGGGGGGACCTTGAGGCCCGAAGAGGCGGGCCATGGCCGACAGGAACTCCTGTATTTCGGCCCGAGTCGCCGCCGAACCCGGGTAGGGCGGGTAATGCGGCGGCGGCTCCACAGGCACTCCCGGAGCCGCGGGGACGGTGCCGTCGGGACCCTGAGCCGAGTCGCGCGACATGCGAGGGGAAGTCGTCGAGCGATGACGCTTCTTGGACTTCTTGTGCTTCGACTTACCGGAGGAGTGCGAAGACTTGGACCCCGAAGAACGATGAGGACTCCGCGACCGGCCCCTCGACCGGCCCCTCGACCTCTCTCGTGACCGGGGCTTGGATTGGCGCGGAGCCGACTGCCGGACCTCGAGGAGCTTTCGAGACCGCTCTCGCAAAGCCTTCGGATGCAAGGCCCGACAGTCGGGGCACGACTTGGGGTCGTGGTCGCGCCCGAGGCAGTAGAGACAATCCTGATGCGGGTCCGTAATCGACATCATCCGACCACAGGCGTCGCATGGCTTGAAGCCGGGCATCCCTACTGACACCGTCGGAGTCAAACGACTCGAGAAAACAGTGACAAAAGTCACAAAAAGTTCAGTCAAAAAAGGACAGGGGCACTGCTCTCTCCGGATCTGCGCTTACTGGCGCGGAAAAAGAAAGAACTGACGTCAGCGCGCATGGGCGGCGTCTAAGTACTGGCCGCGACGTCATCCCAGCGATCACGACGCAGACGACGGACGCGGAGCCGCACGACGCCGCCTACCGACGCGCAAGGGTACTGGTACGCAAAACTTTCCGGATCCAGCCTGACGCCTGGGGATATTCTAAGGTAAGGAATCTGTCACTAACGTGTCTCTTTCAGATATTGTGGTTACTCCCATTCCAGCTTTAGAGGCCACATTCCTAACGCGAAAGCCTTACATCCTAGATGGATGCAGTGGGCCATATCTTTAAAAGCTACTGATGTAGACTATGTCTTTGACCCCATTCTACAAACACAAGAATTTCTCCAATATGAACAAGAATACCCTGTCCCCAGTGACTTTTTGCCTCTTGTTCAGTATGGCTTCATTGTGTATACTGATGGTTCAGCTCAGCCCACTGTTGGAACTAGACAACAATACTTCGCCACCTGCGCAGCAGGATGCGGAGTCATGATGAATGGAGAATTCCAACCTCCAAAAACTTTCACACAATCTACAGCTGGCTGAACTGAAAGCTTTAATTCTGGCACCAGAAAATACAGATCCGGCATTCTCCACACTGATTTTGTATGATTCGTATTATTGTGTCCAATCTTTTAATGAGCATTTACATTACTCGGACACAAATGTATTCAGGGATTCAAAAGGAAACGCTATCAAGCATAAATTGCTTTGGGGAAAGGTGGCACATCTTAAAGAATGCTTGCCAGGGGCTCAGGTAATCCATACACTGGGTCACCAACATGTTGGAATACACAATGCAGGGAATTCACTGGCTGATGGAGCCGCAAAGGCAGCAGTCCAGACTGCTGTGGTAGCTGCAATTACTCATTCTCATACAAGAGTGGATGGAGACGACGTGGTTTCTATCAATGCTTCACGCTCTGACACACCATTACTGTAGGAGGCTGGCTTAGTATATGGTGCACACTTATTTAAGTAAAGCACCTTGCATTAATCCAGACAACCCTTATGGTGATTTTAGTGGTCTTAGACAACCATAGAAAGCTGGCTAAGTGGTAGCTGTGGAGAGCAGCCTTCAGGCTTAGTCCAGAAGGAGTGTTAAGCAGCTTCTTTTAGCAGATCTAATCATGTAGTGTAGGTTAAATGAAAAAGAACCACACAGTGTAGTTATAAAAATATGTCTATTTAATATATAACACTCACTAACACATTGGTATATCTCCTACCTGGAGATATCAACACAATACACACAATATTTCAATTGTAGACAGGTAAGTAAGCACAAATACACAGTGGTCTCCGGGGGGAGACCAAACCATATGCTAAAAGTGGAATGCGAACTGCGACCAAAGTCGGGACTTGGACCAGGAGACTAAGAAGAGCTGGGGACATAAGGAACCGCCAAGGTAAGTAAGCAGGTTCCCCACGGAGGCTGTGTGCAGAGTGGAAACACAGCTGTGTACTCAATACAAGTCAATGGGAAAGTCGCGTTGCAGTTTTGCAGAAGAACAACACTTCCCAGATGACCATGAAGAAACCCTGTGGAAGACAGAAGGTTGGAGAGTCACTCCATCCCTGGATACCCCAGGAACCAGGATCCCTACACCAGGGAAGCAGGGTGCATAGGTGCGCAGTGAAGTCGAAACCGCCGCAGACCACAATGGAGGACTTCGGTAAAGATGCCGCTGGCGAAGATGGTGCACGAGTCCGGTGGAATCCAAGGATGGATTCTTGAAGAGAAGAACCTACAAGCAGAGGGAACAGAGTCTATGCCACTCGGAGGTGACCAGGAGGCACGGACGAGCAATGCCCACTGATGACGAAAGATGCAGAAGTGATGACGGTGACCTTGTCGCTGCAGCTGTGAGGACCAGGTGACACTGAGAAAGACCAGGAGCCGTTCACGAGCTGTCCCACATTGGAAGTCGAGAACCAGGGGGTCAGTGTCGGGCAGGGGCACCAACAAGCCTTGGCAGCAGCAACAGACATGGAAAACGATGAAGAAGCAACATTGGGACCAGCAAGGTCTAAGGGACTCAGCAAGTGCAGGAGAGTCAGAGCAAGCCCCGAGTAAGCAGGGGAGCCCACTGAAGCAGGAGAAGACCGTCAAGAGGACCCACAGGCCAAGGGCACAGGAGTTGCAAGAGGACCTCGAGCAGCTCACCAAAGAAGAAGGCCCACGCCGCAGAGGATGCGGTGAGGACCCTAATCTTGGCAGGAAGAGATGCTGGAGACTGGAGCTTCTTGTAGCCCGAAGATCTCTGCAGTACAGAGCCAACAAGCCTTGGCAACGGCAAGTCGATGCGGTGCACAAGGGTTCGGTCCCAGCAGTTCCGAGGGATAATGGCCTCAAATTTGCTGAGAAAACAGGTCAGGCCTCGAGGGAGTTGCAGAACCACCACCTGTGTTGCTGAGCCTTTCGAAGCCCGTGGGACGTCAGGAGCTGCAGACCAGTCAGCTTTGTTGCGGTGCCTGCAGATGCAGGGGAGTGACTCCTTCACTCCAAGGGAAATTAATTCGGGTGTCCTTGATGCCCACAGGTCTGTTGAAGATCCTGGAAGAAACACAGACATAGATGACGAAGAAGGGTTTGCAGAACAGCAAGACCAGGAGCAGCAGGAGTCTTCCTTGATGCAGTCTCGGTTCCAGGCGAATCCAGCGAAGTCCAAGTGTCCAGATGGTCGAAGAGTTACATGGTTTCAGGCTCAAGTCTTGTGCCACGACGAACCCGAGGACACACCAACAGGTAAGCCCTTTTATATCCTAAGAAAGGGTTGGGACAATTCACGGATCCCCCCCAGAGGAGGGGCTGGACCGAGGGGAGGATACTCCCATGTCCTTTGTCCAGCTTCGCGTCCGAGCGGGAGCCAAGAACTCTCAGAACTGGTTCCAACTAGAGTATGCGAGGAGGGCACCAAATGTGCCATTCAAAGCAGTCTGGTGGCGCTGTCTGGAAGGTGGTCACACCTTCCTGTGACAGGAAACCTATTGTTCTACCTTCCCCTCAGCTCAGCAGCAGGAGGAGGGCAGAATTGTGTCTGGGGTCAGCAGCAGCACTAGCTTGCTGGCAGACCCTGGAAGGCCGTTACAGGGAGTAATGGGGGCTTCCCGGAGGAGCCCCCCAGTGCATGGATTCATTCCTCCAATACCAGTAACGGTGTTGGGGTATGATTCCAACCTGTTTGATACCAAACAGGCCCAGGTTCGGCACAGTCACTTTATAGTTAGCCATCATGTAATGACGGATGGCCACTATATGTATTGTATATTTACATATTGTATATATGTATACTACATGGTTTGTACAGGTGTCCTGCTAATGCAGGGGCACCCACACACTTATAACCCAGCACCCTGCCTTCAGGATTGAAAGGCCTGCCTTAGGGATGGCTTATAGTTTTTAAGTGCAGTCACATCAGATAGAAGAAAACTTATATCTGTCGTAAGTGGTGCTAGCACCAGCTTACACAGGCTGCAATGGCAGGCCTGTAGTCACAGTTTGAGTGGTCTCTCACGGGTGGCACAATACATGCTGCAGCCCATGGGAGACCCCTGGTGTACCTATGCCCTAGGTACCTCAGTACCATATACTAGGGACTTACAGGGGTACACCAGTAGCCAATTGTGGAGGTACAAAAGTACATACCAAGTCAAATTTAGGGGGAAGCCCAGTGACTTGGGTCCTGATTAGCAGGATCCCAGTCAGACTAGTCAAGAACCACACTGACACCAGGTAAAAAGTGGGGGTAACCATGACAGAAGGATCCTACCTTCCTACAATTGGTAATCTGTGAAGAAACCCACTGGAACTTAACAGAAGCACACTGATGTAAATTAAGAAACAGGTGTCTTTGTGACCACATTTAAAAATCAATAATTCGAGCCTATTGACTAACATGAACATAAACAAACCAGTTACTTTCCTTAACTTCAGTAATGCTATTTCTGGTGGATACACTATCTAAATGCACATTCCTCATCTTTAGAATATCCCCTGGTGCCAGCCTGGATCTAGGTGGCTCCAATGAAGAGGAGCATCTGTGAAGCAGTCAGGTGCGGCTTCAGCACACGGATGAACAGTCCCAGGGATGTCATTAGGCAGGTCATCACCTGGAAGTGGTTCACAACTGTTTGAGGCAAGCCCGCCTTCTGCAACCAGTAGTTTAGGTGTGGGAAGACTAGTATTCTCAACCACCGAAGACCAGCCGCGGTCCGTGCAGGTAATAGCGGTGGGGCCGTGTTGGGGGGGGATTTCGCGGGACGATGCAGAGGGAAAGGATAATGTTACTTACCCAGTAAGCATCTGTTCTTGGCATGTAGAGCTGTAGATTCACATGCTTTGCATACTCCTGCCATCTAGTGTTGGGTCCGGATGTTTGCAAGTTGTTTTTCTTCGAAGAAGTCTTTCCTAGTCACGAGGTAAGGAGACTCTTCCTTTCGGTGATAGTGTGCATGATCATCGAGTCCATTGTTAGATTGTTTTCCCACAAGAGGGTGAGAATGGAGTAAGTAAGTGCAGTACAGAGATGTCCATGCATATGAATGTATAATTAAGAACTGCAACAACTACAGGTACCTGGGGAGGCGGGTGGGCGCATGTGAATCTACAGCTCTACATGCCAAGAACAGATGCTTACTAGGTAAGGAACATTAACCGTTCGAGGCATGTGTGCTGTGGATACACATGCTTTGCATAGACTATAAAGCAGTATACTCCCAAAGCGGTAGCTAACCTGTAGATGATGTAGTTGCTTTGAACAGTGTTTTTAGTACTGCTTGGCCTACATTAGCCTGTTGACGTGCTAACACATCTACACAATAGTGTTTGTTAAATGTGTGTGGTGTAGACCATGTGGCTGCTTTACATATGTCAGCTAAAGGGATGTTGCCTAAAGAGGCCACTGACGCCCCTATTTTGCGAGTGGAATGCGCTCTAGGGGGTATGGTTAAAGTTCTTTTAGCTTTATTATAGCAAGTTTGAATGCATTTCACAATCCATCTGGCAGTACCAGACATTGAAATAGGATTGCCCTTGAGGGGTGGAGCAAATACAACAAACGGTTGTTTTGTTTTGCGAAAGTCTTTTGTTCTATCTATGTAGTACAGTAAAGCTCTTTTAACATCAAGCGTGTGAAGAGCGTGTTCTGCCACAGAATCAGGTTGAGGAAAGAAAACTGGTAACTCAACCGATTGGTTTATATGAAAAGCAGAAACTACCTTGGGAAGAAATTTTGGGTTGGTACGGAAAACTATCCTATCTTTATGTAGCTGAAAGAAAGGTTCTTCTAACATTGATGCCTGTAGCTCACCAACTCTCCTCAGTGATGTGATAGCAATGAGGAATGCAACTTTCCATGAGAGGAACTGTAAAGCGCACTTGTGTAATGGTTCAAAGGGTGGACCCATGAGCCTTGTGAGAACAATGTTGAGATTCCATACTGGGGCAGGGGGAATCCTTGGTGGCATTACCCTTTTTAAGCCTTCCATGAAGGCCTTGATTACTGGGACTCTGAATAGTGACAAATGTTGTCTATTTTGTAAGTAAGTACACAGCTACTGCTGCAAGGTGCAAACGAATAGACATGTAAGCCAGACCTGTTTGTTGCAAATGTAACAAGTAACAAATAATGTTTTGTATAGAAGCATCTAAAGGATTGATTTTGTAGTTATTGCAATATACAGCAAATCTTTTCCATTTTGCAGCATAGCAACCCCTGGTGGTAGACTTTCTTGCTTCTTTTAGAATATTCATACAGTCTGGTGGTAAATTTAAATAACCAAACTATGACTTCAGGAGCCAGATCGCTAAATTCAGTTCTTTGGGATTTGGATGTCTGATTTCTCCATGGCTCTGTGTGAGGAGACTGGAGTTTAGGTGTAGTTTCTGATGTGGAACTAGTGACAGCTCTAACAGGGTGGTGTACCATGGTTGACGAGCCGATGTGGGAGCTACCAGAATTAGTGTGAGAGATATTTGCCTGAGTTTTCGAACCACCCACGGAATGAAAGGGAGAGGCGGAAAAGTGTAGGCAAATGTCCCCGACGAGTTCATCCATAGGGCATTGCCCTTTGATAATGGGTGTGGGTACCTGGAGCCGAAGTTTGGGCATTTTGCGTTTTCGGTTGTGGCAAATAGGTCTATTTGTAGAAACCCCCACTGTCGGAAGTAAGGAAGGAGAACTTGGGGGTGAAGTTCCCATTCGTGAATTTGTTGTTTTCTCCTGCTGAGGAGATAGGCAATTTGATTGTTTACTCCTGGGAGATGTTCTGCCAGAAGATAAATCTTGTGATGGACGCCCAATTCCAAATGGCTTGAGCGAGTGTTGACAGTTGGAGAGAGAGGGTCCCGCCTTGCTACTGCACATAATACATTGCTGTCATATTGTCCATTCGGACTAGGACAGTTTTGGCTATGAGCTGAGTCTGAAAAGCTTTTAGTGCTAGGAAAACATCTAGATAGTTGATGTGGAGAGTCTTGTGCTTGTTGCCCCACATGCCTTGTATTGTGTATTTTTTTAGATGAGCCCCCCAACCTGTTAGAGATGCGTCTGCTGTGAGCACGATTTGTGGAACAGGGTCGATGAAAGGCCGGCCTGCTGATAAGTTTTGTGGGTTCCACCACTTCAGAGAGGGATGGGTGCGGCCGTCTACCAACACTAGATCGGTCAATAGACCCTGTGATTGATTCCACTGACATGCTAAGCATTCTAGTAGGGGGCGAATGTGAAGTCTCACATGGGGTACAATTGCGATGCAGGATGCCATCATTCCCAGTAATTGCATGAACACTCTGGGTGCTAATGCTTAGTTGGGTTGAAACTGTAGAATGGTAGCTTGAATATTGTGTATTCTGGCTACATTGGGAGAGGCTAGAGCTTTGACTGTGTCTAGAGTAGCTCCTAGATAAGACTGCATCTGTGATGGATGCAGGTGAGATTTTTGTGCATTGATGGTGAAACCCAGTTGATGAAGTAGATCTATTGTGATCTGTGTGTGTTGCAGACAGTTCTGGTAAGTGCTGGCTTTGATGAGCCAGTCGTCTAGATAGGGGAAGACGTGAATCTGTTGTCTTCTGAGATGAGCAGCAACCACTGCCAAGCATTTGGTAAAAACTCTGGGCGCTGTAGTTACTCCGAAGGGAAGTACCTTGAACTGCTTGCCTGCTATCACAGATCTCAGGTATTTGCGATGAGCCGGATGAATTGGAACATGAAAATATGCGTCTTTTAAATCTAGAGTAGACATAAAATCTGCTGTTTGTAAAAGTGAGAGCACCTGTTGAAGCGTCACCATGTGAAAATGCTCTGACAGTATTGTAGTGGTTTAACTCTCTCAGATCTAAAATAGGTCTTAGGGAACCATCCTTTTTGGGGATGAGAAAATACAGAGAGTAAACCCCTGAGCCTTGGTACTGTATGGGAACTGGCTCTATTGCCTCTTTTAGTAAGAGGGACTGGACCTCTTGTTTTAGCAAGTGTATGTGTTCTGGAGATAACTTGTGAGATCGTGGTGGAATGTTTGGGGGATTGCTGGTAAGCTCCAGGCAACAACCATGTTGGGCAATTCCAAGAACCGATTTGTCTGATGTTACAGACTGCCAAATGGGGAGAAATTGGTGAAATCTTCCCCCGACAGATGTGGTATAATCGGGGTGAAGCGTGGGTAAGTCACTGTTTGTTGGGGGAAGGGGAGTTACGAGGTGTGATGCCCTTACCCCTACCTTTGAAGTTGTTGCCTCTATAACCTTCTCGAAAAAAAACCTTGGTGGGAGAGGACTGGTTATTACCTTTGTAAGCAGAGGTATTTTGATCTGGGGATGTTGTTTTTGACCCTCCTCTGTAGAAGGACCGACGAAAAGAACCTCTGTTGGATGCAGTTTGAAGTGCTCCCATAGATTTAGCGACTTCAGTGTCCTTTTTCATCTTTTTTAACGCCAGGTCAACGTTGGGGCCAAATAGGTGTTCCTTATCAAAGGGTGTGTTAAGGATTGATTGTTGGACCTCAGGTTTAAAACCTGAGATCCTTAACCAAGTGTGTCTCCTGAGCATGATGCTGGTGTTAATCTCCCTAGTTGCAATGTCTGCAGCATCTAGAGCACATCGAAAAGAGGAATTAGAAATGAGCTTACCCTAATTTACCAAGTCCTGTGCTTTAGCCTTATGCTCATCTGGGAGGTATTGGAGAAGTTGCTCCATTTCATACCAGTGTGCCCTGTCGTACCTAGCTAAAAGGCCTTGGGTATTTGCAACGCGCCATTGATTTGCTGCCTGAGCAGCTATGCGCTTGCCAGAGGAGTCAATTAGTTTGGACTCCTTATCTGGTGGAGGAGCATCCCCTGGAGTTTGAGAATTCGCTTGTTTACGAGCGTTTGATACCACTAGGGAATCTAAAGGCAATTGTCCTTTGATAAAGATGGGGTCTGTAGGAGAGGCTTTATATATTTTGTCCACTCTAGGAGTTAAGATGCGGGCTCTGACTGGGTCCTTAAAAATTTCATCAGCATGTGGCATCATGCCTTTAAGCATTGGGAGTGATTGTGATGACCTATGTGTGGATGTTAGTGTCTCAAACAAGAAATCTTCTTCTAGTGATTTTTTGTGGAACTCTACCCCCATGGTGCAGCCCTGGCAATGAATTCACGGTGTGATGCATTGTCGTCTGGAGGAGATGGTTTGGTTGGGTACAAGTCTGGATCAGTGTCACCTGGGGGATCCAGTGTGTAATCTGTCCATGGATCAATTGGAATATTTATCCCCCATCATCTGCATCATCATCGTCATGATGAGATTGAGGAGAATCTTGAGGTGTAATATGCAAAAGATTATCAGGTGATGACGGAGGTGTTAGAGGTGGGGATGATGGAAAATGAAAAGGACTTGTAGCCACCGTCTTTTTCTTCAAGGGGATTTTGAAGGAACTGTCCTCTTCTTGAAGCTTGCGTTTGAGGTTCTTTTACGTGAATATGACCAGTATCAGGGTTAATATGCCGTCTTTTTTGCTTTGGATCGGGTGTTAATGGAATAATGTCCACTTTCGGATCCGAAGGGGTATCTTTATGTTTTGGTGCCGAAGTTTTCGGTGCCTAAGTTTTTGGCGTGGACGGAGGCTGGCCTTTCGCCACGGAAGGTTTTAGCTCCGAAGGGTGCTTGGATTTCTGCTCCAAGCCGGACTTATGCTAGGAACCGGAGGCTTTTGGCTCCAAGGAGGGTACCGAGCCGGAAGGCTTGACCAGTGGTTTCTGTGCCGGGCCCCAGGGCGGGGCATCAAACGTCGTCTCAGTGCCGACCTTGGCCAGAAGGCAGAGGTGGTGCCGAAGCCTTATGTTTTTTTTCAAGATAGTCTGTGGGGGCAAGGGGTCTTCGGTACTTACGTCACCTTGACCCTGCGGCAGTTCTTTGGCGTCGAGGTCGATCTCGAGTTCTGAGCCTGAATCTTGTTCGGAGAAGGCTTCCTCCTCCTCTGCCGCCGATGCCTGGATATCTTCTTGGCCGGACTCTTCACCGAAGATGTCCGGCGTGTTCTCAATGCTTTGACGCTGCCTCTCCTGACGTCGAGCCCAACGATCGCGAAGAGTCTTCTTTGATCAAAACGGTCTGCAAGCGTCACAATTTTCTTCTTTGTGCTCGGGTGACAAGCACAAGTTGCACACTTCGTGTGAGTCGGTGCGCGGATACTTTGCGCGGCACCAAGGGCAGAATTTAAACGGAGTCCGATCCATCGACGGAGAGCTAACCGAGCGCGGTTAGGCCTCGAAGGCCGTCCACGAAGCTTTCTGATAGGTCGATTCCGATGTCGAAAACGATATGCAGAGAAGTGGGAACACGTACGGAAACAATACCGTCAAGGTAGAGAGGATTGTGCGTCGAGGGGAACCCGAAAAATGGTTTCGAACCGGAGCGCAGCAATATACATCTGAACCCGTTGGCGGAAAAAAACAATCTAACAATGGAGTCGATGACCATGCGCACTATCACCGAAAGGAGGAGTCACCTTACCTCGTGACTAGGAAAGACTTCTTCGAAGATAAACAACTTGCAAATATCCGGATCCAACACTAGATGGCAGGAGTATGCAAAGCATGTGTATCTACAGCACACATGCCTCGAACATTAACTATTTATCTAATTTTCCCTCTGTATCGTCCCTCAAAATCCCCAAATGCGGCCCCACCACCCCACCGCTGTTACTTGCATGGACCGCGGCTGCCGAAGACAGAGGTATGACAACCATTACTTTTTTTGAACACCCGAGGGGCACTAGTGAGGCCCAAGGGGAGTACAGAGAACTGAAAGTGCTTGTGGCATACTTTAAACCGCAGAAAGCGCCTGTAGGGCTGCAGGACAGGGATGTGGAAATAGGCATCCTAGAAATCCAATGCCACCATCCAGTCATCTGGATCCAGGGCAGACAGATCTTGAGTAAGCATCTTGAACTTGTCCTTCTAGAGAAAGTTGTTCAGAAGGCAAAGGTCTAAAATAGGACAAAGACCTCTGTACTTCTTCAGCACCAGAAAGTAATGGGAGTAGCAGCCAGTCCCGACCTCTAATGCTGGCCCCGTCTTATAGCTCCCAAGAGAGTCCGCACTCCAGTAGCCATTGTGGTGTAGGTGATAAGTTTGGAGGGGTGGACAGAAATAGTAGGCATTAACATCCTGGACAATTCAAAGCACCCATCTCTCCAATGTTATGCTTTGCCACCTGTGAGTTCACTAGCTTATCCGGCCTCCAACAAGGTGGCAGTGTGTTGCTGAGGACAAAATAAAGGAATTTTGCTTTGGCAGCAGCAGGGGGATGGTGTGCAGGGAGTTGGCACGCTCATTGCCCCTAGGGGCCTGGATGCTGTCAGCCGGATCCCCAACCTCTACCTCAAAAGGCTTGGGTCGGAGGCCTGTTGCTGTGGAGGCATGGTTTGGGGTTGCAGCTGCTGGATGCCTCTTCTGAAGCCTCGAAAGGGGTGATATTGTTAGGGAATCTAACGTACATGCGATGCAAGGCCTAAAGAGAGAACTGCTGCCTTGCTTTCTTTGAAGTGCTCTTGTGCAAAGTCTGCCTCATCTCAGAAGAGCTGGGGGACATCAAATGGCATTTCAGTTAGTGATGCCTGGGCATCACTTGCGAAGCCCACAGATCACATCCATAAGTGGCCCTGAAGCACCACGCTGGTACCAAATGCCCTACCTAGACAGTCAGTAGTGCTCAGGCCTGATTGGATCACATACTTTACAGTGCCCTGGCCATCCTGAATTATCTGTTAGAGGTTGGTACAAAGTTCATATGGGATTGTGGGCTAGATATTGCTTACCATATCCCACAAAGCGTGTGTGTAGCTCCCCAGTTTATGGACCCAAGGGCTTGGGTGGCAGAGGGGAATATTTGACCTCCATGAGATTTGACTCAGTCTGGTGGGGTGGTCAGAAACTCATTTAGGTTAAGTGTATGCGTTGAGGCTTGAACCACTATGCTCCCAGTCATTGGGTGCTGAAGGAGGAAAGCCAGGTTCTCTGGAGCAGGCCTGTCTTGACTGGCTATATGTCTGTTGACAGGAGGGCATGATCATGGTTGCGCCCAGGTGAACAAAAGGGTATCTATAAGTGCCTCATTAAATGGTAGGAGTAGTTCTGAAAAGTTCAGCACTGGCTACAGAACCTCTATGAGTATGTTTGTTTAACCTCCACTGAGGGTAGATGAAGATCAAGAACTTCTGCTGCCATTCTTATGGTCATTGCGAATGAGGCAGACGCCTCCGTAGAGGGGCAGGTGAGAGTTGAGACCAGTATTCGGTTTAGTGTCAAGGTCACCGGCCTCCTGGAGGTCCAGAAAAAGATCTTCGTCATTATTCATTCGGAATTATCATCACTGTCAAGTGGCCCGTGGAGTAAAAACCTGTGAGGTAGCGGAAGTGTCAGAGTCAGAATGAGGTTGTGGAAGAGGTTGAGGTGGGTACTACTTCAAACAAGGTTGCGGAGATTTGCTTCTGAGCCCAAAAGGACTACAGGCTCTCCCTTCGGCTGCGCTTGCAACCGGTACAGTGTTCATCGCTACATGAGGAGTAGGAGCAAGCAGCAATCTCTGAGTCAGGGTGAACCCTGGAATGGGGTTGAGAGGTACAGTTGGGGACAAATTCAACAGCAGCAACCTGACTGGAAGCCTCCTCGAATCCATGGGACCAGAAGGCACACAAAGAGATATCACAGAGGGTACCAAAAATCTGATACATAGTCCCCTTGAAGGATTTTATCTGCTGCGGAGTCACTGATGGTCCCGGGAACTTAGGGAGGATCGGGACTTACAAGGGGATCGGTTCTGTGCTTGCGGACCAGGACCGAAATCTGGGGTACCTTATGCTTACACGACTTCTCCTGGCATGAGTGGCGGGAAAAAAGGGAACAATGTTTTGATGATTTTTTCTTGTTAGGCCTAACAGAGGATTTGGAGTGGGATGACAACTTCTCTCAGGTACTGCCTCAGGGCAGAGAATAAGTCAGTGACTTCAAACAGGACCAGACTTTCCAAGCATTCCTGGGTTCTCAGTGATGCAGCGTTTGGCCTCGAGTTTGGCTGCTCAGATTCATCAGAAAGTGTTTGCTGCATGACTTCGAATCATGCAAGGAGTCAAGACACCAAAGACAGACCTCGTGAGGGACCGTCACTCACATTGGTTTGTGGCAATCCTTGCAGGGTTTAAAACCTGTCATTTTAGGTGAAGACGTCCCTTGCATTCTGGGGAAAAAGGGAATATTTTCTGTGGGGTGACAAATTGAGGGATCGTGCTCTGGATCTGCTTCAGAAGGGGCTGAAAAAAAGGAACTGATGTTGACGCATAGGTGGTGGGGATACATTTTGACCCACCATAATTTCCGAGGTGGCACAGACCTGACGCAGAACCCCACAATGCCAACTATTGGGGCACCAGGTAATTGCTGGGAAAAATCTCCAGATCCAGAATGGCACCTGGGGATATTCACCAGGTGAGGAATCTGCGATTAGAAGTATCCATCAGAAATAGGAAGCAGAATGAATCATGTATGTTACACTTTTAGAAAACAAACATCACAATGTAGTGACTATCAAGGAAAGCTGATCAGGTAAACACAGAAGGTCTTGCTGGACCAAAGATAAAACAAACAGAATAAAATCTGACAATTTAGCCATAAAAAGTATTAGTGTGTGGGTCCTCACACTAGGACAAAAATTACGCCCAACTGCCAGAATAAATGGATTTGAGGATGGGCAGGGAACCACCAAGATCACATTCCACATCTTCAGGTAGCAATTCAAAAGCACTCAGCTGGATCCATTCAATCAAAACATACGGAGATGTTATTTGTGGACCTCCGGCTCAGGTCTCTGCTGTGCTGGTTAGACAGCAGGCATTCCCAATGAAAAAGCCTAAGTGGTGGGCACAGGCTCTGGTTCAACAGGTCGGACTACCAGACCCTCTTTGTTGAATCTGAGGCCACAAGGATGAGCATTGCTCAGTCCGCCTAGACCTTCCTCAGAACCAGCGGAATCTGTGCCAGTGGCAAGAACGCGTAAAGTAGGGAGGAGTCCCACCAAAGTCAACACACATGTCATAGAACCTTGAAAAGGAAACTCCATTGGTATAAAAGACCCAACAAAGTGCATCCTCAAAGGTAGCGAAAAGATCTAGCATCATATGGCAATCATACTTGGACTTAGGACTTGGACAGATCTCCCCTGAAGGAAGGCAGAAAAGCCTTGAGGGCAAGCGGACAGCCCGCAGCTCCACCAAATATCAGAGACCTCTGATCTCTACATTGTTCAGGTGACCTGCCCAAACCACAGACAATGACTCTGTAACAACCACAGGGTCTGACTGGAGTAGGAAAAACTATTTACACCTTAGGTTGAATCCTGCCACACACCACTGAAGGTCTTGGGATGCCTCTTTGAGATGCAAAAATGCTGGACCGAGTGAAGTCAAAGGTTCCGCTGCAGAGCCTGCATGTGACAACAAGCATGAGGCTCTAGCACGATGCATGAGGCCATAAGACAAAGAAGACTCAGAGCCATTTGGGTCGTAATAAAAGGTTGTGCCCGAAATATCGGGACCACAGTCTGAATGTCGCAGAGTTGCTGCAGGGGTGC
Organism: Calotriton arnoldi; assembly: GCA_963921515.1. Taxonomy (NCBI): domain Eukaryota; kingdom Metazoa; phylum Chordata; class Amphibia; order Caudata; family Salamandridae; genus Calotriton; species Calotriton arnoldi. The sequence goes on from CAWUFW010002151.1 coordinate 1,105,897, forward strand.
AAAGGCTTTCTGCACCAATGTATCCAGGATGGCCGAAATGAAGGGATCCACTGCACAGGCTGAAGATGGGACTTATGCTCTTGATGGATAAGCAAAGGGAGGACAGCAGTGAGACCTTCACCTGCAGATGATCTAAGACCAGCTGAAGGGATGGTGACTTCAGAAGCCAGTAGTCAAGGTACGGGAATACAAGAATCCCCCAACCTCCTCAGGAAGCTGCTCAGAAACCTGAAGTCCAAGACAGATCTCAACCTCAGCATTCATCTTGGGACCAGACAATAACTAGAGTAGCAACTGTAACCGTAACTGTGCCTCTGGAACACCTCAATTACACCTTCGGTGAGCAGAGACTGAATTTCTGCAGACAGGATAGTGGCATGATTAGCCAACTACCGAAACATGACGGGGGGCAGGCTAAGGAGCCAGAATATCATTGTGCTTTAGTACCCAAAGCTTGGGGAACACAACGCAATATCCAGGTCATCCTTCAAAAATTACTTGGTCGCATCCTGGCCATCGGGAAATATTTCTGTAGAAAAAGTTCTGAAGTCTTCCAGAATAGTGGGCAAAATCTTACTCTCCATATCCACAAGGCATTGGTAAAGCAACCTGAAAGGTGTACAGCATTCAAAGAGTAAAGAGCCAGTAAAGCAGAAGAAAACACGTTTACTCAAGATATCTATTTGCTTGGACTCTCTATAATGGCAAGCTGAAAGAAATGCATACGAGTTGACCTTACTAGTAGAAACCTGAAACACTAGACTTTCCGGAGTGGGATATTTAGCCAAAAAGGATGCTTTTCCAGGAGCGGGCCTGTGCCGGCAAGAAATAAGGTGGGTCACTAGAGGACCAGAGCAAGGCTTTGGACTAAGCCACAGTCCAACAATCAGTAAGCATTCAGTAAACGGCGACAAAGGCTCAGAATTGTTGTAAGAAGAATAACTTTAGTGTCAACAGTAGTTAAATGCAAGTCCAGGTCCTCTTAGCCAAACAATAGAAGATTACAAAACATGCACTCCCTTCCCTCGGGGGGACCTTAAGGAGACAACTAGATTTCTGTAAGTCTACTGTAAACCATCATCTTCATATTAGAAGGTAGAAGATGATGCGCAGCCTCGCTGTTGTCCTAGGGGCCATGTTCGAGGTTTTGACTGGTGTCTGAGCCGAATATGGCCTTTAGCCTCTTGTAATATAAGCTACGTGACAAGGGAACTTGTTGGGCAGTCCTCGATAGCCACCAGCTGTGCTTTGAAATTTCGTATCAAGCCACAGGCTGGAAACGCACCAAAGTGGGTTACAGATCTAACATCAGTCCGAAGTCGGCAACATTAGTCGTGCTCACAGCCATACAGGTATAAGTGGAGGGGCCTGCAGCCAGGGGGTTGAAGCGTGGAGCGCCACATGTGGAGGGAGTCAGTAGGTGCCGGGAAAGGACCCACCAGAGGAGTATAGCCCGGAGACCCCACCAGATCTGTGGGGCCCATATTTCGCTGTGGTTTCAACAGTGACATGGGAAATTTGGAGTGCATCAACCTCAGGACAGAAAGAGGGTCTGTGTCAGAAGACATGTGGTGTTGGGCCTTTGGAGCACTGACTGCACAACATCTCCCTTTTAGACTTGTGCTTTCTCCACAATTTGTACCTCCCTTCACCTTGGAGCTACCTGATGATGGAGAACAAGACTGAGACCGGGACGAGAAAGATGCCTTGACTTCGAGTGTGACTGGCTTCTCTTCTTATGTTTCACGACATAAAGCTTGGCCTTGCGTGCCCGGATGACCTTCAAATGCATCAGGAAGCATTTATCACATGACTTAGTAATAACTGCTAGCAATCCCCTAGGTGCATTCCATTCCATCTTCTTGCCCAATGTGCCTTTACAGGAAGGGGCAAACCATATACTTTAATACGAAGTGTTTTAACATTATTAACAGGTGTGCACCATACTCTAGAGGGAATGGGAGCAAAGCTACTTATGAGGAAACATGCTAGACATCCTTATTTCAAAAGAATATCCTGTCCTGAGGACTGGTAATGACCATTACATAATTTGTAAAGAGATTTCTGAACGTTGCAAGCACGGACTAAACCTAAAAACAGCACTCAAAATGTGAAGTGAAATTGTTGCAGAAGATTGTATCTGCCATAAAACCCTGCTGGAATGGCTGGTGAGAGATGTTGAGTGCAGCCACACCTGTTGCAAACTAATCTTTGTCCTACCCGAAGAACAACTAACCTTCGGTAACGCATTATCTGGTAGAGACAATATCTAGCTGCAGATTCCTTACCTTTGAATTTCCCAGGCGTCAGGCTGGATCCGGAAACATTTGCGTGAGCAGTACCCATTGTGCGCGCTGTCGGGTGGCTCCATTCGGCTCCGCGTGAAGTCATAGGCAGCGTCGGTTATACAGGTGCCACCCAGGGGCGCGGACGTCAGTACTTTTCACTTTTTCACGCCAGAAGAGCAGAGCCAGGTAGTGACTGACTTGAATGAGCATCATAACTAGGGCCCTGAAAAAGGGAACAAACTTAGCCCTAATGAATAAGTCCGCAGAGCAGGAAGGCATGGGTGGGTCTGTAAGGAATCTGCAGCTAGATTTTGTCTCTACCAGATAATGCGTTACCGAAGGTAAGCAACTTGTGTTCATCTGCTAGAGACTTCTAGCTGCAGATTCCTTACCTTTGAATAGATACCCAATGCCATAACTTTCTGGTGGTGGGCTCCAGGCAGATTTCTCACACTAAGCCCTGCAGGACAGAACAGGCAATGCCCGCCCCTGCAGACCTGACTGTCCAAACAGTAGTGCTTGGCAAACGTGTGCAAAGATGCCCACATTGCTGCCTGGCAGATGTCCAGGACTGGGACACCATGAGCCAACACCGTGGTCGCAGCCTTCACCCTGGTGGAATGAGCTCGTAAGCCCTCAGGGGGCTGCTTCGTACTCAGGGCTAGGAGATCTTAATGCAGAAAACAACTGCGTGGGAAATGGTCCGTTTTTGCACTGCCTGACCTTTTTTAGCTCCCACGTACCTAACAAAGAGTTGGTCGTCCACCTGGAACTCTTTTGTGCGTTCAAGTTAGAACAACAACGCTCTTTTTGGGTCCGGACGGTGGAGACGCTCCTCTTCCTTAGAGGGATGCAGGGGAGCAAAACAGGTGGGCAACGTGTTTGATTGACCCAGATGGAATGGGGTCCCCACCTTTGGCAAAAAGGAAGCCCGGGTGCGAAGCACCACTTTATCTGCAAAGATCATCATATATGGAGGCTTGGATGACAATGCCTGCAACTCACTCACCCTCCAGGCCGATGTTAATGCCACCAGAAAGGCTGTTTTCACAGTAAGCAGCCAGAGGGGACAATTATGCAAAGGCTAAAAAGGTGCGCACATAAGAAAAGTGAGGACCAAATTAAGATCCCACTGAGGCATGACAAAGGTCGTAGGTGGAAACATATGTACAAGGACTTTTAAGAATATATTTACAACAGGAGATTTAAAGAAAGAGGGTTGGCCCAGCAGCTGCAAGAAAGCAGACAGAGGAGAAAGAGAACCCTTGAGAGTTTCCAACGCAGAGTCCTGATGGGCAAGGGTAAGAATGAAAAGAAGGATAGTAGACAGAGGCAGAAGGAGGGACAATAGACCGTTCTGTACAAAATTTCAAAAACGTTTGCCAATGGCAGGGGTATACTGTAGGAAGCTGGCTCTGTATATACTATACCAAAGTAAGGTATAGTGTGCACGGCGTCCAAGGAGTCCCCACAGGTATAGCAGAGGCTAAATTAGTTAAGTACTAACAGCTCTTTTTGTGGTAGTGTGGGCAAGCAGTTAGGATTATCCAGAGGGTGTGTTAAGCATTTATTGTATTCACTCAATCAAGACTGATGGCACACACTCAGAGACAGAATCCAGACCAATTGGGCAAGTATAAAAAAGGTATACTTTTATTTTATTTCTAGAACCAAGGAGGACTTGGTACAGGTAGGAAAAATGTACTTTCAATTGTAAACATTTACACAGAAATGCAATTGGGAATGGATTTGCAATTGTTACAGGTTGGTATGTTTTCAAAAAGCAGTTTACATTACACAATAATTACTTTTAGGATACTTTTTGATTACTTTCATATTACATCGACTACTTGAGTTGGTATGCCTAGATACCACACAGAGGGATCTTACAATACAAGGTAAGACTTTTAAAGCTTTACAGTTTAGTTACTCTTTCTCCATACAAACATCAGTTCAACACAAATCACGTTTAGGGTCAAAAACACAACATTGATCCCTAGGGGAGAAAAAATGGTTACTGGTTTCACACGTAAGTATTCAACTTACGAGTGGGAGTTTTGGGAGTTAGGACCAAGGTTCCCTAAGGTCTAGATAGGCACTCAAGTTGCACCACCAGCGGCACTGGGCAGCCGGGTGCAGAGTGCAGGGACCCAATGTTAGCCAATGAGGCGAGGGGGGCCTTCGGTTAGAGGCTGCTTGCGAGCTGGCCACTCGGGTGTGGGAGCAAAGCTCCTGGGGTTAAGGTCAGCACTGCAGGGGCCAACGATCAGCAAAGGAGCTGCACCACCAGCGGCACAGGGGTGGCCGGGTGCAGAGTGACAATAGCACGTCAGGGACCCTGTGGCTTCCAATGTAGACCTTCGGTTTGGCAAAGATGCTGCAGGGTCGGGAAGGGAGACTTCCTGGAGGCGGCCACCAGCTGGAGAGATAAGTTGGGTTCTTGGGGGATGCCTGGACACCCTCCGTTGGGCCAACCAAGGCCATAGGGCGTCGGGTGCAGGGGGGTTCTTTGGCGTCGGGCTTCTTTACCAGCTCCAGTCGCGGTCAGAGGGACCCTTCAGGTTGAGGCTGCAAGCATCATCTTGAAGCTTGAGGGAGGTCGGGTATCACCAGATCCCAGGTCAGGATCACTGGGGAGACCTCCTTGTGGTGTTGGGCCACTCGAACTCGGGCCGTGTGCGTCGGGTGCAGAATTGCGGAGCTGCCTGGTTCCGGATTCTTCGAGTGAGTCTTGGCTTGAGCAAATCCGGTGCCCACGGGAGACAGAGTCAGTTAGTTGAGTGCAGGCATGTCCTCCGGGCTCTGGGGGTTGCTGGCTGCTGGACTCGGCAGGGTTCTCACTGTAGGCAGGTCGCAGATGGGACAGGCCGGTAGGGCAGGGGCAGAAACAGTCTGTGTCCTCTTCTTCCTGGGTAAGCACGAATCTTCAGTCCTCCTTCTTTCTTCCTCACATCTGAGTTGCCCCTAAATACTAAATTTAGGGGCGTTTAAAGAGGTGTGTAGGTCGGGAGCAATGGGTCCCTTCCTTGGGGTGGGTACACCCCCTATTATGCCACCCTCCAGTGGCATAATAGGAGTTCCCTCATCTTCAAGATGGAGGGGACTGAGATGTGGGCTTCACCTCGCCTACCCCACCTGATGGGTGGGGTTGGCAAAGGTAGGCACACCTTTCTTCCTAACTTGGTTTTCCTGCCGATTCTCCCGCCCAAAGGGGAGGGGGGTGGCAGCAAAAAGCATGGGCAGCAAAAAGCAGGGACAGCTTCCAAAGGCGGCAGGCCTTTGAAGCTTCCCCTTCGTAGACCCAGCCCATCCTGGGGGAGGAGGCATGACCCTCTGCCCAGGATGGGCTTTTTTTCTGGACCCAGAGAGCAGAGGCTCTCTACCCAGGGATCCAGAAACCTGTCTGGTGGTAGAAAATGGCGGGCAGCCATTCAGGAACCACACCAGGGCTGATCATTTTTCAGGGGGCATCTCTAAGATGCTATGAGTGCATCTTACATTAAATCCCACACTGGCATCAGTGTGGGTTTAATGTGCTGAGAAGTTTGCTACCAAACTTCCCAGTTTTTAGTAAAGCCATTAAGGAGCTGTGGAGTTCGTAATGATCAACTCCCAGATTATAGAACAAGTTACTTACCTTCGGTAACGATATATCTGTAAGAAACATTAGTTAGTTATAGATTCCTTACCTTAGAATTACCCCCAGGCGTAAGACTGGATCCGGAAAGATTTTTCGTCAGCAGTACCTCTGCGCGTCGGAAGGTAGCGTCGGTCGACTCCGCGTCCGTCGTCGGCGTCGTGGTCGCCGGGATGACATCGCGGCAGCTACTTAGACGCCGCCCTCGCGCGCTGACATCAGTTCTGTACACGACTTTCTGCGCCAGAAACGCAGAGCCATGCAAGACACTGAACATTGGTGACCAAACTTGGGCCCTGAAAGGATGACCTTAACCCTAGAAATCAGTTCGCAGAACGGGGAGGATGGGTGGGGCGGTAAGAAATCTATAACTAACTAATGTTTCTTACAGATATATTGTTACCAAAGGTAAGTAACTTGTTCATCTGAAAGAAACACGTTAGTTATAGATTCCTTACCTTAGAATAGATACCCCAGCATTACCAACCCCGGTGGTGGGTCTGCGAACCAAAATCACACCAGAAAGTCCTGGAGAACAGAACGGCCAAAGAAGACGTCTCTCCGGACTTGACTGTCCAGACAGTAGTGTTTCGAAAACGTGTGCAGTGATGCCCACGTAGCTGCCGGACAGATGTCATTTAGAGGAACTCCTCTTCCCAAAGCAGTAGTGGCTGCCGTCGCCCTGGTGGAGTGAGCGCGTAGCCCTACTGGAGGCTCTTTTTTAGCCAGAGAGTAACAGGCTTTAATACACAACACGACCCACCGTGAAATGGTGCGTTTGTGTATGGCCCGACCCTTCTTTGCGCCCACGTAACCAACAAAAAGTTGATCATTCACCCGGAACTGTTTGGTGCGATCTAGATAGGAGAGCGCACGTTTTTGGTCCAGACGGTGGAGCCTCTCTTCCTCCTTCGAAGGATGCGGAGGCGGAAAGAAGGTGGGCATGGTAATGGTCTGCCCAATGTGGAAGGCAGTGACCACCTTAGGAAGAAAGGACGAACGGGTTCGGAGAACCACCTTATCCGATTGGACAGATAGGAAAGGAGGTTTTGAAGAAAGGACCTGGAGCTCGCTCACCCTTCTAGTAGAAGTGATGGCTACCAGGAAAGCAGTCTTAAGAGTTAAGAGCCGTAAGGGACAGCTATGAAGCGGCTCAAAGGGAGCGCACATTAGATAAGTTAGCACAAGATTCAAGTCCCACTGAGGCATAACGAAGGGGATTGGAGGAACAAGATGTGTTAAGCCTTTTAAGAAACGGTTAACTACCGGGGACTTGAAAAGAGAAGGCTGATCTGGCAGCCGAAGGAAAGCAGAGATGGCTGACAGATAGCCCTTGACAGTGCCCAGAGCAGAGCCCTGCTGGGCCAAGGAGAGAAGGAACAAGAGTACTTCAGAAAGAGGGCAGAAAGGGGATCCACAGCCTTTGCTGTGCACCATGCCACAAATTTGTTCCACCGGCAGGCGTATACCGTCTTAGTGGAGGGACGCCTGGCAGCCAAGATTACGTCACAGACTTCGGGAGGCAGGTCGAAAGACGTCAACTGCCGCCGCTCAATCTCCACGCAAGGAGGTGGAGACTGGACAGGTTCGGGTGGAGGATCGTTCCCTGCTGCTGCGACAGAAGATCCTCCCGAAGAGGCAGTCTGATAGGAGGATCGATGGCCATGTTGAGCAGCTCGGGATACCAGACTCTTCGTGCCCAGTCCGGAGCCACAAGAATGACTTGGGCCCGGTCGCGCTTGATCTTCTTCAGCACTCTGGGCAGAAGTGGTATAGGCGGAAAGGCGTACAACAGACCGCAACTACACTCGCGACGAAAGGCGTCGCTTAGCGAGTGCCGCCTTGGAAATTCCAACGCGCAGAATTGCTGACATTGCGCGCTCTCTTCGGTGGCGTATAGATCTAACCAAGGCTTTCCCCATTGTTCAAAGAGACCTTGCACCACCTCCGAGTGGAGACGCCATTCGTGATCCATCATGCACCTGCGGCTGAGTTCGTCCGCCCTGGCGTTCAGGGAACCTGCCAGGTGTTGAACCACCAGGGATATGCCCTGATGCTCCAGCCATGTCCAGAGGCGGAGGGCCTCCTGACATAGGGTCCACGACCCCACCCCGCCCTGTTTGTTGCAGTAGCACATGGCGGTGGTGTTGTCCGTGAACACCTGCACTACTCTTCCCCGGACAGAGGGAAGGAATGCCTTGAGTGCAAGACGAATCGCCCGGAGCTCCAGAAGGTTGATGTGGAGCCCGGACTCAGCCGGAGACCAGAGGCCTCTGATCTCCGCCTCTCCCATGTGACCGCCCCATCCCAGAAGGGACGCGTCCGTCACCACAGTGTGGTCTGGTTGGGGAAGGGAGAGGGATCTGCCATTGACCAAATCCTGGTTCGTGAGGCACCACTACAGTTGACGTGCAGTGCCCTCCGAGATCTGGACGCAATCGGACAGATTCCCCTGATGCTGAGCCCACTGGAACTTCAGGTCCCACTGCAGAGCCCGCATATGCCATCTGGCATGATCGACCAGCAGGATGCAGGAGGCCATGAGGCCCAGCAGCCTCAGTGTCATTCTGACTGAAACCCGGGATAGAGGCTGAAAGATCGGAATCATAGCCTGAATATCCTGGACTCGCTGCTCGGGAGGATAGACCCGAAACCTCGTCGTGTCCAGAACCGCTCCGATGAAAAGGAGCTTCTGAGAGGGAATCAGGTGTGACTTGGGCACATTGATGGAAAACCCCAGCGCATGCAGGAGGTCGGCCGTAGTCTGGAGGTGGGAGACGACTGCCTGGGGCGAGCCCGCCTTCAACAGCCAGTCGTCGAGATAGGGGGAAGACTGAAACCCCTGATCTGCGCAGATGAGTTGCGACCACCGCCATCACTTTCGTAAACACCCGAGGGGCGCTGCTAAGGCCAAAGGGGAGCACTGTAAATTGAAAATGCTCATGGCCTACCGTGAACCGTAGGTAACGCCGGTGGGCCGGCAGGACGGGTATGTGAAAATAAGCATCCTGCAAGTCCAACGCTACCAACCAGTCTTGCGGGTCGAGGGCAGACAAGACCTGAGCAAGCGAAAACATCTTGAACTTCTCCTTCCGGAGGAAGCGCTTGACGTCCCTGAGATCCAAGATAGGACGGAGGCCCTTGTCCTTCTTGGGGACCAGAAAGTAGTGGGAGTAACAACCACGACCTACTTCTGGGACAGGAACGCGCTCAATGGCTCTCTTGGCCAAGAGAGCCGTAACTTCCTGCTGGAGAAGGGCCAGATGATCCTCCGACATGCAGTGGTATCTTGGTGGCATGGCTGGAGGGGTAGTCTCGTAGGGGAGGGAGTAGCCCCTTCGGACTATCTGCAAAACCCACCTGTCCGACGTGATGGTGCGCCAGTGGGGGAGGTGATGGCGAATCCCGCCGCCCACTGGCGTTTGATGGGCCTGAAAGGTCGGACTAGGAGGGTTTGGAGGCTGCTGCGGAGGTGGGGGGTTGGTGGACTGGCCCGCCCGCTGACCCCCGGAACCACGACGGTTGTTCCCTCGTCCCCAGCCGCGCCAAGGTTGGGTAACTTGCTGCGGCCTGTGGCTCTGGGTGGGACGTAGCGGGGCACCCCTTCCATAGCCACGAAAAGGGCGAAAAGCAGACTGCGCAGGGCGGGTGGAGAGGCCCAAGGACTTGGCCGTAGCCCGTGAGTCCTTGAAACGCTCTAGAGCGTTGTGTGCTTTGTCGCCAAAAAGGCAACGGCCATCAAAGGGCATGTCCATCAAGGTGTTCTGGGCATCCCCTGAAAAGCCAGTTGACCTCATCCAGGCGTAGCGCCGAAGCGCTACCGACGTTGAAATGGTCCTGCCCAGAGAGTCAGCGGTGTCCAGCCCACAACGTATGGCAAACTTTGCTGCATCTCTCCCGGCGGCCACATCCTGAGAGAGCACTGTCCGAGCCTCCTCCGGACACTGAGGCAGCACCTGCGCCACCATATCCCACACAGAGTGGGAATAACGGCCCAAGAGACATGCGGTGTATACCGACCGCAGTCCTAAGCTGGCGGAAGAGAAAATCTTCTTCCCAAGGTGATCCAGCTTCTTGGATTCCCTTTCCGGGGGAGCGGTAGGGAATGTGCTTTTGGAAGTGGAGGCTTGGACAACCAAGCTCTCCGGGGTGGGGTGTTGGGAGAGGAAAGTGGGGTCGCCCGGAGCCGGGCAGTGGCGTCCGGCAATCATCCTATCCACGGGAGCCCCCTTGTTGGGCTTGGACCAGGTGCCCAAAAGGACATCGGTGAGGGCCTCGTTGAACGGCAGCAAGGGCTCCGAAGAGCTTGCAGCCGGCTGAAGCACCTCAGTCAGGAGGCTAGTCCTGACTGCCACCGTAGGAAGCTCGAGGTTGAGAGCCCCGGCCGCCCTACGCAACACCACTGCGTATGAAGTTCCCTCCTCCATAGCCACAGTAGGAGGAGACAACATGCCAAGGTCAGGGGAGGTGTCCAAACCACTGGCATCCCCCAGTTCCTCTCTCCAGTCCTGTTCACTTTCCAACTGGTCGGTTAAAGGTTCACCTGACCCCACCCAGTCCTCCTCCTCATCCTCTGGGTGCCACTGTGGTTGAAAAGAGACCCCAGGAGTCAATAGGGGCATGAAAACCCCACCCAGCGCCGGATCCGGCGTCGGACGACGCCGGTCCGGCTCCGTGTCCACATCAGGATGGAGGCCGGGGTCGACGCCGGCCGGGGGGGCAACCGGCGTTGGACGCGGTAGTGGTGCCGTGGGAAGCGGCGCCGGTGGAGGCGTAACGAGGTCAACCGGCGCCGATCCGGATCCAGGCCTGGATCCAAGGGGGGCCTGCGGCGTCGGGGCCGGAGCCGCCGGCAGCGAAGACCTAGGCCCCCCAACCGAGTCCGCGGGGCCCGAAGGCGCGCCAGCAGGTTCGGTTCGCCCAAAGATGGCATGCATCGCCTCGTAGAACGTACGAAGCAGGGCGGGAGTCGCTCCGGGTCCCGGAAAGGGAGGGAAACTCAGGGTTGGCTCTGCAGGCTCCGCGCGCGGAGCCGCGGGAGGGGCACCACCCGCGTGCCTCGTCGGATCGGCCGACCGACGAGGAGAAGTCGAAGAGCGACAATGCTTTTTTGACTTCTTCTTGTGCTTCGACTTACCCGACCCCGAGTGCGAAGACTTCGATGATTTCGAACCGGAATGGTGGTGGCTCCGCGACCGGTCCCTCGACCTCCCTCTCGACCGGGACCTCGAACGGCGCTGAGCCGACTGCCGATGTTTAAGCAGCTTTCGGGACCGCTCCCGCAAAGCCTTTGGCGCCATCGACCGGCAGTCGGAGCACGACTTGGGGTCGTGGTCGCACTCCAGGCAGAAAAGACACACGCGGTGCGGATCCGTCACCGACATCACTCGGCTACAGGAACTGCAAGCCTTGAAGCCGGGCATCCCTCGTGCACCTTTTCGGAGTCGGAGACTCAAAGAAAGAAGTAGACAAAAGACGAGAAAAAGTTAGTAAAAAAATGACTGAGGTACCGCTCTTCCCGGATCTGCGCTGGCTGGCGCGGAAAAAGAAAGAACTGACGTCAGTGCGCGAGGGCGGCGTCTAAGTAGCTGCCGCGACGTCATCCCGGCGACCACGCCGACGACGACGGACGCGGAGTCGGCCGACGCCACCTTCCGACGCGCAGAAGTACTGCTGACGAAAAAACTTTCCGGATCCAGTCTGACGCCTGGGGGTAATTCTAAGGTAAGGAATCTATAACTAACGTGTTTCTTTCAGATTACTCTCTATGGTTTTACTACACTGTTAGACCTGGCACCATTGGCGTGGGTCTCCCTTCCATTTTTTGCTGTTGCCTCGTGTTTTTGCTTGTTATAGATGCTTTGGGCACTGTGCCACTGCTATTCAGTGCCACAGTGCAAGTGCTCCCTATGGTAAATTGATGTATGGATTAGTGACTCCATGATTGGCTGGTTTGGTTTACTTGTCAGACCCTAGTACAGTGCACTGTGTGTGCCCAGGGCTTGTAAATCAAATGCTGCTGGTGGGCTTGCAGCACTGGTTGTGCCACCCACAGAAGCAGCCTGTAAAGTGTGTCTCAGGCCTACCATTGCAGAGCCTGTGTGCAGTTTGGTACTGCCATGTTGACTGGGCAAGTGCACCCACTTGCCAGTCCCTAAACCTTCCCTTTTCTTCATATCAGACACCTCTATGGTAGGCCCAAGGGCAGGGTGCATTGTAAGTATAAGGTAGGACATGCCCTGGTGTGTGTGGCATGTCCTAATAGTGAATTACAGCCATTTTCGTTTTTCACTATTGCAAGGCTACCTGTTCCCCATAGGCCAGAATGGGCAATTTGATTATAACATCTTATAATCCTAACTGACCCAGGGAACATGGTAGAAAAACGAATTTAGTATGCCTGAACTCAGAATGATAAAATACATCTTTTAGTGAAGTTGGTTTTAACATTCTGTGTTTGAAAATACCACTTTTAGAAAGTAGGTATTTTCTTGCCTAACTATCCAAGCCTGCCTCTGCTAGGTTGTGTATTCATTGTCTGGAGTTTGAGTGACAGGGGCTGGGGGATTCCAGGAGACAGGGTGAGTCAGCACAGGGCTGAATAGAGAGATCTCCATGTAGAGTGGTGGGAGGAGTTGCACCTGGGACCTGAATAGGGCTGTGCCTTCCCTCCACAATGCTGGCTCCACCTCCTGTGGTGTGTCTGATGTCCCTGGCCCACACTGTCAAAGGAAAGAAGGAGTCCTGTAAACAAAGTGCTCCAGAACTGACCAGAACTGGTTTGGACTAGGCAAAGGCCTTTCTGCCTTCAGAGAACAAAGAGAATATGAGTATAAAAGGGGGACCCAGACCCCAGAACTTTAGATCACTTTTGGGAAACAAGAAGAACCTTTGCTGAGGAGAGGAACCAGAGAGAAACTGAAGGAGGAGACTATCCCTAAGCTGAGTGCTGTTGGGGGGGATTGGCCTGCAGTGGTTGCCTGACTGCCAAAGAAAGGAGAAAGGAACTTTGTGCTACTTTCATCAACTTGTAAAGGATCTCCAAGGGCTTTAAGATTGAGCTTGCCTCCTGCTCAAGTCTCAGGGACAACAGACTTCACCAACCAGCTCCCCTGAATTCCCTTGCTGGGAATTTGAAGTGCCTGCTGTTGTGCTGGGCCTTCTGAAGGACTGCGTGTCGCAGGGAGCTGGAAGCGCGACTCACGGAGAAGAAGCGTGTCGCCGCCGCAGCCGCTGTCGTCGCATCACTGAGTAAGGGTGTCGCCGCTGCCGCATCGCATCACCGAAGCACCTCGCATCGCCGGAGAAGAGTGTCGCCGTCGCAGCAGACGCCGTCGCATCACCGGAGAAGCATGTCGCAGGGCTTGTCGCGGCTCAGAAGATTCGCAGTCGCTGCACGGCCACCGGGCGGGCACGCATCGCCTCGTAGTTGTCGCATCAAGGAGAAGACGCCATTTTTGTTGCATTGCATCGGATCGTCATCGCATCACGGCGCTGCTGGTTGCATCGCCACGGAAGCGCAGTAAGAAACCGACGCGTCACCTCCCCATGCCGAGAAGAACCGACGCATCACCGTCCCCTGCGCAGCAGTAGGGAACCGACGCATCACCGTTCTTGCATGTAAGGAACCGACGCATCACCTTCCCTGCAACACTTTCGTTGTATAGCGTTACGCATCCAAAGGTACATTGAACAATAAGTGTCGCATTTACCATCTAAAGAGAACGAAGCTATTTCTACCATTTTTAAGTACAGTATTGTGGATTCTTTTTGTCGTTTATGGTCTTGTGTTAAGTCTATATAAAAAATACTTATTTTTGATATACAACCTTTGTGGTGTCCATCTGTAGTGTTGTCACTATATTACTGTATGTGTTCACAAATGCTTTACACACTGCCTCTGAGATAAGCCTGCCTGCTCGTGCCAAGCTACCAAGGGGGTGAGCAGGGGTTATTTTAGTAGTGTATCCCCCTTACCCTGACTAGAAGCAAGGGTCCCTATTTGGACAAAGGTACCTACCTCTGCCAACTAGAGACCCCCAGTTCTAACATTGGTGGTCAGCGGTGAGGATTCTGGACTTGCATTTGTGACTCCTATACAGTGATTGGTGAACACTACTAGTGAGTGCAGACCAAAACGCAACCACATACTTTTGGTAGATTGTTTTTCCTGGGATTTTCTATTTTTGCCAAGAACTGCCAAGTTTAGTCACCATGAGCAAAACAGCGTCCATCGCATCTGTTGATTTTGATTTTGAAGAGGAGAAATTAGAAAGCTACAATGTGAAACAGCTAAAGCACTTCTGCAGGAGATTTAAAGTTGCTATGACCGGTCTCTCCAAGAAGGATGAGTTCCAAAAGGCGCTGAGGGCCTGGATGGAAGCAAGGAGCATCCCTAAGCAAGTGGAGGGGGCTGAAAATGCAGATGAGCAGCTGGAAGGGCCATTGGGTTCAGGATAGAGGAGAGTAGCTTCCCCAGCAGGTAGCAGTGTTTCTGCCAAGGGCCTGTCCCCAGAAGAGCTGGAGGACAGGGAGAAGAGTAGGATGCACGAAATGGAGCTGGCCAAGCTCAAGATGGGTGGGCAGTTGGAGTTGGAGAACAGGAAATTGGCCCTAGAGGAAAAGAGGATGCAATTGGAGCATGAGAGAAGTTTGAGGGAGTTAGAATTGAAAGCGAGGAGCTTAGAGATTACTCCCTCTGGTGGCAGCACACCGTCTGTGCCGGTGGAACCAAGAGTGTATATTCCTAAGGATGTGGTGAAAGAGTTTTTTGAAAATGATGACATTGGGCAGTGGTTCAAGGCCTATGAGGTAGCCATGTCCTCCCACCGGGTCCCTGAGAAGAATTGGGGAGCGGGGTTGTGAGGGCGGTTCCTTAGTGAGGGGCGAGATACCTTGTTAGACTTGCCCTCTGAAGCCCACAATTCTTACAGCCACATGAAAGATGCATTGATGTCCAGGTATGGGTTGACCCCTGAACTGTATAGGCAGAGGTTCAGGAATTGCAAAAAGATAGAGTGCAGTACCTGGGTAGAATATGTCACTTTTTCTGCAGAGCATTGGATGGTTGGGTGAAGGGTAGCAAAGAATGATTTTGAGGCGCTCTTTGATTTAATTGCATGGGAGCACTTGTCAAGTAATTATTTTCCAGAGCTACGCCAGCACCTGATTGATAGTAGGCTGACTAACCCTAGGAAGCTTGCTGAGGAGGCGGACCGCTGGGTGAGCACCCGGGTCCACAAGGGTCACGTGGGAGACTCCGCCAAGAGTGGGCAGGGTTCCCAGCAGAAGAGTGGGGGGGGCAAGGGTAAACAGAGGGAGGTCCAGAAAGGGCTCCAAAGTAATGCCCAAGGGAAAGGTTCCCAGCCTCCCCCTGAAAAGAAGCCCGGGGCCCCCCGACAGGTAGACCTGTTCCTAGTGGACCCCTGAGGTGCTTCAAGTGTGGTGAAGTGGGCCATAAGTCTATTGATCCCCAGTGCCCACAGTATGGGAAGACAGCACCCCCTGGTGCACCACCCCGGCAGATGGCGAGTGAAGCCCTGGGGGAGGAGATGGGTGTCCAAGGTGGGTGGGGTCCCGCAGAGATGTCCCTTGTCTCTTTAGGAGACTGTGAGATGGTCCCCAGGACCCAGCTGCCTGATAACACTAAGAAGTACAGGCAGTGGGTGACCATCAATGGCCATAGAGTGGAGGCTCTGAGAGACACCGGAGCCAGTGTGACAGCTGTCAAGTGTCACCTGGTGTCTGAAGAGCAGGTGGTCCCCAATGCATTTTACCCAGTCGTTGCCGCTGACAACACAGAGAGCCACTGCAAGGTAGCTCAGGTTTCCTTTGAGTGGGGGGGGGGGGTCTCTGGTATTCTTCAAGTAGCTGTGAGGCCAGCCATGCCTGTTGATTGTCTGTTGGGTAACGATTTGGAGAGCTCCCCTTGGGCCAAGGTGGAGCGAAGTGCTCATTTGGAGATGTTGGGTTTGCCTTACTTTGCGTGTGTGACCACACGGTCCATGGCAGCCAGTAAGGGTGTTCAAGAGGACCTGGAGCCTGAAAGAGTGGCCCAGGTGCCTGCCTTAGAGAGAAGAGGCAGGGGGCGTGGGAAACTGGCCCCCGAAGGTCCCACAGTCCGGGAGGAGGCAGACCTTGAGGGGGATGCCCTGGAGCCTACAGGGGAACAGGTAGCTGAACTGGGGGACCTGCCTGAGCTGACCCATTGGCAGCAGGAAGGAGGACCCTCCAGGGAAGAGTTCTGCGAGGAGCAGAAGAAGTGCCCTTCTCTTGTGGGTTTGCGGCGGCAGGCTGCAAACCAGGCAGCAGGTGATCAGTCTGGATCACATTGGATCTACTGGGAGAATGGTCTCCTGTATACTGAGCCTAAGGTTGCTGAGCCTGGGTCAGCCCGTGTGCTGGTGGTACCCCAGCGCTTCAGAGCCTTCCTACTGGGGCTGGCTCATGATGTGCCGTTAGCAGGACATTTGGGGCAGGACAAGACCTTTGAGAGGCTTGTCACCCAGTTTTATTGGCCCCAAATGCGCAGAGAGTTCAGACACTCATTGCAGGACCTGTCAGACTTGCCAGGCAAGTGGAAAGAGTGGGAGGAAGCAGAAGGCTCTTCTCCAGCCATTCCCTGTGGGCAGCAGCCCCTTTGAACGGGTGGGTATTGACATTGTGGGGCCACTGGACCCCAAGACAGCCATGGGCAACAGGTTCATCCTGGTCTTGGTGGACCATGCCACCCGGTACCCGGAAGCCATCCCTCTCAGGCCAGTGACGGCCCCCGTGGTGGGACGGGCACTAATGGGAATTTTCTCCCGTGTGGGGTTCCCTAGAGAGGTGGTGTCTGACTGAGATACAAACTTCATTTCCAAGTATATGAAGTCCCTGTGGCAGGAGTGCGGTGTAACGTACAAGTTCACCACTCCTTACCAGCCCCAAGGTAATGGGCTGGTTGAAAGGTTCAACCGGACCCTCAAAGGCATGATTATGGGTCTTGAGGAACCCATGAGGCGTAAGTGGGACGTCCTCTTACCATGCCTTCTCTTTGCTTACCGTGAGGTGCCACAGAAATCTCTAGGGTTCAGCCCCTTTGAGCTTCTCTATGGTCACCCAGTGAGAGGACCTCTGAGTTTGGTCAAGGAAGGCTGGGAGCAATCTCCCAGGAAACCTCCCCAGGATGTATATAGCTACATGCTGGCCTTCAGGAACCAGACTAGGCGTTTCAGACAACTCGCTGAGGTGAATCTGGAAGCCAGCCAGGAGGAGATGAAGCGGTGGTACGACCAGAATGCCACTCTGGTTGAGCTTCAGCCTGGCCAGAAAGTGTAGGTCATGGCCCCAGTGGAGCCCTGCGCACTCCAGGATAAGTGGACCGGACCATTTGAGGTGGTGGAGCG
Source organism: Calotriton arnoldi (assembly GCA_963921515.1). Lineage (NCBI taxonomy): Eukaryota > Metazoa > Chordata > Amphibia > Caudata > Salamandridae > Calotriton > Calotriton arnoldi. The sequence goes on from CAWUFW010002151.1 coordinate 1,123,209, forward strand.
CAAAGGTTCTGTTACCTACTTGGTGGACTTGCGGTCTCCCAGGAACCCCTTGCGGGTCTTGCATGTCAACCGCCTGAAGCCCCACTTAGAGGGGTCCGAAGTGGGCATGCTCTTAGCAACAGATGCTGGGATGGAGGAGGAGACTGAGCCTCTTCCTGACCGCCTGTCTGCAACAGAGCAAGATGGGTCAGTGGATGGTGTGAACCTCTCTTCCACCCTGACCCCTGAGCAACGGAATGACTGTCACCAGTTGCTGGGACAGTTTTCTGATCTGTTCTCCCTGATTCCCAGTGTCACTGATTGTTGCGTCCATGATTTGGACACTGGAGACAGTCCTCCTGTTAAGCACAAAACTTACAGGGTGACTGACAGGGTGAGAGCTTGCATCAAGGAGGAGGTCTCCAAGATGCTTGCGTTAGGGGTGATTGAGTCCTCTAACAGTCCTTGGGCCAGCCCAGTGGTCTTGGTCCCAAAGGCTGCCGCACCAGGTGCCATGCCAGAACTCCGGTTCTGTGTGGACTACTGAGGACTCAATTCAGTCACCAGGACTGACGTGCACCCCATCCGCAGAGCTGATGAGCTCATCGATCGGTTAGGGGCTGCTCAGTACCTCAGCACGTTTGACTTAACGTATGGGTACTGGCAGATCGCCTTGACTGATGGGGCAAGAGAGAGGTCAGCATTCTCCACACCAGAGGGGCACTACCAGTTCAGGGTTATGCCCTTTGGGATGAAGAATGTCCCTGCCACCTTTCAGAGGTTGGTCAACCAGGTGTTGGCTGGACTGGAAGAGTTCAGTGCCCCCTACCTGGATGACATTGCAGTGTTCAGCGCCAGTTGGGAAGAACATCTGCGCCACCTCTCGGAAGTGTTGATTGCGCTGCGGAGGGCAGGCCTCACGATCAAGGCGAGTATGTGCCAGATCGGGCAGGGTTCCGTGGTGTACTTGGGACACCAGGTTGGGAGCGGCCAGGTGGCGCCCCTGCAGCCCAAGATTGAGACCATCCTGGCTTGGAAACCCCCCAAAACCCAGACAGAGGTGAGAGCCTTTTTAGGACTCACCGGGTATTACAGGAGGTTTGTCAAGGGGTATGGCAGCATCGTTGCCCCCTTGACAGAGCTGACTTCCAGGAAGCAGCCCAAGAAAGTGATTTGGACTGACACCTGTCAGAAAGCTTTTGAGGCCCTGAAGACTGCCATGTGCACGGCGCCCGTGCTCCTGGCACCCAACTTCTCAAAAGAGTTTATCGTTCAAACAGACGCTTTAGAGCATGGTGTGGGGGCTGTTTTGTCACAGATGAATGAGGAGGGCCTAAACCAACCTGTAGCCTTCATCAGTAGGAGGTTACTTCCATGGGAACAGAGGTGGAGTGCGATTGAGCGTGAGGCATTTGCTGTGGTCTGGGCACTGAAGAAGTTGAGACCATACTTGTTTGGGACTCACTTCCGGGTTCAGGCAGACCACAGGCCCCTCAGATGGTTGATGCAGATGAGGGTGAGAATCCAAAGCTGTTGAGGTGGTCCATTTCCCTACAGGGGATGGATTTCACGGTGGAACACCGCCCTGGTACAGAACACGCCAATGCTGATGGTCTGTCCAGATTTTTCCGCCTTAGTGATGAGAACTCCCAGGAGGTAGGGTAGTTCTCCCCACATTTCAGCTGGAGGGGACACGTGTTAGACCTGGCACCATTGGCGTGGGTCTCCCTTCCATTTTTTCGCTGTTGCCTCATGTGTTTTTGCTGGTTATAGATGCTTTGGGCACTGTGCCACTGCTATTCAGTGCCACAGTGCAAGTGCTCCCTATGGTTAAATGATGTATGGATTAGTGACTCCATGATTGGCTGGTTTGGTTTACTTGTCAGACCCTAGTACGGTGCACTGTGTGCGCCCAGGGCTTGTAAATCAAATGCTGCTGGTGGGCTTGCAGCACTGGTTGTGCCACCCACAGAAGCAGCCTGTAAAGTGTGTCTCAGGCCTGCCATTGCAGAGCCTGTGTGCAGTCTGGTACTGCCATGTTGACTGGGCAAGTGCACCCACTTGCCAGTCCCTAAACCTTCCCTTTTCTTCATATCAGACACCCCTATGGTAGGCCCAAGGGCAGGGTGCATTGTAAGTATAAGGTAGTACATGCCCTGGTGTGTGTGGCATGTCCTAATAGTGAATTACAGCCATTTTCGTTTTTCACTATTGCAAGGCTACCTGTTCTCCATAGGCCAGAATGGGCAGTTTGATTATAACATCTTATAATCCTAACTGACCCAGGGAACATGGTAGAAAAACGAATTTAGTATGCCTGAACTCAGAATGATAAAATACATCTTTTAGTGAAGTTGGTTTTAACATTCTGTGTTTGAAAATACCACTTTTAGAAAGTAGGTATTTTCTTGCCTAACTATCCAAGCCTGCCTCTGCTAGGTTGTGTATTCCTTGTCTGGAGTTTGAGTGACATGGGCTGGGGGATTCCAGGAGACAGGGTGAGTCAGCACAGGGCTGAATAGAGAGGTCTTCATGTAGAGTGGAGGGAGGAGTTGCACCTGGGACCTGAATAGGGTTGTGCCTTCCGTCCACAATGCTGGCTCCACCTCCTGCGGTGTGTCTGATGTCCCTGGCCTACACTGTCAAAGGAAAGAAGGAGTCCTGTAAACAAAGTGCTCCAGGACTGACCAGAACTGGTTTGGACTAGGCAAAGGCCTCTCTGCCTTCAGAGAACAAAGAGAATATGAGTATAAAAGGGGACCCAGACACCAGAACTTTAGATCACTTTTGGGAAACAAGAAGAACCTTTGCTGAGGAGAGGAACCAGAGAGAAACTGAAGGAGGAGACTATCCCTAAGCTGAGTGCTGTTTGGGGGATTGGCCTGCAGTGGTTGCCTGACTGCCAAAGAAAGGAGAAAGGAACTTTGTGCTACTTTCATCAACTTGTAAAGGATCTCCAAGGGCTTGAAGATTGAGCTTGCCTCCTGCTCGAAGTCTCAGGGACAACAGACTTCACCAACCAGCTCCCCTGAATTCCCTTGCTGGGAATTTGAAGTGCCTGCTGTTGTGCTGGGCCTTCTGAAGGACTGCGTGTAGCAGGGAGCTGGAAGCGCGGCTCACAGAGAAGAAGCGTGACGCCACCGCAGCCGCTGTCGTTGCATCACTGAGAAAGGGTGCCGCCGCTGTCGCATCGCATCACCGAAGCACCTCGCATCACCGTAGAAGAGTGTCGCCATCGCAGCAGACGCCGTCGCATCACCAGAGAAGCGTGTCGCAGCCGCTGTCGTCGCATCACTGAATAAGGGTGCCGCCGCTGATGCTGTTGCATCGCATCACCGAAGCGCCTCGCATCGCCGTAGAAGAGTGTCGCCGTCGCAGCAGACACCGTCGCATCATCGGAGAAGAGTGTCGCAGGGCCTGTCGTGGCTCAGAAGATTCGCAGAGTCGCCGCACGACCGCCGGGCGTGCACGCATCGCCTCGTAGTTGTCGCATCAAGGAGAAGACGCCATTTTTGTTGCATTGCATCGGATCGTCATCGCATCACGGCGCTGCTGGTCGCATCGCCACGGAAGCGCAGTAAGAAACCGACGCATCACCTCCCCACGCCGAGAAGAACCGACGCATCACCGTCCCCTGCGCAGCAGTAGGGAACCGACGCATCACCGTTCTTGCGTGTAAGGAACCGACGCATCACCTTCCCTGCAACACTTTCGTTGTATAGCGTTACTCATCCAAAGGTACATTGAACAATAAGTGTCGCATTTACCATCTAAAGAGAACGAAGCTATTTCTACCATTTTTAAGTATGGTATTGTGGATTCTTTTGTCGTTTGTGGTCTTGTGTTAAGTCTATATAAAAATACTTATTTTTGATATACAACCTGTGTGGTGTCCATCTGTAGTGTTGTCACTATATTACTGTATGTGTTCACAAATGCTTTACACACTGCCTCTGAGATAAACCTGCCTGCTCGTGCCAAGCTACCAAGGGGGTGAGCAGGGGTTATTTTAGTAGTGTATCCCCCTTACCCCGACTAGAAGCAAGGGTCCCTATTTGGACAAAGGTACCTACCTCTGCCAACTAGAGACCCCAGTTCTAACATACACTTACAATGTTGACAATGTAGGGGTACAGGGCTCATGCCACTGCACCCTCACCTGAGGGCTAGTGCAACATGCTAGAGGGGTGGCTTACCTAGACCTCAGGCAGTGGGTGGCAGGCATGGCATACAGGGGTGTGTGCCATGTGGACTCTTCACTTTTCTCTGCACCAAAACACGCAGCCTGCCATGGCAGTGTGTGGGTGTTAATGTACAAGGCCTCTCCTAGGGTGGTACAATAGGTTCTGCAGCCCTTAGAGGCCTTTCCTGGTCACAGTGCCCTTGGTACCCATGGTACCTTTTACAATGGACTTACCTGCGGTCAAAGATGTGCCAATTGTGGGTACAAAGGTACAGTTTTGGGAAAGAACACAGACACTGGGATCCTGATTGGCAGGGACCCAGGGCACATCAAGTCCGGTTGCATCAGACATCAGGGAAAAAGTGGGGGGTAACTGTGCAAAAAAGGGCACTTTCCTACATACACCATCTTAGTGGAGGGCCGTCGGGCCACCAAAATAACCTCATATACTTCAGGAGGAAGGTCAAAAGCTATCAACTGTTGCTGCTCAATCTCCACACATGGAGGCGGAGAGTTGACCGGTTTGGGTGGAGAAGTCTGCTCTGTTGCTGCGACAGAAGATCCTCCCAAAGGGGCAGCCTGATTGGAGGATCGATGCTCATTTTCAGAAACTCTTGATAACAGACTATCCTTGCCCAGTCAGGGGCCACAAGAATGACTTGGGTCCAGTCGTTCTTGATCTTCTTAAGAACTTTGGGCAGAAGTGGTATGGGCGAAAAGGCGTACAGTAGACCAGAGCTCCACTTGAGACGAAAAGCGTCAACGAGCGATAGCCGCCTTGGACACTCCAGCGCGCAAAACTGCTGACATTACTGATTCTCTTCAAAGGCGCACAGTTCTAACCGAGGCTCTCCTCTCCCCATTGCTGAAAGAGATCTTGCGCCACCTCCGACTTGAGGCGCCATTCATGATCAGTTAGACATCGACGGCTGAGTGCATCCACCCTGGGGTTCAGAGAACCTGCCAGGTGTTGAACCACCAGGGTTATACCCTGCTGTTCTAGCCATGTCCAGAGACGCAGGGCCTCTTGACAAAGGGTCCACGACTCCACCCCACCCTGCTTGTTGCAGTACCACATGGCAGTGGTGTTGTCCATGAACACCTGCACTAACTTCTTGTTGACAGAGGGAAGAAATGTTTTCAATGCCAACCGGATCGCCCGAAATTACAACAAATTGATATGGAGCCCCAATTCCCCTGATCTCCACATCACCCAGATGGCCGGCCCATCCCAGGAGTTACACATCTGTCACTACTGTGAGATCTGGTTGGGGAAGGGAGAAGAGTCTACGTCTGACACAATCGCGGTTCATTAACCACCAAGGCAGGTCAATCTCAGTTCCCTCAGAGATCTGGACCATGTCGGAGAGATTCCCTAGAGGCTGCGCCCACTGGAACTTCAGGTTCCCCTGCAGAGCCCGCTTACACCATCTGGAGTGTTTTACCAACAGGATGCAGGAAGCCATGAGACCCAGCAGCCTCAGAGCCAATCTCCCCGAAATCCAGGATGGAGGCTGAAACATCGGTATCATACCCTCCCGAGCAGCCAGTCCAGGATATTCAGGTTAAGCCCGAAACTGCACTGTGTCCAGAACAGCTCCGAATAAAGGGAGCGTCTGAGAAGGAGTCAGGTGTGACCTCGGCAAGTTTATAGAGAACCCCAGCAAATGCAGGAGGTCTGTCATAGTCTGCATGTGGAAACGACAGCCTGGGTCGAACACACCTTCAACAGCCAGTCATCAAGGTAGGGGAAGACTGAAACCCCTAACCTGCGCAGATGCGCTGTGACCACCGCAATCGCCTTGGTGAACACCAGAGGGGCGCTGGTAAGGCCAAAAGATAGCACAGTAAACTATAAGTGCTTGTGGCATACCTTGAACCGCAGATAACGTCTGTGGCCCGGCAGGACTGGGATGTGGAAATACGCATCCTGCAGGTCCAACGCTAGCAGCCAGTCACCTTGGTCTAGGTCAGACATGATCTGAGCCAACGTGAGCATCTTGAACGTCTCCTTTTTGAGGACGAGACTGACGTCAAAAGACCTAAAATTGGCCGTAACCCTTTGTTCTTCTTCGGAATCAGAAAGTAGCGGGCATAACAACCACTGCCTACTTCTGAAATCGGAACCCTCTCTATAGCCCCCTTGGCCAGGAGAGCTGTAACTTCCTCTTGGAGTAAAGTTAGATGATCCTCCGCCAAACGTTCTTGAAGTGGCAGAATAGGAGGAGGAAAAGATAGTAAAGGCAGAGAATAGCCTTCCTGAATGATCTGCAGGACCCACTTCTCCGATGTTATGGACCTCTAGTGGAGGAGATGATGATGGATTCTCCCTCCAAATGGAGGAGCATGGTCTTGCAGACTCAAACTAGGAGTGGTTGGAGGCTGCGGCTGCTGAGGGGTGGGTGGCAAACGACTTCTGGCTTCCATTCCGAGGTCGGAATGAGCTGCGTCCGTGCAGGACGTGTCGGAGATACGGTTGGCATGGCTGAAAATCCCTTCCACTGCCACTAAAGGGGCGAAAGCTAGACTGGCCACGGGGTGTTACTGAGAGCATCTGGCCGTAGCACGAGAGTCCTTGAAGCGCTCCCAGGCCGAGTCTTTCTCTACAAAGAGACGAGAACCCTCAAAGGGCATGTCCATCAGATTAGCCTGGACATCACCCGAGAAGCCAGATGCTCTTAGCCAGGCATGGCGCCATAAGGCCACAATCGACAAAACTGTTCTGCCCAGCGTCTAGCAATGCCGATCCAACTCTGAGTCATCGGGAATAAGGATGGGGATGGGGCTGCCGGTGGGCGCCGGCAGTGCTGAAGGCACCGACTTCGGGTCTGACGGAGGGGAAGGTCGCATTAGCACAAACAGCGACATTTCGAATCCGGGATCGGATCCATGAGGCCCCAACCTGCCAGGAGTGTGTTTTTGACTAGTCTGACTGGGATCCTGCTTATCAGGACCCCAGTCACTGTGCTTCCTCCCTAAATTTGACTATGGTAAGTACTCTGGTACCGCCATAATTGGCTACTGGTTGGAAGTCGCTAGTATATGGTACTAAGGTGCCCAGGGCATAGGCACACCAAGGGTCTCCCATGGGCTGCAGCCTGTATTATACCACACATAAGAGACCACTCAAACAGTGACTACAGACCTGATCGAGGTCCTCTTGCGACTCCGGTGCCTTCGGCCTGAGGATCCTCTCGAGAGTCTTCTCCTGCATCAGTGGGCTCCCCTGCTTGCTCGAGGCCTGCTCTGACTCTCCTGCACTGGGCAAGTCCCTCTGACCTTGCTGGTCCAAACGTTGCTCCTTCATCGTTTTCCCCCATCTATTGCTGCTGCCAAGGCTTGTTGGTGCTCCCGCCGGACACTTACCCCCTGGTTCTCGACTTCTGACGTGAGACAGCTCGTGAACGGTTCCTAGTCTTCCTCAGTGTCGCCTGGACCTCACAGCTGCATCGACAAGGTCACCGTCATCACTCCTGCATCTTATGTCATCGGTGGTCATTGCTCTTCCGTGCCTCCTCGTCACCTCCGAGTGGCATAAACTCTGTCCTCTCTGCTTGCAGGTTCTTCTCTTCAATAATCCACCCTTTGATTCCACTGGACTCTTGCACAGTCTTCGCCAGCGGCATCTTTTCTGAAGCCTTCCATTGTGGTCTATGGCGGTTTCCGACGTCTCTTCGCACCTATGCACCAGGCTCCCTGTTGTAGGTGTCCTGGTTCCTGGGGTATCCACGGGTGGGATGGCTCTCCAACCTTACATCTTCCATGGGGTTTCTTCAGGGTCCACTGGGAAGGGTCCGTCATCTCCAAAACTGCAACAGCGACTTTCCAGTTGACTTCTATTGAGTATGCGGCTGTGTTTCCACTCTGCACAAATCCCCCGTAAGGTTCCTGGGTACTTACTTTGGATGGTTCCCTGGGTCCCCAGCTCTTCTGAGTCTACTGGTCCAAGTCCCGACTTCGGTCGCAGTTCGCATTCCACTTTCTTAGTATATGGTTTGTTCTCCCCCTTGAGACCACTGTGTATTGTGCTTACTTACCTGTGTACAATTTAAGTATTGTGTGTATTTGTGTTGATATCTCTGGGTAGGAGATATACCAATGAGTTAGTGAGTGTTGTATATTAAATAGACATTTTTATAAATACAATGTGTGGTTCTTTTTTATTTAATCTGCACTAAGTGATTAGATCTGGTAAAACAAGCTGCTTTACACTCCTTCTGGACTAAGCCTGAAGGCTGCTCTCCACAGCTACCACTTAAAGAGCTTTCTTTGGTTGTCTAAGACCACAAAAATCACTATAAGAGTTTTCTGGATTAGTGCAAAGTGCTTCACTTAAATGAGTGTGCAACATATACTAAGCCAGCCTCCTACAGTGCTCCTTACCTCGTTCATCGACGGTCGACACACAAGACGAAGATAAAGTCCACTTAGAAGACTTCTTTTTCTTGTGCCTCTTCCCCAAGCGTCCTGAAGACCTCGAGTGGGAGGAAGAGGACTTGGGGCTTCGGGAGCGGTCCCACGACCTCCTCCTCTTCAATCGAGACCAGGATCTCTACAGAGTCTCACTGGCCGGTGTCGACTGCCAGGCTGCAAAGAGCTTCATAGCTCACTCCCGCAAGGCCTTCAGAGCCATGGCCCGACAGTCCGAGCACAACTTTGAGTCGTGGTCGCGCTCGAGACACCAGAGACAGACAAGGTGGGGATTGGTTACTGACATGGCGCAGTGGCAGGCCCCACACGGTTTAAACCCTGTCTTTCTAGAAAGCATCCCTCGACACACAAACATTTGTGGTTGACACAAAGTCGAAAAAGCCTGTCAAAAAGAGACAGAGGGGTAAGCTCTTCTCCGGATCAGCGCTTAACTGGCACAGAAAGAAAAGAACTGACGTTTGCGCACCTGCGTGACACCTATAAAGATGAGCGCCATGTCATAACCGATGCTGACGTCACGTGGAGCCGAATGGAGCCACTGACGGTGCGCAAGGGGTACTGCTCATGCAAAAGTTTCTGGATCCAGCCTGACGCCTGGGAAATTCAAAGGTAAGGAACCTGCAACTAGAAGTCTCTATCAAATAAGCAAAAGACCACACCAAACATCTAGGCCATTTGAAACCTCCACACACTTGATTAACTGAATTGTTTCAATTCCTCAGGGTTTACCTTTCTCAGCATAAATATCAGTTCTGATTCACAGGAGGTAAACATCACTTAGGAAAATGTCAATGAATTAGGGGCCTCTTTGGGCATGAAATTGTGCACGAGTGCCATACTTCTTTCTAGTTAACAACATAAAAATAACTAATTGGAGCAATTTACCCACATACATGACAATGAACAAAAGTCAAAAATATCCATAGTCCTATAAAAAATGCAAACAATAGAGCAACATGAGAAGAATAGGAGGAAAGGTATTGGAGGAACCTGTGATATGTCCCATGTCTCATGTTTTCCTTGTTGCTCAGCTACTGTATCCTGTCCACTAAATCACAAAACGAACTCAAGAGCAGTCTGAATAGATTAGATATATTTGTAAACAAGTAGCATCAATGAACATTGATGGCATGATTAATAAAAAAGTAACAAACCTGGCTAGCATCCTTTACATGTATGTTATCTATCAATTTACACAGTAACCAAAAATATTCTTTGCACCCAGTTCGAAAAAGTGGCTCTTCCTCAAAATCATCTACCTGTGAAAAGAAAAAGTACAAATTAGAATTTTGTCTGCAACAACAATGCAGTTTCAAAAGAGTAGAATCATCTTTAGCACACCTATTAAAACGTTAAGTTATCTTGTCAAATAACTGCTTGGTTAAACATTGAAACGTGATCCAGCAGAGTGAGTAATCCACTGGATATACAGAGATTCATAAATAGGTTAGATGAACAAGTTACTTTCTTGTGGTGATGCTCTTTCTCGTAGAGACTATCTAGCAGTAGATTCCTCACGTTTTGAATATTCCATAGGCGTCAGACGGGATCTGGAAAGTTTTCAGCAGTACTTCTGTGCACCGGTAGGTGGCCCGTGCAGCTCTGCACGATGCTGTTCTACTCCGGTAATGGACATGCGGAGCTCATATAGGCCCCCTTCCCACACTCTGACATCAGCTGTTTTTGAGACTGTTTGCACCCCCAGATGCAGAGTCCCAAAAGAAAATGTGTGTGTCCGGTGTGCAGATTCCTAGACTTGAGTGCTTATCAATGGAGAGGCCAACAGAAGAACAGAAATAATGATAGGGTCGGTGAGGAATCTGTGGCTAGAGTCTCTACCAGAAAGAGCGTTCCCGAAGGTAAGCAACTTGTTCTTGTGATAGCGACTTCTAGCCACCTTTTGAATAAATACCAAAGCAGTAACTATTTGGAGGTGGGTCTGTAGATTGACTCAAACCACAAAGTCCTGCCGGACCGAGCGGGTAAAGGGCCCCTCTCAGCAAACCGGACTATCCAGACAATAGTGCTTCATGAATGTAAGGAGGGATGCCCATGTAGCCACCTGTCAAATGTCTAGGGCAGGGACTCTGTGTACTAACGCAGTGGTAGCAGCTTCGGTCCTGGTAGAATGAGCATACTGTTATTCCGGAGGCTGCTTTGTAATAAATGCATAGCAGATTTTTAATGCAGAGCAAGATCCAGCGGGAGACTGTTCTCTTCTGCACAGACTTGTATTTCTGCGCTCCAGAGAACCCCCACAAAGAGCTGATCGTCCAATCTGTGTTCTTTGGTACCATCGAACGACCTATGTAGATGCTCAGCACTCTCTTGGGGTCCAACTGATGGAGTCTCTCTGCCTCCTTAGAGGGGTGAGGCAGACCAGCAGGGTGATGTTTTGACGGACGTGGTGTCACAACTTTAGGTCAAAAGGATGCCTCAATCAGCAGAGCCAATTTGTCTGGTAAGAAGGTGTAGTACGGTGGGCTGACACAAAGAGCTTGAAGCTCACTCACATGTGGCTTCGTCTGTACTGTAAGTGACGTGCATGGTGCCTGTATAGTCCCCACCCCAGCACGCTGACTTCAGTTTATTTTCGTGACCTTCCATGCCAAAAGTGCGGGATCATGAAGAACACTGACCAATAGTGCATTAAACTAGGGCCCTTAAAATGCAAACAACCCTTTACTCTGAAATCAGTTTGCAGAGCGGGGAGGATAGGTGGGTCGGTAAGGAAGTAAGGAATCTGCAGCTAGATAGTCTCTACCAGATAAGGGGTTATGGAAGGTAAGTAACTTGTTCATCTTATAGAGACTTCTAGCTGTAGATTCCTTACCTTAGATTAGATACCCAAGCAATACCTCCCGGGAAGTTTGGCTGCGACATGGACTAGACAATCCTGTAGGAGCATACAGGCAAAAGGCCTGTCTCGCCAGACCCGAATGTCCAGGCAGTAGTGCTCCATAAACGTGTGCAGGGAAGCTCACGTTGCTGCCTGAGAGATATCCAGGACAAGTACTTCACAAGCTAACGCAGTGGTTGCAGCCTTGGCTCGGGTAGAATGAGCACGCAAATCTTCAGGAGGTTGCTTTTTGGTCAATGAGTAGCAGATTTTGATGCAGAGCACTATCAATTGTGAGATGGTCCTTTTACGCACAGCCTCTCCTTTTTTTGGCTCAGACGTACCCCACACAGAGTTGATCATCCACTCGGAACTCTTTTGTACAGTCAAGGTAGAGTGACAACGCTCTTTTTGGGTCCAGCTGATGAAGTCTCTCCTCTTCTTTAGAGGGGTGAGTCGGAGTGTAAAAAGTAGGCACAGTTATGGACTGGCCTACATGAAAGGGAATTACGACCTTTGGTAGGAGAGATGCTCTAGTGTGGAGCACCAGTTTGTCTGGGTAGATGGTAAGGTACGGAGGCTGTGATGACAGTGCCTGTAGCTCACTGATCCAGGCAGATGTTATCACCTCTAGAAAGGGAGTTTTTATGGTTAGGAGCTTAAAAGGGCAGTTTTGTAGCGGCTCGAAGAGAGCACACATCAAAAAAGTGAAAACCAAGTTGAGGTCACACTGTGGCATAATGAAAGGAGTTGGTGGAAAAATATGTTGAAGACCTTTGAGAAGGATTATGTTACTTACCCTGTAAGCATCTGTTCTTGGCATGTAGTGCTGTAGATTCACATGCTTTGCATACGTCCGCCATCTAGAGTTGGGCATGGATGATTACAAGTTGTTTTTGTTCCAAGAAGTGTTCTTCGAATCACAAGGCTGTGTGACTCCTTCTCTTGGGAATACTGCGCATGGTCAGCAATGCCATCTTCAGATGGTTTTGCCGTGGGTAGGTGAGAATGTAAGGATGCTGTATATGTAAGCATTGAGATGTCCATGCGTTAGGATGAAATAAAGTGTATGAACTGCAACCCACACAAGAGTTTTTTGGGGAGGAGGGTTGGCACATGTGAATCTACATCACTACATGCCCAAAACAGATGCTTACAGGGTAAGTAACGTAATCCGTTTGAGGCATGCGTGCTGTAGATACACATGCTTTGCATAGACTGTAAAGCTGTCCCTCGCCCTAGGCAGTGGTTAACTTGTGGGGACTGCAGTTGAAAAAGAGTTTTAAGTACTGCCTGACCAACATTGGCTTGTTGGTGTGCAAATCCATCCACACAATGTTTTGTAAAGGTGTGTGGAGTAGACTATGTTGCTGCTTTGCAAATATCAGCAATAGGAATTTTCCCTGAAAAAGCCATAGAACCTCCAATTTTTCTAGTGGAGTGTGCTTTTGGTGGAACAGGTAAAAGTGGTTTAGCTTTTGCATAGCATGGCTGGATGCATTTAACTATCCATCTTAAAGTACCTGATTTTGAATTTGCTTTTCCTTAACAAGGAGGTACAAAGGCAACAAACAATTGTTTGGTTTTTCTAAATGATTTAGTCCTGTTGATGTAATACATCAATGCTCTTTTTACATCTAAAGTGTGTAATGCCCTTTCTGCAACTGTATCTGGTTGTGGGAAAAAAGCAGGTAAATCAATGAATTGATTAATATGGAAATTGGAAACTACTTTTGGTAGGAATTTAGGGTTAGTTCTAAGCACTACCCAGTCTCTGTGTAGTTGAAAGAAAGGCTCTTCTACAGTTAATGCCTGAATTTCACTGACTCTTCTAAGAGAAGTAAAAGCAACTAAAAAGGCACGTTTTCATGAAAGATAGTGCAATTGATAAGAATGTAATGGTTCGAAAGGAGGACCCATTAATCTAGTTAAGACAATGTTTAAGTTCCATGCTGGGGCAGGTGGAAGTCTAGGAAGAATGATTTTTTTAAGGACCTCCATAAAAGCTTTTCTAACAGGAATTTCAAACACTGATATGTGTTGTCTGTTTTGGAGATATGCTGCAATAGCTGCAGGATGTAATCTTAAAGGAGTATATGCTAATCCTGCAGTTTGTAAATGCAATAGGTATAAGATAAGTGTTTGTACCTTTGCCTGAAAAGGGTTAACATTTTGTTTGTAACAGAAGATAAAGCATTTCCATTTTGCTGCATAACATTGTCTTGTTTACGAGTGTGAGAAGGTGGCCTGGTATATGCTGTCCACTAGTTATAGTGGGCACCTTGCACCAGTCCAAACGACCTTTATTGATGATAGGTTTAAAGACAACCTTTATTGAAAGCTATCCTAGTGGTAGCTATGGAGAGCAGCCTTCAGGCTAAGTCTTGAAGGAGTGTAAAGCTGTTTGTTTTACCAGTCTATAATCTCGTGAATGGCTAAATGAAAGGAGACCACACCAGGTATATATAAAATATATGTATTTATTTCTAAACACACCCTACTAGTCTCTTTATGAGGCTAGAGGTCAAAGCACATATGTTACACTTCAAATATCACAGTAAATTAGCACAATATACGATTAGCCCTAGGGCGTACCAAACCATATATTAAGAAAGTGGTATAAGAACCACGACTTGACTAGACACAAGGCCTAGAGCCTGTAGAATCGCTGGGACCCCCAAGGAACCACCCAAGGTAGTGACACAGGGGACCCACGGGGACGTGTGCAGTGTGTGAACACAGCCGCGAGCTCCGTTAGCGTCTATGGGGAAAGTCGCGGTTAGAGTTTTAAAGTTTAGGGACACTTTGGAGTGGACTAGGAACAAACCTTTTTGGACTTAGAGGGTTCTAGGGCCAACACCCACGGGAGCACCGAGTACTCGTGTTACCTCACCCAGGGAAGCCGTGCATAGGTGTCAAATGGTGTCGGGCCGCGCCATCGTTTTCAATGGCCGCTTGCTGGAAAGTGCTGCTGCCGGGAAGATGCGAAGTGTCCGAAGAGATCCAAGCCTGGATCGAGGATGTGAAGAACCTGAAAGCAGAGGGGACAGAGTCTGGGTCACTAGCCAGTGACCAGGGGCACGATAGTCGAATGCCCACCGATGTCGGGTGCTTCAAGTTCGGAGAGGTGAAGATTGTCTCTGCAGCCACGAGGACCAGGAGGCGTCGACGACCAGGAGCTGGATTCGAGCTGTCCCACGAAGGTAGTAGCTTGCTGCGGTGTCGGTGCCCGGATTGGACCCAACAAGCCTTGGCAACAGCAACCCACGCAGGAAGAGAACAAAGGCTTCGGTGCGGACCAGCGAGGTCCGAGGGACTCCCCAAGCGAGGGAGAGTCAGGGCAGGCCTGGAGCAACCAGGGCGGCCCGTTGAAATTAGAGTTGTCCTTCTGAGGGACCCACAAGTCGACGGACAAGGGATCGCGAAGGGACTTCGAGCGGAATCACAAAATGGCGGCCCACGGGTCAATGGGAGTGGCCAGGCTGGCAATCTTAGGTGGATTCACTGCTCGGGGTCGGGGCTACAAGTAACCCAAAGCACAGCCTCTAGGATCGACCAGAAGCTTATGCACTTGCAAATGTGCACGGTGTCCAGGGGTTCCGGTTCAACGGTACCCACGAGGGCTACGGGTCTCAGCTTTGCTGGGGACTCGGGTCAGCCTCTGGGAAGTCTGGAAACCCACCTCCTGGGTTGCAAAGTCGTCGGCGTCCGGCGGGAGCTTTGGAGATGCAGACCGGACAGATGCGTCTTTGGTGCCTGCCAAGCAGGGAGTAACTCCTTTACTCCAAGGGAGATTCTTCAGTCATCTGGCGTTTAACAGATCGTCGAAGGTCCAGGATTCAGTTTGAGTTTCGTCCAGGGATATCTAAAGTCCCGTTGCCAGGGGTTCCTATCTTATACCCAAGGAAGGGGTTGGACATACTCTGGGGACCCACCTATGGAAGGGTCAGGAAAGAGGGGTGGCTACACCCATTTCCTTTGTCCAGTTTCGCACCAGAGCAGGGGCTGGTAGCCCCTGCAGCCGGTTTGAACTGGGCTATGCACAGGGACACCAAATGTGCCCCCAGTGCAGGACTTCAAAGCACTCTGAGAGTGCACCCACCCAGCCCCAATACACTAAAGCCTGTCTGGGAGGTGGTAACACCTCCCTGTGACAGGAAACCTATTGTCCAGGCCTCCCCTGCCGGAGTTTCGGACGGCAGCAGGAGGCCAGACTCAGTGCTGTGGCTGCAGCATCCATTTTGTGATGCCAGGGCTCTGTTTGTTGGTACCGGGTATACCGGTGCTGTCATGTCTCTCCCTCTAGAATGGTGGGATCATACTCCCACACCAGTTACTGGTGTGGGGGTATGATTCCAAGGTGTTTGACACCAAACACGACATGTTTCCGTGCAGCCATCCCAAAGTTAGCATTTACCGTTTAGGTATAATGCACTTAAGAGTATACGGTCAGGCTGCATTCACAGACAACCCCGGAGGATAGATTCCGAAGGCTGCAGAGGGGCTCTGCTCATGCATGGGCACCCTCTCACACAAAACCAAGCACCCTGCCTTCAGGATTGATAAGGCCTGCCATAGGGGTGACTGATAGGTTTATATGTGCAGTGATAGGGTGAGATATAGTGAACCTATATCTCAGTAAGGGGTGCATGCACCACCTCACTCAGGCTGCTGTAGCAGTCCTGTGGTGTCATTTTGGAAGGCTGCCCAGGGGTGGCATAATACATGCTTCAGCCCCTGGTAGGCCTCTGGGGTACCTATGCCCTGGGTACATAGTATACCATATACTAGGGACTTATAAGGGCACCCCGAATCCAATCTGTGGTGTACCTAAGGTACAGGGAATCAATTTTAAAGAGAAAGCAGATAAACTGGGGCCCTGAATAGCAGGGTCCTAGTCCAACTAAGTCGAAAACCAGCAAAACACCAGGAAAAAAGTGGGGGCAACCATGCAGTCAGATTCCACCTTCCTACAACGAGCCTCTTTAAGAATGTTCATACATTCTTGAGGTAAATTTAAGTATCCAAATTCTAAGACTTCAGGAGCCAAATTGCATGATTCATTTCTTTGGGATTGGGATGTCTTAGTGTTCCGTGGTTGTGTGTGAGAAGGTCCGGGTTCAGGTAAAGATTCTCGTGTGGGACTAAAGATAGTTCCAGCAGTGTTGAAAACCATGGGTGTCGAGCCCATGTTGGAGCTATTAGTATATTGGTGAGAGATGTCTGTCTGAGTTTCCTGACCACTAATGGAAGTAGTGGGAGGGGTGGAAAAGCGTATGCAAATATCCCTGACCAGTTGATCCACAGAGCATTGCCTTTGGATTGATGGTGTGGGTACCTGCTTGCGGGGTGTGTGCATTTAGCATTTTCTTTTGTTGCAAACAGGTCAATGTATGGAAAACCCCACTTGTGAAAGTATGGTTGAAGAACATTCGGGTGAATCTCCCATTCCTGGACTTGTTGTTGCGTTCTCCTTATAAAGTCCGCAATTTGATTGCTTGTCCCTGGGACATGTTCTGCAGGAGACAAATGTGATGTATTGCTAATATCCACATTTTCTGTGCTACTCGAGATAACTGGATAGTGTGTCCCCCCCTGTTTTTGTAAATGGTACACTGTTGTCATATTGTCTGTTCGAATTAGGACGAACTTTGTGTTGTAGGTGAGGTAGGAAGGCTTTCATTGCTAGATGAACAGCTTGCAGCTCTAGGTGACTGATGTGGAGATTCCTGTATTTGGAATCCCATGTTCCCTGAATAGTGAGGTTGTGGAGATGAGCACTCCAACCTGTTAGGGAAGCATCTGCTGTGATTTATTATTATATATTATTTGGGGAACTTGTTTCTGAAAAGGAAGCCCTTTGTTTAATTCTGTGGTTTCCACCATTGCAGAGTGATTTGTGCGGCTCTCTACCAACACTAGATCATGAAGGTGACCCAGTGATTGAGTCCACTGTTGAGAGAGACATTGTTGTAGAGGTCTCATATTTAGTTGGGCATGTGGAACTATGTGAATACAGGATGCCATCATGCCTAGAAAGTATGAGAAATGTTTTTGCTGGAAGTTGATTTCCTGTCTGAAACTGTTGAATTAATGTTACTATGTTGTGTACCCTGTCCATGTTTGGGTATGCTAGTGCTGATTTTGGCTGGTTGTAGATGAGATTTTTGTAGATTGATGGCAAACCCAAGTTGATGCAGCAAATCTAGAGTTGAGTGTTTTGGTTGCAAAGAATGTAGCTGCTTGCTTTGATTAACCAGTTGTCTAAATATGGGAAAACATGAATATTTTGCCTGCGTAGATGTGCAGCTACTACTGCTAGACACTTTGTGAAGACTCTTGGTGCTGTAGTAATTCCAAATGGAAGAACTTTGAACTAATAATGTTTTCATTGAAACAGAAATATGAGGTAATTCCTGTGTGCAGGGTGAATTGGTATGTGGAAATAGGCGTCCTTTAGATCTAAAGCCACCATAAAATCTCCTTTTTGTAATAACGGAATGATCTCTTGTAGAATGATGTAGAAAAGAGCCCCTTACTGCATGGTAAGCCCCGCTCCACTTTTTGCCTGACATCTGATGCAACCTGAATTGATACTCCCTGGGTCCCTGTCAATCAGGTTTCCAGGGCCTGTGTTCTTTCCCAAGACTGTACCTTTGTACCCACAATTGGCACATCTCTGGCTACAGATAAGGCCTTTGTAAAAGGTACCATGGGTACCAAGGGCACTATGACCACGGAAGGCCTCTAAGGGCTGCAGCACCTATTATGCCACCCTCAGAGGCCCTGTACCTTAACACCCACACACTGCCATTGCAGGCTGCGTGTTTTGGTGCAGAGAAAAGCGAAGAGTCGACATGGCACACATCCCTGAGTGCAATGCCTGCAACCCACTGCTTGAGGCCTAGGTAAGTCACCCCTCTAGCAGGGTGCACTAGCCCTCATGTGAGGGTACAGTGGCATGAGCCTTGTACCGCTACAGTCTCGAAGTCCATTCTTAGACATTGTAAGTGTAGTAAAACCATAAAGAGTATATGGTCTGGGAGTTGGTCATTACGAACTCCACAGCTCCATAATTTCTTTACTAAGAACTGGGATGTTTGGTAGCAAACTTCTCAGCACATTAAACCCACACTGATGCCAGTGTAGGATTTAATGTAAAATACACTCAGAGGGCATCTTAGAGATGCCCCCTGAAAATCGACCACCCCTGGTGCAGTTCCTGAATGGCTGCCCGCAATTTGCCACCACCAGTCAGGTTTCTGAAGCCCTGGGTCGAGAGCCTCCGCTTTCTGGGTCCAGAAACAAAGCCCATCCTGGGCAGAGGTGTCATGCCTCCTCCCCAGGATGGGCTGGGTCCACAAAGGGGACGATTCAAAGGCCTGCCGCCTTTGGAAGCTGTTCCAGCCTTTTGCTGCCCCCAGCAACTGGCTCCCACCGGTTCTGGCCCCCACTAGGGGTGGGAGAAACAGTGAGAAAACCAAGCTAGGAGAGAGGTGTGCCCACCTTTACCAACCCCAACGCTCAGGTGGGGGAGGCGAGGTGAAGCACACATCTCAGTCCTCTCCATCTTGAAGATGAAGGGACCCAGCCAATTAGGGAGAGGCACATGCCCACCTCCCACTGGAGGGTGGCATAATAGGGGGTGCACCCACCCCAAGGAAGGGACCCATTGGTCCCGACCTACACACCTCTTTAAATGCCCCTAAAGAACAAGTTACTTACCTTCGGTAACGATATATTTGTAAAAAACACTAGTTATAGATTCCTTACCTTAGAATTACCCCTAGGCGTCAGACTGGATCCGGAAAGTTTTTTCGTCAGCAGTACCTCTGCGCGTCGGAAGGTGGCGTCGGTCGGCTCCGCGTTAGTCGTCGTGTCGCCGGGATGACGTCGCAGCAGCTACTTAGACGCCGCCCTCGCGCGCTGACGTCAGTTATGTACACGACTTTCTGCGCCAGAAAATGCAGAGCCATGCCAGACACTGACCACTGGTGCACAAAAGTAGGGCCCTGAAAGGATGTTCTTAACCCTAGAAATCAGTTCGCAGAACGGGGAGGATGGGTGGGGCGGTATGGAATCTATAACAAAGTAATGTTTCTTACAGATATATCGTTACCGAAGGTAAGTAACTTGTTCATCTGAAAGAAACACGTTAGTTATAGATTCCTTACCTTAGAATAGATACCCCAGCAATACCAACCCCGGAGGTGGGTCTGCGAACCAAGATCACACCAGAAAGTCCTGGAGAACAGAACGGCCAAAGAAGCCATCTCTCTGGACTTGACTGTCAAGACAGTAGTGCTTCGTAAAAGTGTGCAACGAAGCCCACGTAGCCGCCTGACAGATGTCATTCAGAGGAACGCCTCGTCCCAGAGCAGTGGTAGCTGCAGTCGCCCTGGTGGAATGGGCGCGCAGCCCACTGGAGGCTCCTTCTTTGCCAAAGAATAACAGGCTTTGATACACAAAACAACCCATCGGGAGATAGTTCGTTTGTGTATGGCCCGACCTTTCTTGGTGCCCACGTACCCAACAAAGAGCTGGTCATCCACCCGGAACTGTCTGGTGCGATCCAAATAAAAGGAAAGCGCACGTTTTGGGTCCAGACGGTGGAGCCTCTCTTCCTCCTTCGAAGGATGCGGAGGCGGAAAGAAGGTGGGCAAAGTGATGGTCTGCCCGATGTGAAAGGCAGTGACTACCTTAGGCAGGAAGGTTGGACGAGTCCTGAGGACAACTTTGTCCGGATGCACAGATAGAAAAGGAGGCTTAGAAGAAAGCGCCTGGAGCTCACTCACCCATCTGGCAGAGGTGATGGCCACCAGGAATGCAGTTTTGAGAGTTAAGAGCCTCAGAGGACAGTTATGAAGCGGCTCAAAGGGAGCGCACATTAAATAAGTTAAAACTAGGTTCAAGTCCCACTGAGGCATAACAAAAGGAATAGGAGGAAAGAGATGAGTTATGCCTTTCAAGAAGCGATTTACCACCGGGGACTTGAAAAGGGAAGGCTGATCTGGGAGCCGAAGGAAGGCAAAAATGGCCGAGAGATAGCCCTTGATAATGCCCAGAGCAGAGCCCTGCTGGTCCAAAGAAAGAAGGAACAAAAGAACCTCAGAAAGAGGGGTAGAGAGGGGATCCACAGCCTTTGCTGTGCACCATGCCACAAATTTGTTCCACCGGCAGGCGTATACCGTCTTAGTGGCGGGACGCCTGGCTGCCAGAATTACATTGCAGACTTCGGGAGGCAGGTCGAATGACGTCAACTGCCGCCGCTCAATCTCCACACAAGGAGGTGGAGGCTGGACAGGTTCGGGTGGAGGACCGTCCCCTGTTGCTGCAACAGAAGATCCTCCCGAAGAGGCAGACGGGTCGGAGGATCGATGGCCATGTTGAGCAGCTCGGGATACCAGACTCTCCGTGCCGAATCCGGAGCCACAAGAATGACTTGGGCCCGGTCGCGCCTGATCTTCTTCAGCACTCTGGGCAGAAGTGGTATAGGCGGAAAGGCGTATAGAAGACCGCAACTCCACTTGCGACGAAAAGCGTCGCCTAGGGAGTGCCGCCTTGGAAATTCCAACGCGCAGAACTGCTGACATTGCGCGTTCTCTTCGGTGGCGAATAGATCTAACCAAGATTCTCCCCACTGCTGAAAGAGACCTTGTACCACCTCCGAGTGAAGACGCCATTCGTGATCCATCATGCACCTGCGGCTGAGTACGTCCGCCCTGGCGTTCAGTGAACCTGCCAGGTGTTGAACCACCAGAGATATGCCCTGATGTTCCAGCCATGTCCAGAGGCGGAGGGCCTCCTGACATAGGGTCCACGACCCCACCCCGCCTTGTTTGTTGCAGTACCACATGGCGGTGGTGTTGTCTGTGAACACCTGCACTACTCTTCCCCGTACAGAGGGAAGGAATGCTTTTAGTGCAAGACGGAGCGCCCGAAGCTCCAGAAGGTTGATGTGGAGCCCGGACTCCACTGGAGACCACAGGCCTCTGATCTCCGCCTCTCCCATGTGGCCGCCCCATCCCAGAAGGGATGCGTCTGTCACCACTGTATGATCTGATTGGGGAAGGGAGAGGGATCTGCCGTTGACCCAATCCTGGTTCGTGAGCCACCACTGCAATTGTCGTGCAGTGCCCTCCGGGATCTGGACGTAATCGGACAGATTCCCCTGATGCTGCGCCCACTGGAACTTCAGGTCCCACTGCAGAACCCGCATATGCCACCTAGCATGATCGACCAGCAGGATGCAGGAGGCCATGAGGCCCAGCAGCCTCAGGGTCAGCCGGACCGAAACCCGGGATAGGGGCTGAAAGATCGGAATCATAGCCCGAAAATCCAGGACTCGCTGTTCGGGAGGATAAACCCGAAACCGCGTTGTGTCCAGAACCGCTCCGATGAAGAGGAGCTTCTGAGAGGGAATCAGGTGTGACTTCGGCACGTTGATGGAGAACCCCAGCGAGTGCAGGAGGTCGGCAGTAGTCTGGAGGTGAGAGACGACAGCCTGGGGCGAGCCCGCCTTCAACAGCCAGTCGTCGAGATAGGGGAAGACTGGAACCCCTGATCTGCGCAGATGAGCTGCGACCACCGCCATCACTTTCGTGAACACCCGAGGGGCGCTGGTAAGGCCAAAGGGGAGCACGGTAAACTGAAAGTGCTCGTGGCCTACCGTGAACCGCAGGTAACGGCGGTGGGCCGGCAGGACGGGGATGTGAAAATAAGCGTCCTGCAAGTCCAACGCTATCATCCAGTCTCCAGGGTTGAGGGCAGACAAGACCTGAGCGAGCGTCAACATTTTGAACTTCTCCTTCCGGAGGAAGCGGTTGACATTCCTGAGATCCAAGATAGGACGCAGGCCTTTGTCCTTCTTGGGCACCAGAAAGTAGTGGGAATAGCAGCCACAACCTACTTCTGGGACAGGAACGCGCTCGATGGCACCCTTGGCCAAGAGTGCCGAAACTTCCTGTTGGAGAAGAACCAGGTGATCCTCCGACATGTGATGGTACCGAGGTGACATGGAGGGAGGGGTAGTCTCAAAGGGGAGGGAGTAGCCCCTTCGGACTATTTGCAAAACCCACCTGTCCGATGTGATGGTGCGCCAGTGGGGGAGGTGATGGCGGAACCTGCCACCCACTGGCATTTGGTGGCCCTGATTTGTCGGAGTAGGAAGGTTTGGAGGCTGCTGCAGATGGGGCGGTGGTGGACTGGCCCGCTCGCTGGCGCCCAGAACCACGCCGGTGGTTCCCACGTCCCCGGCCGCGCTGAGACTGTACAGTTTGCGCCAGCCTGTGGCCCTGGGCGGGACATAGTGGGGCACCCCTTCCGTAGCCACGAAAGGGGCGAAAAGCAGACTGCGCAGGGCGGGTGGTGGAGAAGCCCAAGGAACTGGCTGTAGCCCATGGGTCCTTAAAGCGCTCCAGCGCGTTGTCTGCCTTGTCGCCGAAAAGGCGACGGCCATCGAAGGGCATGTCCATAGGGGTGGATTGGACATCCCCTGAAAAACCAGTCAAACGCAACCAGGCGTAGCGTCGAAGGGCTACTGGCGTTGAAATCGTCCTGCCAAGGGCATCGGCAGTATCCAGCCCACAGCGGATGGTAAACTTCGCTGCGTCTCTCCCCTCGGCAACGGCACGGGAGAGCACGGCCCGGGCCTCCTCCGGGCACTGAGGCAGCACCTGCACCACCGTATCCCACACAGAGTGGGTATAACGGCCCAACAGACATGCGGTGTTTACCGGCCGCAGTCTCAAGCTGGCGGAAGAAAACATTTTCTTTCCAAGGTGGTCCAGCTTTTTGGATTCCCTTTCCGGAGGTGCGGGAGGGAAGGCGCCCTTGGACGTGGAGGCTTGGACTACCAAGCTTTCAGGGGTGGGGTGTTGGGAGAGGAAAGTGGGGTCGCCCGGAGCCGGCGTCGGGCAATCATCCTGTCCACAGGAGCCCCTGTGTTGGGCCTGGACCAAGTGCCCAAAAGGATGTCCATAAGGGCTTCATTAAACGGGAGCAGGGGCTCCGAAGAGCTCGCTGCCGGCTGAAGAACCTCTGTCAGGAGGTTAGTCCTGACTGCCACCGTAGGAAGCTCGAGGTTGAGAGCCTACGCAACACCACTGCATATGACGCTCCCTCCTCCGTAGCCAAGGTAGGAGACGACAACATGCCTAGGTCTGGGGAGGTATCCAGACCACTGGCCTCCCCCAGTTCCTCTCTACAGTCCGGATTGTAGTCCAACTGGTCAGTCAAAGGGTCACCAGACCCCTCCCAGTCTTCCTCACCTTCTTCTGGCTGCCAATCTGGTTGAAAATAGCCAGGGTGGAACACAGGGACAAAAGTACCCGTCGGCCTCGGATCCGCCGTCGGCCGACGCCGGTCCGGCTCCGTGTCCACATCGAGGTGGGTGCTGGGGTCGATGCCGGCTGGGGGTCCAGTCGGCATCGGCTGCGGACGTGGTGCCGGCGCCGGTGGAGGTGTAACGAGGTCGACCGGCGCCGATCCGGTTCCAGGCCTGGATCCAAGGGGGCCCTGCGGTGCCGAGGCCAAAGCCGCCGGCGTCGAAGGCCTAGGGCCCCCAACCGAGTCTGCGGGGCCCGAAGCCGCGGAGTCGGGTTGCCCAAAGATGGCATGCATCGCTTCGTAAAATTGACGAAGCTGGGCAGGGGTCGGTCTCGGGAAGCCCGGAGTCGACCCTGAAGGCTCCGCACACGGAGCCGCGGGAGTGGCACCACCCGCACCCTGCGTCGCGTCGGCCGACGGACGAGGGGAAGTCGAAGAGCGACGGTGCTTCTTCGACTTCTTCTTGTGCTTCGACTTACCTGACCCCGAGTGCGAAGACCTCGAAGAGGAGTGATGATGACTCCGTGATCGGTCCCTCGACCTCCCATGCGACCTTGTGCGACGCGGAGCCGACTGCCGGGCCTTGAGGAGCTTTCGGGACCGCTCCCGCAAAGACTTCGGGGCCATGGTTCGACAGTCTGAGCACGACTTGGGGTCATGGTCGCGCTCCAGGCTGAAGAGGCACACGCGGTGAGGATCAGTCACCGACATCATTCGGGAACAGGTACCGCAGGCCTTGAAACCGGGCATCCCTCGTGCACCAGGAGTCGGATAATGACTCGAAACGAAGTCAACATGGTCGCAAAAACTCAGTCAAAAAATGACTGGGCGAACCGCTCTTCCCGGATCGGCGCTTGCTGGCGCGGAAAAATAAAGAACTGATGTCAGCGCGCGAGGGCGGCGTCTAAGTAACTTCTGCGACGTCATCCCGGCGACCACGACGCCGACGACAGACGCGGAGTCGACCAACGCCACCTTCAGACGCGCAGGGGTACTGCTGACGAAAAAACTTTCCGGATCCAGTCTGACGCCTGGGGGGAGATTCTAAGGTAAGGAATCTATAACTAACTGTTTCTTTCAGATTTTTGTATTGTGACCCAGAGGTATCTGTGGTGGCAGTTTTGGCACCTTGTTTGAAATTGTGCCTATGAAAAGAACTACAGTAGGTGTTAGTTTGTTGGGCTCCCATAGATTTTGCTACCTCAGTGTCCTTAATCTTTTCAGGGCTGTGTCTACTTATGGCCCAAAAAGGTGTTCCTTATCAAATGGGAAATTTAATATGGCCTGATGTACTTCAGGTGTAAATCCTGACACCCTTAGCCATGCGTGTCTACGTAATAGGATACTGGTATTAATACCTCTCGCAGCGGTGTCAGCTGCATCAAGTGCACATTTAATAGAATTGTTGGTAATAAGTTTATCTTCATTCACTATTTTGTGACCCCTCTTTTTGTGCTCCTCTGGGAGATGTTGGAGGAGCTCCTCCATTTCGTCCCAGTGGGCCCCGTCATACCTTGCTAATAAACCTCGCCTGTTGGCTATACGCCAATGATTAGCTGCTTGTGTTGCAACTCTTTTACCAGAGGCATCTATGAGCTTGGATTCTTTTTCTGGATGTGGCGCATCGCCAGTTGTTTGCGAGTTTGCTCCTTTTCTGGCATTTGACTGTGCCAAAGAGTCTGGGGTGAGTTGGCCTTTAATAAAAAATGGGGTCTTAGTCAATGCGTGGAGTAATTATCCTTGCTTTGAATGGGTCTTTAAAATGTCATCAGAATGATGTGTCACACCCTTAAGTAATGGTAAGTATTGTGCCCCTCAATAGACAAAGTCTTGAATAGAAAATCCTCCTCTATAGAATCTTTATATAAAGGAACTTGATGGAACATTGCTGCATGTGCTATTAAGTCCTGATAAGCAGAGGCATCATCAGGTAGTGATGGGCGAGTAGGATACAAGTCAGGATCAGTGTCTGCTTGAGGTTCAATATAATAAATATCCCAAGGATCCCCTGGTTGTGTATCATCTGGGATATCCTGATCCCCCCTATTGTAGACTGATGGGATATGTTACCTGCCTCAGATAAATGTGGTGAGTGAGATGGTGGAGTAAGTGGTGGAGGAGGTGTTTGTGGTAGTGGTGAAGTGGGAATAGGAATGTACAATGGATTAGTTGCAGCATTCTTCCTCTTCTTCTTTACAGGTTGAACAGGAATGTCCAAATGCCTCTTCAAAACTCAACTGCTTCTTAAAAGTGTGTTGTTTTGGTGGTTGTATTGTAATTTTCTTAGTTCCAGGCTGAATTTGCAATATCTTGTTTCGGATCGAGCTTTTGTTGAAACTGATGGTTTGGGCTTAGGATTAGGGGCAGGGGTACTCACTGTCCGTTGTTTTTGTGCTGACTGCAAAACGGTCAAGTCATCTTTGGATTGGGACTCGGAATCATGGATGGAGAGTGATTCCTCTTGGGCAGCAGAAGCTTCTTCTTCTTGTCGACCGAAGATGTCTGGGACATTGTCCGCTTGTTTACGCTGCATTTCCGGTTATCTTGCACATTGATCCCGAAGTGTCTTTTTGGACTGAAAGGATTTGCAGGCCTCACAGGTGTCTTCTTGATGCTCGGGTGAGAGGCATAAGTTACAAACAGGATGTTGGTCGGTGTGAGGGTATTTCAAGTGGCACTTCAGACAGAAACTGAACAGAGTGCGCTCAATTAACACGTCATCCTCCGTGAGTGTGGAAATGGAGCAGTGTTTGCCCAGCCGGGCCCGGCCCGATGAAGCAACCTGAAGACCCGCTTCGGAAAGGTTGTGTGAGACGCAAAGTTGACCGATCGAGAGAATACCATCAAATGGTAATAAGTGACCCGAAGGGGGTCCGAACGACTCTCGAACCAGAGAGCGAGATACTACACCCGAACCCATCGGCGGAAAAAAACAATCTGAAGATGGCATCCATGACCATGCGCAGTATTTCCAAGAGGCGGTGTCACACAGCCTCGTGACTCGAAGAAAACGTCTTGGAACAAAAACAACTTGTAATCATCCGAGCCCAACACTAGATGGCGGACTTATGCAAAGCATGTGTATCTACAGCACACATGCCTCGAACACCTATTTACAAAAGAGGATTTAAAAAGGGATTGCTGAACTGGCAACCATAGAAATGCTGGCAAGGCAGACAGATAAATACTTTAAAGTGCCCAAAGCAGAGCTCTATTGGGCTAGGGTAAGAATAAACAAACGAACTTGGGAAAGTGGTGCAGATAGAGGGTCAACTTGTTTATCTGTTCACCATGCCACAAACTTGCTCCAATGGCAGGAATGTATTGTCTTGGTGGGTGGACGCCTCACTGCAAAGATAACATTGCAGACTTCGGACAGAAGGTCAAAAGCTGTCAACTGTCGACGCTCAATTTCATCACATGAAGGCGAAGTGATTTCAGGTTCGGGTGCAGAACCTTGCCCTATTGCTGTGACAGAAGATCCTCCGGAAAAGTCAGCCTGATCAGAGGACCCATGCTCATGCTCAACAGCTCGGGATACCAGACTCGCCACGCCCAATCCGTAGCCACAAGAATGACTTGGGCCCAGTGAATATTGATCTTCTTGAGCTCTCGGCAGGAGTGGTATTGGTGAAAAGGCATACAGGAGGCCTGAACTCCACTCCAGATGAAAAGAGTCTCCGAGCGAGGACCGTCTTGGAAAATCCAGCGTGCAAAACCGCTGACATTGCACGTTCTCGATAGAGGTGAACAGATCCAACCAAGACTATCCCTAATCTTGGAAGAGACCTTGTGCCAGTTCCCGGTGGAGATGCAATTTGTGATCCTTTAGGCATCGACAGCTGAGTTTGTCCGTACTGGGTAACAGAGAGCACGCCAGGTGTTGAACCACCAGGTATATGATCTAACGTTCCAGCCATGTCCAGAGGGACAGCACCTCTTCACAAAGGGTCCACGACCCCACCCCGCCCTGTTCATTGAAATACCACATGGCGGCGGTGGTATCCGTGAACACCTGTACCAGCCTACCCTTGATTGAATGAAGAAAGGCCTTTCACGCCAGCCGGATCGCTCGAAGTTGTAACAGGTTGATGAAGGGTCCGGTTTCTGCCAGAGACCAGAGTTCTCTGATCTCCACCTCTCCCAGATGGCCACCACAACCCAGAAGTGACAAATCTGTCACTACAGTCAGCTCTGATTGGTGAAGGGAGATGGGTCTGCCACTTACCCAATCACGGTTCGTTAGCCACCAGTGCAGGTCTTTTGCAGATCCCTCCGAGATCTGAACCAAGTCGGAGAGATTCCCCTGATGCTCTGCCCACCGGAACGTCAGGTTCCACTGCAAAGCCTTCATATGACAACGGCATGTGCCACAAGAAGGATGCAGGAGGTCATGAAGCCCAACAGAATAAAAGTCAGCCTCCGAAAACCAAGATAGAGGCCGAAACATCAGTACTATAGCCTGAATACCCTGAACTCACCGCTCACGAGGATAGGCCTGAGGCTGCACTGTGCCCAGAACAGCTCAGATGAAAGGGAGCTTAGACGGCGCCGGGGCATCGACACTGGAGCAGGCACCGGGGAAGATTGAGGAGGCTTTACCAGCGTTGCTCCGGATCCATCAACGGATCCTAGGCGCCTGACAGGCACCGGCAGCTAACTCGCTGGACGAAGACCAGTAGGGCCACCTTCCAAAATCGCGGGGCCCAAAGATGCTCCAGCGGGGACGGCCTCCCACATTTGAGGTGCATGGCCTAACAGAATTCTCGTAACTGTGCGGGGTTCATTCCGGCTTCCGAAGACTCTGGGGGGCACAAAGAGGGCCCAGGCATAGGCTCCACCACAGAGCTAGGCCTTGAATGCCAAAGCTCCCTCAACTCATCAGATCGACAGACGTGGTGAAGTCTAAGATCTCTTCGACGTCTTGCTCTTCTTGTGCCTGTGGGACCTACTCAATTTCCCCGTTGACTTCAACTGCGATGACGAGCGCCTGGAGTGGCTCCGTGAACAATCTTGAGACCTTCCTCTCCACAGAGATCTTGAGCGTCACATGGCAAGGAGCTTGAGGGACTGCTTCCTTAAGGCCCCAGGGGCAAAAGAGAAGTCAGCATTCTCCACCCCACATGGGCATTACCAGTTCAGTGTGATGACCTTTGGCTTAAAGAATGCCTCTGCCACCTTCCAAAGGCTGGTGAAAATAATACTGGCTGGGCTGGAGTCTTTCAGTGAAGCATATCTTGATGATATTGCTGTCTATAGCTACACTTGGCTGGATCACCTGATCCACCTTGGAAAGGTCCTTGAAGCCCTGCAACATGCAGGAGTCACTATCAAGGCAAGCAAATTCCACATGGGGCAGGGCTCAGTTGTATACTTGGGCCACCTTGTAGGTGGAGGCCAAACTCAACCTTTACAGCCCAAGATCCAGACTTTTCTGGACAGGACAGCTCCAACAATCTAGACTCAAGTTGGGGCATTCCTTGGCTTGAGTGGGTATTACAGGTGGTTTGTGAAGGGGTATGGTACTATTGTGGCACTCCTCACAGAACTGACCTTCAAGAAGGTAAACTGGACAGCGAGCTGTCAAAAGGCTTTTGAGACTTTGAAGGAAGCAATGGGCTCAGCACCCATTCTAAAAGCTCCAAATTATAGAAAGCAGTTAATTGTGCAGACAGATGCCTCTGAGCATGGGATAGGAGCAGATCTATCCAAGACCAACAACGATGGCCAGGACCAGCCTGATGCTTTTTATTAGCAGAAGGTTACTACCCAGGGAACAGCGTTGGACTTGGAGTGCCACTGATAGGGAAGCCTTTGCTGTCATTTGGTCACTGAAGAAGCCGAGACATTACCTGCTTGGAACTCACTTCCTTGTTCAAACGGACCACAGGCCTCTCGAATAGCTAATGGAAATGAAGGGGGGAAATCAAAAACTGTTGAGGTGATCTATCTCCCTACAGGGTACGGACTTTACAGTGGAACGCATACCTGGGACTGACCATGCCAATGCAGATGGGCCTTTCCAGGTACTTCCACTTAGACAATGAACTCTGTTGGGAAAGGTTAGTCTCATCCTCTTTCGTTGGGGGTGTAGGTGGGGGTGTAGGAAAGCGCTCCTTTTTAGCATGGTCACCCCCACTTTTTGCCACTGGTACTGATGTTTTTCCACTGATGTCCACTGGGTCACTAACCAGGCCCCAGTGCCAGTGCTCTTCCCCAAAAAGAAACAACATATTCAATTGTTAACCAATTGGCAAGGACTTTACCACCCAAGTAAGTCCCTAGTTAATGGTGCACCTAGGGATTGGTACAAAAGAGGGTCTCTATGGGCTACAGCATGTATTATGCCACACTAAGGAACCAACACCAAAAACCACGCAGATAGCCATTGCAGAATGTGAGAAATGGTGGAAACCATCGTTGTAGGAAGCTGGCTCTGTATATACTATACCAAAGTGAGGTATAGTCCAGTGGAACCCCAAAGGTAGGCTGAGGTGAAAGTAGATAGCACCTTACTCTCTATTTGTGGTAGTGTGGGCGAGCAGTAAGGCTTTATCAGAGGGTAGTGTTAAGCATTTGTTGTACACACTCAGTCAGCAAATGATGTCACACACTCGAAGACTGAACTCAGAACAATTCGCTTTGTATAAAAATATTGTTGAGTTATATTTATTTCTTAGAACCAAGCAAGCCTGGCACAGGTAAGTGGTTTATACTTTGCAGTAACAATACAGTTTGAATTGCAGTTGTGTATATATACTTTAGTTTGGTTACAGTAGAATTACTGGAAATGCAATACCTTCAAATATTCTACATATACTTTGTAATGACTTTTCAATAGCAGATCATGTACATTACTTTGCAGATTACTTTTCTTACACAGTGTAGTATACCTGGATACTAAACTGGGACATTTCCTGTAAACAGGTAAGAAAATGCGTTTTGGTTATTTGTACACAGTTGTATAGACTTTTATAGATTTTCCAACTCCACACTTAGAAGCTTTTTCATAGAAAACAGTCAATGTTATCCTATGGGAGGAAATAGTGTTATCGGTTAACAGGTAAGTACTTTGTTGTGGGAGTTGGTTTTCTGGGGTTAGACTCAGGGGTCTCCCAGGGTTGAGGATGCACTCTCAAAGCACCCTCAGGGGTCCAGAAACATGGCTCGTGGTGGCAGGCTGGTGTGTACCAGTCAGGGAACCCACCAAAGGACCGGTTTCGGGGTTTCACCCCTCATCAGCCAGGATAGCTTGATTCCAGTGGCACAGTGAGCCCGGGACCCACGTCTGGGCATACCCGGCGCACTTAGGGCGAGGAAGCAAAAGACACACAATTGATGGACGGAATGCAGAACAAATCAAATCATTCACCCCCAGTCAAGAGATCAGGGTTAAATCCATCATTCTTTTGCTCACCATGCCACCCCAGTTTAGACCTGGCCATATGCAAATCAGTCTCGACCCTGTGCCTCATGGGAACAGTCCAGCCCGAACTGCCAAGCCAGGTCCTCCCTGGACCAGAAACAAGCATCCTAGGACCGGTTTCGGGGTTTCACCCCTCATCAGCCAGGATAGCTTGATTCCAGTGGCACAGTGAGCCCGGGACCCACGTCTGGGCATACCCGGCGCACTTAGGGCGAGGAAGAAAAAGACACACAATTGATGGACGGAATGCAGAACAAATCAAAACATTCACCCCCCAGTCAAGAGATCTGGGTTAAATCCATCATTCTTTTGCTCACCATGCCACCCCAGTTTAGACCTGGCCATATGCAAATCAGTCTTGACCCTGTGCCTCATGGGAACAGTCCAGCCTGAACTGCCAAGCCAGGTCCTCCCTGG
This sequence comes from Calotriton arnoldi, assembly GCA_963921515.1. Classification (NCBI taxonomy): domain Eukaryota; kingdom Metazoa; phylum Chordata; class Amphibia; order Caudata; family Salamandridae; genus Calotriton; species Calotriton arnoldi. The sequence goes on from CAWUFW010002151.1 coordinate 1,154,811, forward strand.
ACCAGAAACAAGCATCCTAGGACCGGTTTCGGGGTTTCACCCCTCTTCAGCCAGGATAGCTTGATTCCAGTGGCACAGTGAGCCCAGGACCCACGTCTGGGCATACCCGGCGCACTTAGGGTGAGGAAGCAAAACACCCACAATTGATGGACGGAATGCATAACAAATCAAAACATTCACCCCCAGTCAAGAGATCTGGGTTAAATCCATCATTCTTTTGCTCGCCATGCCACCCCAGTTTAGACCTGGCCATATACAAATCAGTCTTCACCCTGTGCCTCATGGGAACAGTCCAGCCCGAACTGCCAAGCCAGGTCCTCCCTGGACCAGAAACAAGCATCCTAGGACCGGTTACAGGGTTTCACCCCTCATCAGCCGGGGTAGCATTATTCCATTGGCACAGTGAGCCCGGGACCCAAGTCTGGGCATACCAGGCGCACTTAGGGCGAGGAAGCAAAAGACACACAATTGATGGACGGAATGCAGAACAGATCAAAACATTCACCCCCAGTCAAGAGATCTGGGTTAAATCCACAATTCTTTTGCTCACCATGCCACCCCAGTTTAGGCCTGGCCATATGCAAATCAGTCTTGACCCTGTGCCTCATGGGAACAGTCCAGCCCGAACTGCCAAGCCAGGTCCACAGCATGTGCATCAAGTCAGCCCTCATGTGTTTGCATCTAGGACATGCCCCATCTGTCCGCCTGTAAAATTTAATGATTCTCTCAGGAGTGAGATAGGCCCTCTGGAGTATATAGTGTTGTATGAGTCTAAAGCGTGAGTTACGCTGGATGTATGTAGGACTAAGCAGTATTTCAGACCATTCCTTGTCCGAGAATGGCCGCCCCTTATCTGCTTCCCACTTCTGTCTAACAGACGTCATTGGGATCGTCATGTGGAGGCGGAGTGACTCCGCAAACCAACTAGTGTGGTGACTGCCCCTTCCTATAACATACAAATATTGTATGGTGTGATGCGTGGGCTGTTCCGCACTCATGTCTCCCCATCTGCCCCTAAGCGTTGCTAGGACTGAGTAATAGAGTAGAAACTGACCAGGTGGCAATTCGTTTGGCTCCGCAAGTTCCTCAAATGGAGTGAGTGTCCCGTCCTGGTAAAGGTCCCCCAGTGTTTGCACCCCCATATTTTGCCAGATTGATAACTCAGCAGCAGTCATCAAGCCATTTCTAATAGGCGTGCCCCGTAGAGGTAAGGCCGGTGCGTACAGTGTTGTGGCGCGTGTTCTGTACAGGCTTCTATGGTAAGTTTTGTATGCAACCTATAATAGCAGTTGACTAGGTGGATGGCGCCTGGCGCACGGGTGAAATAGGCAAAGTATGTCCCCCACAGTCCATGGTGGGACCTCCGCAGCAGTGTCAGTCAGTCAGTCAGTTGTAGCCCCGCCAGCCATCTCGCCACCCACTGGAGTTGTGAAGCTAAATAATACTGCTCCATGTTAGGGACCGCTAGGGCACCCCCGTCAATCGGAAGATAAAGCTTTGCGAGGGCCACACGGCAGCAGGAGCCGTTCCATATAAATTCCCTTAGGGCAGTTTCAAATCTCCAAAAAATGACTGGGGCCAAGTAGATGGGTACGTTTGTAAAATTATATAATAGTCTGGGGAGCACCACCATCTTCACCAATGCAATGCGGCCTGCAACCGATAGCGGGAGCGTACGCCAGAAGGACATTTGCAAACGCAGTGCTGTGATTGCTCTGCCTATATTGCCCTCGAGCAAATCCTCCTGACGTACGAGTTACTTACCTTCGGTAACGATGTATCTGGTAGAGACGTTGTCTAGCCGCAGATTCCTTAACTTAGAAAATCCCCAGGCGTCAGACTGGATCCGGAAACCTTTGCGCAGCAGTACCTCTGCGCGCCAGGGGGCGGCGCCGCCTGCCTCCACCCTGACGTCGTCCCCGGACATGACGTCAGTGGAGCTATACAGGACCCCCCCGGTGCGCTGACGTCAGTTTTCTTCGGAGGAACTTTTCCGCGCCACAACGCGGAGCCCCCAGCAAAACTGTGAGAATATGGGAACAGTGTGCGAATAAAAAAGAAAATTGGTGAGAGAGAAAGAACCAAGAGCCATACTGTGAGAGGCCATTTCGCAACAGCGAAGTGAATGTCACCCTTGAGGGAAATCGACCAATAAGAGTAAGACCGAGGCAGACGACAGAAAGTCTGCACCAGATGAAGGGAATGAAGAGAGCAGAAAAGTATACTGAGAAGGAACCCTCCAAAAGCGAGAGAATGCCCTCTCCTGAGGCAAGACGGCAAGAAAAAGAGCCGAGAGCGACAGGCAAAAAGCTCCAAACCATAGTATTAAGAAAGAAAGAAAGAAAGAAATAAATAGGGAGACTGTGTCCCCTGTGATAGAATCATTGGACTGAGGAACAGGCCAGAAAGACGTCAAAACTAATTGACTGGAGGAGTGTCAACGGAGAAGGCGGGTGGGAGGGTAGAGAACACCAGTAGGCACCATACTGGAGGAAACCGATGTGAAAAAACGCAGAAGGACACCTGAACCCACCGCCCCAGCATGAGAATGGGGGGAGCAGAACAAGTAAATTAAAGGAATAAGCCTGACGGGGAGTGAGGCGAAAGACACCGCCCGGTAGAAGGGCAAGCCACCCCAAAGGAGGCGAAAGCCGAAAACCCCACCTGAAAAGGTCCTCGCAGATCGGGGAGGATGGGTGGGCGTTAAGGAATCTGCGGCTAGACAACGTCTCTACCAGATACATCGTTACCGAAGGTAAGTAACTCGTACATCTGATAGAGACATCTAGCCGCAGATTCCTTAACTTAGAATAGATACCAAAGCCATACCCCAGAGGAGGCGGGTCTGCGACAGAACCCCACTAAGTTCCCAAGGGAACAAAAGTGTCAACCAGCTGACTAAACACAGTGGGGGCAGCGCTGCCAGAGTGGCCAACACCGGACCAGGATACTCCGGAGGAAGTGGCCAACAATGAGAGGCAAAGGCATTAAAAGCTGCCGAGGGTGGCAGGAAATCCCTGTTGGTTAAACAGTGGAGAAAATGAGCACAAAACCAGAAGGGTAGTGCAGAATAAGAGTGGACACCTGCTGTAAACGGAGAGGAACCAAAGCAGGATGTGAGGGATCCAGAGGATCAGATGGACCGTTAAAAGAGAAAGGTCTAACTAGGGTACAAGAACGTAGTGAGTCCGAGGAGGCAGGACGGACATGCAGGACAGTGAAAGAAGCACTGTGAAAGTGGGAACAGCAGCGGAAGGATGCTGCCGACGCCCAAGATGAGTCAGTGTTACAGGAAACACAAGACCCGCCAATGCACCATCGCCCATGTACCTGTCACGCAAAAGGGCGGGCAGAAAAGAACGGCAACAACCAGTGCCACGCATGTGGGGAACAGAAGTACACCAAGAAACCGTTTGTACCGCCAGAACCACACCATGGAAAGGAGAAGGCCCCATGAAGCGCCACGAGCAAAAGCTGAGACACAAGAGACGCACCACCCCACCACGGCGTATGGTGTAAACCGCGCTCACGAAAAGTGAGGGACAAGACCACGGCCACCGCAAGGAGTAGTATGCCTGCGGGAGGCCTGTGTGTGTGTAGTACACTGGTGAGAAAGAAAAAACACCATAGACCCAACAGCCATGCAGCAGCGGCACCGGACAGAGCAATGCCCAGAGCCAGACGCAACAGCCACTGGCGGTAGGGCAGACCCACTGTCTACCGCGAGATAGACAGGGAGGCCGAGCAGTACTGGGAAGAAGAGTGGAGACAGAGAGAATAGCCCACCAGACAAACAATGGTCCGAGGAGAACACCCCCGCTGAGAGCAGCAACCGCAGCCCGAAGGAAAGCACGACAACACCTGCGCGGAATGCTACAGGGGCATGGGAAGCTATGGCAGGGGAAGTGCCAAAAAAGCAAGGCACAAGACAATGAAGAGCATCAAAGTCTGGGGCCAGAACGCCACCATGGAGAGCGAAGTCCAACCATGAAAGGAGTACGCAGCATGGATATAGCAGGATAGAACTAGGCAACGTAAAGGTGCCGGAAAAACGCACCAGCCGGTGACAGCGAGCATACCAGGGAGCAGGCATTGTACGCTTATAGAACACAGAAGGATAGTGCCGAGCTAGCTGTGCGTGCTCGAGGATAGCGACAGGGCCTTCCGGTAGGCCGGCCACAGATGGAACGGCCGCAGCGAAAGAACCACGAGGAGACGGGAGGGACCTGAAAGTCCTCCCGGCCTGAAGAAATGGATCGGGAAGATGCAGGGAAGTACCACAGACCAGCAGCCGACACTATGAGAGAGCCCAACAAATGGACCGCAAGAAGGTCCCGGAAGGGCCTGCAGCAGCAGTGTTCAAAACGTACAGGCACAGCCGCAGGAGGACCTAGTGAAAAGGACCCCACAGAAGCGCACAAAGACTACTGTGGGAAGAAGGCAGCTATACAATAGCTAACAAATACCCCACATAGGGTAAGTATCAACCCCAACAAGGGGCATCTCTGGAGCGTGAGCTCATAGACAGAGGACGTAAAACTGTAACTCAGAAACCACAGGTTCTGAACACAGAACCCTTGGAGCAAGGGTGTGCACCTTTAACCACTAGGCTATAGTGACGTAGAAAGATAAGCAGCAGACCTGCTGCATGAAAGAAAGAAAATATGGCGAGAAGCCGCCCAGGCCGTTCAGGTATTACAGCATGAACCCAGGCCCACATGAAGCAAAGACAACAGAGCAGGGTGAGGACAAGGACCGCAACCGGAACAAAAACTACGGAAGGGTAGAGAGAAGGCGGCGAACCGCAGAGTCCGCATGTGCGTCAAACAGGGACACACCATCAAATGGCAAATCCCGGAGACTGTCACGGACATTGTCGGAGAAACCCCCGTCGCGCAGCCAGGCATGGCGGCGGAAAGCAACGGACCGCGCCACTGCCCGACCCACTGAATCGGTAGAGTCAACGGCGGACCGAATGGCAAAGCGCGCCATCTCTTGGCCTTCGTGAAGGAGACGAGCCATGTCAGCCCGAGTACACTCAGGGAGGGTAGGCAAAAGACACTCCACAGAGTCCCAAAGGGCACAAGAAGCCCGGGCAAAGAAGCAAGCCGTATTGAGAGCACGTACGGCTGAACTAGCGGACGCAAAAATGCCGCGTCCACATGTCTCCAGCCAACGAGACTCCCTAGTAGGAGGCTGCAACAGAGGTGGAGAGGAAGGCTGCATGGCGAAAGACACCTGCACTACGAGGCCGTGAGCACCAGGCTGAAGGGACAAACAGGCTGGGCCCCCAGGGGCCGGACGATGCCTATGCGCAATGGCCCTGTCGACAGCATCTCCTGAAGAGGGCCGCGCCCACGTCCCAAGAAGGGCGTCGAACAACATGCCGCTAAAAGGCAGCAAGGGCTCAATATCAACCGCACCCTGGTGGAGGAGATCCAATAACGGATCGGAGGACAAGGAGACAGAAGGAGGGTGCAAGCGTAAAACAGCTGCAGCCCTGCGAACACCCCTTAAAATCAAAGCACCAGCTTCAGTGGGCGTCCTGGGGGGCGACAATAGCCCATCTGTAGGGGACGGCTGCAAGCTGACACGTCCCACAGCAGGAGGAATAAGGGGCCACTGCCCCCATGGCATTGGAGCCAACGGGCGTGGAGACAAGTCCGGGCACACTGGTTCTGTGTCCTCTGGAAGCGGAGAACCAATAGGTGCTGGTGACCGTTCCGGCGTCGAACGACGCCGCTCCGATGTGGAAGGACGCCGAAATGGCGTCGAACCGACGTCGACCTCCAGGAGGGGCGACCCGGCTGGACGAGCCGACGTCCCCACCACCGAGAGGTGCGGAGAAAGAGCCTGAGGACCAGGAGACGACAGGCATAGCGCCGCCGGCGCCGCTGATGCCGATGTCGACGCAGGGAGCCGCCAGGGGCTATGCGGAGACAAGGCAGAATGGCACGGCGTGGGGCTGGAACGCCCATCGGGGTTGGAACCCGACGCCGGCACGACTCCGGAGCCGAGGCACTCGGCCGGCGCCGAGGGCGAACCCACCGGCGGAGATCCGACCTGAATGCCTACCTCCACTGTGGGACCCGAAAGCGCGCCAGGGAGAGGAGGTGACCCGAAGATGGAGTGCAGAGCCTGGTAGTAGGCTTCCATCTGGGGCCGAGTCGCACCAGTACCCGGAAAGGGCGGGTAAATGGAGGCCGACTCCGGGGGGCACGGCTCCGTGAGTGAACGGGAACCATGGCCCCCATCGTCACGTGGAAGCGAGGATTTCGACTTCCGTGACTTATGCTTTGACTTACCTGTAGAGCGACGTTCGCGGGAGCGACTCAGGGAGCGGACGCGGAGAGCAGAACCAACCGGAGAACGTCGGGGAGACGCTGTGCGGGACATCCGGGTGGCCAAGAGCTACATCCGGCGCTCCCGTAGAGACTTAGGGCGCATCTGCCGGCAGGCGGCACACTCCACGGAGTCGTGGTGCGACCCAAGACACCACATGCAAATGGCGTTCGGGTCTGTCGCCGACATCTGGCGCGAACAAGTCTCGCACAATTTAAAGCCCGAAGGCATCGCACACTGTTCCCCAACGCCAAAGGACGTCGAAAAAGCGCCTGAAGAAAAACAGGTCAGAGGAACAGCTGAATCCCGGATCCGCGTTGTAACGCGGAAAAGAAGGAAACTGATGTCAGCGCGCCGGGGGAGGTCTTATATAGCTCCACTGACGTCATGTCCGGGGACGACGTCAGGGTGGAGCCAGGCGGCGCCGCCCCCTGGCGCGCAGAGGTACTGCTGCGCAAAATTTTCCGGATCCAGTCTGACGCCTGGGGATATTCTAAGTTAAGGAATCTGCAGCTAGATGTCTATCAGATTGTGATATACGTGGATCCCAAGGTATCTGAATGTGTCAGGCCACCAGGGTATACCTACATCACCGCATCGGAGTACAGGGTCTGGTTATGCACGACTAAAGGGGTATAGGCAGGATTTACTCCAGTTGACCTTCAACCCCGACAAATCAGCAAAGGTCGCCAGCGTGTTCATATGCGCGAGTGGGCACATCCTTAAGGTATGTGACTGGGGTCCTGATTAGCAGGATCCCAGTCAGACTAGTCAGAAAAACAGAGTGGCAGCAGCAAAAAGTGGGGGTAACCATGAAAGCAGATCCTACTTTCCTACAGTAACATAATCTGTTTGAGGCATGTGTAGCTGTAGATACACATGCTTTGCATAGACTGTAAAGCAGTGAGCCCCAAAGCAGTGGCTAACCTGTGGATGTTTCAGTTTTTTGAAAGAGTGTACTTAGCACTGCCTGTCCTACATTAGCTTGTTGGCATGCTAGAACACCCACACAATAATGCTTTGTGAAGGTGTGGGGTGTGGACCATGTAGCTGCTTTGCAAATGTCAGCTAATGGAATATTTCCCAGGAAGGCCATAGAAGCCCCTAGTTTACAAGTTCAGTGTGCTCTAGGGGGTGTTGGTAAAGTTGGTTTGGCTGTAATGTAACATGTTTGAATGCATTTAACTATCCATCTGGCGATTCATGATTTGGATATAGGCTTTCCCTTTTTGTGGTGCTGAGAAGGCCACAAAAAGTTGTTTTGATTCCCTAAAACTTTTTGTTCTGTCCATATAGTACTTGATGGCTTTTTTGACATCTAATGTATGTTGAGCCTTTCTGCAACCGAGTCTGGTTGTGGGGGGAAAAAAAGCTGGCAACTTAATCGACTGGTTGAGATGGAAGTGTGAGACGACCTTTGGGAAGAATTTTGGGTTGGTGCGAAGGACCACCCAGTCTCTGTGGAGTTGGAAGAATGGTTCTTCTAAGGTTCATGCTTGGAGCTCACTAACACGTCTAAGTGATGTGATGGCAATAAGAAATGCTACCTACCGAGATAGGAATTGGAGAGAGCAGTTATGTAAGAGTTCGAATGGAGGACCCATGAGTCTTGTGGAAACAATGTTAAGATTCAATGAGAGGGCAGGTGGAACCCGAGGTGGAATCACCCTTTTAAGGCCTTCCATGAAGGCCTTAATAACAGGTACTTACAATAAGAGGTGTTGTCTGTTTTGGAGAGAGGAAGCTATTGTTGGAAGGTGTAATTGTGTGGATGTGAAAGCAAGGCCAGAGAGCTGTAAATGGAGCAAGTGACATATGATGTTTTGTATAGTGACATTGAATGGATTTGTTTATTGTGGCAGTAACAGACAAAACTTTTCAATTTGGCTGCGTAGAAGGCCCAAGTAGTGGGTCTACATGCTTCATTGAGAATGGTCATACATTCTGGTGGAAGATTGAGATATCTGAATTCTATGACCTCAGGAGCCATTTTGCTAGGTTTAGTGTTTTGGGATTTGTGTGCCTGATTTTTTCATGGTTCTTAGAAAGAAGGTCCGGTCTGCTGGGGAACCACTGAGTTCTAGTAGCGTCATGTACCATGGCTGACGGGCCCATGTAAGGGCTACTAGTATGAGTGTAAGAGATGTTTCTCTGAGTTTCCGAACCAGAAAGGAAAAGAGGGGGAAGAGGGGGGGGAGGGGGGATAGCTTTAACCAATTCACCCACAGAGCATTGCCCTTCAATAGTAGGTGTGGGAACCTGGAAGCAAAGTCTTGGCATTTTGCATTATCTGCGGTTGCGAACAGATCTATTTGTGGAAATCCCCATTTGTAGAATTAAGGGAGGAGGGACTTGGGAGTAGAGTTCCAATTCGTGGACTTGTTGTTGCATCCCACTGAGGAGGTCTGCAAGGTCCTTGTCTGTCCGTGGAAGGTGTTCTGCTAACAGATGAATGTTGTGACATACATCCAAATGGTCTAAGCTAGGCTCGAGAACTGTAGAGAGCATGTACCCCCCCCCCTGTTTTTGTAGATAGTACATGGTTGTTGTATTGTCCGTCCGGACTAGAACAACTTTGCAGATTAAGTGAGGTAGGAAGGCTTTCAATGCTAGGTGAACAGCTTGAAGCTCTATTTAATTGATGTGGACAGTCTGGTGCTTGGAATCCCAGTGGCCTTCGACTGTAAGGTCGTGTAAGTGTGCACTCCATCCTGTTGAGAGATGTGTCCGGTGTCAGAGTGATGCGGGGAACAGGGTATAGAAAAGGCTGCACCGTTAAGAGGTTGTTGGTGTTCCACCACTGCAAAGACTGATGTGTGCAGCGGTTTATCAACACTAGATCTTCTAAATGACCCTGTAACTGAGACCAGTGTTCTACTAGATATTCCTGTAACAGACACATGTAGAGTCGAGCATGGGGTACTATGGCAATACAGGATGCCATCATGCCTATGAGCCTCATGACAGTGCGCACTGTGAGCAGCTGATTGATTTGAAATCGGGATATCAATGTTTGGATATTTTTAATTCTTGTTGGATTTGGATATGCTAACCCTAGGTTTGTGTTTAGGATTCCCCGAGATATGGTTGCATTTGATGAGGTTGAAGGTGAGATTTTTTGGGGATTGACAGTGATTACCAGTTGGTGAAGGAGATCTATGGTAGCTTATGTGTGTTGCAAGCATAGATGATGAGTACTGGCTTTGATGAGCCAGTTGTCCAGATAAGAGAAAACATGGATGTTTTGTCTGTGCAGATGTGCAGCTACTACTGCTAAACACTTGGTGAATACTCGTGGTGCAACATGATCCCGAAGTGTAGGACTTTGAATTGGTAATGTTTTCCTGCTATCGCAAAACAGAGGTATTTGCGATGAACTTGGTGTATTGGAGTATGGGAACAGGCGTCTTTTAGATCGAGGGCTGCAAGAAAGTTGCCTTGTTGAAGGAGTCGGATCACATCTTGGAGTGCGACCATATGAAAGTGCTTTGACAGGATGTAGTGGTTTAGGGGCCTTAGATCTACAATAGGCCGTACAGATTTGTCCTTTTTAGGGATTAGGAAGTATAGAGAGGATACTTCTGATGCTTGATGGTGTAGAGAGACGGGTTCTATAGCTGCTTTGAGAAGAAGAGCTTGAACTTCCTGTTTGAGCAGTGTTTGATGTTCTGGTGATAACCTGTGGCTGCGAGGTGGTATGTTGGGAGGTGTGGTAATGAGCTCCAGGCAATAGCCATGTTGGATAATGTCTAACACCCACTAGTCTAGTGTTATTGACTGCCATGTCAGACGCCCCACTCTCCCCGACAGGTGTTCTGTAATCGAGGGGGGGTAGTCACTGTTTGTGGGTGTTTCACCATGTGGGGAAGCACCTTTGCCTCTACCTTTAGTATTGTTGCCCCTGTACTAACCTCTGAGGGAGAAATAATGACTTGGGCCTTGTTGGTATGAGATGGAGGCTTTCGGAGGTGTAGTTTTGGATCCTCCACGATAGCTGGAGCAGCAATAGGAGCCTCGAGGTGAAGGTGTTTGAAATTTTTTCTAGGGCTTCATCAACCTGTGGCCCAAAGAGGTGTCCTTTGTCAAAAGGGGCATTTAAGAGGCTTTGCTGGACCTCTGGCTTAAAGCCTGAAATACATAGCCAAACATGGCGGTGTAGTAGGATGCTTATATTGATTCCTTGTGCCGCTGTGTCGGCTGAATCTAGGGCACATCTGATAGAAGTATTGGAGATATGTTTGCCCTCTGTGACATGTTTCTATCCCCTTTGGACTCAGGGGCGCCCATCGACCCCTGCCCCACCACCTCTACAACTTTGCAATGAACCCAATCAGCACAAAACTCACCAGCATCCTCAACACCTCCATCTCCACAGCAACCTTCCCGGACAGATGGAAACACGCAGACATCAGAACCCCTCATAAGAAAGCCTCAGCCGACCTCCGCGATCTCAAAAATTATTGACCAATCTCCCTACTCCCCTACCTGGCCAAAGTACTCGAGAAAGCCATCAACCAGCAGCTCAACGAGTTCCTGGAACAAAACCACTTACTGGACGCTTCACAATCAGGATTCCGTGTCAACCACAGCACTGAGACCGCGCTGATCACTGCCACAGACAACATAAAAAAACTCCTCGACCGTGGAGAAACTGCAGCACTGATCCTCCTCGACCTCCCTGCGGCGCTCAACACCATCTTCCACAACACCCTCATCAACAGACTCTACAACATAGGCATACAGCAAGATGCCCTCAAGTGGATTGCCTCCTTCCTTACAGGATACACACAGAGCATCCGACTGCCTCCCTTCACCTCCGCACCCAAAGACATCATATGCGGCGTACCACTAGGATCATCCTTCAGACCCACCCTGTTCAACATCTTCATGACCCCTCCCCTGTACACGTCATCAGATCCCACGAACCGAACATAATCTCATACGCAGACGACACTCAACTGATCCTCTCACTCACCAAGTACCCCTCAAACGTCAAACCCTATTTTCGCAACACCATGACAAACGTAGCCATGGATGAGAGACAACTGCCTCCAACTTGATTCCGACAAAACCGAAGTACTGATCTACGGGAAGAACAACTCTGCATGAGACCACAGCTGGTGGCCTGCAGAACTCGGACCTACACCCACACCAACCAACCACACAGGCAACCTGAGCATCATCCTCGACAGCCAAACGACCATGAAACGACGAGTCAATGTAGTGGCCTCCTCCTGCTTCCACACACTTTGCAGAATCTTCAGATGGATCCCAACTAACACCAGAAAGATCGTCACTCAGGCCCCTGTCACCAGCCGCTTCCACTATGGCAACGCACTCTACGCCGGCATCTCCACCCAGCTCCTCAGAAAACTCCACACCACACAGAACGCTGCAGCCAGGCTCATCCTGGAACTCCCCAAAATAACCCACATCATCCCTCACCTGAGAGACCTCCACTAGCTCCTCATCCAGAAGAGATGCCAGTTCAAGATCCTCACGCATGCCTACAAAGCCCTCCACGACCTTGGTCCTGCCTACATCAACCATCTGAACTTACACCAACCCTCTAGACACCTGCGCTCCTTTTCATTCGCCCTCGCACAGCCCCCGCATTAATCACAGCTAGAATGGTGGCTGCTCCTTATCCTACATCGCTGCCAAGACCTGGAACGACCTTCCCATCCTGCTCCGTACAGTCCCCTCGCTAGCAGACTTCAGAAAGAGAATCAAGACCTGGCTCTTCGACTGAGAGACAGTGCCCAGATACCCCTAGGGGTGACAGTGTTGCGCTTTACAAATGCTGTTTGATTGATTGATTGATTTTTCTGTGCTCGTCTAGGAGATGTTGAAGCAGCTCCTCCATCTCATCCCAGTGAGCATGGTCATACCTGGCCAGCAAACACATGCGTTTGCTCTCCTTGTCGGTAGGGGGCGCATCTCCTCTTGCTTGTAAGTTTGTTCTTTTATGAGCACTGGTGACCACCAATGAGTCCGGTGGGACCTGTCCTCTGATTAAAAAATAGGGTCTGAAGGAGAGAGTTTGTACTTTTTATTGACCCTTGGTGTTATGATATGGGCCCTGACAGCCTTTGAAGATGTTAGCAAACACAAGATGATGGACGGAGTGCTGAAACTTTTCAACCACTCACCCCCAGTCACAGATCTGGGTTTAATCCATTGTTCTTTTGCTCACTATGCCACCCCAGTTTGGCCCAGCCATATGCAAATCAGTCTTGACCCTGTTCCTCAAGCGAACAGTCCAGCCCAAACTGCCAGGCCAGGTCCTCCCTGGACCGGAAACAAGCATTGTGGGACCGGCTGCTCTCTTCTCAGGATCTCTCTCACATACAATGTATGGCATAAATCAGAGCTGTGGTGGCCTCCATGGGGGTAGGGAAGCGTAGAACTCCACCTCACTGTTTGAGGTTTTCAAATTAAGTAGGAATGCTATTAAACACTGTTGTTGATACCTATAGCAATTTTAACACTTATTTGCTGTTACTGGAGCTTCCCACCTGATGATGGAGTACGAGTCAAGACCGTGAATTTATTAAAGATCCAATTCTAGATAAAACTTGAAAATTTGAAGAAAAGGCATCCATGACACAAGAACAGGCTCAGAGTCCCAGCGTCTATGAGGCACATAAAAGAAGAAACAGATGTTACCCGAGCCTGGCGGTGCCATTATGGAGCTGTTTTGTCCTTTTTGTATGAGGCTTCAAGAAGATGCAAATAATACTGGAGCAGCATCACTGAGGACTTGTGATGGAATTATTGCAAGAAAATAATTCACATATCCACCTGTAAGACTGTGAAGGGTTCAAGATGAGGGATCTGTGGGCAGCAGCATGTATTAAACATGTGCAATTCCCATTTAAATTCTTGTACAAGAGTTATGCCAAATGATAGACCAAAAACACTGGACAGTACAAAACCAAACTCAGTATGAAAATAGAGGCTACTGTCTTCTGTGAGCTTTATATTTTTAATTTGGTTGCTTGAGAAGATCCCAAAAATTATAGCAAAACCTACTAGTTAATCAAGCAAACACTGTGCTGTTGAAATCTGGAGTAACGGAATGCATGGTGGGTACACCCCTCCCCTAAGGAGGAATGGAACAGTGGGGGTGATCCCCAGGGAATGAATGCCCTATTTAGCCTATAATAAAATGGCTTAATTTGACTACATTATATGCACATCCAGTTTCTATATTGAGAGCAGACGTGCACATTTTATAAAGTCATGACACATTAGGCTGAGAGCCATTTTCATCTATAGCCATAAACCTAATTCTGGCCCTCCAAGGATATTGGTAAGGACCTTCTCACCGTGCTAGTTGGTAGGAGTCCATACAACAAATCTTTACAGCACTTTCCAGAAAAAAAAAGTTGCCCCCGAGTTTAAATGTAAAATGTTGCATGCCTAAGAGTAAAGGCAGGGGGATTTCGAGGCGGGCTACCAAAGGATGTACTGCTCAAAGGTATGGGGGACATTTCATTGGGTCAGATTGTTACTAAAAACCTACTTTGAGTGGCTGGTGAACAAGTCACTTTGCTTCGGTAACTCTCTGGTACAGACTATCTAACTGCAGATGCCTCAACTTTTGAATATTTCCCAGGCATCAGACTGGATCTGGAAATTTTTCAGCCGTACCTCTGTGCCGGCAAGTGGTGCAATGCGACTCTGCACTGACACTGTTCCACTATGGAAAATGATGTATGAGGCCAATAGAGGTGCCACTCCAGAGGGCTGACATCAGTTGCTTTCGAGGCTCTCCTCATCCCCCAGACACAGAGCCCCAACAGCAAATTGGCTTTGACCAATGTGCAAATTCCAAAGCTTTGGGACCACCATTTGCCATTCAAAAGCGTCTTCTCCTTTAAAGCTCGCCCTTTGGGCTAAGACCCCATGTGGATTCCTGCCTGGAAGAGTTAACATCTCTTCTGATGCAGGCCCCTATTGTGTCCTTTCCTGGAAGTCTTTCACACATCTCCCCAGGCGCGGCAGAAGGCTGCTGTGAGGACAGTCTTTGTTTGCAACCGAAAATGGAAACTTTGCCCACCAGTGACATTAAATTCGATTTAACCAATAAACCAGATTTAATGCACTGATTCTTTTCATACCTGACAGTATCAACTTTAGTAGAATCATTCAGAAGCTAGCAGGGCTGAAATGTCAGCCTTTAACTCTCTACTTGCCATTGGGGGCATTAGCCTTTCTACAGGAAAAATGACAATTTAGAGTTATTACTTTTGGGACATGTCAAAGTACAAGTTCCACTTTTCAATATACAGCACCCAGCCTTTGGGTTTCTATAGACCTACCTTAGAGGTGACATATATATTAAAAAGGGAGGATTGGAATTTGCCATCACCCTAAAGTCGAGTTAGCAGTTGAAACTGTTCTACCAGCTTGCAGTGGCAGTCTAGGAAACATGTTTTATGTTATCAATATCGTAATGGCACAAATAGTGCTGTAGTCCACAAGAGAAACGTTTAACTTACAAGCCCAGGTACCCCATGTACAATATACTAGGGACTTACAAGTAAGCTAAGCTATGTCAATTGGGTGTAAGCCCATCAACCATGTATCTATTTAAGGGTCTGAGCACATGCACGGAGTCGTGTTTGGCAGGGTTAAGAGCATTTTAAAGCCATTGCACTAGTGCTTAGCAGTCAAAATAAGTGCAAAAAGTGGGGGTGAATGTGCAAAAAGCCTGTGTCCCAACAGATGGGTATGTGGGGAATCTGCGGTTAGTCTCTATCAGAAAGAGTGTTACTGAAGGTAAGTAACTTGTTCTTCTGGTAGAGACTTCTAACTAAAGATTCCTTACATTCTGAATAGATACCAGAGCAATACTTAATAGGAGGTGGATCTGTGAATGGACTCGAACCAGAAACACCTGCAGGACTTAGTGGGCTAAATGCCTCTGTCAGCGAACCTGGCTATCCAGACAGTAATGTTTTGCGACCACAAAGGAGTGACTCCCACGGAGAGGAACTCCTCGTGCCAAATCAGTGGTAGCAGTTCACAATCCTTCCAGGGGCTGTTTTTGGCCAATGTGTAGCAGATCTTGATGCAGAGTATAATCCAGCCTTGCCATTTTTTTTATCCGAGGAGCCCCACAAAGAGCTGATTGACCACCTGGAGTCATTGGTGTGATTGATGTGAAAGCTCAGTGCTTTTTTGGGGTCCAAAAAATGGAATCTCTCCTCCTCCTAAGAGGGGTGAAGCAGAGCACAGAACAAGGTGATAGTTTGACTGGCATGGAACGGCATCACAACTTTCGGCAAGAAGGATGCTCACATCAGCAGAACGAGTTTATCTGGGAAGACTATGGTGTACGGCGGATGGACACAGAGAGCCTGCAGCTCACTCACTTGATGTGCCGATGTTTTGATGACAAAGAGAACAAGTTAATGACCTTCGGTAACGCTCTTTCTGGGAGAGATCATCTCACTGCAGATTCCTCACCTTTTGAGTGTTCCCAGGCGTCAGACTGGATCTGGAAACTTTTTCCATAATACCTCTGCACGCCGGAAGGTGGCGCTGTGCGGCTTCGCACTGAAGTAATTCCGCTCCAGAAATGTTGTGCGAGGACTATAAAGGCATCACTCCCACCTGCTGACATCCGCTGCTTTCGAGACTGGCCGCTCCTGCAGACGTGGAGCCCCAAAAGCAAATAGTTATACTAGTGCGCAGTTTTCTAGACATGGGATCTTATTAAAGGATAGAGTTTAACAACAGAACAGGAAGGATGGGTGGGTCAGTGAGAAATCTGCGGCTAGATAGAGTCCTCACCTTTTGAATAAATACCAAAGCAGTACCTAATGGAGGTGGACTGAGGATGAACTCAAACAGAAAGTCGTGCAGCACTGAGTGGGCAAAGTGAAACATGTTGCAGCCCTCTCCAAAAATGCATCACAACAGTGGATTTAAAAAAAGAAGGCTGATCAGACAACAGTAAGCTGGCCAAGAGACGAAAGGTAACCTTTAACTGCACGCAGAACAAGGTCTTGCCGCGCAAGAGGCAGAACAAATAATAAAATATCAGACATTTTGGCTTTGGGGAGGGAGGGGGTGTAGTCTGGCGAGTGTCGCAACACACCACAAATTTGTCTCAACGATAGGGGTATACAGTTTTGTCGAGGGATGCCTGGCTATTAAGATGACATCAACCACCTCCGGAGGAAGGTTGTAGGTGTTCAGCTGGCGCCGCTCAATCTTAACACATGAAGGTGGAGACTGCGAAGATTGCGAAGGCCGGGGTGGAGAACCCGACTGTACTGCTATAACAGCAGATCCTCTGGGAGGGGCAGTCTGATCAGGGGGCAGAAGCTCAAGCCCAGGAGTTCTGGATACCATACACTCTGTGCCCAGTCCAGAGCCACTAGGATGACTTGGACCTGGTCTGTCCTGCTATTTTTGAGAACTCGGGCAAGAGCAATATCTGTTGAAAGGCATACAGGAGTCCAGAGTTCCACAAGAGGCGGAACTCCAACGCATCTAAGTGCTGAAATTGTGCATTCTCAGAAGCGGTGAACAGATTGAGCAATGGTTCTAGACATTTGCAAAAGAGTCCTTGCTGCATCTCCAGATGTAGCTGCCATTGGTGATCCGCCAGGAACCGGCGGCTGAGTTTGTCCACCCTGCCATTCAAAGAGCCTGCTAGGTGGTTCACCAGCAGGAAATTTCCTTGGTGGTCCAGCCATTTCCAGAGATGCAAAGCCTCATGGGACTGACCCCTTGACCATCGCACCCCATTTGTTGCAATGGCACATAGGGGTGGTGTTACCCACGGGCACCTGTACCAGCCTCCCCTTGATGGGTGGCAGGAAGGCTTTCAGTGCCAAATGTATGGCCTTCAGTTCCAGAAGGTTGATAAGGAGCCGGGACTCTGCAGGTGACCAGAGGCCTCTGATCGCAGCCTCTCCCAGATGGCTGCCCCAACCCAGCAGCGACGCATCGATCATCACTGTCAGTTCGGGTGGGAAAGAGGAAGGGTTCTGCTGCTGATCCAATCATGGTACAGTAGTCACAAATGCAGATCTTTCGCAGTCTCCTTCGAAATCTGGAAGTGGTCGGAGAGGTCCCCTTGATGTTGGGCCCACTGGGGCTTAAGATCCCAATAAACAGCCCACATATGCCACCAGGCGTGCTTGACCAGCAGGATGCAGAAGGCTATCAGTCAAAGCAGCTTCACAGTTGACTTCACTGAATTCCAGGACCAAGGCTGAAAGATCGGGATCATAGCCTGAATGTCCAGGCTCTCTTTTTCGGGGGAAAGGCACAAACCGAACCATGTCCTGAATGGCTCAGATGAAAGAGTTTCTGGGAAGGAGTCAAGTCTGATTCCGGCACATTGATAATGAATCCCAAAGATGACAACAGGTTCGCCGTAGTCTCAAGGAGGTTGATGACTGCCTGGGGTGATCCTGCTTTCAACAGCCAGTCGCCAAGGTAGAGGCAGACTGAAACCTTCGACCTCCAGATCTAGAATGAGCTGCAGGCCTCTGTCCTTCTTTGGCACCAGAAAGAATAACAACCACGTCCTACTTCTGGAGAGATGGTCCTCAGTCAGCTGCTGGGTGGACAGTGGAAGGTGCAGTGGCAACGAAAGAAAGGGTAAGGCGTAGCCTTTGCAAACAATTTGTAGGACCCACTTGTCAGTTGTGATCGCTTGCAAACCCAGATCGAATCAGTGGATTTTGCCTTCCACCGGGTGGCTGTGACCCAGCAAGGTTACACTAAAGAGGTCTGCCAGGTGGGGCTGCGGGGGAATGGTGGAATTAACGGCACACGACCTAGGCCATGGGGCGGTGGGCACCACGGCCTTTCCTGCAAAACTGCTGGATTCGCTGTTGGGGTGGGATTGGCTGCTGATAGGGAATGCTTTGGCTGAAGCCACGAAAAGGATGTTGGAAGTGTTACTGGAGAGGCTGGCTGGAAAGGCCCAGATAGCAAGCGCTGGCCCTACTCTCATTAAAATGTTCAAGGGAAGAATCAGCCTTGCCCCCAAACAAGTGTGTCCCATCAAATGGCATGTCCCTCAGGGAGGACTGGATATCACCCAAAAACCCAGTTGAATCTAGCCACGCATCGATCATCATCGTCAGTTCTGGGTGGGAAAGAGAAAGGGTTCTGCTGCTGATCCAATCATGGTACAGTAGTCACAAATGCAGATCTTTCGCAGTCTCCTTCGAAATCTGGAAGTGGTCGGAGAGGTCCCCTTGATGTTGGGCCCACTGGGGCTTAAGATCCCAATGAACAGCCCACATATGCCACCAGGCGTGCTTGACCAGCAAAGCTACTAAAGGCAACACTGGTGCCTATAGCCCATCCAACAGAGTCAGTGGTATCCAAGCCACAACAAACTGTGAACTTGGCCGTATCACAACCATCCCAAATGACTTGTGACAGAACAGGGCGAAAATCTTCAGGAACATCTGGGAGGACTTGCGCCACCGAGCCCCAGAGGGCATGAGTGTCACAGCCTAGTAAGCAGGAAGCATTAATGGCCCGTAGGGCCACACTGGCAGATGAGAAGAGGCGTTTAATGAATGTCTCCACTTGCTTGAACTCCCTGTCGGGGGAGTAGTAGGAAAATTGTTGAGATTGGTCCGGCTAGTGGAGGCTTGCACCACAAGGCTCTCAGGAAAAGGGTGCTGCGACAAAAAGGCCTGATTGCCTGTAGCAATGGCATGTGGTAATTTGCCGGTTAACTGGGGAGCCGGTACAAGGCTTAGCTCTGTCAAAGCTTTATTAAAAACGATATAGAGGCTCAGAAGTAGTTTGGCCAGGCTGCAGGACTTCCAACAGGACAGTGGTTTTCACCTCCACAGTGGAAAGCTGGAGATCAAGGACCTCAGCTACCCTATGCAGAAACAATGGCGTAGGACGCAGATTTTTCTGTAACCAATCCAGGAGGAAAGAAAAGAACTGACTCAGGGGAGGTGTTGAGCCCACCATCATCTTGGACGTCCACATACCAATTTTCATTGGCATAGGGCTGAGCGAACTCAACATCCTGATCAGGATTGGCGGAATCTGTGCCAAAAAAAGAACCTAAGGAGTGTTGCCTACTTGGTGACAAGGCAAGAGCAGAAACCAGGGTCAAATTCGGTTTGGATGTTGGTCAAATTCAGACCGGCGTTGGAAAGGACAATCGTGGCCACCTCTTCAGACAGAGAAGTCAGCATCGACGTATCCGGGCCAGGATAGGGTAAGGGAGCCGAGGGCGGCATCGGTACTGGAGCCGAGAGTGGAAGCAGCACAGAGGGTTCAGCTGGCGCTGAGGGCGAACCAGCCGGCAGTAATCTAGGAGGAAGGCCTTTAGACTCCATTGGGCCCGAAGGTGCACCAGAGGGAGTCAGTAAAGAACCCAAGAGCCGGAGCATGGCTGAGCGAAACTCTTCAATTTGCAGTGGTGTGGCTAAATATCCCTGGAAACTAGGGTTGTGTCAGAACCAGCTGTGGAATCGGCTCTGAAGTCAGATGACTTCGAGAGCGGGAACAGGACTATTGGGGCTGCCCATGGGCTTCATCAGGGGAGTGGGAATGGCGCCAAGGAGCAGAAATCCACTTAGACTTCTTACGATTACCTTAAGATTTGAAGCGCAACAAAGACCGGCCACTAAAGCGGCACCCTCGACTCCGGGAATGGGCGAGGGACCAGGATAGAGCTTTTGACTTGGAGCGGGACTTGGAAAGGTCCTGGCGCTGCGTCTTCTTGTGCTTGGTGCGTAAAGTTTTGCCTCACGTTTCCCGATGGCCTTTGGTTTCATCGACACACAATCCCCGCAGGTCTTGGAGCTTTGGCCCAACCCAATATATCGCAGGCAAATCTTGTGGGGATCTGTCAAATACATCTGTTAGCAACAGTCCTTACAGGTCTTGAAACCGGTCGTCTTAGGGGTGACCTCCCTTGCACACTGTTGGAAATCTGAAGTAGATGACAAAAAATTGTCTCTGAGAGACATGAGGGGCTTCAGATCCGCATCTCAAAGCATGGAAAGAAAGGAACTTACATCAGTTCACAGGAATGGTGCCTTTATAGACCCTGCACATCATTTACAGAACGGAACAGCATCAGGGCAGAGCGGCACAGCACCACCTTCTGGCATGCAGAGGTACTACGGGGAACAAAAATCGGGATCAAGTCTGACACGTGGGGAATATTCAGAAGGTGATGAATCTGCAGCCAGAAGTCTCTATCAGAAACCTTGTTTTAAGGGTATACCACCACAGAGGGCAGTTGTGATGTGGCTCAAAGGGAGTGCACATCAAAAATGTGAGAACCAAGTTAAGGTGCCACTGTCACATGGCAAAGGGAGCAAGAGGAAACAAGTTTTGTAGAGGTTCCATAAAATGCATCACAACCAGTGATTTAAATCGTGAGGGCTTTGTAAGAAAGCAGAAAGGTACGCCCTTTAACTGTACTCAAAGCAACGCCTTGCAGGGCGGGAGAAGAAATATAAAACAGAAGGTTAGATAACCTGACCTCAAGGAGGTCAACCTGGAATGTGCCGCACCGAACCACACACTTGTCCCACTGACAGGCCTATACAGTTTTTGTCGAGGGACCGCTGGCTGCCAAGATAACATCAACCACCTCCATAGGAAGGTCAAATGTAGTCAATTTTTTCCGTGCAAGAAGATGGAGATCGCGAAGGCCCGGATGCAGAACCCGGTCTTGGTGCTGCAAAAGCTGGTCCTCCCAGAAGAGCAGACTGATCAGAGGATAGATGCCCAATCCGGGACCACTAGGATGACTTGGTCCCGGTCGTTCCTGATCTTCTTCATAACTCAGGAGAGAAGAGGTATCAGTGGGAAGACATACAGGAGTCCCAAGGTCCACTTTAGGTGGAACAAGTCTTCTAGCAAGAGACGCTTTATAAACTCCAACACGCAGAACTGCTTATGTTACGCGTTCTCGGTGGCGAATAGATTGAGCAAATGTTTTCCTCATTCGCAGAACAGTCCTTGCACCACCTCCATGTGTAACTGTCACACGTGATCCGCCAGACGCTGATGGCTGAGTTCATCCGTCTTGGCATTCAAACATCTTGGCAGGCGGTTCACTACCAGAAAGGCTCAGTGGCAGTACAGGCATTTCCAGAGGCATGATGCCTCCTGGCACAGGACTCCACTTCGCCCTCCTACCACATGGCATTGGTATTGTCCATAAGCATCTGTACCAGCCTCCCATTGAAGACGGAAGGAAGGCTTTCAATGCCAAGTGGATGGCCCGCAGCTTCAAAAGGTTGATATAGAGCCAGGTCTCCGCCAGAGAGCAGAGTCCTCTGAACTTCACCTCTCCCAGCTCTGAGTGGGGGAGGGAGAGGGGTCAGCGGCTGACACAATCATGGTCCAGTAAGCACCATTGCCGGTCTCCTCTGAAATCTCAACATGGTCAGAGAGGTTCCCTTGATGTTGGGCCCACAGACTTCAGATTGAACTGCAGAACCCACATGTGCCAAACGGCATGCATGACCAGCAGGATGTAGGAGGATCAGTCCCAAAACCTCAGAGTCAGTCTCACTGAAACCCAAAACAGAGGCTGAAAGTTCGGGATCATAGCCCGATTGTCCTCGACTCTACTTTCCAGAAGAAAGGCACAAAAACGAACTGTGTCCAGATGGCTATGATGAAGGGGAGCACATGAGAAGGAGCCAGGTGTGACTTTGGCATGTTGGTAGTGATCCCCAAAGATGACAAAACGTTCGCCGTAGTCTGGAGGTAATTGATGACTGCCTGGGACAAGCCAACCTTCAATAGACAGTTATCGAGGTAGGGTAAGACTGGAACCCCGAAATCCGGAGGTGTGCTGCCACCACAGCCATCACTTTCGTGAACACAAGAAGAGCGCTGGTGGGACCAAAGGGGAACAAGGCTACCTGAAAATGCTGTTGTTCAACCACGAACCGCAGATAGTGCCGATGGGCCTGCAGGATGGGTATATAGAAATAGACGTCCAGCCTCCAGGGTTGAGGGCACAAAAAACCTGGCCCAGTATGAGCTTTTTGAATATGTGCTTTCGGTAATTACTTTGGTACCTCCACAATTGGCTTCTGGTGTACCCTTGTAAGTCCCTAGTATATGGTACTAAGGCACCCAGGGCATAGGTAAACCAAGGGTCTCCCCTGGGCTGCAGCATGCATCATGCCACCCATGAGAGACCACTCAAACTGTGACTACAGGTCTGCCATTGCAGTAGGTGTAAGCTGGTGCTAGCACCACTTACGACAGATATAAGTTTCCGTATATCTGAGGTCACTACACTTAAAATCTATAAGTCACCCCTAAGGCAGGTCTTTCAATTCTGGGTTATAAGTGTGAGGGTGCCCCTGCATGAGCAGGACACTCCCTACAAACCCCGGAGTCGATTCTCCAGGCTTTGTAAGTGCAGTCAGCAATTTTGATACATATAGTGGCCATGCGTCATTATGAGATGGCTAACTATATAGTGGCTGTGCCGAACCTGGGATTGTTTGGTATGAAACATGTTAGAATCATACCCCCAACACGGCTACGGGTGTTGGAGGTATGCTTCCATGCACTGGGGAACTCCTCCAGGAAGCCCCCAGTACTCCTGGTAACAAACAGCCTTTCAGGGTCTGCTAGCAAGCTAGTTCTGCTGCCGACCACAGACCCAATTCTGCCCTCCTGCTGCTGAGCTGGGCTTGAGCAGGGGAAGGTAGAACAATAGGTTTCCTGTCACAGGGAGGTGTGACCACCTCCCAGACAGGACTTAGTGTATTGGGCTGTGGTGGGGACGCTTGCCAGCGCCACCAGACTGCTTTGAAGGGCACATTTGGTGCCCTCCTTGAATACTCTAGTTAGACCCAGTTCTGGGAGCCCTTGGCTCACGCTCTGGAGTGAAACTGGACAAAGGACATGGGAGTATCCTCCCCTCTGTTTAGCCCCTCCTCTAGGAAGGACCCCTGAGTCGTCCTAACCCCTCTCTTAGAGTATAAAAGGGCTTACCTGTGGTCGGGTCCTCAGATTCGTCGTGGGACAAGACTCAAGCCTGAAACCATGTCACTCTTCGACCGTCTGGACACATGGACTTTGCCTGGAACCAAGACTGCATCACAGAAGACTCCTGCTGCTCCTGGTCTCGCTGTTCTGCAAGTCTTCGTCGTCTGTGTCTGTGCTTCTACCAGGATCTTCAACAGACCTGTGAGCATCAAGGACACCCGAAGTATTTTCCCTTGGAGTGAAGGAGTCACTCCCCTGCATTTGCAGGCACCGCAACAAAGCTGACTGGTCTCCTGCTCTTGACGTCCAACGGACTTCAAAAGGCCCAGCAACACAGGTGGTGTTCTTCGGGCTACAAGAAGCTCCAGCAGCCAGCATCTCTTTCTGCCAAGATCAGAGTCCTCACTGCATCCTCTGCACCCTGGGCCTTCATCTTTGGTGAGCTGCTCGAGGTCCTCGTGCGACTCCTGTGCCTTTGGCCTGTGGGTCCTCTCGAGGGTCTTCTCTTGCTTCAGTGGGCTTTCCTGCTCGGGGCCTGCTCTGACTCTGCTGCACTTGGTCAGTCCCTTGGACCTTGCTGGTCCTAACGTTGCTCCTTCGTTTTCCACGTCTGTTGCTGCTGCCAAGGCTTGTTGGTGCTGGACACCGACCCCCTAGTTCTCGACTTCCGACGTGGGACAGCTCTTTAAAACGTCCTGATCTTCCTCAGCATCGCCTGTTCCTCACAGCTGCAGCGACAAGGTCACCGTCATCACTCCGCATCTGCCATCATCGGTGGTCGTTGCTTTTCCATGCCTCCAAGTGGCATAGACGTTGTCACCTCTGCTTGCAGGTTCTTCTCTAAAAGAATCGAAATGGTTACTTACCAGTAGGGGTAGTTTTGCAGCTTGAAGGATTTTCTGGATTCACATGCTGTGCATTTTTCCGCCATCTAGTGGTTGGGTCCGGAATAGTCCTTTTTCTTTTTGCCGCTGTCGACCACCATTTGGTGTCAGGTACGTCCCCCTGTGTGACGTCAGACGGCATCCTGGGCCTGGCCAAATGCCCCTCTTCCTGTGGTCTTCCTGTTATTGAAGCCACCTCTTTTAAATGAACCTCTCTGCTGTAGGGCTCCCATTGCCCTTGCCGTTTCATTATCTTATTTAATCTGTTGCAGAGACTCATCGACCTCTTTTCCGAAGAGTGCGTCTCCAGTGAATGGTCTGTTGATGATGGAAGTTTGAACTTCCTGCTTGAAAAAGGATATCCTGAGCCAGACATGTCTTCTCAGGATGGTACCTGTGCACATTTGCCTGCTGGCCGTGACTGCTGCGTCGAGAGCTGATTTAAGGCAAGTATTTGCTACATTTTTGTCCTCCTGGATGATGGATTTTGCTCTCCTTTAGTCTTCTTCTGGGAGCTTGTTAAGAAGCTCTTCTATGTCCTCCCACTGTTGGTGGCCGTATCTATTCAGCAAGGCATTAGAATTAGCAATACGCCATTGCGTAGCGGCTTCTTTTTCCATTTTTCGCCCCACCATATCCCCACCATATCCATTCTTTTACTCACCTTTTCTGGTGGAGGCCCGGTATTGGAGGCAGCATTGGCTCTCCTTCTGGCTGTGGTCACAATAATGGAGTCTGGCACCGTGTTCCCCTGGATACTTAGGGTCCTTTGAGGATGCTTTGTATTTTTTCTCCACTCTAGGTGTTATTCCCTTGCTAGAGGCTGGTTCCTTGAAGGCTTCTTTGCCTTCATCCAGGATACTGGGGAGCATAGGTAGATACTGCACTCCCTTAGTAGCAGGGGCCAGAGTTTCTAATAGGAAACATGTGTCTCCTTTCTCTTCCTCGAGGGTGACTCTGAACCTGTCTGCTGCCCTCTTGACTATGCCATTGTAAAAGGCTATGTCGTTCTCTTCCTTTTGACCTCGAGGGCCCTCTCGACGTCGGAGGCTGGGGATTTTCTCTTTTTGCTTTCGCCTGCGCCCTACTTCGACGGCGTGGCGTCCTTCTTTTTGGGTTCGACTTCGACCCTTTGTTTCGTTCGGCGTCTTGTGCGATCTTACCTCTTCGGTAACCTTTGGATGGGTTCCGTGGGTCTCTTTCGATTGCGGCTAACCCTCAATCGCCTTTTTGCTCGACGTCGGGGCTGCCTTGGTTTGTGCCTTGTGTTTGTGGCCCTTCGGTTCCGACGGATGTGTGTGGTGCTTTACCTTATCCGTCTTTTTCATAGGCTCGCTCGTCTTTTTCTGGGTGCGGGCCTTTTCGGAGTCCACTTCTTGAATTTCGACGTCCGAACCCTCGTGCGTCGATTCTGCTGGTACTCCATGTTCGTCGCTGGAGAAACCCAGATCCTTGAGGGGCGTCTACTTGCTTGTCTGCGACATTATGGCGTAGTGAGCCTCTCTCTGCTTACGGCGTGTTCTTAGAGTTTTTGGCTGAAACTCCGCGCAGGCCTCGCAGTCCTTGTCCGGATGGTCTTCAGGTAGGCAGAGGTTACAGACGTCGTGTGGATCGCGTTCTGCGAATTTGTGGTGGCATTTGGGGCAAAATTTGAAAGGGGTGTTTTCCATGTCCCCTACCTCACCATTTGTGGACCAGTGAGGTCCTCCGTAGTATCTTCCCCGGAACTTCGCCGGAACTGTGATCTTCTCTCCGGTTACGTCGATGAGAGATGAGCTTCGCAGTCAACTTTTTTTCGGTTTTCTTGATGATTTGGTAAAAGTTCTGAAAAAATCTTCGTAGCTTCCCGACTTGCTTCCAGACCCAACGGCGGAAAAAAGAAACTCAAGATGTCTACCACGCACGTCGACCTCCAGGATGCCGTCTAACGTCACACAGGGGACGTACCTGACACCAAATGGTGGTCGACAGCGACCAAAAAAAACAAAAACAAAGACTATTCCGGACCCAACCACTAGATGGTGGAATAATGCACAGCATGTGAATCCAGAAAAGGGTTCACGCTGCAAAATCACCCTTTGGATTTCAACGGACTCTTGCACAATCTTCACAAGCGGCATCTGTTAGAAATGGGATCTCTGGTTGGCTAAGGCTTGCGCCAAAGCCAGGCAGAGACCACCACTCTAGTCAGGGCGAGGGAGTTACACGCCAAAGATAACCCCTGCTCACCCCCTTGGTAGCTTGGCACGAGCAGTCAGGCCTATCCCGGAGGCAATGTGTAAAGCGTTTGCGCAACACACACACAGCAGCAACATACTAGGCACACCACAAAAGGAACTCCACACAAGGTTATATCAAAAATAGCCTTTGTATTATCATAAAACACATTAGAATAGTAATCACACAATATACACTTCTACCTGCAGCTTCGCGCTGCGGTTCAGCCACCAAATCAATGCTCCTCTTCTTGGGCCGATCAGAATAAAGCGCTCCCAGGCGCTAGATGCAGCAAACAGTCTGTAGGTCCATGGGCATAGCGGGGCTAAATTAAAATAAAGCACAGCGCTCTCAAGGCGCTAGAAGTCCCAACAAAGTCCCTAGAGATCAAGGGGGCAAGGCTGGGCCCAGGGAGGCAAGCCCTCATGGCGGTTCCTCCTGGGCCCCAGCAGCAGCACGCCCCAGCACGGTCAGGAACAGCACCCCATCATAGAACTGAACATTTTCATGGGGTCACAGCCCCTATATTTATACCACATAATCCTTTGTCTGCAGTGTAGGGTTGGGGGAGCCAGATGCAACTGGTTCAGGGGGGATTTGGAGCACTTTGTTTTCCAAGCTCCTCTTCCCCTTTGTTAGGTGGGGGCTAGGTGATCAGACACACCACAGGGGGCGGAGCCAGCATTGTACAGGCTGGGCACAGTCCTATTCAGGGTCATGGGATTACTCCTCCCACTACTCCCAGCACAGATGTCCCATTCAGCCTAGTGCTGACTCACCCTGCTCCTCCTGGAGCCACACACACCTCCCAGCCCCTGTCACTCACAAGCCAGACATGCAATTCACATCAGGCAGGCAGACACATAGCACACAGAAATGGCAACTTCTAAAAGTGGCATTTCTCCCATAGTCATAATAAATCTACACACACCATCGCGCAGCATTCATTCCTACAATTTCATACATACCAAACTCGACCCTGCTGCTCCTCCCATAGCCTGAATTACCACTGACACACTGATCAGGGAATCCCCAATGCATTCCTATGGGAGGGCAGGCCAATCTCACCAATGTAACACAGAGAGCGCACGCACTTTACACTGGACCACAGTGCTAAAGTGCCCAGAGGCCTAAAACCACCAACACCATGTCAGAGAAAAGGCAAAAAAGTTCAGGGGTGACCCTGCACAAAGGGCCAAGTCCAACAGCATCTTTACTGAAGTCCTCCATTGTGGTCTACGGCAGTTTCCGACGTCACTTTGCACCTATGCATCCAGCTTCCCTTGTGTAGGTATCCTGGTTCCTGGGGTATCCACGGGTGGGGTGACTCTCAAACCTTCTGTCTTCCACTGGGTTTCTTCAGGGTCACCTGGGAAGGGTCCTTCTTCAAAACTGCAACTGCGACTTTCCCGTAGACTTCAATTGAGTACGCGGCTGTGTTTCCACTCTGTACACATCCTCAGTGGGGTTCCTGGGTACTTACCTTGGGTGGTTCCTTGTGTCCCCAGCTCTTCTGAGTCTCCTGGTCCAAGTCCCGACTTCGGTTGCAGTTCGCATTCCACTTTTAGTATATGGTTTGGTCTCCCCCTGGAGACCACTGTGTATTGTGCTTACTTACCTGTTTACAATTGAAGTATTGTGTGTATTTGTGTTGATATCTCTGGGTAGGAGATATACCAATGTGTTAGTGAGTGTTACATATTTTTATAACTACACTGTGTGGTTCTCTTTCGTTTAACCTACACTACATGATTAGATCTGGTAAAACAATCTGCTTAACACTCCTTCTGGACTAAGCCTGAAGGCTGCTCTCCACAGCTACCACTTAGAGAGCTTTCTATGGTTGTCTAAGACCACTAAAATCACCATAAGGGTCGCCTGGATTAGTGCAGGGTGCTTCACTTAAATAAGTGTGCACCATATACTAAGCCAGCCTCCTACAGCATGCTAAAGGGGTTGAGCAGGTGGGACTTCTAGGAGGCAGTGGCCTAGGTGGCTCGCTGACCTTGACCACAGACCAAGGCTAAGAAACTGCTGGGCACTTTGTTGATGCTGAATTGGCTGGTGGAATGAGGTACCACTGCTGAAACTGCAAAAAGAACAGTAGGGCCGATGCAACTGGAGTGGAGGGGCAGACAAGCCCAGAGAGCGTGCTGTGGCCCTGCTCTATTTGAACCGCTCCAGAGAGGACTCTGCCTTGTAGCCGAACAGGCAAGTCCTGACACCAGAAAAACCTGTAGACAGCAGCCAGGCATTGTGGTGAATGACTACGCTGGTGTCTTGGGTCCCTTCTGGAATCGGTGGCATCAAGCCACAATGAATTGTGAACTTGCCCACATCACGATCGTACTGTATAACCTGGGTTAGGACATGTCAGAGGTCTTCCGGGACACCTGTGACTTAAACTACCGAATCCCAATAAGCGTGGGAATAGCAGCCCAGCAGGCAACTAGCACCGGAGGGCCAAACTGGTGGGAAAAAAACTGTCTTCCCACAGGATTCCACTGTTTTGGACCCCAAATCAGGGGTAGTAGTCAAGAAAGAACGCAGATTACTGTGGCTAGTCGATGAATGCACAACTAAGCTCCTGGGAGAGAATTTTAGTCAAGACATTGGTTTTTACCTCCAAGGTGGGTACCTGGAGGTCAAAAACATCAGCCCCCCGTCGGACTACCGCCACAAAATAAGCACTCTCTTCAGAGGCGGACCTGGGGGTGTGAGAAGGCCAAAATCAGGAGAGGTGAAGAGGCCACTAGCGTCTTGTAGGTCATCATAGCAGTTATCCTTATGGTAGGGCTGACCAGTTTTATCACCTGCATCATAATTATTGTCCGAATCTGTGATAAAAAGTCATGTAATGTGTGGGATTGTTCTTGTTAAAGTGGAACATCAAGCTGTGCAGGTTGATGGTCAACGGCCACAGCACGGTCTTGGTCAAGGTCAGAGTGGCGCAAACTCACAGTCGGAGAGCACAATGTACATCTCCTCCTACGGCGCTGAGGGAGTTGGCATAGACATCAACGTTCCGGGAACCGGTGTGGGTTGTGGAGTAGGATGCAGATTCGGTATGGGCCCGGAAGCGGCTGGGGGATTGGGTTTGGAGGGCCCAACTGTTGCAGAGAGTGAACCTGCTGGCGGTAACCCAGATGGAGGGTAACGCGGCTCCATCGAGTCTGAAGGTGAGCCATTGGGAGTCGGAAAGGATCCCAAGAGTGGGAGCATGGTCTCGCGGAACTCTTGGATCTGCCTTGGTGTTGCAAAAGGTCCCAGAAACTTGGGTTGTGCCAGGACAATTTGAGGGATGGGCTGTGCCAGTGACCGACTTCAGGAGCGAGATCAAGGGGCATGGTACCGTCTGCAAGTACTCTCAAGATGTCCAGGGTGGTGGGAAGGGGCAGAGTCCCATTTGGATGTTTTTTCTTTTTTAATAACACATTTTATTATAGTTTTTAGTACATCCAGGCCTGAACGACACTCGCATAAATGCGGAGACATCACTGTAACGGGTCTCAATGACACCAATGTTACATAACCCCATAGAACAAGCACAGACAGAACACCACCTCCCAGAACCCCGTACATCATTCATACCCATGACTTCATGTATCTAGCAGATAAGGATCCTCTACTATATCTTAGAACCATACAATTTTACCTCCATCTCAATGAGGGCTTCAGCAGGCATCCCATTTGGATTTTTTGTGCTTCTTTTTCAACTGGCCTGAAGAAGTGGAGTGCAAAGACAATAGACCCCGGGATTGACTCCTGTGGCACTTAGACCAAGAACTTGACTGATAACCCTTGGTCTTGGACCTGTCACGATGTGGAGTCTTGGCGACAGAGATTCACCTGTAACTCCCATATGGCCTTCAGATTCATTGACGCGCAGTCACTGCAGGCCTTGGAATTGTGGCTTGACTCGAGGAACCACAGGCAAACCTGGAGAGGATCTGTCACAGACATTTGCTTGCGACAGTCCTTTCAGGGCTTGCAACCTGTCATCCTGGGAGTTGACATTTCCCTTGCACACTGAACAATGATAGTCAAATAACGATCTCAAAGAGACGAGAGGGAGCTCTGGATTCACATCTGGTGACGCGGAAAGAAATGAACCGACTTCAGAGCATGGGAGTGGCACCTATATGGGCCCTGCATGTCATTTACAGAGCAAAACGGAGTCAGTGTGGAGACACACTGAGCCAACTACAGGCGCACAGAGGTACTACTCAAAAGTTTCTGGATCCAGTCTGACACCTGGGGAATATTCAAGAGGTGAGGAATCTGCAGTTAGAAGTCTCAATCAGAACAAACGATACTCAATTTGCATATAGGCCAGTTGTACTGCGGACAGGGCATGGACTCAGGCTGCATTCTTGGGTAGAACGTAAAAAGGGCAGTAGTACTATACACAGGGCGTGGACACCGCCAAGCCTTTTGACACAGAGTCTGAAGGCCAGAGGGAATGGCGCACAAAGATATGGCCAAGGATGTACATATTGCCCAAGCTATGCTAGGTCAGCCAGAGGTAGGATCAATGGGCACTGAGGGTAGGAGTACAGAGAACAGGCTGAGGCCAATGGTCAAACTTTGTTCTGAGTAGCTACTGAGGGCAGGACATTTTGATTTTTCGAATTAAGATTCATTAATTTATCATTTTACTAGCCAGCTATAACATTTCTTTATCATCTTTGGTTTTTGGCTGAGCATATCCTTGGGCTGGGCACATTATCCTGTGTTTGCTACACATGATGGCCAAGCTCTGTTCCACTGTCTCCTTCCCCACTCCAAGTACCCAAATGGAATGGCCTACAGCGGTGTCCAATAGCAACAGGTTGTGGTCCAAAGCCACATTGAGTTACTAGTGCCTTTGCTTCCAGTGCCCAAATTGCAGCCATGCCCAAGATCCCTATTCCCAAGCATGGCTGACCTTGGGCCTACCAGGCACCCAGGACTTGTACGCCAGGTTCTCCTGATAGTCAATGAGATGACAACTCAGATTAAAACTTTGCTTTGAGAACCCAACTAATACACGGTCATGTGTACTTTGTACAATCACTTTTATAGGATTTCTTCCAAAATACGTGACAATTCACAACAAACCAAAAAGTGTCATCACCATCTCTTGGCTTAAGCTTTGTCTTCATGTTACGTTTGTTCTCATTCTGTGCTGCATTTATTGTACTATCATTTCCCAAGCCTCCCTGACAAATGCAACTTCAGCACTAGTAATAACCTGCACAAAACTATCTAGGATCAAAACTGCATGCACACATGCTCCTATTGAAAGTTTTATACAGATCTGTCAATCAAACTAACATTTATAAGTGTTTAAAAGGTAATATAATCTACATAAAAAAGTTACCAGTGTTTACTCATCTCAAACTTTTATAAAAATGTTCTTTCCCGGTCAGTAGATGCTACAGTTACCAACATCTGAAGTTGTATGTGATTTAACTGCAGCAATCAAAACATACCATTTTGCAAACACATCTAGGCACATCAAAACCTCTCCCTAGTATAGCAAACATACGTACCCAAATATATAATCCAAATCTGTACATGCACTTTCTTTATCTGTCACATTTAAGCATTCATTGTTCAGTATGTTAGAATACTGGAATGCTGTGAGCTCTACTGAAATCAATTGAGTGACTCAAACCCAATAACGGCCGATACAGACCCTTTGGCCCAACATTCCGATGTTTGTCTTTCTGTTTCTACATTTTTAATTTATAACATTCTATCCCCAGTGTATGGAATAATCTAATAGCCTTTTCAGCCCTTCACCATCGACAGTGGGCTTAAATGCTTAATTATGTTGCTTCTGCTGTACATCCATGAGCAATGGGGCACATTTCAATACTCCTAATAAATCAACCATTTAACACCATCAACAGTTACCACAACATTTAACACCATCAACAGTTACCACAACAAGAGAGAACCTTACCCCAGCAGGTTTTAGAGCTTGAGCATCAGGAAGGAACTTCAACAATGTTGATGCTGCCAGCAGCAGAAAAGATCGATTAATTGAATCTCCCCCATCAAGACATGAGAGTGATAACTTGTACAAACCATTGCAGGATTCATGGCGCACTGCAGTCTGAAAGAACAAACTGTTTTAAATAAAATCTATACAAGAAAATGTTATGAGCAATTTTTCTTTAACAGACTTTTTGAGAAAATTCAATTTTGGGTTACGAAATATGTAAATTAGTTATTTCAAGGAAACTGTATATCAATACAATGAGACACACTAATACAGTTCTTACAAAAAGTTTTTTTTATTCAGCTTAGGAAAAATAATCCTCAAAAGAATGCACATTGAAGTTTGTTTCATATTAAAAAATTCGGTGAACTCATTCCCAAGAAGGGCAAACTTGATTGGCAATAAAAAGAGCCTAGGATTGAATTAGACACTGCTATAATAGCTCCAACTAATACAGAGGCAATAACTTCATCATTCAATACACAGAAGAAATATAAATGTATAATTCTAGCTACTCATCCAATGCACTGTTAGTTAAGTCAATCTTCCAAAGAACAAAAAAAAACATTTACCCTTAAAAATACAGCTAAAACGATATAGGATGGAAAAATGTCATGGCTTGCCTCATGTGCTCGTTCTCACTCCCATCCACCTCTGGTACTGGACATTACTGTATCTCCCTTCAACCCACTGCTCAGGGCACTGCCACTCAGGATGTCATCAACACGGGTGTGACTGAAGTTATGCTGCACAGAATAGTTGCGGTCACCTGTATGCTGCCAAGCCATTATTTCCCATCGTAAAAAGCAGTGACCGTTTGCCTTAACTTGCAGACAATAGAAGGATTTGAGGATCTATTGCAGGATTTGAGGATCCTCCAGTCTATTAAGGTCACACCAAGGGAGTGACCAGGTAGTTGTCTTTCCTACCTGTTGGTGAGAGGAAGCCTCCACTAGGGCTCTAATGCACAAGTTACTAACTTGTGTAACGATATATCTGTAAGAGACAGTAGTTAGTGACAGATTCCTTACCTTAGAATATCCCCAGGCGTCAGGCTGGATCCGGAAAGTTTTTGCGTAGCAGTACCCTTGCGCGTCGGTAGGCGGCATCGTGCGGCTCCGCGTCCGTCGTTGGCGTCGGGATCGCCGGGATGACGTCGCGGGCAGTACTTAGACGCCGCCCCTGCGCGCTGACATCAGTTCTGTACACGACTTTCCGCGCCAGGAACGCAGAGCCATGCAAGAAGCTGACATAGGTGTCTGAAAAATACTAGGGCCCTGAAAGGGATGTCCTTAACCCTAGAAATCAGTTCGCGGAACGGGGAGGATGGGTGGGGCGGTAAGGAATCTGCCACCAACTACTGTCTCTTACAGATATATCGTTACACAAGTTAGTAACTTGTGCATCTGAAAGAGACACGTTAGTGACAGATTCCTTACCTTAGAATAGATACCCCAGCAATACCAACCCCGGTGGTGGGTCTGCGAACAAAGATCAGACAAGGAAGTCCTGGAGGACAGAACGGCCAAAGAAGCCGTCCCTCCGGACCTGACTGTCAAGGCAGTAATGCTTTGTAAACGTGTGCAGTGAGGCCCACGTAGCTGCCTGACAGATAACCGGCAGCGGAACACCGCGGCCCAAGGCCGTGGTAGCAGCCGTTGCCCTGGTGGAATGGGCACGCAGCCCAACCGGAGGCTCCTCCTTAGCCAAAGAATAGCAGGCCTTGATGCACAAGGTAACCCAGCGGGAGATGGTTCGTTTGTGCACCGCCCGACCTTTTTTGGTGCCCACGTAGCCAACAAAGAGCTGGTCATCAACCCGGAAGTGTTTTGTGGGGTCGATATAGAAGGAGAGCGCACGTTTTGGGTCCAGACGGTGGAGCCTCTCTTCTTCTCTGGAAGGATGCGGAGGCGGAAAGAAGGTAGGCAAAGTGATGGTCTGCCCAATGTGGAAGGCAGTAACCACCTTTGGCAAGAAGGACGGACGCGTCCTAAGAACAACCTTGTCTGGATGAACAGACAGAAAGGGAGGTTTGCAAGATAGAGCCTGGAGCTCACTCACCCGCCGAGCGGAGGTGATGGCCACCAGAAAGGCTGTCTTCAGAGTCAGAAGACGAAGAGGACAGTTATGTAGAGGCTCAAAGGGAGCGCACATTAAAAAGGTAAGAACCAAGTTCAAGTCCCACTGAGGCATCACAAACGGAACAGGAGGGAAGCGGTGTGTAATGCCTTTTAAGAACCTGTTAACAACAGGGGACTTGAAAAGGGAGGGCTGATTAGGGAGCCTGAGGAAGGCCGAGATAGCACAAAGATAACCCTTGATGGTACCCAGGGCAGAACCCTGTTGGGCCAGAGAAAGGAACAGAAGGACCTCAGAAAGAGGGGCAGAAAGGGGATTCACAGCCTTTGCTGTGCACCATGCCACAAATTTGTTCCACCTGCAGGCGTATACCACCTTTGTGGAGGGACGCCTGGCTGCCAGAATCACATCACAAACTTCGGGAGGCAAGTCGAAAGGAATCAACTGCCGCCGCTCAATCTCCACGCAAGCAGGTGTAGACTGGACAGGTTCGGGTGGAGGACCGTCCCCTGCTGCTGCGACAGAAGATCCTCCCGAAGAGGCAGACGGATCGGGGGATCTACGCTCATACTGAGTAGCTCGGGATACCAAACTCTTCGAGCCCAGTCCGGAGCCACAAGGATGACTTGGGCCCGGTCGTGCCGAATCTTCTTCAACACTCTGGGTAGAAGTGGTATAGGCGGAAAGGCGTACAACAGACCGCAACTCCACTCGCAACGAAAAGCGTCGCCGAGCGAGTGCCGCCTTGGAAATTCCAACGCGCAGAACTGATGACATTGCGCGTTCTCTTCGGTGGCTCTCCCCATTGTAGAAAGAGTCCTTGCGCCACTTCCGAGTGAAGACGCCATTCGTGATCCATCATGCACCTGCGGCTGAGTTCGTCCGCCCTGGCGTTCAGGGAACCTGCCAGGTGTTGAACCATCAGGAACATGCCCTGATGTTCCAGCCATGTCCAGAGGCGCAGAGCCTCCTGACAGAGGGTCCACGACCCCACCCCGCCCTGTTTGTTGCAGTACCACATGGCGGTGGTGTTGTCTGTGAACACCTGCACTACCTTCCCTTTGACAGAGGGAAGGAATGCCTTGAGTGCAAGTCGGATCGCCCGGAGCTCCAGAAGGTTGATATGGAGCCGGGACTCCGCCGGAGACCAGAGGCCTCTGATCTCCGCCTCTCCCATGTGACCGCCCCATCCCAGAAGGGACGCGTCCGTCACAACTGTGTGCTCTGGCTGGGGAAGGGAGAGGGATCTGCCCATGACCCATTGCCGGTTCGAGAGCCACCACTGCAACTGTTTTGCAGTCCCCTCCGAGATCTGGACGTGATCGGACAGGTTGCCCTGGTGCTGCGCCCACTGGAACTTCAGGTCCCACTGCAGAGCCCGCATATGCCATCTGGCATGATTGACCAGCAAGATGCAGGAGGCCATGAGGCCCAGCAGCCTCAGGGTCATCCGTACCGAAACCCAGGATAAAGGCTGAAAGATCGGAATCATACCCTGAATATCCCGGACTCGCCGTTCGGGAGGATAGGCCCGAAACTGCGTCGTGTGCAGAACTGCTCCGATGAAAAGGAGCTGTGGAGAAGGAATCAGATGCGACTTCGGCACATTGATGGAGAACCCCAGCGAGTGAAGGAGTTCGGCCGTAGTCTGGAGGTGGGAGACGACTGCCTGGGACGAGCCCGCCTTCAGCAGCCAGTCGTCGAGGTAGGGGAAGACTGAAACCCCTGCCCGGCGCAGATGAGCTGCGACCACCGCCATCACTTTCGTGAACACCCGAGGGGCACTGGTAAGGCCAAAGGGGAGCACGGTGAACTGAAAATGCTCGAGGCCTACCGTGAACCGAAGGTAACGCCGGTGGACCGGCAGGACGGGGATGTGGAAATAGGCGTCCTGCAAGTCCAATGCTACCAACCAGTCTCCAGGGTCGAGGGCAGTCAAGACCTGAGCTAGGGTGAGCATCTTGAACTTCTCCTTCCGGAGGAAGCGATTGACGTTCCGGAGGTCCAAGATAGGACGCATGTCCTCCTTGTCCTTTTTGGGCACCAGGAAGTAGTGGGAGTAGCTACCACGTCCTACTTCTGGGGTCGGAACATGCTCGATGGCCCTCTTGGCCAAGAGGGCCGTGACTTCCTTCTGCAGAAGTACCAAGTGATCCCCTGACATGCGGTGGAATTGTGGTGGCATGGCTGGGGGTGGTCTCGAAGGGGAGGGAGTAGCCCCTTCGGACAATGTCCAAGACCCACCTGTCCGAGGTGATGGGACGCCAGTGGTGAAGGTGATGGCGGACCCTGCCCTCTACTGGCGTGCTGTGCACCTGAAAGGAGGGACTAGGAGGGCTTGGAGGCCGCGGACGGGTTGGAGGTGGTGGCCTGACCCGCACGCTGGTTGCCCGAACCGCCAAGGCGGTATCCACGTCCTCGGCCACGCGAAGACGCCTGCTGCGCGGGCCGGTGGCTGGGCTGCTGACGTGACTGGGCGCCCCTTCCGTGGCCACGATAGGGGCAAAAAAGCATAAGTTAGCGGAGGGTGTGTAGCAGAAAGGCCCAGGGACTTGGCAGTAGCCCGTGAGTCCTTAAAACGCTCCAACGCATGGTCTGCTTTGGAAACAAAAAGACCGACTCCATCAAAGGGCATGTCCATGAGTGTATTCTGGACATCACCAGAAAAACCAGTGGTTCTCAGCCAGGCGTGGCGACGCAGCGCCACCGTCGTTGCAATAGATCTGCCCAGCGAGTCGGCGGTATCAAGGCCACAACGTATGGTTATTTGGCCGCATCCCTACCTTCCGCAATGGCGCGGGTAAGCAGTGTCTGGACCTCCTCAGAACACTGGGGCAAAACAGTCGCCACCGAATCCCACAAGGAGTGGGTATATCGGCACAAAAGACAAGCGGTGTTGATGGACCGCAAGCCAGCACTGGAGGAAGAAAAACCCTTCTTCCCAAATTGATCCAGGCGTTTGGATTCCCTATCCGGAGGGGCGGTAGGGAAGGCTGTTTGGGAAGCCGAGGCTTGGACAACCATGCTCTCAGGAGTGGGGTGGACAGAGAGAAACAAGGGGTCGCCCGGAGCTGGGCGATGGCGTCGGGACACGTTCCTATCCACAGGAGCCCCTGTGTTGGGCTTGGACCAGGCGCCCAAAAGAACGTCAGTGAGTGCATCGTTGAACGGCAGCACAGTCTCCAAGGAGGAGGCTGCCGGCTGAAGCACTTCTGTCAAGAGATTAGTCTTGACCGCCACAGTAGAGAGTCGGAGATGTAAGGCTCCAGCTGCCCTACGCAACACCGTTGCAAAATTGGCTCCCTCCTCCGTAGCCACGGGAGGAGACAGCATGCCAGTGTCAGGGGAAGTATCTAGACCACTGGCATCCCCTAGTTCCTCTGCCCAGTCCTCATCATACTGACACTGTTGTGCCAGAGGGTCCTCAGACCCCTCCCAGTCCTCCTGGTCCTCCTCCGGTTCAAAATAAGGAGGAGGAGGGACATTTGGGACCCAAGGTCTCATCGGCGCCGGAACCGGCGTCGAGCAACGTCGGTCCGGCTCCATGTCCGGAGCCGGAGAGTACAGGGGGACGACGCCGCCCGGAGCCCCGGGCGGCGTCAGGAACGGCACCGGAGACATCGGCGCCGGCGGAGGCGTGGTCAGGTCGACCGGCGTCGATGGGGGTTGCGGTACCACCGGAGCCGGGATCGAGGCCGGGGCCGAAGCCGAGCCAGGATCGAGGCTGGAGGCACGAGCGACGCCGGGACCGGAGTCGTCGGCGACGCCGGGGTAACCCCATCAGGGCCCGCGGGGCCCGAAGGCGCACCGGAGGGACCTTGAGGCCCGAAGAGGCGGGCCATGGCCGACAGGAATTCCTGTATTTGGGCCGGATCCGCCCCCGAACCCGGGAAGGACGGGTATTGCGGGGCGACTCCACAGGCATGTCCGGGGCCGCGGGGACGGTGCCGGGAGGGGCCTCAGCCGAGTCGCGAGACCGGCGAGGCGAAGTCCTAGAGCGATGATGCTTTTTGGACTTCTTGTGTTTAAACTTACCGGACGACGAAGACTTGGATCCCGACGACCGGCGAGGACTCCGCGACCGACCCCTCGACCTCTCACGCGACCGGGGCTTGGTGTGGCGCAGAGCCGACTGCCGGGCCTCGAGGAGCTTTCGAGACCGCTCTCGCAAAGCTTTCGGGTTTAGGGACCGGCAGTCGGAACACGACTTCGTGTCGTGGTCTCGCCCGAGACAGAAGAGACACTCCAGATGCGGGTCTGTGATGGACATCATCCGAGCACAGGCGTCGCAACGTTTAAAGCCGGGCATCCCTAACGACACCTTGGAGTCGATACGAAAGAAACAGTGAAAAATTCACCAAAAAGTTAGTCAAAAATGACTAGGGCACTGCTCTTCCCGGATCTGCGCTTGCTGGCGCGGAAAAAGAAGAACTGACGTCAGCGCGCAGGGGCGGCGCCCAAATACTGCCCGCGATTTCATCCCGGCGATCACGACGCCGACGACGGAAGCGGAGCCGCACGACGCCGCCTACCGACGCGCAAGGGTACTGCTACGCAAAAACTTTCCGGATCCAGCCTGACGCCTGGGGATATTCTAAGGTAAGGAATCTGTCACTAACGTGTCTCTTTCAGATATGTAGAGGCTCAAAGGGAGCGCACATTAAAAAGGTAAGAACCAAGTTTAAGTCCCACTGAGGCATGACAAACGGAACAGGACAGAAGAGGTGTGTAATGCCTTTTAGAAACCTGTTAACAACAGGGGACTTAAAAAGAGAGGGCTGATCAGGGAGCCTGAGGAAGGCCGAGATTGCACAAAGATAGCCCTTGATGGTACCCAGGGCAGAACCCTGTTGGGCCAGAGAAAGAAGGAACAGAAGAACCTCAGAAAGAGGGGCAGAGAGGGGATTCACAGCCTTTGCTGTGCACCATGCCACAAACTTGTTCTACCTGCAGGCGTATACCACCTTAGTGGAGGGACGCCTGGCTGCCAGAATCACATCACAAACTTCGGGAGGCAAGTCGAAAGGAATCAACTGCCGCCGCTCAATCTTCACGCAAGCAGGTGGAGACTGGACAGGTTCGGGTGGAGGACCGTCCCCTGCTGCTGCGACAGAAGATCCTCCCGAAGAGGCAGACGGATCGGGGGATCGACGCTCATACTGAGTAGCTCGGGATACCAAACTCTTCGAGCCCAGTCCGGAGCCACAAGGATGACTTGGGCCCGGTCGCGCCGAATCTTCTTCAACACTCTGGGTAGAAGTGGTATAGGCGGAAAGGCGTACAACAGACCGCAACTCCACTCGTGACGAAAGCGTCGCCGAGCGAGTGCCGCCTTGGAAATTCCAACGCGCAGAACTGATGACATTGCGCGTTCTCTTCGGTGGCGAATAGATCTAACCAAGGCTCTCCCCACTGTAGAAAGAGTCCTTGCGCCACTTCCGAGGGAAGACGCCATTCGTGATCCATCATGCACCTGCGGCTGAGTTCGTCCGCCCTGGCGTTCAGGGAACCTGCCAGGTGTTGAACCATCAGGAATATGCCCTGATGTTCCAGCCATGTCCAGAGGCGCAGAGCCTCCTGACATAGGGTCCACGAGCCCACCCCGCCTTGTTTGTTGCAGTACCACATGGCGGTGGTGTTGTCTGTGAACACCTCCACTACCTTCCCTTTGACAGAGGGAAGGAATGCCTTGAGTGCGAGTCGGATCACCCGGAGCTCCAGAAGGTTGATATGGAGCCGGGACTCCGCCGGAGACCAGAGGCCTCTGATCTCCGCCTCTCCCATGTGACCGCCCCATCCCAGAAGGGACGCGTCCGTCACGACTGTGTGCTCTGGCTGGGGAAGGGAGAGGGATCTCCCCATGACCCATTGCCGGTTCGAGAGCCACCACTGCAACTGTTTTGCAGTCCCCTCCGAGATCTGGACGTGATCGGACAGGTTGCCCTGGTGCTGCGCCCACTGGAACTTCAGGTCCCACTGCAGAGCCCGCATATGCCATCTGGCATGATCGACCAGCAGGATGCAGGAGGCCATGAGGCCCAGCAGCCTCAGGGTCATCCGTACCGAAACCCAGGATAGGGGCTGAAAGATCGGAATCATAGCCTGAATATCCCAGACTCGCCGTTCGGGAGAATAGGCCCGAAACTGCGTCGTGTCCAGAACTGCTCCGATGAAAAGGAGCTGTGGAGAAGGAATCAGGTGCGACTTCGGCACATTGATGGAGAACCCCAGCGAGTGCAGGAGTTCGGCCGTAGTCTGGAGGTGGGAGACGACTGCCTGGGACGAGCCCGCCTTCAGCAGCCAGTCGTCGAGGTAGGGGAAGACTGGAACCTCTGCCCGGCGCAGATGAGCTGCGACCACCGCCATCACTTTCGTGAACACCCGAGGGGCACTTGTGAGGCCAAAGGGGAGCACGGTGAATTGAAAAAGCTCGAGGCCCACCATAAACCGCAGGTAACGCCGGCAGGACGGGGATGTGGAAATAAGCGTCCTGCAAGTCCAACGCTACCATCCAGTCTCCAGGGTCGAGGGCAGTCAAGACCTGAGCTAAGGTGAGCATCTTGAACTTCTCCTTCCGGAGGAAGCGATTGACGTTCCAGAGGTCCAAGATAGGACGCATGTCCTCCTTGTCCTTTTTGGGCACCAGAAAGTAGTGGGAGTAGCAACCACGTCCTACTTCTGCGGTCGGAACGCGCTCGATGGCCCCCTTGGCCAAGAGGGCCGCAACTTCCTTCTGAAGAAGCACCAAGTGATCCCCTGACATGCGGTGGAATTGAGGTGGCATGGCTGGGGGGGTGGTCTCGAAGGGGAGGGAGTAGCCCCTTCGGACAATGTCCAAGACCCACCTGTCCGAGGTGATGGCACGCCAGTGGTGAAGGTGATGGCGGACCCTGCCCCCTACTGGCGTGCTGTGCACCTGAAAGGAAGGACTAGGAGGGCTTGGAGGCCGCGGACGGGGCGGGGTTGGTGGCCTGACCCGCACGCTGGTTGCCTGACCCGCCACGGCGGGAGCCACGTCCTCGGCCACGCGAAGACGCTTGCTGCACGGGCCGGTGGCTGGGCAGCGGACGTGACTGGGCGCCCCTTCCGTGGCCACGAAAGGGGCGAAAAGCAGATGGCTGCGGAGGGCGTACAGCAGAAAGGCCCAGGGACTTGGCCGTAGCCCGTGAGTCCTTAAAACGCTCCAGCGCATGGTCTGCCTTGTTCCCAAAAAGACCGACCCCATCAAAGGGAATGTCCATAAGAGTGTTCTGGACATCACCCGAGAAACCAGTGGTTCTCAGCCAGGCGTGACGGCGCAGCACCACTGTCGTTGCAATTGATCTACCCAGCGAGTCGGCGGTATCAAGGCCACATCTAATGGTGAATTTAGCCGCATCTCTTCCTTCCGCAATGGCGCGGGAAAGCAGTGTCTGGACCTCCTCAGGACACTGGGGCAAAGCTTGCGCCACCGAGTCCCACAGAGAGTGGGAATATCGGCCCAAAAGGCAAGCGGTGTTGACAGACCGCAAGCCAGCACTGGAGGAAGAAAAGACCATCTTCCCAAATTGATCCAGGCATTTGGATTCCCTATCCGGAGGAGCGGTAGGGAAGGCGGTTTGGGAAGCAGAGGCTTGGACAACCAAGCTCTCAGGAGTGGGGTGTTGGGAGAGGAACAGGGGGTCGCCCGGAGCGGGGCGATGGAGTCGGGCCACGTTCCTATCCACAGGAGCCCCTGTGGCGGGCTTGGACCAGGTGCCCAAAAGAACGTCAGAAAGTGCGTCATTAAATGGCAGCAGTGGCTCCGAGGAGGTAGCCGCCGGCTGAAGCACTTCCGTCAGGAGGTTAGTCCTGACGGCTACTGTAGACAATTGGAGATGTAAGGCCCCAGCTGCTCTACGCAACACCGTTGCAAAATTTGCTCCCTCCTCCGTTGCCACGGAAGGAGGAGACAGCATGCCAGGGTCAGGGGAGGTGTCCAGCCCACTGGCATCCCCATGTTCCTCAGCCCAGTCGCACAAGTTACTAACTTGTGTAACGATATATCTGTAAGAGACAGTAGTTAGTGACAGATTCCTTACCTTAGAATATCCCCAGGCGTCAGACTGGATCCGGAAAGTTTTTGCGTAGCAGTACCCTTGCGCGTCGGTAGGCGGCGTCGTGCGGCTCCGCGTCCGTCGTCGGCGTCGTGATCGCCGGGATGACGTCGCGGGCAGTACTTAGACACCGCCCCTGCGCGCTGACGTCAGTTCTGTACACGACTTTCCGCGCCAGGAACGCAGAGCCATGCAAGAAGCTGACATAGGTGTCTGAAAAATACTAGGGCCCTGAAAGGGATGTCTTAACCCTAGAAATTAGTTTGCAGAACGGGGAGAATGGGTGGGGCGGTAAGGAATCTGTCACTAACTACTGTCTCTTACAGATATATCGTTACACAAGTTAGTAACTTGTGCATCTGAAAGAGACACGTTAGTGACAGATTCCTTACCTTAGAATAGATACCCCAGCAATACCAACCCCGGTGGTGGGTCTGCGAACAAAGATCAGACAAGGAAGTCCCGGAGGACAGAACGGCCAAAGAAGCCGTCCCTCCGGACCTGACTGTCAAGGCAGTAATGCTTTGTAAACGTGTGCAGCGAGGCCCACGTACCTGCCTGACAGATATCCTGCAGCGGAA
Source organism: Calotriton arnoldi (assembly GCA_963921515.1). Taxonomy (NCBI): domain Eukaryota; kingdom Metazoa; phylum Chordata; class Amphibia; order Caudata; family Salamandridae; genus Calotriton; species Calotriton arnoldi. The sequence goes on from CAWUFW010002151.1 coordinate 1,197,961, forward strand.
CACCGCGGCCTAAGGCCGTGGTAGCAGCCGCTGCCCTGGTGGAATGGGCACGCAGCCCAACAGGAGGCTCCTTCTTAGCCAAAGAATAGCAGGCTTTGATACACAAGGTTACCCAGCGGGAGATGGTTCTCTTGTGCACCGCCCGACCTTTTTGGCGCCCACGTAGCCAACAAAGAGCTGGTCATCCATCCGGAAGTGTTGTGTGCGGTTGATATAAAAGGAAAGCGCACGTTTTGGGTCCAGACGGTGGAGCCTCTCTTCCTCTCTGGAAGGATGCGGAGGCGGAAAGAAGGTGGGCAAAGTGATGGTCTGCCCAATGTGGAAGGCAGTAACCACCTTTGGCAAGAAGGACGGACGCGTCCTAAGAACAACCTTGTCTGGATGGACAGACAGAAAGGGAGGTTTGCATGATAGAGCCTGGAGCTCACTCACCCGCCGAGCGGAGGTGATGGCCACCAGAAAGGCTGTCTTCAGAGTCAGAAGACGAAGAGGACAGTTATGTAGAGGCTCAAAGGGAGCGCACATAAGAAAGGTAAGAACCAAGTTCAAGTCCCACTGAGGCATCACAAACGGAACAGGAGGGAAGAGGTGTGTAATGCCTTTTAGAAACCTGTTAACAACAGGGGACTTGAAAAGGGAGGGCTGATCAGGAAGCCTGAGGAAGGCCGAGATGGCACAAAGATAGCCCTTGATGGTACCCAGGGCAGAACCCTGTTGGGCCAGGGAAAGAAGGAACAGAAGAACCTCAGAAAGAGGGGCAGAAAGGGGATTCACAGCCTTTGCTGTGCACCATGCCACAAACTTGTTCCACCTGCAGGCGTATACCACCTTAGTGGAGGGACGCCTGGCTGCCAGAATCACATCACAAACTTCAGGAGGCAAGTCGAAAGGAATCAACTGCCGCCGCTCAATCTCCACGCAAGCAGGTGGAGGCTGGACAGGTTCGGGTGGAGGACCGTCCCCTGCTGCTGCGACAGAAGATCCTCCCGAAGAGGCAGACGGATCGGGGATCTACGCTCATACTGAGTAGCTCGGGATACCAAACTCTTCGAGCCCAGTCCGGAGCCACAAGAATGACTTGGGCCCGGTCGTGCCGAATTTTCTTCAACACTCTGGGTAGAAGTGGTATAGGCGGAAAGGCGTACAACAGACCGCAACTCCACTCGCGACGAAAGCGTCGCCGAGCGAGTGCCGCCTTGGAAATTCCAACGCGCAGAACTGATGACATTGCGCGTTCTCTTCGGTGGCGAATAGATCTAACCAAGGCTCTCCCCACTGCAGAAAGAGACCTTGCGCCACTTCCGAGTGAAGACGCCATTCGTGATCCATCATGCACCTGCAGCTGAGTTCGTCCGCCCTGGCGTTCAGGGAACCTGCCAGGTATTGAACCATGAGGAACATGCCCTGATGTTCCAGCCATGTCCAGAGGCGCAGAGCCTCCTGACAGAGGGTCCACGACCCCACCCCGCCTTGTTTGTTGCAGTACCACATGGCGGTGGTGTTGTCTGTGAACACCTGCACTACCTTCCCTTTGACAGAGGGAAGGAATGCCTTGAGTGCAAGTCGGATCGCCCGGAGCTCCAGAAGGTTGATATGGAGCCGGGACTCCGCCGGAGACCAGAGGCCTCTGATCTCCGCCTCTCCCATGTGACCGCCCCATCCCAGAAGGGACGCGTCCGTCACAACTGTGTGCTCTGGCTGGGGAAGCGAGAGGGATCTGCCCATGACCCATTGCCGGTTCGAGAGCCACCACTGCAACTGTTTTGCGGTCCGAGATCTGGACGTGATCGGACAGGTTGCCCTGGTGCTACGCCCACTGAAACTTCAGGTCCCACTGCAGAGCCCGCATATGCCATCTGGCATGATTGACCAGCAGGATGGAGGAGGCCATGAGGCCCAGCAGCCTCAGGGTCATCCGTACCGAAACCCAGGATAAAGGCTGAAAGATTGGAATCATAGCCTGAATATCCCGGACTCGCCGTTCGGGAGGATAGGCCCGAAACTGCGTCATGTCCAGAACTGCTCCGATGAAAAGGAGCT